>JADLSH010000308.1:1294944-2589888 GCA_016169945.1 Trachythela sp. YZ-2020 | reverse complement strand
AATGAGAAATAAAATTTCCTTGTCTGTTTATATAAAATTGTTATAATCATTACCTACTTACTAGGGGGCTTGGCCAGTTTATTGTCCTGACTCAATTAATAAATTGCTTCTGGTGCACATTAAACTGGCTGGAGTTACATATTGGGGCATAACAAAACGATTCAGGCCTATGAATTGGGGCACATTCTTTATTCAGCTCTTTTAGTGAAGGAACTCAGCAAGCAGTATGAAGCGGTGGAGGGGATGGTGTACATTGTGTCATCTTTATGTAATATGGATTCCTTAAAAGCAGCCACCTGCCCTTATTGTGAGGGCACTTTGAAGGTATATGACTACTTGTGGCAACTTCCTTTTGGTAGGGGAACATCAACAGCTTAGCAGCAATTATTATACCCCATGCAGGGGTGGTCTAAGCTTATTGAACATAGGTAGCACAGCTTTTCAAAAAGGTTGCACTATACCAATACTGCAGCCGCTGCCAAAAATGCCATGAAGCATGTCAAAATAATGTGGGTATACACTTAATTTTTTTGGTTGATAAGGTCAAGGACAACTTCCTTGCCTATAATATAAATTGGAAACAACAAAGCTTACAAGACTGCTTTAAAAGAAAACAAAGAAAAAAATATAAAAGCTGCTTCAATGGGCAATATATTGTATTAAACACACAATTAAAGTCTGAGTGCTTCAGGTGAAAAGTTTTGATATAATATTTATACATTCTAAAAAGTTTTTTCATAGCTGCCTAAACGATTAAAAAAACATACGATTTTAAAAGTATTAAAAGTTTCATGAATCTTACCGGTGAGAAGTAATATTGAATTATGAAATCCACAAGCAGAACACAAACGACACTTTTTTCTTGTGTTGTATTAAAAACAAGCAAAGTAGAATAAAAATATCAAACAAAAACGTAAAATATTTATCAAAAACCAGGGGGGTGAAAGATGCCGTCGGAAGGTTAGGATCGCGGTTTGTCAGTGGTAATTACCATGAGCAAAAGGAACCATGTGGCGTCAGCAAAGGCCAAAATCCGCCATGTTTTTGCGGACACTTTTTTCTGCCGAGCAGTTCCTCCAGTAATATAGTATAGCTCAGTGGTTTGAAACGGAAAAATCGGTTTTTCGAGCCTGATTTCAAAATATTTAATGAAAAAAATTAAAAATAAATTTCAAGAAGGATACATTATTGACATTTTTCAAGGTAAGCGATAACAAATACACTTTTTTCTCCCCGAAGCAGCGTTTTTTTTTCGCTTTTGAAATATCCATGTAAACTTTTTCCGCACGGCTCAACTCTCAAGTGATTATATACTTATACTATAGTTTGTAAATTATTCGTTTTATCCTCATTTATATTGTTATGTGCAGTACAAATATAGCTTATATATATTTTTAAAGCCATTCTATTTTGAATATGAGCCATTCCAAAGTATTTCTCACGAATTTGTTTGTTTTTGTAGTTTTCTTCGATATATTTTTGACACTCGTTGACGTTGAGTATATATTGTTTTTGCCGGCATGTTTATAACCGGCCATTAAGTAAAGCGCTGCATGAATTTTGTACTGTATATTAACCTTTTAAACTGGCCTCATAACTTTCTGTCTGTGTTTTTCTCTTTGAAATTTCTACTAATTCGCCTTCGGCTCAGTGACTATACTCTATGGGCTTGTCAAATGGGCGAGGGGATTCTGCATGAATGTATTTCTAGTAGATATGTTATTACGTACTCTTTTATCTTTGGTTGCTGTAAAATTTAACCTTAGACATTTCACAAAAACGTCAAAAATGTTCATAAAACTTCAACTGTTTTTTGACAGTATATTTTTTAAATTTATCTTTAAAATGAAGTTTTTGACATTACGTTGTTTCTTCAACATTCAAATTTAAACTTGCTAAAATACCTTTTAGTATATACCTTTAGAGTAACATACGCTTTTGCAAATCCACAAACTAAAATGTGCAAAATAGACACCCGTTCAAAACACTTCAAAAGTGTCCTTTTTTCAGCCATTCGACTCCTTCTCGTTTATATTGTTTTGAAGACTCTATTTATCGGTATGTTTTTCCAATAGCCCGAGTATTAAAAATCATTTTTGATGCATAACAAAATCTTTATCCGTAAATCTTTTTGAAAATGTTTATCCGTATGTTTCTCTCGACCTGTACTCGCGCATGCGTATAACGTAGAAAACCATGAACCGTCCATGGCATCGCGGCGGACGACTTTGGATTCCGCTATGCTTTCACATACCCGGGTGTAAATATCCGAGCGCAATTAGTACCCTCGCACGGCGCTTCGCGCCGGCTCGGGGATTATACTTCCAATGGAAACATTCTATACTATAACATTCGTTAAAGTTTTTTCATGTTATTTTTCATATTCGAAATATTGAGGTTGGATTGATATGTAAATAACACAACTTTCGACGTCACAATTTACATATGTTCTGATACACTTCTATTTTAAACTTTGATATTTTATAATAATGCTTTTATCTTTCTCATTAAAGTGTAAAGACATAGCAGCTGCGCGGACAGTCACAAAATCTGACCAGGTATAAATTTTAATTTCAGCTTAATATCTAATTTGTTAAGTTTAAGTTGAAGAGTTTATTAATATATAAGTCAGTCATTTTTAATGTCTAATTTTCAATAATCTTTTAAAGTGTTAATGTTTTTGCACTGACAATTTCTCGTAGAGTGAAATCGCATTCTTCAATCATTATATATACTGAATTGACATTTTTTCATGAAAAATATCAGGAATTTTTTGAGCGAGGCGAAATTCCAGAAGATTCAGAGGAAAAGTCGGAAGAAAAATGTGTAAAACAAGCTGAAGGTAATTACGGTACTAAAAACTTGTAAAAGCACGCATAAGATTTTTTCAGGTCATGATTATATCGCGCTCAATGGATATGATTTCATTTACATTTTTATGGGAATGTTTCGTCGAGAAAGGTGTAGAAACGGCTTGCTTACATGATCGATCTGTAGATGATAGATGAGCTACAAAACTATATGACGTATGATGTCCTTCATCCTCCACCAGTGCATTCATATAACATTATGTCAAAAATTAATATAATTCAATGTATTTCAACAATATTCTATTGTAAGCTAAAAGGTTTCTGAACGTTCCTCACAAAAATATATGCGATCAAACAAAAACGTTCATCTTAAGAACAGACGAATCGATAAGCTACAGTACAGTAGAAGTACATATATCGTTACAGTATATAGATCGTTTTCACTGACGTCACGGCTTTTTCTCCAGCTTATTTTATTGTAATATTTTATATGTTTTGCATAGAGCAGGCAAAAATATACCTAGAGCCAAAATTTGGGAGCGATAGCGTTTTTGGTGGCTGAACTGTGAGGAAATTAAAATGTCAAATGTTTGTTTGATTAGTATTGATTAGTACGGGGACGCCATGTTGGTGTACCACTTTGGTACATCAACATGGCGGCCAAAATACTAAGGCCCGAAGAAAGCCGAATTTTAATCAAAATGGTTAGATTTATAAACAAAATGACTCAGATATCACATTTAAAGCTTAACCAAGCCTAAGACGTCGAATTGTGTGAAAGAAATAGCTTTCCGCGACCTTTGAAAATGCACTGACAAAATGTCAGCATTGCCAAAATTCAAAACTATATAACTCTGGAAGGAATGGTGGTATCAACCTAAACTTTTCGACAAAAACTCACAACAACGATCTGCAAAACATATATAACGACCAGCTTTATAGGATTTATAATTTAGATTTTAGAATTTTGATGACGTCACGTGAAAGCCATCTATAGCTATTAAATGACAGCTATTTAACCAAAGATTTTACAAACATCGGGTTGCAATGAATGTATAGTATTGTGCAGAATGGTACGTGATTTGCTGCAATACCAAAATGAAAGATGAAAATTTTATAAAAAATTATAGAATATATAAACAGATTTCAAATTCAGTAAGCAGTTGGCAAATAACGGCTGTTTATTCTTTATCGACAGTTTATTATATATTCCATTTTAGAAGTAAATTTGGAGATTGCGATGAGAATAAACGAGGAAACTCGAGCGGCTTTGGATACCAAAGAATTGGAATCATTTGCTCGTCAAATTGCTACTGGAATGGTAAATTTTATTCAGAATATGATATAGCCGAGTAATATTCAAAGTTTTAATTTAATTAAATTTCTTTAGTAAAAATTGCTTGTTATCCATAATGGTCCATGCATATGGCCATATAATCCATAATCCTTGACTACCCAGTCTTTAAGATTAAGTCTTTGAAAGTCATTGAATCCCAAGCCACTTGCTTCAACTATATACTCAAATCAACCAAGCATGCAAAGTCGAATGGTATATGCATGTCTTTTTATATTTTTATCTTAGAAACATGTTTCGGATCTTGGCATCGTTCACCGTGATTTGGCAGCAAGGAACATACTACTTGGCGAAGACAAAGTTTTAAAAATATCAGATTTTGGTTTGTCACGTGAGGGAACGTACGTGAAGAAAACTGGCGGGAAAATTCCGTTCCGGTGGTTATCGATTGAAGCGATACAAGAACGAAGCTATTCTACTGCCAGTGATGTGTGAGTACACTAATTAAACATATTAACATCAAAACTGCCATTATACAGTTATTCTTTCGCTCCAGACTTCCCTCCAGGTGTATGATGAAAGAGAATAATTATAGCGAAGTGCAAAGTAATCCTGACGGTGAATGTTTTTCTTCGTTATACGCTCATGCACGCGTAGAACCCGAGAGGGGATTGGTATCTATCAAACTTGTGATTGGATAAGTTAATGGTTTTGTTTTTCAATGCGTACGTCAGAAGTTTAAACTGCCATTTTGGAAATTTTCTTAATTAACATAAAAATTAAAAAAACTAACAGGCGAAGCTGCTTGAACATGCATAGATACCTCGCGGGATTGTGAAGGTTAAAGTATTAAAAATCAGTGGCTGTGAACCGTGAAAGGAAGACAACAAACATAAATTTTGTTTTTAATAATGCCGGATCTTGGACTCTTGGTAAGCAATAAACTATAAAGAAATTAATTTCCATGCACATTTGTGAAATTTATGCCATTCTCAGTTGAATAACATGGTTTCCTGTGTGAGTACATATTAATCAATTGTTCACTTTCAGCAATTCTGCCGGCGGTGTGTGCTTATTCTTTTACAACTATATATTCATGTGGCTTGAACAAAACTTAATTCAAACTTTTACGAGTAAATCTATAATTAAAACGTGTGTCATACTTCACGGGGCTTTTATGAACATGTTTTACCAAACGTAGACGGCTAAATCTTACCTTATATTGAAGCTTATTGACATAACTGCATTATATATTTCGGAAATTGATAATTCTGTATAGTAGATAAAAGTATTTTGATTATATTCAAATATTTAGCAGAAAACCGTTTTCAAAAGACAAAAAAAATAATTATCAGTATTATTTGAACAATATGAACTGATTTAGTCTATTTATAGTTTAGTACTGACAATTGCCTCATGAGTTTGGCTGAATAATGCTAGTTTCATTGCACGACAAAAACAAACTTATATTCACTTCGCTATTGTGTATAATTATGCTAATAGTTTCTCGCACTCAGACATTGTCTTCTCGTGTTTTAGGAATGTATTCTTGCTCGTTTAGCTTCGAAGATCGACACAATCCCACGAAGCTTCCTTGCTCGTTTAAGCATTTTCGTCGTTCTACGTTATATTCCCAAAATAATTTTTTTATAAAATCACATTCTCTGTATAAAGTTTATCAAAACATCAATCGAGTGAGATGCCAACAAAATCTACATATTTACCCACAACTTAACATGCCAGTACCCTAGTATATATACATGAACTTGTGGTTAGAGCTCGACAACTGGACTCTGTCACTCAGTTGGTTAGAGCGCTGCACCGGGATCGCAGGGCCGCAGATTCGATTCAGGGACCTATATAGTTGCATTTTTCGCAGCTGTTCCTGGTTAGGTCTAATAAATGTATATAATTTACACTCAATAATTTTCCATCTACAAAACCCTCAATTATTATTCAATCGAGTGAGATGTCTACAAAATCTAGATATTTACCCAAAATTGACTGTTAGATCGCAGATTAGATATGTACAAGATGTCTCACTGGGTGTCAGTCCCTTTGATGACCGTGTCCTCGCGGATCACGACATATGGCGTAAGCGACACTTACTGGCAAAATTGGCGGCGTGAATGTACACGCAGTGTCACGCATAACATGTCCATTTATAGTCATGCATGCACCGTTTTGCTAGTAACTGTTGTTCACGCCATCTTGCGAATTATTGCGTGATATATTGAGTAATTTTCTCGTGTATATGCGTACAACCCAAATTTTTCGTCGAGTGGGTCATCTGTTTATATAATGTTTGGTTAAACTTCTGACATATACTTTGGAAAACAAAATTTTTATATTAGCTAATGGTAAACTTACTATATACCAGTCCACTCTCGGCTTAGTCCTCGAGCATGCGCATAACGAATAAAACCACTCGAATGTCCTTAACATTAGACAGGATAACTTTCCACTTCGCTATCTTTTCCTTTTCATACACCTGGATGTAAGTACCCGACTGAAATTAGTACTCTCTCGACGTCCCCGTGGGAACTCGGAGAATGTTTCGCCTCGATGGAACGAAATTATGAAAACGGCATGGCACCAGCGCAATATCTTTTGTTGTGATTGAACAAACTGTATGTTGTATTACGACTTTTAATAATGGTCTTTGCATAGGTCAACTAATTATTATATTTCTTGTTTATATTTTCTAAATACGCCGCTCAATATTAGGTCAAGATCGGGAAAAAAGGTTCATCCCGGTCAGGTGGGATGAAGCATTCATATGGAAATTTGATCCTACTTGACTGAGATCCCACCTACTGTAAGGCGAGATCTCACCTAATCGAGCTAGCTCGATGATTTTTATATGTATTAATAAGGACATATATACGGATCTCACTCAGATGAGTCACCCGGTTAGCTGGGCTCGTATGAACAAGCTCTTAGAAAGTTGCATGCGTGTATTTCTAGTTTTATATAAGATTTAACAAGAAGCGGGCCTCGATCTAAGTTGGATATCATGAGCGAAATCGAAACAAACAAAGCAGCTCCTATAGTACAACGAAGTCAGTCTATATTTACCCTTGTGACAAAATTTATTCCAGTGCTTCTCCATACCCATATATAGTCATTATTAATTACGGACTGGACATTCAACTTATATTAACTGTTTTTCATATTTTAGCTGGGCATTTGGAGTTGTTTTGTGGGAAATATGCACATTGGGTAAGGAACCTTAACTTATTGTATCAACAGTAAATTATCTTGGCTAATTAACGGCGGAACTGAAGTGCAATAATGCAATATGATTAGAAAATGAAGTTCTTTATCTAAGGACGAATTTGAATGAGATCAAAGCACTGAAAAACAAAAGTATACAATATTAATAAATTGTGAAACCTTCATTTATTTTCTCCTTCATCCTTCTCCTTATTCATAATTTTATCAAGATTTATTCGTTAATATTTCTATTGATATAGGTGATATACCTTATTCAACAGTCTCGGACAGGGATCTCAGAGGTTTCCTACTTAATGGGAATAGATTGGAGAAAGTCGATAGCTGTACGGATAAGATGTAAGATATACGATTTTATAAAATCAATCTGAGTTCATTCCTGACTATGTTTTCATTGGTCGAAAGCTATGATCTATTCAAGAACAGACGCACGGATTATGCCATTGATCCGTCAAAGGCATCGTGAAACCAGCGCCTGATTTGGTTTGCATATGTAGATTAAATACAGTACAATCCAATCTCCAAAATGTTCGGTACGAGCTTTATAATAGTTGTGATTTTCAACTTTATTATACAAACTTTATTTTATTTTTCAACTTTATTTTACCATGGCATGTAAAGTTATAAAGGTCAAAATGTCGGTATAATAATATGATTTAGATACAGAGAATACTCGAAAGCGCACAGAAAACAACCGCACCCTGCTCTTCATGCTTCATAGTTTCCAACATACCCTTCCCGCCACCGCCGCCACCATAACGGCATGACCTGGCTTTTTTAATTTTAAATACATTATAGTATCTAACGAGCAGATTTGATTGGCTAATGCGCATTAGCTTTGACTTTTAATAAAGCACGGCAGCAAAACATTTTTCTCCACTTATTCGTCCTTGTTAAATTTTCATCGGAATTGTCAATGCAATATGAACAAAAAATTATAATAGTTTTAAATCCAAAGTCTGTCAAAAAGCAAGAAAAATGAGCCTAAACGAGGGATGGAAAAAGCCAGCCAAAAAAATAGCAACGGAACATAAACGGCGAATAAGATTCGTAGCTGTTTCTGGAGTTTGTTTGCTATACTTTTTTGCTTGAAAGTTGGCATTCAACGGCGACAAAACGCGAAAATCTATGCTATTTTGACATATTTAAACAAAGCTGTTTACAACTAACCAAACCAGTTTATCCATGAAAAACGGTGAAAAATTAAAATTAACCATGATGGCATTGATTTAGATATAAACAATATGTGTACGAGTTTTTAGCTGTCAAGATGCAACTGACAAAAACCTACGCAGCCGACATGTTTATGCATTTTCTTGACGAGTTTGTCTGAGAAAATGTTTAATACCAGCACTGGAACTAGCAAAAAACGCACAAAATGTTAAAACGTGCAACTGAAATAAAGAGCGCCTGATATAAACTGGTTCAAGATAGAAAAATCAAAGATCAAAACAGCAACATCAAGCAGCTCCGACAAAGCGGAAACCAGCGCTTTGTACGAATCGGGACAATAGTGAAGCAGAACAACGAAAAACCAAATCTGTCTATGTTTGTGCTATATCATTTCAAAAAGAATTTCAACAGTTTTTGTGCCTTTTTAATCCTAATTTTTGTTAGGTTGCAAGTTTTTCAGCTCCTTCTTGGCCCAGAATTCAAACATGGTTGTTGCCAAACTGTGAAAACATTAAAAACTTGCGAGTAAAAATCAGTGATTACATGGCTGGGAGAGATCTTATATTGATCTTTGAGACTAATTGTTTGTGCTTATATACCACATATAATATAAAAGAATTAAAAGCAAATCTTATTGCCGTAATGCACTGTAATAATGCACTCAGGGAATGTTGGGGTATAGGCCGTGTAGAAACACTCCTTCCCTTTCGTGTTTTCTGGCTTCCTCTCATGTTCAGCATTCACCCTAAATGCATTATTACATATCAACTGCTTACCTGACCTTTTTAATTCATGCTCTGAATGACATCATTATACGTGGTAAGAACATGAGTTACTGTATAGCCACTCGCTTCGGTGGCTGAGTAGCCGCTGTAAAAATGCTTGAATGCTATAAAATTATACGGATATGGATCTCACAATCAATAAAAAAGAAACTTTAATTTATAGATACTAAGGTTTAGTTTGGGTTGGGCCAATTCAACGGACAATTTCAGAAAGCCTGAAAATCACTACCCAGTGGATAGACGCTATCTGGCCTTCGTAGAACTGACCTCTACTTTTTTGTTCTTATAAAGTTATGACGACATCGGTGTTATCTATTTGTTAAATAACGTTCCTTTTATTACTCATCTTCTATAGTTGACATATAACGCTTGCATCCCCAGCTGTAATCAGCAAAAATCACGAATAATAAGTACGTTATATGGTATAGTTTAAGAAGAATATATTTAATATATAGAAACTATCGGCCTCACATGCGTTATATCTCTCGATCTAAAATCTCAACACGTCAGTCTGATTGTCGAGTCTGTCGTGACTGTCTTTACCTAGTACTTTATGTAAACCTAATATAATTAGGGAACAAGTCTTCGACAGCCCAATACCAGGAATATATGCATGTTTAACGTATTTCTAGCTCGAACCGTAGTCTCCTCGCTCGAGCTCACATTAAGGACTGCCGTTATAGTTAAGCATCATACATGCAACGACAAGAGAAAATTCGCGAAAAAGAAATTCAAAGAACGACCAGCGCCCTTTATCATGAATAGTGTTTACCTGAGTTTAATTCTCTGACCAAGTTAAGAAAATTCGTAGTTGATTAAAACAACAATATCAATGCATGCAGGAAATAGAATTAATGATATATATATAAATTCTTTGACGAAAGCCCTTTGTACACTATGTCGGATACATACCTTTTATAAGCGATAACGGGATAGTATATGACGCAGCTTGTCTTGATCATGAAATTTAAACATTTAACAACAAAATTGCATAGTGTTAAATGTCTTTGAATGATATTTCGCATACTAATGAAATATATTTGAATAAAAAATTATACATTGTTCTTTACTAAAAATACTGTTTTGAAAAGTATGCCATATAATCAATGTATTTCAAGTGGTGAGGTTTATGGGAACTTGTGCCCTTGGGTGAGAGACGTATCAAAGAGAGCTAAATTTACTTCACCATTTTAGATATGAGATAATGTTAAAGTGCTGGAGTCATCTACCCAAAGACAGACCAACATTCGATGATCTATCAACTAAGCTATGGGACCTTGAGCATAAACAAAATACCTATGTGAATTTAGACAGTCTAATGAGGCAGTCTATTGAAAATGAAGGTAGCTATACTAAAATGTTAACCAGTTTTTTACTTCTACCGCGTAATAGGCTATTTAACTATTAATCGCCGAAGGCGAGGTGATTACAAGCCTATAGTCACTGAGCCGAAGGCGAAGTGACTATATAGGCTTGTAATCACCGAGCCTGAGGCGACTAATTGTTTTAGTAGAAATTTCAAAGAGAAAAACAAACGCAGAAAGTTATGAGGTCAGTTGAAAAGGCTATAGGAAAACATTTAGCGCTTTTCTGAGCGGCCGGTTATTAAAAACATGCCGGCAAAAGACGAGTGTCAAAAATATATCGAAGCGAAACAAAAACAAACAATTTCGTGAGAAAAATACTTTGGAAGGGCTCAAGTAAAAGTAGAATGGTTTTAAAAATATATCACAACTAGGTTTTTGCTGAATATAACGATATAAATGAGGATAAAACGAATAATTTTCAAAATAAACACTTGAGTGGTTGAGCCGTACGGAAAAAGTTTTATACATGCATGTACATTTCAACAGCGAGAAAACGCTGCCTTTCATGGAAGAAAAATAGTGTATTTGTTATCGCTTACCTTTAAAAGTGTCAAAAATATATCCTCCTTGAATTTAGCGGCAGTTTTTTTCATTTAAAACTTTGAATCAGGCTCAAAAAACGTTTTGTTTTAAATTCGGCAGCTTGCGAAGAAGCCATTTTGAAAAAAAGTGATAGTCACTTAGCAGTGACTATCACTTTTTAGAGGTTCAATTTGGACCAATTCTGATTGGTGAAAGCAGAAAAGCAGGAAAAGCAATAGACACCTCACAATTTCTACTAAATAACATTTCGGGACAATTGGCCGATGGATCGTTCTGTTTTTATAAATTATTGAAGCACAAAACAAAAACCAAAAAATGAAAACGTCTTGAAAACTCAAGATCTGGACTAAAACAAGACGTACTATATGGTTATGTTTCGATACTTTTAAAGAATCATCATCAGACCAAGTGATTTAAAAATAACTTTATAAACGTTGTGTGATATATTTCCTCTGTCTCGTGTTATCCACTCATTCAATGTGAAACTTTTATTAATTGTTTTACTGTTTTTACAACTTGTGATATTGTGCATATGTCTTCGCTACTGAACCATAAAATTCCCTTAAAAATGAGAGAATTCAGTATAATTTTTCATCCGTTGAGCAGTCAATAAAAATTCCATATTCCTCAAGCAAACAGTGAAAGAATCCGCCTCATCTCCACACTCAGTCGTCCCTTGGCCGCGATTAATTAAATTTTCCTCTCAGTTGGATGTAAGAATAATATTCAAACTGTGAGTTAGAACACAAGAAATTGACTACGAATAGACCCGTTTCCACGGCTGTGGTAAAGCCTACTAATAAGGGAACACACTTATGATCTCCGTTGGAGAACGACTATGCTGATATCCCATACTAATAAGGGAACACACTTATTGGACCTCCGTTAGAGAACAACTGCTTATAACTGATAAAGCGATCCAGTATAAATAATTAAAGTCGTTTCTTTAAGAGTGCATGTGCACCAATATGTAGACGACATTCATTATATCCGTGAATATAGAGTTCTTACAATCAAATGTAGCTGTATTCATGAGCAAATATAATTCACAATATAACTCGTTCCAATTAATTTGACGGTTGTACCATTAGCTTAGCAAAAAACCTAAAAATTAACATCGCGTATATATAATATATTTTAAAGCCTTCAGAAGAATAAATGAATCCAAAGATTTGTTCTTAACGACCACTTAGTATATGAAGATATAGAAAATAGAAAATAGAAAAAATCAGTCATGCATTTTTCAGATTTAGTTGAGGCAGATTGAAAATGAGGAAATTTGAAACAGAACACATTTTATGATCAACGTTATACGTTCTCCATAGCTCGCCTAACAATATCTATATGTTAACATTCATATATTCTTTATATCTTCTGATAATTAATGTTCAATCCATGTTAATTATGATGTATTTTAATTTACTATAGATCATGAAAACTTTCATATTTGAATCTTCTGATTATTCATGTTCATGTAATTTATTTCACTTTAGATCATGAAAATAATGAAACGTTGGACAAGGTATATAGTCGCACCTGATTATAGCTATAATGCATGTGTATAATAGCTATATAGCTATAAAAGAACGAAAACGCCAAACTTTAATTATTCACTTTATTCATAAACCTATAATATATTGTACTTTACATAGTCTTAAAAATCATTAATAATTCATGAGGAAAATTCAAAAGAAATTAATGTTTAATCAATGTTTGTAAATCGGATAAAGGTTTGTCCTGATTTACATAAACTTCAGCTTTGATTTTCTCGGCTTAGACAATGTTTATTTTTAAAATTACTTCGCCAATGAAGGCCAATGAACTCATAAGATGGGTCGTTGTTTAAGTTCGATAAAACATTCGCATCCGATCTTTATCTGATATACAAACGCTCGCCTTCGGCTTATCAGATAAAGATCGACTGCTCATCTTCAAAGTTTTAAACGTTTCTAAAATATGATTACATTTTAAGTATTTTTGCTTACTTTTAAGGACAAGAACAACTCTGATGAAAATGGTGGTGAAGAGTTACCCTTGAATGGCATTTCAAACAACAAAGGTTTTGAAAACCAAGGCTTTGATCAAAGCAGTGAAGATATGAATGCAAATGTCAAACAGTAACAGTTAGTTTCAGTTAATGCATAAACTAAATTAATATTTTACTAATCTAAAAAGCCTCAGAATAAACAATTGAAACAAGCATTTTTCTATCATGCTATAGGCAGCGTTTTAAGATGTAAATAGATTACTTTAATGAGTAACTTAGTGTTTTTATACAATCTGCCTCCAACAGTGTCATAATTCGTTGCATAAGCACTTTATGTAATAGCGTTTGATAGCATTTTGTGTAGTATGATCGTTTTGGATTGGTGTTGGACTTTTGCTTTAATGGAGATATGGTAATGTTGACACTTCTACTCTAGATCATTGCATACCTGAATGTGAAGTGCAATCCTTGCTACGTAATCTGATAGAATCTAAGGAACTGGTCCAGATGGCATTTCCGCTTGTCTTTTGAAGCGTTGAAGAAAGCTTATTTATTGCTCCATCTCTTTCTGCTTTACTTTAATTATCTTTAGATAGTGGAATTGTTTCTTCTGAATCGAAAATTAGGAACGTAGTGCCTGTTCTTAAATGAGGGAATTCTCGTGAAATCGTAAGATATAGACCCGGCCAATGGCATATTCCAAGCGAGATAATAGTTTTGTTTCACATCGGCGGCCATTTTGCAATTTGTATAAAATTAATTATATACAGGTTCGGTATATACGGACAGGGCCCGCACGTTCAGGTTCTTATCCAAAATTCCAAACAATATGATTTTCAGGTATATATCAAACTAACGTTTATTAATTGTTGCATGACAAAACTTGCAAGAAACTTCCAAGCGGTTGACAGGTCTGCAACTATCGATTTTTTCCACGACGTACACAGAGAAACGTCACAGCCGCCAATGGTTGGTTCGTTTGTACGATTTTTATTATTTACTGGTTCGATTTTTATTATTATCCCCCTAAATTGAATACGTTCCTGTTGTTCTGTGAGAAACAGTATATATTTATTACACTTTACAATACTTTCAAACCATAACTAAAATACTCTCTTTCCCCGTAAGCTCCCTTCCACGAATCCCTCTACCAAGTTCACTTCCGGTTACAACGCATTTCCGCTAACACAACAGTTCCTACGCCCCTGGTGTCTGGTTATGAATGTTCAAGTGTTGTATACCAACATTTAAGCTAGCCTTTCCTGAATTTAATATCATTTATTTATAAGTGCAAATCTTTTCTACTTTTGAGTACTTTATTACTTTCTCTGGTGTCTAAGGTTCTGGACCTTGTGGTTTTAAGTTGTTTCCTTTGTTGAGTATTTTTTATACAACCTTCAGTATGCATTTCGTGTGTGACTAAACTACTAGTTAACGGTTCTCAATGATGTTTGTTCTGCTCTTGACACTGGTAGAGAAATTGGGTAAATATCAAGAGTCTCGTTCGATAGGACTAATAGTAGAAGGTGTTTGTAGTTGGAATATACGAACGAAAATTTATAACGATTTTTAGACCTAGCCAGACACAGTTGCGAAAAGTTAGGCTCTCTGGGAGGAATCACTCTGCGACCCTGCCATTCCGGTGCAGCGCTCTAACCAACTGAGCTACAGAGTCCAGCTGCTGAGCATTAACCGCAAATTCGTGTAAATATGATGGGAGTGATATTCCAACTACAAATTAACACCTATACTGGCTACTGCCCTTCCCCCATTGCACTTTTTCTTTGGTTATTTAGTATAATTATGTTCATTTTGTAATTTTAGTTTAATTTCTATGTTTTCTTTTGTATATAAATTAAATAAAATTAATAAAATTAAATCTTGGCAGCTAAAATTTAACATTTCTAAATTTTCCTTCTCAGAGTATTCTTAAAATCATCTTTACCACCTGGTCTACGCAATTCATCAGTTGAACTGCTAAGGCTAATCGAATGCATGGTTAATCTACCTCGCTCTGGTTAGATCTCACCTATCTTATGTTAGTGAGATATGGGCTCCGCAAGGCTCTTCACACGATCTTACTCTCCTATCCTGAGGGTCTCAAGAAACACAACGTCTCTTCATTCGTTACTTTCTCTTCAGAAAATGTCTTTCGCACTCGCACAAACTAACAAAAATTACTTGCACGTAATCTTTGCAGAACTTCTTTCTTTATAGGGACTTCTAGTTTAAACCTGTTTGTTTTCCTTTGGAACAATCTTCCAGTTCACATCCTCGAATGTACTTCTATTTTCTCTTTCAAACACAATTTGTATACTTACTATACTTTTCGAAACTTGAATCGACCTTTGACGTAAATAGAACGCGTACATGGAAGACTTATTGTTTCAAGTGCTGTTCTTGCAACCCAAGTTGTTGCTCTTGAGGTTTAATTTCATGCACTTTTCATGTTAGTATCTGCTTAACGGGGAACTCCAGTCCCAAAAGAAGTTGGGCTTAAATAAAAGATCCTATTTTTATTTGAGTGTTCCTTAATTATTTCGGTCCAAATATTAATGGGTAAGGAGAAATTGCTTGCCAAAGTTCAAGATTTTCCCAAATTTGGACGCCATTTTGTTGTTTTCCGTGCAGACGCGGATTTGTCAGCGCCCTCACATTTTGACGTCATTGCGTGCTACTTAGCTATGTTCGATCACGCAAACTATAGTTTTGTATGGCGATTAAACATGAATGTGAACTATTTATCGTTTTCAAACCATTCTAATTCTTCAAGACAAATTTAATAGTTACATTTTGCAGATCGTCGAAGTCAAAAGGTTTTATTATTATTATTATTTATTATTAAACTTTATTTATACACGGTAGAATCATCATTAGTGCATGCTAATATAAAAACACGTATACACAGTGACAGATAAAATACGAAAATACTTGTTTACATGATTGCCGAGTGTGGGAGTCTGGAGTTAACACATTCTCTACACCTCTTTTAAATTCACGGAGGGATGGAGCCAATCGTACATGTTTTGGCAAACTATTCCATAAAACTGCATTCACCGCAGTATTCCTGTCAATAAAACGCCTCACTCGTTTAAGAGCACCTATTCCTGAGGATACTTTCTTAGCGATTTCATTAATATGATCTTTCCAGTTTAAGTTTTCATCAATTGTTAATCCTAAAGATTTCGTATGGTGGACTCTTTTGATTTGAGTATCCTCTACATGTATATTAAGTTCACTGGCATCATGAGTCGCAAGCCTCTGACGAGAGCCAACGAGCACGAATTCAGTCTTGGCTATATTTAAGCTTAATCTATTTGCTTTAAGTGTTTAATAACATTACCGTACCTCTCTGTCTATGGATAAATTGGATGAACTTAAACTGCGCGCCAGAGCATGGTTGCTGACATCCAACGCACGTGAAGGCATAGGCCATATGTCGAACATCGGGGATCTGCACAGGGGTCATCCTAAGGCCTTTCATTTTCCAAAATGGGTAGTTCTAAAACCTAAAATGGGCAGTTCTAAAAATTGAGTTTTGGAGAGAACATGTTGAATTCACAAACCCGACTGAAAAATGTCTAAACATTCAATATTTAATATATTGTTTGAATTGGTCATTATGATCATATATACTTTCAAATACTTTTTACATTTTAACAAATTCCTAAAAATTTATATCTTTGAGACAACCCTGTGACATTGCTTGAAGCCAGGCTAGCCAGCTTCCCCCTCACACGCGAGGGAATTCGAGGCCCATTGCCTGTTCCGCAGCCAAAATGGGCAAAAATTTTCTTAGGATGACCTCTGGATCTGCAGGTCGTTTTACCTGATACTGTTGACTTGTAAATCGTTTTAATTTTCTGTTTGATAACCTTGGATCTATATGCTGGGTTTTCCAGACATGGGCTTCTAATGTACAGCACAGACAAGAAAGTATACCAAAAGCATATAATGTAAGATCTGAACACAATTACATCCGTGGCCATATGTTAGCACAATTTATACATACTATAGTGACAGTAAACTATAAACTCCCAAACACCATCCCATCAACTGTTTGTATGTATGCAACAAGCGTGCGTGTATGTATATTTTGCCCTTCACCCACTTTGGTACTTTAATTCGTACTAATGTCGTACTGAAAGCAAGCAAACGGAAAAAACTTTGTTCCAAGCATATTGATTGAAACCCTAGGTTTTCTGTTATAAAACAATTTGGTTATTATTTAGATTATTTACATTATTGTCTACAAATTTTATTATTAGAAAATCTCTTCATTTTATCGATGACCTCTTCATACTAATACATTTAAGGACGATCTATATAGATCAGACGTCACCCTCGCGTCTCACGCGTGTCGGCGTGGAATCTACGTGACCCGGTAAAATTTTGAAACAAGCCGTGGGATTGTGGCCGGAAGTTATTTTCGAGACTTATCTGCGAAGAAACCACAATTTTTTCATTATAATCGTATACTTTGAAATTTAAACAGTAGGTATGTTCCTAACCAGTTTCTAAGCTTTCTTTTAGTATGTTTTAGTTACTCCTATCAAAGCGAATTTTGCTCACAATTGTAAACCATTTCGAAAAAAAAACAGCCTGTTTTACAGCCAGCGAGTGACTCGAACATGCGCCCGCAAACACTATATCGTGATCAGCAACCCCTCTCTTAGATACTGCCTTTTCGAAGGCCTCCAATATTCCTCGATCCGAAACCCTTAGAGACCATGTGTCTAATGTTCCCAACAAAAAAATACCCCTAGTTCTCGGTTACGATCCCTTCAATTTCAAAGTAAGGGATGTCTTTAGGAAGAATTTTCATATCTTGAAAAACGACCCTGAAACATCTTCCATTTTCACCAATAATCCCTTAGTCTCGTTTCGACATAGTAAAAATATCCGTGAAACCCTAGTCGCAGGGCCTTTTTTAACTAATGTACTGGAGGGGCCAAGCCCCCCCCCCAGCCCCCATGTTGCCCCCCCCCCCAGTAAGCTATTTTGGCCCCCCCAGTGAAGGTCCCTTTTGTCCAAAATATAAGCAAAAAAGGGGAAAAACTGAGTTTAGAGGAAAGTTATGGTATTCTCACAACAAAACTTTGCTCCGTTTAGATGGAATATATAAAAAAATGCAGGAAATCAAGCACAGAGACTCAATAATACAAACATTTTCTGGGGGAGGACGCCCAGACCCCCTTTCAAATTCCCACACCTGTAATACACCACCTACTTGCTACGTCCCCTTTCGATGATGCCCCCCCCCTACTAACGATTTCTTAAAAAGGCCCTGCCTAGTCCACAGCTCTCTACCACAGGACTCGTCGTCACCTAATGGCACGTTTCCTTGTGGTGTGAAGCTGTGTAAAACCAGTAAGTATATAGATTCTTACAAGTACACTATTAAGCACCATTTCACGTGCACCTCTTCTCATCTCATCTACTGTATGTAAATGTACGATGTTCTATATTGGTGAAACTGGTAGATATTTAAGGATAAGGTTTGGTGAGCATCGTCGTGCTGTCGTAAACAATGATGCTAAACAACCTGTTGTCAGACATTTCAACACTGGCAATCACAGTGTTTCCGATATGAAAATTCGAGCTCTGTGTCCCATTTCTGGTGGTAATGATAGCCGCAAAAGCCAAGAAATGCGTCTCGTTTCCCAACTTGGCACCATTCATCCTCTCGGCATTAATGAGCGCCTCTCTTACATTTAACTCCTATCTGTTTATGCCTGCCATCAGCAGAGACTATACATCTCACCTTATCTAGTATTTCGTTCCTTGTTTTCTGTCCTTCTTGCTTAGCTTTGCTAACTTTGTTCGCTGCTCGTTATATGCTAATATATTTTCTGATGTGATTTCCATATTTTGTTTATAGTTTGTTTTGATTAAATCCATCTGATTGGTTTATTTTTTATCACGTGATTTTGTATTCACTATAAAAGCACATGTTTTCCCCCCGACCCATTCTACTAACTTCCAGACGAAGGGCCTTCGCTCGAAACGTCGAAGTTCTCATTGTATTTTTCAGGTAGTTTTACACAACAATCAACCGCCGGATTTCTATAATGCATTTGTTAGCGCATGGAGTATAAACGTGCCATGGAGCGGCGTATCGCTGTGCTGTAGTTAGCTTTTATCTTTAACATGAACTCATAAAAGCTACAGATTTGAAAGGTAAGATGTAAAAGGGAGATATCAGTTTAGTGGTCAACCAAACAAGAAAATGCCAATGTAAAATAAGGAGGGAAGGCTATGCGCTGGACTTGGCTTGTTGCGCAAACCTTTCCCATGGTTTTAATTACACTGGCCGTAAGGTCCAGTGTTGAGATTCCCTAATTTTCTGTGCACATTCTTCGTTTTTTTCGTCAACGTGAAATCGACCTACGTTCATGAAGTGAACAGCTGACCTGCAATGGATCGCGGGCTCAAGTCAAAATGGCCGCCAGGTAAGGAGTGGAAACTATGCAATATGATTTTTTGTCTTGTTTGTTTATTACTATTGATATAGTGTTCTTTGAATTTTGAAACATAGCGTACTCAAATGTTTCTGGTATATTACCTGCTTATTAGTTGAACCCTATAGCCTGTCTACGGACGTTTTAAAATCCTTAAACGTTTGTGACTTGGGGGCCTTCGGTTTGTTTACTATTGATGTAGTTTTCTTTGAATTTTTAAACCTAACATACTCGAATGTTTGTAGTATATTACCTGCGTATTAGTTGAACCCTATAGCCTGTCTACAGACGTTTTAAAATCCTTGAAAGTTTGTGACTTGGAGGCCTTGGAGACATAGTTATCATAGGGTCGTATAGTTTTCACACACCAGCACGTATTATAAGGCCAGTGTGAACGCCTGAGCAGGCGTCTTGTTAACTATAAATTCGAGCGAGTATTCATGAGTAATAGTGTATATTACATGGACAATGCATAGCTAGTGTGACAATAACTTGCGTGAATGCTGCATTCCTGACACTCCTACTTGATATTTGATATATCAAAGGGATATCAGTTATTCTTTAATACTGTACTGTAGTTTATAGACAGTGAAAATTTAAAAAAAAGACAAAATTTTCGTTCCAAGATATATAAGACAAATATATCTACACCTAACAAATCTAATACATGATAAAGACATATTGCTTACTGCCACAGTACCACGTAGCCAAAATGCCGATGAAATGCTACATTATCATTATTATACAGAGTAAAATTTGCTAATTTCGTCTATATTAACGAAATTTGCTAATTATTATTTATAGCCATGGAAAGGTTTGCGCAACAAGCCAACTAGCCAAGTCCAGCGCATTATTATAAGCGCATAGCCTATCCTCATTATACATTGGTATTTCCTTGTTTTGTTGACCACTAAACTACAAAAGATATCTCCCTCTTGCACAAATGCAAGTATTTACATCTTACCTTTCAAATCTGTAGCTTTGATGAGTTCATGTCATAATTTGTAAAATACCGTAACTTTATTCTTATTAACTTAATCTATAACTACAACACAGCGATACGCTTGCGCTCTGGCCAGAACCAGCGGCGCTTTGGAACAACTCTTGGACTGGTTCTCTGCCTTTGGAAAAACTATCTGGTGATCTAACAGTTTGGTGAAACTCGCCATAGGGTACGAGGCGGGGGGGGGGGGCTGTGGTGCGGTAGTTTAGTCAGAATATTAATTAGTCGGGCAATTTGTACTTAAGAGTCGGGCAATCTTCCTGTTTACCTGAAATCAATTTGGTCTTTCCAACAAACAATGAAACAAATATTATTCAATAAACAATGAAACTAATATTTTCTTCACTTAACTTCGTTCCTCACCCGCTCCTTGCACAAAATCTCACCCCAAAACGCAGGAAATGGCATTTTAGTGGCTCTATTTTTCAAAATTTCCCGGTGGAACATGCCCCCGGACCTTCCTAGGAGTTCTCGCGGCTTCGGCGCTCGTCGGGCGGAGTGACGTCCGCCCCTCCCCCAAAATTTCTAAGGCCGTACGCCTATGAAACTCGCGCAACTTTGTTGCGTGTGTTATTATGAGTCTGTGCTTTGCCATGGACTAAATAATCCATTCTCTGCATAGCTGACACTTTCGTAAGGTTTTACGAGTAACAAAGTCTGTGTCCTATTTAGTTTACACAATAATTAATAAAACTGATAAGAAATACATCCGACATTTGCAATTATTCTTACGTCTTATCAACTATTATATCAACCGTAGCTTTTGCTTTAATAGTATCATGGATATTTTTGCCAAAGTACTAAGCATCTACTGTACGTAGTATAAAGTTGCATGGGCACGACACGTTTAGTAATGCAGTGTGTGAAACGATTTAACTTATTGTTATCTTTGGACGTGCAACTATCAGAATACAAAGAAGTATAATAACTTCGGTACTCTGAATTTTGATGCTCTGGCAAAACCGGCAAACTCGCTTCTATTAGGCCTGCTCTGGGACCTCAACTCGCCTTAACTCGCCTTAAATCGCTTTAATCGCATCGGTTAAAAGTCCCAATTTTCCTTAAATCGCCTTAACTCGCCTTAACTCACAATATTTCGCCTTAAGTCGCCTTAAATCGCATTAAGTCGCCTTAACTCGCATTGCTTAAAGTCCCAATTTTTCCTTAAATCGCCTTAACTCGCATTATCTCGCGGCGAGTTAAGGCGAGTTACCGTCCCAGAGCAGGCCTTCTATTTAGAGTTTTGGCTGGCCTAATGTTAACCAGAGCAATCAATGTTCCAAAGTGTCACCGTTTTCTGTGGCTACATTTTGCACCATGCAGATGTTCGGAAAATTTGAAATCCTCTTTTCCGCGTTTGATAATTTTTTCCGCGTTTTATCCCTTTTTCCGCGTTTTATCCTTTTTCCCGCGTTTTACCTTTTTCCCGCATTTTATCCCTCTTCCGCGTTTTATACTTTTTTCGCGTTTTATCCCTTTTCCGCGTTTTATCCCTTTTCCGCGTTTTATTCCTTTCTCCGCGTTTTATCCTTTTTTGCGTTCCTCAATTCCGGAATTCTGGATCCGCGTTTTATCCCAACCCTTTTTTGGAATGAAAAAATGTTTATATAGTAATGACATATGTGATATGTGCAATTAATATACACGCTAAAAGCTAAGCAATGTTCTTAAATACGTATCAGTTGCTTGCATTATCTCAAAATTGACACGCAGAAGAATAGTAATTGTGTATTTGTAACGCAGCTATTGATTATATACTTCCAAACTGTTCATTATTCGTGGTATTTTTGAATTATTTATTGTCGCTTTGTATAATTATATTCATTACCATTTTCCTTATCCTAACAACGATAAATCCGATATTCAATAATCCCGCGACTTTATATATTCAATGATATATTATTATTTATCTTCTACATAAACTAGTTATTCATTATTTTTTCCGAACCCGAATCGAAACTAATCGATTTCTCTGTTTACGTCTTGATCGAGCACGTGTAGGTAATACACGTTGTAAATTATTTTATGTGGGCGGACAGGTTTGAACTTTATACTTTTGTTCGATAAGGCCGCGGACGTGACTAAGGCCAAGTATCAGATATTTAAATCAGTGTCGAAAGTATATTTATTTTATCATTGAAATTGTTCGTCACTTCCACATGTGTGTCATTTAACGTCGTGTCCTCGATGATTGCAGTCCTGATGTATCGTAAGCAAGTATTTTGTTTTTTGGTTGTGGTGATTGGGTTATGTGGAGCCCTTGAACTCAATATCTCAGGATGTGTCAAAGATTGCAATGGAAAGGTATTTATTATGTAGTGCCGAGTATGGGAAAGTGTAGTAGTGTAGATGATGATAATTGATATATTTATGATTCATCTCTGCGCTATATAAATGGTCGTAAAATATATAACGACTGCGCTATAATTGTCATTATAATTGAAAATAGGTATGTTGTACGGCAGCTGTGTAAAGACCTAAGTAACTGATTCTAAGCGCTCTTAGGACTGGTTTTTCCTAGACCTACGGACACAAGAATGAGGGAGTAAATAAAATATGGTTCCCCACTTGAAACTAACATGGTTTTGCTTTGAATTTGCTTTAATCCTGTTTCATATTTTGCTCACAGTCTAACATCCTACATGCCCATGCGTCACTGCATACATAGTTTGTTGGTTGTAAGCAGGCTTATTTCTACTAGATTATGTAACAAATATTATGGCCTGGGTCCATAACAGCAACTTAATTCTTGACATTCAGGTTACGAGACACGTTGCATGCGCTATTCAGACGAATTTAACCAATTTAGCTCAAATTTTGACCAGTTGTAGTACAATGAAAGTTCAATCGGCTAATATAGACATAGAAATTCATCATTTATAAAGATCTGCTGTATTTTGGGAACGGAAGGAAAACGCACTCAAATATTACTTCAGTTGTGGTTTTAATCAAATCCCTCAGAAGATATAATATAACGTGATATATAACTTTCATTCTAAACCTTTGCTTCTATTTAATACTACATTGTGTGTTCACAGGGTAATAAATAGAAAATAGGAAAGAAATCATATAGCTAGGTCTACCTCATACACATTTGTGGCTCTTGCTTTCGTGCGTCCTTTATGAAAATTTGAAGGGAATTGGACAAAACCCGAGCTTAACAAAAGTTTTTAAATCTAGCACTTTCGCTGAAAATCCACCACGCAGAAACGAAGGCGAAAAGTTTTCGCGGGGTTTTCGATTATCAGAGAATACGTATACATTGCCCATTTCTTCGCAATGACAGCCAGGTGACACGTTCTGAAAAGAAGCTGTTCATTCTCATGGTAACCGTTGTTCAATTAATATATTTCGGCTATAATCAGGGTATAATAAGTCCAATCGCATTTTTATTCGGTTAAATAATGCATCTGGCAATCATACGAAGTTTAACTTACTTCAGTCCGCAGATTGTCTGATATTGTAACAAACACCAGCCAAAATGCTGCAAAACGCAGCTTGCTGCTATGAACACTTGATATATGAAACCCAAGGTTGACGACCTGTAGTGCTGTCAACACATGCCCGTATTTCGCGTACAAATTATTTAAAGTTTTTAACCAAATTGTTAACGTCATATATCTCGAAGAGTTTTAATTTAGTTTTCACCTTATAAAAGATCTCGGCTTGAAGAGTACAGTAATTTAATAATAAAAATAGGAAATGATGATTTTGGACCCTTTGAACGTGTTTGGTGACCTTAATAATTATATTGTTGCACATGGATAATACTTGAATTGTCTTATTTTTTGCAAACATCTGCTCTCTTCCAAAGCACCAGGAATGAAATTTTGCCCGCGTAACCCTTACTGCGCATGCCCTAGCGTAACCAAACAAGAAAATTACATGACACTGGATCGGAAATCCCTTTTGTTTCTTCTGCGTTTTTCGAAAATACAGCGTTATTTTATAATTCAGACTGGTCCGAGAATATTTTGTGTTTACATTCATCCCGCTACGAATTTGTCTCTGCCTGAGGATAGTTGATTCGGTCCATCTAGCTGAACTGACTTCTGATCTGTGACAGCAGTATTCGTTCAACTCTGACTTCGTCCAGCTTTCGTGTGAACGTGGAAAATAATCAGGCTCACTCATTCTCGCTTTTTATCTAATTTATTATATCCTACGTATAATCATAGTTATTGTATAATAAAGAAATTGTATCCTGGAATTAAACAGCAATTGATCAATTATATAGCAAATTTGCTAACTATTACCTAACCGTAGGAAGTTAATTGAATTTTAAGATTCCATTTTCAGAATTTTTATATACATGCAGTGTCAATAGCGCGTAGACATTTGTTATTGTAATTGGCCAACTGACATAAAAATGTATGCTGAGACTTTAATGGTTACCTGTTTGTGTAAGCCTTATATTTACTTATAGTGCAGAAAACTACAGCAGATAGGACTTTATAACACATCAACAATTAACAGGTACCACGTTCGCCATATATTACGGATGGGGGGAGGCGTATGTCTCTTGTGAGGGTTCAAATACTAGTATGCCATGTCGAAATTTTTCAAATACTAGTATGCCATGACGTCCCTGTCGCAATTTGGATAGGTCATATATGTCGCTATTTTATAGTTATATTTTGTATAGGTCACCGTCATTGTATATAACCCAAGGTCACCTTGTTGGAATTTATCACTAAAAGAGCCCTATTTCAGAGAGGAATTAATATCTTGTATCATTAGGAATATCTTGTGACCAATCGGTAGTAATTGATAATTAATTTGATTGCAACATGGCCTTGTGTCGTAGATGAGGAGGAAGTTATGAAAAGCATGCCCGTTCCGACACGAATTTACCGATGACTTGGGCGGATCGCTTCCCTTCTCATACAATTTATCACTTCATGATTAAGTCGGTTTAGTAGTTGTTCTTCTTTTGCATAATCATCCTCATAAGCCGTATGAAATATGACTATAATGTGATAAACTATTATCCCTAACTATAAGCCAAAGAAGTAAGGGAGTATTTGGGGGTTAGAGCATAGAAATAATAGATATAGAATGCGTGCTCATCTTCTCAGTCAAAATTTTGTCTCCACAAAATGGCGGATGTATAAGGGCATTTGAGTTTTTCCAGTCTGCTGCGACCTGAAGGGATTTCGCGCGTTTGCGCCGGAGGAGTGCGAAATGTTGTTCAAACAAAGTTTGCAAACATCGAGACTTAGAGTAACCAGTGGCGGAAATTCCGGTGGGTTTGGGGGGGGGACACATTTACGCAAAATAGACAAAAAGGGCTAACACAGTCGATTTTGGTGTTTTGTTGGAATTTTCTGAGATTTGACAAAAAATGTAGGAGGCTTTGCTCAAGAATTGGATTTCCGCCACTGATCGAGAGTAACTGTATGTAAAGAAGTTCTTTCATTTTTATGAGACGTTTTCTCAGTATGTATATTTTGGCCACCGAAAATAGCGACCCCATGAATGTAGGAGCTTTGGCAAACACCTATCGCGCACATATCTTGCTTATCTGGCTTTAATATGTCAAATTTGACTAATATTATGTTCAGTGTTCAGCTTTATAAATAGAAGTTTTCTATTGTATTTAGTGACACGTATAGTGGCATGCTGTAGGGATATATAAATACATGCATGCAGCAATCCCTCACATTTTCAAACCAGACATTAACCAGAAATCTATAAACTTCCGCGTTTCATCAAAAATTCAATATAGGACCTTTTGTAAAACTTTTTGAAATGTTTATAAAACTTATTTATATAAAACCGAGTAATCATGAAATGGAACATGAAATGCAAACCGGTGTATAGGCTATATAAGCAACATTTTAAACCGATACATGCATAAACAAACACTCAGAAAACAAGTTACCTTGACTGGCGCTGGCCTAATGCTTCTTGCCGTGTCTTGTATCTGACTATTTCAAACGTATTAAATTATTGTCAGGTATTTTCATTTTAAGTTGTTTAATAGGTTCTGTCTCAAATAGTTAAAGTCAATTATATCGTTGCGGACAACGCGTAAGTTTCGTTGTTGTGGTTGTTGTTGTTGCTTTTTTTGTTGGATTTTTTTGTTATACTGTTAGTGTTGCTAGTTCAGTACTATAAGTTTTCGTTCTTGTGGTTGTGGTTGTTGTTGCTGTTTTCGTTCTTGTTGTAGCCTATATTTGTGGTCGTTTGTTGTTATAGTGTTGTTGTTGTCTACTCTTCTTCGGCTTATCTTCAGTCAGTTTTCATAATCATCATGCAACATGCTTTGAGACGACGAATATACAGAATTAATATGGCAAGCACTTCGTGTTTCCAAGGTTCCCCATAAGGTTTGATCAAGGGCGTCAAATTCAACTAGCGTAAGCTGGTATACCTATTCAATTTGGTTCAGTAAGTATAATTTTGTTATGTAATTCCATTTATTCCAAATTAGGCTACTATGTATGCCCGGCCAATTTCTATAAAGTTAGTAAACAATAGAAACCAAACCCTATTCATTGTGACGTCTTTCGACATAGTCAGCATGCATATTCTGGAACATTTCGGTTCTAGATCTATTTGTAATGGAGTGTACTTGACAAGTAGTGTAGACGCAACATTTTGTACGCAACACTTTGTACGTATACATGGGAAGCACGGATGGCAGTTGCGGTTAGCGCGCTGCCTCTTACCTCTGAGTTAAGCTGACTATACAGCAGATCGAGGGCAGGGATTTACCTTGGTTGGGTAACGTACGTCCCTGTGCATGGTAAATTCATGTAAGTAGAGTTTGGTTGGTTCTCTCCTGGGCTTCGAGGGTTTTCTCCGGGTACTCCGGTTTCCTCCTTCACCAAAAACTAACCCTTAGGCCTTAGCTGTCGAGCATGTGTATCATAAGTCGACATCAAATAAATCATCATCATTTTCGGCAGCCATTTTGTTGTGTTTCTATTTGGTTTTTAGAACTGCACGAAGGATTACAAGAAAAATTTTATTCCAACACTGCACTATAGTCACGTCACCATAAAAATTTATATATTGATATTAATGTATACATTAATAAGGTTTTAAGCTGTTTTTATATAGTGCCTGTTGGCTAATTAATTTATATCATCTAATATACTGCAATTGTATCGGTATAAAATTATTCGTTAGACACAATTTTCTATTTTGAACTTTAAAACCATGCATTGGGCCAAATCGAAAGACTTTGGCTACAATGTTCCACATGGTTTATTCATATGGACACAATGCCAATTTGATATAGCTTTTAACGTGCAGTAAATGTTAGTATTTGCTATGTAGTTGTTTTGCTTTGTACCAACATTAAAATATTTATATATTGTAATAATAACCCCTTTCAAAAGTGGAATAAGATTTGCTAATAAAACACGCCAGGATAACTCCTTGATGAGACATCTGACGACTCTACAGATGACCGACTTAAAATTTTGTCATCCTGTGATGACCCCAGAACTGAGGTATGACCCCAGAACGGGGGCATTTTCACGTGTTTATGATCCTATATAACCGTGGGGCATTAGCACCATTTTTACAAAAATTGTCAAATTCCCGGGGGTTGTCCCAGGGGGGGGGGGCACCTTATAAACATCATCTAAATATTTCAAAATATAACCAATGATGCATTGAAAATATTTCTGACCTTGTAGACAAGGCCTTGCATGGGTAGGAAAGCAACGCTTAGTCCGATTAGAATTGTCGTTTTAACTTAATAGGTATAATCCCTCGACACTAATTGCATTCATTGTGAATACCAGTGATGCCTTTGGCGTGCTTTTTTCTAATTTACCCTTTTAACACATAATATAAGAACATGGAACTATTCAATCTCAAGATGTAAATTGGTAAATGGGAATTTTCCATACATGTTGTTGCTATTAACTCCCACGGATATGGTATTGTTCCATTGTTCCAGGAGTATATATATGTTTCTGAGATGCTTGCCGAATAAATGGATTTCGCCATGTGAGAAAATCCGCGGATAATCCGCACATAATTTAGTCAATAATAGGATAGGACGGGTTGGTGTTGTTTACTTTACGTGCATGACTATACCAATATACAGTCGAACCTCCCGTAAGCGGACACCCTCGGGACCACGACCTGGTGTCCGCTTACGGGAGGTGTCCGCTTATGAGAGGTTGGTTAATATTTAACTGATTACGTAATTGTTGAAACATGATTCTTTTAATAATGATGTTAATATGACTATATTATTGACAGCTATTATTGCAAATTTACTCTAAAAACCCCACCGTAAAACATTTGTGTCCCTAGATTATATACAAACATTACCAATTTAATATCTATATTGCCGTTGTAAATATGAGACTATAGTTCAGCTAAGATGGCTTGAAAAAATCTGTTATGTGCGCTTGCTTTTGTCCCGCTAAACGTATGTCTGTAAGAATGTCATTTACATTTAAGACAGCTCGGCAAAGTTCTTCGTTGCTCGTGAAATACGCGAAATCTAGAAGATTTTCTGCAACATTTGCAGCTTTGGCCGTTGTTTTAATGTCGGGTTCTTTCAAAGGGACGTATTCTAATACTGTAGTAAGTCAACTAGGCGGCATAATTATTAATTTAACAGAAAATAAATCAAGTGTGTCCGCTTACAAGAGGTTATTATGTTGTTTGGGAAGGTTGTTTTGGTGTCCGCGTCCGCTTACGGGAGGTGTCCGCCTAGGAGAGGTTGTAAATATAGTAATATAATAGCGTATTGGCCGGGACCCAAAAACAGTGTCCGCCTACAAGAGGTGTCCGCTTCCGGGAGGTGTCCGTAAGTAGAGGTTCGACTGTATATATGTCGGCGGTTGACTGTTGTGTAAAACTACCTGATTGGTTTATTTTTCATCACGTGATAGCTTTTGCATTCACTATAAAAGCACATGTTTCCCCCCGACCCATTCTACTAACTTCCAGACGAAGGGTCTTCGCTCGAAACGTCGAAGTTCTCAATGTATGTTTCAGGTAGTTTTACACAACAGTCGACCGCCGTATTTGCTATACTCTACCCACACTGGCACCGCACGTTCAATATATATGTCGTATAATTATACAAATAAAAAAAGATTTATATAGTAAACTGTTAACTTACTTTACCTACAAATATAATAATTTGTAGCAAAATGTGGGAGGATATATAATGCCCATGCATTTGATCAGGGTCGCCCAGAAGCCTTTGGGGCCAAATTGTACTAAACTTTGGGGTATAAAACTACAAGATGTTTTTTTTCTGCATCTCACTAGATTGAAATTAAGGTAGAATTTCTGGTTTAGGTGGTGGATATTTCGAGTGAAATAATATATACAATATGTCTGTAGGTCTAAAATATTGCATATATTTTTTCATTCGAAATATCCACCACCTAAACCTTCTACCTAAACTTTGGGGCCTAGTGAATTTTAATCGCCTACAGTATTAATTAGGTAATAGTGAAGTTTAATAACTGATTCAATACATGCTCTATAACTTCTAGAACATTCAACCGGATTACATCCTTCAACTTTGAAAGTCTAAATAATATTCTCAATGCACATTTAGCACTTATATAAATATTTTAAAGGGTCCCCAGCAAAATTTTGAAATCTAGACACAATTCCTGCATGCATTGTGGGAGACTATTGGACAGTTAGTACCTATGCAAATTTCACTTTATCCTATTTGAGAGTCTCTGGGGCAAATTGTCCACTTTGCCCTGCCCTCTCTGAGCGCCCCTGCATTTGATAAAAGTAAGGGAACATGTTCTTCCAATCAATGCCGTGCTAACTTGATTGTCTATTATTACGTTTTTACATTTGGTTCATGCTACCCTATCGCGCATGCAAAACTTGTCAGGGTGCATTAAAACACTTCGCCGTATTACTTCCTATCATCAATGACGGGCCAAAGCTTTCATAATTGACTCATCAGAATACCGAAACGCCTACAGTAATCCCCGAGCCGGCGCGAAGCGCCGTGCGAGGGTACTAATTCCGCTCGGATATTTACACCCGGGTATGTGAAAACATAGCGGAATCCAAAGTCGTCCGCCGCGATGCCATGGACGGTCCAGGGTTTTCTACGTTATACGCATGCGCGAATCAGGTCGAGACTCGAGAGAAACATACGGATAAACATTTAAAGATTTACGGATAAATATTTTGTTAATATATGCATATCAAAAATGATTTTTAATACTCGGGCTATTGGAAAAACATACCGATGAATAGAGTCTTCAAAAGAACTAAACGAGAAACAGTCGAATGGCTGAAAAAAGCACACTTTTGAAGTGTTTTAAACGGGTAAGTGTCTATTTTGCATATTTTAGTTTGTGGATTTGCAAAAGCGTATGTCACTCTGTGAGGTTATTAAAATAATATCGATCAAACCTAAAAGGTATTTTAGCAAGTTTAAATTTGAATTTTGAGGAAACAACGTAATGTCAGAAACTATTTTAAAGATAAATTTAAAAAATTATACTGTCAAAAAACAGTTGAAGTTTTCTGAAAATTTTTGACGTTTTTATGAAATGTCTAAGGTTAAATTTTACAGCAAACCAAAGCTAAAAGAGTACGTAATAACATATCTACTTTATATAGTGGGACAATTCATATGTTTATAGCTAAAAGTACAAATATTATATTACTATTTTATCATTTTGTACCAAAAGTAAAAAATTGCGTGTTGCTATGGTCTGTGCTATGGTTACAATGATTGAAGGAATACTTCATGTTACAATACATTTTGGGAAGTATGTTCCTGAGTTCGAATAGGCGAGGGGATTCTGCATGAGTGTATTTCTAGTTTATGCAAACTGATATAGACCATTAATTTTGCAGAATTATACTGGAGCGTAGCATTATACACGCATGCATATAGCTTCTCGACTTAATTCATTGATTTATTTTGAATTTTGTTCAGCCTTAAGTAATGTTTGAAGTTTCTATCTGCTTCCAAAATAATGAAGTCTAGGCTATGCTTGTACCGCTATGGTGCGCTCCAGTAATTCTGCGAAAGGTCTATAGTTATGAGCTATGAAAAATTATACATTCTTTAACAATAACAACGTCCAAACTAAAAGCCACCATGAATACAAAAACTGACCTACAACTTCTAACATATCGATGCATTTTTTAGACAATTAGAATAAGAATGGGGATCTACTTTTAGTGTTTCGTTAAAAAATGGCCAAGATCAACGGTTAGGGTTTATATCAATTCCTATGGCTTAGCGTTAGATCATGTAACATTGTATAACACGATGTAACACCATGAGCATACATGTATCAGTGCTTAGCACTATTTTTCATGTCAGTATGAGAATATAGTATAGGTCTTATTTAAGAAATAGGAAACGAGTCGCGTGCTTTATCATACCATAAATGGACAAGACGAGTTTTTCTATTTCTTTTATATTATAAGTGGTATATAAGCACAGTAAACAATTTTGTTCAAAGATCAATATTGATATTCTTCTAACATGTAATCACTGACGTCACTCGCAAGCTTTTCAATGTTTTCATTGTTTGGCAACAACTTAACTACAAGCATAGGCAGCCCTAGCCTCCTCCGCAGGCATCTCTTGGATCCCCGGGGTAGGTTGCGTCAGGTAGAAAGTCGGGGAGATGCCTGCCAAAACCCGACATGGTTGAGCCGGTTTGCGCATCTTGCTTGCGCAGCGATTTTTGTCTTCAGGGTAGGTACGTGGGGATAATTTTGAAATTCAAAATGGCGGATTGCATGGAGTGGATAATTTATTTTATCTTTAAGTTCAGCTTTTTTGGACAATTTAAACTTGTATAAAAGACTTGGTTGAGGTCTTAAAAGTTTTAGAATGTTGTCGGTAATTTTTCGTGTACTGTATATGCATGCTATATATATTTGATGATGTAAATGTTTTAAACCATTAAATTTTAAATTATAATTTTTTTTATGAATCACATAATTATATAGTTAGTGCCATATATATTAAAAATAGGTACGCTAAGCGTACATGTATCTGCTCATGGTGCCCATGAAGGAGTAATATTCAACAATAGGCAATTTCGTAATTACGGGCGCCATTTTGCAAAGGGGGCAAACACAATAAATCAACAATAGCATGACTCTAGGGACAAGTATTTTGACTATTCCCATTGGGACGAGGTGTATATACGGCTGGCAGAGCCATTTAATACGCCCCTGTCTGTTTTTTTTCGGCATCGTCGTCCTCGTGGGGTTTTTGGGAGTGTCACAAACTTGCACTCCCATGGTCACCCAAGTCACCCGCACAAAACGCATGCAATTTTCTTGTCAATCTTGTGTGCATCTTTATAGAATACTTGCGCATTTTGAGTTACGTACTTGCGTTTTGACCAGATCAATAACGCATCAAGGGAACGATACGATAAATGCAATACGAACGAGAAACGTACAAATCATGCTGATATTCGTCATGCACTTTGTAAAATATTCGACATACTTTAGTCTATATGAGGGTATTATATTTCCAACAACAAACATTGCGCCTTCAAGACTTGACGATCGTAAAGCGCATCGCTCTAAAACATCTATACTCTACAATAGTTTGAGCGAACCATACGTGGGTATTTATTTGTATTTGTGGGAAACACAAATATTATTACACTGTAAACGGGTCAAGTTTTTACAAGAAAACCGATCGAAGAGCTTAGTTCTCCCAACATATTGCAATATTTTAAGATGATCCTATAGCTCCTCATTATTATACTTCGATTTGACCCAAACGCTTGAACAGACTCGATATCAGTATTCAGCGAGACGCATTCCTCACGACAAAAATATGAGGGATATTATATTTCCAAACAACAAACATTGCGCCTTCAACACTTGATTCGGCGCATCGCCCTAAAACATCTATACTCTACAGTAGTTTGAGCGAACGTACCGTACGTGGGTATTTATTTGTATTTGTGGGAAACTAAAGAGAAACTAGACATCAGTGTTGAATATAATTGAGACATAAACGCGCAATAACGCGGAGCTCTATTTATTAGACTAATTAGAGTTCAAGAGTCAGCTATCACATATTCTTGATGATTATTACACTGTATAACAGGTCAAGTTCTCTCTACATCTTGCAATATTTTAAGATGATCCTATAGCTCCTCATTATTATACTTCGATTGGACCCAAACGCTTGAACAGAATCGATAAAATTAAAGTATTCGGCGAGATGCATTCCTCACGACAATAGTGGAATACGCAAGACATTTAATCGCGTGCACGGCGCACGTATTGGTCAAACATTGGCAGACCAATTCAAATGAGTAACAAATGTATATACATAATTATACAGTTATACAATGTTTTATTTTTAATATGTTGTAGTATTTCTTATATACCTTAATGGCAATTGATCTTCGACAGTTTGACTATTTAACTGTTTAGTTTGATAGTTTCTCCTTCAGAAATAGAACAACTACATTTGAAATTGGCGACATATTTTAAAGCATTCGTTCTGGTCCATAATTTCGTATTGAAAACCTTCGTATTTCCACGTTTTTATATGATCTAACGACGTTTTGTCAATTTATTTTGACATTTCAAAACATAAGCGCCATGTTGAGTTTAAGATCTAGCCTGCGAACAGGAAGAATTTAATGATGTAATAGCCTTGGGGAACATTACGTCATTGCATTGTAAGCCACTTGCTGATTGGTTATCAATTTAAATAAGCTCGTCGCTGAATGGCTATAAGCTAACAGCTAACAGCCAACAGCCAACAGCACGATGGCAATATATCTGCATTCGCAGATACAAAAACTCTACTCTGTCAGTCTGTCTATTCTGATTGCTTCATATACATAGAAACCAATTCAAACCACAAGGGGAATTTTCTATTTTTCTTTATTTCAATTTCTTATAGTATCATTTGCTATGTTACCCTATGTACAGTTTTTGGTTTCTAAGAAGATGGAAAGTGGGTTATTAAATTCATTATTAAAATGAAAGTATCATAGTACAACTGTACAACTCAATATAATGTGTGCCTGATTTAGTATTAGAGGACACCAGGACAGTTTCCAAATGTAAGAAATGAGGACAATATTGTGCTATCTAGCATGTCAATTTTAAAAACAAGAAATCGATTCAAATAAAAATATATTTTTGACAACAAATAAGAGCCATAATACCAGCAGAGAAAAACCTTGTCTGGTATTTGTTGCCAAATAGCTAAATCTGGCAAGATCCAAGCAAGATCCTAGCCAACATGGCCATAATGAAATAATCATGTATGCTTTATAGTTTATGGAATATTTTAGCAGTCATTATGTGTATGGCAAACTTGTTGCTGCCTGAACAGTTTCAATTTTCTGTTCAGCATATAGCCTGCACCATATTTTAACACATGGGCATGCAACCATTGAAATTAAAAACATTGATCTAGCTATTATAAACAGCCAGCTGGGTATAAAAGTTGTATGACCTACCTTACAACAGGCAGTACTAAATTAATAGTAAGCTTTAATTGGGTCTTTAGGATTAAACTACCAATTTTGAGCCATTTATTTGGAAGTTAGTGAAATTCATTTAGAAGTTAATAGTCACTAACTTCCATGCAAACAGCCTTCCCTTGCAATCATAGGCGGATTTTCTGGGGGGGGGGGGTGCGGGGGGGTGCTCATTGGGATAAATGACAGTAGTGTGATTGAAATAAAGATTTTGAACTAAGTAAGACTAAAAACAAGGATTTTGAACTAAATAAGGATTTTGACCAGACCCCTGCTGCAGCTTGCTCGGCGGCGCTGCGCACCCTGTCGCTCACCTCCTCCCATAAATTTTTGGCACCCCCCCTAAATTTTCGGCACCCCCCCAGAGCAAAATCTGAAAATCCGCCTACGCTTGCAATGTTGAATTTCTTGTTGCATTTTTCAGGTAGTTTGATCATAAACACTTAATTGCACCAAATGTCCAGAGTTCAATAATAGACTTTAAAAACTCATTAATAATTCATGAAGAAAATTCAAAAGAAATGAATGTTTAATCAATGTTTGTAAATTCGATAAAGTTTGTCCTGATTTACATAAACTTCAGTTTTGATTTTCTCGGCTTATAGAATGTTTCTTTTTAAAATTACTTCGCCAATGAACTCACAAGATGGGTCGTTTTATAAGTTTGATAAAACATTCGTATCCGATCTTTATCTGATATACAGACGCTCGCCTTCGGGTCAAGTTTCTATATCAGATAAAGATTGACTGCTCATGTTTTATCTATAACATAGAAGACTATCTTCTGAAAGTAGGCACATCCAGTCCAAACATGCATTTGATTATACATGCCATAGAATAATTTTGATTGTAACATTCTAATATATTACAATGGCTCTATTTATAATCATTGAACACTTCCTGATATTTATAGGCAAATTTTGTATCACAACACCACATGGTGGCAGAAGTTAGGGAGCCATGGAGTCAGGGCCGTATCTACGGGGGGGTTTTGGGGGGTGTCACACCCCCGCCATAAATTGTATTTGGAGATTTAGTCGGCAGAAGCGAGATTTGAGTCGGCACAAAACAGTACAAGTCGGCACAAAACAAGTCGGCACAAAACAAGTCGGCACAAAACAAGTCGGCACAAAACAAGTCGGCACAAAACAAGTCGGCACAAAACAAGTCGGCACAAATAATAGAAAAAGGAAATTTTTGGTTTTAAGAAGTACATTTTTTGGTAGGAACAAACTTATTTATTGATGAAATAGTAATATAACAACGTTAGTATTCCGGAAAATTTTTTTTAACCTCCCCTCCCGTCGACACAGTAAAAAAGAATTTTTAAGATAACAAAAATAAAAAGTAGTCGGTTCAAGTTTGTTTGGCAGTCGGTTGAAACCAGCTTACACCCCCCTGGAAAAATTGCTGAGTACGGCCCTGCATGGAGTTGTCAACCTCCATACTCCATAGTCTATAAGGCTAACTCCAAATTGAAAATGAGCACTTCAAAACTTAAGTGAATTATTAAGAATTCTGGAGTTACAAGCCAATTTGCAACATTCTATTCACTTGCTAACAACTAGAATTTGAGCCAGGTTGAAGAGGAATCCGCCCTCTGAGCCGCACAGCTGTGCCGGCATAAGCCTAGCTCCATTTGGAGATTGGCTACATATCTGCTGGCATGGAGCACTGAGCACTCAAGCAGTACACAGTCATGCATAAGTACTCAAGTACAGCATAAAAGCATAGCATAGTAAATTGTAAGTGTGTTCTTGGCTGAAATATCTAAAAAAAAAATTGTAAACAAACCAAACCAGTTACAAATTATCTTTTGTCTCATCAAGTAAAATGAGTATTATATGCCACCAGCATCAATTATATCTTGCACTTGAAACTTGTACCTTCTAACCTTCCAGAGTACATTTTATACTGTTCCAGTTCAACGCTATTTGTGTGTTAGCTATACTCATATATTAAGTTATATTTTCCATTCGAGCTCGGCGCTCACAACTCTTCATGCTTTATACAGTTTCTAAGCCGTGGTTTGAACATGTTTACTCCGTCGAACTAAGACCATCAGGGAATCCATTTAATACACATCTACGTTTATTAAACAAGCAGCTTTAGCAGCATCAAACGACGTAGTGTAGAAGCCAAGTCAGAAGTTTGTTTGTCTGTCGAAACTCGATTAAAGCCATTCGACTTCTATTTTCATGACTTCGATCCACATGCTTTATCTTTAAATATGTCCGCAACTATTCTTAATATTTGTAACATAAAATGTTACAGTATTCTGGCGAACGTTTATCAGTATAATTTTGCAGTTGTTTTTATGAACAAATAATTACCCCGTGAGAGTCAGGGTAACACAGCTTTTGACATTTCTCTTTAGTTTTAATATATGAACAAAATATCCCGTGGGGGTGGGGGTAACATGACCGGTCCATAAGGGTAACATGACCGGTCCAAAGTCTTCGGGTTTTGGCAGGCATCGACACTAATTTTTTTTTCCAGCAAATAATTTCTGCCCGCCAATTTTAAGGCGATGCCTGCGGAGGAGGCTAAGGCAGCCCAATGGTTATGCTAGTTTATTAAATAGTGGATTTTTTAATCAAATGTTTAATAAAAAATTGTTACCTTGTTGAAAATTACGAAAATATAATAAATTTACTTGACAACAATGTAATTACTGCAACGGGCGACGTACGTCACTGCATAGTAATGAGTGTCAACAGTAGCTACATATATATAGCTGTACGTAATTATTCCTAAGGTAAGCAAGAAAATCAAACTATCGCTAGATATACCTTGAAACAATCGAAAAATACTCTGAATATAATAACACTAAAAATAATAACAGAACTGAAATCTATGATAGTTTTACTATATTCTAGCAACTTTTTTGTGAACAAAACAAGTTCGTAAGACGAGTAAAATACGAAACGTTTTTGGCAATTTTTTCAACTTTTTGATGGCAACATGCGGGATGCCTCCTTGAAGGAGGGTTTCGAAATACGAATACACAATGTCATTGGCGGTAAGAAAACTGTCAAAACAGCATACCGGGGGGAGTAGCTAGCGCGGGAAAAACAATTTGTATGCCGAAAAACAAAACAGATATTTTATTAGATCTCACGGGGAAAAGATGAAAGATATGGAAAGGCAGAAACAAAAATTCTGTATACAAATAGTCATATTTACTTTTGGTAAGTTAATCTATTTTTCTTTTGTTATTTTGTGTTTTGTTGCGCTTCTTTCTTGTTCCCCGGTATGCTGTTTTGACAATTTTCTTACCGCCAATGAGATTTTGCATTCGTGTTTCGAAACGCTTCTTTGTAGTGGCAAGGAGGCATCCCGCATGTTGCCATAAAAAATTTGAACAAATTGCCAAAAACTTTTCGTATTTTACTCGTTTTACGAACTTGTTTTGTTCACCAAAAAGTTGTTAGAATATAGTAAAACTATCATAGATTTCAGTTCTGTTATTATTTTAGCGTAGTTTTCAAGATATTCAGAGTATTTTTCGATTGTTTCAAGGTATATCTAGCGATAGTTTGATTTTCTTGCCTTCCTTAGGAATATTATTATTATTATTATTATTAAACTTTATTTATACAGGATAAAAACCTTATCAGTATAATCAAGTACTGCTATCACTAAGGGCCCTGTATCTAATACTAAGATTTATAGAAATAAGATACAATGTAATAAAATAAAATACTACTTACATAATTAGAATAATGAAAATACTAGATAAAATCAAGTTCGTTGCATCTAAAAACTGTTCATTTGTTTAAGAGCATTTTTAAAAACTACAATGGAGTTCATCTGGCGAACATGTAAAGGTAATTTATTGAAAGTCAGAGCCCCCTGGAAATAAAAACCTTTCCTGGCTATTTCTAGCTTAACTTTTGGTATTCGCAGGCAATAATCATTATTGCGAGTATTTTGTTGGCCATAAAATATATATAGCCATTAAATGGTTCACGTGGCGGAGAGGCCATTTAAAGATTTAAAACCAATAGATTTACAAGATTTAAAGATTTACAACCGCGTTAAAAATACGTGTGGAGCAAAAGTCACGTATTTTTAAATCATCATTTTTAAAATTTAAGCCATTTGCTATAATTTTCCTTGCTCCATTTTCCAAATTGAGGAACTTTGATAGCCATGATGCAGAAAGTTCCAGAGTTACCGTGTCACAATATGTCATTAGTGGAGCAATCATGGACTGATAAATCATACGAGCAGATTGGAATGTCAAAGAAAGTCGTACCTATCCAAGCATTTTCAGTTTAGGGACGGACCATTAGATATTTGAGGGGGTGGTTGCAGAAATCCCCCAAAAAAATTCGAGCAAGCTTTTAACCTAAGAAAAAAAAATCGTGCGAGCGGAAAACTTAAAAAAAAAAATTCGTGCAAACTCCATTTCTTAAACCACTATTTGACCTATTTGGAACTCCTGGATATTAAATCAAATGTGAAGAGTATATAAAATGTTGTGACAATTCAGATGAACTCATTGTGCGAAGTTTTTTGAATTTGCGATGACACAATCTTAATATTTATATTATAAAGCTGCCTTATCCGCAGGCGTTTCAAAAATTAGGGAGGCGAAACCTGCGAATGGGCAACTTTATATTTAATTTGAGCGCGCGCGCGAAAGCTGTCACTCTCTAGCCTGCAAAGCAGGCGCTTGTGGTGAGGTAGCTCAAGCGCCTGGTTTGTAGGCTAGTCACTCTGTCAGTCTACAAATTCACAATACGACAATAGAACCACAAATAAAATTTTATAACAGTAACAAGTAGATTAATTTATATTTAATATGACATGAAAAACATTAACAATCCCCCTAGAAAAATGATAAATATTCTTTTGCTGTTTTGTACCTTTGCAATAGTCATATGGTCAATATTAAAACCAAAATATCCAAGAGAAATGGCGCCATAAAATATTTATATCACAATCTAATGCGTCAATCAACTTTAATATACTGTAAACAAATTAGCGCATAATGCATAATTATATACTGTTAAATATTCTAATATTAATTTATATATTAAATAATGCCTTTGAAAGGTTTTGAAATGTTTACTTTGATAGAAAATTTAAATATGAAAATACTATAAATATATATATATATAAATAATATATATATAACTTTTTCAACATTCTTCCTCTTCCATTGTTAGTATCGAATCTGCTTCACTTTCACTGCTGTCATAATCTTCCCTGGCAAGTAACTCTACCACAGCAACCTGACCTGCCTCCTTCACTCCAACAATAGAACATTCCTTGGATGACTCTCCAGTTTCTGCTCTTGCTCTCTTTGCTTTCGCTTTTCTTTTCTGTGCCTTTCTTTTGGCCTTTTTATACTCTACACAATACCCATATTTCTCTCGGGCTTTTTCCAGGATGTCATTGGCTTCCGCAACCTTTTCCTTAACCACTCCATCTACTATTTGGAGTGCTGGCAAGGCTTCGTTACTAAAAAAATTATACTCCGACTTGTAACCTGTATTGAATTAAAGAAAAATTGTATGATTTTTCTAAAATTTGTTATCCAATGCCCCCCCCCCCCCTCCAAGTTCCACATTTCAACAATGTGAATTGATTTTATATATAGGTGCTTCTGGTTATTGTTGATTGTGATTAGGGTTATTCAAGTCAAGATTATCCAACCCATTTTGTGTGATTTTTTGGAGTTGATAATTATGGTGAATGTTTAACCATAATTTATTTTGCTCATGAATTGTTAATGATTTAGAAATACAGATTTTTGTACCTCTTTTTGGTGTTTCTCCACCACCAATGAGACAATCTGTTACATACTGGTTACACTTCTGAGACAATCTGTTACATACTGGTCAGAGAATGCACTGGCTTCTTCCAACAGTACAAGATACAGACCAAACATTTCATACAGAGCCTTCGGAGGGATACATGACTTGTCCTTTTTGATCTTCATGAAATCCACCACTGCAGGGTACTGCACATCTGCAATTTCACAGAGGCCAACAATGCTTTGACTTTTGAAATAATGGGTCCATTTTGAAATTACTGGTTTCTGTGCAGCTGCTAACATAACCACAGTTCTCTTTTTGCGTTGAGCTCGGCACCACATTTCGCAGGCACGCAACGATTTCTCGTGTTGCATTCTCTCCTGGGCCATTTTCAATATTACGGAGTTTGAAAACACCTGGGACGGATTTAATGGCAATTCATACCATAAATTTTTGAACTTCCGTTTTAGTTGCTCCACAGACACGACTATATGTCCCTTTCCATCCCGTGTATGGAAACTATCTCTGAAGGCTTTTGGTAGGGCAATTATCTCAGATGCTGAAGAAGTTTTAAATCCAGGCTTATCGGCTGCGGTTTCTTTGGTTGAGACTTTGGACTTCCAAGCAGTAACCTCGCGCTGAAGTCGCCGCCATTCAAATACCGTGAGATTGAGTTGTCCAATGTCGTCTTCTTTTATATCTTGCAAGTGTTCAATTCGCGTTATGCCATTAGTCAAAAAGTTACAACACTTTTCATGCAAATCTACTTTCGAAAGAAATGTCTTAAATTCGCTATGTTCAATGTTCTCAGACATTTATAGCGACAAATTTTAGTTTTATCATATTTTCCGTCGCACCCGGTTCCAGTTTTGTTTGAGTTTGGGTCGGGTACTTTTTATATATATACAGAGTACTGGGTACGAGTCAGGGAAAATTCAAGATGGCGATTCATGATCGATCAAAATCGAGATAAAAATGTCTCTGAAACACTTTCAACTATCCCATAACAGTGTGACAGTAGCTGAATGTCAAAACAAGATTGGACAGAGCATAGAGAGTTCGATTTCTGAGTCATCCATAAAAAAACTCACAGCACTGTCATGCCTTTTGGATGAGTTGTCCATTCACAAGATTCTGCCATTTGACGTTTCTTATGAAGAATACGCGGCAAAAGTTCCTTCCATTGCCAACTCTACAAACCAAAAGAGTGCACGGGTACAATTCAGAAACCTCATTCTGTCCAAGAAGGGAATTCCTGTTGTAATAGTTCACAATCAAGGAAAAAGGTATTTACAAATTTTATTATACTTTACTTTTATAAATATTATTAACGTCTTTCCAAACTGTATATAAAATAAGTCATGCCATTTTAATGAAGAGCGCAATTCCTATTCTGCTGCATTTGCAAATACTTTATCCCCAATGACCAAGTCACTAATTATTGACTATTTCACTATTGAGCGCAATAATACACCCTTTCGAATTGTTTCGATATTAATTTATACGTCAAATACTTTTTTGGCCTGCCTCGCTCTCATGTCTCAATACGGAAAGGCGATTGGCTGACAATACATGGCAGTGAGGCCACCAGGCCAAAAAAAGGTTTGTGACGTAATTATCGAAAGGGTGTATTCTATCACTTTTGGTATCTACACTCTACAGTCACAGTGTGTCAATTAGACTTTTGCCTGCTTTAGGTTTGTGTGCCTTCTTGAGAAACCAGTGCAGCACCTGGATTTTTTTGAGTCACTAGAGAAAGTCTTCAGATTGTCTGATGAGAAAAGTCATCCAGTTTTCCCTTCAGTACTTGCTGGAAATATTCCAACTTTGCTGAAGCTGATGTCATCCTCGAGGGACAGGGCCATTGTGCAGTTTATTCTAGCTTCCATTTACTCAAACACTGTCTTGGATAATGTCATGGGCTATACCTCGGTGACTGTGAATGAGATAAAAAGTGAAGTAGATAATTTTTTGATACAGGCAGAGTTATTAAATGAGGAAGGTTCCATGCAGTCAGTCAAAAGTCAAGTAGCAGAGGCTGTTATTAGACTCGAAAACATTATTGAAAATAATGAGAATATTCTTGAAAGAAAAGAAAGCGCCTGGCCAGAGAAGAAATAGAAGACTTAAGAGAGTATGACTTAAACGTAAAAAGGCAGCGATTACAAAAACTCAGGCAGAGACCAGTTGGCATGATGAAAAGAAAAGCAAGGAGGAATTTTGTTTCTTGGAAATTATCACTTCGGTCTCAAAAGGGTAAAAACAAGGGCAAATACAGAATTGACCGAGGGTCTGAAAGAGCAATATACGAAGTCTTGGAAGAACAGTTGAAAGCCCACCGCAGAAGATGGGGCGATGAAGGCACAGGGTATATAGAGAACCATGCAAAGAGACTTCACAAGAAGGACATGTTGAGGATAGCAAACAGGTACCTAAAGGCACATTCAAAGAAGCTCATCAAAAGCAGTGAGACTGTGAGGTCCTGGGGACGATGCAAGAACAAGCGTAGTCATCAAGCTAAGCAACACCGTGGACAAAATCTGTGGTCTTTGTGAGAGCCCAGAAAAACATGAAACAGGTGCACATAAATGTGCACTACAACAGGGCCCACATTAAGAATTACACACGTTTTGCATTTGGCAATGTATTAAATAACAGTGGATATGTTATTAGAAGAGCTATAGATGACAAAGCATATGTACGGTGTGGTACGTCTGAAGGATTTTCAAGACCACTTCACCGTCCCATCCAACTTAATAAATCACCATTTGACCTACCCGCCTCAGATTACCCAGACAGTGCAGGATATGTAAGCCCAGGTGTCATTTTAATTGTAAATAACATGAAGGAAATTGAACAAGAAGGAAGAGACAAATTTACAATGACAGATTCAACCGTGACAGTAACATGCAAGCCAAAGCACATATACCCAAGTAGTGCTACAAACTGGCATAATGATATGTTTGCCACAAGGTACCTGTTTAGAAAGGAACATGAACTTGGGGATGATCTTTCCACTTCAGGGGGGATAAACGACTTATCCAATGAAGTCATAACATTCTTGATTTGTCTCAGAGACTCCCTCTTACAATATGAACTGATGTCCATTCCTGGAGATTATGTTAGAGTGACAGATGGAGGAGATCATATGAAACGGGAAATATTAAGGACTGAAATTCTTGTTCAACGACTGGAAGACTGCTTGAGCGCCTTCGGCAGACATTCCCACAACAGCCACCCATTATTGGAGGAGATTTTATCAAAAATTACCGATATTAAAATGAAGCTTACCGACATCTGTGAGTATAAATAACAATAGTATGTTCTGTATTTGTTGCTGTATAAAAATCATCCATATAATCCTTCAAAAGAAAAGAAAGAGCTGGAAGATATTTATACTTCAACAGATGTACAGGATATTTATACACCATCTGGCGAAAATTTCCGTATTAAGCAACATTCATTTACAATTTGCATGGCAAGTGAGACGAAACTGATATTTTTCTCTCAAACAAAATCCTGAGAAAGTGAAACATGCCCCCGATTCATACTTGACAATATAAAATACAAGCTTTCCTCCTGTTTTTGTAGCCTGTTCCCTAGAGGAGAATGTGAAAGAAGACATTGAAGACTTCATCCAAAAGAACAAATTGGCTTCTTCCAGTTGTAAAACCCTTCGCTTGTTCCTTGAAAATAATGAACTCCCTCAGCACAGGTATAATGTTTTCAACTGACGATTACACCTAATTTTAACATAATGTTTTCAACTGACGATTACACCTAATTTTAACATATAATTATATGTTAAAATTAGGTGTAATCGTCAGTCTTGATTTCTTAGGCTCATTGAAAGTGTAATTTTTGTGAACCATTATGTGATGTACTGTATCATGATACCATTGCCTATATTTACCTTAATAATTTATAGGCCTATTGACATCCAAACCTCAGATGCTGGCCCAGGTGTTGGTAGCCACGAAAGAATGACTCAATTGCGTCTTGCTGAGAGCTTCATGATTAATGGACTTGATCTTCAAAGCAGATTTCACTATGCACCAGGTAATATACCTTAATAGTTTAATGGTTTGATTTTTAGAAACTTTTCTATCAATAATACCATTTATTATTAAAGGGTTATTTAATGGCACATCAGGGCTGATCACCTGGATATAAAATAAAATGCTGTATGCTGTGGTGCTAGGTTTAAGAACACACTCATATTCAAAATATTGGCTTTATAATAGAAGAAAAACAAGTCCTTGATGTTTCTTTTATAGTCAGAGTAAAGTAGCTTTTACACTTGAGTTTAATATACAGTATATATTGGACCGATTGGCACTAGTGCTGTGCGCCGGAGGTCAGAGTTATGTATGCCGTGACTCCAGTGTTTTGGCCAGCCGAGGCAGAGTTTGCTGGCTTGTCAAAATTACAAAAAATATGACAATTTTGACCAAGTTGACAAGTATCAGCAACGTGTGGGTCACAAATAATAACCTTGAAGTACTGGTAACTATGGGAACAAGGTTGAACAAATAATCCCCAGGTAGACTATGTTTCAAGTTGTTAACCAACAGGCCAGAGCCGGAGTTCAGAGTTGTAAAACAGCTGGTGTTTGGCCACCTCTCATTATGCTCATTGGCACTTTTACATGTATATTACAGGTGATTCATCTTCACATGTAGCTGAACGTGTAATGCGGTCACTGAATGAATGTCTAGGAGATGGGAGGGCGATTCCAATTTGTTATGATCGTGAAACGCTGATATCAAGTGATGGTGAAACATGCATACAAGAATTGAGCAAAGATGAGGTAAATAGAGTCAAAGAGGAGAGAGCTGTTAAGGCTTCTAAACAGTGTGCTTCAGACGTTTGCCAGCGTTATAATGGCAAACCCTGCCTCAGGACATCTATTCATGCACGAACACCAAGTTACCACATTCATCATCAGTTTTTTCGACGAGAACTTCATGATGAAGTGCTTGAATGCTAGCTCTACATCAATTTTATCCAGTTGTGCTGGCAGTGAATACTTTAAACTTCTCCAGGGTTTTTCCAGTCTCATTACTATGTTTATGACAATGGCTGTGAGGGTATCAGGAATGGCTGCACAGAGAAACATCAGCAAGATACCACCTGTCTTTTCCACAAAGAAAAAGAGAACCAAGATCTTCTTCAAGATGGTTGGAGAGGTAAACCAGTGTCTCGTATTCCTCCTCCAGTTCCTGACTACAGTGCTGATCGCAAGGGCTTCCACTACTGCTCCTGAAACAAGTTCTTGATGGCGACATAACTGACATGAGAGATGTATTAAATAAAGAGATCATGAAAGATGCAACAGCTAGAGAAGTCGATGATTTTGTCCCAGAAAGCAGCTAGATAAAATGATGGAACAACATGGGGAACCACAATTAGAAATTCACGAAGAAAAACAAAGTGATGGCAGTGTTTCAGTTTCTGTTGTTGACAAAACAACACACTTTCAAAGTACATGACAAATTTAAACAGTTTCGTCGAGGTCTACGCTGGCGAAGACCTTCAAGAGGCTATACAAGCAGAAATAAAACGGAGATACGACATGAAATTAAAGCCACCATCTCAAAAAATTCGACTGCCAATACAAAAGCAATTGAAAAAGCAAAGGCCGTTGGCGATATAGACTGGCCAAACCTCGTTTCCTCCAACAGCCTCGGTAAATTGTACGTGTCACAGCTTCACCTCTATCTCATGGAAAAGATGGGCATCTCCAAAGCAGAATGTGAAAAAAAGGGATACACGAAGGCTAAGAAAATTGAAGATGTCAAGCAACACTTTTATGCATCTTTATCGAAATCTCCTAGAAAAGCAGAAACTGTAACACCACAGGCACAGACACGAGCCTTTGTCAGGATGCAGTATCTCTCTCCTCCAGCGTCATCGTTACCTGTAAATACTTCTTTATTCCCATCAACACAGAAACTTCAACCACTATCAGTTCCTCCGTGGGGGGGAGCAGTGTTTAATACCAACTATCCCCAGCTTCAACTCCTGAAGAACACTTGTCCTATTGACAATTACTTGACGATATTTTATGTTCTCCTGAGTGATCATAACACTTTTTATGATCAGCTTGTTAGCTGTGTTGAAAGCTATGCCACCCATCTTGTCCAGATTAAACATTTGTTTGACCAGCGCTTGTATTCTGATGGTAAACTGTTATGGCTGTCTTTATTCCCTGGACGTTTTAATTTCAATTCGCCAGCTCTTGACTTGTGGGGCAACGAAGATGATCTGTTTATCTCACGCCTGTACCCTGCAATATCATCATCGTATTCAAGCAGATGCTCCGCTTTAGCTTGTCCATGCCCTACGAAGGACTTCTCGTCGTACAGCATATCTTTAAGGTATAAAATTGCTATCTTTATATAAATTGAGCTTCGCGTAAAACTTGTCATTTGTTGAACAATGTTTCGAAGCAAAATAAATTATCTTGCAAGCACAGATTTTTGAGGAGAGTTCATTTTTACAGTGATACAGGTATACCTCCTCCGCCCTTATTCAACATGCGCTAGATGACTGGACGGCAACAGATTGCAGACAGACTACCTGTGGTGCAACACTAACACATGTCGTCCCTGGTTCTCCGTGCTACGTGGGCATCATAGACACAGTTCACACATCTGGTCAGGTTGTGTGAGTATTAAATCACAGTTGGTAAAACATAAAAACATCTTTAATATATGATATCTTATATTAAAAATGTCTCTCTTTTTAGTCAGCAGTACCAGCATTTCTGTGCGGGAAAGAGACAGTTCACACAACGGATGTTCAGCAGTGGAACACTTCCAGTGTTCCTTCCCATTTCCCTAGAGTACTTTTCGCAGAGCGGGATTATTACTCATGCTGCCCACCTGCCGCCAACAGTTGTGCTACAAGGGGAAATGTACGTATTTTTTCACTTACGGTTTAGTATTTGTACCATGCGTATTATGTGCATAATGATTCCAAAACAGTGACTATTTGTACTGTGCGAACGCATGGGAATTATTGCTTAAAAATTGAAATTTGTTGATTTGCAGGGATGAAGGATCTAGATAAATACGTTGATTTGTTTTAACTTTTTTAGATATTCTCTGGTTGGCGTCACTTTTTTCAATGGACAGCACTATCGCAGTGCTGTCAAGAGAATGGGAGTGTGGCACATTTATGATGGGATATGGGAGAGGCACAACCCCGGAACAGGCCTTCAGATTACCAACCAGCTTTCCACCTCTCCGGGCTACCTTCCCTCCAGCTGCCTGTACCTCATGTCAAAGATGATGTAGATGAAAAGGTGTTTCCAGTGACAGTTAACAGCGGCTCAAATTGATAGAACATGGCATGCTCCAATTTTTTCAAGTGAATGAACTTTAAATGAGCTGCTGCTATTTAATGCTGTAACCACTTTTCAAAGTTGTACTTTGATCCTTTTAAAACCTAAAAGATCCTTTTAAAAACTACTTTAAAAAAAATTCCTGCAAGGGTCTAACTAGCAAAAAAAAAAGCGTGCACAACTTGTGTGTCCAAAAAAAAATTCGTGCATGGAAAAAAGCTGCAACCGCCCCCTCAAATATCTAATGGTCCGTCCCTTACTCGAAGTTTTCTTAAAGGTTCGATGCAGGTACTGGCATATGATGTGGTGCTTCCAATTGCATTACTTCCAATTTGAATACGCAGGGATGAATTTCCTTCCTTTGCAAGGGTTTTTACTGTACCAAAGACCATAGACTCCGTAATCACCAGCTGATTCTTCTGCAACCGCCAAGCAACTGCATCCATATCTTCGGACATAGTTGCTGCAATATTTTTAATTTCTTATGGGGAAAATATATTACGGTGTCATCTGCATACATAACAATGTTAGAGTGTTTTAGGACCTCAGAGAGGTCATCAATGTGTATCAGAAACATCAGTAGTCCCAGAATGGAGCCTTGGGGAACACCGTGATAAACACGATAATTATCCGATCTATAGTTATCATAGATCACAACTTGTTGTCGATTAAATAAATAGTCCGTAAACCATTTAAGCTGGACATCAAGAACACCGAGCGCCTACATCTTATTAATTAAAATGGCGTGGTCGATTGTGTCCAATGCCTTGCGTAAGTCGATAAAAACTGCCCCCATGAGCTTTCCACTGTCCATTTCTTTTCTGATTGTATCTGTAAAATAGGTAACTGCAAGACTAGTTGAGTACTTTCGTCTAAAACCACACTGAGTGGGTGATAACATATTTGATTCCTCCAGAAACTTAACCAGCTGATCGTGAACCAGACTTTCCGCTATTTTAGAAATAGCAGGAATAGAATTGAGATTGGACGGTAATTTTCTAACTCTGAGACGCTGTCTGATTTATAGTCTGGAATAATTTTTGCTCGTTTCCAATGAGTAGGATATATCCCAGAAGACAGCGATATGTTTATGATATAAGCTAGCGGTTCGGCAATATATTGAGATGCATCTTTAATCATACTAGGCGGGACATCATCTAGACCTGTTGCTTTGGTGTTTTTTAACTTATTCAAAGCTTTCAATACTTGGGGTGGACGAACTTCCTCAAATCGGAAAACTTGGCCGGGAATTCCATTATAAGAAGGCACTGTTCCTAACTCCATTTTCTGCCAGGTAGAACTTCACAGTATGTTTAATGATTCTTTCGAATGAATTATTTTCTTTTCGTAACAGATTGTTTAATTGATTACGCTTCCTTTTATATGCAGACCAATCGGGAACAGATTTCGATCTTCTTGCAACTTTGGGTAAATTATCTTTCTCAAGCATTGCTTTCCGCAAGTTATTTGTTAACCATGGACAATCCCTCCCACACACTTTCTTTTGAATTATAGGTGGCATTAGGTGCATGGTGATTAATAGCTTTCAAGAGAATGTTATACATTTGATGCCATGATTCATTCACATCAGTCTGCTCATACACCTTATCCCATGGGGAATTTTTAACATCGTTACAGTAAGCAGAACGGTATATCGAGCAAAACACCGTGTTGTTATTATCTTAGCTTTAAATTTCGAAGAGTTAATTTTCCTTGTGATTCCAACCATATCATGATCGCTCAAATGTACCGAAATTACTTTTGATTTAAAGGGCTTATGCAGCGAAAATTCGGTTCGAGTGAAACTCTCTTATTAAAGAGAACTTATGCAGTGTGATGTCACAGTGATGTTATTTACATAATTTATCAAACACATCTTAATATCTCAAGAACGAAGTGGGATATGGAAAAGCTCCAAACGTCAATCTTCATAACTTCAAAAGTTCTCTTTGATAAGAGAGTTTCACTCGAACCGAATTTTCGCTGCATAAGCCCTTTAAGGCCATGTATAAGCCCTTTAATGTCTCCCCAACTATAGAGGTGTTGCACCATCACGTGACTAAATTCTAAAATCTTTAACGTGCAACCTATCAAGCTGGTTGTTAAACATGTTTTGTATGTTATTATAACAAGTATTCATAACAAATTTCAAGTCGATACAATTATTACCTCGCGAGTTAAAAAGGTTTGAATAATTCGTATTGCTGACGTCAGCATTATTTTCATATGCCGTTAAAGGCTACGTTTTTCCAAACCTAACGCGAAGAACTCAATTTAGCTTTTAAAAGCAATATATAGTATCATAGTAAACAGAATATAAATATGTCTAATAAAACACGTCTTTCCTTAAAGGGCTTATCTTTGAAATAATTGAATTAAATCACTTGAAACTCTGCATGACTTGTGTGGTGTTCTGCGATAGGCAGAAACAAATGACAGTTTAAATGCGATTGGTTAAATAATCTCAGAGGTATTCGTGATTTTCCAAAATTAATTATGCAGTGTGATGTCACAGTGATGTTATTTACATGTCAAACACATCTTTAATATCTCAAGAACGAAGTGGGATATGGAAAAGCTCCAAACGTCAATCTTCATAACTTCAAAAGTTCTCTTTAATAAGAGAGTTTCACTAGAACCGAATTTTCGCTGCATAAGCCCTTTAAGCATTTGTTTTTTGGCTTCCAAAACACAAATGCTCAAGAAATGATGTGTTTATAACAAAATTCTATATTCTATTTAACAATTAGTCGCCGAAGGCGAGGTGATTACAAGCCTTTAGTAGAAATTGTGAGGTGTCTATTGCTTTTCCTGCATTCTGATTGGTCCAAATTGAGCCTCTAAAAAGTGATAGTCACTGGTCAGTGACTATCACTTTTTTTTTCAAAATGGCTTCTTCGCAAGCTGCCGAATTTAAAACAAAAATAGTTTTTTGAGCCTGATTCAGAGTTTTAAATGAAAAAAACTGCCGCTAAATTAAAGGAGGATATATTTTTGACATTGGTGACATTTTTGACAAGGTAAGCGATAACAAATACACTATTTTTTTTCCATGAAAGGCAGCGTTGTCTCGCTGTTGAAAAGTATAAAACTTTTTCCGTACGGCTCAACCACTCAAGTGTTTATTTTGAAAATTATTCGTTTTATCCTCATTTATATCGTTATATTCAGCAAAAACCTAGCTGTGATATATTTTTAAAACCATTCTACTTTGCATTTGAGCCCTTTCAAAGTATTTTTCTCACGAAATTGTTTGTTTTTGTTTCGCTTCGATATATTTTTGACACTCGTCTTTTGCCGGCATGTTTTTAATAACCGGCGCTGAGAAAAGCGCTGAATTTTGTCCTATAGCCTTTTCAACTGACCTCATAACTTTTCTCTTTGAAATTTCTACTAAAACAATTAGTTGCCTCAGGCTCGGTGATTACAAGCCTATAGTCACTTCGCCTTCGGCTCAGTTACTATAGGCTTGTAATCACCTCGCCTTCGGCGACTAATTGTTAAATAGTCACTGAGCCGAAGGCGAAGTGACTATAGGCTTGTAATCACCGAGCCTGAGGCGACTAATTGTTTTAGTAGAAATTTCAAAGAGAAAAACAAACACAGAAAGTTATGAGATCAGTTGAAAAGGCTATAGGACAAAATTCAGCGCTTTTCTCAGCGGCCGGTTATTAAAAACATGCCGGCAAAAGACGAGTGCATGTCAAAAACATATCGAAGCGAAACAAAAACAAACAATTTCGTGAGAAAAATACTTTGAAAGGGCTCAAATACAAAGTAGCATGGTTTTAAAAATATATCACAGCTAGGTTTTTGCTGAATATAACGATATAAATGAGGATAAAACGAATAATTTTCAAAATAAACACTTGAGTGGTTGAGCCGTACGGAAAAAGTTTTATACATTTCAACAGCGAGAAAACGCTGCCTTTCATGGAAGAAAAATAGTGTATTTGTTATCGCTTACCTTTAAAAATGTCAAAAATATATCCTCCTTTAATTTAGCGGCAGTTTTTTTCATTTAAAACTTTGAATCAGGCTCAAAAAAAATTTTTGTTTTAAATTCGGCAGCTTGCGAAGAAGCCATTTTGAAAAAAAAGTGATATATAGTCACTGACCAGTGACTATCACTTTTTAGTAGAAATTTCCAGGTGACTATCGATTTTCCTGCATGCTGATTGGTCCAAATTGAGCCTCTAATTAACATTTAGTCGCCGAAGGCGAGGTGATTACAAGCCTATAGTCACTGAGCCGAAGGCGAAGTGACTATAGGCTTGTAATCACCGAGCCTGAGGCGACTAATTGTTTTAGTAGAAATTTCAAAGAGTTTTAAACAAACACAGAAAGTTATGAGGTCAGTTGAAAAGGCTATAGGACAAAATTCAGCGCTTTTCTCAGAGGCCGGTTATTAAAAACATGCCGGCAAAAGACGAGTGTCAAAAACATATCGAAGCGAAACAAAAACAAACAATTTCGTGAGAAAAATACTTTGGAAAGGCTCAAATACAAAGTAGAATGGTTTTAAAAATATATCACAGCTAGGTTTTTGCTGAATATAACGATATAAATGAGGATAAAACGAATAATTTTCAAAATAAACACTGGTGGTTGAGCCGTACGGAAAAAGTTTTATACATGTTCATTTCAACAGCGAGAAAACGCTGCCTTTCATGGAAGAAAAATAGTGTATTTGTTATCGCTTACCTTTAAAAATGCCAAAAATATATCCTCCTTTAATTTAGCGGCAGTTTTTTTCATTTAAAACTTTGAATCAGGCTCAAAAAAACGATTTTTGTTTTAAATTCGGCAGCTTGCGAAGAAGCCATTTCGAAAAAAAAAGTGATAGTCACTGACCAGTGACTATCACTTTTTAGAGGCTCAATTTGGACCAATCAGCATGCAGGAAAATCGATAGTCACCTGGAAATTTCTACTAAAAAGTGATACTCACTGGTCAGTGACTATCACTTTTTTTTCAAAATGGCTTCTTCGCAAGCTGCCGAATTTAAAACAAAAATCGTTTTTTTTGAGCCTGATTCAAAGTTTTAAATGAAAAAAACTGCCGCTAAATTAAAGGAGGATATATTTTTGACATTTTTAAAGATAAGCGATAACAAATACACTATTTTTCTTCCATGAAAGGCAGAGTTTTCTCGCTGTTGAAATGAACATGTATAAAACTTTTTCCGTACGGCTCAACCACTCAAGTGTTTATTTTGAAAATTATTCGTTTTATCCCAATTTATATCGTTATATATATATTCAGCAAAAACCTAGCTGTGATATATTTTTAAAACCATTCTACTTTGTATTTGAGCCCTTCCAAAGTATTTTTCTCACGAAATTGTTTGTTTTTGTTTCGCTTCGATATGTTTTTGACACTCGTCTTTTGCCGGCATGTTTTTAATAACTGGCCGCTGAGAAAAGCGCTGAATTTTGTCCTATAGCCTTTTCAACTGACCTCATAACTTTCTGTGTTTGTTTTTCTCTTTGAAATTTCTACTAAAACAATTAGTCGCCTCAGGCTCGGTGATTACAAGCCTATAGTCACTTCGCCTTCGGCTCAGTGACTATAGGCTTGTAATCACCTCGCCTTCGGCGACTAATTGTTAATTAGAGGCTCAATTTGGACCAATCAGAATGCAGGAAAAGCAATAGACACCTCACAATTTCTACTAATTACTATTAGTATAAATATTGCATACGAAATGAGCTTTCCTGCGTTCTGATTGGTTATTGCACTAGTAAATCTGAGGCATTATTTACTAGCCTGCTAGTAAATAATGCTTTCCAAAAGAATGGCCTGGCAAAGTTGTTTGAAACCTTTTTAAACAATGAAAAAAACTCCCAAAAGAAGAACAAAAGTTTAGTGTTTTTCTATAAAAGGTAAGACGCCTTTAAATACTTTGTATCAAACTTTTTTTGACAATTTATATCATCTAAAAACTCCGAAACATCCGTGATACGCTTGAAACTTTGTCCGTTTTTTTTCAAGTTTCCTAGCAAAAAAATATACTTTAAGGCTGGCAAAACCTGGCTGTTAATAATATTTTTAAATCATTTTACTTTGTATATATATATTTGTATCTATCCGAGACTCTCTATATATATGGTAACCATATTCACTTTTAAATGTTTTGTTTTTGTCGTGCTTTATCAATATATTTATAATTATGTTTTCGAAACTCGCATGTGAGATTTGTATACTAGCTATATTATCATCAGTTTTTCGGTTGAATTTTCGTATTTTTCTCAGTTTTTTCAGGACAGAATAACCAGAATCTCAACAATATATTTTAAATGTCAATTCACCGCTACAATTTTATCTTCCATACCTATAGGCATTGATCTATTCTTTGCAAAGTGTGTTTTTATGCTCTGTTTTGCTGAGGCTGAAAATAAACAACTTGTCGTTTGGAAAAATTTTCGCAACACAAAGTTCGTAAGTTGAGTACAGCATTTCTCCACATTTTCAACTACAAACGTAGCCAGTCAGCCTGTCCTAGCTTGTGTATCATATTCTAAACAGAGATTTAGTAAGATAAAAAACTTTGTTCTGTTCTCGAAAAAGGAAATTACTTTTGAAAGTGCGTGCGAACAAGAAACACTGCAACACTATAAAATAAAGCAATTGTAAACCGGCTGAACATAGCTTAATTTCTGAATTTTTAAACTGATATGTAAAGCTGTTGTTTAATTTCATATGCAAAATTTATACTAAAACAATTATTCGCCTCAGGCTCATTGATTATGGTGAATATTCACCTCGACTTCGTCTCGGTGAATATTCACCGATAATCACTTCGCCTTCGGCGAATAATTATTATTATTATTATTATTTCCTCAGGATAAATATTACATAGAAACATTTTTACCTAATATGGTATTCTCTACCAAATGGTCCTCTTTAAGATCTATTTACAATATTTACAAAACACTAATTATACAATATTAATTATAGACTGCACAAAGGACACTACATAATATACACATATAACAACATTAAACATGCATATTAGATAATACTATTATTTTTATAAATTTTTGAAAATGAAGAGAAGTTGAATGAAAAAGAAGAAAATTCAATACTTGTAACAGATGCATTTAAATTTAACGATATTTTACAGGAAGGACAGGAAAATTGCTCTAAGTTCAACCTCATAATTTAGATTACAGAAGAATCTTTTTAGTTTAAATTTGTACGCGGAAGGGAAGTGATTGCTAAGTCATTAGGTAAGGAATTGAAAAGTAAAACTCCACTGTATGAGCCGAGTTTAGTCTTGGAAAGCTCAGATTTAACAGATGGTATTCTATGGTCAGTTACGGAGGAGCTAGTGTAATAATTTTGCACTGCTCCGGAGAAGCAAAACAGTTTGCAAAGTTTATTGGGAGATGAACTACGCAAGGTGTTTACTACGAGCAATATTTTCTTCATCTTAAGGAGGCTCCCTACAGTTTCCATTAGATATCAGTGTCTTGAATTGAAAGCTCTTTGAAAGGTTATAAGCTTAGAAAACTAAAAGTTTTCCGTAAGCCCTTTATTCCTCGTATATCAAGCAATAATTTCAACACAAGTTTTTTACTCTTGACGTTGCCATGGCGACATGACGTCATCATTTATCTTGACAGTTTTAGCCAAAGAAGGTATGATAGCGGAAAATTAAGGTCGGTGACCTACTCTTTTTTTTGCAGAAAGTAAATTATTATGAGATTCTGAGTTTTCTCAGAAAATTTTTTGAAAATCGCCAGTGTAGTTTTTTTTTAAAAGCCAAAATTTAGTTTCACAAAAACTACACTGGCGATTTTTTTTAAATTTAAGAATTTAATAGAACTTAGTACGTTGAATACATAGTCAAATTTTGAGATATGGTCACCAGAGAAACGAACGAGAAAAAAGAACCTCAAAATGCCATTTTCTGCTGGCGAAAAGCCTAAAAGTAATGCTGACCGATCACGATATATTGTTTGCGGGCGCGTGTTCGAGTCACTCGCTGGCTGTAAAACAGGCTGTTTTTTTTTTCGAAATGTGTACAATTTCGAGCAAAATTCTCTTCGTTTTCGTTACCCTTGGTTTGTTGGACCCAAGATTGTTTGTTGGTGGTCTTTTTTCTGGTCTGGTTTGTCGGTGGTTTTCGCATTGAATTAATCCAACGTCTCTTAAATTTGTTTCTATTGTTGAAATCGGTATGAAAACCATTCAAAACATTCAAACAATTCCAAATTTTCATAAGACAACTCGTAAGTCCTAACTGTATGTACTGTGGTTGTATGCAGTAGTTTTTAAACTTTTCATTGCTTTAAAGAATTATATTACTTTGACAGTTCTAGAGTGCCTTGAGGAGAGTATAAAATATCATTTTAGAATTTTTAGTCTGCAACAAGTCAAAGATTTTGAACATTATAAAAGATAATACTGAACATAAATACGTAAAAAACATACTAAAAGAAAGCTTACAAACTGGTTAAGAACATACGTACTGTTTGAGTAATGAAAAAGTTGTGGTTTCTTCGCAGACAAGTCTCGAAAATAACTTCCCGGCTCCCGCGGCTTGTTTCAAAATTTTACCGGGTCACGAAGATTCCACGCGAGGATGACGTCTGATCTATATAGATCGTGTTTCAAACTGTACTATAACTGTAGGGAGCCTCCTTAAGTTGTTGACGGAAATCCATTCCAATTTGCGGAACAAATCAACAGAAGGAGTTGACATGCTTTCATTCATAGCCAGCCTGACCGCCCTTTTTTGAAGTTTAAGCTATGGATCAATAAGCTCTTGTCGAGCATTACCCCAAATGGTAATACCATAAAGTAAATGGGCGTAGATAAAGGCATAGTAAAACTTAATTCTGCATTTCAGTGGAAGAGGCGGGCAAGTACGCTTAAACAGATAAAGTCTAGAATTAAGTAATTTGTATATTTTATCTACTTGGTTGTCCCAGGAAAGATTGTTATCGAATATAAGTCCTAAGAGTTTACCGGAAGTAATTTATTCAAATTCTCGGAAAGGATGCTATCATGGTCAAGTGATGGATACTTACGCTTATAATATATTTTCATGAATTTGGTTTTGTGAAAATTTAAAGCCATGTGGTTGCTTCTTGCCTAATCGGAGGTAATACGCAAATCAGTCGACAAGGTTGCTTTGATAACAGGTAACTTACCACCATGGGTTAAGAGGGTCGAATGATCAGCAAAAAGAGAAGGATGAGATGTTCAAGAAACGATGGTAAATCATTGATAAATACTAAGAATAGTAACGTGCCAAGGATAGATCCCTGGGTGACACCAGTGATGATTGTTAAAGGGTCAGACAAGTAATTGTTGATTTGGACTTGTTGAGTGCGTCCTTCTAGATATGAAGCGAACCATTTTAGAGTTAGATCAGAAGCACCATACGCGTTAATTTTTTGGAGCAAAATAATATGATGGACTAAGTCGAAAGCTGTGGAAAAGTCAAGCATTAAAACGCCGTTAATTTCTCCATTTTCAATATTACTAACAAGGTATTCATAGATCACAATTAATGATGTTTCACAGGAATGTCGAGGTCTGAAACTATGTTGGTGATAGAATTTCATTTTCACTAAATACAAAAAATATGAAATTGAGAGAATAATTAAGATCGAAATTGGCCTAAAGTTGCCTCTTTCACTCGTTTCACCAGATTTATGGATTGAAATTAATTTTGCTTTTTTCCACATGACTGGAAATATTCAGGTACAAATGCTTAAGTTACATATGCTAGCAACGGTACCGGAAATTCTATTAACAGAGAATTAGTTTAGAAAGTAGGCGGGAATACCATCAAGTCCCGCGTTAGAAACTTCCTCGATCGTTATAAGGGGATGCTAAACTTGGTTTGCCTAATGGGTACAGAAAAAGCTGACTGTCTGTAGTCGACAGCCTCACTCATATCACATTTGTCTTGAATGTTGGTAAAATAGTCATTAGAAAGGTTACTTATATATACTTGCTTGATTGTCATGTCTCACATTGTCAACAATTAAAGAGGGCGTGGGGGAAGCCTCTTATGATTGATGGTATATTTCATAACTCGCCATATCTGCTTAGAGTTAGTAGATTTGTAATTAAGGAGAGTGTTTATGTACGAGCTCTTAGAATTCGCCATGTTTTATCATGGGACCAATAGTCATTGCGTGCACCATTCGCACAGTTCCTGGCCATTTTAAGATAGTAATCTCGTTTGTGTTGAGATTTACGGATTTCGTCAGAAAACCATCCAGGAAGTTTCTTAGTTTTTACTCGTTTTTTTTTATTAATGGTGCATGCTTGTTTAAAACTGAAATGTAGTGTTCACGAAATATCTCTAACTGATCACCAGGAGAGTCGAATATTTCTAATGTACTAGAAGGCAGAGTTTCAAGGCCATTACAAAACCGAGATACATTTAAACGTCTAGTTCTACGGTAAATTATAGTTTGGTGGTATTTCTGGTTACTAAATATGCGTGGATTAACTTTCCGGGTTATATATATATGGAGAAGTGATCACTTAACCCAAGTTCAATTGTGCCACAACTTAGAACAGATTCCTGTTTTGATGTATAAACATCAATCAAGGCGCCTGAGGCACGCCGCGTGATTGAATTAATTAACATGCGAATTTTGAAGGTTAGACCATGTGGTATGTATACAAGGAGACCACCAGTATCGGTCTCTCCTAAGAGAGAAATAGCCGTCTTCCAAGAGGCACTGAGATGAGCTTCAGCGAAACATAAAATTATGTTATTTTTGGACGACACCCAGTAGAATTTAAAATCAGGAGTTTGATGGCATCAAGCTTATTAGTGATGGCCTGGATATAGAGGTAGAAGAATGTTAGACCCTTAGTTGGAATAATAGAAAGAGGATCATTAACATTCATTATGCGGTCACAAAATGTAGTGATAGAGCCATCGGCAAGGGGTGAGAGCATGTCAGACACAGTGATATCGCTGGAAATGGAGAATGAAGATATATATCTAGACCACTATTGCTAAAGACAGTTAATTAATGTGATTACTAAATTAAGTAGAGTGGCTACACCACTACCATTACGGTGCAGACCAAATCTATTCAGACTCTGTTCATTTATATTGGAATTGTTAATAATATAGCAGCCTTTAGCTCTGCTCAGATGTATTACTTCTTTATTTATTTTACTAATGTTAGTAGCGGCATAAGGAAGATATTTGCGTATTATAAGTTCAGATAGAGAGATGGCAGTGTGCGGGCAATACTGCTTAATCTGATCGCACAAATTTCCAATCTGATTAATAATGGTTTCAGGGTTTCTTTGACGTATATCATTTATTCCTATGTGAAGGATAATATGGTCTGGTTTTTCTCTCATAGTAGGTGTAGAGAAATCAAGCATATCTAACGAATTCGCACAAGGAAAATAACGAATGAAAATGGATTTATTTGAGGTCACGGCCTGCCGTATCTGTCCCCCCTAGACTCCCCTACTGATGGAAATCTTGGGACGTTGAGGTAGCGGAGGGTTATTAAGTCTATTTATATTCTCAGGTGCGTGATTAACCAATTTAGATGGACTTGGTGGGTGTTGAGATAAAACGCTAGATTCATTGTTATCAATATCGTGAGCTTGTTCATGTCTACTCCGGATAATCGATTCATACCTGTTAGCAATAGGTAAACAAGGCTGATCGCTAGGAGATGGTTGTGCAACGGACTGCGTAGTTGAGTTAGACAAGTTTAGCGAGTGTCGCATTAAAGGATGTGCTCCTACCCTTTGCTGATCGCCATCGACCACTTCGCAATGGGATAAATTCTTCCTTAAACCGGGTGTTTGATGAGTTGTGTGACAACTTATTTTTGGTTGTCTCAAAGGCCGTTTATCAGACTTGATATTACAATCATTATTCACACTAATTGTTCTGTCTTGCATAATTAACTTAAGTGCAAGGCTGATTGATTCGTTTTCCTGCTCACAACTTTTCAACTTATTCTCAACGGTAATGATCAATACCTATTGCTTTTAAAAGCTAACCTAAGTTTTTCGCGTTAGGTTTGGAAAAGACGTAGTTTTTAACGGCATCAGAAAATAATGCTGACGTCAGCAATACGAATATTCACACCTTTTAAACTTGCGAGGGAATAATTGTATCGATTTGAAATTTGTTATGAATACTTGTTATTATGACATACAAAACATGTTTAACAGCCATGCAGCTTTATTAGTTGCACGCTAAAGTGGTTTATAGGTTGGTCACGTGGTGGTGCAACACCTCTATATGGTACTATTGACACTCTTTACTATGCAGTGACGTACGTCGCCCCTCGCAGGCAACGCGAACTAAATAATTGCATTATTATCAAGTAAATTTATTATATTTTCGTAATTTTCAACAAGGTAACAATAGTTTTATTAAAAATTTGAATGTTTTAATCCACTAAATAATAAACCAGCATAGCATAGTCAGAAACTCAGAAACAGACTTTGGGTTATAAAACTATTATAATTTTGTTCATATTGTATTGACAATTCCGATTTGAAAATCTGGATATATGATCGATGCCTATTTCATGATTGAGATCGGCTTGGTGTATGCTATAGTACATATGCCGATTTATAACAGTGAATTAAGGGAATTTTACCCGCCGGAAAACACGGTTATGAATCTTTTGGAGTAAATTTCGAGTAAATATTAAAATAGGTATGTAGCTATAACGTATAACACAATAGCGGTACCAGCTCGAATCCAATTCGATCGACTCTTTTGAAATTCATCAGTGATAATTAACGAGTATAGTTTCAACTTTCAAGTACATGATTTTCTTCATTTCAAGTTAATTGCATTGTTTCAACATTCGTGTCCGCTCAGTTGTAATGAGTTTATAATTGCCTTCCTTTCGGCTCGTGATTTTATAAGCAAATTTATAGACAATATAAATTTCTTAAATTAATGAGACAACGCGTTGAAGCTAGTATGTTTCCGTCCAGGCCTCAAGGAACGCATTTTTTAGTTTTACTTATTGACAGATAGTTCAAAGATCATTTTCATCATTGGGCATGCTTTCACGTGGGCAGCCCTTGATACATCACATACTATCGCTCAACATAGGTGCAATTTGTCTGCGCATTCGCGAGATTTACGAAAACAAGATGGTGGTAGTAAAATAGACTAGATTATAAATTCGGCGGTTGACTGTTGTGTAAAACTACCTGAAAAATACAACAAGAACTTCGTGACGTTTCGAGCGAAGGCCTTTATATTAGTTATATATACAAGATGGCTGCCGTTTAGGAGTGTGCGAATATTGTTTTTGTATTTCAGAGTAATTTTAGCAGTGATAAGTTGAATAATCTTCTGTAATATTACAGGGAAAATATAAATAAATTAAGGTACACTTCCGATCTCTTTGCAAGTGTCTTATACTAAAAATAGTCGAATGAATGATTATTTTGGATATCGTTGTACATCATACTTTCTTAAATCGCAAAATGTTAAGAAATTGGAATCTCCATTAACTAATATTGTAAATAAATCAAGGCACGTTGGCATTTTTGTAATTTTTTACAACCAATAAAACATTGCAAAAGTATTGAATACTTAATAAGGAATCTTTGATCATTTCGATGGAGACTAAATTTGAAATGAGAATATCTGTTTTCAATTTGCTGCCCCCCTCTTACAACTCAGGCATGTTGAAGTTTCTTATCTCAAGTTTATTTTTTAAAATAATCGTTAAAATCGGAGTTGATTCTTAGGAGATATCATGGCTGAAATTTGCCCCTTTTTAAAGCCTCTTTTCGGGACGTTTATAACAAGTAATTTTTTTCCACAAAATAGCAAGGATGTTATAATTTGACTAGCCTGTGATTCTTTTGAAACTGATCAATGTGTGGTTTAAGTTTTACGACTGTTGAAACAGGATTAATGTATTTACCAAACTCATCATCTTTACAGCTCAATTTACTAAAATCCAATTTTTGCAAATATGCCGAGCGCATTGTTGGTTAAAACTTTTTTGTGAGAGATAGGCGATAAGTACTTTTCTTAAATTTTGCTTAATTAAATATAACATTTTGAAGTTGATTCTTTCGCGCTATCCTTTTTGCAATCTGGGATACACTGTGGAAGCTAAACGTTTCTTCTATCGAACGCTAAAAAAGCCTCAAAGGCCAATGGCAATGGTTATGAATGTTATTTTTCAAACTAAACACATGTATTTGACAACAAATCTCAGTCTTTGCTCTGAATGCCATAAGCAAGTCATTAAAAAGTTTAACCAGTTTGGCTAACATTTTATCGAAAAACACAACCTATATCTGCTGTACGTTTTGTTCTCAGACTGTGATCCAGTGTGATGTGGTATACAGGAAAATATTTCGCATTAGAAACAGTCGTTTTCACCCCCGATATGTCATTACGTATGCACTTGTAAACATTAGGCCTACGTATGCACTTGAGATAAGCACATGCTGAAATGATCCAAACGTTGAATTTACACATTTTGTTATCTCTTTGTGGTCGAGCAGCAGTTTACAAGATATAAAGATTTTTGTAATACGACATGCTTTCAAGAATCTCTTGGTTTACTGGTGAGAAAAGGTAAATTGAAATTCAAAAAGAAAAAGATCGAATCTAATATGTAATTAACTTTATTTAAGTCGGCACTTTTAGAATATAATTATATAGAGATTTCTTTTATATTCCTATTATTCGTACAAGACAGTATCAACGTCATCCTAATCCTTACTCTAACACTCAACCTAACCTAATCCAACCCTATTTTTACCCTACATCTTACCTCATTCCTAACATATTCCTATCACTAATCCGTACCGTAACTCCAGCACAATCCCTACGGTTCCTCAAACTCTAATATTTACCTTTAAGCTACGTTTGCACGCTGCGATATGTCGGGGCCGATTTCAGATGCACGTTAATGATATTTGAAAAATACGTGGCAAACGTCATCATTATCAATTCAAAATATTCGTCATTAACATTCAACAAAACCTAAAATCGAATGATAACGTAACTCAGTGCAAGTTTTATACTTACTATTACTGTAAAATTATTTCGGGAGATTAATATGAAAAGTCACCAGTAGACTGTCTATTTCGTGAGAAACTGTACAACATTTTTTGTTCAGCCAAAGATTCCGAAAATTCTTTACCAAAACCTGCAGTACCAAGAGTGGTTGAAGCTGGATGGCAGACGATACGATTGCGTTTCAATACGACAGAGTTGGAGAGTTCCAGCGATCTTGATTATATTTTGGATGTTAAGCCACTCTGGGGTCTTCAAGACAGGGGCAACCTCTTTGTTGTATTTCCTTACACAAAGAAATACGATTATGTAAGTTGACTTTGATTGCATGATTATCCAAATCAATATTTTAGTCCCAATGCCAATCCCTCCTTTCGTACAATACTTCAACAACTATTTTAATAAATTGTAAGAAAACGGACGCGAATAGTTTCCGGTATGAATGCTTCATTGAAATATAATGAACATCCCAATATGTCTGACCATCTACGATTTAACATTTGCGCTTGCGATCAACAAACCGCGCTTGCATGTTGTTTTAAATGGTTTCCGTATTTGCCTGAATAGTCAGATAATGTCTTCATGTATTTCTTTTGGCTTTTTATCCACCAGACCAACCAAACAATGTATACCATTGAGGATCTTGAACCGAATACTGGCTATAAATTCCGAGTAATTGCTCTAAAATTGAATGAATCGTCATCGTTTAGCAACTGGAGTGATGTTATCAATACAACAAGTAAGTATGAAATAGACGATCTTTTAAAACCAACATCAAAGGTCAATCTATTCCAGATGGGGGGGGGGGGGGGGCGTAAAGTACACATAAATATTATAGCAAGGCCGAAATCTGGAGGTGGGAGTCCTTCTTGTCCCATCGGGATTGACGCTTTGAAGCTTTTTGCGTACGAAGCCTCAATGGAGCGTGACTGCATGAGACAGGGGCGTGGCTGAGAAATGGAAAATATTAGAGAGCTTGAACAAGCGACGTTTTTGGAAACACGGACGTTACATGCACATTAGCATGCTTTTGAAGCTTCTTGCGTACGAAGCCTCAATATCGTCCAAGATCGTAGGAACGTGACTGACAAATGGAAAATATTTAGAGAGCTTGAACAAGCGACGTTTTTGGAAACACGGACGTCACATGTACATTAGCATGCTGCTCTTGTTTTGAACGAAAAACGGCAGTCGAAAAACCTGCATTTTCACGTTCGTGATTTCAAACAAGAACGGCTTAATTCTGTACACAAGGTATCCGTGCAGTGAACTCCAGTATGTAAATGTATTGCGAGTTCATTGCATCGGTGTTGTCAAAAACGTCGCTTGCTTAAACTCTAACCTGTAAGTCATGCACCGGCGAAAAACAATAGATTTAACGCGCTGTCAATTTACAAAGTGAGACCAATTAGATTCATTGAGATTTTAAATGTTTGGACAAAACATTTGGGCTCGAGAGTGATCTGATTGGAAAAGGAGGTTTGCTTTTATCAGATTTCCTGGCTCGTAAAATAATTATCTTCAGTCAGATCACTCTGGGTCATGAATGGAAGCATAGTGTAAAATGGAAACATACAATCTTTGCCAGAAACTATGGGACAAATATTGAAATTCCATCACACATCTTATGTCCAGTTCCCCCCGCGCCCCCCGTTCAATGTTGGTATCACAAAAAAGTAATAGATCGCAAACGAGACATCTCCTGACATGAGCGCAACATTGAAACGGGTGGAGGGAGGGTAGGGGGAGTAATTACGTTAAAAAAGTTACAATAACTATATTTCTTCACGGAAGCTAGATTGTCCCAAAGTATCATGGCAAAGATTGTAGTTTAAAATGGAAGCATAGTGTAAAAGTGTAAAAGCATTGGAATGGAAGCATAGTGAATATTTCCTTGCCATAGCTAGAAATTCAAAGATACAGCTCTTAAGACCGGAATCGGACGGTTGGTGTTTGTAGATGAAATATTAATACAGATTAAAAGACCTAGTCAGGAGTAGTTGCGAAAAATGCAACTTTAAGCCCTCTGACAGGAATCGAACCTGCGGCCCTGCGATTCAGGTGCAGCGCTTTAATTAAACAACTGAGCTGCAGAGTCCAGTTTCTGGGTATTAACCGCAAATTCGTGTATATTGATGTCAGTTGGCAACTGCTCCTGGCTAGGTCTAAAAATGTATATAAATTATTTTGAATATTCTATCTACTACACCTTCTACTATTAGTCCTATCAAACGAGATGGCGAGAAAAACCTTGATAGTTTTGATTTTGTGAGGATAATATTTTGTTTCTCAGTAACTTTCTCCCACTGAAGTACACGAGTTGAGCAATGATTTCTATCGGCAATGGTCATCGAGTTAATCGAAAAGCAACCTAGAAACACTGTTTGTTCGTGCTCCAAATTCTGTTCGGCGAAAGTTGAAAGCAAAATATATAAACTACAGGAACAACAAAATTGGGGTTTTCAAGATGGAATTCGTCGGAATTTGTTTTATCTTACAAAAAAAGACTGTTCAAGTCTTTCAATCAACAATAGACTCCAGATAAGTTACTATCAGTTAAACCGTAGTATACAAATACGTTATTACCCTCTCTCTCCTTTGCAAAGGCTGTGATGCAGAGTTAGAGTGATAGGATGCGGCAACGAATGACATTGCTCATATCTGAATTTTGATCCTGGAGAGTCATACCCAGTCCCCCTCTTCCATCAGGCTAGCGCCTTTGCCACTTTGATTTATTATTTATACGAATGACCTATTGCATAACACTTAGCATAACCAAGGCCGGCGAGACCCAGTCACGGGCCCAAGGAAGTTGGTGAACGCGGGCCTCCCTCAGTCTTTAACTTCTCCATCCCCATTGAACACTCACTAGAGACGTAAACGCTATGCAGTGTTCTTGCTCCACTATCGCCGGCAAGGGTGCGTGTTATCTTTAAAATATTCGTTACGTGTTTAGCTAACATGATATGGATTCTGATACCATATATTCCAGAAGTAATTCTGATACTATATATTCCACGAGTAAGCGCACATAAAAGTTGAGAAAAAGTGACGACGCGATCATCCTCATCCAACTTTTCCGGGCTACTTTGAACAGTCCGGGCCCTGGGTATTTTTCACCCTCTGCCTCTCCTCCCCCTCTTCGCCGACCTTGAGCATAACAATAGTGCATTCCTTTTTCAAAATCCCGCTATTTCATCCAGTCAATTATTGTTTTAATGGTTATGTAGAGCCCATTCCGTAGCATAAGGAGAGAATGCATGATGCTTTCCCTTACAATTTATTGAACTATTTGTTTTAGCATCTGTTAAGGCTAATGATAAGTGTAAATTTCCTTAAGTTAGTCATTAATTGTGGTGAGTCCATAAATGTAATGCCAACACAAGAATAAAACTATTTGTTTTGAAATAGTTAAGAAATAGTTAAGAAATAGTTTGAAATTGTTTTGAAATAGTTAATAAAACTATTGGCCTTGAAATAATAAAACTATTTGTTTTGGCTGGTTCATTGTTACAATGGGTTAAGTAGGCAATGGGAACAGTTGAAGAGCAATTTATGATTCCATCGTAAACTTTAATATCTATATTCACAGTTTCTCCGCTTTACTATTCTATTTTTTAGAAACTTGCGAAAAACTTCCATGTGGTGTAACAAATATTCGCTTGGAATTGATGACCCAGATACCTTATCAAAGGGATGTGGATTTAAAATCCGTATTTCGTTGGAAGCCTAGTACTACGTGTATGTATGATATAGCTATTTTACTGTAAATCTATGACTATTATAATGTAGATGTAGCGAATCATGCATGTCTATCCATCTCTTTTTCACCCTTTCTTCTATATTTAATTTTTTTAAATTTAATAGATTACTTACACATTGAATAGCTCCCTAATTAGCTAAATTGAAATGCGTATTACAGAGAATAAAATAATAAGGGAAGAAAATAAATTTTACAATCAAAGGTATCATTACTCGTACAATAGTGAGTTTTACAATAGTATACTATAAAAACTATTAATAAAAACTATCAATTTGCCTAACATAAAATCTATCTAAAATTGTACCCATAATTCTAAAAGGCGACTCTTTAATTAACAGCCGCTAATTGATTTATTATATAGATCAATTGAAAAACTACAAGACTGTTTCTAAAACGTTCCGTTCTGCACCTGTAATTATGGTACAATTGACCATTTAATCGTGTTTCTCTTTGTCCTATCTTGTGCGTCAAGACGACTTGTCCGTCTTCTAGTGTGAAAATGCCTAATGCTATTACACTGCTCTTTGGTAAGACCACCGTGCCACACCTGTGCCCCGTATTCAAGTATCGGCCTAATCACAGATCAGCCACATCTGTACCTTACTTCTTTAAAATCTTCATCAGAATGAGTCGTTTTACAGCTTTTTTGATTATGTGACCAGTATTTGTTTGCCACTTAAGATTATCGTCAATCCACAATTAAATGAGGGGATCAGTTCTATTCCTACGAAAATCTAACTGCATTTCCTTACATTTTTTCAAATTCTACTTCATTTTTGTGAGGTGGCAAATACCATGACTTGATGTCCTCGCGCATCCATTCAACCACATACGACTCTTGAATTTTAGATAATGCACTGGTGAGCAAAATTGGTCTTAATTTGTCCAAATCTGTGCACGGGTGAACTTTTGGTATTGCAGCCACATAGAACTGTTTCCATAATTAATTTTTTGATTAAAAGATGCATTGAACATGTCTGCCAATGGGACTGCAAAGAACCGTGAAAATATTTTTATTATCTCAACGTACGGGTCCGACCCGGGACTTTATTGGGCTGAAGAGATAAAAGGTTTTCCTCCACACTTTCAGGCGCAACAACGAGCAAAGTATCTGAATGACCATATGTTGACCATTTGGATTATATTGGATTTCGACAATATCTTTTGTCAAGCTTGCGAATAATTGTTTATGGTATTCGCAGCATCTTTATCATTCATTGGAGAGTTGGTTTCCGAGTCGCAAAGGATAACTGGTGTCTTCTTTTTACCGGTTAATCTCGAAACCTTCTTCCACCACACCCAAGGATTACAGTTACGGTTGGGTTGGATATTGCTAGCGTAGTAATTTGCCATTGCCATGCGTATTTCAGAGGCTACTCCCTTTTGTAGTGATTTAAACATAAACGTTCTTCCTTGCTTGTCTCGCTTCTTTAATAATCTCTTAATTTTTGTTGTCATAAGAAAACTTATCTTCACAATGCACTCTAACAGTTTTCTCCAGAAAGTAACAATGAAGCATATCATTAACGGTCTTGGTGAAATTCTCAACTTTATGATAGCCTATATATGTTAATTGCTGCCGAGCGCAGTGAGACAGCACACTATTCTTGACACTGCTTGCGTTCCTCTAGAGTTCACTCGTGTCCAGTCTTAGTTACCCGATCTATATATTCTTGCGAATCTCGGCTTGCGTCAGTTTGTGCGAATGTCTTGCGCAATTACCAAACGTAATAAACGGATGTTCAATTAGTGAACGTAATACACAGAAAATCTCTTCACAGACGACACTGTCAGAGCACATGTTTCACACTATAAGAGCACATGTTTTCTCCGAACATGCACTCTACTAACTTCAGGCGAAGGCACTTCGCTCGAAATGTTGAACATTTGTTGTTGAATTTTTCAGTAGGTTGATCCTAAAGACCCGAAGCTTCTTATATAGACGCTACTTAGTACCTACACTGGCACCACACGTTCTCTGGTAATAAATATATTTCGGTCACGAGCTTTTGACTGCCAATTTCCATCTAACTAACAATGAGTATGAGTTGGGTAAGGATGAGCGCGTCACTTGTGAGGCTTTTATGTGCGCCTATATATTGTATATATGATATATTCCTGAAATACATGGCATAATAAATGGTAGTCAGCATGTTAGCCAAACATATAAGGATTTATGGAAATTTAACTAGACTGCGTATTCTAAGTTTTTATCCTACGATAACACACACCCACGCATAAGACTTTTTCGCTTTTTCTAATAATTTTTTTTAATAACTCTCCAGCGATAGTGGTGCCAGTCTGCCAGAACACTCAAAGTTTCACAGCGTTCACGGCTAACTTTCAGCGGGGACGAAACAAATCAAAGCGCGTGGGTGCGAGACAGCGGGGGGACGGGACTTTACTAATATGCCCAGGGCCGGCGACTCTGGACTTGCCGGGTCGCGCCGGACTTGAAAATCATTGCTATAAAACTTGTGGTTTTTACACACTTTCCTTTCTAAGTTTTTCTAGTAAATATATGTCATCCAAAAACCTCATACATGCCGTTGATCAAACAAAGTTTAAGCAGCAGTTGTAGTAATTGATCAGCAATGTGTAATACCATTAGATTCTCCCGGCCAATGGACCCATAATAGTTTTGTAAATATTATAGTTTTGCATACTTAGTCTTAAAATTTCTGACATGAGCTTCCAATGAAAATTCTGACCCAAACTTTTTGGTCAATAAAGCGAAAAATAGTCGGACTATCTCCCCATAATTCCGGTCTATAACTGAGTTATTTATTCAATTGCCAATATATATTCGAATTATAAAATGCACATCAGCTTGTAGTTTTTGGGGTGCTTTGATTTTTGGAGTACATATACCCTGTATACCACATTAATGAGTTTAAATTTATATGTTATATTATCGATTCTGTTTTGTAGTCCTCGAAGAAAACAAGACGCAGCTGCTTAGCGTTTTCCAACATTTCTCTCTGATAAGCAATGGTCACTGTAAAGGATTCAGCGAACCTAGTGATTCACACACTGGATTAGTAAGTATATACTGTTTATACCTGCTTTGTTGAAACGAAGAAGAGTTTTTCAGCCTGCACAGTTTGCCGCATTGATCTCAAAATTAGGACTGGATAGAGCTTTTGAATTGAAAGAGCCGTCTTTGGAGCAATTTGTGCGTATATAATATAAAGTTATTTTGAAGTGATTTTCGCCTGTCATTAGGTTCAGTGGTCTTGCCCATGGGCGTTGGGAAAATTTCCAAAATGGCGGCGATTAGGAGTGATGGCTAAAGGGCTTTCAGGCAAAAGTTTTCATCTTGTGGGCAGCAAAACTGTTCACGATTATCGCGGAATCGATTGCTCGGGACTTATCAATGAAGGAAACAATTTTTAGTTTAAAAATCATGTTCAGATTGCTATATTTGAAAAGGCATACTGTTCTATATCGTCATTATCGTGTCTGTTGACATTTTGTTAATGTAAAGTACGTACTTCATTGCTTAAGCAAAGTACTTTGTTGATTAGCAAATCTATAAATTACATCATATACACCATGCCTTTGGATATATTGGTGTTAAACACTTGCACATAATTATCTGATGGACTTGCTGTTACACTCAGGCGGCTTAATAGTTAACAACACATAAAAGAGCACAAACAGGCTAAACCCATATCAATGTGATATTTGTAAAAGACATAAAAAACATACACAATGGACTAAAACCTTATGGATGTGATATTCCATGGCCAAACAGCTTAGGAAAACATAGAAGAACACGCACTGGCAACAATTTTTGTCAATGTTCTGTAACAAATATTATCAAACAAATGAATTTGCAAACACATTTTACAATTAATAATATAGGCTAGTTGGTATATATTATTGGTAATCTTTCATGGCACTGATTAAAGTGCATATTAGCACTGATTAAACTTTGCAAAAATAAATATAATGGTGTTTTCCACAAACCAAACCATATATATTAAACTGGTATATTGTTTTATTATGATATCCCTCACTTGCACTTCATTATTGACAGTATTAATATTACACCCTAATTTATATACATAGAAGTTCAATGTTTTGGCTGGAATAATCCAAATTCAATTGATGACACATGAGTAAGTTTGCCTTTCAGGACCAAGAGGAAAATTGTAATAAAGTTAACAGATAAACAAATAATGCATGATGCATGAAATACTGCAGCCTATTGAGTTAACGGCAGAGATGGACTGAAAATGTACGAGTATAGTCTCGGAAAGAAAATGGCATAAGCTTTGAACATGAGTCAGTGGTTTCCCTACTGCTCTCAAAATTGAATATATGTTTGAAGCTAAATCAATCTGTGCTAAAACACAAGCAACACCTAGAACAGCTCTGGTTTGAAGACTTAAATGCATCCAACATTCATCCATGATTAGTTTGAGCAAGGTTTTTGTCCCAGTTAGACCAACTTTGTATGTTTAAATTAGAGTTTACACTCTGTCACTGTTAGGATACAGTACTGTCTAGAAGTAACTTAACACTGCGGTTCAGTTGCGGTTTGTACGGTTAGCGTGTGTAGTTTGTGCGGTGAGCAGGTGCGGTGTGTGCGGTTAGCGGGTGCGCTGTGTGCGGTAATCACACCACAAACAGAAAAACCACTGCGTGTGACCCGCGGTTAACCGCATATTTGTGTTAAGTTACTTCTAGGCAGTACTGTAGCATGGTGTGTCTAATTTTATTCTCATATAATAACAAACGAATAACCCCTGACGATATGTAATTTTGGGGGGCTGACAAGTGTCTTGAGGTAGAGTATTTCCAAAACCAACTAAATTTGAAATATCAGTCCCAGACAAACCAACTCAGTGAACTCTAAGTAAACTGGAATGATAACTCAATTGACGAAGTCCTACGATTGGTTGAAGCCGTCGCGCGGGAAAATCAGCTTTCAAAAAGACTAAGGATAGTTTCGAGGAGTGAGAAAAATTCAGTCGAAAGTTTGTTTTTGAGCAAAAATTTGCAAGAAAAACACTTTTTCCATGGAAAGACTGCAATGATTGGGATTTCCAATTAGTTCTGACTGTTTTACATATATCTGCAGCAAAAAGTGAGGAGTTTTACTTTTGTATTTTGAAAAAATGATGAAAGTTTGGACGTGCCGAAGGAAACTTCGCTCTTCTACTAAATAAAAATATACTATAAAACAGTTTGACATTCCCAAAACTTATTTTTTATTAAACCCCAGGCATTGTTATTTATCCTCAGCTTTTAGTCCTTGTTTTATTCCTTCTAAAACGTGTAGTCGGCCGGCCAAGAGTTCAAAATATGCTCCTAAAAGATTTTGATGGCAATTTTATGTTAGAAGCTGGCAACAACCATATTCATACTCAGGTAGATGTAGGGAATAAGGTTTGAGGTGTTGCCAAGTCGAAATCTTAAATTTTGAGTGAAAAAATATGATATTTCTAAGCCTCCTTCCCGCGAAATCGCGGTAGTTTAACTTCAAACGATTACCGACAATTCTGCTGCTATGAGACAGACTTCTTTGCTCTGATTGGCTATCGGAATTGTTCCTAAATTGGTCAGCCAATGGGCGAACGTCGAAAAGTCCTGACGCTTCCGGTTTTTGCAACATACGAGGTAAACAACATCAAAGATATTCAAAGTACAAGAAAGAAATATGCTATTTTAAAGATTTTTCGTTGTAATGCGATCAATATTATCTATACCCAATTGTTCTTTGCTTAGTCATACTGATCTAGACCCCTTTGCCCGCATTTGCTTGATTATCGCCGCTGCCTATGGCTATGTCGTGTGAAGTCAAATATAGTTTTAATACAGCCATTAATACAATAATATAGGGGCTGTCTGACCGGAAAAAGTATGACTATTTTATTCAATCGATACTATCTCATTTCTCGACTTATTGATACTATCAGAGAGTATTCTTATAATTTCAACAAGATTTTACCGCACTGTTCAGTTCAATTCTTTAGCCTTTGGTTTAGCGTAGCAGCAAGTTGCAGCTGTTTGTGTCAGACTGATATCAAATTCCTGTGTTCGATATTTATTAAAAATAACATATCATTCCCAATGATAACAGCTCTCGTAAGCCATTCTAGAAGTCAGAACTTTAAAAATTTCCGTGGTTGAGTTTGTTCACGAACATTATTTAGAACTTGACAAATTGCAAAGTACATTTTTATTGTTAGTTCCATTCAAAAGCCGAATATGTTTCTAACAGTTATCACTAAAATATAAAAATATATATACAATAGTTTCTTAATGAATAAAGTCATTTTAGTCAAATGCGTTTGTGTTTATAATTACAGGCTACAGCGATAGACATTGAATAATACAGGCTAGCCTTGATATAGGTCAGTGCAAACATATATGCAAATGAATATACAACAATCAAAACAGACGCGAGTCCTACTGTAGTTCGTTAGACAATCAGGTAAATCGTTAAATACACTTCCATTTGTAGACTGATATACAATGTGAGAGTATGGTTTCAAACATTGACTGAATAAAATTCAACAAAGATTGGATACAGTATAAAATATTTAAAATATTTTAGCTCGACACAATTCAGCACCGGACAAAATACAAAACATTTTGGCACGATACTTAGTAATTAAGCAAATGTTGGAGAAACAGGGGCTGTTCAGTATAGATAATATTGATCGCATTAACACGAAAAATCTTACCTAAATATCATTAAAATCGTATAAATAGCACATTTCTTCTTGTACTTTGATGAACTTTGATGCTGTTTACCTCGTATGTTGCAAAAACCGGAAGCGTCAGGACTTTTCGACGTTCGCCCATTGGCTGACCAATTTAGGAACAATTCCGATAGCCAATCAGAGCAAAGAAGTCTGTCTCATAGCAGCAGAATTGTCGGTAATCGTTTGAAGTTAAACTACCGCGATTTCGCGGGAAGGTGGCTTAGAAATATCATATTTTTTCATTCAAAATATAAGATTTCGGCTTGGCAACACCTCAAACCTTGTTCCTTACATCTATCTGAGTATGAATATGGTTATTGCCAGCTTCTAACATAAAATTGCCATCAAGTTGCAAGATACGATGACTTGGCCGGCCGTCTAGTGAGTAAAGTGACGTTTTTCAAGTGTTGTTATTTTCGGCAATTCGGCATCGCATTTTTTTACTTATTAAATTACGTTTCTGCATGCTTGAATGTGGATTATAAAAAGCGCTAATGCTTTTTCTATATAAAGGATGTTATAATATCTCCTAACTCTTTCTAGGAAGCCCAAAACCACAAAAAAACTAAAAAATTTCGCGCGGTTTTTTGCTTGATTTTCGTTTTGTTTGCGTTATATTTCTGCAGTAAAACAATTTTTGCATATTTTATGTGCCTGGTTTGAAAGTACTGTTGTCCTACTACGCTAAATGTGATAAACATTAGGTATGTGCCAAAACTCCAAAATAGTCCAATTTATCTCTCTGCTGTGATTTCATTGACAAAACTTCTGTTGTCCACTTGTCCTTGCCTTCACTAACGTGCAAATACTTAATAGTTACTTTCTGCCAATCATCACAAAAGCCGGTAAAAAAAAACACAAAATACAGAAAAACAGAGAAAAATCGGCAAAAACAAAAAACATACGAATTACATTCGAGTTCCTGCAGAGTTGACTAGCCAAACCGTAAAGAAATCAAACCCAACGCTAAAAAGTTAAAACAAGGGTCAAAATCATATCTTTTCGCCTAAATTATACATCAGAGCAGAAATCCAAAAATTGGACAAAAGAAATTACCAAATAAACTGTTTGAATTTACTTGATCCTTTCGTATTTGATATCAAATGAAAGCTCTTTCTTCTCGCTAAACGATGAAGCTATCCCGTACTTCATATAAGCAGACCACAAGCCGGCAGGAGGCGTACAAAATCAGGTACTTCCTGTCTAAATGCGTGGGCGAATTCCGAAATCAATCCACGCACGTTTCCACGCAAAAATGTTATAACGCGGGAGCGTTCCGATTTTGACGCCTCTCGTGCCCGGCTTATATAGCATGTAATTTATATTCACCAATAATTATGTTGTCTATCTTAGCGTGCGGTTTTTGTACCTGTGGGAATGTTTTATCCAGCGGTGTAGCCATGGCTTTAGCATGGTGGCAGCGGTAGGCCCCAAGAATATTTATATATTGGAAAATTGGTCAAAAATGACTTGGACTTGCATGGTGTTGGTGAAAAAAATAATGAGAGTAAATGTGCTGAAATTTAAACATTTTGTTGTCTGCAGTCGTCAACATGCAGTCGGTCAGCTGTTCGAAAACACATGCCCAACAACCATTGCCTAACGGTTACAATTAATGTATTCTCTAATTAAGTATTCGAGTCTCGAGACTGCTGAAAGTTGGTCATTTTCAGTGGAAAGGTTGGTCATTGTCACACAGACTCCCCCGCAATCGTGATTCTCTCGCCCCTGGTTTTACATAAAATTACGAAATGCTGTGAACTTAAGGTTCACTTCTGAGCTGTATAAAATGCAACGTTTTATCGGATAAATTTACCATGCCGATTGAAATCATTGCCTGTAAAAACACACGGGCTGAGCATTACAATATAAATATTGTTGCTTCGGATTTACCTGAAAACTCAATTTCGCGAGGAAGTTTCAGGTTTATCACCCTACAGTAATGCACAGATCGAGACCTTTTGATCAAACTCTGCTGAGAAACGTTTTAAGAACATTAATTATATATATTTATACGGCACAGAATTAAGCAAATCTATCCTGATCGGGCAATCTAGCCTATAGGTAAACGTTGTTGGCACAACTGTGTGTTCATTAGACACAAATATTTTCGGGGGTTTTAACTAAGAATATTGCTATACTAAATTCTGCATATATGCAGCATTCAAGCACTACGCTATTTGCGATACTGCATGAATTACATATTGAAATTGAATAGAATCAGAAAGAGGCAGTGATCACTTGAACACGAGTTTTCCGGTTGAACATTTCCGTGTGTATACGTACGTTAAAAAATGCATAGGCATAGCTGGGAAGCATCAATTACCCCGCCCTTATTTTCTTTCCTTTCTCGCTTTGCCTTGTTGTCATGAAATATAGGATTATTGTCCTTCCCCTAGGATGTCTTCACTAACAAAAAAAAGGCAAATTACAGCAACGATGCGGATAAGCCACTATATTATAACTGTTGGTACAAGTTAGAGGTATGTTTTAAGATACGCTATCTTCTTCCCCATCTCCATACGTTTAATCTTTAAGGCAACCATCTCAAAATGAATTGAACATTGACAAGGAGTTCTTACTACAAACCAAAGATATTACAAACGATAGATATATAAACAACTTAAATATTCAGGGCAACAATCGACATTTAATTCCGAGTAAGAATATGATGTATACGCATGAATCACGTTTTATTATCCTAATTCCGAAAGAATTTGAATTTTGAATTTCATAGATGAAGACTGTGGATACGAAGGCTAACGTTTCGGCAGCAGAAAGAAGCTGGATCTTCCATGTTCCAAGTAAGCTTAAGCCTGATTTCCATTTGGTCGCGGCTGTCTTAGCCAAGTCACGGCCATTAATGTAAAATAGTCGAACCAATCTTGTCTTTTGCATACACTTTACGCAAAATAATTGCAAAACAGCCTTTACTGTTTGCAAGGATATCGTGACTTTATTTCATCGGCAAGTGGAATGCCTAGCTTTACATGTGTGATTTTTAGTGCAAAGTTCACGTGATTTTTAGTGGAAAATTCAAACGATCGAATCATAAACAGATTCACTTTGCAGTATTGTAATGACTGGGAAAATTCAAACGATCGAATCATAGCCTAAATAGATAGATGCATGGATAAATGGGTAGTGTTAACAATCCGGGGGGTGCCCGAGATTGATGTTCTATGTTTAGATTATATATATAAAATTCAACGGCTTTTCATATTTTTGAAAAATTTAAACATTATTATTTTATCTACAGTCGCGCGTTTTATGTTGTTCTTGGGTCAGTTTAATGGAAAAGTTTGAAAAAGTTAATAAATTATCGGCCTAACCGTAAGGAATTTTGTCTTCGCCAATAGGGATTCGGGCGACCATAGGCGTACGGGCCCAAATTTTTAGGGGGGCAGAGAACATTGTCCCCAACTAGCACTGAAAATGTCCGACTTTTAATTCAACATTACTCCAAGTCCCCCCCCTCCAATATAAGTTCCTAGTTGTTCAATAACACTTTTATTTCCAAATTACACAGACTAGATTGCTTTGGTTAAATTTTTTGCTTTCCATTTATTTCCCCCCATATTGTTTGCCCGACTTGGGCTGAAAATTTGTCCAACTTGTCGACCTTTCAATTTTTCTTGGAGGGGGGGGCAGCTGCCCCCGCCTGGTACGCCTATGCGGGCGACTGTACTCCCCCGTAGCACAACTTTTTTCGAGAACTGCAAGTCAATACGCGTAAATAAAGATGGCGACGCTGACGTGTGCATATCGAGAACAATTTTTGGAGAAGAGATTTAGGATTGGCGTATATTATTTGGGCTGGAGCTCTAACGATACTCTATTTTTGGGTACGACTAAGCTCGATTAATCTGAGGCGCGAGTTTCGCCACAAAACATAATTATCAAATTATGTTGACGATTTCAAAATATACAAGACACTGAGAGGTCTTCAATGTCGAAAATGTCGTGTGTGATTTTGTCTTCGACTTGGTAATTTGTACAAGTTTATAAACATTTGTTACGGACGTGATTCCTGGCGTAAATTTATAGAAACTACTCGAATCTGTATTATGAAATACATGTATATTTACATACACATGCAAATCAAGCTACAAACTGTATTTCATTTGCTTCGCTACAATGGTTGCTTGTTTGTGAAAAGACAGACTAGATTGTTGCAGTAATTGGGAAACTCTGACACAAATCTGTTCATAAGAATGCGATAGGAATTGTTATGAAGTAGTTGGAGATTTAGTACACTTCCTTGTTTACAATAAGAACTTGTTTGATAGATTCTTTTAAATGCCCTGAAGTAGGGAAGTGTAGTCGCTTCATATTATGCAAATTTATCCGCATAAACCGCACTTACCATTAATCCTCAGCTGGGGCCGGTTGTTCAAAAGTCGGTTAACGCTAACCCAGGGTAAAATTTGCCTAACCTAGGGTTAAATTTTAACCTTAGGTTTGTTTGCGTTGTTCAAAGCTAGATTAACCGTAACCCAGGGTTAATCAGTGGGTTAAATTTAACCCACCTCGCTAGGTGGGTTAACTTGCTAATCGGCCGATTAACTCGTAAAAATGGACGTCGAAAAGAGTGGAAAACACGTAAACACACAAAAAAAAGGTGAAACAAAGAGTGTACAAAGATTTTATGGATGAAAACCAACCTCAAACAGTAAATTCTAAGTCTTTGAATGTTACTGAGATTCTTATTCGTCCTGTACGAGCCCATTGAGTTGCTCTACCTATACATGCTGGCGTTAAATTTTACGAGCATTAAAGACACAACAATTTAGATTGTCATGGTCTAAGCATGGACATCAAGTTAATACTGTAGACTACGTCGGTCTTCGGCCAATTTTACAATAGAAGTACTACGCCTATGGCTATTAAATGCATGGTTTTCAAAATATAGTTTTCTGTTTGGCATAAAGCCGTAAACATGCAGATATTGTACAATGAAGTAAAACGAATCACCTCACGAAAGCTTTGAAATGCCATCCTTCATTATTGCCACCAAAACAACTTGCTGTTTGTACGCCTTTGGGTTTGTTCGAAAAATATATTTACTCAGAACCCTTTTTCTTTTGCCAAACAATTCGGTTGCCAGCAGTTTTAATTTACAAGTTCACATTTGCTTTTCTTGAACATCACAAGTTTTTGCACATCTTGTGATGCAAATGCCTGCAGACTCAGTGTATTACTAACAAACATTGTTTTTGAAAGCTGTAAAACAACTTTGCTTTGGCTTCTTTTTTCTATTTTCATGTTTTGTTAGGATCTTCTGCAATACGCATGCGTTGACAATTGTTTTTCAACTTCAAAAAAATGGAATTTCATTTGATTGGCTGCCATAACTCATAAGTCTAATTTTGTTCTCAAATTTAATTATTCAAGCACTGCCTAAAATTTTAAATTAAAATTTATAGCTTATAATGTTTTGAGCAAATTTAATTTTATATGTTCTATTTCTCATTTGTTTGGTCTATATAAACGGTTTTGATCAAGTATTACTTTTATATTGGAACTTTCTAAAATGCTCAAATTCATGTCTGAGTAGTTCAATTTCAGTTGCTTCATGTTTTGACGTACGCTTTTCAGCCAATCAAAAACGTTCTTATATTAGATATATATTTTAACATAGATTTATGGGTTAAGTTAACCGGCTTTTGAACAACCGGCCCCTGAAGTATTTTGTAATTCTATTTATTTTCTTTATAATATCAATATTAACAATTTTCCTCGTTTCTGATTGCCTAAGAACATCAAAATTTTCTCTTAATTCTTTTTACTATGGGTATGTGGTATTTTCTCCCAAATCACCTCTAGTAAAAATTTTATTAGTATAATTTTATTTTTATAGTATTTTTCTTGTTAATAATAATATTAATACAAAATAGCACTTGTTCTCGACATCGTTGAGCTGTTTTGCGCATCTTGCTTGCGGAGCGATTTTGTGTTTGTAATTCAAAATGGCGGATTGCACAGAGTGGAGAATTTATATTATCTGTTAAAGTTCATGTATGAAAGACTTTATTGAAGTTTTAAAGGTTTTATAATGTTTGTCGGGAAGCACTTTGTCTGGAAGCACTCGAAATAACGTGATTATTTCTCGTTCTCCCAAACTCCCACGCGTGTTTCTATAAGTGTATAGAAACACAGAGAATGTTTTCTATTTCTTAAATGTATATATGCTACCTACACTGGCGCCACATGTTCAGAGTGCTATAATAGACTATAGCAGACTGTTTCCTATTTTCAGAAAGTAGGCACGTCCAGTCCAAACATTTGATTATACATGTCATGACACAGGATAATTTTGATTGTAACATTCTAATATATTACCGTAGCAATATAGAATCTAGCTATTAGCTCTATTTATGCACCTATCAATGAAATTTTGAGTAAAATTCCCGCAGGTGGGAAGATGAATATCAATCAAATGTATCAAAAAGACCCCATCTGGGGACACATTAATTAAATCCACATATACTACAAATTATCTGACAAAAAACCATTCCAGAAGGAGAAAGAGTCCCAGAACAACTTTGACCATCAGTCAAATACCCCACCCCCGGGATCACATTGATGTTTAAATTCTCGATGGCTGGGATGAGTGTTCAAATCAAATCCCCACCCCTTGCCCGCACCCTCTCCGGGCCCATGTTCAGCTTTGCTGAAATATCTAAAAAAATGTGTAAACAAACCAAAACAGTTATAATTATCTTTTGTCTCATCAAGTAAAATTCCAATAGCATTATATCAATTTATATATCTTACACTTCAAACTTCGACACAATTAATTGCCGTTCCAGTTCGATGCTATTTGCGTGTTGGCTACACTCTTATAATTATCCGTATAATTAATATTGCAAAATCAATCCGAGCTCGGCGCTCACAACTCTTCATATTTGATACAGTTTCTGAGTGGTTTGAACATGATGTTTACTTCGTCGAACTAGGACCATGAGGCCAAATGCTCCGAACAATTGGATTGGAGCTTCCTTTTTGCTAGTAGCCAATCAGAGGCTTTGTTTACAAACCTGGTTGTGAATTTCAATTTGCAATTTGTTTGCGTCGGTTGCAAATTGTTCCCAATCAAAATTGCAATATTGCGCGACAATATTGCGATGTTGCTCGCAACAGGACACCGGATTTGACTGTGATTTTGCTTTTGTTTTGATACCAACAAATATATATCCCGTTTATCCTGTGGGGGTAGGTGGTAACATGACCGAGTCCATTGGGTAACATGACCGGTCCAAAGTCTTCGGGTTTAGCAGGCATCGCCACTAGAAGTCAGACACGCGTCTTATAATAACATGTAATTTAATAACTATAATGGCTATGTCTATTAGCCCGCTAGCCCAACTAGTCCAACTTCATGATCAAGGATAAATTAGATATATTTCAACTCTGAGTATACATATAGCCGAAAAGACAAACTTTGTGAAAATTGATCCGCTATAAAAGCATAGATACCTTTTCTGATATAAAAATATAATTTGCGCGCAGTATAGCCTGTGAACAGACGCTGATCTCGATCGCAGGAGGCAGTTGATTTATGGCCGGCATATTGAGATATAATTCTGTCTCTTTCTGGTAACTAATATTCTAATAAGCCCAGAAAAAGCCCCGTTAACTAGAAATACATGCATGCAGAATCCCCTCGCCCATTTGAACCAAACAATTTACTCCCCAAAAGTTATTTTAACATGAAGTACTGAGTCGACGAATGTAACCATGGTAACACGCGACATTGTTATTTTTTATATTTTAATTTGTACAAATATTATTTTGTTTTTAACTATAAAATTATCAATTGCCCAACTATATAAAGTGGGTATGCTATTATGTACTCTTTTAGCTTTGATTTACTCTAACATTCAACCTTAGACGTTCATAAAACGTTTCAAAATTTTCAAAATACTTCAACTGCTTTTCGAGGAGTATTTTTATACTTCGCACTTGCTTTTGCAATGAAGTTTTTGAGATTTAATTGTTGTTTTTATTTTTCTATAACATATTTTAATCAATACTAAAATAGTCTTAATTAAAGATCAGTCAATGTTGTATTGACCACACAGAATGATCTACACATTTTCAAATTCACAAACTATACTGCATGCTATGTTAAAATATCGGCAAAGCAAGCATGCAAAATAGACACTTGCCTGTTTAAAACGCTCCTTTTTCGGTCTTTCGACTGTTTTTCCTCATTTGTCCTCTAAATAATTTTCATTTATTTTGTTTTGGAGACAAACATATAAACTTACTTACATAGAGACTTACTTATAAAATGAGTGCAAAACTTTTTTGAAAAAAGTTTGCAAATAATCGAAGTTTTCACTCGGCTTGAACTTGCGCATGCGCATAACTTACGAAAAGGTCGAGTCCATGACAAAAAAAAATGGCGGACGACTTTGCATTCCACAATGTTTTCACATACCCGGGTGTAAATCTCCGAACGGAATTAGTACCCTCGCACGGCACTTCGCGCCGGCTCGGGGATAAAATAAAGCGCTCATGTACGGAAAATTACAGCTCTATTACCTCATAACTAATTTAACTATATTATACATTTGAATTCGAAAAAATGTTTAGTTTGACAATGGCTCGGACCAGACCTTTCGTGTTAAAAAATATAATGAGTAGTTTAGCCTCATGAACTTTGCACTATCCTTGGGATCTCTGAGTTTTAATTTGCCTCAAAGAGAAAATATGTAAACAAACCACGCTCATGGATGGGCAAAACGGACTTAACTGATATTCTAAGAATTATTGTATTATATAAATTTGGGATAAGTTTATGTGGAATTTGAGCGAGAATTTGAGAAGAATCTTTAAATTAAATTTACGAACCTATACACGATATGAATTTGAGAAGCATGATATGCTTTTCCCTTCATTTTATTCAGACAAGAGAAATTCCTGTAAGTAACTTACTGCTGTTTGAACAAATAATGTTGTCAGAAAACACTCTTTCAAGGGAAAGATCTAAAACTCACATCTGGGCATCATGTTGTTTCCTCTGTTTAATTGTTTCGGAATAGCATTACAAAGTACAATAATATGAAAAAAATAGAATGCAAAACGAATAAAAAGAAAAAACCCATTATTTTGATATACTTTTGTTGCTACTTTCAGGTTGTATACACATCAATAATATCAATTTTTGCGGATGTCCATGTAAGTATATCTTAATACAATTGGCCAGTCATTATATGGTCCGCTTCATAACACTAAGCATAACAATGTTATCAGCTTTGACTTATATGAATGTTTCATTCGATGTTTGTAAATCTGATACAGATCTCATCTTGAATAACATATTAACCTTTTTGTTCGATTTTCTCATCGTGTTCGGCTCGTTTTGTAAATTCAGTACAAATCGAACGCTCGATCGTGCTTTATCTATGACTTGAATTACGCGGCAGTATCTCCAATCTGTAGAGAATGTTTTAAAGTACCAAAAACAAGCTACTAGAACAAATTCTAGGTGCCGATTGGTCAAGTTTGACGTCACTAGCTGTTATATAATTACTGCTATATTATCATAGTAATGCTAAATATTATACAGTGGGTGAAAAATACTGAGAATTCATTCCGTTTGATTTAATATACCTTGAATCGCATGCATGCATGCATGCCTTAATTTTGTCTTAAGCTCGTTAATACATAAATATCGATTTGTTAATACTAATTAGATCTTTTTTATACTTTACATCAGATGTAAAACCCACTTCTAAAGGAGGCTTCGTGAATGCAAGTTTCGAAAGAGATACATCAAACAACACAGTAACTGTGTTCTTAACTTGGAGTGATGTAATTTGGAGAAATATGGAGACTTTGACCTATATTCACGTGAAGCTATTTACTACTGGAAAACAATGGAAGTTTTTCTATGAAAAATACTTGAACGCATCCTCCAATGTAAGTGATCGGCCAAACATACGCTGTTCTCTTTTTAATCGATTATGGGTCAGATAAGAACATGAGGGTGCATTAAAAGAGTGTGCGTGTTTGTTAAAAAATGATCATCTCACCACCCTACAGTTTGTCCCATGGCGAGAAATTTGAGACACCACGATGTGTCAATATGCGCGTGACAACGTACCAAAAATGTTTTGCGCAGAAAACAACAAAGTACGTAATCCAAGTGCCCCACGTCCAAAGTAATAAAAAATCACTTAAAAATATACTCACATCCCGAATCTTAATGCGAAATTATTTGCCATTGTTCTGCAGAAAGAGTATGACAAAATGTGTGTTCACAAACAAACAAATGCACACAGTGGCAGCGGAAGATTGTTTTAGTTGGCGAGGGGGGGGGGGTGGTTATGCAAATTGCACGGGAGAAAATTTTGAAATATCGAGTTTTGAAACTTCTTGTGTCCTGAGGTCATTTTCTTCATTTTGCATTTCAGCCACTTAAAGGGGGGGGGGGGGGTTAACCCCCACTGCTACTTATGGGGGGAGGATTAAGCACACAAACCCAGGTGAAAACATAACCTCCTGGAAAATTAAACAATGGGAATTATGGCTTAGGCGAAGACTTATATCAATCAGGAATTTACCGCACACGAAACGAGAGATACGGAAAATATACTCAAATTAAAACGTTGACAATTTAATAAAGATTCGATAGCTTCAGACTTTAGTATAACAAGATTTGTATACCACCCCCAGTTCACAATATAGTATATGAAATACTTGGCAATTCCAAAGGTTTGCACATTGCGACAGTGTTTCTAGAAATAGATCTTGTTTTATGAGTTCCTGTAAATATTTTTAGGCTTACCGATATAGCACGTCGATTTCTCACTTAACATATGGAAAAGGGTATTATCTAACTGTAAGTACCATATATATATATTTTTATTATCACCGTACCCCCAAAATATGTACCCTCAAACCATAAAAAAGTAAATTCTTTGCGCACAAATATATTTAATTGCTGACTTGGTTATAGGGGAAATATTCAATGTATAACTGCATGTATACATGTATGTACAAATCAAATAACAGTTGCAAGATACAAGTGACAAGAATTACGCCTAACTGTCGAAGATTGCGGACTGGCAGTCAAAAGCTAGCGATATTTACAACCAGAGAATATCTCATGCACAATTCCTAAAAATTGTGATGTTTACACGGTTTTCCTTCTTAGCAAATATGTACCCCAAAAGCCACATACAGTAGATCGAACAAAATTTAAGCAGTAGTAGTAGTGGACAGGTTCATCAGCATTGTGTAAAACCATTAGAGTTTTTAAGGGTAATGGATCCGTAAAAGTTTGTAAAACGTTTAGTTTTGCAAACTTAGTCTATTCATATTTTACCAGTTTCAAATGAAAAAATTTCTTCCAAGTATTCCTCCCGGGAATAGCTATATTTGTTCAATAGCCTATCCACGTTGGTATAGGAAGATGCTACTTTTTTAATCAACCGTTGTGTTAACTTGTATTTAATGCATTTAAAATAAGCTTGTGGCTCCAGGCCAACTAATGTTAAATCATTCGGTGCAAATGTGTTTGTTTGCTGTGAGAAGATGAAAAGGAGAGCCTCAAATTGATGCATTTGGGGTAACATATTTTTCCTTTCAAAAAAGGCGCGGGTTATTGAAGTGAAAGGGTTTAGTTGAGGGGGTGATTAAACAAAGGATTTAGGCTTGCTTCGAATAAATCAAACAGCGTACTAACGTACCTATATAACGTAAGAAAGTCTGATTTTTCGAAGCTGGGAATCGAACCGCGATGTTCATACGATACAACCCAATGTTTCATTTGCAATTTTGATAGTATTCCCCCGAAATTATTAATAGCGTTTACTAATATAACTCATACTTCTCATCGTCAGCCAAAATCGCCAAGTTAGATCAATCTGCTGACCAAAAATTCCTGACCAAGTTCCCAAAACAATCCGTGCCTTTATTGACCGTGCATTCTTATTTAATTAAATATTTCCGCAGTTAACATCATGCACAAAATTGAGAAAAGATTCGAAATTTTACAAGTAGTTTAATTCTGTTTTAGATAACAGGATATCATGGTCATCACTGTGTACATAAATATAGACATATGTTATTGTTTGTAGGTAAGTTACTATTGTTGGGTTTGTAAATATCGTTATAAGTTCAACGCATTTCACCCACCATGAATGTTGTTTGAAGTATAGTATACTGTACTTCTAGTCGCATACAGTATACATAATTTTGAATGATTACGGTGTTTTCATTCGGAAATCCTGCATGCGTATGGTTAAGTAAATGCAGCGCACGTTTTTGTGTTTTCAAAATTATCTCAGATATCAATTTGATTTTATGCTGGCTTTTTGGGCTTTCTTCAACTTCGTGTTCTTTCTGTAGCCATAATTCCATGTGAAAACGTAACCTGCCCCAAAGCAAATAGCACATGTCACCGACTTGATTACGATGGAAATAAGGAATGTCGCTGTGACGATGGTTTCTATGACGATGGAAAGAAATGCGTAGGTATGTGTCTGCAAAGTTTCTTCGTCTTTTGGGCGCTGTTCCAACTGATTTTTTGCACCGATATTAAAATGAATGGTAACCCGAAAACTATGTGCTTTATAATCATTTTCCGATCAATAATAGCACATGTTAATTTTGTAAGTTTTCGACCGAGAAAACAATGTAATTTCTGAGAAGAACAAACATGAGAGCCCCAATGGCCATAACACGACTATACTAATTAGGATGCGCAGCTGCAGGACGATCTGCACCAAAATTAATAATGGTAATTGTACTAATTGGTTCAATGTCATTACCAATCTCCTAACGAGCTCGCCATTGTAAATACCCACACAAATCAGTCGCTTGTATTTAATTCATTTCTTAATTTAATGTTACTGAGCATCCAATGACTATAAGGCAGCAGCGCACTATTCCGACATATAAGAGAGAAACGGAAAATTTCATGATAGTCTGGAAATTTTCATTGACATTATATCTAGATAAATACCCATGTAAGTCAAATCCATGTGGAGCAAATCAGACGTGTATGCCGATTCCAGCAACGGGAGAACGTAACTGTACCTGCATAGAAAACCAATTGCAGATAAATGGAACTTGTGTAGGTAAGATCATAAATCCTAACTAGAAATACATGCATGCAGCAACCTCTCGCATACAAACCGAGCAACTATAGTGCTCAAATATTTTTCAGCGTAATCCATTTCCAGCAGACAGTTGGAGAAAATATAGATTGCGGTGGCTCAGAAGGGCCACCTCACAAAATAGCGAGATTACACAAATATAATAATTGCCAGAACACATACACAAAGAACCAACACAAACTACAAATATATACACACACAAAAAATATGAACACACACAAAAAATATGATCACACACAAAAAATTTCGACACACAAAAAATGTGAACACACACAAAAATATGATGAACACACACAAAATATGGTCACACACAGAAAATATCGACACACTCAAAAAATATGAATACACACAAGAAATATGAGTAAACACAAAAAATATGATCCCACAAAAAATATCGACCCACACAAAAAATATGAACACACACAAAAGATATGAACACGCACAAAAAGAAACACACAAAAAATATGGTCACACACAAAAAATATCGACACACTAAAACATATGAACACACAAAAATATGACCGCGGATCACGCAGGCTATGATATCAGATCACATGACATGCCACCTTAGTTCAATGCATGCCACTTGACCACGTATGTCTAAATGCTGCGCGCTTGAGTGACAAAACAAATTGTTTTTCATCTTGGAGCTTTCTAATCATTCGCAGGGTATTCTAGATAGGATGATAGGCGGGTTTCAAAGAAGAAGCCATTCGGTAGATTAGGTAGTCAGGTGCTTTTTATTCGACCAAATACTTGCAAAGAAGTCTTGTGACAATGCTCTTAAATATTCGCCCCAAAGTGCACGAAATGGCATTTTAGAGACTGTAGATTTCAAATTTTTCTGTGGGAACATGCCTCCATACCCCCCCTAAAGGTCTCATGCCTTCAACATTCGGTTCTAGTGCCACTATACCCTCTGAGATCTTTAGCCGCAAATGAAAAAATCCTCCGCTGTCCCTGTATTTCCACACCGTCGGGATGGCAACCACCTGACGGCTAACATTTATACCGTGCCGATGTCTCAATGCATGCCAAATACTTCGATAACCAGACAGTCGTCCAGCTCCTTGAATTTCCTCCCATATAACATTTCTTGAGTGTTGTTCTTCAACAAGTTGTCTCAAACGTATCGTACTGCTACAAAAGCGTGCAGTGGATGCATTGCTATAGGGTTGCATTTGATGCATGCTCATACTGCACTGATTTTCAAAGATGTCAAAGTATTAAAATTGAATGATATGTATTTATTCAATTTGGGAAAATTTATGTTCAATTATTTACAGTACTCCCCAAAAAGTTTTAACATTTTTTTTGTTTATGTTAATCAAATATACCAACTTAATACTCGAAGGTCCAGCTCATTTTCATTTTATACAATCTTTTGTCGGACGAAAATCAGAAATTTTCAGTTAGTTTTTAGGCTCCTAAGTTTTTTAACTCGTTGAGCTCAGACATTCGTGATGCTTCTTCTATTTCTGTGTTCCAAAATAAGTTAAAACAGTGTTTGTTAGCTATCCGATGTCTATTGACTCACTTATCTGAATTAATTAACTCATTTTTATTCCATTATTAGTTGTACTATTTCATTTTTGTCCATTATAATTAGTTATTTTCGTCTTTATTAATTCACTATTATTGTTATTCTGTTTCGCATGTATATAGTGTACTTTCTACCAGTTTTGAAGTCCAAGGTAGCCCAATTATCCATAAGCCTTTGACTTCTTATTGGGCTCCCTTTCCATTCCATGTATTTTTTCTTTTTTGTATTGCTTATTATCGTATTATCTATTTTTTTGGGTGGATAAATAAATGATTTGATCTGATTCATGATCAGAGATAGAGCCAGTGTCTGTAGTATCGCCCCCTATTTAATATTCAACTAACCCTACTAATAAGTTAATGATATACTAAGTTAACTTTCGCTTTGTAAGTTGCCGCATTCAGGACAGTTCATGAGTAATTAAGTATTTTATACTGAAGTAATGAAGAAAGACAATTTGTTTTGTCACTCAAGCGCGCAGCATTTAGACACACGTGGTCAAGTGGCATGTCATGTGATCTGATAGCATAGCCTGCGCCCGCGGTCATATTTTTGTCTGTGTCAATATTTTTTGTGTGTGATCATATTTTTTGTGTGTGTCGATATTTTTTGTGTGTGTTCAATGTTCATATTCAGTTTGTGTGTGTCGATATTTTTGTGTGTTGGTTCTTTGTGTATGTGTGTTTATATTTTTAGTGCGTTCTGACAATTATTATATTTTTCCTCGATTGTTCCCCCCCCCAAAAAAAAATATATAGAAATAATAACTACCGCTTGAAATGCATAAAATCATAATCATAAATTAAACTAACTTAAATTTGTCTTTATATAGCGAATATTCATTATATTAATACATGAATTAATACATTTATTAACTTGTTTGCATTTTGGCGATTTTTCACAAAATGAGGATTTTTCGCAAAATGATATTATGCCAGAAAAGTGCTAGAGTTTGCTAATTTGCTTGACAATGATCCATATACAGTATTTGCAGCCGGAAGTGCATCGGACTAGAATGCCGCGATTTTACGCACGAATTAGCCTGAAGCCCTGAACAGTCATACTATCACCAAATATCTTGTCGACAATATGTTTGTAAGCCATATATTGAGTAAACATGTAAATCATTAGCAATACAATAATAAGACGTCTGCCTTTTTAAGTTTTCAAGAAATGTATTAACAAAAGGAACTACATAGTATTGTAGTAACAAATATCAAAACTATAAAAGTACATAAAGTAATACATAAAGCCTGGTTCACACTAGCAATTTTGTCGGCGATTTTTCTCTTCCTGATTGATGTGATCGAGCGAATGACATATCAACGTATGGCATAGATATAATAAACCTAGATTGCTGACTCATACGCAGTGAACTCCATAAATTTCTAATATCTGGAACGATAACATTCAATCATTCAGGCGGAAAAAAGTGAAGCCTAAATCCCAGTCCTTTTACGCGGTCCGTACGTCAGTTTCAGTCCCTCAAAAGTCAATTTCACGCGGTCCGTACGTCAGTTTCAGTCCCCCACAACTTATTTACTGCGCGGTCCGTACGTAAACTCTATTTTTGTGTTATTTTTTGGAAAAAAACCAACAGTTTTTTTGCAAATCGAAGTAGTTTCTACTTTGTAACTGGCTAAAAAAGATTACAGAAGGAAAACTAGGAGGAAAACATATCTTTGTCACTGAGTGACTGAAGTAAGTTAGTTTTCTCAGTGTTTTTGTTCAAACAGCGAAAATATTTTGTTTTTTGTCAGTCGTATAAGGCGTATAAGCTAGTTTGTGCAAAAAGTGTATGAAAGCCATAAAAATATGGGATAAAATAAGCTATCGTGCAGGTTTTAACAGCTTTTCAAGTTTTTTTTCTATTTTCGTGAACTTATTCTGAAGTTTGGCCGTTGTGAAATCAATCACGTTTGATGGCAATAACTACTTATCGTGAAGGTTTTAGACGCAAACTGGACAGCTGGGGATGAATTGATGTAAAAATATCGCTCGCCGAAATTTGTACGAAATCGTCACTTGGTCAGTTTGAGTGAATTACTCTGGTTTAGAGTATTTTATAAAGGACATTTGTGGTTTTCAAGGCCAAAGACGTATACCTTGAAGGTTTTGGATGCAGAATGGACCGTTTGGGATGAATTATATTAAAATGTCGCTCGCCGAAGCTTGACATGAAAATGTCACTTGCTCAGCTCGAGTCATTTACTGCAGACAAGTACTTTAAATGTACTTGGTTTAATACATTTAGTCATTAGATATTTTGAGGAATATTCGGAACATTACTTAGAGGATAAAGTAATGTCTGTAACAAACTTTACTTGCTGAGACGACTGGGATTACAAAAAGCAATAAAAATAGCAATTAAAATTGGGAATGGAAAATGAGATTATGGTCCCTCCCCCACCTCTTACAACCCTCTGACTTCTTTCCCCAGTTTTTGTTTCCTTTTATAGTATTTTTGGGGCTCACTTAAATCTGGGGCTCATCGAGCAATTCCTCCTGGGCAGCCTTGGAAAATATAGCTTACTAAATGTCGTGTTAAAAAGAACCATAAATAGAAAACACTAACATATTGCTAATCTGGACATTCATTCTCACTAGATGACATGTCAAGAAATTTAGTTTTGGACATGCATTTTATTGAGGTTCAACAAAGTAGGAAAATTTGCCATTAATTACTTGAAGGATTAATATATTTTTACTATAGACATGATAATTAATAGTAGTATAACAATGTACGGATTTCATCCAAGCCGATACATGAAACTGTTAAGTTTAATGAACTGAATATATTTTATAGAGGTTTATATTTCACGACCACCATGGAAAGTCTGGCCGATGCATACTTGATATTTTTCAGTACATGAACAGGTTGCACACTGTTACTGTATTGTTAAATGTTAAGTTAAATGTTTTAAAACAATACTGAAAATCAGAAACAACACTCAAATTTGCAGTGCACTTGCCACAATTTTGCACACTACACACTGTCACACTTGAATTTTCCCTGCTGCATAAATGTTTCCTTGTCGAAATCTGCCATATATTACCCAGTCTGGTCTCATGATCTCCCCGGGAAAAGCCTAATCAATATAATGTTCAGAATTCTTCCTTTCATGAGTAATGCTGTCTGCCATTTCATACAGTGAGTTCAAATAGGCTGCATTGCACACATACCATGTCTGTGTGTCAAATTTTACCTCTAGGTGATATTTGGCATCAGTTAACAGTGGACTTAACTTTAAATACTGCTTTTATCCTCTAAGTAATGTTCCGAATATTCCTCAAAATATCTAATGACTAAATGTATTAAACCAAGTACATTTATAAAAGTACTTGTCTGCAGTAAATGACTCGAGTTGAGCAAGTGACATTTTCATGTCAAGCTTCGGCGAGCGACATTTTAATATAATTCATCCCAAACGGTCCATTCTGCATCCAAAACCTTCAAGGTATACGTCTTTGGCCTTGAAAACCACAAATGTCCTTTATAAAATACTCTAAACCAGAGTAATTCACTCAAACTGACCAAGTGACGATTTCGTACAAATTTCGGCGAGCGATATTTTTACATCAATTCATCCCCAGCTGTCCAGTTTGCGTCTAAAACCTTCACGATAAGTAGTTATTGCCAAAAAAGTTTGATCGAAGTGAATTCGAAACACTGGGACGACGCAAAATGCAAAAAATATGGTTTTCCCCGTAGAGTTTATAGTTTTTTTGCCCTGAATGGCGGCCATCTTGGATTTATCATGCAGGTCACGCATCGGCTACGTATGAGTCAGCAATCTAGGTTTACTATATCTATGACGTATGGCCTCCCAATAATGGTCACATACTTTAGTTTGTGAGTCCACTCATTCGCATGCCTCAGGAGGAGAATAATCCCCGACAAAATTGCTAGTGTGAACCAGGCTTAATACTGTTTGCTATTTCTATTATTAAAACATGCATATTAGTATAGGTTATCATGCGATGGCGAGTACAATTAGAGATTAATAGTACGAGTGATTTTACAATTAGAGATTAATAGTACGAGTAATAGTACAACATTTTCAAACATCACGAGTATCTTTGCAATCCTTCAGGGGCCGGTTGTATCAAAGGTGGATAAGTTATCCGGTGGGATAAATCTTCTATCCAATGGATAGTTATCCGTTGGATAAAAATGCGTTGTACGAAGCACGGATAGCAGGGTGGATAGCTATCCGTCGGATAAGCTTAAATTTAACCGGAAAAAAACGGATTTTCCTGAAATTTCTTACCTCAACGTCAGCTGTTGCTGAGCTTTTGCGAACTTTATAATTTAACTTGTATAAAATCCATCCATATCTTGAATTAACTTGCGATAAATTTCCCGTTGTTGGTTGTATTGTTCTTTTTCAGTCCGTCGTCACTAGTATTAATATAGTCAGACTTGTATGATTTTGTTGTACATTTTCATAGTACGTGAAGTACGTGTGGTGTTTTTATCCACTAGCTATCATTTCACGATCTTTGTTTATGCGAAGACAACAGCAGAGGCAGACACTGTTTAGTATATGAGTTGAGTATACTTTTCCCTGTAGAATACATTAAATATTTTGTTCCTTGACCTTACACACATTTCATAACAATTTTAAGAACATTTTCTCTCAAGTTTTGATTGGCTAATCAAAGCGAACGAACAAAATTCGCCGTCTTGTTGTCTATTGCCTAATTTGTTTGGTTTTCCAAGTTGTATCTTCGGTACGTTCATCGTGTTTTTAAACTGACTAAAAGTGAGAAATTTACTGCTTGTTTTCAAACTATATAAAAGAAAAGGATCTGAAGAAGAATGCCGGTCGACACTGCCACCGACATTATTGCATTTCTGTCTCAATCCGACCCTCTCATCCGAAATATTTACAGTTTTGTCTTGGAACTTCGAGTTTATCCGCTGGATAGTGGATTTAAACTACCTCCGGACCTCGGATAAGTTTATCCTACGGATAGTGCTTTTTTATCCGCTGGATAACGCTATCCAAGCTTGGTACAACGCAATTTTTACTCTGGATAAAATTTATCCGCCGGATAGCGACTTATCCGCCGGATAGCGACTTATCCGCCGGATAGCGACTTATCCACCTTTGATACAACCGGCCCCAGGTGTATTAGTTTTAACTCATTTACAGTAGAAATATACCAAACAAAGATTTTTTGTTATTTTTTTACTTCTTGATCATTTTTATAAAACAAAAACAAAACCCTCATACTAAAAGTGACACATGACATAACATTCAACCAAAATATACACGATTTTACTTCAATGATATGTTCAAGGCTTTGCTATACACTGATATACTTTGTTTAATAAAATACTATAAGACTTTAACAAGTACAAACAAGAGATTTTTTCAGGACACATGGCTGATGGCACTATGTCTAACTTCTGGGTTGTTTTGTCATCAACCGAAATTGCTTTGAGATTGTATTAAAGTAAGCAACGTCAGAGCTTTAAAATACTTCTTTAACACGGAAACATTTCCGAAAAGAAAAGGTTTTGACAACTACAGCTTTGCCGTTTAATAAAATACTGTATAACGAACCAAACACGAGGCTGTCGTTCTAACAACGCGACACTTCCCGACTACCTGACGATCTTGTCGACTATTTGGCGAGGACTGGCGAGTATGACGTATTGATGTCCAACCATTAAATATCATGCTGACTGAGACTATGTGCACACGGTAACGTTTTCGAGCGTTTTTGGTTGTAACGCGTTTCTGAAAGTATCGTTTTCACGTTCTGTTTACACGAAAACGTATGAAAACGACGTCAGGAAGCAAAAACGTTTCAAATAGTGGAAACGATGCCAACGATTCGTTTTCTTTGTCTGAAACGTTTTGAAATTGGTCGTTTTGGCGCTTTGTTGTCGTGTAAACGGGAAAAACGCCGGAAATCCTGAAAACGGAAAAAATTCAAAATGGCGGACTTTAAAGGTATTATGTTAATTTTGCTGAATTTGAGCAACTTTGTTGTTCAGTTGGCAACTTTAACTGTCAACTTAATAGTCCTCTCAACAAGAAAAACAAAAAAATATGTTATTCAAGCCCTGAATGCATCAAGAAAACGACTAAAAAAGCACCTGAAAAGGCTAAATAAACGCCGGAGGCGTAAGGAAAGAATTTGGTGCCGTCCTGGTCAGGGATGGATTAAAGAAGATTTTTTCAGAAAAAATTTTGACCAAGACTTTCATAATGTGAATTTTACAAAGAGTGGAAGGAGAATTTTAGAATGAGCAGACGGCATTTCTTCGAGTTGTGTGAGAGGTTGAGGCCGCGTTTGACTGGCCAAAATACCAAAATGAGAGACGCATTGCCTGTCGAGACGAAAGTAGCAGCTACTCTCTATTATTTAGCAGATGAATCTAAATATAGAAAGGTACGTTAATTAACGTAACAGCACTTATTATTAATTAATAATAGTATCTGTATTCTTTTGAAGGATATGATGGACAATGTGTTTTTGGGACCTTTGTCCTTTAAAAATTGCTGCTGTAGTAGAATGCCGCACAATTTGTTTGGCAACTACACGAAGTTAAATAATGCACACACAGTTTCTTTTAATTTGAACTTGTAATTCACAAAATATTGAATTCGCTTCGCTATGGAACTCCCTTAAAAAGTATAGACCCTTACAGTCTCTCAAAAACAATAACCAATTAATGTATATCATATGTCACTTCCTGCAAATGTCCAAAATATACACATAGTACTAATTAACCTACTATGGCTATTTTTAACTCCACAAACATCTGAACATTGCCAATGTCATGTCACAATTAGCTGTTATGGTTGTTTAATACAGGTGGCTTGCACTATGCATTAAATTTCACTCTAGCTCCAAAATATGCATGATATAGTCAGTTAATAAAGTAAATGGTTTGAACCCAGGAGTATCAGTTAATGTTTGTGAAGGTTGATCGTCCAGGTTAGTGAAGTCTTGAGAAAGACTGTTGATGGTAACCAGATATAAACGCGAACCTGACAGTCACTCCTCACTTGACTCTGAAGATGACCGCCGCTGAGGCCGTCGAAACGTCAGTCACTACCATCAACAGTCTTTCTCAAGACTTCACTAACCTGGACGATCAACCTTCACAAACATAGTCAGTTAAGGTGCCCCCCCCCCTCCCTGGACCCATGACAATTTGTACTAAACAGTCTTCAAATATCTTTTTGATCTTTTCAGGTTGCAAATGCATTTGGGATTGGCAAAACTACTTTGTCAAAAATCCTACGGTCTGTTTGTTTGGCTATAGTAGAGCTACTTGGGAAAGAATTCATTAAAATCCCTACTGATGAGAATGACATAACCAGCCTGGCCAGTCAGTTTTATGCACGACATGGATTCCCTCAATGTATTGGAGCTGTAGATGGGACTCACATCCGCATCAAACAACCGAAAGGAAAATCGTCTGAGTACATTAATCGAAAGGGCTGTTACAGTTTAAATGTTCAAGGAACTTGTGATCATAAGTATTGTTTTATTGATGTGATCATTAAATGGCCAGGCAGTGTCCATGATGCCACCATGTTTGTTAATTCACCCATGTGCAAAATGCTGAAGAACGGAACCATACCACCTTGTCCGAAAGTCATTGTTGAAGGTGAACCAGGCGTTCCCATTTGTTTGCTAGGTGATCCCGCCTATCCACTTAACACATTCCTTATGAAGGAGTATGAACTTGGAGGAACAACTGAAGCTGAACAATTTTTCGGGTTTAGACTTTCGTCTGCACGCATGGTCATTGAATGTGCTTATGGACGATTAAAGGCTAGATGGGGTTGCCTCAAGGGAGTGCTTGATGTTGATTTAGAGTTTGTTCCAACTCTGATTTATGCATGCTTTATATTACACAATTATTGTGAATTAAATCATCAAAGTTTAGATAATTCTGCAGTTGAGGCAGCATTACGTTATGACGAAGAATTCACTCAACCTGGTGTTGAGTCCATTGAAGAATTCAATGCACAACCTGCAAATAGATTGCAGCAGGTTGAGCCTTGTCCAAAGGAGGCAAAAGTCATCAGAGACATTTTTAAGATGTTTTTTGAATAATTGTATTATAAAACAAGATAATGTAATTGAATTTACATGTAAATAAATAAACATTAAATTGTATTTCAAGTCAATTAAATCATAAAATTGTTACAATATAATTCATAAATTATATATGTAAATAAATAAATTAATAAATAAATAAACTTTGTCCAATAATTTTAATATGTCATCCAACAAGTTTTTGAAGTTTTGACCAAAACAACAGTAGAAAGTATTTTACCACATGTAAACAAAACAAGCACTATCAAATCAGATATAGACTTACTAGGTGTGGTAAACATGTTAACAATTGACCTTTTTAAAGAAAATCCTCATTGTCAGTAGACATAGATGGGTCAAACAATGTGGGGTTATTTTGACGAGTGACACGGAATCCTGGTGACATAACACGATGGTTGTAACTGAGGGCTCCTTGCGACTGAGCCATCACAGCAGCAATACTACGGAATCCCTCAGATAAACTCTGACCAATTGAATTAACAGATTCAGAAAGTGATTTTATCGCCTTGGCCTGCTGAATTTCACTTTCACTTATCTTGCTTATCATTTGCTCTTGTAGGACAAGCTCTTTCTGGGTGATATTAATTATTTGCTGGTTGGTGGTGATTTTCTTTTTCAATTTTTGATTTCTTAAATCAGTGATAAGGTGACGACGTTTGGTAGGCTGTGCTTTTGCTGGAACAAATAATTCATCTCCAGAGCAATTCTCGTCGCATTCAAGTATAGTGTTTTCCTGTTCACTCGGTTCAACATTTTCTTGGTTTACCATTGTGCCACTGATAGGTTCAGGACCATGATGATTAGTTTCAATACCTCCGGGTATTTGCTCGGCTGCAGCATTCCCACCAAAAACATCCTGACAGAGGTCGTAGAACTTGAAAACTTGTCTACCCCGCCACTTCTTTTTCCTGCTCTTACAGCCGTTGCATATTTATTTCTCAATTGTTTGATTTTACGAGAAAGTCTAGCAGGATTTTTTAGAAACTCGGCTACTTCATGTGGATACTTGCCTTTGGTTTGATCAACAAGCATCAACTTCTCCACAAACATTTCGTTTAATTCACTGTACTTGTTCTTACAACTGTCCCAATAAACCCCTTCGTTAGTTTTTTGTGTTTTGTACTCCTGCGTGATTGAAAGTAGTAGCTCAACTTCGGTGTCTGTCCACACGAAATTCTCTTTGCCTTTGGTGACTTTGTCTTTGCTCTTTTTTGCATCGGTATTCACGGTAATTTCGCTTACGGTATCTTCAGCTTCGGAGGTCGAGGCCTGCATGTTTCAATATTGTTGTTGTTAATATATCTGTTGTTAATATAGTGATACAAACAAGTGAAACAACACACTTTAACCACTATGCTTTTATAACGAGAAGTCAACAAAATGGCCGAAAATCTAGGCCGTGTTTGAATTTGGCTATCGAGAACTGGTAACTAGTGCCCTGATCAGAAACGTTGCGAGAAAAACGATCAATGTGAACAAAGCGCCAAAACGCTTAAGTTGAAAACGCTACAACCAAAAACGCTCGAAAACGTTACCGTGTGCACATAGCCTGAGTGTCAATTACGGGGGGAAATTGGTTATTGTTGGCATATTTTTAATAGCCTATGATAATCTAATTATTATGTTGCTTTTTCGTTGGTTCCTATTGGCTCTCTTTCTAGTCGGCCGGCCAAGCTATCGAACAGTGCAAGTTGATGGCAACTTCGTGTTAGAAGCTGGCAACAAACATATTCATACTCAGATAGATGTAGAGAAAAAGGTTTGAGTTGTTGCCAAGCCGAAAAATGAATTCTTAAGTGAAAAATCGAGAGTTTTTAGGTCGCCTTCCCGCAACGTCGCGGCAACTAAACTTCAAACGATTGCCGAAAATTACGTTGCTATGCTACAAGTTTCTTTGCTCTGATTGGTCATCAATAACATTCGCTTAATTAGTCGACCAATGAGCGAACGTAAAAGTATGTGTACTTCCGGTTTTTGTATTCACGGCATAAACAAACTGCGAAGATCGAGGGAATAACTTGGAAAATTTTACGATTTCAGCGATATTTAGGTAAATTTTTTCGTGTTAAAGCCATATACACTTCATAAACAGGATCAATTGAAGTTAACGACCCCCCTGCCCCAAGGGAGTCGTATACTTCAATGGCCATTGAAGTATACGACCCCCCAAAATAATAGCTTTTTATCATGATTCATGATTTTTATTCATGATTTTTATATCGAGAATTTCGTTTAGCTTCTTTTTATATATTTGGTGGTTTCTAAAGTTCTCTGGCTTGCGACGAGACCGTGTTGCTTCAGGAAATCTATCGTCACTTCCATGTTGTCGCCAAAGATTACTTCTCGCAGTTCGTCGTGGATAGACATTTCGTCGGTGGAATACTGTTGCAGTATGCTCGCCAAACATTTTAAGGCCTTTTATAACGCCTTTCCAGCAATGAGTCATCGAACAGATATTTACAAGATGCAGTTTGCGATCAAAACACGGAGACAAAATTGCAAAACAAAACACCTCAAGCGCATATTATTGATCGTGTTGAAAGTCTTTTGAATTTGTTTCCTGGTCAAAAAATCAATGAACTGAGACATAGAGAAATAGAGAATAAAGGGAAGTCATAAAAATTCCTTTGAAACAGACACAAAAACCCGTAAATTTAACGATATAATACAAGGGGGGTCGTATACTTCAATCCGAATATTTGTTATTGAAGTATACGACCCCATTGGCGTAGGGGGGTCGTTAACTTCAATTGATCCCATAAACATATTGTACTTCATTCAGCGACACTGACTTGGCCATAGTGTGTCAAATTTATTTTATTGTTGTGCCAATACTTTGACTATTTTGTCAAGTATTTTTCAATGTTTAATAATAATAATATTTATTCAGGAAGCTCCGCTCACCAAGGTGTTTTTCAGGGAGGTCCTGCAATATATATCCATATTACATAATTATATGAAACTACTCTATGATTATATTAGATACAAATATAGTTAAAGATTTTATATACATAATTAAATTTGTAAAAAGATTAAATCATTCAGATAAAATGTTTTAGTTTGGTTTTAAACAGTTGAAAACTAGTGGATTGTTTTAGTTCAAAAGGTAACGAGTTCCATTCCGACACAGAGTGATATAATAAAATAAAATAAAATTATATATTTATTTATATATATTTATTTATATATATATTTATTAGCCAGAATCAAATTATAATATTGAGTGCTGAAAATTTACAAAAATAAATGCTAAATTATAATATATTTATCGATGTTAGTATGGTCAAACATAAACTAAGATTTGGTAGACATTTGCAGCAATATAATCGGCGTTTCTTTTGCAAAACATTCACATGAAGTCAATACAATTTATTTGTGAGTTTAGTAGGGTTGAATTCGTTTGTGACTTTATTCTGTCTAAATTTTGTAATATAAAGATTCCGTCTCTGTCATGTTTAAAGTGCTTATAAACCCAAAATGGGTTTTTATTGATTCGGATAAGGCATGAAAAGTTAGTTAGTAAGTTCTAGATTAGTTTTTGGCTTAGACTTTTAGTTTCGGAGATATAAAGGCTCAAACAGGCAAATTTTGGCATTTTCTGAAAAAAAGTAGCGCGACCAAAATATCACCAAGGGGCCTGGATCCCAGGAACCCAACTTTGATAAACAACTAAGAATATATGGCGAAGATATCGATGTATTGTGTTTTTTTTGCATATTTTGTCTAAACGATGTTTCGTTTGTGCGTGATATTACACAGAAAGTACCAACAGTAATATATCTAGCTATCTGACACCTTTTTTGGATGATAAATCACCTACTGCGGCTTTAAACCGATACAAAAGAGGACACCGAAACTCATCGATCTGAGAAATTTGGTGGCAAATACAGGCCATAGTTATCGACCTATAAACAAAGACAAATGTACCCAGTTGTCCCAACATAGAACAGGAATCAACATACAGGTAAGCTGTGATTTTAACAAATGCAATGATGTCTATTCGCGCGTATGAACTTTGGATATTTAACGTTTAATCATGCCACCTAAATGTGCATATTATTTGCTTAGTAGTTAGTATACAACGGTGTACAACGGTGTTTGTTGGCACACAAATCGATTGAAGTGCTTCTACCTCTGAGAGATTACATACTGCTGTTATAGAATAATATATCATATATGTTTCAATGTGAAAATTATCACAACTTTAATGCCTTTATGGTATTTAACTAATATAAATTAATAGGCCATTCTACTTTTAGATTTCAACCTACTTTATATGTGGACTTTCAGTGTCTTGTATTATCCTACACATGTGGTCAATGTCAAATGTTTTATATGACAGTGAGATACTGATGCTATATGTTTGATTGATACATGTATTTGGCACAAAGTTGATCACCAAGTGCTGCACTGTCCCACTAGTGGAACCACCTTAACCTGAGTATCAGGCATTTCTGCGGTTAGGCCTTGGTTTGTTAGCCACCTATGTTGAAGAACCTTAGGGAGGCTAAGAAAAAATTCCCTGAATAGAGATATACACTTCAAAATTGTATAGCCCATTAAACTATTTGTTTGTCATTTCATCTAGATTATCAGTGAAGTAAACTGGAACCATCAGTGAAAGATGAATTAACATTTTTAATTAAATATTTATTAAACATCTTTATCAATATATGTTGTATTGTGACTCTACTGTGTCTTGGGGGCAAGTGCACTTTTAATAGCTCAGCCCCTTGATTGGATCGATTGGCTTAACCCATTAATTGGCAAGTTTTACTCATCAGTGGTAGAGTACTGCCAATTAATGGGTTAACTGCGCTTGATTGGATTGGCTAAACCTTAGCTGCTTTTTGGGTAATGGGTTACCTAGAAAAGAGCCAGACTCCCACTATGGAGGAACTTTACCCATCTGGAAGGAGAGATTCCACTTATAAAATGTGCAAGGACATCTGGTAGGGGAGGGGGTCAACATCCATTTCCCTCCATGGAGAGAAAGTCATTTTACTTGCACAGAGAAGCACCTTTCTGAGTCACTTAAATCAGCTATGTGGGCATGCCAAGAAAGTTGGATGTGTGTACACTGTGAGTAAAGCAAACATCACTCTCACACCAGACATCTAATGTGAAAGTTGAAGCATGTTTGCTCTGCCCACACAGGCAAAGCTACTGTAATAGAAAGTATGATGTTTTACAGATCACATACTGGCCTTATGGCTTATTTATTAAATTAGATATGTTTCCCCACTAAAACATTCTCAAAAGATGAATATTATTCTAAGCCTATTTATGTGGCAATTAATGTTTAGTGTTGTCACAATAATTCCATATATCTATATATCCAGTTTATGATATCTGTGTATTGATCATCTATCAATCTTCCTATGAAAGGTTCTGTGAGAATATACATGGGGGCCAATTTCATTAGATTGTGGGTTGGCCAGTTGCAGTTAACCAGTTATTATTCTTGAAAATGTCCAAATTTTGGGTACATTTTGATGTAAAATTTGTAGGGAAACAAGCTTCCTTGCTAAAGTGAGAACCAACTTTAAAGCAGGTGTAGAAATCAGAAATGAAATGCAACCGATTCCCATGTCCATGAAGGCATGAAGACTATACAATGCAGTAAAAGGTTTAAGTTCCATTCCAACAAACTTTTAACCCTTGCATTCGTTCATTTATTTCTTCTTTCTTTATTTGATACTATACGAAAGAATTTTATAAGCAATTGGTTCGCCAGAAGAGGCATCTATGTCCCAGAATTTATAGACATAAGTTACTGCAAGTGTCATGGTCGTCTCCACGATCGACTTTGAAATCGCATTTAAATCCATTCCTTCGTCTATATTCCACGATTGACAATGCAAACCACTAGAAGGGTTACTTTACACACTCAAAAATGTGTTTGAGTTCAAAAATGTGTTTTTTTCCTCAAGAAATAGCCGACTTTTCAAGATTATTTATCCAAATGTAATAGTTTTTATAGTAAAAATAAATACACACGTTCCTGGGACCCAGTCCCCCGGGAGACGCTACTTTTTTTCCAAAATAGCGACTTTGAGCCTTTATATCTCCGAAACTAAAAGTCTAAGCCAAAAACTAATCTAGAACTTATTAACTAACTTTTTATGTTCTATCCGAATCAGTAAAAACCCATTTTGGGTTTATAAGCACTTTAAGAGTTAGGTCAACAAAATATCATATTTTCCAATCTACTGTAGCACAACTTACTAGAATAATAATCACTGACACTGTGCATGCTTGCATGGATTACCATGACCTGCTCCTGTCAATTTATATCGCCAATGACCTGCTCCTGTCAATTTATATCGTATTCTTTTTTGACAGTCTTGAAAAGACTTTTATAAAGCTTTTAGTTCAAATTAGCCTGTAATAGTTGTTTTCCTCAAAATTATGGAGTAACACTGGCCAAGTCTAGTTTACTCCAAGGTGCTTTATGGATTTTATATGACAAATGAAATACATAGCCTTGAATTATGTGCGTTTCTTAATATATAATCGCACGAAGTTTACGGCAAAATATATCAGTTGTGTATATTTTCTACATTTCTACGAACACTCAAATATCCTATGAAGGCAAGTACTAGACAAGTAGAATCTAACTAAATATTAAGGTCAGAAGAAGTACGAAGAATTTTGGCACAAGAATAAAATAAATTTGACACACAAGGGTCAAATCAGTGTCACTGAACAAAGTACAATATGTTTACGGAATATATATGGCTTTAACACGAAAAATCTTACCTCAATATCGCTGAAATCGTAAGATTTTGCAAGTTTCTTACTCGGTCTTCTCAGTTTGTTTACATCGCGAATACAAAAACCAGAAATGCACACGCGTTTACGTTCGCTCATTGGTCGACTAATTAGGCGAGCGTTATTGATGACCAATCAGAGTAAAGAAACTTGTAGCATAGCAACGTAATTTTCGGCAATCGTTTGAAGTCTAGTTGCCGCGACGGCGCGGGAAGGCGGCCTAAAAACTCTTGATTTTTCACTTAAAAATTCATTTTTCGGCTTGGCAACAACTCAAACCTTTTTCTCTACATCTACTACCATTTGCAATCAACTGGTCAGTGTCCAAATTTTTTCATGATGTTTACGTTTCAAAACGTTATGTTATGTCAGTCACAACGTCACGTTATTGCCGCGGAATGTACACGTTTACATCCGGTTTTGACATGTTTTGAATCAATTTTGAAATGTTTACACGCCCATGCTAGGTTGTTGCCTTGTTATTTAATTCACTTTGAAATCAAAAAACCCTTACACTTTACGGAAATGCAAGTCAATAGCCAAGGTCGTTCTTACAGACAAGGTGTAGGGTTGTCAAGAGACATGAAATCCCTGATAATCGACGAACTTTACCGTCGCGGTGGAGACAGATTAACACAATTCGTTCCTGTAGGTTCGTACACCGCTGTTTCTAATGCTATAAAAGTATCATTAAAAACGGTAAAAAAAGTATGGTTGCAGTATTGTAAACACTATACATTAGAAGGAAAAAAAGCTGGAGGAGACAGACGTAGCAAACTGAAGTCCGAAGATCTGGAGCTTATCGAATTAATGAAAAAATATAAGGGATCTGTTTCACTCAAAGAAATTTATTCTACTATGGAAGAACTAGGGAATATACAAGGAGACATCTAGATCTCGTCAATATCACGCGCATTAAAATCTAGAATGGAATCTGGCAAAACATATACGCGTAAGAAAATAACCCATGTCGCTTCACAACGGTTTGCTTATAACAATTTATTGTATACGCAAATATTTATGGATTACCTAAGCTCGAAGAATCCAAACAGTTTAAAGTTTTTTGACGAAGCAGGTGTTAAATATCCAAACGTTGGCATGCGTTTATATGGACATGCACCAAAAGGAGAGCGGTGTGTTGAAGTTGTGAAAAAATGTGAATCGCCAAACGCAACAATCAATATGATTGTCTCATTGAACGGCGCTGAGTATTATGATATCATTGACGGGGCCTCAAATACTTACGAATTTTTAAATTTTTTTGGAAAAGCTTCGAATGCTGTTAATTTACAAACGTTGCGTCCAGCTCTCGAAATAGGCGACATTCTAGTGATGGACAACTTATCGGTACATCATTACGAAAGCGGGGAAGTACTCGAGGAATACTTGCAAGAAATGGGCGTTGAATTGCTATATACTCCGGTTTTTTCTCCTGACCTAAACCCCATTGAGCATTCTTTCAATAAAATCAAGACAGTTATGAATTACGAACTTAAAGAAATAACGTCGGCAAATATGAAATTATCAGCAATGCTTGCAATCGAAAAGATTTCTCATGAGGACTTGGTGGGCTTTTTCAAAAACACTTCATATTTATTTCCTTGATTTATAGTTGTTAAAAATGATGTTTACTGTATATTAATTATCGAAAGATTTACTGTAATACCGTTATTGTATGTGCGGGAAAAATTTCGAAGGACATTTTACTGTAATAAACATTTCATCACAATCACAACACTGCATGTCACTGTATTCAGTTTAATATTAAAGTTTACCCTGCAGTAATATAACTGCATTGTGTACAGTATTAATAATACTAGAACCAACTGAGTTAGTTGGAACATACCAACAACAACAACAACAACAACAACAACAACAACAACAAAACTGTTCCGCTAGCCTATTCACAATTAACAAAATATTAAAGTTTGTTCTCGTATAGTATAAATATAAACAAAGCACAATGTCGGCATTGTCAATGCCAAATTGACAATGTCAGCAACAACAGTGTCATAAATAGTGAAAATACGTTTAAAACTGACATTCAAAAACTGCTCATTCAAGTGGTATCACTATCCAAATTTCGCAATGAAATTAGGGCAGCTGCTGCATCGTTTACAGTGCAAGTGACTTCGTTAATATTGACTGATTCCTGCACAGTACGAGCAGAACTAGATGCTGTTGAGGTGCAAGTAGAAGATGGTTTTGAACGAGGTAATGTTGAGCGACTGTAGTAGGTTGACTCGATGCCATACTGACCGCGTTCATGTTGACCCTCATTTTCCGCGTAACTAGCAGACAAAGCAAGTCTAAGTTGCTCATTCTCCTCTTGCTCATTCGTAGGCTTAATTCGATCAATCCAAGATTGATTGCACGATCTCGAACGGTTGCTTTTTAAATCAGGACTACACGATCTAACACGGTCGTATGTTGCGAGGTATGTTTCTTCATCAGAATCTTCAAGTTCAGAGTCGTGAGATTCCTGTGACGAGTTGGAAATTGTATTCCATACCTTACGAACGTGGGTCTGGCCGGGTTTTCACGTTTTTTCTTACTTTGTCTGATAGATATATCTATCCCTGTGCAATATTTAGATGTTAGGGCAGCTTCGAGACAAGTCAAAATCTCATGCTTTGGCGGAATTCGGCCATGCAGTGTAGTTTGACAGTACTTTCGCAGAACGAAAACATGTTTCCTAAGAAGACTCCAGTTTTTAACCCCCCCTATATTATATGACACTGGATCTGCATTGAGTAACGAGTCCTCTAATTTATTTAGGATATTGTCCTTTAAATTTTCAGCGGCTGATTTTTTGTTTTCCAGCTCCTCGATTAGTTTTCTTTTTCAGTTTTTAGCTTTTTTACGTTTTGCGCCATTTGTTTTAAATTAACTTCGCCCGTGTGCAACTTATCTTCTCCGCACTGAAAAACAGAAGTGCACTTGTCAAATTCACAATTTCGCGCAGTATGACGAAGTCGCATATGACAATTCCTACAGAGATTTCCCTGTCCCACGTTATTACTCTTTGCTCTTTCAATTCTGCTTTTAACATTTAATTCTGCCATCATTACTTCTCGTATCCTTTGATCTTTATCTTCAATATTTTGTTCAGTTTTAGCTAAGTATCTTTGGATCGGAGTGTTTATTAGAGTTTCGGGCTCGTGTAATTCATGACAAGTTGGCCGAGCTTTCGTGATTGTGGATGTATTTGCAGTATGCGTACGCTTCGTTTCTGGTTGCGTATTACTCATAAAAATTTCCGATTTGTCTATTTGTTTCCCTTTATAAAAGTCAAGTCGTCGTTTACGGATTGTTTCAGAACAATTATTCTGATTATCAGGATCATTATAAAAGCGATCAGAAGTAAATTTTTCAGTACCTGATTCCATTGGCGTTGTAGTATTTGTTTTAGAAGCATTTCGATTCTTTCCAATAGGTGTACTGTAACCTCGTCGTGAACTCGCACACACATTCTAAAAACGCCATCTGCATTTGGCACTGCTGTCAAGCATCGTATTGCATCTTTCAGATCAGAATCATCCATCATGGTAACAAATGTGTTTTCATCATCTCTGTATTGAATTCGAACAATTTGGCTGTCAGCACCGCTCATAAATCCGCCAACTGTGTTTTGTACTATGCGTTTAAAATCTGCTAAATATAAGCAACTTAATTCACTTTTAAATAACGAATGTACTTTGCAGCGAGAAAAGTCTTCACCGTAAAGTATTTTAATTTGAACTGACATTTTCTTATCGAATTTTTCTTTTACGAATGAGTGGTGTTCAGAACAATTTGACAACCTAGCATGGGCGTGTAAACATTTCAAAATTGATTCAAAACATATCAAAACCGGATGTAAACGTGTACATTCCGCGGCAATAACGTGACGTTGTGACTGACATAACATAACGTTTTGAAACGTAAACATCATGAAAAAATTTGGACACTGACCAGTTGATTGCAAATGGTAGTATCTGAGTATGAATATGTTTGTTGCCAGCTTCTAACACGGAGTTGCCATCAAACGTTTTTAGAGGCACTTTTTGATATCTTGGCCGACCGACTATTCAACTCCAGCCTCCCCTAACCCACGAGAGCCTGCTTTGCGGGCTAACTTCGCCTTTGGCTTTGGCATGAACTAATTCTGCTCTCTTTTATTGTTATAAATATAAAATTGGGTAATCTTAGAAATTTACCCATATAGGCTATACCGTCACTGGTATGAAATAGAAAGCGGCGTATATATAAGCAGCATTTTTCAAACCGACAACGGACAAGAACAATAAAACAAAATACCTTGTTGTTGCCTAAACGCTTATTGCCGTCACTTGACTTAATATTACTTCATGTGTAATATTATTTGACTATTTCTTCTTAACATTTCAAAGTAAAAGCAAAAGATTGCTTTATTTCAGACTGATTACTCATGCATATTTTAATCCCTGTGCAACGCACGATGCGCGTGAGTGAAGCACTGACCTATATACTATAATGTATTGATTGACATTGGAAAATGAACATGCATGTCACGTGATAGAGTAAAGGATAGGAAAAAAATGACGACTAAACCACGAAGTATTATAATGGCGACGAGGATGGCGAAGTAATTTAAGCTCTTTTGATTAGTTTTGTGTACGAAATAATGGCTGCCGGGCTTCCAACGTTTCCCGAGTTTGACTTACGTGATCAAACGCTGCGCGTTGGGAGAAGTATTTGAAACGGTTTAAAAACCTGATGATCGCCATGAAGATGACAGACGAAAGTCGTAAACGAGCACTGCTTTTACATTACATTGGAGAAGAGTTAATGATATGTTTGATACCCTTCCGGACCAAGGAAGGAGATGCTGATTTCAAGAAACTGGTGAAGCTCTCACACGATATTTTACGCTGAAAAAAAATGTTTCATTTGAGATATTCAAATTTCGAAATCTGAAGCAAGAACCACACGAGACAGTCGACGAATTCCACACACGTTTGCAGATGGCCTCGAAGTACTGCGAGTATTTTCTAATCAGGGAATTTACCCTAGTTCAAGCAAGGTACAAGCTGTGAAAGATGCCCCAGTACCCAAGAATGCATCAGAGATACGCTCATTTTTAGGAACGATTCAATACTGTGGACGTTTTATCTCCTAATCTAGCATCAACCTCAGCCCCCCCCCCACCCCCTTCGTGTATTGACCCACAAAGATGTGAAATGGATTTGGACTTCACGAGAACAACAAGCATTTGAAACTCTCAAAGATTTGCTTACTACGGATACAGTTATGAATATGGGATACTTTGATTACTCGAAACATACAGAGTTGCATATTGATGCCTCTCCGTTTGGCTAGGGCGCCATTTTGGCACAAACTACGCCAGACAAAGACGACACAAAAGTAATTGCCTATGCGAGTCGATCACTGACTTATACGGAGAGTAGATATTCTCAAATTGAACGTGAAGCTCTTGCGATTGTATATGGTATTGAACATTTCCACCTCTACTTATACGGACATGAATTTATGTTAATTACAGATCATAAACCATTGGAACTGATTTATCAAAACCCTAAATCTGCAAGACTCTAAAGAAGGTGGTTACGGCTACAAGATTATACCTTCCAAGTTAAATATCGCCCTGGACCAACAAATCCATCCGATTATTTATCCAGACATCCAGCGGCACAAGACAACAACATCAACAAAATTGATCTGATTATCACATCCGCTTTGTGGCACAGAATGCTGTTCCAATCGCTATGAACTTTGAAACTATTCGCAAAGCTGTCCGAGAAGATCCAACACAGCAGAAACGTATTGAGATTATTCAACAGAATACCTGGAACTCCTTCACGACTGATGAAACCGCTGACATTGACGAACTGCGTACATACAAGAAAGTTCAAAATGGATTATCACTTACTCCGGAAGTTGACCTTATTATCAGAGGAAGCCGACTTGTTTTTCCCAAGCAACTGCGTGAGCAGGTCGTTAATTTAGCACACGAAGGGCATCAGGGTCTTGTGAAGACCAATAAATTAATACGTGAGAAAGTGGTGTTTCCAGGGATTGATGCTATGGTCGACAAAGCGGTGAAACAATGCCTTGCTTGCCAGTCAGTTGGACAACCAACAAAACCAGCTCCATTGAAAACTATGCAAATTGTCACGAATGCTTGGGACACTGTTTATGTCGATTTCTTGGGACCATTTCCTACAGGAGATCTATTGCTTGTAATGATTGATGGCCGTACTCGATTTCCTGAGTCTGAAGTTGTTCATAGTACTAATGCTAAGTCAACAATTCGCATAGGCGTACGGGCGCAACTTCATTTGGGTAATAACATATTAATAACCATAATAACCATTGTATTAATTGTATTTTACAAATCAATATGCTGAATTTTCACTTGTGCATTGCTTCTCTGAACTCCAAATGAGCGTTTTATAAAAATCTGTGAGTGGAAGGTTACCTATCTTAGATGAAAACCTATATCGTCCATGTCGTTGACCAAAAGTGTCAATTATTTTCAGGTTAATCATGCCGTTATAGTTTTGTTGGCATTATTTTTTTCGAGGCCAAAAGGCCGAGAATCACTAGGGGGTGGGAGGGCATGCTCCTCCGGAACATTTTAAAAATATGAAGGTTCTAAAAGGGTATTTCGTGCATTCTGAGACAACAGTCTGAAACCCAGATAATATACATTCAAAATCGCGTACACTCATTGACATATATGGTTCAATAATAATAATAATGGTTCAGAATATAAGTTACTATATATTAATCATTCAGTGTAATTCTTAAAGAAAACTTTTTTTATGCTTTCCTTATGAGTAAGTTATGAGTAAGTTTTGGTACTAATACATAATCTTTCGCACACTGGATGTTGCATTTCCGTAGCTCGTTTACTGGGCACACTAAATATAAGTGAGACTCCACACACGTTTTGGGATATTTTGGGTTAGGGGTAGATTTCCCCTAGCCATTTTATTAATCATGAACATAACTTATTAAACATTAACAGAAATCATTAACTCCAAATTTTACATATGTGTTAAAATGGTTTTGCCCAATGAAGGTGAGTGCACAAATTCCGCCAGTATACTCGCAACCCCTTACACAATCCTAGCCAAATGAACTATGGATGCACGATGGGGAGGAGGCGGGATGTGAAAAGTTCTGGATGTCCTTATTCGCCAGAAAGACTGCAGCGAATGATAGCAAAAAGTTTGAGGGTGGCTTTATGACAGACACCCTACGTCATTATCCTAATTGTATAGCTTATCTTATAACATTGACCTCTGGCAAACTTGGTATCTTAGGAGACACATTTGCTCCACACCCTTGATATCTAAACTATTTATTTATCTCTACATCTATCACTAACCAGACGCAAAACATAAAGTTCCTATTCGCGCACGCAAATATTCTATTTTTGTGAAATAATTGGTGCGACAAATGTCACTCGCATTTTATCCGTTCACCGTTGGCTACGTTTCCGCTTGTCAATGTTAATGAGAGCGATAGTATTCAAGCGTTCTTGGTCTATTGTTGTGCGAAGATAGGTTTTCATGCGCCGTTCTCGTTATAGCCGTTCCCGTTAGAGCTAGAACCAATTCTTCTTCGGTCAGGCAAAGGCATGCAAATGAATTACAGAAATGTTCAAATTATGCTATTGTTTCCACCAACACGCAAACCAGATAAATATACAGTACTTTAAATTATTATGTGAACCATTTGCCCGAATGACTTGAATCTCCAAATCCCCCCCTGTCCCCACGGCCCGTACGCCTATGACAATTCGATGTTTTGAACGTGTTTTCGGCCTGCCAAGAACAATCGTTTCGGACAACGGTTCACCTTTCAGAGCAACGAAATTCGAGAGTACATGATGACAAACAACATAACTCATCGTAAAATTACACCGTTATAGCCTAAAGCCAATGCTGAGGCAGAAACATTTATGAAATCATTAAAGAAATGTATGCAAACTGCATCATTCCTAATGAATTATCGTGCAACACCTCACTGCACTACAAAAGTACGGCCTGCTACGGCTCTCTTTGGACGAATTATTCGTACCAAACTCCCTCAAGAATCTACAACTGTCAATATGGATGAAATAAGCAGACAGATCAATAAAGCAGACCATGATGCGAAAGTAAAACATAAAGTCTATGCTGATAATCGTTGGGTTGGTAAGGAACCAACTTTCAAGTTTGGAAAGATCACGTTCTTGTACGACAACAAAAAATAAACAAGTTAACACCGCGTTTTAATCCTAAACCATACCGTATCACAGCTATAAAAGGAACAATGATTACTGCCAGGCGACCAGATCACATAATTACAAGGAACTGCTCGCATTTTAAACCATTCATTGGATGTTCGAGATCAAATACTAATTCTGAGGTAGAAGAGGAAATATATAGTGATGGCGACCACCGTTTGCTGACGATGACAACGAAGAGGATATCAGGAGAGAAGAACCAGAAGAAAGAGCAGATACCCAGCAAGACACAGACATAGACCTCCATTTTATCGAGATGAACAGTCGGTCACATAATTCAATTAAAAGGAACACGCAAGTTTTTACTTTGAACTTATTTTAATATTGTTATAATATACATTCGTATAGTAACAGTTGAGTTGTTTATTAGCTAGGTGATAATTCACATTTCGTTATAGTTCATTATTAGATTGTATTTTACGGGATCAGTAGGCTGAACTGAAAGTGGGTAGGGATATAATGTATTGATTGACATTGGGCAATGAACATGCATGTCACGTGATAGAGTAAAGGATAGGTCGAGGGTCGAATGTCGAGGTCGAATATCGATGTCGAAAGTCGAGGTCGAAAGTCGAGGTCGAAAGTCGAGGTCGAAAGTCGAGGTCGAAAGTCGAGGTCGAGGGTCGAAAGTCGAGGGTCGAAAGTCGAGGTCGAAAAATTGATTTCATTGGTACTGTTGAATTTGAGTAAAATGCTGAATGGTGTAAAAACTTTTAAAAACTATACTTTTGTCAATTTACATTTTTTTTTTCGTAAATATTAACACGAAATATTGATTACTGTACTAAGTTAAATTAATGATACTAAATTTAGATTTTATAATTGTTGTTAAATTGACAAGGCCTCGGTCATAACTAAAATAGTTATGAAAATAGTTCAAAAAAAGTTATGACCGCGGCCTTGTCAATTTAACAACAATTATAAAATCTAATTTTGGTATCATTAATTTAACTTACTAATCAACATTTCGTGTTAATATTTACGAAAAGAAGTTCTGTAAATTGACAAAAGTATAGTTTTAAAAGTTTTTACACCATTCAGCATTCTACTCAAATTCAACATTCTACTCAAATTTCGACCTCGACTTTCGACCCTCGACCTCAACTTTCGACCCTCGACCTCGACATTCGACCCTCGACCTTCCACCCTCGATCCTCAACCTCTGACCCTCGACCCTTGACAAAAACCCAAACTCTCTTTTACTCAGTATAATATCAGGAAAGATTGTCGGCAAACATTTTTTTCATGTCAACAGCAGAATACTTTCATAACACGAGCATAAATACCAGCAATCATCGATGGCCCGAAGCTCTTGTTGTGGTCGCGTATAAAAACATACCGAAGCCATCATTTTTTCAAACTTGCAACAGGAAAATATACTTCTATCTTTGAAAATGTTGTTCTCAACTCGAAGGTAATAAATATTTACCAAAAACAACAAAGTTTGAAAAAAAACAAAGAATTGACAAAAAATTTAAAAAATAGACTGTTGAGTTTTCTAAAGCAAAACTCGCCCGCGAGCACAAACAGCATTAGGAAAATCATGGTATGCGGTCATTTTCATCGACGCGAGGACCCATATGACGTCAGCAACGTTGAGGACACTTTTTGACCTCGAGCACTCAGTCCATTAAGTTTAGGTAAGTGGAGTGAAGGTACCAATTTCGCTCCGCTAGCGACTTCTAAAATTCATTAGGTATCGCCGGGGCATGGCTACTTTTCATGGGTGTCACGGATGGACCTCCCACTGATCTCAAAAGTATGACTGATTGTATGTCAGGAGTTAGCCTGCGTGGCAGGCATTCTATTGTTGGGAATGGAGTTTTGTTTAGAGCGCGCTCTATTTTCTTGAGAGCGCGCGCCAGGTGAGAAGTTAGAGGGGGAGGAGAAAAAGCGAAGGGAGAGGCGAAATCCTCTGTCGAATCCGAAAATCGCCTCTCCCTTCGATTTTTCTCCTCCCCCCTAACTTCTCACCTAGCGCGCGCTCTCAAAAAAAAAGAGCGCGCTCTAAACAAAACTCCCTCCCCCACAATAGAACGCCTGCCACGCAGGCTAGTCAGGAGTGGAATGAGCGAGTGTTATAATGAGTTATATTTACTAAAGAAAAGTTTTAAAAATTATATCTTTACATCGCTTCCTTCACAACTCGTGCTCTCTCCTCTTTTCGCGCCTCTTCCTACATACTTCATGCCACTATATTATTATTATTATTATTATTATTATTATTATTCATCTTATTTAAAAACGGTAGCCCTTCAGATTAAACTGCTTTTCAAGGGGCCGTTAGGATATTTACAAATATGAAAAATCTATTATACATACTGACTATATAAAAAAAGAAAGCCCATGCAGTGAACACTATATATAAAACTTAGAATGAATCACGTATATAACTAGAAATAGTATATTATGTTAACCCTCCCAGACCCAAAAATTACTCCTTCGGATCAGAATCCGCCCCACAGGTGGTTGTCACACACTATTTCTCTCCAAATTGGTGAAATAGTTGTGGATTAAAGTTTTGAAGTTACTTATGGAGAGCTCTTTGTAGTTGTTGGCAACATCATTTGGAAGATTGTTCCATGATGCAGCACCTCGATATGAAAACGATTTCTTCAAGAAGTCTGTTTTAGGTTTTTCCAAGTAAAGTTTACAGTCATTACTTCTTAACGGGTACATATCATTTTGGCAAATTTTAAAGATGTTAGTCATACATTCTGGCAGTTGGCCTTGTAAGGCCTTAAATGTCATTATCATTTCTCTTTTCTTAAGAGTGGTTTCAATTGGTTCCCAGTGTAAAATATTAAATATGTCTTTCGATCTTACTTCGTAAGTTGACCCTGTGATAATTCTAGCCGCTCGTTTTTGCATTTTTAAAAGCTTGTCAGTATGTGTACGACTGCCGTCATTCCACACATTGGAGCAATAGGTAAAATGAGGTAAGACTAGTGAGTTGTACATGTTAATTAACACGTTTTGGCTAACAAATCGTTTGGCTCGTCTTAATAAGGCAATGCTCTTGGATAGTTTTTTGCATTGAAGATCATTGTGTTTATGCCATCTCAATTCATCGTCTAAAGTAATTCCCAGTACTTTTTTATTGGTTACCTGTTTGATGTTATGATTACCAATCAGTATACATGGGTCATGTGAGAATTGTTTCAATTTTCGTTTAGAGGCTATTAGCATAAATTCAATATTTAACGTTTAAAGTAAGCTTGTTTGCTATTAACCAGTTATTGACGTTGTGCAAATCATTGTTTAGTTTCACTTCTATGTCCGCAGGTGAATTACCAATGCTTGATATATTTGTGTCATCTGCAAACATAGATGCCTCTGTTTGTTCGAGACAGTTAGGAAGATCGTTTATGTACAATGAGAATAATAACGGTCCTAAGTTTGATCCTGTGGGACTCCGCAACTTATCTTTTCAGTTGGGAATTTGTACCTTGGACTGTACATAATTGACTCCTATTGGTTAAGTACGATTTGAAGAAGTTAAGGGCTACACCTTTAACTCCGTATAGTTCAAGTTTAGCAAGAAGGATTTTGTGGTCGACTGTATCGAATGCCTTTTTGAGATCAAGAAACAAGACACCATTTATTAAGCCTTTATCCATATTCATTAAATATTCATTGGTTGTTTGCAAAGAGCAGTTTCAGTAGAGTGATATTTACGGAAGCCAGATTGGCGTTTTGTAATTATTTTGTTGTCATTCAGAAAATTGAGAAGTTGGTTATAAACTATTTTCTCTAGCATTTTTGAAATTGCCGATATGACGGATATAGGTCTGTAATTTCCGCATTCATTTTTGTCACCTTCCTTATAGATAGGCGTAACCTTAGCCTGTTTTAAGTCGTCTGGAAGTATACCAACGTCTAGGATCAGGTTAAAAATATAAAGCAAGGTTTCACATATGGTATAGCCTGCAGCCTTTAACAGTTTGTTTGTGATTTTGTCGAGTCCTGCAGCTTTCCTAATTTTATACCATCTAGTCTTCTGCATAATTCTATTGGTGAAATTTGTCTAAATGTAAACTTGTTAGAATTAGCAGTAATATATTGAAGTGGGTCTACATTACTTGCTGGTATAGTTTGTGCAAGCTTAGGGCCTATTTCACAAAAATAATTATTAAACTCGTTTGCTATATTATCGTTACCAGTAATTGTTTGTCCATTAACTGTGATCTGGTTGATTGTTGTTGTAGTCGTTCTCCTGTTGAGTAAATGATTGATAAATCTCCAGCTATCTTTACTATTTTTGCATTGTTCCAGATTTGTTTTATAATAGTGTGCTTTTGCATCCCTAATAAGTTTGGTAACTTGGTTTTGCATCTTTTATAAGCCTCGGTATAAGCAGTAGAATTTAATCGCACTGCCTTTTTTTAAGAAATCTCGATGATAGCTAAGTTTTTAATTTCATTATTCAACCATGGGCAATACTCGTTTCTAACTTTTCTAGTACGATAGGGAGCATGGTTGTCAGAAATAGACAAAAATATGTCCTTCCACTCCTGCCAGGCAAGATTTGGATCAGAATTGTATGTAAAGTAGTTAAACGCTTGTGCTAAATCTTGTTGGAATTCGTTTTCGTTAAAATGTTTAAATTGCCTTGTTTCTACTATTTTCGGCATTTCTCTGGGTACTCTATTTTCCTACAAATATACACCAGATCATGGTCACTTATTCCCAAAGCAATCACTCCTGAATCAGATGTTTTTATAATGTCTATTAGTGTTTTTGTCGAGTCAGTTGTTCGGGTTGGCTTATCAATGTGTTGCTGTAGTTGGTAGATATCTAATAGGTCATCCAATCGTTTGGAGTTGTTATTCCTATAGTTGCTGTCCAGCATGTCACAGTTAAAATCACCTGTTATGATTATTTCTTTGTTTTCATTGTCAATCACTTTTATGAAATTTTCAAAATCATTAAAGAATTCCATATTAGAGTCTGGTGGACGATACCAAGTACTAATTAGAACTGGCTTAGCTTTCGGCTTTTTAAATTCAAGACAAATTGCCTCTGCATTAACTGGAATTAAGTCAGCTCTATTAGTATAGGGAATAACATCCCTTAGGTAGATAGCCACTCCTCCTCCATTGCGGTTTCTATCCTTTCTTATCAAATCGTAACCTGGTATTTTAACCTCAGAGTTGTCTATGGAGTCGTCAAGTCGAGTTTCGTTGATACAAATTATATCAAAAGGGAGTTTAGCCAGAAAAACCAATAATTCGTTTTTATGCTTTACCAAACTTGCAATATTTAAATGCCCTATTTTGAATCCCTTGAGTTTTGGGTAAACCTTTTCATATTGGTCCGTGGTTGGAGTAATTGGGTCTAGAGGGTTCACATTTCCATCATCGTTAGTCTTAGTAACATCCCTGTCATCATGATCATCATTATCATTGTCGAGTCTACTATGATCGAATGATGACGTTCTATATTAACATTCCTCCCTTCCAGCCTATGTAAATATGAACACAACATGAAATGCTTTAATTGTTTTTAATGTTCAGAGTTCGATCTCTGCTTGTTCATCGTCCAATGCAGTTCGTAAATTGATTCGGCCAAATCCATAACGGTCGGCTGCTCGTATCTGTCTTTGTGGTCGAACTGCAACAGGTTCCTCAGCTAATTGAGGTCCAGAAATCTCATCAAAGTCAGTATCAAGTCAACAGAGTTAACATCTGAAACACCAGACTCCGAACTATCATCACTATAAGTAGACTGTGAGTGTCCGGGTCTCTCGTACTCCGCCGATGGTTCACGGTCTTTCTCTTTCCCCCTCCAAAAATTGGCTTTACCTCGTAGGATGTATTTCCGATATGCTTCACAACCTCGTACAGGCCCCGAAAACGTTCGCCAAAACAATCCACACTTTCGCCCCAAGCAGGAATTGGCCGAAGCGAACGTTCTGTTCACGTACGTCGAAGAGCTTCGTGTTGATGTTTCTTGATGATAAAATTTCTTATCTTTGTATGGAGTTCACTAAGTGAAGACAGCTTGTCGGAAAAGTATTTTGCCTCCTGTCCTTTGGGTTGATTCAGTTTTGCAACACCAATCATATCAGCCTTGTTCCTGCAGGGAAAACCAAATATGATGGAAAATGTGCTCTCACCCGTTGCAGTATTGCTTGTGGTTCTAATTGCAGCCAGTGCAATAGCAAGTTTATCATCCCAGTCAGTTCGGTATTCAGCTTCGATTTCCATGGCCAGACGCTCAGAGATGTTTCGATTCATACGTTCTACCTGACCGTCGCACTGAGGGTTGTACGGTACACTGCGACTTCGTCTTTGGTCTGAATGTAGAACCTCGGGTGTCCCATAACAATAAACAATTTGTCGCAACAGTACTTCGGCGGTGGTCTTTGCGGTTTGATCAGGTAGAGGAAAAGTCTCTACCCACTTACTGAGAGGGTCCGTTAGCCAAAATATGAATCGATTTCCACGAGGAGTCTTTGGTAATGGGCCAACAAAGTCCATGTGCCAACATTGAAAAGGTTTCTCAGGAATAGGCAATTCGCCAACTGGCTGTTGGCCAGACTTTTGCACACCCTTCCTTGGAAGGCAAACTTCGCTGGAACGACACCAGTCCTCGCCATCTCGTTTCCATTTGAACCAAAAAATTCGTGTGCCCACGTTGTACTGCGTTTTGGCGGTGACAGAATGTCTTTTTTTATCATGAAAGAGTTGTAGTATACGAGGTGCGGCCGACCGCGGAACCATGTTTGTACAATGTTCCGTCCATGGCGCTGTGTATTAGGACCAGTACGTCGTTGACCAATTTGAGGTTCTTGCCATGTGTCTCAATAAAACTGTTGATGTGGCGTTTGATATTCTTCGGTTTCTTTCGATCAACAACCCAACGATAAGTTACACCAATATCAGCGTCTTCCTTCTGTAATACGGAGAGCTCTCTATCAGTCCACACGCCGTCTATAGTTACTGCCTGAACGGGTGCACGACTCAATGCATCGGTAACTGTCATCGACTTACCCGCACGATGTTGAAATGTGAAATCGTAGACATCAAGACAGGCGCCATCTGACTAGTTTTCCTCTAGGCTCTTTCAAATGTCGAAGGTAGGTTAGCGGTTTGTGATCTGTGACGACTGTGAATTGTCTCCCTTTCAGGTACATGTTAAAATGGTCTAAACTCCGAACAACAGCCAAGTATTCTTTTTCCGTTGCCGAATAATTATTTTTAACAGTGGTAAGCGATCGGGATGCATAAGCAATTACCTTCTTTCCTTGTATGAGGATGGCACCAAGGCCAAGATCGCTGGCATCTGTGTTGACGGTAAATTATTGTTGAAAATCTGGATATATAGGCGAGAATTGGTGGAGATGTTAGCCTGTTTTAAGAACGCAAAATGCCTTTTCACTATCGTCATTCCACAAAAACTTAGCATGTGCTCGGGTTAGCGCATGTAGCGGGGTAGCTATATCTGCAAAATTCTTAATAAAACGTCGATAGTAAGACGCCAGTCCAATAAATCGACGAACTAGTACGACGGGACGAACTAGTACGACGGGACGGTCGTAGGCCGTGGAAAGGGACGATCGTAGGCCTGCAATCTTCTTCTGGTCGGACTTAATTCCTTTCGAGCTTACCACAAACTAGGGGTAATGACACTGGTAATGAGCAGTGTCACGTACCGTCTGCGCATCTCTTCTGCGCATACACAAACTTGAAAAAATAAGGCTGTAGTTTTTCAAGTTTACAGATTCAAGATGGCGGCCATTTCTGAGTGAGTGCAAATATATGGCAAGAGCGGCGATAATTCCGGCAGAAAATAAAAATAAAAGAGCTCAAGAAACTCTGAAAAAGACTTGAAAAGCCAGCACAAATGCTCATACCTTGGTTGGAAATATCGTAAAAGGTAAAGCAATTTAATTCACAAATAAGCTAAAACAAATTAGAAATATACAGCATAGTTTTAGCAATCTCAGTTATTCGTAGCAATCTCAGTTATTCGTAGCAATAACAGTGAAGAACTTTATAGAGCCTCAAACAAGTGACAAGCGTGAAGGCCGGTGAGGCTATTTGAACGCCAGTTACTATATTATAATCAAAAACAAGCACAAAATGATAAAAATTGGACATATATAAACTATGGATTGAACAAACCATAGTCTTGATTTGTGACTGTCCTGGTGGGCTGTCTTGATTACTTACTAGGCAAAGTGAGCTAATACGGGCCTGCCTTAATACAAATACACACATATTTGGTTCTTATGTTCCATCCTAAATTTTACATTCAAAGGCTATAACAAAGTCAGATCATGATATGGTTAGCAAGGAATATAATCCAAATACCTGACAATAGGATGTGAGGGTGGCAAAAGTGATTATGTCAAGAATTTTGAGAGGAGGACAATTGATGTTGAGGGTGTGAACAAGAATATTACCTTAAATAATAGCTGATATACCCTAAATAATAGCTGATATACCCTAAATAATAGCTGATATACCCTAAATAATAGCTGATATACCCTAAATAATAGCTGATATACCCTAAATAATATATATACCCCACAATAACGACGACAAGACACTCATATGGTTATCTGGGGGCAGGACCCAGGAATGATACCCATCTAACACTGGAACTTATACGACAACGCAGACTATGGTTATCTGGGCAAGGGAACCCAGGAATGATACCCATCTAACACTGGAACTTATATTGGATATATAGAACTCTGATATATACTGCAAAAATAACATAATATAAATTTTGTTTTTCTGTAATTTGTTTTTGTTAAATGTATGTAGCAAAAATATAGCCAGCAAATTGTCTCCATCATCTCAAGTACTGTGCAAACTGAAGACTGTCAGGAGTCTGACCCTCCAATATAGCCTTTGCCCATGAACCTGTTATGCACCCTACTTTGTTATTTTACTAATTAATACCAGACAATTTTACTTGTGCAGACATTATATGTTATAATTATATTTTTATGGTTCCAACGATTTTTTTTGTTTTGATTATAATTCACAAAATATTCACTACCAAAGTCTACCATCATCTGAATGATCTGATTTCCAACATTTTAACTAGTTGCCGGTCTTACAAAATTACTTCACAATATGATATTTGGCATATTTTAACTCCACTGTATGCAACAAATTTCCTGGGAATATTTTACAAATCACTCCACCATAATAAAAGTAAGATGATGCTTTCCATTTAAAATTATTTTTCACACTAAATCAGTCATAATTATCAGTAGTAACTCATTTATTGTGGACAATACAGTTTTTAGTATCACTGTTAATTACTATTATATAGGTTGTACTAGCAGTCCAATTATTCTTTGGCAGCTCTGGTCCTTCCATTAGTAATTTTTCCTTATCAAAATTCTTGACATGACCACATTTGCCACCCTCACATCCTATGCCAGGTCCTTGGATTATATTCCTTGCTAACCATATCATCATCTGACTTTGTTTTAGCCTAATGTAAAATTTAGGGTGGAACATAAGAACCAAATATGTGGGTATTTGTATTAAGGCAGGCCCAAGTTAGCTCACTTTGCCTAGTAAGTAATCAAGACAGCCCACCAGGACAGTCACAAATATTTATACACAAAGCTGAAAAAGTGAAATTTGTCTTTAGCTGGTAGAGCGAGCTAGTTTTCCCAAAATCCCCCTTCTCCCAACATAATGTAAATCATAACTTGTAGTTACTAAAGTTTCTAATATTGAACTGTATTTTTGGTTGGCTTTCATGTAAACTTGAAGAGACAAAGAATGTTTGGGGTTTGTTCAATCCATAGTTTATATTAGCCTGCTTGCCGCCTGGAATTTCCAAGGGGGGATTATTCCAGTCTGCTAAACTGCAGGCATAATCGTGTTCCGTGACGTATGACTTACAAGGATATAAGTAGCGTTCGTTGATTGGTTCATAGCCTGATTATATTTTGGGTTATGTAAGAAATGCCGTGATTGGTTCAAAATACAAAATAGTATAATTTAGCAGTGATTAAATATTTTATACTAAAAGCAAAATGGCGTCGACAAAATACACTCGCTCTTTTCCAAATGATCTTTGGAATGACGCTTTAGCAAGTGTTTGTTCTGTGTTTACCATCAAAGATCTTTATTCAGAGCAAAAAGAAGCCTTGGAGAACTTTTTTGCTGGTAAACATGTGTATGTCAATCTGCCAACCGCGTTTGGAAAATCATTGATTTACCAAGCTATTCCAGTTATGGATGATTACGTCAAACGTCGAACAAAACGTAGCGGAATAATTGTCGTAATCTCGCCTTTAAAGTCTTTGATGATTGAGCAGGTCGCATTTTTAAATAGCATCGGTTTGCCGTCGGTTTCTCTAACTGATGCTGACTGTGAAAATGTAAAGATGATCCAAGATGTTATCCATGGGAAGTATTCACATGTTTATTCCTCGCCTGAATGCCTTCTTTCCATCAGCGTTTGGAGGGTATATTTGCATCTGAGCAGTTTAAAGAAAACCTTATTGGTGTTGCAATCGATGAAGCACACTGTATAAGTCAATGGTAAGTTGTAAATATATTAGCAAACATGCAAGAACTGTATGTAAATATGTTTGTAAAACAGACTTGCATATGAGTTTGAAATAGCTGTTGAAATAGTTAGGTCTTACAATGTATATATTCCCACTTGGATTATACAAACCCTAACATCCTAATGTTGCTGAAGTAGCCTGCTTACAGGCTATATTATATTCTGGTAAAATTGTTTGCATGTAAACCAACTGAAAATAACCTAGTTTGTATTTGTGCATTTACTGCACAGTACACTTGCACATTGCATAGTGAATGAGCAAGCCAGTGAATGATATAAAATAGAATATATACAATTCTTTGTTCTTTGTAGGGAATGTCCAATAGTGAACGAGGATAAAAAGATTCCGTTCCGGAGGTGGTATGGAAATCTTGGTGAGCTGATGTCTCTTGTTCCAAGTAACACCAATTTTGTGGTCCTCACTGCCACCGCTACGCAGGAAACGACTGATTGTATTTTTGAAAGTTTAAAGTTACCACCAAAGAAAACCCATACTGTGAAGCAAAGTCCTGATCGCCACAACCTACGATACAGTGTCCAGTACATTGATAATAATATACCCTTGAAGATGGTTTTTGCTGGCCTCCTCAATGAAATGAATGAGAAAGGAGTGGAAGCGGACCGAACATTGATATACTGTCAAACCCGAAAGCATTGCGGTTTATTATATCGTTTATTCGAGATACATCTGAAAGATAAATTTTACCATGGCTGTGCTAAACCCAAGAATCGAGTTGTTGAAATGTATCATGCGTCAACTCCTGATAATGTGAAAAAGCATATAATTGAAAATCTTAGTGATGAAAGTGGGCATATACGCATCTTAATCTCCACAATTGCATTCGGGATGGGTGTTAATTGTAAAAGCGTTCATCGTGTTGTACATTTTGGGCCTTCTAAAAATATGGAATGTTATGTGCAAGAGAGTGGTCGAGCCGGTCGGGATGGAAAGCCAAGTAATTGCATCATCCTTTATAATGGATTGCTAGCTAGTTATTCAACCCCTAAAATGAAGAAACTCCTCGCTAATGAAACATCAGAATGTTTGCGTCAATTGATATTTGCAGATTTCAATATAGGTAGCTCTCATTTTGACTTACCTCATCAGTGTTGTGATGTTTGTGCACAAACATGTCAATGTGGTAACAGTGATTGTGAAAAAATACCAGTCATAAGTTGTGATCAAGATGATGATGATGACAATGATATTCCAACAATTATCCGATCAGTGACATCAGAAGATAAGGCAACACTGAAAAGTCTTCTAATGTCATATAAAATGCAACTGATAGAGATGGAGGTGAACACTATGACCTCCTTTGTTGGCATTCGCAATGTATTTCTTGAATTTGGGGGAATGCAGATCTCCCAAGTCCTCAACACATGCCACAAACTATTCACAATTGATGACGTAATTGAGAATGTGGAAATTTGGAGGAAAAATCATGCTCTAGGAATTTTAGAAGCTATTAAACATGTTTTTAATGACATTGACATAGATTTGGATTTGTCTGCAGTTGAGGATGAGGGATTGGACATTGACATGGATTGGGAAGAAGTCAGGGATGATTCTAGTTTTCTGAACATGGACAATTCGCAATCTATGGAGTGGAACCAAACAGACACCTCTGCAGACACTACTTTAGTGGAAAACCGTAGTGACTTCTTCGAAGCTTTAGTACAGTAAGTACATAATTATTGACATTTCATTGGCAGAACAAGGCCGCAAATCACTGTAGGACATTGGACAATGTCCGTCTAAATTTGGCAAATGTCCGAGCAAAAGTAAGTTTGATCGGACATTGGTCCGATCATACAAAAAATGTCACTTTATACATCTCTTGCTGTGACAAAATCCGATTTCAAATTCACTCAATTTGCATTTTGCAATAAAATTTATGAGGCATTCTAGCATTTTACTTAAGTTAATGTCGCTGGAATGGCTATACATTCTTGTCTTGTGACTTATATATGTATGTATGTATGTACGTGACATATATATGTCCGACCAAAATTAAAAATGATCGGACAAATGTCCTGTGAAGTCAAATATTTATTTGCGACCCAACTATCAAATTTTATTCACGCCAACTATTAACATTAATAGGTGCAACATTTACTTTAGGAGAGATCTAACTTGGGTATCAACCCCTATTACCCACAGAAGAGGGCTTGACACAATTTGCAATTTGCCTCTAGACCATGGGTCGCCTGACCATCTTGTGGCCGGGATGTCTGATTGGTTGATTAGGCATGAGATATTTCTATTGGTTGCTTAAAAATAGCAAAGCCAAAATGACAACTGCCAAAGTCATATTTAAGGTTTTATCAAATTTAGTGTCAATCATATTTATCTCTGTCAATGCATAAACATTAACATGTGGATGGCCCATGGATTAAGCACAAATTGTGTCAAGCCTTATTCCAATAATAGAGATTGATACTCAGCAGATTGGGGGAGATCCTTCCTTAAAAATTCAGGCTGCAATAAGGCTAACTTGACCAATAAAATGCAAGAGTCTTAAAGCTATAAATGCATTGAGTTGCATTGCACCTTGAAAGGTTACTTTTGTAAATAGACTCCAGATGATATCAATCAGTATCACATGTAAAATACAGATTACTGTAGGTGTGTTGCAATTAAATTTAACATAAATTATCAGTGTGCTGCTAAAAGGTTAATGCAACCAGAGTACAAGGTTTTCTACCTAGCCTTTCTATGTAGGATCATATATTGTTTATGATCATTGATCCAACTAAAGTATTTTTCCAAGTTAAAGCCAGATAATAAAGTTGGCTCAACTTTTGAGAAGCAACCATAACTTCTACCAGGTGTTATGGTCAACGCATTCTGCGATAAAAGTTCACCGATTATCTTTTCCATGTCAGCCTTTTCCGACTTGCGAACATGCTTCCCTGATCTTTTATACAACAACATTGATTCATCAAAATTGTCTGTGAGTTGCTTTGTTATCCCCAATGCATGGCAGATTCGGGCGATAGACTTTTTGCTGGCATTGGGACCTAGCTTTTTCACAACGTCCTTGAAAACTCTGTTGATAAATTCTAGGGCAAGATCTAGAGGAATGTTGCCACCCATTTTATTCTTGCGTTTGGAAAATCTGTTCCAAATAAGTTGATAGGCAGCTTTTGGACTCAAAAGCGCATTTATCTGGAAGAGCAGATAAAGGCCTTCCAAAGCATACTTATAGCTACCTTTGTCATGATGTAGATACAATAAAAGAAATTTCCAATTTCTAATAATTCTAGCACCATCACCTTCTGAAATTGCATCAAAGAAATTTAGGATGACCATACCATAATCGAGGAGAGCTTTCTGATAGTTATACATGTCATCTTGAACAATATCATCATGGATTTCAGTGAGAAGAGGTTGCTCTTGTATACTGACAGGTGGACTATGAGACTGTTCGTGACTTTGTCTCCACTTTCCATCAGATTGGAAAGTTTTCTTGCAACCTGGAAAACGACACTTGTACCGACCGTCAAGTGTTCTATCCTTTGAATCCCGAAGCTCTCTCTCTTCCAACTGTTTGACTGCTTTAGCAATTTTCTTGTGCTTTACTTCGTCAAGGATGTACTTATCAACAATGGAAGTGGATAACTTTGTCAAATACTCTTTCTTATCTTTGTTATTCCATGTTTCTACATTGTTCAAGGTATCTGGCTCTTCTTCTAAGCTTTCCATTCCTAATTCAATCATGCCAGCAGCAACAACACGTGACTGGATTTCCAGGGTAAAGAAACGGCGGTTGGCATTAACCGCTGAATCTACATCCTTCTTAACAGAGCGACGATTGATAAGGTTTCTATCACTAAACATGGTGCATTTATCAGCTGCGGACACTGGGTTGTACAAATGGGAAAATAGCACCTGTTAGGAAAAATTTGTAGACATTAGAATACAGTAATCCTAAAAGAATATTTTTATAGATTCAGTTATAATAATTTGTTATTTTCAGTCGTTTAACAATAAAGCCCTGGGCAAACTAGGAAACAATGTCGCGAAAACATTGTTTCTTGCCAATGTTTCGCCATGTTTCCAAGATCGGGCAAACACTAGGAAACATTAGTGAGAAACATATGGAAACATCAAATGTTTCTGAATTCGAAAACATTTTTGCTTTTTTAAGGCTTGGGAGGCTTATAGTCGGAGGTTTACGGTATTGTACTTTTGTATTTACTGTTTCATAATTTTCATAATATTACAAAGGTAGGGCATTTGAACGCTTAATTTCTTGTTACAGTGGGGCATGTGAAGACATTTGTTGCATAGGGGGTGGAGAATTTGATAAGTCAAATTTCAAAAAGTTTAAATTCCCAGGGTTGGCCCAGGGAGGAGGAGGCCATGCTGAAATTTTCGAATTGGTCAGTACATAATTGGACACTAATCATAATTCCATGCACATCGATATTATTTGTACACTATTATATACATACATTCAGGGCTTTGTTTCCAGCATGCCAATCGGCAATCTCACAATGCAAACCATCCATTCTCTCTTCAGGGGTGAAGCCGTTGCTAAGAGTCATGTGGGCATTCACAACTCGTTCAACTGTCAGTTGATCACCAACAATTCCTTGGCTACAATACTTTCGTTCATCTCCTTCTCCAGCGTAAGGGACATATTGGTGGAGCTCCTTCAAAATCTTCTGAATTCCATCAGCATCATTCTCACTCTCAAATATTACTCCCATGAAAGTCTAAAAATTAAAACGTCAGAAAATTAAAGCATGCAATTATAACCTTTTTTGTCATATACATTATAATGCAATATATTGAACAGTATTTGCTACATACTGAGAGACATATTAACCCATTAAGCGCCAGGGCTCTCCCCTTGACGAGTAAAATCGTCTGGCGTTAGACATAGTAAAATACTAAAGTAGGGTGCATCAGGGTGCAATGCGACTCAATGGGTTAACTAGACACATGGGCAGATAGGCCAGTTAACTAACCCATTCAGTAGCAATGTGCCAAAATGTGCACAACTTTATCATTTTACCCTGCCTAACACCAGATGATTTTACTGGACAAGGAGAGAGTCTTGCAGCTTAATATAGGTTGATAGACAAATACTTACTGAATTTGTTGACTTTGCCATCTCTTTACTGTACTTATGAGGATGTGTTTTGGACAACATCTTTGGCAAAAGCAAGACAGCGAATATTCTCGACCAGAATCCTTTGAACAAGGGTGATATAATTGTCTCGTTGAGCTTTCTGTTCAATATAGTTGGGAATACATTTTCCGTTTTCCATCTTAAGAATACCATCCAATGTAGGCGTTGTACTTAAATGATTTCCAGAAACTCGATTAGTTGTTGCATTTACTGTGACATAATGTTTATCAACATTTTGATGTTCTTCTGTCATGTAGTGCACGGTTTGATGGTAATCAACATTATCAATAGTAGCTTGAATCCCGGGGATGGCTTAGGAGTAGTACTTGTTGAAACTTCCTCTTGTGAAGAATATTGCTCCTTATTAATCACCTCTGCAAACCATTTGCAATCAGTTTGGACCATTTCTTTCACTGCATTATCATAGCCCTTTCCAAATTCTTCCAATTTCTTGTAAAGGTGTGTTGGTGAAGTCACTAATCGTAATGGGGCAAATCTGGACATAACAGGCTTTAAAAAAGAAAATATACTAAATACAGAACAATTACTAGAAACTAGGATGTGTACTCTTGGCCACATTGCAACATGGTACCTTGTCAAAATACTACCAAAATGCAGTCACAAGAGTAAAATCTCAATGCCCCTGCTTTCCCTTTCCTTCATTGGCACCACCAGCTCGATAATTTGGGGGGGGGGGAGAATATTCATATCTTTATGCTCTGCATTATTAATTTCTTTTGAAATTGATTGTTTTCATGGTCTTTGAACATGAATATATGAATATTTGCCACCCCCCCCCAATTATTGAACTAGCAGTGGCACTGCTAAACCCTTCCACTGGCTATAACATACAATCTGTATACAGTATGGTAGGTCAAAATAAAAAAGTGAATAGACTTACTGCCCAGTTTGAATGGTATAAGAATATACCCAACATTAACTGCACTGCATTCATGTAGGGAGATCTGTTTCGGAGAAGAACAGACGCAGCCATCCCAACTGCAGGAATCCATGAGCACTTCTCTGTTTTCTTATTGTTGCAGCCACCAGCTACCAAGACAGAATAAAATAGTGGGGCCCTCTTTTCCAGCTCTTCATTCTCTCGCCCAAACGAAAAGTCAAGCATTTTCTGCTTTGATGGAGAACGCAAACAACTTGGGTTTTTCCTGGAACACAGATTCGAGCATTCTTTATCAATCTCTTGCAACATGAAAACAGTTAGGTGCTTTCGGATATGTTTACTTCTCCACGCTGCGTTTGCAATTTGCTTGAACGTGCCACGAACTAGCATTTTCCCAATGACTCTAAGTCTGGATGCAAGCTTTTCTCCACTGTTTTGGAAGGCCATGCTACTTTGACATTCACATACGTTTTGACTGGTCGGGGTTCTTTAACGGGAGTTGAGTGAGCTTGTACAACAGGTTGAGCAGAGTTAGGAAAATTAGCACAAAACTCTAAATATGTCGGAGTATCGACTGTTTTTTCCGGCGCCGGCGGTGTTGTTGGTCTAACGGCGTTTGTCAAACTCGCTCGTTTCGCTGGTGGCTCAACCGCTGTTCCTTCTTGCCCTCTTGTAAGTTTCCCTTTTTGAAATAGACTGCTCAGCTCTGCTACAATGTTTTTTTCTTGAGAAATCAAGCTCTCTCTCTTTCGTAGTTTGTCCAAACACTGACGGCAAATGTATGGAGAAGAATCTAATACCTCGAACGGCAATTGCTGAATGGCTTCTTTAATGTTGAATTTAGACTTGCCGATGATTAAATATCTTTCGTGTTTAAGTTTAATCACACGGAAACACAAAATACAACAAATATTGGCTTCTGAATATGAAACAGAATGTGCGTCCGCCATGAATATTTATGACCGGAAATATTTTTGAGCTATTAATTTATTTAATTATGCACGAAGTTGTCATACGTCACGGAACACGATTATGCCTGCAGTTTAGCAGACTGGAATAATCCCCCCTTGGAAATTCCAGGCGGCAAGCAGGCTATAGTTTATATATGTCCAATCATGTCATATCATTTTGTGCTTGTTTTTGATTATAATATAGTAACTGGCGTTCAAATAGCCTCACCAGCCTTCACGCTTGGCACTTGTTTGAGCTTGTCACTTGTTCTTCACTGTTATTGCTACGAATAACTGAGATTGCTAAAACTATGCTGTATATTTCTAATTTGTTTTAGCTTATTTATGAATTAAATTGCTTTACCTTTTACGATATTTCCAACCAAAGAAAATGGGAAGCGAAATCGGTTTCGCTTCGCGGATATTTATATATTTAATCCTTCATTTTGCCCTCCGTTTATGCCTCAAATATAGTAATGGCAGGTATGAGCATTTGTGCTGGCTTTTCAAGTCTTTTTCAGAGTTTCTTGAGCTCTTTTATTTTTATTTTCTGCGGAATTATCGCCACTCTTGCCATATATTTGCACTGACTCAGAAATAGCCGCCACCTTGAATTGTAAACTTGAAAAACTACAGCCTTATTTTTTCAAGTTTGTGTATGCGCAGAAGAGATGCGCAGAGGGTGACACTGCTCCTTTCAGCATGGGCGAAAACACACTTTGATGGATTCAATTTCAAACCAGCCGCTCGTAACTTGTCGAAAACGAGTTGGAGGTGTAACAAATGTTCCTCGAAGCTTCGAGAATAGATGATGACGTCATCCAAATAAATAAGAAGAATCTGCCAATTCAGTTCTCCTAATATCGACGCCATTAGCCTCTGGAACGTCACAAGGGCCCCCTTTAGACCAAAGGGCATGGTATTGAACTCAAATAGACCTTTTTGACATGCAAAAACAGTTTTGGCACGGTCAGACTCCTTGACGGGAACTTGTCAATAACCCTTGGCCAAATCTAAAGTCGTAAACAGCTTAGCTCCACCCAGCGCATCTAAACTATCATCAATCCGGGGGATCGAAAATGAATCTCCAACCGTACTTTCATTCAAACGCCGAAAATCGACACAAAATCGAGTTGTGTCATCTTTTTTTCGCACCATAACTAGTGGACTTGACCAGGGGCTTTTGCTAGGTCTTATCACTTTTTTTTGCGAGATAATTTTGCACAAAACTTTCCACGTCTGGCAATTTATGAAAAGGTACCCTTGAGAAATGTCCGAAAAATGTGACAGCATTCACACGACAGGGGGTATTGGTTGGGGTTGTCACATGCACAAGAACACGCCCGTCTTCTCTTACTGCGTCGAAGACCCTGCCACACGCTAAACCAAAACGCTCCGACCCCTCCCCTCCCTGCTGATTGAATTAGACCCACAGTACCAGGTAAAATTTCACCGTCCATCTTGCCTTCAATCACTTGCATGGATCTGGGTGATGAGGTATATATGCGACATACTCGAGGAGAAGGGTTAGTGGTACTATTCTGATACGAGGTTCGATCTATCTGTACCAGATACAAATACTCGAGAGCCAATTGTCTCCCGATTGTGGTGGTAAAAAGGTTGTGCATTGGGCAGCTTTTGGCATCTATAGCATACCCCAGAAAATGATTTGTTAGTTCCCAAGGGGCGACGGTCAACACCCTTTGAACGACAATTACGAGAAAAATGCCCTACCTTACCACAGTCATAACACTTGACTGACGACCTTGTTGAGAAAGCTCACCCTGGTTCTTCCTCTGCAAGGAGGCAACCGACACAGCCAACTGTTGCTGAATAGTAGATAATTCCACTAATTTTTTCATGATCTCTGATTCAGAACCACTACCCATTCCACTTGTTGAAACAATAGAAATCGTTGAACCTGTTTCCTCAATTTTCGTTGCATGCTGTGCCAGCTCATCAAGAGTTGCTGCATCACCCATTACCCATGACAGTTTGTGTGCAATGTCACTCTTCAATGCACTGCGAAAGTGAGCCATAGCAATGAAGTCGTAGGTGTTTTTATCTGTAATAGCTGGAAAAGCTTTGCTTAGTAGCTGAAGTATGGAATATTTCAGTTCCATCGCGGCTTCTCCTGGCTTTTGGCGACGATCAGCAAGCTCTTTTTGCCAATCCGATGCAGTTTTCTTCGATTGGAACTTTTTTATCAATGCTGCTTTCGCGTGAGCGAAGGTGTGTGACTGCTCGCTAAGGCACTGAAAAATACCTTAGCTTCACCTTTAAGCGATAAGTTTAAACACGCGACAATTTTGTTATATGCTTCAATTCCCTTTGCTACGAAAAACGATTCAACTTGATTTAGGTGACTCTCAACCGTGGTTCCATCCGTATGATCCCATAATGATGCTGTAATAGACGCCATTTTGACAACTCAAACCGATAAACAATAATTATAAACACGTATTTCGTATAACTTATCTGCTCACTCACTGTTTATATCTTCAATTCAGCTCCGAAACCAACAAAACAACGAGAATAATTCACGAAAAATCACACCACTGCCACCAATGTTATAATTAACAATTATTTACCGAAGTCGAGGTGATTATCGGTGAATATTCACCGAGACGAAATCAACGTGAATATTCACCGATAATCACCGAGACTGAGGAAAATAATTGTTTTAGTATAATTTAAGTAGTAAAATATGCATAAAGTTAAATACAACAACGTGCGTTTCCGTTATGAATATAATTTAGTTCCCTTTTAAATACGTAATGTAACAAAAATAATCGGGAAGTTCGTTTAATAAATCAACAAAGTTTATGGCCGAATGGCGCTTAAAATGCTTAAAATTTACAAGAAAGATCATGTACGATATAAATCAAACAATTTAAAACGTTTAAGAAAAATTAATTGTTGTCATGTTCATGTTAAATGTGAATGAACGTCCTTTGCAAGTGCAATTTGCCGCTCTTTGCTTGTCACTCGTAAGTTCTAAATTTGTCAAGCAAATTGTTAATAAATTAATTACAAAAACACTTCTTACCTTTAAAAAGCTTAACCCCATATTTTGTTACTGGTTTTGTGTTTTGTGGAACGTTACTGCATTATCCTTATGCTGGAACTGCATTATGTCACTACAAAATGACTTTAGGAAGCCATTTAATTTGAAAGAAAAGCATTATTTAATTATTTACTACTCCGGCTAGTAAATAATGCCTCAGATTTACTGCTCAGCCAACCAATCAAAACACTTGAAAGCCATTATTTACTACTAAAATTATACTTTTGGGTTATATTTACTAAGGTAAAGTTTTATATCTTTACATTTCTTTACATCGCTTCCTTCACAACTCGTGCTTTTTGCTCTTTTGGCGCCTTTTCCTACATTTTCCTTATTGTTTATGTCTTTGTCGGTTTCAAAATTGTTGGTCCTACACTGCTTTCCATTTCATGTCAGTGTAGGTGTAAGTTTCTAGATTATTCTATTTTATATTTAAATAATTCATAATTTAAAAGAGAGAATTAGTTCATTTCAAGAATTTCATTTTAAACCAAATACTTCATCTTCGTCGATCATCTCAACATCAGTTGCCCCTCGTCAATCTCCAGCAGAAAGCAGTCCTACAGGTATCCATTGGCAGAAATGAGGCGAATATCCTCCAGGCACATGGTGTGTAGACAGTGCCCTGCATCAATTCGTCCATCTGGCACTTTCCAAGGATGTTCATTTACGTTTAACATGAACATGAACAACAATTGACCTTTTTTAAACATTTTAAATTGTTTGATTTATATCATACATGGTCCTTGTTGTAAATTTAAAGCATTTTCAGCGCCATTTTATAGACTTGTTGTGTTCAACGAATTCGAAATTTCCGAACGAATGTTTTAGATCATGCGTCATGTGATCTACATTACGTATTTAGAAAGGAATAAATTATATTCATAACGGAAGCGCATGTTGAACTTTAATATGCATATTTTACTACTGAAATTATACTAAAACAATTATTTACCTCAGTATCGGTGATTATCGGTGAATATTCACTGATAATCACCTCGACTTCGGTAAATAATTGTTAAATATCTATCTAATAAATAATCAAAGCGCTTGGAATATTGTTGCAAGTTAAATAATTTGTTTAATTAATATCTTCCTTAAAAGTGCCAACACCTTGCGATATTCTAATGGAATAATCAACGTCATTCCAAAGTTTTGTAGTAGATGGGAAGAAGGATTTTGCCCCTTTTAGGAATTTCGCCCTCCCCTTTAGTTCATAATTTGTGGAATCGCGATTTCCCTATTTAACACATGAAATTTTGAATTGGTCTTCTATACACAGACACCTCAACAAGGAGAAGAAATCCAATCATACCTGTTCAAGCTATGCCACAGCAACTGTGCATTTAACCTTTTATGACATAAAATTTCTTCAATAAAATATATAAATTGAAACAATAAATTTTATTGAATAATTTTTATGTCATGAAAGGTTTAAATGCATAGTTTGTCTATTATCATGTTTCTTACAGATCGATGTCAAGTAGATCCTGACGCTGACGGATGTTTTACGCCGACAAGTAAGACTAAATTCAGTTGTGCTTCATAATTGGTAATATTTAAAATACCCGATGGTTCTTTTAAGAGCATAAAAGTTAGTAAAGCCTGTTTTTCACCATGTAGCGCAAGGTTACCCTATTCCCCCGCATATAAGCGCCCGTCACATATGGGCGCATGCGCTTATATCCGGACTTACGTGCATGCGCCTTTAAGTTATCAAAATCTGAGTGTATGACATCGTTCAACAAACAACATAAGAGTTCTTACGGCATAAAAAATTGCCTTCCAGTATAAAAATATCACTGCCATACGTTATTGTTCATTTTTATTCTTTTAATGCTATTATTTATTAGAATAGATATTATTGTTTTCTTTCTATTAACTATGGTAAGTGGCTTATTTTTGGGGAGAACGAGGGTGCGCCTATACACGGATTTTTATAGGCGCATGCGCCTCTAAAGGGCGATTTTCCCTCGAAAAAAAATCAAAAAACGCAAATATCCGCTTATAGGCGAATGCGCTTACATGCGGGGGAATATAGGGTACAAAATTTATACTCCTTCTCTTTTGAAATCCGTACACTGCTCACATATATAGAGGCCAGCCATTTGTTTTGGGAGGGAAGCAGTGGGCGTTTTTATAGAAATATTCTGGGGAAAATCTAGTCGTGCGCGCACATCACCTCAAAAAATTGCTATATTCTCTAATGTTACAAAACATTACCAAATTAAATGGCTGCGTCTTACAGTAAACATTTATAATTGGGAGTAATCTTTAAAAAATTTTTCAATTTTGTTAGGAAAAGCGGACACAGTGACAAATAACAAAGGAGTTATAGTTGCTGCTATTTTGACCCCGCTCATTGTAATCCTGATTGCTATTTGTATCATCGTTTGGATACGTAAACGTCACGAGAAGCGAATGTATTTCATGGAAAAAGAATTAGAATATGCAGTGGACCTTGGAAGTATGGGCATTAATAATATACGATCGTAAGTATTTGATCATATCTTTAACTGTTAGCTAATAGCTTTTTGAATTCTTCTAAAATTATAAATGATATTGCCATTAATGGAAATATAATAGCAATTTGGCAGGTTTGATAAGGTGGGAGAATCACACTAAGAGTTGGATTATTTTTGCGCTATATAGAGAAGTGTTTCTATTGAGTAAGTCTAGCATATAGACTATATTATAGTATTCGATAATGCAGGAATAATTGGGAAAGCAATTAATCAATATCGCTTAGTTATATATAAACAAGGAAGAAAGAAAGCCAGGGTAATAAGGTGGCAGTCGACAATAATATACTAATCGTATATTATTGTCGTTCTGTTGTAACTTGCAAGCTGTCATATCTTTTAGGCATGCTCGTTCTCGTCTTCGTAATGTGTGAAGATGTTCAACGTGAGAACCTATACAAATATATACACATAATTGTGTCATAAATGATCTCGGGAAATTAATTAACAGTGAATAACATTTGACCAATAAATGTTTTTGTTGCGGTTCGCCGCTCAAGATATGGACGGCTAATTAAGCCTGTTTTGAATTTTAATTAATTTATGCATGAGTGTGCATGGCAGTGCTTCCACTTGCCAGAATATTTCCTGAGAAAAGGAAATTTTGTTCTCCGGCAGGAAAAATAGAAGGAAATCCACTTTGGAAGGAAATTGGAAGGAAATTGAATGAATTGCCAGGAAAATGGCAGGAAATTCAAGCGTTTCAATCTTCGAGGTTTTTTTATTTAGTATTTTACTTTACTGATCATGATGAATCAAATAGTCTATTTGTGGTAAAATCAGTATAAATATAAGTATATCACGCAGAGATCAGTTAGCTTAATCATTAAAATGAACAGAAAGAAAAAAATTCCTGACAGATAGTGTGGAAAGCATAATGATGGAACTCCACGGATTAATTCAAGCGAATTCAACTTATAAAATTGAATGGCATAGAGAGCGAATGTGTTAAAGCGGTAGAAGAAAGCGTAACCCATATTGAGGACGACGATCTAGCTGAAGACGAAATTGAAAAATGGGAAGACGTTCGAGCGCAAATTGTTCAAGCTGAAGACCATATCGGAATAAATACATCCATGGCGAAATCTGAATTTCGAACTGTTAAATTACCCCCGTTGGAGCTACCCAAGTATTCTCGTAGAATATTGGAATGGCCGGCGTTCAATGACGCATTTCATGCTGCAGTTGGTTCTAATACCAATTTAAGCAACGTACAAAACTTATCTCAGGGCATGTTTGACAGGGAAGGAATTTCCATGTATCGAAGGATATGCTGTAATCAATGAAAATTATGCGAAGGCATTGCAGGATCTAAACGATCGCTTTGGACGTAAAAGACTGGTGATTAGTGAACTTGTCAAGTCAATTCTCGGACTAAAGACCCCAGATATAACCGATTACCGGGAGATTTACGTGAGAAATGGGAACTCGAACTTGCGGAGAGCTGTGACAATGATGACACCAAGGTTGATATTGAACTGTTTTTCAAATTTTGGAAGGACATGTAGTAAGCAAAGAAGCTCGAGATGAAGCTGAAAACACCAAGCCGCTGATTAAACCTAGACGCAGAGCCTTACAAGTCAAGAAAAAAGAGAAACCGAATATGGATGACGAAAATATTTCCTCAGCATCGGCCTTGTTGAACACCACTGAAAGTGAAATGAAGTGTGGCTTTTGGTCTCGACATCACGACACGCTAACTTGTAAGTTGCATTGGTTAAGTCACCAGAAGAAAGATGGAACATGTTGAAGAAAAACACATCTGTTCCAACATGCTACAACTGTCTGCAGCCGGGAAATGTGTCGCATAATTCTCGAACCTGCAAGAAGCCGAAATGTTCCATTGATGGATGTGGAAAGCGTCACAAAAGCTTCTTCATAAGGACAATGTTAGAATCGAGAAAACTAAAGAAGATGTTAAAACCATGTCAGGATTTGTCTCCTCAAAGATTAGTCAGCAGGATTTACTCCCCACCGCCTGTGCTCGACTTATCTATAACGGAACCGAATGTATGGTTCGTGTTTTGTTCGATAGTGGATCAGAAGAAACCTTGCTACGTACAAGTGTCTGTGATAACCTTCGTATGAAGAAAAATAATCTGTTAACCGCCATGAAGATCAACATGTTAGGCGGCGAAAGTCAACGAAAGCGTGGTACACAAGGTTCTCCAGTCGCGACGTGCTCCAAGTTAGGTTGGCTTCCAAGTGGTCCAATTCCTGAGCAAGTTTCTAAACATAACCAGACGATGAGATGAGCATGTTAAGAGTAACACGAGTAGAAGATCCTCAAAGTGTGCTGAAACGTTTTTGGGAGCTAGATGCAATTGGCGTCGTAGATAAACCGAGTAACTCACACTACACGGCAGAAGAAGAATGCGCTATGGAGAAATTTGAGAAAAAACATCAAGTATGATGAAGAACATTATACAGTTGGCCTTTCTTGGAAGAGAAATCCACCACTTCTTGTGGACAACTATCAACAAGCACTACAGCAACTCGTTTCAATCGAGAAAAACCTCAAAATAAACCCAGAGAAAGCCAAATGGTATCGTAATGCGATGAATCAGTACATGTCAGATGGCCATGCACGAGAAATCACACAAGAAAAGGAAGAAGAATATGGACTCATTTGATATCTCCCTCATCACGCTGTATTCCGTGAAGACAAAGCTACTATGAAGTGTCGAATAGTTTTTGATGCAAGTAGCAAGTCCACTGACGGTGTTTCATTAATTAAATGTCTGTCTTCTGAAAGGCCCTAAACTCCAGCCTCACTTAATGCAAGATTGGTACAGATTCTTCTGAAGAAGAAAGATCAGAATAGTCATCGATTCCTTTGGCGATATCTTAGTATGGATGATGCTCCGAAGACATACTGCATTATCAGAGTGATTTTTGTAACTGCTTCTTCTCCTTTCCTCTCTATTGGTTCAGTTCAGAAACATGCTAAAGATAACAAAGAAGTTCATCCGACGGCCCCCAAAGAAATTTTAGGAAATATGTATGTGGATGATCTACTTTCTGGGTCCCAAGATGACGTCTCAATATCCAATTGAAAGAAGAGATATCGAAGTTGATAGAATCAGGAGGAATAACTATTACGAAATGGGCATCAAACTCAGGTGTGATGATGGAAAACATTTCTCCCGAAGATAGAGCCCGGAATTTCCTTGTAATACCTAGTGGCCATGATCCCGAAAAGGTGTCGGATTTATTGAAAGCATTTGGAATTCCATGGAACACTGTGAAAGATGTTTTTCTTTTCCAACCTGGTTCCGCATTGTGAAAGAAAGAGATCTTATGACCAATCGAAATCTAATTAGTTTGTATGCGAGATTGTTTGATCCCGTGGATTTCGTGTCGCCGTTCCTTATGCAGCAGTTATTCCAAGAGCTATGGGCGCGAGGCAGAGACTGGGACGAGGCTTTGACGATGACATCGCAAAGGAATGGAACAATTGGAAACAGGAGTTACGCCATTTAGAAAACATTGAAATTCCGCGGTGTCTATTACCTAACGAGAACGATGTGAAGAAAATTGAACTCCATGGTTTTGGAGATGCCAGCCCAAAGGCTTATGGAGCTACAGTATATTTGTGTGTGGAAGACAAAGAAACAAACCGATCGTCAAACCTTGTTGCGCCAACCAAAAGAATAACACTTCCTCGTCTTGAACTTCTAGCAGCATATGTAACCGCCAAATTAATCGATAATGTCATCAAAGCTCTACGCATACCTGTTCATGAAGTATATGCTTAGTTCGCCAGTCAAGTTGTCTTAAGTTGGATTCGTAAGCCAAGTAATAATTGGAAAACGTTTTTTGGTAATCTAGTTCAAGATATCCATCAAAATATCGGTCCAGATAAATGGCAATATTGTCCTGGAGATGAGAATCCAGCCGATATAGTTACCAGAGGCGTTTCCGTACAACACCTGGCGAAAGTCATCATTGCTGGCACGGTCTTTCGTGGCTCTTGCAAGGTGTTGATTATTGGCCTCAAAATAAACATTTTGATGAGCTGTCGAGGGAATGTTTATCCGAAACAATAACGGGTAGTGCCGCGAAATGTAATGTCGGAGTGCAGGAGATTGTGGATTACCGGAAATCGCAAATAAATATGAAAGTTGGCAACGTCTACTACGGATTACCGCATGGCTGTTAAAGTGGTCTCGTTTGCGCGGAGTCGGGAAAAATGGTCAGCTGTCTGCCATCGAAATTAAAGAAGCAGAATATCTTTGGTTAAGATTTATCCAGAAGAAAGTTTTCGATGATGAGTATGAAAGATGGAGTAAAGGACAAAATATTACTTCGACCAGTCCACTCTTAAAGTTGGATCCAATTTTTGACAATCAGAGACAGGTGATTCGTGTCGGAGGACGTCTAGGATTTGCTGAGATAGCATACCAAGAAAAGCATCAAATTATTATCCCACATCATGATGAGTTGGTGGGAAAACTGGTGTTACATCTGCACTACAAAGCTTGTCATGCTGGTCCCGAAACCACCTTAGCCATTCTGCGTGAACGATTCTGGCTCACTGGAGGGCGATGCGAGGTCAAGAGAATCCTTAACAAATGTCTGATTTGTAAGCACTGGAAAACCAAATCTCAACATCAGAAGATGGCTCCCCTACCACTTGAACGTGTACAAATGGTGCCAGCATTTACACATGTGGTACTAGATTTCATGGGCACATTATATCTGAAGATGAAATTGCAACCGAAATGGAAATCAGAAACCACCAAAGCGTACATCTCTTGTACTGTATCTTTGCGTGTGAAGATCACGAGCTGTCCATTTTCAGCTAACCAACACATTTCTGGTACCATTCGTTCTGACAACCAGACCACATTCCAGAAAGCAGCACGAGTGTTCAATGTTTCACAACAGAAATTGAAATTAACGCACATCGACCCCAACAGTGAACTGTAATAGGTCTAATTATTGTTTGTTAACACTTTGTAAAGTAAATTCTATTGAATTATACAGTATTATTATTATCTTTTCATGTTGTTCTTAATTTACCTAGTATTTAAAACAAGACTAGGAACCCTCTCAGTTTGGTCTTGATTGTTACTTTGTTATATATATTTAGCCAGGACTCACCCATATAGATTTACTTTGGGCCAAATAAAAAATTATTATTTTTGCACTGCTAATCAACAATTATACATGATATCGAAACTGTCGAGGACGAAGTTTGGGTTATCTGCCGAAGCTGAAAGCTGAGGCCTCGATAATTCTCGATACTATGCGAAAACCGAATTCAATAATTGTTATATTATGCATTTAATGTGTAATATATGATCAAAACAACTACATTCCACTCGTAACCTAATGTGTCACTCCTCGACAATAAAACCATAACAGAAACTATCATAGTAAAATAAAGTCTATCGATGCTAACAATGTATATATTTAATCTACAAAAATACCATCATTGGCATATAGGATACATAATTACATTAAAACTACAAAAGTTATAACATATCATATACTGTTAGTATGTCAAAGCAGTATTTTGCAACTAAAGACATTACTGTTTTGTCTTGCATAGAAAGAACATATTTAAATATATCTTGATAAGCGAATGAAGAAAAATAATTATTTATATTATAAAGATTAGCAATATCGACGAACTTTGTATTACTACATGACATTAGGTAATGCTGTTCATTTCCAATCTCATTTAGATCACAATGTTTACATAATCTATCATTGTATGAAACATTGTTATATCGACCAGTTTCAAATTTAAAATTATTAACTGAAGAGAGATATTCTTCAATTCCAAAATTTGTTTTCAATGTTTTAAAAATTCTTAATTTTCCAATATTTCCACCTTGTTGAATCTGTTCTTTCCATAAAATATTATTATCACAACTCCTATTAAGCGGACACCTCTCTTTAAGCGGAAGTGGACACCTTATGAGCAAGTCAACCTCTCAAGCAGACAGACGACAGATGGTCTAAACTGTTTATCGTCGTACCCCAAATATATTACCCTTACCCGTCGTACCCTTATCGTCGTACCCCAGATATTTACGATCAGTTGTTTCAAATGTAAATATCTCCAGACGTGTTTATTCTGTGGCAACAGGAGACACGTCATTCGATAGCTTATGATCTCCTCTTTAAAATGATATTTAGTTTGTCCCGGTTCATATTACATAATTATACAAATTACTTTGCCTACATGTTCATAAATTATCTAAAAATTCTACAATTAGTGTTGAAATAAATCGGAATTGCCAGAGCAGGATTTATTATTTCCGAGTAAGTGTTACCACACTTCATTGCATTTGAAGAAGTAGAACTATTTGTTTTTATTTTTTGAAAGTCGCATACAAAATGCCAAAATCGTTAAAATTTAATTCCCGCCCGCGAAATAAATTACGAAATGCCATATAAGGTCAGTGTTGCTTGCTATAAACCAATGAAAATCCGCCATCTAGGCAATGACATCACGAGGAATTTCAAGAAGATAGGGTGCAAGGTCACTGAGATTTAGCTTTCCGAAGTGGTCCGAGTGTGCTCCGACAATACTGGCTTTCGCAACAAATAAAGCATTTTCACGAGAATTGCCGTAATTGGCTAGATTATGTCCTATGATTATAAAAATGGTATCAAACTAAAGGGATTGGAAATCCCAAATGGGTGGAGGTGTCTATTGACGTGTGCTTCACCTTTAGTTATTATTGACCTGTGTAAAGCCTTAGTATCCTAGTTGATACATTGTGGCACACCTTTAAACTTTTGTAATGCCAAAAAAACAACTACCAAAGCACTATTAACAAATAATACACTCTACCTCAGTCACCAACATTGTGTTTACACTAAGGGGTGACATTTACCTCTACCTGAGAAGTACCTCACTGGGACCTGACATGGTGCCAATGGTGCATTTACATTTGATACTCAGGGCTGAGTACAACAATTTGCACCATTATATGCATATAACATGAAACACTAATATTACGGAATGCTGTCAATGAAATTGGTATTGGGCAAATTATATTTACACTACTAGCCTGACCTATATGCAGCTGTGTCCCATCTAACTGCTTTAGGTCGGTCGTAGCTCAGGTATAGTATTGTAGTGTAAACACAGCTTAACAGACAACAATGAGATCTAATGACAGACTTACTAATAATAAGATATAACAAATCAATATACCGTGCAAGCGACATCCCCTCTGACAAGGGAACTTCAGCCATCATTTATTCATTTTGCCCACATCTTAAACTATTACTATTTACATTTAAAGTTAGTGGCTGCTCTTTTATGAAACCCAGGTGAGCTTCTACTTCTGGTATTAGACAGAGTAAAACAATATTAGGCACATTGCGGTTTAGTGGATTAACAAAAGACATGGGGAGATTGTTTAGTTAACCTATTAACACCCAAAAGGTTGCCCTTATAGCAAGTAAAATCGTATGGCATCACAGCGTAACATAACAAAGTTGAGCGCATTGGACAATATTGCAGCTTAATGGGTAAAGAGAAAATCTACATTTCATCATTTTCATGTACTTGTGAATAGAATATTATATTGAAGATCAATTAGAATTCAGTTTATTGTTGACGAAACTTGGCATCTCTTGATAAAGAACATCAGTGACTGCACACAAACACGAGAAAGATATTCAAATCCTTTTACGAGAAGTACAATATACATTTATCATGCAATAGTCACAGTGCTATACAGAAGTTCTCTGTCATTATTTATCAAGCTGCTGGACAGGAATGTCTTGAGGAAAATGCTTCTATGTTCATGTTGAAGTTTATTCAACATTAATGCTGGCTTAGAAAACAGCTGGCAAGGGAACTGAAGATTAAACTTCTGTCAGTTCAACAATTGTAGGCTGATGCACTATTGATGCATCAAATGTTAACTAACAAGCAATATCCAAAGTACATTGCAGTACAACTGCACACAATAGAGACCTTTAGATTCAGGTTTACCACAAACCTGTAACCGCCATTTGACGTTAGCGGTTTGCCGTTTGCGTTTCGAACATTTTTCGACTTAGATTTGAAGTTCTTAGATGAACATTTTTCGACTTAGATTTGAAGTCGACTCAGACGATGTTCTTCGAAGGATCTAAACGAGGGGTGAAATGCGCTTTATAAGTCTTAAAGTCTACCGAAGAATCAAGTGTTGATCGCCGCCATGTTGGATTTCGCTCCTCCAAGCGTATCATGTTCGAGTCAAAATAAAATGCGAAGAATCAACTATTTCGACTTCAAATCGTCTTTCCTGCTAGAATGATAAGTACTGTGTATGCGCATAGTGTGGATACGTGAAACATGATATAAAAAACCCCAAATAAACCCTGAGGGAAATTACAAACGTGTAGACCCACCTCTTGACGTTCAAAACTCGCGTTGAAAACCTCAAACGTGGCGTCGGGATAGGGTCACGTGACCCGTAGACGTTAGCGGTTCGGCGTAAACCTCAATCTAAAGGTCTCTAATAGCAATGCCTAGACAAACGTCGAACACGCCACTCTTGGACCTCTAGTTTAAACGTAAATAGCGAATGAAATCGCGCCTTGGAATGTCTTTTGACACAATGGTCGTATTAAGGAAATCGGCCGCAAAATGATAAAGATATAGCCATTTAAAGCTCCCAATTCGGTGTTTCACCATATTACGTTCTATTGTTTTGAGCGTGGAAGGCTTTCTTTCAACATGGCGGCGGAGATGCGCGGAGCGACATGCGCGGGCACAAAAACTTCAAAGGATCCGACGTGAGTGATCTTTCTGCTCATCTCTATTCTGTGACAGAGGTGTTTGAAAGGGGCTAAATCGGCCGCATAGCGTTGTAAACAAACACAATTTACTTCTCTAAATATATCGTAAAATGCTGAATCGAACGGTGGTATTGTCATCTACTGAACGGAAGATATGAACCTGCAAAATTGCTGCAAATATTAGGACGAAATCGTCCTAATCAATTAACACCCAACGATAAAGATTTTCATAACAATCGACAGTAAATATCAATTCAAAGTAATTTATACGACATATATAGGCTATATGTCAGCTAGTGCAACAAAACGTTTAGTTTCATTAGACACCTCGCTAAGCCAAAATAAATTTACATATTCTTATAGATTAAAACACGCTGAATCCAAATCTAAAAAGTTCTTGTCGAGATACCCTGCAGTTTTTTTGTATTTCTCGATTGAAATCTTAAAAAATTCACTGTTTTGAACCACGTTTATTAGCAATTCCGTGCAAAACTCATCGTTGAAAAAGCGTTTCGTAAGAATCGGACCAATAGGCTGCATACCGTCTACAACTCCGGCATATCTCGGGTCATTTTAAGATATACAAAATAGTGATGTACAAAACATTTGTAAACCAAATGTTACGTATTTAATTCATATCAGGTTTCCGATAAAAATAACCTTTAATGCTATCATTTTGTTTAATGTTAATGTTAAAGGTGATGTAAAGTCCCGATGTAAACAAACCGGCAACGTCCGTTTGTTTACATTTTAAACACGCTATATTTAAAAAATTATGATGTGTTCTGGTTCGCTATCCTTTAAATAAATACAGATTCGAGTTTCTGATTTAGAAGATGTCGAATTTTTGTCGAAACAACGCGAAATTTGGGCATTGTTTACATCGCGGGACCCCCCATAGCACATGCGCAGAACGGACTTTACATGGTCTTTAATGTTTATGTTTATGCCGTATGCCGTTAATGTTAGCCTTTAGCCATTCAGCGACGAGCTTATATAAAATAGGCAACGTTAGCCAATCAGCAATTGGTTCACAACCAACAATGACGTATGTTTCACGAGGATCATTACTTCATTTCAATTTGCCTGTTCGCAGGCTAGATCTTAAATTTCAACATTTATCGTATCGTTCCCTTGATGCGTTATTGATCTGGTTAAAACAAAAGTACGTACCTCAAAATGCGCAAGTATTCTAAGATGCGGACAAGAAAATTGCATGCGTTTTGTGCGGGTGACTTGGGTAACCGTGGAAGTGCAAGTTTGTGACACCTCCAAAAAGCCAGGACGAGGACGACGACGAAGAAAACAGACAGGGGCATATTAAACGTACGGCTTGGCTCTACCTATGTACACCTCGTCCCAATGGGAATACTTGTGTTTGCCGCCTTTGCAAAATGGCGCCCGTAATTACGAAATTGCCTATTGTTGAATATTACTCCTTCATGAGCAACTGTGGCATCACCATGAGCAGATACATGTACGCTTAACGTACCTATTTTTTTACAGCGATGAAGCGTAATATAGAAACAGTAGAGCTTCGTGAAAATATCGAGGGCTTTATAAGGCATATTGACAATGTATAATGTAGTTTTCAACGGGGAAACGAAGGCCAACACGAGGATACTTTCCTGACATTAGCGTTTGCCCTACTTCGAATACGAAGATCCGTTTAACTTTCAGGTATCTATGGCTATTGCCCAATTTTCTGATCCGCTAAAAAAATTGACGGAGAGAAGTTGTTTCCTTGTAGTTTGTGCAACAAGGTCTGCTAAGAACGGCCTATATAACAAGGACAACAAGGTCTGACAAAACACACGAAATCAAAACTTGGGAACACATAACGAATTGACTAAAGCTTGGCTTATATATCTTCTAGTTTAATAAATATCATTGCTTCAATAAACGATGCAATTGTGTTTTGGCAAAACACAAGAATACTATAAATAATCTGAAGACTAGATATCTGCCATATATCTGCCACGGCATTTGATAAGGTTTTATATCACCAGTGAAACATCAGTTGAAAGCATTCAACTGCGCAGAATAGCCCAACAGAATATGGACGTGAGAATACAGACGTTAATCGTGTCACATATATATATGCATATATCTCCTCTTTTGAATACAGAAGGGATTTGTGCAAGGTGTTGGTACCTTGGACGTTCTTATCTCAAGAAATGAACAGTACCAGACAATATTGCGATTTTGTTTCAATTGGAATTGTTCTATTTACAATTAATAATCAGTATTTACAAAATACATTACATTATTACACCCTATCATTGTTTTGTTGTGTAAAATGCCACATTTATTTTCTCGAGAAGGCTTTCGATCTGATCTATATCTGTGCTAATAATATACATTATATTGTTTTGCAGTATTTGCACTGATGTATATGTGGCTAACTGATTGAAGGCCTTGCCAAAATTAAGGTTTGCTTTTCTATTGCTGCTTAACAAGTTAACAGGAGGCATAATAGATGGGGTAGTCTACCCATTATAAAATTATAGAATAAATCTGCCTCACAATTAGGCACTTTGGTTTGCTATGCCACACCAATCGTATGCCCCAGCCACACAACAATGTAGCAACTGATGGTACAAGACACCTGGGTACAATTAGACACCTGCAGCTAGAGAGTTCAAGGGCTGTTCTTGATGAGGTCTTGGTGGTGCAGAAGCTACAAATGTCAAGAGGCATGTCAAGAGGCGGTCAGGGTCACAAAATTGACCAAATAGATATTAAAAACAATGAAATTTAGGGGATAGATTAGAGTATAAACTTTTACATTGAGAAATCTCAGGTGCAGCATTGCAGTCTGGACAGAACAGATGCAGGTATCTTGAAAGCTAACTTCCTTCGCGTTGTCTACTTATTGAGCAGCCATAAAAGCATTCTTTTATCCTGTCATAACTTAAAACTATCGCTTAAATGTAGGAATACAATGGAACACATCTGAAGTTTAGGCGAAACAGGCAGAATAACCGAAGATATGCAATATGATCTTTCTCGCACATTGACAAATGGATAAGAAAATAAAAAACACATGCCTCAAACAGCTGTCGCCTGTAAGTCGAATAGAAACCGGCAGATAATCGGCGCATGTTCGTACAGGAAGTATGATTTTTGAAAGATGTGTTTTCGCGAAACTGCTAATAGAGACCTTACGATGTAGGACGGCAACGCGAACGACGACGCGAATTTTTTTTCCGTAAGCAATCGAAAACATCCCAAGCAAACGAAAGCATCCCGCCTGCATAATTAATACGTCATTGTTACGACCTGCGAACAGGCTGGTAGGAATTAATAGGAAACTACATATTACTTTAATTTCTTGTAGTAAGTTAATATAAATAGTATTTTTTGCCGTTCTTTTCAGCGAGCTTGCCTGTGGCGTAGCGGGTTAGGGCATGCGTTAGCAGGGCTGTACTGTATTGTAGGTTCAAGCCCGTGCCCAACACTTTTTCTTAAATTTTTTTGTTAAGTTTTTTAAGTTTTTAATTTTTCTCTCGATAATTTTGACTTTCTAAGACTGGTTAGGGTTAGGAAAGGGGTTAATATTGGGGTTGGGGTTTGTTTATATTTATAAAAACTTTAAATTTGTAGTACAAATCATGCCGGATTGAAAGCCTGTTCGCCGGTCGTAACAATGACGTATTAATTATGCAGGCGGGATGCTTTCGTTTGCTTGGGATGTTTTCGATTGCTTACGGAAAAAAAATTCGCGTCGTCGTCACGTTGCCGTCTTAAATTCGTAAGGTCTCTATTAAACATAATCACCCGACAGTGAATTTTTAAGATTTCAATCGAAAAATACAAAAAAAGTGCTGGGTATATCGACAAGAACAAGAAATTTGGATTCAGCGTGTTTTTATCTATAAGAGTAAGTTATTTTCTTTTAGCTTAGCGAGGTGTCCAATGAAATTCGTTTTCTAGCCATCTTTTGGAGCACTAGCTGACGGCTTAATAGGATGATTGCCTGATTTCTAGATCAAACCTTTCCTTATAATTTCTCTTACAACCAGTTACAAGAGAAACTTGAACTTAAATCCGCGGTGACGTTCCACGCCATAACCAGCCCCTCTGTTGACACGTTTACCATTGATTATTACATTTCCTGAATAAGTTGCGTGCTTAAAAATTTTGTTACCCAGAGCGGTGACAGCGCCATCAACTTAGGGATGTGACCAGTAACTTTCATATCATCTGACATTTAATTTGGATGAGTGTAAAATTTCATTGTATTCGTTTATAATCTGGCAGGGAGATCTCGCGGACACGCTTGAGCTTTGCCTTTACATTATAGACGGTAAACTGTTTTGATACTCAAATTACACACATAAATTGGCCTCCTGCCAAGGGCGAAAATCATCTCAAAAAGTGGAGGGATAGAGCCTGCTAATAGTTATGGAGGCATGTAACACGTTTAAACGTTTTCAGGGCATTTCCGCATCATTTATAGACACTGCCCGACAGGAGCGTAACTTGAGTCTAAGCATTAGGGGTGTGAGTTCGTTTTGTCAGACGAAAGGGCGTGGTAAAGGAGCCGACCAAAGCCAAAATTCTCTATTTGGCCCCATGCCGCTAGTATGAGGGCATTAGGGGCTATGTGGGCATGCTTGCCCAGAAAATTTTGAAATCTAGAGTCTCTGAAATGCCATTTCATGCACTTTGGGGGAGGACTTTACAAAATTCTGAACATGTCGTATAAACAAAAGTGGAAAAAAGTGGGGAGATCATTACATATTGATCCCCCTCTGCCCAAAAAGTGTGTGGGGGGGGGAATTCGTCTTCCCCTTCCTCCCCCAGGATTGACGCCCTTGCCTCCTGCTGTGTTTTCTGTAGACCCTAAGCGGACACCTCGGCGAGGTCCCGAAGGTGTCCGTTTAATAGTGATTCGACTGTAATAATAATGATTATTTTTTTGCGGTCCGGTATCCAGTTAAATGGTGCGTTTTGATTGGCTAACGAGCGGTCCGGTATCCTGCTATCCGGACCGCATACCGGACCGTTGCGTGAGCAAAACAAAACAAAACAAAATTTGCAAATTTCCAAGGTTTTAAATGCTATTTTTAAAAAAATATTTATGATTGTTTTATAAACTTTACACCAAAATGTACAGTGAAGAGTGAAAGTGAATTCTATTACCCAGACGAGATGGAAAAAGAAAACAACTTGGACGATGAATGAATGAATGAAATTCATTGCAGTTTCATAGTACAAATTTGATTTCTTAGACCGCTAAAAATAAAAATGTTATCTAATGGCTTAACTCAGTCCGGATAGGGGAATACTGTGCCCTCAGTCGTGAAAACGGCCCTCGGCCTTCGGCCTCGACTTCGGGCACAGTATTCCCCTATCCGGACCTCGCAGCCATTAAATAACATATATATATATATTTGAAGATCCGTTAATAAGATGTTTAAATTCTACATTTTATGTATTAGTATTGACCTTGATATGCTGGCAGATGGAAAGGATGACAAAGTGATGAATTTAATCTATGTTTCGGAAGACAATATATATAGGATCCCAGAATATTTATTGGAACCAATAGGTCTATTTGAACTACGTGCTGATTCTGTACGGCTTCGCAGTATGATTGGTAAAGGAGCATTTGGTAAAGTATATGTTGGTGAAGCCCAAGGAGTTAATGATAATTATGAATGGACGACCGTTGCAATCAAAACACTCAAAGGTTAAGATCTCCGATAAGTTTATTCATAATAGTAGTTTATATTACGTTTCTAGGGATATATACGATTGTTGTAACTATTGGTTCTTGATTTTTCCCACGCAATCGTATGTTTGTTTGCTTGGCAACACTGATTTACGTGGGTAAACGCTGCATGGATCATTACCATAAACAATCGGCATAGAATCGTGACATATATAAATGCGAATCATCATGCGGCTTTAAATTGGGATGACGATATAGCTATCGCCCAAAAGAGCATCTCGACCTTGTTGGAAGATGACGTCATCCCTACAGTAGATAATTTATGGAGCTACGTTGCGGCTTTAGATAATAATCTCTGGTGAATTGAAGACACTAGATGACATGTGTCGAAACGTTGGGATATTAATGTAATACGCCTGACACTGTACCTGGTTTCCCTCAACTCTCCAACTTAAAAACACCAGATTATTTATTTCGCGTATATTTTTGGATTAGGGAATGCTGTTTCCGAAAACATAAATGTCAGAAGATCAGGGACGCCGGAACGACAAGAGGGCAAGGGGGGCAGGTTTTAATCGAAGGATACTTTTGAATTTCGATATAATAAAGGACGTTTCCGAAACATGAAGAATTGGACGTTGATATTTTGAGATTTTTGAAGCTCGACGACTGCATTTCTAGGATTTTCTGAAGCGAATTCGCAAAAGATTGCACCAAAATTACTGTTGTTGAATGCGTAATTTGAGGTGTATATGGAGGCTCGTATCAATAAAATTATTTCAAGTAATTATACTTTTTATATACTTATCGCTTAACATGACATAATGACAAAAGTTAGTTATATTAACTCCGCCCTCCTCCTCGGCCATCCTTTTTGTTCCAATGCCTTTGGAAAAGATTATGAGGTGACACGCGCGTTAACAGCTAATTGGAACAAGACTTAAATCATAATGTTAATTTCATACGTATTATTGCTTACATTTTGCAAGCGAAAGTTCGTTGAACATGCCTTATATCATTAAAGTAAATGCATTTTTCCTTTTCTATTTATATTAATAGAGTTTAGTTTTAAATAAGGACGAGCACGAATTCTTAACATTATAAAAAGATTTACCTTCAATCGAAAGGGCACCCTTGCCCTCCCCCCTGCTCCCCCAGTTCCGGCGTTCCTGCAGAAGATGAATGGATCGCAATTCCTAAAATTCTTCAATGATACATAAAAATATTTACACATGCGCCAGCAATAATTGCAATATTTATGACATATGTGCCATGCAGGGATATATGTATTGAGCAATCCTTTAATTTCAATAAATTCAAAAATTGTTATAGAGTCCGCCAATGAAGAAGAACTTAGTGATTTCTTGCGGGAAATCGAGCTGATGAAGGACCTTGGAAAACATGAAAATGTAATTCAGATGTATGGTTGCTGCACAAGATGTCGTCCAATATGTCTTGTCTTGGAATACGCACCAGGTGGAAATTTACTCAACTATCTGAGGTCTCTTAAAAAGAAGGTAATTATCTATCATTGAGATTGAAGGCTGAAATGACGTATTAGATGTAGAATATCATTTTTAGTCTCGTTTGATGTTTCACGTACAACGCAATGCTATGGGGAACGATGGAAGTGCAGATGACGCCTAGACGGATTTTCTCTCCTATGTTCAACCACTGCTTTTTATCTACTTTGATTTCTGTAAATATACTAACTTGTTGTTAGCATATATTAATTGGATCATTAATTAACAGGACGACAACGACGACAACGACAACCACATCGACAACGACATCGACAACGACAACCACAACCACAACAACTATTCTTCAGAATAACTATTTGCATATACAATATATTAGTATAATAAGTCATGACACCGGTTGTCTAAATAAAGTTAACTTAATAGACAACCATAACAACAAGGCAATTCTCATACTTGCATGATTGCATTCTCCGTAGAAATCAGTAATCTTGTTTAATTAAAGTTATAACAAACGCCGAGGTTCTTGTTAAATAAGTTTTATCGTATACAATCCCTCAAGAATATCGTTCACTGCTAGACCTATACCATAGAGTAAATATTATATAGAGGGTTCACTCTCTTGGGAACCTTTGCATTTTTGGGGGTCGCGCATACCGCATTACGCATGTTGGCCGCCATTACTCTGGTCAGTAAACTGCATATTTTGCATAAAAAACCGAGGACACGTTGCACCGCTGAGTGGCCCATCTGTATAGATCTTTATTCTGTGCCTATACACTGGAACCCCTCACTCAAGGTACCTAACAAAATACTTATTAAAATTTACATAATTATGTTCTGATACACACCCTTTATCTTAAACTTTGCTTTCATTATTTTTTCCAAGTGTAAAGACATAGCAGCTGCGCGGACAAATGAAGCCACAAAATCTAACAAGGTATAGCTATTAAATTAATATCATTTTAATCAGTTTTACTCGTTTATAATTGGTTAAAGACCAATACCACACCAATACCACACCAATACCACACCAATACCACATCAATACCACACCAATACCACACCAATACCACACCAATACCACACCAATACCACACCAATACCACACCAATACCACACCAATACCACACCAATACCACACCAATACCACACCAATACCACACCAATACCACACCAATACCACACCAATACCACACCAATACCACACCAATTCCACACCGATACCACACCAATACCACACCAATACCAGGTTTTAAATATCACACATGCGGGAAACTTCCTTTCTACCAATCAGAGAATTTGTTTACATGTGGCGTCATGTGCTGACGTGATTTAAAAACTACTTTCGGAAAATGCGCAAAAGGAACATAAATAGAACCTTCTTGAGTTTAGAGGGACTCATCAATAGAGGGATAAATGGATAGTGTAAACAATCCGGGGGTGCCTGCAACTGATGTTGTATTTTTAGATTCTGTAAAGTTCAATGCCTTATTATTTCCTAAAACATTGAAAGACTATTATTGCACCTACAGTCGCGCGTTTTATATTATTTTCTGTCATTTTGGTAGAAATGGGGATTTGGGCGATTACACCCCCCGTAACACGAATTTTCGTGATAAAAAATCAATTCGCATAAATAGACATGGCGACATATGAGTGCGTAATGGGCCAATTGCGGAATTGCAAAGCATCATGGTAGTTTAGTTACACGGCAGAATTTTTCAACATGGCGATTGTATTTTTCGAACTTGCGGCTAAATAAAGGAATTGCGCATTTGCCCGCATAGCCTGACTCTAACCCTTACGTCAAACCTAACCCCAAACCTAACCCCAACCCTAACCCTAACCCCAAACCTAACCCTAACCAACCTAATAAATGTTTACAAATTACAAATAGAAAAAAATTGTAAAAAAAATTGTGAAAAAAAATCGTAAAACGTGAAAAGAAAAGAACGAGGAATCGAACCCAAGAACACGTGCGTACATGCCAGAGAGCGTACCGCTAGACCACTGCGAACAGCTGAAAACTTTACGACAATAAATTGTATTTATAGTTTTCTTCTACAAGGTGAAATTACTTATATAGTGTAATGCGCAATTGCGGTGCCCCTGCCAAGTTTGGCACCGCTTTATATTGCGGTGCCCCTGCCAAGTTTGGCACCGCTTTATATTCTGCCTGTGAGTTTGTCCGTTTGTTTGTCCGTTAGTTTGTTTCCATGCATCAATACGTTTCCTTAATCGCCTAGTAAAAATTCCTTGCACTTGCTCGGAATTTATTCATTATTAATTATTAATCTTGTACTCTCAGGACCGACTGTTTGCTAGGCTTTATCTCTGGTTTTATGCGTCAAACAAGGACAAAAATACCACTGTTCGAATCAGCGTGAAAAGTTGTATTTACGGATGGAAAATTTATTTCAAAGTTGATTTCTATTCTAGCGATTTATGGCCTTTGAAAGACAAGCCACTCAAAATAATCCATTCACGTTTTCCGAATTCCTTTTTTCGAGGAAAGTTTTCTTTCCAATTAATCTCGGACTCTCAGTATTGACTGTTTGCTGCGCCTTATCTCTAGTTTTATGCGCCCAATAAGGACAAAAATACCACCGTTCGATTCAGTGTAAGAAATTGTACTTAGGGATGGCAAATGTATGACTAAACAACAGTATTCTAGTGATTTATGGCCTTTAAAACTCAGGCGAAATTGTATTGTTGACAAATCGCTCAAAATTATTAAACTAATTAAAAATGCAGTACGTTTGATCCTTGATAACTTTGGTGTCGTTGTATACCAGTGGATTCCAGAGGAGGAATGGTGACTATACCGTGATGCTTTGCGATTAATTATATATTATTCATTTTTCGGACGAGCGCGCTCATTATTCGCTTGGCTGTCGCTATCAACACAACAGAAGTGAGAAATATGGCGGATTTTATAAGCCCAATTCGCGGCCATAAAGCTTCAGTTTTGGAAGGACATGAGCTTCTTTTTGTTCATTGTGTATCGTCTGAGCCTATGCTGCTGGTTCCCAATGGGTTATCGTGTGTTCAGTTTGAATGTCGTGAGATTCACATCAGTTTTTTGGATAGTTTGGACATCAGAAGAATCGCTATTTGTCCAGCAACTGTTAATGGCATAAAAGTTGACGAAATGTTCGCCGATTGCAGTAGTCCCGTACAGATAGAGATACATTCCAGGTGCATTTTTAAGGTAGGTATTTGTTTTAATCGTGAAACGTATTACAAATTACAAAATAATGTCATGTATTAAAATAAAAGCAAATATTTAGCGAAGCAATTATAGGTTACTTTCACTTTGAGGCTTCGCCTTCATCAAAGCCCGTTTTTGCTTTTTAATTTCAGATTTCTGGGCTTGTATATGATTCATACTCTGATAACCAACGTCTTGAACCAACGTTGGCAATAATATAATATTTGTGCCATCTATTTTCAAATTTATATGCATTTTTATGGCTGGGAATCCAGTTACTATAAAGTTTATAGAGAAGCTTTATTTTGTTGCTATTTACTACAATTTAGTCTTTACTACACTACCAATATTGTTCTCATATCTTGTAGTTCTCGGACCTCAATGATCCTCACCGAGATGAAAAAGGACAAAATCTTGTCTTTCATAATGTTATTTTATGGGATTTTGATATTCTGCCAACACCACCTTCTCAAGCAGTTCAACCTCGAGATCCGGATACTGTTAATGAAGAGTTAGACAAAGTGTTGTCACCAGTAAACTTACAAGGGGAAAGTGGATGTAACTGTACCCTACAACCAATAAATCCTGTGTGCTTGGTGGGTATTCCAGTTCATCGGATGTTGAATGATGATGATGTGATGAGAGAAAGAGAGATGGAGGAAATCAGAGAATTAACTCAAACTTTGGATGTGGAAGAGTCTGTAACAGAGGAGACTGATGATTCCAGGGAAGACGACGATGGTCTTGATGAAGAGGATGGTGATCTAGGTGGTGATGGTGATCTTGATGGTGTTGGTGATCTTGATGGTGATCTTGATGGTGCTGGTGATCTTGGTAGTGCTGGTGATCTTGGTGGTGCTGGTACAGGTGATAGTAATGATGGTGATCTTTATGGTGGTGATGATGATAACAGGGAGATTTTATATGCTGAAAAATTTGTTGTTGTTGGGTCTTGGCATGAACAAAGATACCAAGGAGCTCTTGCAAGCTGCATGTGGAGGAGATCGGCAAAGCTTCATTTACAATTTAATGTGGAGTCTGAACCAGACAATGTTAAAGACAAAAATGCTTTGAAATTTTCAATTTTTCACAACAACAAGTGGCATGTTATTAGTTATTGTGCGGTGAACAAAATACCTAAACTTAAGCGAGCTACAGTATGCATAGAAACAAAGTACGATCAGTTTCTCTCGAAAGTTTAAAGAGAAGATATGCTCCCAGGGAAAATACATTACTCTACTGTGCAGCATTGCTGATTGTGAAAAGTGGACCATGGGACAGAGATGATCCAAGAAAAAATTACAACTGTGATATAGATTACTAGAATATTGTAAATTGTGTTTTTATCTTTTTGTTTTCTTAATCAACCTAATTCTTCCCATGTGTTTTGGTTGAATGAAAATGGTGCAACATTTCTTAAACATTTTATGCATTTCTTATTTCAGGTCTACTGTAATTATATGATTTGTAACTTGAATTTTATGAAAGAAAGAAATTGTTTTCATAAACAATTCACTGTGTGTATTTATTATATTGTCTACCTAATTAGTAACAACCTGGGTGCCAGAGCCTCTGGGGGTTTGATTGGGGATGTGAGAAGTGACGACCTCCATAAGTCATAACTGATTTGAAAACAATTCCTGTCTATATTTTGCTCATAGATGGATTTTCCAATTTTGCTCTGGGGTGTGCAAAAATTCAGGAAGGTGCAACAGAATTAAACTTTATTTCAATCATATTACATCACTCCTGTAAATTTCTTGAAGGGGGGGGGGGATTTCTGTGGGTACACACTCATGGCCAGAAAATCCATCTATGATGTATATCTACTGTTTTATACAGTATCAGAGCCCAGACGCACAGAACTGTGTCACGATTATAAAAGCTGATAAAAATTGGTCATATGATTTAAGCTGGCCAATAGTATTTACTTATTTGTGAAAATTATGTGGGCATGCCATGATATTTGTAAAATTTCAAGTTCTCAATTTTGCAAATGAAAGTGAACTATTTACCTGTCTAATTCGTTTTTTCCCCTTTTTATTATATCAAACAAATATAATTTGTTATATAAAACGAATACATCTAGAGCTTGTAAGTGAATACATGCGTATGTGTCTTTATGACGTCACAAGTACAACAACCAAACACAAAAGCTGTATCTATGTACTCGCCACGATGGCTCGTTAATTAGGCCTTAGGCCTTTAAACAATCATAAGTAATGGTTGGGCATCACTTGTTGTTGGTGGTGGTGCATAGGGTGGTGTTGGTAGGGGTGCCGAGGGTGGTGGTGGTGCTGAGGGTGGTGGTGGTGGTGCCGAGGGTGGTGGGAGTGCTGAGGGTGGTGGTGGTGCCAAGGGTGGTAGTGATGGGGGTGCTGAGGGTGGTGGTGGCCTCTTATCAATCACTAGTTCTGCTAAACTGTCAGATAATGTCAAACCATAATGGATTTCAGCATCTTCCAATGTTGCAAACTTTTTCCTGTACACAACAGTTACTCGTGATCGCAGACGGCAATCTATATAAAAGGCATGAACACAAGAATGAAGTAACATCATATCTATGATTGAATAAAATTTTAAAAACATCCTTGATCTTACTCTTTTTATACTAAGGGCTTTCAAAATAAGCCGGCAGCCGCTGGGTTACTTTGAGCTTTACCGCTGGGTTACTATGAGCTTTACCGCTGGCAACTGTGACCTGTCGGTCAAATTTTAGAACAATTTCAATAACAGACAACTTAAAATCCACATTACCTCCTGCTAATTTATTATCACAACAGTCTATATTGAACTAATTCTGAAATCCCTGTATATATATATTAATGAATTATACATCTAACAGTAGCATTAACTTACTTGATAAGAGAATGTTAGAAGAAGTACCACATTTAATATGTTTGGCACCATCGTCCCAGAAACTGTTCTTTTTACCAAATGCTGGCCACTCTCCAACAGACATTTTTCCATATTTTGGATCTGTTTTGGCAATCACTATGAACTCAACAAATGCCTTGTCTTCCTCAAAGGTCCATTGATGAAATTTTACTGGGGACTTCTTTGTAGGAGTAAGTTTCCTCTTTCTGGATATCTTTCTACTAGGAAACTACAAATAAAACCGATTCTACATTCAATTATTAAATACGAAATAGCTTTCAGTTGAACAACAGTTGACACACTGTATTTATATTTATCTGTATATATACAGCAAGTGCTATAAATGAAACCTTTGTATAATTTTTACCTTTGGTGACATTCCAGGACTCTGACACAAAGCTCGACTGGATGATGAATTCTCCGTACGTGCAACTCTTCGTGACTTGTTCACAGGTTTTCCCGGCGTATCTCCTTCAGAAATATATGCCCTCTTGGCAATATCATTTTCCTCATCCAACAAATATGTCAATAATATTATAAACATCGCTGTCGTCAGATTTCATTTTTTCCCGAATTCTATAATAAAATAGAAAAATACAGTCAGTACAGTTAAATATATATTGCAGGTATTAAACAGGAGAATCAAAATATATAGCAACATATAAGCGTATGCTTCTAAATACAATATAACATAGTGCATCATACACAAGATTCCCTCGCGCCATAATGATCACAACGCGGTCTATTCCCGCCATCTGCGTTAGAATAGAGCAAAAATACCCCATTTTCAAACCGCGATTACTCCTCGATTTAGTGGAGCTATTTAAGGTTTTAAAGTACCAATATAAAGAACAAAACTTGCTGAATATGATGACGTGATTTTTTCCCCGTTTCTGTTTAAAAAAGCTAATTAGCTCCAGCATTGTTTCAAGGTCACTTTTGTGGCGTGCCCTCTGACCCGGAACAAGCATAAATACAATGCGTAATTAACATAACTAAAAAGAGATATCTATACCAAACAAGTCAAAAATAACTAAATTAGATACCTAAACAAAACAATTATTAAAACATACCTTCCAAAAAATCAGATCTTTAGGGATAAAAATCGCAATATATTTCAACAATTTTTCACGTAACTTTGTTGAAAATCGCAAATGTGAATATTAATGAGATGCAATGCATTGTGGTATACTCACCATTCCTCCTCTGAGTGGATTCGTTTATCGGCCGTATACCAGTGGATTCGTCTCACTTTTCTCTTCATTTTGATAGTAGTTTGAACCCAAAATGTTTTATTTTGAGGGTTTTAAAGTGCAGTTTTAATAAGCAAAATTGTATTGTTGACAAATCGCTCAAAAATATTACACTAATTAAAAATGCATTCCGTTTGATTATTGATAACTTCGGAATCGTTAGTTTTCTCGTTTTCGGCCGTATACCAGCGGATTCGTCTCACTTTTCTCTTCATTTTGATAGTATTTTGAGCCCGAAATATTTTATTTTGAAGGTTTTAAAGCGCAGTTTTAATCCTAAGGCACGCACCAACTTGCGGCCGACAGGAGAAATGTTAGCGTACTAAATATAACTTTACATGTAGGCTAGGGCTGCGTGGCACGCGGTTTTTTTACGGGAAGCGCAAATTAGGGAGGCAAAGGAACCTTTACAGGGCACTACAAACCAGACACAGTACTAAAATGCGGTCGAAGACTTAAAGTCACGTTCTAAAAATATACTGATCCCAACCTTAAGCCCAGTCATAATTTAAGTTTGAATTTGGAATTATCAAACGCCTTTTCCCGAGATTACTTGTAGGCGGAAACGCCTGAAGTTTTATTTTGCAGGGCACCGCATTTTAGTACTGTGTCTGGTTCCTTTATTTAGCCGCTAGTTTTTTCGAACGAGGGAAGGTGCTAAACACATGGGAATTGAAAGAAAAGTTTTATCATTTTCACTTCGATTAAAGCTTATATGAAATCTGTACGGCTTGTTTTATATTTCTACTTTGTCTTGGGTTTCTACGAGCGAGTGTGGTTGAAATATTCAATATCGCGTACAGAATCACTGAAGCGGGGAAGGAGTTCGATTCGAGGTTGTCAGACACAAATTTTAGAATAGTTCACAATACAAAGGTGAGTACTGCATTAAATTATTTTCAGGATAAGGAACACGTTGTGACTCATTGTTTGCCTGAAAATTTCGGCGATCGATTTAATTCTAGCGACTTGAGAGTCAAAAATGTTTGCACACTTGACCGTCCCGAAACAACACATGTTTGATCAAACGTTCTTCTCACAAACCAAAACATTGAGGTTGTTTGGCAGGAAAAATAAAAACAGTTGCTGTTTGAAATACCGAGCTTTCACATTTCAAAGGTTTTCGCTGTTACAAAAAATGTAAAGTACTTTTAAGTGCTATTCACTGCTGTTCAAGTGTCTTACTGGAGTTTTTTAACCACAACACATTTGCTTGTTTCGAGTATATTTTGGAAAGTTTCGAGCCGTTTGGTTTACGGTTTGTTTCGATAAATATGGCAAGTGACATGGAAAAGTGCCTTAAAGGTAAAAAGTGCGGGGGAACGACCTGTTGTGTGCCACTTTGTCGAAGCAACAGTTTAAAAAATCCGGAATTATTCTTCCATAAATTTCCTCTGGATTCAAGCTTAAATTAAAGGAAATATGGCTAAATTTATTGGGAATACAAAGACAACCTTTAAAAGCCACAAAGTGTGTTCCTTACACTTTCCCGGTGGAAGGAAATCCTTTCGTGCATTACCAACTGTCCTTAAAATATCATGCAGACAAACTGTAAACAGTACCCAAGGCAGGGAACATATTTTAGACAATGACACTACTGAAACAACCCAGTCTGAACAACAAACTGGCGGCATAGAGGCACAAGCATCAATCAATGAAAAATTAAAAACTGAACATGCAGCTTTAAAAAGAAAATATGACGAGTTATCATCTAAATAATGTTGGCTCTGCAGAATCATATAACAAGCAGTTTGGACTTGCACCAAGCCATGGAGCTTCTGTGTTAATAATTAACCCACACTGAATACATGCAGTCATTATCAGTTCATCGAAATTCTTTTGCTCCAAATATTTTTCAATGGCAGTCTGCTCATTACTGTTGGCCCACTGACATGCTTTTGGTGGCTTTGTAACATTACTTGCTGGCAATAGGTTGGCTTTGGTTGTAAAAATAATGTTTTCAGTATATGGTGTATACTCCAGAGAAGGTAAATGTTTACACACTTCTGCAAAGTTAGGAACAGTAATTTGTTCCAGTATAGATTCTCTTATTTCAGTATTGTACATTTGATTTGCAAATAGGTTTGCATCATTGAATGCTGTTTTTGAAGCATTATGCTGTGGCATAGTTTGTTGTATGTAATCACATGATTTAGTTTAGTTTAGTTTAATAGATTTGCCAAAGATTACAAACGAGACATATTACAGACAATAATTACAGTTTGTGGCAGGGAATGAAAACAGGACAAAAGTCCCAATTGACATTCAATCCCTTAATTGACATTCAATCCCTTGATGCCCAAATGATGCCCAAATGGGTAGAGCTCTTAACTTGTGATAGAGAAACTCTAACCAAGTAGCCCAGATACGGGATATGTGTGCTTCTGAAATGCCAAATCGGTGAGCAATGTCCACCCCCATAAGACCACAACGTATGCGAACCAGAACCATAAACAAGTCCTGCTCTGGCGACATTGACCTTTTTCGCCCAGCTTTTTTTCCGATTCTGCTGAATATTCTACATTGTTACTTGAACCAGCATAAGTTAAGAAATTACATGCCGGTTGCAGAAAGTCAAAGAAAACTTTAAATGTTGCATAATTTTGAAAACCTGTGTAGAATTTAAAATTTGTGTCACTGGCGAGTACATGCTCAGAACTTTGCCATTCGAATCATCACCAACCGAAGAAAATTCGACCACATTACCCCATTGATGAATGAATTACACTGGCTCCCTGTTAGGCTGTTCTTGAAGTACCGCGATGCAGTTATGACCTTCAAATGTGTGGTTGGAGCAGCACCTCACTATCTTTCCCGCCATTTTGTCAAAAGATCAGACATAAGTGGTCGTTGTACCAGAAATTGCGAGTCATTCAACATTCCCCTCTATAAAAGTGCTACTGGACAACGAACATTTATCTATCGCGCCATCTCTCTGTGGAACGAACTTCCAGAGGAAATAAAAACGTCTACGTCTGTCAATATTTTTAAGCATAAAGTACTCAAGTATCTATTAGAAAGACATATCCGCGACTGCACATGATACATAGGTCATAATTTTTAATTACTAATTACTAATTACTTCGACAGGCATATCACTTCACTTTAGTGCGTCAGTTAAAACCAAAGTATTACTTTCTAAATCTTTGGTCAATTTACAGTTTCAACCAGATCCTTAGTCTCTAGTATTTTCGGTTTAAATTTCTCCTCTTTCGTTTCTTTAATTTATGTCTCTGAAGTGATACACCCGTCGAATTTAAATTAAAAAAAAATAAAAATAATAATAATATCTTAGCAACGTTTATAAAAGTTATATATAGGGATATTATGTATATACTGTATGTTTGTAATTGACTCTGAAAAGCCTCTTTGGGGAGAGTTAAATAAAGATTGTATTGTATGCTCTATTGGCAGTACACACTGTTCGTATTTAGATGATAACTCGTCATATTTTCTTTTTAAAGCTGCATGTTCAGTTTTTAATTTTTCATTGATTGACGCTTGTGCCTCTATGCCGCCAGTAGTTTGTTGTTCAGACTGGGTTGTTTCAGTAGTGTCATTGTCTAAAATATGTTCCCTGCCTTGGGTACTGTTTACAGTTTGTCTGCATGATATTTTAAGGACAGTTGGTAATGCATGAAAGGATTTCCTTCCACCGGGAAAGTGTAAGGAACACACTTTGTGGCTTTTAAAGGTTGTCTTTGTATTCCCAATAAATTTAGCCATATTTCCTTTAATTTAAGCTTGAATCCAGAGGAAATTTATGGAAGAATAATTCCGGATTTTTTAAACTGTTGCTTTGACAAAGTGGCACGCAACAGGTCGTTCCCCCGCACTTTTTACCTTTAGGCACTTTTTCCATGTCACTTGCCATATTTATCGAAACAAACCGTAAACCAAACGGCTCGAAACTTTCCAAAATATACTCGAAACTTTCCAAAATATACTCGAAACAAGCAAATATGTTGTGGTTAAAAAAACTCCAGTAAGACACTTGAACAGCAGTGAATAGCACTTAAAAGTACTTTTAAAAGTACTTTTTAAACATTTTTTGTAACAGCGAAAACCTTTGAAATGTGAAAGCTCGGTATTTCAAACAGCAACTGTTTTTATTTTTCCTGCCAAACAACCTCAATGTTTTGGTTTGTGAGAAGAACGTTTGATCAAACTTGTGTTGTTTCGGGACGGTCAAGTGTGCAAACATTTTTGACGCTCAAGTCGCTAGAATTAAATCGATTGCCGAAATTTTCAGGCAAACAATGAGTCACAATGTGTTCCTTATCCTGAAAATAATTTAATGCAGTACTCACCTTTGTATTGTGAACTATTCTAAAATTTGTGTCTGATAACCTCGAATCGAACTCCTTCCCCGCTTCAGTGATTCTGTACGCGATATTGAATATTTCAATCACACTCGCTCGTAGAAACCCAAGACAAAGTAGAAATATAAAACAAGCCGTACAGATTTCATATAAACTTTAATCGAAGCGAAAATGATAAAACTTTTCTTTCAATTCCCATGTGTTTAGCACCTTCCCTCGTTCCAAAAATACAATCGCTCGGCAAAGGCTACTACTAAAAAGGCAGTTTATTGTATAAAATCAACTTGAAAACTGTTAGATTGATATTCTTATACTAGTTTTGAAAGTCTGACCACCTCTGCATGTTTATAACATTTTGCCTATCTTTATATCTCCTGGGATTTTGGAATAAATATTTATATAGACTGAATCAAATTGGCCATCTGGCAGCATTACGCTAGTATCAACATGGTCTGATGTAATATGATCTTTTGCGGTGTAGGTCAAGTTTTAATCCACTCATATGTAAAATGTGGTTCAACCAAAAAAGATGACCTTAAAAGGGTGGACCACGCCGAATAATATTGGCAAAAGGGGGGGGGGGGGGAAATAAGATACAATGTTTTGTTGTTCTGTTTGCAAGAATGTCATCCTGAAAGCGCACGAAATGGCCAATCTGAGCTACTAAAATTCAAACCCCTGCCCATGCAAGACCCGATGCCCCCTACTATATTTTGTGGTATTACTACGCTAGATTTAACGAAAGTTTCGGGTTTCTATATTGGATGGAATAACTATCATATCATGCCAATACGTTGATATTTGACTGGCAAATATAACCACCGTTTACCTTCTAGAATCACTAAAGGTGGCGACACCAATTTTGCAACCTGTCCAAATTATGGAAATTTGGTTAAACGTACTTCAATACTTTTAGAAGGATTTTTGAAGAGAACACCTAACTATGATCTCTAAAACTTATTATTTGTGGTCCCCATTATCAGGATTTCGTTTCATGTCAAGGTCAGTAAAAAGGAGGCAAAAACCCTGGCAAGATGGGTAAATGCCCAGAATTGCTGTTTTCCATCCATTTTGTCCCAAAACGGCAAATGCCTGCTTGGGCTTCTACCTCATTTTCATTAATTTTCACAATAAACCAAATTTCGATATTAGCAACAACAAATAATGAGTTTTAGAGTAGATAGCTAACCATTTGCTTTCGACGTCCTTTCTAAAAGTTTAAAAATACGTTTAACGCAATTTCCATAATTTGACAGGTCGCAATATTGGTGTCGCCATCTTAAGTGATTCTAGAAGGCAAATGGTCAGCTATTTTCATCAGTCAAATAGCAGTGCATTGACATGATACGTTTGTTGTTCAATCCAGTGCCAAAATTTGATTCTTTCATTAAAGCTAACGGAGAAATGCCACAAAATATGATGGGGGGCATTTTTTTGGGACACCCTGCAGCAGTTACAACTTGTTCTATCTGTTTATAGGTATAACTTGAAAACATATTAACACCATTAAAATTCAGCCAATGATCAGAAAGCTTTTTGCTCGCATAAACAAGTTGCTTAAGATTACATGTACTTTGGAAGTTTTAGGAGAGGAGGTGGGGGTCATATCTAAAAATATCATAAATTAGGGGTGGGCACTGGGAAAAATTTTGAGTGTGAAGGAGTGAGCCATGCTAAAGATTTAAGAAGGCACACTGAATCCACCAGCCTCCCCCCTGATTAAACACAAACGGTCCCTTTGAGCTAAAGTATATACCTAAAATATTACTGCTTGCTTGTTTTTAATAAATTCTTATCTTAAGCGTCAGGAAATATCCCATTTATTCACAAGCACACATATTGTCATCCATAAAAATAATTCATGTGAGCCTATTATATAGCACCTGGGGACGAGGCAGATAAATTTACAGAACGTGTGGTACACACACCCAGTATATATGCAGTTGGCTTTCTAAATGAGGGCATGAGTTCGGTAGTCATGCAGGTGACAAAAATTTTAAGCTGCCTAATTTCAATATGCCTAATTACAAGTTAGTAACCAATGCAATGCCTTGATTTGTCATAAAGTTTGACCAGTTAATGAATGTCCAACGAGATATCCCTGCACAACTCCCTGGAAAATCCATGTGACCGGGACAAGGCATTTCTAATCCAAGTTTCAAATGGAAGTATATATATTAGTTATTAGTCTTATTACCATATTCATTAGGCCATTGGAACGAGATTGAGTAGCTGATATAATGCAGGGCCTTTTTTAAGAAATCGTTAGTGGAGGGGCCATCATCGAAAGGGGACGTAACAAGTAGGTGGTGTATTACAGGTGTGGAGCTGAAGGGGGTCAGGGGGTCCTCCCCATTGATATATCCCATCTAAACGGAGCCAGGTTTTGTTGTGAGAATACCATAACTTTCCTCTAAACTCAGTTTTTTCACCTTTTTGGCTTATATTTTGGACAAAAGGGACGTTCACTGGGAGGGCCAAAATAGCTTACTGGGGGGGCCAGCATGGGGGCTGGGGGGGCTTTGGCCCCTCCAGTGCATTAGTTAAAAAAGGCCCTGATATAATGAGTAGTTCATCCCATGGACTTTGCACTATCCTTGGGATCTCTGAATTCTAGATATGTGTCGCTTTGTTCTAAATTCAAAAACACCATGAATCAAAATTGAAACGACACACATTCGCTACGGATAATTTTTATACTGTTTTTGTTAACTTGCTAGTGGTTTGTTAAAAAAATATTAAAATAACAGTTGTTCTCGAAGTCTAAATGAGAAATGCTCACGTACGAGGTTTTGCATTACTACTTCTCGAACCGTGTAATTTCCTATACAATTTAAATTGTACAATAACTTTTATAAAGAAATTAATCATGTGAATTAAAATTATTTTCAGGAAAAATATCAAAAGTTCTTTGAGCCAGGTGAAATGCCAGAAGATTCGGCATCTTCTTCATTTCCTGATAATGAAAACGAACAATACAAGTCGGAAGAAAAAAGTGTAAAACAAGCTGAAAGTAATTACGGTGCTACACTATAGTATTAATAAGATAATAAGATATTTTTCAGTGATTATAGCGCGTTCGATGCATATGATTGCATTTAAATTTCCATTTGAAATGCTTCGTCAGGATAAATATGGTTTGATTGTATTGTCGATTTGTAGATGTCTTTCATTTTGAAAAATGTATAAAAAATAGTGTATAGACGGCTTGTAATTTCAGAGAAGATTGACAAAGAGCAATAATATGTTTGATGTTTATCAACTGTTTATCATACGTTTTACTGCATATTACATTTTAGATTTAGATTTGGAGATTGCATCGTTAATAAAAGAGGAAATTCGAGCTGCTTTGGATACCAAAGAATTGGAATCATTTGCTCGTCAAATTGCTACTGGAATGGTAAATTTAATTTAAAATATTATTTCGATGAGTAGTCTTCAACGAAAATGTTTTTCTGTTCTCCATAATGGTCCAAAACTACTAATAGTCATATACTGTAGTCCATAAACCTTGAATCTTATAAAATTGAATCTTTTAATCCTAAGGTTGAACCTTTGCTTGGATAATTGAATTATAAGAGTGATTCATTGAATCTAGAACCACTCACTACGTAGCTTTACAATCAAATGAACCAATCACAGTCGAGTTATATGTCTTTTTATATTTTTATCTTAGAAACATGTTTCGGATCTTGGCATCGTTCACCGTGATTTGGCAGCAAGGAACATATTACTTGGGGAAGACAACGTTTTGAAAATATCAGATTTTGGTTTGTCACGTGAGGGAACGTACGTGAAGAAAACTAGCGGGAAAATTCCGTTCCGGTGGTTATCGATTGAAGCGATACAAGAACGCAGCTATTCTACTGCCAGTGATGTGTGAGTACACTAATTAAACATATTAACATTAATACTGCTATGCAGTCTATTTTCTGTATAAGATTTAATACGAAGCCTCACATATCAGTTCGATATCATCAGCGAAACCGACCGAACTAGTTAGCTTCTATATGAGTACAACAAAACCAGTTTATTATTATCGTTGAGATAAGACAAATATACCAATATGTTTCCCTCCTATACAGAGAAATAGCTCATGACATAACAGCAAGCTAGTCTTACTGATTTTGTAATTCTAGACGATATTTAACAATTCGTCGTCATTTAGTGCAAATGTTAACGCTCTATATGTATGATGTAAACTGTAAAGTGTTAACAATATGCAATATTTGTTGAACACTGTTTGCATGACAGTGCACTATTTGCTAAAATTCTGTTTTATTCCAATTGTATAATTACTGTAAACCTCAATGATTCTGCACACCAAGCTGGATATTAATCTGTATTCACTGTTTTTCATATATTGAGCTGGGCATTTGGAGTTGTTCTGTGGGAAATATGCACATTGGGTAAGGAACTTATATTGTATCAACACGCAACAGTAAATTATTTTGGCTAATTATAACGGCGGAACACGTGAACTGCCATATACGCTTAGGAAAATAGAATTCTTTATCTATATATAAGGACGAATTTGAATAGCATCAAAACACCGGGAAAGAAAAATATGCAATGTTAATAAATTATGCATGAAAACGTTTTTTCTTTTCTCATAAATTCGGCTTTCAAGAAATTAATAACACTCCTGGAACGTCGTCCCGTAATTAATACACACTCAATCATTACTCCCTGTTGGGTATATACGCATATTTCGGTTCCATTGTTCATGGCGAAGGTCAATTCCATGCAAGGTCATTACTGACGATCTGCCCAGACAACGAATTCAAAAACACCGGGAAAGAAAAATATGCAATGTTAATAAATTATGCATGAAAACGTTTTTTCTTTTCTCATAAATTCGCTTTTCCAAGAAATTAACAATATTCTGGAACGTCGTCCCGTGTAATTAATACACACTCAATCATTACCCCCTATATTAGTATATATACGTATACTCGGCCCCATTGTCTATGGCGAATAGTCAACTCATGCAAGGCTTCGCTTTCGCTGACTATCCGCTCATAGACAACTCGGTCTGATTGTCTAATTGTTAATTGGACGTGTCTATCTAAAATTCTTATATAATTATGTGGTAACACCGGCTCTTCATAATTTCTGCAAGATTTATTTGTTGAAATTTGTATTTTGCGGTATTTTTACAAGGGGATATGCCTTACTCAACAGTCTCGGACAGGGACCTCAGAGATTTCCTACTTAGCGGAAAGAGATTGGAGAAAGTGGAAAGCTGTACGGATGATATGTAAGATAAACTACTTAATATAATAATCTGCATGAGTTCATTCTGCCTTTTCATTATTGGTCAAGAGCTATGATCTATTCAAGAACAGACACACGGATGACTGCATTTCAACACCCCTAAGCTAATCACTGCTCTCTCAAAGCATCGAGAACCAATAGCGTGATTTGTTTTATTTAAATTTACTTCAATATTTTAGATATGAGATAATGTCAAAGTGCTGGAGTCATCTACCAAAAGACAGACCAACATTTGACGAACTGTCAACTAAATTGTGGGAACTTCAACATAAAGGAAATATCTATGTCAATTTAGACAGTCTAATGCAGCAGTCCATCGAAAATGAAGGTATACTGAAACGTTAACTTGTTTTTTACTTCAACCGTATTGGAAGGTACACCTATCATAGTGCAATAAATACATTTAGTTTTGCCCGAGTGGCCAAGTTAGTGAACAAGTTATAAAACAAGCTACGAGCAGGCTAAACAACGAAGCCAGTACTAGTGGATGGTGTGGCTTTTTGAAATGACTAATGTGATAGGTTTCCTTTGTCTGGACTTTATACCAGCAAAACAAATTTGTCCACTTGTTTTCCACGACCACGCATTTCGTGCGGAAATTTTATTATTTTGTAACGAGATCGATGCTGGTTCCACAACTTATGGTTTGTGCATGTGCCTTTTCCGTTTGGATGCGATTATATTTTCGACTGAGTCGCATGTAATATAACATATTTACTCCGAATACACCCATTTCCTGCAGTGGTAACACCGGCTCAAGTGTTACACCTGGGATTGCAGGCTCAAATTCGTACTGGCCGCAATTTTTCGGGCCGACTAGATGAAAACGTCCGGAAAAGTTTTTACAATCCGTCATATATTTAAACCATCCTTTGATAATCCTTCCTTATTTTATCTGATTTGTATTGGAAATGTACAAAACAAGGTATTTTTACCGTTATTTGTTGCTGTTGAATAAAATAAAAACAATAACAAAAGCCTGCAATGCATGACCCTGACACACTCTCCTCCGCAGAGGCTGTGAGCTATTAAAAATAATTAGTTGTTTTTAAAAGTGAGGTCTCGAGCATTTCATTAGTCTTACACGAAATTTTCAGGGAAAATTTTCAGGGAGCGCGCGGGGAAAGACGGGAAGGAGGAAAATGATGAGGGAAGCCCATTTCAGTAAATAGAACTGGAACGCTACCTCCGACCGGAAATGTGAAGCCAAACTTGAAAGATATTCCCAGTCTTTTCACGCAAATGAAGAACGTGGTCAATCGGTCATGCATTCTTGAAAACCGGCTTAAAATTTGCAAAAAGAAACATTTTTACAAGGTTCAAAGCTTTTTATTAATACTTTCACCAGACACGCGTGTCTGGAGGTCAAATTTGGCTTCATGCGATCTTAGGCGAGCTCTATGGAGGTAGCGTTCCATGGGGAAGCCGCTGCCATATAATGTGCACATTTAGTTCAAGTAGCGGTTCTGTGAACAAAGTAGCGGTTCTGTGAACATAACATGGCGATGGCGGAGTCAAAGAGCGACACAGAAGATCTTGAAACGTCAATGCAGAATCTTAGTATAGATGGTAAGTTAGTATTGTTTGTGCTATTTAATATATTCTTGATGTAGAGTTGATGTAAATGAATTTTCTTCGAACAATGACTTTGTGGTTTATAATTTGTGAAAATAGAAATGGGCTGCGATGTTTCATAATATGTTACACGATATTTTGCTTTGTTCTTTCGCCTCTTGAAACGGTCTCTTTGATGTCGACAATATGCTATTTACCATTCCTTCATCCATTATTCATAAGTACTCAGTCTCGAATTTATGCAAATATCGCCATCTTGGAAACATTATATGGCAGAGGCTTCCCCGGTTTCCTCCTTCCCTTCATTCTTTGCGCGCTCCCCCACTCTTCTCAAAACTTCGTGTAAGACTAATGAAAATGCTCGAGACCTCACTTTTAAAAACGACCAATTATTTTTAATAGTCACAGCCTCTGCGGTGGAGAGTGACCATGGCACTAATCCTTTAAGGAACACCATGCATTTTAATGGACCTCCTTAAAAAACAGCTTGGTAGACAACCAAGTCTTAAAAAGTTGCATTGTTTACGGTATTGTAGATGCACCAAAGACAGACATTCATTTTATCCCTCATTTTATGTAACTGTTTTCATGAAAATATCTATTTCATTTTAGTAGAAATTGTGAGGTGTCTATTGCTTTTCCTGCATTCTGATTGGTCCAAATTGAGCCTCTAAAAAGTGATAGTCACTGCCCAGTGACTATCACTTTTTTTCAAAATGGCTTCTTCGCAAGCTGCCGGTTTTTGAGCCTGATTCAAAGTTTTAAATGAAAAAAAAACTGCCGCTAAATTCAAGGAAGATATATTTTTGACAGATAACAAATACACTATTTTTCTTCCATGAAAGGCAGCGTTTTCTCGCTGTTGAAATGTACATGTATAAAACTTTTTCCGTACGGCTCAACCACTCAAGTGTTTATTTTGAAAATTATTCGTTTTATCCTCATTTATATCGTTATATTCAGCAAAAACCTAGCTGTGATATATTTTTAAAACCATTCTACTTTGTATTTGAGCCCTTCCAAAGTATTTTTCTCACGAAATTGTTTATTTTTGTTTCGCTTCGATATGTTTTTGACACTCATGTTTTTGATATGTTTTCGTCTTTTGCCGGCATGTTTTTAATAACCGGCCGCTGAGAAAAGCACTGAATTTGTCCTATAGCCTTTTCAACTGACCTCATAACTTTCTGTGTTTGTTTTTCTCTTTGAAATTTCTACTAAAACAATTAGTCGCCTCAGGCTCGGTGATTACAAGCCTATATAGTCACTTCGCCTTCGGCTCAGTGACTATAGGCTTGTAATCACCTCGCCTTCGGCGACTAATTGTTAAATAGAACTCGTTTTTGTGATTTTTCATGCCGTCACTTTGGTACTAAAAAATCTAATGTCATCGCTCAATATATACTTTAAAGTCTTCAGAAGAATATATGAGTCCAAAACTTTGTTCTTAACGACCACCTAGTAAAGATACAGAAATTTGAAAATCGAACAATCGGCCGTTTTCCTGATTTTATGGAGGTATACTTTGAAAATGAGGGAATTTAAAAAATGCTTCCGCCTTCGGTGAGGAGTTCCCACCGACAACACCTTTTATGATCGACTTTACGTTCCTTACAGATCGGCCTAAAATATTTAATATATGTTAATATTCATTTTATATTACCATCAATCTGATCATTAATGTTCAATCCATGTAATTTATTTTACTTTAGATCATGAAAACTTAATTTGACATTTTCATCTTCCGATTTGATTAATGTTCATGTCATTTATTTTACTTTAGATCATGAAAATTAATAGCAACAGTTAGTCACGACTAATGCGTAAACATCAAGGTAAGTATTGTGTGTATTCAGTATCAATCTACAAATAAAAGCTTCAGAAAATAACATTTGATTGAAACAATCATTTTACAGCTAGGCGTTTTTCCTTATCATGCTAAAGAGAGTATTTTAAGAAATAGATAGTTTACTTGAGCAAATTGGTGTTCTTTATACAATGCTGCCCCCAAAAGTGCGATAATTATTCGTTGCATTATAGCCACTTTATATTACATTGCATGTTATATTACATTGCATAGGTTTATATTATATTACATTGCATTGGTTTTTTGTGTGGTATGATCATTTTGAATCAGTGTTGGACTGTTGGTTTAATAATTCAAATTTAATACTATGTTACAATCGAATTGTGCTTAATTCCGTGCAAAACTGCGAGATTGACAGCAGAGGCGTAGCCGGGGGGGGGACGAGCTTCAGGATCACCTTCGAGAAATGTTTAATTCCGATGAGAAATGTTGGGGGCGACGTGTTTACAACATTTTACCGTCGCTAGAAAATTTGATTGCATTTCCGGCACTCTAAGAGGCTTCAGATATCATTTCCGGCACTCTAAGAGGCTACAAAAAATGATTTTCTTGATGATGTCATAAATTGTCCCCCCCCCACTTTTGTCTTGCTCGCTACGCCACTGATTGACAGTGTATAATTAGTGTAATAAGATACTGTATAATTATTATATATAAGATTACTTAGAAACTTCCCCTTGAAAAGAGTTCATAGACGTCCCGCGAAGAGCTACTGTTTCAAAATACAATTTTGAACTGTACATAAATATAGGTATATTACCAAATCTCATGTGTAGAATCCAACAATTAAGTTTACCTGCAATGAGATCCGCTTTTTCTTACTCTTGTAGCAATCAGTATCGATATTGACTCCGGGGGATACACAGCTCAACATTGATGTCGAAGATTGTATCTAGACTGATAAGTCATCCTAGAATAATTAGTATTTAGTTTGTTGCATATAGTTTGGGAGATATACAGCTCAACATGTGGAAGATTGCATTTAGGCTGTAAAGTCATCCTGGAATAATTAGTAATTAGTTTGTTGTATACTTTGGGAGACACGCAGCTCAACATACATGTGGAAGATTTCATTTAGACTGATAAGTCATCCTAGAATAATTAGTAATAATTTAGTTTGTTGTATATTTTGGGAGACACACAGCTCAACATGTGGAAGATTTCATTTAGACTGATAAGTCATCCTAGAATAATTAGTAATTAGTTTATTGTATACTTTGGGAGACACGCAGCTCAACGTACATGTGGAAGATTTCATTTAGACTGATAAGTCATCCTAGAATAATTAGTTTGTTGTATATGTTTGCTTTAAGAAAACACCACGTTCTGTATACGTTGATATTGCATGTACTGTACCTTAATGATTTGTAAGTTTCAGTTCGGGAATATGGATTGGTTAGATATTTAGTTTAGCTTTAGAAAAGTTTAATTCATAATCATATAATATATATTATATAACACCTTAGTAGATTCTGGTCATTTAATTGGTTGATTATGATCACGTGACCGTGCAATAGTTTTTTCCATTTTCACGATCGTGAAAATGGAAAAAAAACTATTGCACGCTCACGATTCTTTCCATTGCACGGTTGGGTTTTCATAAATTCCATACGTCAAAATCCTAATGGTATCGTGTTCGTAGGTTTTTTAATCTTAGTTTCACAATGAGGTGGATGGAATTTTTAAATGCAAAACGGTCATAGTATTATTTATAATAGATGTTTACCGATGAGACCGTGACGAAAAATTGCTCAGAACGGTCTGAAGTCATCCCGCTCGCTGCACCGAACCGACTATCTTCAGACCGGGACGAATTCAGAGCGGGATGAAGGTAAACAAAAATTATTTTCAGGCCGGTCTGAATTTTGATACAACGTTGATAATAAACAACGGTAGACAAGATTAACAGCATCAATTGTGGAATGTACATTTGATATACGCAATAGAGTGTGTAATGCTTTTCGTACCGGACTCATGTAAACCTACTGACAATTTCAATTTTCATCCCGTTCTGACTTCGTCCCGGTCTCATGTAAACGGGGACTTATTCATCTTATTCTTACACGTTTTTGGGACTTGTGTATTTGATTGGTATATCAATTTTGAACTTCATACATGTAACTCTGGTATGTATTTGTTTTGGTTTGTATTTATTCCAATAAATATTTTATAACATCGATATATTTTGGTGTCATAAAACAAATAATGAATGTTTTCATTCGTGCAATGGAAAAAATATTTTCATTCGGTGAAAGATGGAATTTCCCATTCCACTCGGCTGTAGCCTCGTGGAATAGAAAATTCCATCTTCCACCTCATGAAAATATTTTTACCATTGCACTCATAAACATTCATTATTTGGATAATATATAAAGGTTAATATGTTTATTTTGAAACGAGTAGTCTGTACGTAGCTGAAACGCTATATAGCTCTTCGAAGAGCGCTTTTGGTACCTAAACCTCTGCTGCTTATTGCCACATCATGCAGTATTATTTTTGAAATAAACTCATTAGAATATCCAGTGTGAAACTCCTTTCACATTTTATTTTGAGGAGATGTCATGCACATAGAACATCTTTTGTATATCATGTGTCACGACTAAACCGGCGTATACCTCTAATTTGTTAAATGATAGACATAATATGATGCAACAAAAACTCATTTATTGGCACCGCTAAATATTCAAATCAACTACAAAATAAATCATGTCAAATTGCATGCTCTCGTATGAAAATAATCTTATACGACTATTAAATCAAGATGTCGTTGGTTTACATGAAATGGAAAAAAAGTTATAGCACGTTCAACAGCAACTTGGTTTTGCAATTTTCACGTTTCCTTGAACTCCAGACATAAAATCTGCCTAAGATTTCACGTTCCCAGTAGCCCGCCCAGATTTACAATTTCTGGACATTTTCAAAATCTCTTTTGGAGACATTACTTCATCCAAAATATTAACTCCAGTTAACTCCCCTTCAGCCGATTGATCAAGTTGAAACCCACCTCCAACGTACTCTGTCCTGATCTTGTCCTAGGGCCCATGTTCCATTGCCTGGTAGTGGTTTCCTGAACATAGACATAAATCTATGTGATTCAAGAATTACAATAAACTTATTTGATTTTGTTCTGGATATTTTTAAATCTTTTGGGACATTATTCATCAATGTTATCTGGTTGTTCATGCTAATGGATGGATCTGGAGTGGAAATACCTCAGTGCTCTGTACGAATCATACCATTTATCTTATTACTGACAGTGGTTTCAATTTTCACCTTCCCCGATCGAACCGTTGCCAACTTTCTTTCCATCCTTGTAAAACGAATATTGACCATCTTTCGATTGATATGTGACACAAATGTGATGCAAGCGTCCATCGTTAAGCTTGATGCCGTGTGTACTATAGATAACAATAATATATAAGTCATATATTGGGCTTGTAAGGCCCTTTAGGGATACCAACATTTTAATTTATATTACCTACTTCACCCTTCGGTTCGAGCGTCATTTGGGACTCTTATCTGAAATTTTAGTCATAAATTACAGATATCTGTGATAATGTTTTTGAAATAGTCGAAATGGTTGTTACAAAATACAAGTAGTGCAGAATATTCTATTCTCTTCATGTCGTATACGTGCTACTTAATACGTTGGCAATGCCTAGCTAGGACATTTTGTTTTTATTCTGCGAGCATAAAATAAATATTTAATGCACCTGATCATAAAGTGGGTAAAAATAGACTCAGTATAACATCGTTACGCATGCGCAATGGCACATTCCCCAACTCAGTCAGTTAGCTTGCACTTGCGAACAAAACGTGCATGATGCTGGTTTGTAACTTTGGCTGGTTTGTAACATTTGTCGACAGCGAATGAACTTTACTCGTGCATAACAATATATACACTCATATAAATTGACAAAATATCACTGTTGTCTGGTGCAGCCCCGTAGCTGGCCCTCATTTCTTGGGGGGGCACTTTTGGTTTTGCCTAAGAATGTTTCCATTTTTCTTGTCGACGGGCCGGAGACATTTAAGTATTGTAACTTTTCCAAAACCTTAAAATTTATCGTATAAACCCTGATTTTGGTCCAAATATCGACTATACCACACCAAAACTTACATTAATTTTTTTTTGTTGGGGAGGCACAATTGTATTTGGGGGGGCACAAATACCCAAATACAAGTATTTGGGGGGGCACAAAATGGGCCTTGCCCCCCCCCAGGCCCCCCCTCAGCTACGGGCCTGGTCTGGTGTACAGGTAGAAACAACTTGTTATGTATTTTTTGTGCTCAGTTAAACTTGCACACAAATTCTCACCAATTTCGTACCCAAGGTACTCTCAAGGCTGCACAACGTGGAGGGAGCATACTAGTCCCTATTCCTCTGTGCAGGCGTTCTATTTTCCCGTGATGTTTAACTGCCGTCTGCATATTAATGAGAGCGCGTACAAGAGGCCTAGGGACTAGGCTGGGGGCAAGTGCGCGAGAGAGGCCCTAGATACGAGCTTGGATTCTTACCTTGTCACAACCGTTCTAGCACCTGAACCATGCATAATATACAGTCTAAGGTCTGTTTGCTTTCCAACGACAAATTGGTTGTTTAGTTTGCCTGAGACTGCGTATGAAACACGCTGTGATTGCGCTCATCGCTGGAGCTCCTTTGCTAATGGAATAGTCATTGATACTTTTCTTGAACATCATTGACTTGGCGTTAAAACCTTGAAGGCAGAGCGACATATAACATAGACAATTTATAATGCAAAAAATAGCTATTGGACAAGTACTGGTGTGAGACATTGTGTATACTAAATGAAATGACCAATGTTGGAGAGTTCAAACCGAGAGAAGACTTCCATTTTGCAAACTTTTTTCAAAAATAGTTTTGCACTCATTTTATAAGTAAGTGTCTATGTAAGTAAGTTTATATGTTAAGTCTCCAAAAAAAGATAAATGAAAATTATTTAGAGGACAAATTAACAAGAGGGAAAACAGTCGAAAGACCGAAAAAGGCGTTTTAAACAGGCAAGTGTCTATTTTGCATGCTTGCTTTGCCGATTTATATCATGCAGTATAGTTTGTGAATTTGAAAATGTGTAGATCATTCTGTGTGGTCAATACAACATTGATTGATCTTAAGAGTATTTTAGTATTGATTCAAATACGTTATAGAAAAATAAAAAACATTAAATCTGATCAAAAACTTCATTTCAAATGTAAGTGCGAAATATAAAAATACGGCTCGAAAAGCAGTTGAAGTTTTATGAAAATTTCGAAACGTTTTGTGAACGTCTAAGGTTGAGTGTTACAGTAAATCAAAGCTAAGGGCCTGTTCAAATTTTAGATTCTCCAATCACAGTCACTTATAATAATACTTTATAAAATAACATGTTTACTACGCGAGCTGTGATTGGTCAATACCCGTGCAGGATGAGACAATCATGCACGGAAAATTTTAGGCGCTTCGCGGGGTTTTTAAAATGTCGGGAAATGCTAATTTTTGCAACTCCTGAATTAAAATTTGACAATTAAAATATGTTGAACGAGAAGGAAATGAACGAAAACAAGGAACTGAGGTTCGCTCTAGCAACAGAGGAAGACGTTGACAAGTTAGTCGAAAATGCACGAGCAGAAAGCACAAAATACACGTTGTTTCTTTGTCGTTATTTTATAAAAAATTACCAAAATTAATGGTTTTCCGTGCAGGATTGTGTGATCCTAACACTTGGGATGTTGCTCGACTTTCTGAAAGCTAAAAAATACTCGCTATCAGCTCGCATTTTTTACGCTTTCAGAAAGTCTCGCAACATCCCGCGTGTTATATAGGATCACTGCACCGTTAGAAAGCTGGATGGCCACGCTTTAAAATGAGTATAAACAGAAACGTTTAAAAAAATTTTTCTCGGCATCTCAAATTTTTAGGAGGGGCCAGAGAAAATGTTCCCCTACCGACTTTTCATTCAACATGCAGCTGCCATCCTGCCTCCCCCCACGCCTGGTACGCCTGTGATTTCGTATAATTATAGCTTATACTTTTGGTTTTCGTTATCTCCTCCTAATGTTTCGCAACTGAATCGTCCGGCGTTGTTTGTTTTGAAAGACGTTGATTGCAGTTACGCAGCTCTAGTTTTAAACCTGGACGGGTATTATACATATCGCGCGTGGCTTCTCGTGTCATTAAACAGCCACTGAAAATAATTATGGCTACGCAGTGGAAGGCGACAATTCTGCAACGGAAAGGCATTCTGCAATTTAGTTATTTATCCTCTTTATTTCCAATATAGAAGTTTTAGAAGATAGGCGTACTTCATTAACCAACAATGTTTGAATTTAATACAGCATCAATGAAGTACAATCCGACGGAAATTGCTCAATTTCCAGATAACTTGAAAAGAAAAGCAATCATTACTAAACTTGAAACAGATTGGGAAAACTATAAAAAAGTCAGAAATGACTTTTCTACTAAGACAAGCAAAAAGAAACTATTACTCCAAAAAAATCTCTGCAGAAAAGCAAAATCCCAAAGCTGCTTCGAAGACAATTAATACTTTGCTTGGTAAACATAACCAACCAACTAGAGTAAATGAATTAAACGTAAATGATATGAAATTGACCAGCCCCAATGATATTGCTGAGGGTTTCAATACCTTTCATTCAACTGCTTCAGCTTTACTTGAGTGTACGAATGATTGGTACATAAACATGGACAGGAAATTGTTCAATTTGGTTGTATTTATAGACTTAGAAAATGTTGACCATGAAATCTTATTGCAAAAACTAATGCAAGTTGGAATCACAGGAAATGCATTTCTACTGCTTAAATCTTATTTAACTGGCCGTACTCAAAGATGTGAAGTCAATGGCTCTATTTCAAGTGAAAATGGTGTAAAATGTGGTGTGCCCCAATTAGGGCCTATATTAGGACCACTGTTCTTTTTACTGTATATTAATGATTTACCTGCATGCATGCCTGAATAAAACAAAACTCCGGCTGTTTGCTGATGACACAAATATCACAGCAGCTGGTGGGTGTTTCTCGTTACGGCTAAATTTAGGCACATGCATGCAGCAATATATATTATGCGCAATGTCAACGAGCATGCATGAATATTTTGCCGTTCTTATCTGAACTATTTCTCAACATTTTCTGTGGTGTACACAAAATGTGAACGTTATTGGAGGATAGACCATATTTACAATTTTTCACACATACTGACCATTTGCGTAGCATGCTGTACGGCCTTGTAATATTTCGCCACTAGGTCTATAGAACCTCAATGTTTATCATTATCAATGTATATCAGACACTAAAAATGGCGACTTGCTATAATTACAGCCGTCAAGAAAGATTAAAATCACGGAACAAGTTAAATATTTAAGGGAGAATATATATATAAGTATTATCCATGTTATTCCAGAATAGTCAAGTGGAGAATTAGTAACAACATTTAGTCGTGTAAAAGTGATCATCTTTGGAAAATATATACTATATATATTATAGATAAATATATTGTATATTAATAAAGATACAATGAGCCAACGTGGCCGTGGTTCCTGCTCAAACTGTAAAGCAGAGTACTTCAACCGCTCTAAACCATCAAAATGTGGAATGTGTGGCCACGCGTTAGGAGGAACATTTGAACCATCAACCAAGAAAGTTAAATATTCCCCTCAAGCAGTAGAAGTATCTTCAGATATATTTAGTGTTAAAACCAGCACAACTGAAGACGATAGCTGTTTTGTTACCACCGATGGTACTATGTGGTTTTGTAGTGTTGAGGCGTGTAAGGTTGTAAGATCATCGTTTCGCAATTCATCACGCTTACCCAATTTTAGTTGCCGTCATATCGATGAAGCAAAAGGTTGCGACAACTCTCCGCCGGTCGCTATTTTGAAACCGGATTTAGATAGCTTTGTATGTAGTGAGAATCTTAGAAGCTCGATACAAACTGTACTAAATGCAGCTGGACATATGCAAAATTTTGTCATCCAGGTATCCGACACAATGTTTTGTATCTTGGGACCTACATCGGCAAGCAATCCTCTCGGATACTGCCATGTCCGCAAAAGTACAACTGAACAGCATGATTATGTTTGTACAGGAAAAGACTGTCGAGGATTCGCAGCAAAAGGCAAACAAGTTAAAACAAAATCTATGTGTATGTACATAGCTTTGCTACGTTCGTGCTCTGTCACCAATAGTTTGGACACGGCTGGAGCAACCAATGGCAATGACAACATGTAATTTCTATGACTTCTACAGGTGAATCATCAGCAGGATCGATCTACGCCTACGGATGACACAAATGAACTGACTAAACGTCGTTTTAGATTGACTTTGGCAGAAATGGTCAAAGTAGTCTCCCATACGTTTTGCCGCATCACCTGTTTTGCTTGCACATTGCTTGGTGTTGGTGAAGGCTGACCAAATAGGTTCACACCTGATGTGGAAAACTGTCAGCTATATGTGGTTCTATGTTGGGTGATTCCCGCATTCATCCAGGACAACCCATGCTACCTGATTACAGAACTTACCCCTTTAAATGTAAAAGGAAAATTATCTTTATCCCGTACGTGTTCTGCAATGCATCAAGCGTCGGTGGAAAAACTAGGTGGGATAAAAATAACTATATACGTGCATGCGTGCGTGCGTGTCAGGATATATTATCGACATTTGTGGAGTAAATTGTGATTCAATTTGGGTGAAAATGTGATGAGAAATTTAGAAACGTTTTTTCCTTTCCGGGTCCGAAATTATGGTGTATTTTAATTTATTGACGAATTCAGTTTCTAATCATCATATAATCTTATGTGTTTTCTTCTATAGGCTTGTTCAACGTCTCTGACAAAGTTTTTAGTTTCGCTGGATATCCTATTGGAATTTAGGAAGTTTTTTAAGAAGGGGCATCCCGGCATATAGGGAATGTTATTCGTGCAAAGCTTCTAACTCTGAAGGCCAAATGCAAAGAGGTCATAATCACAAAATATTATATACATAACCAGCTAAGTAGCAATAAATATTGCTTTTTTCATGGTTTGAGTTTTGAAGAGAGTGTTTGAAAATGTCAAATCTACTGTAGGTCGGGTAGCTCAAGGCTACGATTAAATATTTATGAATATATTTTTACTACTTGTATTTCGTCTTATAATAGTCTTAAGACTTCGGCCTTCAAAGTTCAAATAAAAAAAATTGAGGAAACGTATATAGATCACAGTTTCACGGGTTTTTTCGGAGAAAGTTAATTCCCAATTGCACTTATATCTATTTTAGAGTTCAGTCCCATCAGATGGCGAAATGAAGTACATCGAAAATTTGTTATATAATGACTCTTGACGGTTGAACGTCGCTTGCGCCGTAATTACGATCAGTTGTTTCAAATGTGAATATCTCCAGACGTGTTTATTCTCTGGCAGCAGGACACGCGTCATTCGATAGCTTATGACTTCCTCTTTAAAATTATATTTAGTTTGTCCTGGTTCATATTACATATCAAAATTAATTTGCATACATGTTCATAAATTTTCTAAAAATTTTACAATTATTGTTGAAATAAATCGGAATTGCTAGTTTGGCTTTCGCTAAAACCTGCTCACCGGTCATTTTTCATATATAAATCTTTATTTAATTCTCCAAAAATACGGTAACAGATAGTATACATTTTAGCGATCTTGTGTTTAACAAAAAAAACATGGCCGTAATCATAATATTAACTGCGCATGTCCGAACAAAATATCGACGTCCCTACCCCCTAGGGTAAATAAGTGAAAATCCAATTCACTCCACCCTAGTCTTGAATTTCAATGAAAGACGATAAATTTGAATTTTCGAGTCTCTATCATATCCCTTGAGTCCACTTTCCAGTTCCTCTTTAGTCGCGATCAAACATAGTTTGTGAATGGGTCTCTTGTATAAGTTCCCCCGCTATCTCGAATGGTTACACTTCGTACCAAATTATCTTCACTTGGATAAATTTCATGAACAATACCCTTTTTCCAAAGTCCTCTTGGAAGCGTTCCACCCTTCAATCCCGGTTGTAGATTGATGACAAATATGATAGGGGACTCTCTACCCTAAATATAGTAATTCTGGTTGATTTTTTTAATCATTTAATTTTAGCAAAAAACATATCTGCAGTTGGCTAAATGTTAATGTTCCATCAAGAATAGTACTTAAACTGTACAAAAACAATATTTTACCAATTCCACATAACTTCAGGGGGGTTTAACCACACCCAATAGCCCGATAACTTGAATATTCTAGTATACCTATAAAATGCTAAAACTCAAAGGCAATTAAAGATGCAAGCATCAAACTTGGCATGCATGTGCAACATGTAGCAAGGAAAATATTAATGACTCCTTTTTTTGATTGGACACTTGGTGTTACCATGGTAACAATAAAGGCTACCTAAATGCTTATCTCCTAATATCTTGCTCACAAATTATTGTATCAAAAAAAGCTCTCATTTATATTTTCAGAACAATATTGTGAGTAATCTCACAAAATTTGAGCAGAATCGGTTAAAAGCTCTTTGAGTTTTAGCATTTTAAAGGTTAAAAGATGCGGAAATTCTATTTCTCGGATAATCAAAGGTAAAGTCGGATCTAAATTTGTTCACATCATTCCCCTAATAATATGCATCCTGTTCAACAAACTTTATCATCTGGCAAACAAATCATCCATGTTTCAAGGATACAATTAGTCTTAGTTTCTATTTATTGTTCTTTCTTCTTCGTTTTGGTGGTTTTGGTGCCAATATTGCTTCTTCATTGAAAGCACCACTGGCGTACGAAGGTCCGCCTTCCCTTTCTCTGGCTTCCTGCTCTCGCACGAGTTTTGCTTGCCTTTGGGCAACTCTTTTCTTTTTCTGTAGCTCACAGGCTTTTCTAACAGCACCTCTCATTCTCATTTTGTCCTTACTTATTCCTGCTTGTGCTGTATACTCACTGGGTGGTATCTTAGCCAAGGTCATCACGCTATGCCGAGCTTTCGATCCACTGTCAAACTGAAGCACAGCAGACATTCCAGCCATTTCCATTGCTTTAGGTCCTTTGTATTTATGTTTGGGGGCTTTAGTCCAAACAATACCATTTAGGCTTTCATTTTGATTCTGGGAAAAACCAGGCAAACACCGAATAAGCAAAGAACGATCGCTGAGTCGAGTGAATAATGGTAGAAGGACGTCAAGGAAAACTGGATCAAGATAGTGGACCTTCGGATCAACCTCTTTCTTTGTTCTTACATATTGGCACCACGAATCTGCATTCTTTGGGCAAAACTTATGCCTTCTCTTTGTATCAGACAGCATCACAGTATGGTAAAGAACAGCAAAGATAGCATCCTGCATACTTTTGATAGCAGTATTGATTTCCTGTTCCGACTTGGCATTCCGACTAACATTCCGCCTTATAGCTTTACCATAGTACTCTTGTAATTTGTCAATAGTTTTGTCAGACAGTCTATGACCTTTCCCACCCAATGACTTGCCATCCGTCAATTTCCCTTTTGTTTTCTTTTTCAAATCCCTGAGAGCAGTTCCAAGTCTTTTCTGAACGTGGCCGATACAATCCAATTTTTTTACACGATGACAAACAACACTTTCTTCTTCATGCTCTTTTTTCCATTTTGTATAATCCTTTGACTTTATCCATTTCTCATATTCTTTGTTCTGTCTATCCATCCTTTCATACTTCTCACATGTCTTGCAACTTCCATACACATCCCACACTGCTGTATAAGCCTTGGAATCGCCATCACAAACCATATATTTGTAACGCATCTTGAAATCAAGGGAACGTTTCCACAACTCCTCTGCAATCGAAACTTCCATGTTGCCACTGCTGCCATCATAGTTCTTTCCACAAAGTTTCTGGTGTTTGGCATGCCATTCCTTATATTCATCAGAATCTTTATCTGCTTTTTGTTTGTTACATGCAGTACAAACCTTCGACCTGAAACCATAGTCAAGCACTTGACCTGTTTCAACAGAAATGACAAATCCAAATCCATAGTTGGCTGTGCGGCCTCTTTTTGACCATGTGCCATCAAACTCTCTGGATTGTCCTTCTTCAGTTTGCACCAAAGCTTTTCTCGGGTTGAAGAGAGATGTTTCTCCATAGTTTGCTTGTGGGCATCATATAGAGTATCGACATGTCTATTCCAGGCTTGAGCAGACATTGGTTGTGGCATGTTCAATATGCTACAAATTGTAGCCATGCCCTCCCTGCCAATGCCGGTTTCAGATGCTGCATACACCAAACGCCGATTTATGTCAGTGGCATCACTAGGATCCCAAGTGTTTCCTGTTGACTTTGATGTAGGAAGATAACTCTTTTTCTTGCATTTTGAACATTGCAAGCAAAATAAAGCACTTTGACCATAACGTTTGGCTTGATCTTCATTGAAAAGGATCTTGGCATTTTTACATTTGTGGCCATCTTGAAATGCTTGATAAACATTCGACAAATGAAAAAATCGATATCCAGGATCTTCAACATAATATGGTTTTGATGGATCATGATGCTGATCATGAATTTCCTCATCACTACTCTCATCTCCTACCAAACCACTGCTAGTAGATTCAGCAGATCCCATAATTTTTTTCTCGCTGGCTGTTAGTGGACGATTTTCTTCATTTTTATCATTAAAATCGCCATCTAGTTCGGCAACAACAGGCTCCAAAATGGCCGTCGAACTACAACATTCAGAAGCATTTTGAGATTGCCTTTCCCGACTCTTATCCCACGAAGGAATACCACGAAATTTGTCTTTCGACTTTTTTCTAGGCATTTGTGAAATAAACAAAACAAAAAACAGCAATTTTCCTTTGTAAATCCAATCAAATATTTTCGAAACACAGTCAAACTGATGTCAACAAACGTGGCGAACTTCGAATACGATTTATGCCACGATCTCCCCCCCTGAAAAGTACTATTGTTCCCAGGCTGCTAGGAATGGCAAGTCGAACACGGCCCAACAATATCTCATGAATAATTGACCATTTTTGACCGGATTTTTAACCGGTTTTTTGGCAAAATGCATTCCGTTTCCATGACAACGGTAATTTAAATATCCCATTTTATATTATGGTAATCAGAAAAAATGCCGTATCTCCAAAACTAAGCTGAATTTTAACATTCTGTAAAGAGTATGTTAACAAGTAATCCTACCACTATAAAATGAAACTAATTTTGAAATTTTGACCTTCTAACCGAAATTTAGGGTAGAAAGTCCCCTTAGGTTTTCTCTAGTTTTAAACCATTTATTCCGTAACAGTAATTGAGGTGGAATATGACGTAACCATGTGTCCCAAAACATTGATACTTGCTTCTCAGCTACCTTCACAATGTTTCGAGGATCAATCCTTTCGTAGTTTGACATCTGAGCCACGAATGCTTGCCCATATGGATGTAGCAAGTTGTTTCCCGAAATACAATTGAAATACTTGAAATCTTCTGGATTGCCATCTGGAAACATAGGTCGACTATTGATAAGATGTGTGACCTCCGAAAGTACCGTCGCCCACTGTTCGTAGTTAAGTTTGCTATTAGTGTAGTTGATAACAGACGCATCTAATGCTTTCCTAACTGAGTTAATCAGTGACTCAACCACACCGTTCATATTAGATGCAGCAGGAACATTGTATTTCCACTCAAATTTCATGCCGTCTCTAGCAAGGTCCCTTTCGATTAAATTCTGATCCCACTCTTCTATCCAATCTCGGATTGGTTCTTTAGCTCCAATAAATGCTCCCCCACAATCAGAGAACACTAAAGAAGGATGAACTCCACGACAGGTTACGAAACGTCTCCATGCCCGCAAGAATGAGTTGGTATCCTGAGCTAAACACAGTTCGAGATGAATACAACGAGTTGTTGCGCAAGTAATGATTAGCACTGAAGCATCCACTGATACAAATCGCGATTGTTTCACTTTAAGATGTCCGAAAAAGTCCATTGCCACGGAGGTGAATGGAGCAAGTTTAGGTTGGGCACGGAATGATGGAAGCTCTCCCATTCTTTGTTGAAGTAATTTCTTCCTTCTGATTCTGCAAAAAAAAACAGCAAGCAGCGACAGGCTTAAACAACTTTCTTCCGCCGATGATCAAAATTCCTTCCTGGCGAAGATTAGCAATAACGACGCGGTAACCTTGATGCTTGAATTTCCGATGGTAATGTTCAGCCAATAAGCGAACCAACTTATGTTTCCCAGGGAGAACAATAGGGTGTTTTAACTGCTCGGGTAGATCTGTTCTATCGAGTCTTCCTCCACTTCGTAGGACGCCACACGCGTCGATGTGAATATCAAGTTTGAAATATTCTTGGCGAGTTTTCTGCAAGTTGTCATGTAAATAAGATTGGCAAAGTTTAATGACAGTCCGTTCTGCTAAGCGGAGCTCTTCCAACATATTGTTTGAACTTCCTTCGATGACAGAAAAGGTCTTTCGCCGGATAACAATCCTAACCAATGCGACAGTTTCCAAAACATCTAACCATGATGAAAGTTCTTCTGTTAATCGTGATCCAAAGTCCTCGATTTCATCTCTTTCAGCTTGAACAACAAGTACCTTTTTCATTCTGCGATACTTCTTTTCTTTGGGTTTGGGCTTTTCCAATATCTCACTGTCTGCTTCGAGATTCTCATCAAATTTGGGCCAAGTACTTTCGGGTTGCTTGAGAAAATCAGGACCTTGGTGCCATGTTGTAAGATCTTCAGCGGATATTGGTTTGGTAAGGTTATCGGCAGGATTAAACTTACTCGGGACGTACTTTAGTTCCTTTTCCGCGTCTCTGTGTGAATCTTGAAATTCTTGAATTCTTGGAGCTACGAATAGGATAAATCGAGATGATTGAGACTTTAACCAATAAATCACGACTTTGCTATCAATCCAGAATCGTTTATATTCGAAATTGTATGCAAGGGCATTGATGACTTCTTCTACCAATCTGCTCATCGCGATTGCTCCCATTAATTATTTCTTGGGTGTTGACTTGTACTTAAGTGGGGCAACAAATGCTTTTGAGGCAAAGGTTTGTTTCACTCCTTTAGCCGTCTCCCATCTCAGAAAGATACAAGTTCCAAACCCTCGATCTCCAGCATCCGAGAAGGCGTGTAATTGTGGGTTTCCTCTAGCAGTTGGTGGTTTTAGGCATCGATCTAATTCTATTCCCTCGAGTTTGTTCATCTCTTCTACATTCGTCTGCCAAATATGAATGGATTCCTCTGGTAATGCATCATCCCATTTATATCCAGCCCCCCAAATCGCTTGCAGATCAATTCTATACTTCATTGTGACCGGTAATAAAAAGCCAAGAGGATCCCATAACTTCATCACCAATCCTAAGACATTTCTTTTCGAAAGTCCTGTTCCAGGGAAAACAACAACTTTTGGTTTCTCTCTCAACGTGTCTTTCGATTTGTTCCACAGGTGACCAAGGAAATCCACCTCTTTCTCCTCCGGGTTCTTATCTACAGCTGCATGATTGGAATTCCATGCCTTGATAGAGAACTTTCCCATTGCTAGAATGCTGTCAACCTCTGCAACAGTTCGTTCTGCCTTGTTTGGGTCTGGGACTGAATTACCTATGTCATCGATATTCGTCTTTCTTTCCAAAACTTCTGCACCAAGTGGATGTTCCTCTTTGTGTATATCGGCCAACATACGAATGGCCAACATGGCGAGGTCAGGGCTACAAGTATCCCCGAAAATAACACGTTTCCATTGAAATACGAATGGTTGAGAATAATTGTCACCGCCAAATCTCCAAAGAAATCGATGGAACCTTTGATCTGTTTCTGAGATTTCAATTTGGTTGAACATTTTGAAAATATCTCCAGTAACTGCAACGCGTTCCTCTCTCCAAGCTAGTCGGCATCTGAATAACGAGTTCGTGAAATTTGGCCCCTTCTCTAACGCATCATTAAGATATACCCCTCGAAACGGTGATGCTGAATAAAAAACTACTCTTAGTTTAGTGGATGACTTGTCAGGTCTTTCGACAATCTTATGGTTAAAGTACCACGCCTTTTCCTCCTTAGCAAGTGAAGTTTCTTTTGATTCTAAAATCTCCACTACTCCACGCTCTAAAAGACTTTCAATTTCTCGGTTGTACTCATCTAACTTTCCATTTTGCACCAGCTGTTTCTCACGTTTCTCCATTTGAGCCAATGCTCGATCATAGTTATTTGGTAGTGCATCAGGAAACCCGGGTTTCCATGGCATTTGAACTCGAACTCGACCGTCTTCGCTTGTTGTTGTTGTAGCTTCAACATGCTTTATGAATGCTGTCTCTAAGATCTCATAGTCTGAACAAGTGCAAAGTTTACTAGGTTTCACCCCAAGGACATCCCCATTAAAGAAATCTCTTAATTGCTGGTCTTCGGATTTGCTAATGAAACTGACTTTGGCAATCTTGGCAAATTTAGGTTTAGGTGGTTCTACAATACCGCCGAAAAGGTAACAGCCGAGCTTTGTGAAGGCAATGGATGGATGTTTGTCTGGATCAGAAGGAGCTTGCAAAACACTTAATGTTTGTATATAAGGTGCATAATCTCTACCTATGAGAAGGTCCACTGGTCCTCCATACAAAGCTATTTGATCACCAAATGGCTTCAGGTATTCATACTTATCAAACACTTGTGACGGTATAGGGCTTACATCAAAACAGGGCTTATCTACTGACGATGCTTGAATGCTGTACGAGAGTGCATCTGATTCAAGAGATTTTACTTCTAGGTTGAAATCCTTTGAAAGTTCCTCATGTACATTTCCCCCTGCTGTACCAAACTTAAGTGTACTTGAACCAAGATCAGGTAAACAAAGACGATTTACAAACTTTTTTCGTACTAAAGTGGTATCACTCCCATTGTCAAGAAAACAATTTGCTTTGATCCAAACACCGTCAGCTGATTTAACATTAATAGCAAGTAAAGGGGAGTAATCCACTCTTCTATGGATGTTCTTGCCAGTTGCAACAGACCCAGAGATTGCATTGTCACTATTTGGTGACATCACATGTCTGCCCCCCATTTCCTCTCCACTCCGATTAAGATGGGTTGGTGGGGAAGTGTTTTTTATCCATTTGGGCATAATGTCCAATGATGTTGTCTTCCCCCGCATGCAACACACCTACCGCTTTCGACTTTCTTGTTGCAATTCTTTGCCATATGTATTCCTAAGCATATGAAGCACCTCTGATTTTCACCAATGAACTGCCTTTTATCTTGAGTTGATCTTTGCATATATACCGGACAGTCAACAAACCGATGAGTGGATTCGCGTCCAAGAATACATGTGTTCCTAGTATAATAAGATGGCCCCACAGTCCGCTTGTTTTCCTCTGTATCTTGTTGTACCACATTAAGATGAGCTCTTGGTGACTTTACAATGTTATGCGGTAACTGGCTTACAAGTCCACGTCGCTCTAAGGTGGTTGCTTCAGATCTTAAAAATTCAGCTAGACTTTCTATAGATTCGACTATACCCTGTGACTTTCCAAGCTCACAATATGTGGCATACCGTAGTGCAGTTTCCTGGTCCAACCGATAACATGCCTGTTGGTGGATGTTGCATCTTCCTTTAACCCCAAGTCCTCCATCCTTCTAACAAATAGAGAAATTGCATTTGCTAGCTGCCTCATGCTTGAAGAATTTCTGTGGGAACTTGCTGGTATAATTTCATGCCGGACTGTTGAAACTGGAATTTGTTTCCCTAATCGTTCCCAGACACTTTTAATAGATTTACAATCTTGAATGACAGTTTGGTACTCATTGGCATTGTCCCTTTTCGAACCAAGTTATTTGCACTTGGTCATCAGTCATGCGAGCTTGAGTGAACATATCTTTCCACATGTAGAAATTTGCCTTTTGACGAGCCCAACATGGCGGTTCCAAGCCTGTTAGCTTAAGAGGGGCAACCCCCCCGGTTTGTGTCTTGACACAGAGTTCAGCTAGTTTGTTCTGAACTCCTACTAAAGCATTTGTAAGTTCTATTCCTACTGGATTTTCCATAGTCTCAGTATGTCCCTGTTCATTGATGTTTTGTTTAATTGTACTACAAATATGTTCTACTTGTACCTCTTGTTGTAGGAGTTGTTGTTTAGATTCCTCAATGTCTGCCCAGTACGACGTATGATCTCCTTCTTCGTCGGTAATAAATTTGATTCCCTTAGTAAGTCTTCCATCTGCTGATTAAAATCCAACGATTTCGAAATTTGAATGTCTAAATCTTTCATAATACTTGATAGTTTATCTTCCCTGATAATTGCCAATTTTGATAACTGTTCCCACCGATTAACTAACGAAGTTACTCTACCTTTGTGTGCTGTACGGCTCCTCTTAAGTTTGTCGAATTCCTCAGTGATTTTCTCCATGATGTTGTCCGTGATATTTATAATCCTTTGGTTTGATACCTAAATCTTGTAAAATCCATGACATTTGTCCACGTATAAGTCCAATTCCGGTGCTAGCAAGCCGCTGTTAACTGTTACTAGTTTGGCTTTAGCTAAAACCTGCTCACCGGTCATTTTTCATATATAAATCTTTATTCTCCAAAAATACGGTAACAGATAGTATACATTTTAGCGATCTTGTGTTTAACAAGAAAAACATGGCCGTAATCATAATATTAACTGCGCATGTCCGAACAAAATATCAACGTCCCTACCCCCCTAGGGTAAATAAGTGAAAATCCAATTCAATTGCCAGAGCAAGATTTATTATTTTCGAGCAAATGTTAATACCAAAATTGTAGCTCATGTAAAAAGGAACATTATTGGAAAGTTTCATTGCATTTGAAGAAATAGAAGTATTTATTTTTATTTTTTGAAAGTTGCATACAAAATGCCGAGATCGTTAAAATTTAATTCCCGCACGCGCAATAAATTACGAAATGCCATATAAGGTCAGTGTTGATTGCTATAAACCAATGAAAATCCGCCATCTAGGCAATGACATCACGAGGAATCGATTGCCGGTACCTTCAATACGCTAGGGTACAAAGTCGCGGAGATTTTAGGTTCCGAAGTTGTCCGAGCGTGCGCCGACAAAACCGGCTTTCACAACAAATACACAATATAAACGAGAATTGCCGTAAAAGGGCTGTAAACAAACACAATTTACTTGGCTAAAGAGATCGTAAAACGCTGAATCGAACGGTGGTATTGTAATCTACATAGCATGCATTGAACCGAAGATATGAACCTGCAAAATTCTTATAGCGATATCGCTATAAAAACATTAGCCGTCAACGATAAAGAGGTACTTTTGAGATAGTCACCGAAAGAAATCTAGATGACGTAGTCTGTGGTGTATGTGGCGTTTGCCCTGAGATCTGTTTGGTCCGTCACTACCACCGTCACTACCGCCACCTTCGCCACTACTGCCACCAGGGCGCTTATATATATAAGCGCCCTGACTGCCACCTTCGCCACCACCGTCACTACACTCCACCTTCGCCACTACCGCCACCTTCGAATTCGCCACTACCCGCGTCACCTTCGCCACTACTGCCACCTTCGCCACCACCGTCACTACCGCCACCTTCGCCACTACCACCACCTTCACCACTACTGCCACCTTCGCCACGTGCACCACCGTCACTATCGCCACTACAGCCACCTTCGCCACTACCGTCACTACCGCCACCTTCACCACTACTGCCACCTTCACCACCACCGTCACTACCGCCACCTTCGCCACTACCGTTACCTTCGCCCCTACTGCCACCTTCGCCACTACCGCCACCTTCACCTTCACCACTACTGCCACCTTCGCCACCACCGTCACTACCTACTCTCGTTGACTCTCGTTAGAGACAGAGCTCCGCAAAATATGGCCTTAAACTCAACAAATCAAACTTATGATCTGTTTGATGTAAAAAACAACAAATTATTATGGCAAGGAGATCTTTCTCAATTAAAGACATTCGTTGCGAACGAAGTGAATCAAAGAGATGCTGAAAATGCGATATGGCGATCGCCGAGCGGAGGCACATGGTGCTTTAAAGGCGAAGGCGATGATCTGTTAGTAACGTGGCACAGCAAAAGCAAAACGATCTCTTTTGACGGTAAAGCGGCTGATGAAATTAAAGAACGAATTCACGAAGCTATAAGCAACAAATATACAGATTTGACAAATGTCGAAGTCGCAAATGTAGAAGCCACCAATGTTGAAGCCGCAAAGGTCGAAGCTACAAATGTCGAAGCCACAAATGTCAAGGCTACAAACGACGAAACCGCAGATATCGAAGCCAGAGATAATACTAACGCTATCGAATTGGTCAACATCAGTGATTCTACCTTACTGCCTAATGATTTATGCGGTAAGTCGTCTGATCTAGCTGACAAGGTTGAACTCCTTGAAGATCGAATGAATAATAACTTTATGGATATCGCAAAATCAATAAACAGTTTGAAAGCAAAGGAAGGATTAAATACGGAGCTCTCCCGTGAATATGTTGATAGTATTGTGCGGGAAAATGTAAAATTAAGACAGGATAATGAAAATTTAAGGGAGCGTTCTGAAAATCTTTCGTATATTATATCAGATCTAAACACTAAAGCTAAAAGATTCGAAAATGAGAAAGAATCCCTGATTACAGCTTTGGGAATGTTACAATCAGATCTAAATGAGAAATATAAAGGGGCTGATTGGCAAACTGTCAAAGGTTCTGTTATAAAAAACGGTAGCTGTAAACAGATGTCCGCATCTAGTATAGATGCTGATATCAATCCGAATGTCGAGATTAGCAACAGATTTGAAAGTCTAATTTACGAAGGCGATGAAGAATCTGATGATCAAGAAATTCCTAACACGACAAAAACAAAAGAGAAATTAAGCCTTCAACGAAAGGGCTTTGGTAAGAATCACATGAGTGAATCTGATGACAAAGCTGCTCAATCGAAAGTCAACAAGCAGACGTCACAGCAGATTAATCAGGAACAAAAGCATAAGAAGAATAAGAATAAGAAACAAAAGGTGAAGAATAACGAACAAAAGGCAAAGGAAAACGAGCAAACAAGAGAAGCGCATAAGGCAAGTGAGGAAATAACAGCAGAAAGACAACGCACTAAAGAAACGGTTGTTATAGCTGGAGATTCGATTATAAAATATGTAAAAGGTTGGGAAGTATCCAACACTGACAGAAACGTAATAGTTAAGTCTTTCTCAGGTGCAACAGTTAATGATATGTCTGATTTCTTAAAGCCCACTGCACGAAAGCAACCCGATAAGCTCATTATCCATGCAGGCACAAACGACATACGCTATTCAAGTCCTAAAGAAATTGCAAAGAAAATTATCGAGTTAGCAGAGAATTTTAAAAAGGATTGCAATGATACTGAAGTCATCATCTCTTCTTTAGTCACTAGATGCGATAGAGAGGAACTTACAACGAAGGTAAATGAGACCAACAATATACTAAAGTCAAGCTGCTTGAAGAAAAAGCTTGCATTTTTAGACAATAGTAATATTAGTCGCTCTCATTTAAATAGTAGAGGACTGCATTTAAACCGAGAAGGTAGCTCTTTGCTTCAGGCAAACTTTTCATATTTCTTAAGTTCGCATAATTGAAATGAGGACGGGTCGAGGAGGAGTGCTAATGATGCCTGTTTAAATATTCCGAAAACAAGGGGTTTTAAGATGGCTATGCTTAATGTAGTTAGCCTTCCGAAACACCTTGATGAAATCCGATTATTACTTCATGATAAATATCTAGATGTTTTAGCAGTTAATGAAACCCGTTTGGACTCCACTATTTCCGATGGGATTGTTAGCATTGAAGGTTATGACTTGCTACGTGCTGATCGGAATAGAAATGGAGGAGGGTATGTATTTATATAAGACGCCATATAAATTATGAAAATCGCCTGATCTAATTCCAACAGGCCTTGAAGCTGTCTGTGTGGAAATTAAGCAGGCTAATAGTCAATCTTTTATAGTTTCAAGTATTTATAGACCACCATGTTCCGCTAGTGAAGTGTTTATAAAAATTGAGAGGCTAATCAAATCAATTGATGATGAAAATATAGAATTTTATATTTTGGGAGATTTAAATTGTAATATGCTAGAACCAACTTTGTCCACCACTAGAAGGCTTCAAGACGTTTTGGAATTATATCAGCTTACACAATTAATTAATAACCCTACGCGTATTACCCAGTCTAGCCAATCATTATTGGATGTAGTAATTGCGTCAATGCCTGAAAAAATAATTTTTTCAGGTGTAGTCCATCTCGGAATTAGTGATCACAGCCTCATTTATAGTATTCGGAAAATAAGTACAAGAATAAAAACTGATTTGCAAGGTTCTGTCGAGTATAGAAATTTTAAGAATTTCAATGTTTCAGGCTTTCTATATGACTTACAAAATATACCTTGGGAAGAAATAAGATTTAAAAGAAATGTAGATGAAATGTGGCGGTTATGGAAAACATTCTTTGTAGATGTGCTGGATAAACATGCCCCTGTGAGAGTAAAAAGACTAAGAAAAGGGGGCAATATTCCTTGGGTAAGCCGGGAAGTAAAGGAAAAATTATTTAAAAGAGATGCTCTTAAGCGTAAAGCAATAAAGACAAATAAAGAAGAAGACTGGAGACTATATAAGTCATCTAGAAATGTTGCTAACACTGCTTTGCGCAGTGCTAAAAGAGATTATTATGCAAACAAATTCACAAATAATAAACAGAATCCTAAATATGCTTGGAGAACAATAAACGATATATTAGGTCGAAACAGAAAACAGACTACGATTAATGAAATTAAACTTCCAGGTAAAACTGTTACATCGACCGACGAATTAGTCGACATTTTTAATGATCATTTTAGTAATATTGGCCCAAAGCTTGCTGAGTCTATTCCAAATGACAATGACGTTAGTTTTCGAGATTTTATTACTCAACAAAAATCTAAGACAAAGAACAGTTTCTCATTTCGACCAGTGAGTGTAACATTGGTTTACACTCTTCTAGTTAATTTGTCTACCACCAAAGCGACTGGAATGGATAAAATTTCAGCTAAAATTCTACAAGTAGCAGCTCCAGTTATTGCACCTTCTCTTACTGAGATTTTTAATATGTCAATTGACTCGGATCAATTTCCTTCTGATTGGAAAGCTGCAAGGGTTATTCCATTGTTTAAGAAAGGTCAGCGGTCCATGTTGGACAACTATAGACCGATATCAATCCTTCCTGTAGTAAGTAAACTTACGGAAAGAATTATGTATGATCAAATGTATGAGTATCTTAACCAGAATAATCTTTTCTCAAAACACCAATTTGGTTTCAGACCTCATCATTCCACAACTACTACATTATTGGATTGTACGAACGAATGGTATACCAACATGGACCGTGGGCTGTATAACTTAGTTATTTTTCTTGACCTAAAAAAAGCATTCGATACAGTCGACCACGAAATACTGTTAAGTAAGTTTGAAATGTATGGTTTCCAAAGGAAAGCATTAAATCTTTTACGTTGCTATTTGACGCACCGAACTCAAAGTTGTCAATTGGCCAGTATACTCTCGGTGGAGAAAGAAATCATTTGTGGCATTCCTCAGGGAAGTATACTCGGCCCTCTCTTATTTATTATGTATATAAATGATTTGCCAAGCTGCCTAGAACGCACAACTCCAAGAATGTTTGCTGATGATACTAACTTAACGGCAGTAGGCAGAACAATTAGTGAGGCGGAAGAGAGGGCGAGCGTAGACATGAGGAATGTTCAGAAATGGCTTTGTGCAAATAAACTAAGTCTAAATATAATGAAAACCGAGTATGTTGTAATTGGAACACGACATAAAATAAGTAATATTGATACCCATCAAGGAGTTAAAATAAATAATCAATTGATTAAAAAAGTTAAAAATACCAAAGCTCTTGGAGTTGAATTAGACGAAAATTTGAGTTGGGAAAAACACATTAACCATATTAGCAGTAAAATATCATCAGGTATTGGGGCTATTAGAAAAATGAGGGAGTATGTCGAACAAGACATTTTGATAAAAGTTTATAATGCCTTAATCCAACCTTATTTTGATTATTGCTGTGAAGTATGGGATACACTTAATAATGGCCTAAGCGAACGTCTACAGAAATTCCAAAACAGAGCGGCTAGGTTGATCATGAACTTAAAAAATGAACATGGTCAGTCTATTTTGGCACGAAAATCTCTAGGCTGGGTAACACTTGAAGAGCGTAGGGCACAAATGAAAGCCAGGCTCATGTACAAGACAGTTAATGGTTTAGCCCCCCAACGACTATGCGAAGCTTTCCAAAATCTGAATACCATTCATGACCATAATCTGAGAGGTTCTTCAACATGGTTTTATATTCCAAGACCAAAAACGGAATCCTTAAAAAAAAGCTTCCAATATTGTGGGGCTAAACTATGGAATCAGATACCTGAAGAGATACGCAATTCGGTATCGTATAATTCGTTCTGTAAAAAGCTATCTTCCTCGACCTTAATCTCGACTTAAAGTAGTAGTTAATTTTTTGTCTAAATAGGTATATAAGTGTATTTGTTATGTATGTAATATTAGAGCTAGTATATAAATAATAATTTGTAAGTACACATCCCTTTTGGAAATCAGCTTTTGCTGAAAAGGCCAATGTGTTTAAATAAAGTTGATCTATCTATCTACCGCCACCTTCGCCACCGGCCTTCACCACTACTTCCACCTTCGCCACCGCATTCACTACAGCCATCTTCGCCACAACTGCCACCTTCGCCACCACCGTCACTACCGCCACCTTCGCCACTACCGCTACCTTCGCCACTACTGCCACCTTCGCCATCACCGTCACTTAAATTGTTGAAGAATACGATATAAGAATATGTTCTCATCACATATCATTCGCATCCGTGTTGTATCGGATATACAACGCTCGCATTCGGCTCGAGTTTGTATATCCGATACAACACGGCCGCTCATGTTGTAAATAGTACATATTAAATAAATATTAAGTATATCATCAATATGATTGGATTGCCACCAGTGCCACCAGTGCCACCTTCGTCACCACCACTACCATCACCACTACTGTGTATAGATATTATGTATAACTGTATATGTGAAATATAGTTTTTCGTACTATTATTTATTGATACTAAATGAACCGTTGTGTATCATTATTATGTAATAGTACACAGTGTGTTGGGGGTATCTTCTTTTCACTAGAAAAGAGGGGGACATTGGGATTTCCGGTATTGCGGTTTTGAAGCAATTTTCATGCGGTATTTCGGTAATTTTACCCTCACGGTGCGGTATCGGAAGATCACTTGTAGTGCAGCTTCGGTATTCCGTCTAATTTCGACACGGTATCGCGGTTTTTGACAATTTTTTTCGCGGCATTGCGGTTCGTGGGACCCTCCAATGTCGCCCTCTAGAAAAAGCATGTGCTATTCTTATACAAAAAAATCAATATTTGAAGGACTTCATAAGTTAATGTTTGAATGAAGTTTTATCAGAAATCAACATGATTGGCCGACCACCACGGCCACCACATTAGACCCGTGAACCAATCAGCTACAACCTTTTAAACAGTGCGAAGCTTGCGCTTTGCGCTAATATTCCTGTACAACCCAAAATAACCTGTATATTATAACACTGCTGCATGTTTTAGAAAATAGAAAGCGATTGTTATTCGCGCGACACCAACTGCAGTGGGCATTTTTAATAAAATGCGCGTTACGCGATATTTCAATAACAAACGCACGACTTGAATAGACGCAAATAGTGCGTTTGTCTTTTTGAAAATAATGATTGTTCAGTCAAGTTTGCTTTTGCGCACATACTCATGTAAAACCCACCATAAACTACACATAGATATATCACTGTTGTATATTTTAGAAATCGTTTGTTATTCGCGCGACAAGCGGAATATATATTGCGCGTCATGCGATATGTCGGTAATAGCGCACTAGAATAAACGCGAATAGCACATTTGTTTTGTAGTGCTTATATCACAAATTTTTTTTTTGATATTTAATAGAGAATAAAAAGTTAGTTAATAAGTTCTTTTACAGTTTTTAATTTTCGATTTTCGTTTGCGAGGTATATGCATTTAAATGGTAATTTTCGTGAAAAAAGTCGCAAATCGACCAAGAGTCTGGAACGAGCCTGTGTGACGTAACTTAAGGAACTTGTTTACGGCGCGCTATATGTATTGACTTATCTGGCTTAGAGAAAACTGCTAGTGGGACTAAAAAATAAATATTATTCCATCAAAGATAACCTTTATGTTGCCCACAAAATATACCAGAAGACTCTGAAGGCGTACAAAATGTGACTGGAGTTTGCAATGCAGAATCAACTGTCAATGCTTAAAGCAGACATGGCCTAAGTACGCCCGACAAAAGGCGACAAGACACAATTGCCTTCGTCTATTTGTGCTAAACCTTCGCAGGTGAGGACATGTTTACAAATTATAACCAAAATATATATACAGAAATTCTGATCAGAAAAGGCCAACATAATAACATAGAATATTTGCGACGCCAACTACAACAAACATTCCAAAATATACAAGCCGACGTTTTAGTTGCAAAGAATGCCATATGAACTGTCTGCTTGTTTGCCGATATCCTACTGTTAGATCGTTGGCAACAGTTTGCAGACCGTACCTCCTCTGCGGTGGGCTAGGGAAAGAATTAGCTTATAGCTTCTCCTTAGTATAGTGAACGACAAGACGACGAAACGATTGTAGAACACTCGCCTCCCGGTATGGTTATAATAATAAATGGCTGAAATATAATGCCGCGCGCCATCATCTCCGGCCGCAAGTATCTTAATTATATTACTTTATAACTGTCTGGAATACTAACAAGTCCTTGTTTGTGCCATTTTAAAGCGTTCTTGAACTATTTTTGACTGCGTATATGTAATATGATTTACATAGAAATTATGTGTCTTCTCTATAGTAGCTGCGAACACCGTGACGAGACTGATCTGTCGGGATCATGCTTATACTATACAGCTTATCGTGTACGTTTTGTACAGGCTTATATTGCGCAAATTTGACGCAGTCACTGCGAAAAGTACAAGGGGCATTCTTATTTCCTTAGACAACGTATGGTGTTGTCCGACGGTTCTAATATATACAATCCGCTTGAAATGACAATGTTTACTTTTCGAGACAGGTCTTTGGCTCTTTGCGAAGCTGGTCAGTTGAGCAGTCTGAAGCGCTATCGGTTCTGGAATTGGAAATGTGAGATAAATCCACCACTGAAGAGCTATAATGGAAAACGTAGCCATACCGAGGCTCTTTTCCATTCTTGAAAATTTAAATTTCTCAAACACAAGAAATAAAAGAAGACTAGACTAGAGATCAAATAATCTATAATATTATATTATATTAAAGCAAACCATAGACGCACGCAGAGTTGTCACGCTTGTGCCGTGCGTTATTGTAATAATCGCCACGAAATTTCAGCCACACAGTACAGTCCATACTCATACTGGGTCTCTGCTGGGCTGTGATCTGGTCATCACTTTAAAATGGCAAAGCAATTCCTTTTTCAACTCAGTAAAATTATGAAGCAATAATATACAAGTCAAAACAGTAAAATTAAAGAAAAGCTTCCGTCCCTTAAGCTACGTCACACAAGTGTCGCGCCAGGCCTTTTCCTGCCCGCGACTTTTTTTCAAAAATAGCCCATTTTGCCATGTTTAAAGTCGTTTATCTCACAAACGAAAAACGAAAACCAAAAACTCTAAAGAACTTATTAACTAACTTTTTGTCCTCTATTAAATATCAAAAATTATTTTTTGTGATATAAGCACTTTAAGCTTGGGCTTAGCGCTATATTAGCCATGTAAACCCAACATATATACTGTACATATTCTTGCGCGTTTGTTATCCCCGTAATCATGACTATTTCATTTGACATGAAATTATATTTTGCGTGTCATATGATATTTATTTTATATATTTATATTTTTTATGTTTACTTTACGCAGACGATTTGGTTTTATTATCTGAATCCGGCAAAACTGGCTTGCAAAACTGCCTTACAAAACTTGAGTTTTTTAGCAAAAAATGGAAGTGTTATTAGTATTTGGGACAGCTACCCAAAGACGCATACATTTGATAACAACATTTTAGAACAAGTAGAAGAATATTGTTACCTAGGTACTATTTTTCATTTTTCTGATAACTTTAAAAGAGCACAAAAAGTGTTATATAGCCTAATAAAACATTATGTGTGTATCATAGCCTTTTCAAAAGTTTTTCAAACGTAAAAAATGTTCCAATTAAAATACTTCTCAAATTATTCTCCTCAATGGTAGTTCCAATTTTACTGTATAGCTGTGAGGTTTGGGGTCCTCTTTTACGGGTAAAGTAAAGTAAATTCATTTGAGATGTGTCAAACTAAAATTTTTAAAATAACAAATCAAATAGAAAGCCTCCATTTGAAATTCTGTAAACGAGTCCTAGGCGTTCATTCAAAATCTACTAATTTAGCGGCATATGCTGAGATAGGAAGGACACCTCTAATTACGCAAATAGCTACACTTATTGCTGTGGAGCGAGCGAGCTTAGCAGCAGCGTAATATGTGCAGAGAGGGACTTTTGAAGTAAATTTTATTTAGCGCATGGAATTGTGGTCGTGCGCGCTTGCTATGCGCAGAACACAAATTTTAAACTCGCTCAGTTCCATGTGCTTTTCGATTTTGACGGATGGAGTCTTCGAATTTTTATCGAATTTCTAAAGCTTTTTCAAGTCTATTTTGACCATTCAAGGTAGGATATTTTGTCTTTTGTTTATATGTTACGTTTAGATTTGTTTACTCCTTTTTGGAAAGTTGGCAATCTCAATCTATATATCTATGAAACGCTGAAAGCACACAACTGCTGTAAAGCATGGAAGTCTTACATATAGATGTCTTTAAAAGGTTTTTCTATCCATTCGCGTTTATGATATATAATGCGCTTGATCTATGGCATTCAACTGTAACCACTTTTCGCACAACATCATTTATTTTGTCGGAAAACTATAATTATACACTTCACACAATTTTGAGTAATTTCCCTCGCTAAGGACGAAAAATTACGACGAGAACTTGAGAATCGGGCTTAGACGAAGAAGGCAATCCAAGATGGCACATACTATCAAAAGTGCGAATTAAAATAGGGGTTTACAAGACAACGTCTTACACTGCCTTGTTGATTTCAACTCCTCAAGGGAAGCAATATACCTAAACTTAATTTTGAACTTGGAATATTAATTTTTGTTTAAGACAAACATGACGTTGAAAATATGAAATCTATCCTCAAAATGGGTCCCTAAGTCATATTTTGAGTTCTAGCACAGGCAGAAAAAAAGTAAAAGCACAAGTCCCAAGCTGAAAATAATTGTTTTGCCACAGTGTATATAAAAGTGCTAAAATTGAGGCGTTCAGGCACACACAGAACTCGTTTAACCCCTAACAACGTAGGCCTAAAACGTAGGGTTATGGAAAATCTTTGTCCGTCGGTACTACCCGGCTTCAGTATTGTGTGCATTGAATCCATTATGTTTGCATAATTTATCATTAAATCATACATACCCTTGCATTCCCTTAGCGTTTCTAAATATGCACAAACCGGGCCACTTGAAATACGACACCACACTAATCTGATCTTGTGAGAAAATTACGCAAATCTGACCATCAGATAAGCGCTCATTAATGCTGTGAGGATAAATGGTGCTAAGTCGGAAAATGAGACGCATTTCTTGTCTTTTACGGCTATCATTGCTGCCTAAAATGGGACACAGAGCTCGAATTTTCATATCTGAAACAGCGTGATTGCCAGTGTTGAAACGTCTAGAAACGTTGTCTGTGACAGCACGACAATGCTTACCAAACTTTGTCCTTAAATATCTTCCAGTTTCACCAATATAGAGCATGCCACATTTAACTGCATGAAATACAGTGTTGTAAATACTCGTTACTGAAGTAACGCATTATTAGTTACTTTTTTAGTAATTTTTCGGTAATTTACTACTTTCTGTACGAAAGTAATTTTAATTAGTAACGTAATTAATTACTTTTTGAAGGTCATGCACCAGTCAATTGAAACCCATGCCCCCCGAGAGTGTGCGGGGATTTTAACATTTCTCTTGTGCTAAAATCCCGGCCTTAAAATGTTGTCCATTTGTTAAAATGCCCGGCTTGCCAGGCCGAACATATAGCTTTCCAAAGTCTAGTTTTCCATCTAGGGGTCCGATCAGTCATTTTTTATATAAAAACGCGCTGGTACAGGGAGCTGTCAAAGAAGAAAGTCTGGCAAACGTGTGTCAGTTTACTTAATCGAAGGCTCTACCGCTTCTACGGTTATCCCGGCCTTTGTATCAGTGTTAAAACCCCGGGTAGAAAGGTTGCAACGTTTGTGAAAACTCTGTATTTCCCCCGCAAAGTCCCGTTAAAACACTGCATGTGCCTGGGGGTGGGGGGTAACATTTTGCAAAAGTAATTTTGCATGCCTTACTTCTGTGTACTTTATATTATTTTCCAACTTTACAAATTCCTCATTCCGACGACTTCGTCCATGTGTAATATAGTCTGTTTCAGTGTTTGTAGTAATTTGAAAATCGTTTTATTCGCTTGAATTTCGTTTCAACTGTTTTTAATCAAAGATGCCTGTGGTGTTTCTAATTAGCGATCATCATAGAACATGGTAAATACTTCATGACATTGTATTGTCTTGCTTGGACAGTGCGAAAACAACATGAATATGGATGAATCTAAATACATATATTATCTTATAAATAAAAAGTAATCTGAAAAGTAATTAGTAAATATTACTTTTTAGTATAATTTGAGTAGTAAATAATGCATTTCAAGTGTTTTGATTGGTTGCCTGACTAGTAAATCTGAGGCATTATTTACTAGCTGAAGTAGTAAATAATGCTTTTTTTCAAAATTATGGCTTCCCAAAGTCGTTTTGTTGTAACTTCTCTTGACGAAATTGAACAAATAAAGGAAAATGCAATTCCAAAAAATACGAAATTGGCAACAAAATTTGGGGTTAAGCTATTTAATGGTAAGAAGCGTTTTGCAACTTTTTTGACAATTTAAAACTTACGAGTGACAAGCAAAGAGCGATAAAATTGATAAAATGTTTTTACTGTTTTTTTTTACATCAGAATGGTTCTCACAGCAAAACGAGTTCACAACTAAGTTTGAGAACGTGGAAATTGATGAAATGAATCAATGTTTATCAAAGTTCTACATTTCTGCTAGAAAAACAGATGGTTCATACTATAAAAATCAAGCTTAATGTCAATGAGAGCAGCGTTGGATCGCTATCTTCGCTCACCACCGTACAACAAAAAGTTTTCAATTTGCGACCCAGTCATCTTTCAAGAAGCAAATAAAGCATTGCATTCCTACCTCAAACACCTTATCGGCACAGGAAAGATCACAGGAACTGTCCACAAAAACCCTTTGACTCCTGAAGCCGTACAACTGCGATTAGCGCGTTTGACGTCGGCTGACAGCCGGAAAAATGTCTCCGATTGTACTATAGTATACTATTGACCGAAACTAAGCGCGTTTTTCGGGAGACTGGATCTAGAATCTTTCATTAACAAATAAAGCATCAAAACTGAACAAATTTAGCCAAAATTATTGCAGTACGTCTAAATTCGTCTTTCTATTGCTATATAAAGGCAAAATACACGAAATATACTCGAAATGGCAATGAACAAAAAAATAAATACATCGTACGATGTAGGACTTGAACCCACGTTCTTCTAACTAAACTCGTTCGTACATATTATGCATTTCCCGCACTCCGCCACACCTCATGCGAAAATTATGTAAATTAATTTGTTATAAAGTAGCACTTCGTGCGCTATGTAATACTACACCCAGTCTACATATCTGTAGTATGCTCTAATATACTACAATTAATAAAACACGGCTACCTGCCGCCGACGTTACCTGACAGTATAGTAATAATACACTACAATATACTGTATACTACACGGCTGCCAGCCGAGATTATCTGTAGTATACTATAATATACTACAATAAAACACGGCTACCAGCCGACGTTACCTGACAGTATACTAATAATACACTACAATATATACTACACGGCTGCCAGCCGAGATAATCTGTAGTATACTATAATATACTACAATAAAACACGGCTACCAGCCGACGTTACCTGACAGTATACTAATAATACACTACAATATACTGTATACTACACGGCTACCTGCCGAGATAATCTGTAGTATACTATAATATACTACAATAAAACACGGCTACCAGCCGACGTTACCTGTCAGTATACTAATAATACACTACAATATACTGTACATGTATACTATACTACACGGCTACCAGCCGAGATAATCTGTAGTATACTATAATATACTACAATAAAACACGGCTACCAGCCGACGTTACTTGTCAGTATACTAATAATACACTACAATATATACTACACGGCTGCCAGCCGAGATAATCTGTAGTATACTATAATATACTACAATAAAACACGGCTACCAGCCGACGTTACCTGTCAGTATACTAATAATACACTACAATATACTGTACATGTATACTACACGGCTACCAGCCGAGATAATCTGTAGTATACTATAATATACTACAATAAAACACGGCTACCAGCCGACGTTACTTGTCAGTATACTAATAATACACTACAATATATACTACACGGCTGCCAGCCGAGATAATCTGTAGTATACTATAATATACTACAATAAAACACGGCTACCAGCCGACGTTACCTGTAGGAGTATACTTGATCAGTGGCGTACAAGGATTTTCAGTCAAGGGGGCCACATATAGGGATTTGTATTTCCCTTTTATTACAGAATCAGTGTTCGCGTGAAGGGTGGACAATTTGGTGATGGCTATATCGTAGTTGCGAAAGTGCCAGTGATAAAGTGTTGAGATAAATTGCTTGATGACAAGTATATCTGATTTGATAATTATAGGTGCACTAGACAATATCTCAGATAATTATGCGGAATGCTGTACGGTGTTGGGCACATTAAATATTGTATATGTTCGGCACACAAATAAGTTTGAACTAGCTTGTTTTGACATGTCTTTACCTTAATACGCTGTGCGCCGCAGCGCCTGCCATTATGATACTGTTTTTTGATCCAATATGTTGCATTGCATGGGACATCACTACATCTCCGATGCCTTCTATATGCAATTGCCCCGCGCTCGAGTTACACTATAAATGACTTTCCTGCATGGACTGGCTAGTTCTGCTTGCCGACAATTAATACCCTAAAATCCTTTTATTCTTAGGTATAGTGCAGTATATTTATGAATAAATTTTACTCTTCATTTACATGCACTTTCTACATGCCTGTGGCTACAGGTGTTATGGTATAATTATATCTGAGTGTTCTCAGGTGCCAGGGAAAGAAAGGTATTTGCGTTACGTTTCCGTACGATACGCGGTAAGATAATTGAGATAGGTGAGAGATTAATGCACTGATAATGTGTTGAAACAATGTGTTTCAGTGACATGTATTCAATGCATCGTTTATCGGTTAATCGCACATTTCCCGCCTATTTGTTTTTCATTTAAATCTGTATTTAATTATGTATTTAAATCTGTATTTAATTAAATCGTATACAAGTTGCCTTTTGATTAAAGAGAAAATCATCTAGTCAAAATTCTCTCTGCTGAAGTAATATGAGTTCAGTTAAACGTAAGAAAATTCGTTCTCTTCCTATAAAAGTTAAGCGTCATATTCCTGGTCAGAAATCCAAAATTGTCTCACATGATTTAATGGTTAGTACAATTGACCAGTATGAATATGACGAAGTGGTATCTGCAACGAGAATGGATGAAGACGTTTATCGAACAGGTGAATCTGTCAACCGAAATTCACAACTTAATTGATAGCGAAACGGAAAACGAAGACTTAACTGAGAGTGAGAGATCCGAATACAGCAAAAGAAAAAATCGATCTTCTACAGCATGGTCTAATGTCATTAACAATTTCTTGCCAAATTGAAGGGCACTTAGTATCGTCGCTAATTTGTTGTGCTTGTAATGACAACATTGGCGAAATTAGATGTTTAGATTGTTCCATGGAGTCTACTTATTGTGAAAGTTGTGCGAGGAAAACACATGAACAATGGAGGTTTTGGACACACTCATTGGAAATAAGAAAAGTATGTATAATTTGTATCCATGTAAGATATGTTTGTACGCAATGGCTGAAGTGGACTTGCCATCAAATCACAAAACTGCTATATATCGCCGGTTGTATATAATTATTTGTTTTTACAGAATGGCACTTTCGTACCTTGGAAGGAGAATAGAACACATTTTCGCAACCACCACCATGATGAATGTTCCTCAGTCAAAAGTAGAGAAGTTGTTTGTGTGGATTGGAGAGGTGATGAATTCCTAACATTTTCCAGCGGGTCCTGTATTTCATTTGAAATTTGATGATTGACTATTTACAATTGTTAAATTTCTTGTCAATTCTATAGGAACACAGCATGTGGTCCAAGTATCATTCTGTAATTGTGAAGATGATTTTGTAACACTTCTGAGATTTGGTCTTTGGGGCGCAACCCCACAACGCCCTGAGTTAGCATTTAATCTTCAATTCATGCGCTCATTGTTGCATCTACACTTAGAAGCTCATGTATCTGTAAAAGGTTTTTGTGCATCGTATTCGTATTTAAATAAGGATAATTTTTTGGATACGGTAAGGATAAAAAATAACTATTCTATTGCTTCAGTTTTCAGTGTCAATTAAGCATATATATATATACAGACTACAGTATACTTTTATACAGACTACAGTATACTTTTATCCTCTTTTAGAAATACAGGTCAATCTACCCAGCCATTCTTAGTTCCTTCGAACATTTCAAACTCTACTACTACGAAATGCAACAACTGACTTTTTTATCTGAATCGCAAGATGATGGTTCTATATGCCCTGCTTGTCCAAAGGTAGATTAATTTGTATATATTATCGTAAAGATATACATACATACTATCTATAATGTCACTCGCTTCTAGTCACATGCCTCGTTTGTACATTGAAATTTGTTTTAAAGCAAAATGGGAAATTAATGGTCACATTCGATGGACTATTTGGCTTGCCAAGGAAACGAGCTGCTGGTGTACAAAGGCACGAACCCTTACTTGGAAATCTCTTTTTGTTGGAGCAAGAAGATGTCGACAATTTTGTTGCCCATTATACAGCCGATACGAAGAAAGAAGAAGGGGTATATAACGGGAGCCTGTACCTTATACTTGTATTTAAATTCACGCAGTATTATAATTCGTGCAGACCTCATTTATTATGAAACTGAGCCGAAATTAAAACTGAGCAAAAAATAATCCGCGCGAAAAGGTTTGCCACTAGACAAGCAAAGTAGAAAATATTTTATATGACATTATGTATAATGTCTATTGGTCACTATAGATTCGTTGTTACAGCTACATAAAGAAACTGTCCTGCTTATCGTTCTCTTGAATATTGTTCGGTTCTCTTAAATATGTTTCGCAGGAATGCAGTACTTTTGTTGCTGGTGATGCTTTGAGAAGTGCTAATAAATTCAAGGCGCTGGATGAAACGGCATTATTTGGATAATCCTGCCGTCATGATTTCCCTGGACGGTTTATCAGCTTGAAACACGGAGAGAGGTGAAGCATGACAATTCTATGTACATGGAACCAGAATATCGCATTGTCTTTGACCTTGAGTTTTAGGCAGGCTAGTAATATATGAACCTAAATAGATCACAAATTCGACTTTAGCCTTATTTTACTAACAGGGCAATATTCATGCGATATATATGCAAATTGGACCTTGCATATATATATAATGCAAAGCTCACTTCCCTTGTGGTCGTTTGAGCACTCTGGCTCCATGACACTTTGCGCATGTCTAGATGCGTTGTCACCGTGTTGTACCACATGCGCTTGGTGAGAGTAAGCTCATGTGCCGGTATAAATACGGTTGCCATCTCGTGTATCGACGTGTATCAAGCTGCACTGACGAGGCGTTGGACGTCGAAACATGCATGTCTGCAGATTGTACTATATGTAATATATACAAACCGCACAAGAGGTCTTTATCAGATTTAAAACATCGAGGCGCAGCCGAGTGTTTTAGATCTGATAAAGGCCGAACTGTAAGGTTTGTATATGACTTCTAAAATGACTCGTTTTGTACGCTCACTGGCGTTGGAATTTTGATGATTGATGTTATCTACGCTGTAAAAATTGAAGGAGAAAATTTGAGCAAGTCTATATCAAATATATAGATCCGCTACGGGTCATGAGTTGCCTTTGTATTTTGCCTATGAATAATTAATGAATTTTAGAAGTATATATAAGGTTTTTTGATTAGAGATTGTTCTCACACTGGTTCGATTCCCGTGGCGTTGGGAGTTCAGATATTTTTTCTGAAAACAAAAAAGAGGTTGAGGGCAATTTTTGTTCAGTTATCTCATTGTAATCATAAATCATACTTGTTTATATATATTTATTTACACTAACATGCAGGCTTGCGTATATGCAGTGTGGATGCTAAGAAACATAGTGGAAACAGCGAAGCAGAATGATATCGACCTTTACATATTGTATGACATCATGTGCGTCTTAAAATCACATTTAGAGGTAAACATATGGATTTGGACATAAAGCATCGTGCCAGGTAGATTTATAATGTGAAAACCATGATTCGAATAACGTAATTAAAACACTTTAGACTTTTGTATGGAACTAATTTTCCGTATAATCTTTCAACATTACGCATTATATTAAAATCAAAGGTTCAGTTAAGCCCACGGAGAATTGAAGGAATTGGGTCAACCGACGGTGAACAATTGGAAAGGCTTTGGTCTTATCTACGCCGTTTCTCAAGAATGGTTAAAGAAATGCGCCCTGAAAATCGCATCGACACGTTGTGTATGGCGCTATATCATTATGGAGAAAGAATTGCATTTCAAATTGGCAAGTACATTTTTATACATGTCCCATCGCATGTCACAAACTTGAACGCGCGCTTCGTTCTATCCACGATATTTGTAGTCGTATACAGGCCATGCAAGACCGATGGCAAGCTGCATGCATTGCTTCAACTAATGTACGATCGAGCCTGCTGCGACAATAAGATTACGACTGATTAATTATCATGGACTTTTAGTTACTGTCTCATTTTTGTATCCGCTTTACTTTAGGTCTCTCGCTTCACAAAAAAAGGCAAAAAGCGGCGGTCGTTTCGGAAAAAATTGCAGATGAGTTGTCAACGTTGCTTGAAATGTAATATACAGCGTTCGACGAAGAGTTACTATATCGGTACATTTTATGAACAGTAACAGTACAAGTTGCCTTCATATCTTATTCAGGTGATGTGCCAGGAGATGTTGAGAAATGGGCAGAAGAAGAACGTCTTTCGCTGGTAAAAGGTATATAGGCCGGCTGTTTTATACTCATCCACCAACTAAAATTTTCTTAATTAATAATTGTACATGTTGTATCTTTTTTATTGCGTCTATACAGAGAGGAATAATGATGCTAATCCTGCAGACTGGCAAATTTCATATCTGGACTTGTTATTGACGTTTTCTCGTTTAAGGTTTGATTTAATTACTATATTAACAACACTTCATGCCGAAGGCTTCACTGACAACTCTCCACTAGCTCTTGTACTACAACTTCACAGGCTCATCAAATATTTCACACTAGCTAAAACTGTTTTCTCTTCCCCATATAATGAAGTGTACAGTTATCAGAGCTTCCAATGGATTCATGTCAACATGGAAAACTTGATACGAAAGTTAAAAGGTATAATCGTCTTAAACCCTATAGGCCGTACAGACGAGAAAGTTTTCCTTGACGAGTTTACTTGTTCGTGTGTACGGAATACTAAGTCTGTATTTTATACAGTACATGTTTAGATTAGATACATAATGATCAAAGATTTTTCTTCAAGCTTTTTGTATTCAGAAAAATCATCGTAACTCCCAACGGGAATCGAATACTTTTACTGAATATCGTCTCAATTAGGCTGGAGAAGAGGATCGTTAAGATTGAGAAGGAAAACAAGATAAACCTAAGGTGGAAACGGGATGATCCGGATTATGTTGAAGCACTCCCTAAATATTTGGAGCATAAAAGAAAGGAAGTCTTGCTCGCTGTTCGTAACAAGTTGTACGAAAAAGTGTTCCTTCAGACACAGAAATCAAAATACGCTGGTTTGTAATAAAATATTTTCATATACTATATGCGTGATTAGTGTTGCGAGATATTACACAATTTACAACGCGATTGGTTGTCCCGATGCTTTAGTATCAACAATGGAACGGCCAACACTTCCTCAGTCTGTGCGAAATGAAGACGTGATGGATTTAACGTCACAACTGTGGTCAACAGTCGATGTGATGGATAATGTAGTTTCCATACAGGCGGATACAGCAGTTAAGTTCGTTGCAAAGAAAAGCAATTGATATGTGGAACCTAAAACATCGATGTGAGGAAGAAGAAGTTAATGTACAGAACGATATGCAGTGTTCCATTTCCCATTGTAATTCGGAATTAGCTGTTATTGACCTGTTCGTCGACTCATTAAATGTAAACAACTCTTCTACCTCGTATGACATTGGAGCTTCCTCGTTGCTTACAAGAAATCGCACGTGTGTTGAATTTCGACGTCATTATTACATACACTCTTTTGGATTCGATGAAATGGAATCAAGTGACTTTGATATTCAGAGCGTAACTGATGTTGTTGACACATATTTATCAGATAGTTATTTAGTACTGACAGCGATCATGATAGTTGATCGATTCCCGTTGGGAGTTCAGATGATTTATCTGAATACAAAAAGCTTGAAGAACAATCTTTTCTTACTATATATCCAAGCTTACAACATGTACTATATCACATAAATATACTTAGTATATGAAAACTATTTAACAATTATACCATGAGCTCAAGTCGTATATGAGCAGATAGCCGAGTCGGCTATCAGCCATATACGACGAGAGCGAATGGTATAATTGTTTTATAATATAGATATTAATTGCATTAATAGACCATTTTGTGTTGTAATGTTTTGATAGTTTGTTTAGCCACAATCCGTGTCGCAACTTGGCCTAAAATGTTTTTGTTAATACTAATATGCTTTTGCTTTATCACTTAAAGTGAAACGGTTTTAGAACAACATTCCTGAAGACTTGAGATATTATTATATATAGGTTTTCATGTAAGACAAGTGCTTGTTGACTGCAAAGTTATTTGTTTTTTCTTGCTATTCAGTTTTCCGAAGAATTTCTATTCTGAACATGTTTTTTCGCTGCTCTTTCGGTACTAATTCCTGAAAAAAACTTTATTTAAACTAGTTTCTAAATTATAAATCCTTTTGCTAACCTGTAAACAATTGCTGGAAGTTTTCTCGTGCTGTTTTTTTCTCTGTTAAGGCTCCAAAATTGGTATATATGTTCTCTTTTCCAGAGATTTGACCATGTGTTCATAAAGAGGAGAACGTTATTACAGCCAACTAAGAAGCTTGGGTGCCCCAGCAAAGTTTATATTTGACGGTTTTTAAGGTTTCCAGATTACAAGGTATATTACACATGTGTGAGAATCACCACACCAAGGTTCATTTAATGTGTGTTTTAAGGCCATCCCTTATTGGTTGTGTAGATTGCTGTTGTTGGTTGTTGTAGTTTGTTACAGACCGGGTGGTGTTCCAAAACATTCGTTCAATTTTGTTAGGTAAATCCCTCGGGGCAACAACTACATAGGGTAAACATGGCAATAAATTATATGTGCAATGACATTATGCTATAATATATGCTCCTAAAACAGTTTCACACTGCACTAGGAAGATAAATTATACTTAATTTATATACTTCGAAAATAAAAACATATGCTGGAATTGTGCAAGAATTAAGGTTCAACATATCAAGACTCGTTTAATCTAGTTTAAGTCTTTACATATGCATTTAAGACCATCTTCGTCAACATTCTGCCGTAAGAGATCACAATTGTATGTCCACGGTGTACAGTTGTGTACAACTATAAATAAAACGCAATTTGCTGCCGCTTTTTTGGCTTCTTCCAGATATGAGATATATTCTCAACATACTTGACGCGACACTTGATACAATTTACATATTAATTACATGTAGCATCTCAATACTTCCGCTATGTTTACGCAACTTCCGGTTTTCTAAGATGCTTACGTCACTGTACGTTAACGCTATATGATCTAACGCCGACCCGAATGGTCCTGTATTTGATTATTTATCGCAACGAATTTAAAGAGTCATTGCCAACCACAGTGCATTGCGCGTTCGTGTTTGTTTGTTTGTTTCATTAAGCCCGGCGCACACTAGTGCAAGTTGTACGCACAGATGTCATTCGTGACCAATTACGTGCGACGAAAATCCTAGTGTGCGGGGAAAATATACAGGATTTTTGTCACTCGTGTCGTGAACAACAAATATCAAACGTGTTTGATATTTTCTGTCATTCGTGACAAAAATTCCTCGCAGCAAAGAATGTATGTTTAGCATTATATATAGTGGTTTATTGCAATTGCATTCAGCGAGCTAGTCGGTGGCGTAGTGGTTTAGGGCGTGTGCTGGCTACAGTTTCTTAGAGCGGCTGTTCAAGCCCGGTCAATCCCGGCCAAAACTTTTTTCTCACTTAAATTATTTTTTCTTTCAAATAATTTTTTCCGACTTGTTTTAACCCCAAAATTCCTTTTCAGACATTTCTGGTTAGGGTTAGGTTAAGGGTTGGAGGTGGGAAAGGTTTATTTTATAAGTATTTGACTTAACTATAGTCAGGCAAATGCCCGCCGCAATTCCTATCGCTAGCTGCAAGTGTTTGTTCACTATCCGCCATGTTGTTTTGGGAAATAACACGCATGCGCACTTCTTTGCTGCGAGGAATTTTTGTCACGAATGACAGAAAATATCAAACACGTTTGATATTTGTTGTTCACGACACGAGTGACAAAAATCCTGTATATTTTCCCCGCACACTAGGATTTTCGTCGCACGTAATTGGTCACGAATGACATCTGTGCGTACAACTTGCACTAGTGTGCGCCTGGCTTTAGATGATTGCTTGGCGTCGTATGCTAATTGCATATATGCCAGTATTTCGGAACCTTCGAATAGCTAGAGAGATGTCTGACTCCGATTCAGATTTAAATATTTTGCGGTATGTTCTGAAAGATATCATGAATATCTATAGTTGACCGGTTTATATATATGCTACGAGAGAAATGTTGTTTAGTTATTTTAATATTGTTTAGGGCAATTTACAGACAGTTCGGTTGAGATTCTTTGGGGTCAGATTGACTTATTTCTACGGCTTGTAATCAACTTTATACTTTATATAAATCTCTTAAGGTAATGCCCTATATACGCCAGTTCGTGTTCTGCTCAACTATAATCAAGAAGGAGCTGGTGATGGCTCGTATTATGCTTCCTATATATATGAGAGGCACTTCACAAGCTATGGGCAAACATGTGATAAGCTCTGCATACGCCGTCACGTCACGAGATACCCGATACACCCGGAGTATATGCTGAACTTGCTGAACTCATGAAGGTCAACTTTTTCGTACTATTAAGATCAACTGGAAAGTTCTGCACTATTACCAAAACTAAGCAAACGAAACAAACCAAGAAAGGTGTCCTTACGCGTGGCGACGCAATTGGACTTGAATAACAATTCAAGGCCTTCTGCGACCCACCATCATCATCTACAGATCTACTGCTCATCACAAGCTTTCAAGTCACGTTTTGAAAGGATATATTGGCGTAGCAACCTACAGTGACAACCTACAAGTGACAGCCTACGAAAGATAATAAAGAGATTACCAGATTATCTCATTCAGAAACGGAAGGGCGTCGTTATAGAAATTTGAGCTCGACGATTGAAGATATAAGCGCCTTTTCGCGAACACAAGTACAAGCGGAATTTTATCGGTAAACTGTAAAACATGGAATCTGGAATCTTGGAATCCTGGAATCTTGGAATCTTTCCATATTACACCAAAACGTATCTCTCGCTAATATATTAATTTTTATTATTTTAATTTATTATTTTTCATACAGAATGCGTTATATTCTATGCGATATATATAAGCTATTTTCGCAAGATTATCGGCAAGTTCCTTGGGTTTAATTAGGGAACATGCTATACTGGGGTAAGTATTATTGTTTAAACTTATTTTGATGATTAAAGTTCGTCGTGTCATCGCAACGTGATGACTCGAGGCCGCGTCTGTTTACAACTTTCAAACTAAAATATCTGGAGTTCCCATGGTTCGATTTTCGTAATTTTTGCAAAAAAATCAAGATAAATGTATATACTAAAAATCTGCTGGAGGGATCCCGGGGATCCCCCGGCGGTTTTCGAGATATTAGGCATTGAAGTGACCATAGTCATTTCGACGTTTCCAAAATGGCGTCTGATAGTTTAGGAAGATATTGCGCCACCAAAGCTTGTTTTTCCCCAATGAATCTTGAAACTTCTTTAATACAAAGAGCGTTATTCTTTAGAGTAAGCGTTAAAGTACTTTTGAATGAATTTTAGGAGATTTAGGAGTTATTTGCGTGTTGTTTAGAGATTTTATATCTGGGCTAGTGTCTGGCTCTGTCTGCAGTTTTGTTGTCTGACGGCCCACTCGACTCGCAAATATCGAATATTTTGTCATTGTTATTCAATTTTTTCCCTGGAATGCATCCATGCTATTTCAATAACTATTGATCTGCCTATGTGAGCAGTATTTTGTAGGGTAAACGTTAACGTTATTTTGATCTTTTATGTAGGCTGTATGTTGTCATATTGTATTAATCCGATGCCATTTCTCAATTTCTGTCAACATGCAATCTTTGAAGTTGAACATCTCGAATTTCCACAATTGACGCAGTGATTGCTCGTATTTTTCACAAGAAGTGGACTTCACTGTTTAAAATAAGTGCTGAGTTTAGAAGAAAATTTTAGAAGTAAAATTTTAAAGGTAAAATTTGTTGTTTATTTACAGATTTGTATTTTGGTTTGAATTCTATCATTGTATTGTTAATTTGCCTTCTTGGTGAATATTTGCTTTCTTTAATATTTCTTTATATATGTAGAGAATGGATCAATTGAAGTTAACGACCAAGCAGAGATATTATATTTTATGCATGTGCTATGTATTTTCGGTAATAAAAATGGAACTGTATATTACTGTAAAGTTTGTTTTGTCTACATTTCCGGCAACAGTGATTTCTGTTGCAAAAGTATATGTTCAAGCTGAGGAATAGAAGTTCTTTGACAACCCCAATATGGGGGTTTTCAGTAGTCACAATGTGCTATTGGGATAAATAAATAACTAAATACATATTACTATAAAAGTCGAATCCTTTGATGCCAGTAGAATCAATCTGGCCAATAAATATTTAGTTAACTGTCTGTACTACACTCCTCACTAGTTGCACAATATACATTACAAATACAGACGATCCAGGCAGTGGGTCAACTTATGAAATCATTTACTTAAGTATATAAATTGCAACACGTGCAACACTGAACAAAGTGTCCACAAATTACATATAGAATTTTCAACACATGAACATTTAGCTATATTGACCACAAGACCAGTTGATCACACGCAGCCTTTGAGATTTCTGCACAAATAAATCCATTAAACGGACTCAAAGAGCCTTGTTATACATCCATACACAAACACTAAACACATCCATAATGATGGCATTGAGTCTCTGTATCAATAGCGTCCATTTTCGCAGAATTTGCTATGGCCAGAGATGTTGACTTCACGGCAGTCAACGCATAAATGAGGCCGCACGTGGAAACATACGCTCGTTACCCATGATGATTTGCGGCCTTCTGTCCACCCTCCTCTGGTGCAAGGTCAAGGAACAAAATATTTAATGTATTCTACAGGAAAAATTATACTCAACTCATATACTAAACAGTGTCTGCCTCTGCTGTTGTCTTCGCATAAACAAAGATCGTGAAATGCCTATAGTGAATAAAAACACCACACGTATTTCACGTACTATGAAAATGTACAACAAAATCATACAAGTCTGACTATATTAATACTAGTGACGACGGACTGAAAAAGAACAATACAACCAACAACGGGAAATTTATCGCAAGTTAATTCAAGATATGGATGGATTTTATACAAGTTAAATTATAAAGTTCACAAAAGCTCAGCAACAGCTGACGTTGACGTAAGAAATTTCAGGAAAAACCGTTTTTTCCCGGTTAAATTTAAGCTTATCCGACGGATAGCTATCCACCCTGCTATCCGTGCTTCGTACAACGCATTTTTATCCAACGGATAACTATATCCATCGGATAGAAGATTTATCCATCGGATTGGACTTATCCACCGGATAACTTATCCACCTTTGATATATACAACCGGCCCCAGATTTGTAAATGTTCCAGATTAATACTTATATAGCTACCATCGGCTACCATAATGATATTAACAATTGTACCATTCGCTCTCTTCGTATATTGAGCTGATAGCCGCGATAGTGCGTAGCACCTCGTCGGCTATCAGCCATATACGACGAGAGCGAATGGTATAATTGTTTTATAATATAGTCTTATAGACATTAACTGCAGCAATAAATACTCTTCTCTGCTGTAATATTTTTACAGTTCGTTCACCCACAAACCTCGTCACGACTCGGATTGGTTTTTTCCATAATTTAAAATGAAAAAATCGGTTTTAGTACAGTACAGTACAGTATTCTATATAATTTTTGTGTAGCAAAGTAAGTGATGACTGACTGCAAATTTGTTTATTTTTTCCGGCGACTTTTCGAAAAATTTGTATTCTCATGAACATGTTTTTCAGTCGCTGCTCTTTCGCTATTAATTCTGTAGAAAACTTGTATTTAAACTAATTTCTTTATATTAAATGTATTTCCTACCCTGCCAATGATTTTTGGAGTTTTTCTGTCTGTTTTTGTCGCTTTCAAACCGAATATAATATAGTTTATAATATAGTCATCCACCGTATATTACCTATTCTGTAATCTGATTGGCTGAGCTACTCGCTGTATATCAGCTCATTTACAGTGAGTAGCGAAAACAGTATGGCGGCACAAAAACTACAAGAGTTTTGCGAACCAGAAAACAGAAAAATATTCACAGAGAAGACTCCCTAAATCTATGCTATTAGCGTCATATACGACTCGAGCTCATGGTATAATTGTTAATTATTCTATTCTATAACAAGTTTGAATTGTTCTTAGTTGCAAGGAAAATGTTTGTTATCTGCTTTGTACTAACACTGGAACATAAGTAGATAGGGTGCAGGTATAATAACCCCCCTTACGTCAGCATTTTTAGGGAGCTCTTACCCATGTCAATTAGTTTCCAGCTGCAACTTAGACAATATAGAGGGATGTTTATGAAGTGTTTGAAAACGTGAAATGCAACTTACTCAATAGAGGAAAGTTTATGAAGTGCTTATTAAAATGGATATGTCACAAAGGAAAAAACCGGTTTAACAACTGGTTCAGCAACTTTTGACGTTGTCCAAGTCTGAATTTTAATGTTTCTTATGTTGAAAACGCAAAATCTTCTTGTTTGACCTAAGCAAAACCGTGTCAGTCTAGTTACATGAAACATAGTGTCCTTCGTAAAACGGTCAAAAGAAAAGTATATATCTTGCGTACAATTATAGGCCGTGGGATGAGGGTCGAAAATGTTCAATTCCGTAGCACCCCGGCCTCGTGTAACTACATAATTTTTACATGAATGGATAGATTAGAACTTACTTAGTTAGAATCCGCTTCCCCCCAAGCGAAATAGTTGCACAAATTGAAGTACAACCTCTCCAAAGTTCGGGCTTTCTCGTGTTTCGAAATCCATGAACGGCCATTGTTGTGTTACAACTACGCATGCGCTTGACCACAAAACACTTAATGCGCACGCGCAGATCTGTGCATTTTAATGGAGTTCGCCAAACATTCTGAGCAATGTACCGTGTCAAGCCCTCGCCAGGAACACTTCCAAGCCAACATTACAATAATAACTTATTAAAAATATGATGTTATTTTATACTACAGCAATTGCATGACGTTTTTGCCAGCAAATCTGTTTTTCAGGCTTTAAATATTATCACAATCCTAAACATTATATAACACGCATACAAAATATCATATAGCCATATAGGTATGATATAAAATATCATATAGCCATATAGGTATATGCACAAGACAGTAAGGCACAATATGACAACTTTTCCACCAAAAGGTGGTCCATAGAATATAAAGATACTGTACACAAGAAATTGTACATAATCATACCTTGTCTCTTGAAAACCAAGACGAATCTCTTCCACAAATATTGCAGCATTCTGGTAGTACATGCTTGTTTCTTTGAGGCAAGGTCTTACTTGGTTCCACTGAATTGCGTGTAATCTTTCTTCTGGGTTCCACGGCTGGTAAATGCTGGTTCGATGTGGCATGTGTGGTCTACGGTATTAGCGACCTTTTCCGTGCTTGTACTAGCTCCGTTTTCCTACGGATCTTTTCTTCATCGCTAAATTTCTTGTAACATTTCATGTGGTGGTACCATTCTAAATCAAAACTTTCGTTTGTGTTCTCTGCCAAGTGCCAAGTATGAATAATTGACGAATTCGTCATCAAACTTATCATACGAATCCTTCGCTATCTCAGCTTGCAGGCAATTAAGTTTCGCCCATTTATTCCTGCAATCGACAAATTTCTTAAGCCTTTGACAGTAACTTTAGAAAGTTGCTCGGTTACGCCTTCAAAATGCATAAAACATGAGGATATTCGAATTTTCGACATATCGTCATTAGTAGCCATCTTGAATATGCGTGTTTTATTGAGATCAGTTTTCCTATCTGCGCGTGCGCATTAAGTGTTTTGTGGTCAAGCGCATGCGTAGTTGCAACACAACAATGGCCGTTCATGATTTCGAAACACGAGAAAGCCCGAACTTTGGAGAGGTTGTACTTCAATTTGTGCAACTATTTCGCTTGGGGGGAAGTGGATTCTAACTAAGTACGTTCCAATCTATTGATTCATGTAAAAATTATGTAGTTACACGAGGGGTGCTACGGAATCTGTTTTCTAAGCATATTTTCGACCCTCATCCTACGGCCTATTATGTCACAAAGGAAAACACTGGTTTAACAACTTGTTCAGCAACTTTTGACGTTTTCCAATTCTGAATTTTACTGTTTCTTATGTTGAACACGCAAAATCTTCTTGTTTGACCTAAGCAAAACCATGTCTAGTGTATACATGAAAACATTGTTTCCTTCGTTTGAAACGGTCGAAAGCAAAGTATATATCTTGCTTACAATTGAGTTTTTGCTTGTAGCGAGTTATTTTTGAAATCCTGTCCTAAGTACAAGATATGTGCATGTTTAATATGTTAATGTAGTATCACAATTTTGCACAGACAAATAATATCTGGTCATTTTGGTACATTAAGTATACCGATCTTTAAACCTATGAAGTTAATTATATCTGCGAGTGTGAAAATTTATAGCCAAGCTTTATACAGTATGTTAATTAAAGTTGCTGCTTTGTAAAACTCAACATTACAACAATATTCATTTTCTACCATAGTTTAATTGTCTAACTGACGCCGAATCAGTTGGTCCATGAGCTCCATTGTCTGTTGGAGCTGGTTTGTTACCACGGCAAGTTCTCTTGTTAAGAAGACATTCAACGCTTCAGCATTCTCCCGTGCAAGTGCGTAATATGGTCTTCTCTCAACTCGTTCATTTGGCACTGGAATTTGCCGCTGTTCGTCTGCTTCTGCAGGATCAAGACCATCCAAATGCGAATCATTTTCATCATACTCATTATGCGGATCCATTTCGTTGTGAAACTGCTGAGGCGGGTCTTGTGGGGAACAAAATTGATCTGATTATTTACCGGTGGGTGCATTTTCGTTGCCATCCTCGCGGTCATTTTCACCATCCTGCAGTTGTACCATGTTCGCCACGTTAGGTTGGTTAGGGCCTGGCATAGCTCCAGCAACAATTCGCTGTTGAACAGCTCCCCGAGCAGCTTCTCTCTCTAACGGATTAGCGTGGTCGGCGTAACGCATTTCATTCGCTCTATCCAACAAACCTCTAATAATTCCAATGCAAAAATCGACAGCTATAACTAATTATTGCTAAACTTGCTCTCGTTGTTCTCTGCCTATACATTCCCAAATATTTAAATTCCCAAAGGTTTTGTGAAATATATTAAAATCTGCTTGCGAATCAATTTATATTACGAGATTAATAGTTAGGATATATCTACATTATTTCAGCAATAACACGGCAGCCATAGAGTAAAACGATTTTAATATAAATCGGGGAAATATATTGGTTATTCTTCCATATAATGATATTCATAGTGTTATATCAACAGAGCACAAACAATTTTTTATTCGGTACTGTATTTGGGACCTGAATGATTGAAAGAGAATCAATTCCCTTGTGACTCTTGTATCTGGGGAAGTCTGCATGGTCTTATATTAAAATGCAGACGTTTTAAAGTCTGATTCCAAGAGTGTTTTTTCTCAGCGAAATGCGAAAAATTTCGCACGAAATGAATTGACGCATTCGCAGAAAACATAAATCAGGCTTCGCGAGAAAAAATTTCGCTTCGCCAGTGTGTAGAAGTTAGTTCTACTCACTGCGAAAGCGAAAAAAGTGGCGAAATTGAATAGAATCACTCATGTGCAGCCATCCGTATTCTGCAGACGTGGAATCAGGCCATAATGTGCAAATGATTTAATACATGTGACATGTCATGCAAAGAAAATTCTCTCTATCAGCAAACATGTTTTGCACGATGCGATACTGTCAAGTCGTCTCTACACATATCGATATAACTTCAAAACGAAATTGTGATTAGTGACAGCATGCATAAAGATATTGGCAAGTTGATAGTCAATTATAGTGATATCGATATAGTCAATTAATTCACCATTTTAATAACAAGCAATATGCATATATGGTCTCATTTGCACATATTATATGTGTAGCCAATCAGAATTCAGATTCTTACGTATGCAAATTTATATAACTGAATATATGTTCGTTTACGTGCTTCGGTGCATGTTAACTATTGCCACCGTTTAATTTATAAAACTGATAATGCGAAATTTTGAGAAACGGTGCCATTAATTAATATACAGGGTGTATAAAAAAAAAGGTAATCCAACTTTGGCGCGCTATTGTAGTCGCACTAGAAGATCGGAAACCAACATTGAGACAGCAAGACAGCGACTGGCTGAGCATCCCACAGGTACAAGCGCAAGACGGAATGGTGTTGGCCTACCATCTGCCACTTTTAATAGGATAACGAGGCTAGATCTAAACATGCACCCTTACTGCGTGCACATCCGACACCAACTCCTTCCTCGAGACTATGCTCGGCGAATGCAGTTTACGCGATGGCTGAGTGAACATTACGAGAGAAACGAGGATTTCCTTCGCCCATTCGTTATTGGAGATGAAGCTGCATTTGCCATGAACGGCCAAGCAAACACCCACAACGTTAGAGAGTATGCAGTCGCAGGACAACCGCCCGAGTTCAACAATGAGGTCAACATCAGTCGAGAAAAATTGACGGTTTGGATAATTTGGCAGCGGCCAGATAATTGGTCTATTTTCCTTTGAAAGAAATGTCACTGGACAAATTTATCTCCAAATGATAAACAACGACGTCGTGCCACAACTCCGGCAACATTTTCAGGGGGCATTCCGAAATCTCTGGTGGGTGAAAGACGGTGCTCCAGCACATCGTTTGATTGCGGTCCGTGAACGGTTATGAGAGCTGTTTGGTCATCGTGTGATTGCCCTCTACCATGACGTGGAATGGCCACCAAGATCCCCTGATCTTACTCCTTGCGATTTCTTTCTTTGGGGTTACCTAAAGAATAAAGTGTGCACAAGCCCGCCACATGATCTGAATGATTTGCAGAACCGCATTCAACATGAAGTTGAAGCGTTGAGAAATAATCCCGTTCAGAAGAACGTTCCAAGCAATGCAGCGGCGATGTCAACTTTGTATCGAGAGAGATGGTGGTCACGTTGAAGGCGTCGGCGCATAAACTCTTTAAAGTTTAAATGCAAATTAAAGTTAAATAATGTTCAATAAACATTGAGTCACAACTCCGATTCAATTTAAGTTGTGACTTAAGTTGTGACTCAATTTTAAGTAAAGAAACTATATAGATACTTCACGCATGTCTGGATGCGCATGTGTCTGAGTATTGTACCACATGCGCTTGGTGAGGGCAAGAGTATGGTGTATAAATATGAAGTCACTCGCATCTAGACTGCGTTACAAGCTGCACTGACGAGCCGTTGAACGGCGAAACATGCATGTCTGCAGATTTGACTATATATATATATATATATATATGTGCAAAAGCTCACTTCCCTTGTGGTCGTTTGAGCACTCTGGCCCCAAGACACTTCACGCATGTCTGGATGCGCATGTGTCTGAGTATTGTACCACATGCGCTTGGTGAGGGCAAGAGTATGGTGTATAAATACGAAGTCACTCGCATCTAGACTGCGTTACAAGCTGCACTGACGAGCCGTTGAACGGCGAAACATACATGTCTGCAGAGCTGCACTGACGAGCCGTTGAACGGCGAAACATGCATGTCTGCAGATTTGACTATATATATATATATATGTATATATTTTTTTTTTCGCTTACCTCAAAACTTGTCTGCAACAGGCTGTTTCATCTGTAAAAGAATCATCAGGCAGTAACAAGTATCGAAAGAAATTACCGCTTATATGCTTCCTGCCGGAACGTGGGGGTGTCAGTGAACTCTATATATACTGGAACGATAACTGCGGCTCGAATTTTGAAGCTTCGTCTTGTAGGTATGATCCAGGCCCCTGCGCGGAAATTCACTAAATTCCGACTTTCCGTACGAAAAATTTGCGTCATTTTATCGGAAAGTTAGTATAATTTTTCAGCGTACTGTTTGTTAAGTCGAGCTTTTTTATGCCTCTGGGAAACTAGAGAAAGTCGTCTTTCAGAGTAAGTAAATTTGAGAAACATTTTGTTACAGATAGCAAAGTTATCTCAACTTATTTGATGAGTGAAAACAAGTTCGCGCCAAAAAACATCGGCAAACTTTTGTTTTTTCAGGACTTTCTGTGAGGAATTTGAAAAGAACAAAGAGTAATATGGACTAAAGTTTCATCAATGTTAGCTTTTCATTTAATTTTTGTCTTATATATAGGTTATATATCACTAAAAATTAGTATTTTCGTGCAAAAACTGGAAAACACTTTTAACAAATTTTAACTCGCTCCAGTGCTCCGACTCTTCGTGACAAGCCCACGCAAAAAACACGCATATTTATACCTACAATCACCATAGTAACGAGCTTCTATTAGCCGCCATCTTGGCTTCAGACAAGTATGGGCATGTTTACCTTCAGTTATCTTTCCAGTATATATAGAGTTCACTGGGGGGTGTATGTGGGAGACAATGTGTGCATGCTTGGCTTTGTTTGCGGTGTTTACGCGAAATTTGTTGCGATGACGACACCGTGAAATTATTTCAGCTCTTTTGTTGAGTAAACAATCCTTGTTTTTTTCTTTCAAAATACAAAATTTTTCTTCTAAACATAAATTGCATCGTTTTGATCCTCCCGTGTACGAAATAGAATGTTTCAAAATATGTCCCTAGTCGTACATTGTTTTTGAAGCGGGCAAATGGTGTTTTCTCTACAACTGCAATTGGTAGTGTCCCTGACCTGTGGCTTGTTATTCCTAGATATGCGTGCATTGTGTTTAGTGATTACTGACTTGACATTGTTCATGCAGATGTAACTTACTTTAACTGTATTTCTGTTAAATATTTTATGGAGCTTGTGGTGCGGTGGAAAATGTTTGTCAATTAGACTAAGGAAATTACGTCCTATGTTTGTGCTAACACTCTTGCTAAATGGTGGGTTGAACCAAATGATATTGCGTTGCCTCTTCCTGCGTTGTTGTTGCGGTGTGTACTGAGTGTAGCTAAGTTCATGATTAAAGTTGCTATGCCTAAGTGCGTTCTGATATATGGGTGCAGATCCCTGAAAAGTTTGCTCATCTGATGAAAGAAGTGCAATGCGCTTGTTAATTGATGCTCGGTGGGTGATTAGAGTGCATATTTATGTATAGTGGATCGTCATTGCAGGGCTTCCTATAGGGCCTATGTTTTCCATTGTTAAGGCCCTGGCTCCACTTGCACGTACGTACGCACAATTGCACGCACGTATGTGTTTATACTTTCGTGAAATTTGATTGGTTAAAAACTTGACGGCCGCACAGAAAGTAGAATACAGTTCTACTGTCATACGTACAAAAAGTTAGCCGCGACGGTCAAGATTAGCGATCATTTTCGAGTCACAGAGCATGCGCAAAATCGGCCGCGCTGGCCGTACGTGCAAGAGCTCTATGACTCGAAAATGATCGCTAATCTTGAACGTTGCGGCTAACTTTTTGTACGTATGACAGTAGAACTGTATTCTACTTTCTGTGCGGCTGTCAAGTTTTTGTTAATCATGAAAGAATCTCTACGAATACCGTCTTATACGTGTGTGTATCACCTCTTACATCATAAGTGAAACATTAACTAAACGAAAAGTTACATCTAAAAAGTTTACTATGCGTAAATTTGATTCGGCGGTATTTTTCGGTCAAACTGCTCGAAAATTTTGTGTAGATCTTTTCTTGTTTTGTCTGCTAAACGTGCTGATTTACTTTTTATAATAGCCAAACCGTCATCTCTAAAGACCTACTAACTCACAATGAAATTTTCGCGCCGTCAAAACTGCCCATGGTAACGTCAAACAAACTCTTGCTATCTTTTTTTGTCAATGAATTTCCGGTATTGAAAAGGAGAGATTTTCTGGCGTGTTTTATTATTGAAATATCGTTTTCAGGTATAGTAGCCAAATTCGAAGCCCAAGATAAAGCTTGGTCCAATAGTTTTTCAGAAATGGATGGGTAGAAATCGACAATGTCAAACGAAATAAAACTGTGTCTGTCCTTATCTTTTATATTGCCAAACCACTGAATAACTTGTTTTGCATTCCTCCATTTGGTCCAAAATAACTTTGCTTATTTTTCCGGATTCGCTTTTAGCGGGATTAATTAATCGGCATTTTGGATTGTTTTCGAAATTTTCTTTGTGATCTTTTAAAGATATAAATGCTTCGCGTTTTTTCATTTTTTAAATTCTGTCGCCGATTCCTAAATTGTTCGAAATGTTTTTTAGTTCTGAATCAATTTCATCTATAGTGTCCTCGGATCCATGCTTATATGTTTTTGTGATGTTGTCATGTAAGAGCTTGTTGTATATGTCGAGCGAGGTTTCATAAATATTCCTAGTTTTATCTGCAAAAATGAAAATGTTGGGAGACGAATTGATTTTCTTTAGATCGTTAGTCAAAGATTTCTGAAATTGGTTCCTATATGGCCGAAATTGTAAATTTTCGATTAATTTTATAAGGTCGTCTTCGAAAGGTTTCATTTCCGGAATAGAAGGAGGTGTTTTGTTGGATGCAAGGCCGAAATGGTTGTTTTGGTTTTCACATTTTTTGTTTTTATTAAGAAAGAAATTAACTTTCCATCTCATACGTTTTATTACACTTTCCACTTTTTCAATCAAATTTTTCAAATAAGCGTCCTGTGATGGTATAGGGATATTCTTTAGTGAATAGTCAAATCGAAATTGCCGCATTTTGAAGTTCAAAACTTGTCTGCAACAGGCTGTTTCATCTGTAAAAGAATCATCAGGCAGTTTGCAGACAAGTTTTGAGGTAAGCGAAAATCTATAATTTGCTCTAACTATATGTTGCCGAGCACTCTTTGCGTTTCGTAGACCTAAACCTACACGTATATATATATATATATATATACTGGTCCAACAGTGCTCAATGCCTAAAGTGCCTGTTATCGTGTAAACGTGAAACTCTGAGTAGCAGTCATTTTTAAATTTATAATTTTCATTTCATTTAATGTCTCTTCTTTGATTCATATTATATTATATATATATTATATTATACTTTGTTTCTTCTATTATAGGGAATCTGAAGAATACCTAGCTAGTTATCAGAACTGAAGCAGCAGTACTGAAGCCACACTTACCTATGCAACCACACTTACCTATGCAACCACGCTTACCCTCGCATTTTCATTAAAAAGTGATTCGGTCAAGTGGTTGTGTAACATTTCTCCCTGGAAATGACAACCTTGTCTGTGCCAAAACTATGTGTGATTTATGTACCAACACAGAACATTACTTGCGCACAAAAAAATTCAGGTCCAATAAAAAGTGTCCCCTTGAAGCTAACAAGGAAGCATCAGTTGGCACTTGCAACCCTCAACATAATTTTGCCTACACGAGTAAAGAACAACTACTTATTATTACCAGAAATCAATCAGCACAATTAAAACAACTTCATAAACAGGTAAAAAGATTGGAGAAGCACGGAGAAAACATGAGTGTAGTTGGTGAGAACACAAATATAGATTTCAAATGTATGTTTGAAAAGTTAAATAAAGGGTTAAGTTCAAAAAGGGAGAGGCTTGAAAAATCCTGTATGCATGCGGAAAGGATGTTGTGGAAAAATATTTTCAGATGTTGAATGTCTTTATAACCATGTAAAAGAACATATCCCTGACACTGACACTTCCATTGCGCCTCTGGATCGTATGTATGTTTGTTTGTGGGGAGTATGTGACTAGAAATTCTCAGAGAAAGAGCTGTTACGTAATATACAGAATCATATATTAGAGCATTCTGGCAAAACACATGATGAATTTTTTTAAATCCTCTTGAAAGACCAGGCTAAAGCACTTGCAATGCCATCAAAGCAAATGCGCTGGCATCCGTTGATTATAAAGTGGTGTTTGAGGATGTATACTAAATCACACTCATTGTATGAAGATATAAGGAAATCTGGATTTATCAAACTACGTAGTGGTAGGACACTAAATAGAATTCACTTCTGGAATACAGAAAATATAAAGGCAATGAAAGACAAACTTGAAAAACGTGCATTTTTGTTTGATGAAGTAAATATTAAGGAAGGTCTTCTATTTGATCCCTCCACTTGGGTATTAATAGGATTCACCAACCTTGATACAGTATTACTGAAGATACCTGTGACAGTAAAGGTTGCACTACTAATGACCACCCAGAAGAAAACCTTGCCACCCATGTCTTACAGTTCTTCTTTAAGAGCTTATTGGCTAAGTTTGACTTCCCATGTAGTTACTTTCTAACCAAAGGCATCACTGCTCAGAAGCTGAATAGAATGTTCTGGCAAGGTGTAAGCATACTACATGGTTTTCAGTTCACTGTATTACTTTCAATCTGTGATGGAGCTTCTGAAAATCGGGCATTTATATTATAACAATGAATGGCACAAATGCATCAAAGAGTCAAGGCATTTTCTGACCCGCCCATTTGATGAAACAGTTGACAACAACCTATTCAGCAGTAGGTTTAAAGACAAACACAATCGTTTTACTAGAACGCTAAAACTTAATAATAATTATGTGCTATGGCCATGGGACCACATATATTCTGTGTTCGAACGAGAAAAAAGAAGGCGCATTTATGCAACCCCTTTGAGAAGAGCTCATGTTCAACTTGATAATTTGAGTAAAATGAGGGGTAAGCTGGCAATTAACACTCTGTCCAAAGATATTGCAGAAGAGATGAGAAAATATGAAAACAATGCTACACAATCAACCCAGTAATATATTTGTATGTGTCATGACCTTTGGGAGGTATTTAACAGTGGGCATCCAATCACATCTGTTCAAGACCCTCTAATTGGTACATTAGACAATGTATTAGGCTTCTTCACAAACTGGAAAACCAGTCTGCAGCAAGAATTTACCTGCAAATCTGAGGTGTCAAACCACTTTATAACTTGGCAAACCATGTTTGATTTACAGGCATAAAAGTGTATTAAATTTTTTGTTTGATAAAAATGTTTAATTGTTGTGTCTTTTAAATATTTTTAAGTATCGACGCAAAACATTATTTTTTTATCATTTAGGGCCGATTTACTTAATCAACTATATCCTAGTACTAAAGTATATACTGTAATCTCTCTATTAAGCTCCCCCCCTGTAATATGATCTAATCTCTCTATTAAGAGCCCCCTACCTTGAGGGAAGTCTTATTAGAGAGATTACTACATGGGATTTAAGATTGGAAAACTTAAACTAAAATCCATTATTAGAATTTTAAGGGAAAATATTGCAGAAGTTAGTCTTTTTTATTTACATCTACATGCATTCAACTACATTAGTAACAATGCATTTATAGACCCATTGTGTTCAATTCCCTTTCACAGTTTTATACTGAGAAATTTACTTGTTATTGTTTCTAGGTTACAATACATGCTCTCAAAGGCCTACTTGGGTACCTGCAAACCAATGAATTTAAAGACGACTTTGGAGAAGCTAAGGCCTTTATCTTGTATTGAATCGATTAAACACCGAGAAAGCTGAAAAAGTGCTTGACTGTGGTGGGAATAGAACCGCAACCTTTGATTTGCTAATCCACCTAGTCTAGTTTACCTGCTCGAATCAACTTGACCTCGTAGCTCAGTTGATAGATCATTGGACTAGCAAACCAAATGTAACAGGTTTGATTCCCACCGCGGTCAATATGGGTGCAGATTCCTGAAAAGTTTGCTCATCTGATGAAAGAAGTGCGATGCGCTTGTTAATTGAAGCAGGTAGTTGCCTTGTGATGCTCGGTGGGTGATTAGAGTGTGCATATTTATGTATAGTGGATCGTCATTGGGCTTCCTATAGGGCCTATGTTTTCCATTGTTAAGGTCGAAAGTTACATCTAAAAAGTTTACTATGTGTAAATTTGGTTCGGGGGTGATTTTTAGGTCAAACTGCTCGAAAATTTTGTGGAGATCTTTTCTTGTTTTGTCTGTTAAACGTGCTGATTTACTCTTTATAATAGCCAAACCGCCATCTCTATATAGGCCGATGCTTTCTTTGCCAAATTTTTTGCTCAGATGGTTTAAAATGAAAAGACCTACTAACTCACAAATTTCCGCGCCGAGAAAGCTGAAAAAGTGCTTGACTGTGGTGGGAATCGAACCGCAACCTTTGATTTGCTAATCCACCTAGTCTAGTTTACCTGCTCGAATCAACTTGACCTCGTAGCTCAGTTGATAGATCATTGGACTAGCAAACCAAATGTAACAGGTTTGATTCCCACCCCGGTCAAGCAATTTTTCAGCTTGTCCAGTGTGGAGCCACTCAGTATATAAGTATTACTAAATAAATTTGCATATATATGTGATCAATTTATATTCTTTTATATCCATATAATTTAGCCCCAATCAGCCGCACCTTTTATGGAAATAAGATATTCAGTTAGTGTCAGCAATGATAACTTTGCCTTCCCTTTGCCCGCTTGAGGGCAGGTTTTCCAAGTGTTTTCAGTAGTTTTATTAGTTGTTTCCCTGTCAGATGGTTGAGATGAGACTGGGGTCAGTGGTCTTGCCAATTTCCCTCAAACATTCAGCAACAATTTCAGGTTTTTCAAAGTTTTTCTATAGCCTGACAATGATATCTGAAGTTTGGTTTCCAGGGATAGATGAAGGTATCTCTGTTTGCTTGGATTTCTTCTTCTTCGGCTTCTTAATGTCTTGTCTTAAAGCTACACTGACCTTTTGAGGTTTTAGATTCAATTTTTCCCTAATGATTTGCTGTTTTGAGTTGAGAAACATGGTGGAAATTCTCTGCAACACTGATATCTGGACAGCTATTGGGAAAGCATTTTTGCAAACAGTTAATAATGACCTGGTCGTCAAATGAAGAAACGGAAAAATAGCTGTCTGTAAAATCATGTAAACGAACAAAAAGTTTGACTTCATGATGTAGAACAAAAACGTACTTGTCTCCCAATTTTTTGTCTGCTCCTTGAGTCTCAATAAGTTCAAGAGCCTGTTTTGGGTCTACTAAGACTTTGGTACTGTCATTTACTGACTGTTTCAATACTATATGAGATGAAACATCGCCAGTAGACTTACTCAAATCTCTGGACCTCTTGACAGCCCAACTTCCGTGCTAGTTAATCGCCTCAAGTTCTTTTGTCAGTTTTATTACTGGTTGTGTCTAAGGTGATGTTAGTTGTTGGATCACTTGTTACATGTGGCTTTACGATCCAAAAATGAAAAAGCACATGTTCCAGAACAGTCTTCGAAATATTTTTGTTGGTGCAAATTCCACAAGCGTCGACCAGCTCTTCTCACTTTTGCTGGATTTGAATTCTCTCAGGCGAATCTTTCAAAAAAAATGTTGTTCTATCCTAATACAGTAGACTAATAGAGCGTACTTGTTTGGCCTTCACCCTGACGTTAATATGAAAAGAAGAGAATGACGTTTGAATAGTTTTTAGGAAGGGTAATGTATTTGATTCCTTTTCTTTAATATAAGTCAAAAGTTCTTCAGCAAGGACTGCTTCGTCGAGAATATTGCAGTAACGATCACGTGCACGTATTCTTGTCAAAACAACAACAAATTCATCCTTTGACACATTTTTGAAACTTTTAGTTAGTATTTCCAAGATATCTTCATCACTTTCGCAGTCTAACATACTCAATTCTTCAAAATCATCAGTTACATCGATGGCAAATAGCTAATTTAAATCCTGATTTTAATAAATCAAAACCAGTGAACTCTAAGGGAACTGGAACGATAACTTGGCGCCATCTTTGAAGCCACTCATGATGGCCGCATGATACACGACTTGGAAAACATGGATTTATTCACGTTCTACAGAAGTTAGGGCAATGACTAAAAGCTCAAAATAGACTTCAATACTTGGACTTTAGTACAAAACAAGTTTTGGGACCGTCGAAATGTTTCAAAGTAGCTTTTTTCGAAGTTGAAGAGCTAAGTTGCCATTTTTTCGTGTACAAAACTGCTACCCCTCGAATTTTTGTGTATGACAGTGAGAACTATCCAGAAAACCAGGAACAGTTATTTTAAATTGAAGCCTTCAGATGAAAAAAAACGACTTTTCGCTCAAAAACAAACTTTTGACGGAATTTTCCACTCCTCGAAACTATCCCTAGTCTTTTTGGAAGTGCATTTTCCCCGCGTGGTTCCCCTCTTAGCTTCAAATTTGCTTCATCCAATCACAGGACTTGATCATTGGAGTTAGCGTTCCAGTTTAGTACCCAGCGACGCCACCCCGTTGAGTGAATGACCGAAAGAATGAATGTGCGAATAAAAATAATAAGCTAGTATTGAGATATTATAACTTGAAAAGGTGGATTACTGAACGCCACCCCCATTTCATTAAAAGTGTACTAGCATACGTCACATCCGCTTCCGCTTTTACATAAATGAACTGCGCCATTTCGTAAAAGCGTCATTCTTATGCTAAACTTTAAGAAAACATATGTTGTTCATAATACAGCAATATATTAATCATAAATGACATAATATATATTAATTCAGCTATTAAATCAAACATTAAAAATGTATGTTAATCAATCTCATTCTAGTAACTATATGGCTTAAGATTCTAGGTTCCATGAAAACGAAAACGTAACGTTTAAATTTTATAATTTTTAAACACATGTAATGTGTAGCCCTAAAAACGACGGTAATTCATATTTCTAGGACATTAAGTAAATTGCATTGTTCTGATATCTGGATTCGTCTAATATTCCCTAACATGATTTGCATTTCTAGGAATCAAATTCCTAAAATCCAAACTAATCAATCCTAAAAGATCGACTTTAGATTAATATAGACTAGCGGTCAACATATTCTACTATGATTCCGCTGTCTGGTTGCGTTCTGTTTTTGGAACATGATCTTCCGGGCTTACTCGACATCTGATGAATTTGTCTCACTTTTCACACCATTAGCAACTTTTTCACGGGATGTATCCTTGTCTTCATCCAGTTCTATTTTTGAAAGTGATTTCTATAATGATTGAGAAAAAAGGGGTCAGTGATCAAAATTTCCAGCAGGGCGTCAAGATCCACGACAACTTAATACCAGGTCCTAAATAACTATACTAACACGTACCCGCACTGGCACCACACGTTCGAGATACTGTATATATATATATATATAGTCAAATCTGCAGACATGCATGTTTCGCCGTTCAACGGCTCGTCAGTGCAGCTGACGTTTCCCGTTTCCCGTTTCTCAACAACAACAGAATAACTAACAATATAATATAGCCATCCACTGTATATAACGTCATCTGAAATCTGATTGGTCGAGCTATACTCGCCGTATTGAATTTAGGCTAGCTAATAGCGAAAACAAAATGGCGGCCCAAAAACTACCGAGTTTTGCGAACGAGAAAACAGCAAGTTATCGCCTTTTCATAGTCTTAATAGGGGGGAAAACACAACAAAAAAGCTCCCACCAATGGACTATTCCCTTATTAATTGTAGCGCGCAAGGAATCACGGGAGTGTGGTAACCGGCATGTCTTCCAAACAACATGGTCGCTATGAGCGAGCATTTTGTGTGGTCGAAAATTCGGCGATTTTACACCTTTTCCTTGAAGAATAAAGTTTGAAAACTTGGTGTGTAGTTTAAGGATAGTGTAATCTATATTTTGAGGAAAAAATACGGCGATCGCGGCATTTTCTGTTGCAAAATTTTGCTAATGTTGGCGGACGATCAATGGGCTCCTCAAAAAAGCAAGCACGAGGGATGGAATCACAGCAGAATTTAAGGTTAGTAGGCTTTGTTCGCCAACCGTGGAGTAATATTTTGCAATAGAAAGATGTAGCGATACCTGTTCTTCCTTTACGGCAAAAAAATTAGGATGAGAGAATGCGATCAGCCGATTTTATTCGCGATGTATTTCTACTATGTGTTTTGACTGTCTAGATAAACAAAATGTCGCATTGTCGGCCGTGACATTCGCCGTGTACTTTAAATTTGTTTGGCGGGAAAAAGCTCTCCTCGTAACTCTCTCGGGCAAAAACAAACTCGAGAAGTTCACAAAAGACTTTTTAACCTGTTTAAAGTGCGTTGGCTCCATATTTAATCAACTTGTGGAAGAGGCTTCGTCCTAAGGTTAGGTTAGGTAATAAATATAGTAAATTTTTAACACGAAATTTAAATTAAATTGAAAATTTTTAAATTTTAATACAAGTAGAATAGCTTAACTATAGCATAAACTATTGCTGGTATTTTTAAATTTTGATAGGAAGAGGATAGGAATTTTGATAGTATAAATAAAATTATATCTTTGAAATTTAGCTAGAATTTAAATAAACAATAATTGTTTGATAACTATTAAAATAGCATTACTGAGTAGGGTAGTTTTAAATTATATTTCATTTCAAATACTAAATAAATTAGTATAAATGGACGAAGCCAAACCGCAGACAATGAATGAAGAAAACCAAACACCACAGCTGGACTGCAGTGGCAATACACCATCACCAACATTAGTCAGTCGCAGGGGACGAACATGTTGCGTACCAAATTGTAATAACAACAGCAGACGTAGGCCAGACCTGTCTTACCACAAGATCCCACAGGAACCAACATTAAGAAAAAAATGGATCAAATTATTGAAAATGAAAGGTTTCTGTAATCCAGGCTCGAACCACTATGTATGTTCAGCTCATTTTCCAGGAGGCAAAAAAACTTATGAGAATAACATTCCATCAATTCTAACTTCGGATATACATCCAGCCCCCAAACGAAGAAATATTTTACGTTGTGGTCTACTTCTTGAAGACTTAGCACACAGGTTTGATCTATCACCAAGCCATGTTTCCCACATCTATATCACCTGGATAACTTTTTTTAACCAACAGCTTAGACTTTTACCAATTTGGCCAACACACCAGTTTGTTGACGACAATATGCCTGAATGTTTCAAAGCAACATTTCCAAAAACAAGGGTCATTATCGATTGCACAGAGATCTATCTTGAAACCCCATCCTCTTGTAGAAGCCAATCAGCCACTTTTTCAAGTTACAAAAACACTAATACTGCCAAAGGATTACTAGGTATTTCTCCCAATGGTTTCCCAAGTTTTGTGTCAAACCTTTATGCAGGCAGAACAAGTGATAAGAAAATAACAAGTGATTGTGGAATACTGAATCTCTTAGAGCCAGGTGATCAAATTATGGCCGACCGGGGATTTGATATCGAAGACATTATGCCAGCAGGGGTAACTCTCAATATCCCTGCTTTCCTAGATGGGAGAGATCAGCTTATTAGCAAGGAAGAGGAAATCGTGACCCGAAAGATAGCCTCTGTTAGGGTACATGTTGAAAGGGCAATTGCGAGAATAAAGAGCTTCAGGATTTTGCACCAAGTTTTCCCACTCAAGTCAGTTGAGCAACTTGAGCAGATATGGACAATTTGTTCATATATTAGTTTATTTATGCCACCATTAATGATTGAGAAACAGTGAATTTTAATTAACTGTTATTGAGTGGCTTACTGCATCTATAGATGACTATTACAATTTTGCATCTGAAAGTGTTAATAGCCCTTCATTGCATCATTACATATTATGTATACTGTAAATAGTATGAGTAAATATTAGTTTGTTTAATTGTTAACATATATTCTTATATATTTGCTCAAACTTGGCAACACATATTTGAAATAAAAATGTGTGAGTTCTGGTAACATAACAGTTTCCCATAATGTTTTGTCAAAATATATTCTTTCAACATGTAAATCTATGTTGGTAAAAACAACAAAGTCACACCATTGCAACTTCAATGTTGCCATGGTCCCTTGAACTTGGTAATTATAAATGTGACTTTTTGTCAGTGTAATCTGGCCATTAACATTAACTACATAAAATGAACGATCCTCTTCACACGATTGTTCAATTGTTAGTTCTCTCTTGGAAAATGGGCACTTCACTTCACCCAGGCCAAACTCTGAAACCTCACTTTTATCCTTGATCAGAAAGTCTGGACTTGCACCCACCCATGGGAAAGATCCATTAACAACAAAACCACAAAACGAACAAATATTTACCATCTGGTTCTGCCCTTCTTTCAAGTTAGCGTACGCTTTTATCGCATTCAAATGAATCATTGCTACTGCCCCACTTACAAGCAGTTGGCCAATTATTTTTGGACCCGTCACTTAGTAAAGTACTTAAAATGGATTTTGGATATATCGTTTTCATTCGGTTGAGCACAACTCCAAAGTTTGAAGCTGTCAATCTCTTGCCCCTTTCCTGGTACCATGCTGTGCTCTCTGACTGTTCTCTTGTATTCCTCTCAATTTCCAAAACCCCCTCATGTGACTGTTTTAAATTTTCTCCAACAAATTCTTTATCCTGTTCTGATGGCACAAGTGCCCAATTTATGTTTTCAGTTTTCAAATTATCTAGTACTTCTGTCCTTATCAAAATTTCGTGCAACTGGGAAGCATCTTGATGTGCTGCTGTATACGTTTTTTCGAAGGAAGCATTTCATGAAACTTATCATAGGCAATGGGCTGGCATTTATTTTACTCCAATAACTTACTGAGGTAGCTTGCTTTTCCAGCTTCTTTTAAACTGTTTGCCAAGCCCTCTATTCTTTCATGACAAGATTCCCTAGCGAAATGTGGTGTGGGATTATAAACTACTTCTTTGGGAGTAAGGCCGCGTTTTTTAGTTTTTTGTTCACAAGATGACTTTTCAAATTTTATGTCTTCCAAGAGAACATGCTCTTCAGTTTCATCAGTTCTTGGGGCATGCCACTGCTGGAGGAGTTGTGTGCAAGTTAGGTCATCCGCTACTTCAGTTAGTTCAAGTTGGATATAATCAATAATTTGAAAAAGAAGTGCTGCAACATGTTTACAGCATTCACCTTTCCCAGCCTTACTTGCACAGCAGGCATGGACAACTTCTCCATTTGACTGATTAAAATGTACACAAACAAGATAGTAGTTTTTCTTCATAGTTACATGCACCCATTGCCTTTACCAAAAACCTCACTTCACAACCTGCCTTCACATTTGGTTTTACTAAAACTTGTGTAACTTACTTTTCCTTAAACAGTGCATAACCCAATTTCTTGTGCTTATGAGCACCAGTTGAAATGCTGTCACTACCTTTATTATTTTTAAATGTTTTTCCAAACGTTCCTGTGTGAAATGTGGTAGAAACTTCAAATCCTTTGTCCAGCCACTGCAGTCCAGCTGTGGTGTTTGGTTTTCTTCATTCATTGTCTGCGGTTTGGCTTCGTCCATTTATACTAATTTATTTAGTATTTGAAATGAAATATAATCTAAAACTACCCTACTCAGCAATGCTATTTTAATAGTTATCAAACAATTATTGTTTATTTAAATTCTGGCTAAATTTCAAAGATATAATTTTAAAAATACAACTACATTCAATAATTTTATTTATACTATCAAAATTCCTATCCTATTCCTATCAAAATTTAAAAATACCAGCTATAGTTTATGCTATAGTTAAGCTATTCTACTTGTATCAAAATTTAAAAATTTTCAATATAATTTAAATTTCGTGTTAAAAATTTACTATATTTAGCCTATTACCTAACCTAACCTTAGGACGAAGCCTCTTCCACAAGTTGATTAAATTTGGAGCCAACGCACTTTAAACAGGTTAAAAAGTCTTTTGTGAACTTCTCGAGTTTGTTTTTTCCTGAGAGAGTTACGAGGAGAGCTTTTTCCCGCCAAACAAATTTAAAGCACACGGCGAATGTCACGGCCGACAATGCGACATTTCGTTTATCTAGACAGTCAAAACATGGACACACCTGGGCTGTTGTTAAGTTATTATTTAGTGTAGTGGAGTCTTAACCACATAGTTTTCTATACATATTAGTTTGATATCTCGATATTGTTACCTTGTACTTTCGAATTAATTGTTTCTCGTCACTAGCGTTCAAATCCTCTTCACTAAGACTGAAGCCCCGGTTCTGGAACCCTCCATTGGACGCCATAGCCAGATCAGATTCTGTATCAGGCTTATCATCTAGGTTGTTGTTGTCCTAAAAACAAACATAAAGAGTAGAAATTCATATGCCTTATATATATCGGACACTGTGTAGATTTAGCTTCGGATTTTTTGGATCAATCTACCTAAAAAATTCAACAAGAACTTCGACGTTTCGAGCGATGGCCATTCGTCTAGTAGTTGGCCACCAGACGAAGGGCCTTCGCTCGACACGTCAAAGTTCTTGTTGAATTTTTCAGGTAGATTGATAAAAAAGACTCGACGCTTATTCTATAGACGCTATACCTACACTGCATGACACCACACGTTAGAGATACTCGCCGTATTGAATTTAGGCTAGATAGTAGCGGAAAAAAAACTACCGGCGTTTTGCGAACGAGAAAACACAATATTATTTATTGTGGTCAAATGATGCATATTGCCAGTAAGTAAAGAAATTCCCGTCAAATGCGACATGGAAACTTTGTTATCTGTCCGTTGATTAAACAAATTATTTACAATCTCAACTGCTCAGTTGTGCTGCTGTTACAACATGAACCAAAATGAATTATTTCGGTGTTATAAATATAGACAGAACAATTTTGTTATTTCTGCGTCTTTTTCATGTTCCTTTTTCTCTAAAGTAGGCATGTTTAGGGGGAAATGTTTGATGGAAATGGCATTTCTGGGCTTATGAGAGGCCTTTTTGCCACGGTAAAATCTTCCCTCTGGCCTGTTTATATTCCTATTAAATTAGGGCGTTGTCCAAAAAAATCCTCGTCTACGTATAGATATGCCGGATTCCAAAAATTAGGTGAAATTGAGTTGTCAACTAGGAATGACCGTCGGTATACTTTACCTTCTCTGCTTGTTCTTGGCTCTCGTTACCTACGGTTTATATGAAAATATATATATTATCCAACACAAATTGTTTATTTTCTATTTGGACAAATTTTGATTATAGACATTCTCTGCAGAACATGCTTATTGAAGGAGATTATATGTCGTTTAAACAAATTATAAAGCATTAGTCGCATATCGTTAGTGTGATCAAACGGCTGCACGAAAAGGAGCATGCATGCGATGGGAGAAAACCAGACTTGATATTGGAGTAGAACATTCCTAGTCAAACCAAAACAGAGTAGGAATTTTTTTCAAAGAAGCTTTTGTGTATAATTGTTTAATTAGAAAACAGAAAATAATAATAATAATAATTATTATCATATTGATAATATCTTTTGAATAGCTCATTGATGTAATTTTTTCCATGAAATGGTGGGCACGCGTAAATCCATCGTAAATTCATCTAATTGGTACACTGCATGATCGACGTGTCCTCGCCTTGGCTAACACCCGGAACGCGAAGTCAAGCTGTTGCCGGATTCGGGGATAATTATTTTTAAATGATTGATTCGAAATCCCTATCTGTGAAGTGAAAGAAAACAAAATGTGTACCTTGATCGTCAACAGACTGTTGCATAAAGCCCTCTACATTTACATAAGTGTTTCCTTCGTGTTCAAGATCCCATAGGCATTTTGATAATTCGGTGAACGATGGTCTGTCTTGAGGTAAATGATTCCAACACTTTAACATTATTTCATATCTGAATAAGCAAATTCTATTCAGCATTTAATTCTAAATTATACAACTATGCCATGCTATGCGGTGCATGTTGAGGTACAACATGTTGGGATAGTGATACAAGCCGCAACAATTTGATATAAACATTTTTACCGATTTAGACGTCTTCACCTGGGCAAAAGTTATATTCTAGAATACATAAACTAGTGGCGAAGCTAGACATAGCAACTGGTCAATCTATGAAGATTTTTATTTTATAATTATTCAAACTTTTACGGCTTTAGAAATGTAATGGCTTTAGTGCATATCTAAGTGCACATTTATTAGCATAGCATGACCGTCAAGTTGTCGTTGCTAGCTTCGCCACTGGCATAAACGTCTGCATGTATTTGCTTAATCGAAGAGTTTTTGTGAACTGTTTCAGCCTCACAACTTGTTTAATAAACCTTAATTTACATATACATGAAACGTATAAATATTTTTATATGGTAACGACCCAATTAAATTGCTCCTAATTAAAAGCACCAGATTAAAAACTTCGAGAAGGTGAAAAAGTATAATTCATATTGTTGATGACTCTTACTGCATTTTGATTGTTTAAGACAGTTGTTGCATAGTTAAGGCAAAAATAATAAACGGCTGTTCTTACATCTCATCCGTACAACTTTCTACTTTTTCCATTCTTTTTCCACTGAGTAAGAAATCTTTCAGATCTTCATCAGATACTGTCGGATAGGGTACATCTCCTTCATGACGATACAACAAATTGCGGAATACATTATTCTCTCTTAATTTTTAACGATCGCTACCTGATTATAGTTTTTCATATAATGATATATACTCAAAAGTGATACTATTTTTGTACGTATAGTTGTGAGTGAATCGTGTGAAAGTGTATGTATGAGTAGCATACAGAAGGGACGTTCTGGACCGGGTGGTGTGGGTGGTGCATAACGCACCACCCATAACGTCATCAAGGTCAGATTTCATGTTAATTTTTTTATCTGTAGTTAGCGGGAGGTGACATAAAGCAGTTCCTTGCATATTGCATAAAGGATTTCGGAAAATACGAAAAATATGTATGCATGACGTCACAGAAGAAGAGCAGGCGAGTTTGGGCGAACAAACAATAAGAGAATATCATACAGTATCTTAGGATACCATACAGTGTTTTAGGATATCGTACAGTATCTTAGGATATCATACAGTATCTTAGGATATCATACAGTATCTTAGGATATCATACAATGTTATATCCTAGGATATCGTACAATCACACATATCATACAGAAATGTAAAGTTTAAGCTGTTGCGCTGTTAGCAGCGTAGTAAAATATTCCTGTTTATCCATTATGGTGCACAAAATATTTCGAGAGCGTCGCATTCGCTATATTGGTGGTAGAATGAAAGCTTTGACTTTTATACCTTTAAAAGCTAGTTTTATACATTCGCTTGGCAAACACATATTTGCATTGCTATAAGACCTTAGCAACGCTTGCATATACTATGCCGATATACTTTAAAATCTTCTCGTTTTGGGTAGCTATACTTCTGCTTGTTATTACTTAAGGCAATAACGGTTTACCAGATACGAGAATATATGTATTACTAATAAGGAGTTTATAAATCGAAAATTTTACCACGCTCACATTGCAGAAACAAAGCCATATTCCTGCTTGCTATTAAGCTATTGTGATTTGTGACGTAACCACAAAATATGCTAAACTCAGCAAAATTATTGTTAGTTCGCCTGCTCTTGTTTGTGACGTCATGGATACATTTTTTCGTATTTTCCGAAATCCTTTATGCAATATGCAGGGGAACTGCTTTATGTCACCTCCCGCTAACTGCAGATAAAAACAATTAACATGAAATTGACCTTGATGACGTAATGGGTGGTGCGTTATGCACCACCCGCACCACCCGGTCCAGAACCCCTCTTCTGTATACTACGCGTATGGCAAAATTGAGATATTTGAGCTAAAAATACTATAAAAGATCACGGTTAAAATATATATTTAATATTATAATCCACACCAGATATATATATATCAAAACAATGATTTTACTTCTCACCTTTTATATTACAGCGAAGACAAATATTCCATGTAAATTATTTAAAGCATATAAATGAGAGCGAGCACATAAATATTTACGGTTCGAAAATCCTAGTATTTGTAGTTCTAGTTGTAGCCGAAGTTTAAAAATCACAATATGATAATTTACTTGCCTAATGTACAGATTTCCCATAATACAATTCCAAATGCCCATCTGCCAATATATGATAAAAATAAAACAGAAAAATCGCCATATGACGGAAACAATGACAGAGTATTTACTGTATACACAAATAAGGTTTAGGTTAGTAACTAGTATTTTTTCAGATAAATGTATGCATACGTCTGTCGCATTAATGCGCAAGACCCGAGCACAGTAACACAACGGTTGCAATACTCACACATCACTGTCAGTAGAGTAAAATCTTTCTACGATCGCTTCAATTGATAACCAGCGGAATGGAATCTTTCCATGAGTTTGCTTAACGTACGTTCCCTCACGTGACAAGCCAAAATCAGATATTTTTAGAACTTTGTTTTCGTGAAGTAGTATATTTCTTGCTGCCAAATCACGGTGAACGATACCAAGACCAGCAACATGCTCCTTCATTAAAATAGATCATTTTCCAAAATTTAAAATATTTATGAACGATATATAAATGAAGAAATCTTTAATTATTATCACTTTGAGAGCACTCTCATACAGTATTAGTGTGAATTTCACACTGCACGATAATTGGTTTTGCCATGCATGCTGTCTATATTTTTCAAGAACACGTACAGTTTAAAAATGTTATAAGAAAACCATTGGAAGTGTCTAAATTGTTATGCAAGATCAGTTCTACCATTTTTCGATATTTAGTCAAACTGTCTTGAAATATTTTAGTTTGTTTGATATGTAGCTGAAATAAAATTCTGATATCAAATGAAGTAAAACAAAAAGTAAACATGAAATTTTTATCATTAGTATTTCAAACGGATGAAGCAACCTGCATCGGAAATCTATTGATAATTTCATTTGAGAATAAGTTCTTAATATTTTAGAAGAAACAATTTATCAGGTACCATTCCGCAAGCAATCTGTCGAGCAAACGATTCCAGTTCCTTTGGATCCAAAGCAGTTCGAAGTTCTTCGTTAATTTTTGACGCAACTTCTAAGTTTAAAGCTAAAGGGAAAATAGGATGAAACTATGACAACATGCTATTTTAATTTCTTATAATATAGGTGCTATTTTCGTTTGGCATACCTTAGCCAGTTACGTTTTCGTGATTTTTTTAGTTCGAGGAAGTATAACAGATTATCCTTCGTATTTATAAATTTAATCAACAAACGTTTCTTGCGCATACATGTATGTTTTCTCGAACCGAGAACGAAAAGTGGTGTCCCTGATATGTAGATGCATGGTTTAAAAAAGTTGAACTGAGAAGAAAGCTAGTTTTTCAATTTTGTGTGTGATATGAGCGTTTGCTACAAAAGCATTAATAGCATGTTCTATATTCGCTGTTATAAGTCCTTTATTTCGTTCGCATTACATGGTGAATTACATACAGCAAAGTGAAATGCAGAACAATGGAAATTTATGGCCAGTTATTTTGAAGTATTTGTCGACTTTCCCTGGTTTAGCACACAACTAAGAACTAAGAGAAGCAGATATAACATCATTACTCGAACGAGATCGCGAAAAACCTCTCGCCGAGAACTTGCGTTCTCGATGGCGCAGTTGGTTAGCGCGCTTATCTAGAGAGTAAGAGGTCTTGGGTTCGATCCCCGCTCAGGGACTCAGAACTATTTTCTGAGTAATAAAACTTACTAGACTATTAACTAACGTTTACATTACCACCACGTCTAGTATTACACAATTAAATGTATATATAATATATATACTATACCTTCAGCTTCTTTTACTCCTGCTTCAGATCCCCCTGGTCGTTTGTATGGATCGAGCGGAAATGAGTAAGAAGTTGAAGCTTCTGGCATTTCGCCGGGTTCAAAAAACTTCTGGAACTTTTCCTAACATAGGAATGAACAGTATACATTTGATTACCTCAAGCAATTATTATTTTTCAGGCTCATAAGCATTTAACCTTTGATATACGATACATTGGATATACTTGTGCATTTTTGGTTTGCATCAACGAGCATTAGATATATAGTAAGAAAGAAACATTACCTTTTCAGAATTGATGAATGCATAGGCCCTTGCAGCTGCTATTTCTTTGCACTTCAGAAGAAAAAGTAGTATATCGACCATTAAAATATATATCATTATATCAACTATTTTAAGATGTACCAATTAGGCATCTTTTATAGCATATATAGACTGGGGAAGCAAGGCCCCCAGGTTCCATGCAGTTGCCTTCAGTAAACTATTTAAAACATTTCCAAAATTCATTTTTCGTAACCATCAATGTTTTTTATAATCTTTTTTCAACTATTTACACTTTGCAGCTAGGTCTCAGTGCTCGCACATGTTTAACAGTAGTATGGTACAAATATAACGCAAATATTCAGAAAAAACCCCACTAAAATGCAAAAATACTCATGAGTAGGACGTGGTGAACTTAACCACTTATAATCGACACATTTGATAAACGGAAAAATGGGCGAGTATGAGCATGAGTGCATGGTTGTAAGATGAGCTGGTAAATTATTAGTAAACCTTTTTATTACCTTCCTTTTTAGAGACCTCAGATAGTTGAGTAGACTCCCCCCTGACGCGTATTCCAAGACAAGGCATATTGGACGACATCTTGTGCAACAACCATACATCTGAATAACATTTTCATGTCTTCCAAGGTCCTTCATCAGTTCAATTTCACGTAGAAAATCGTATACGTCTTCTTCTCTGACTGACTCTATTAAATATAGTAACAAAACACAATTACTAATCATGGGTATCGATAGATTGGAAGAATACTATTTGTTACGATCGCATTGTAGTTCGATTTCTCGCGTGTTTTCTACCGGTTAATTCCAACGGAACCACGAAGCTCAATTCAACCTCAAAGGAATCGCAACGGCAATGTTACAGCAGCTTATTACTGACAGTCAATTTTATTGGGATACAGGATATTTAATGGCAAATCCATGGGTATATATGGGATACTGAGGGTAAAAGTTTAGGGAAATGGAAGGTCGTGTCAACAGGAAATGACGGATGAAACACGAGTCCCTGTGTTTGAGATTTTACATCGAATTTACATGAGATTTTACATAGATTTTATATCTGACTGGTTAAGTTTAGATTCAGTCGAGGAACTATAGATAAGGCCGGTTGACGAGAAGTCAAAGAACTGAAACGTCATTAGCTAGCCAGAGAAAGTAGTGCATAGTTTAATCTAGATTCCCATGTCACCCAGACTGGAACTATTATAACTGCTCGCGGTAAAATCTATTTTTGGATTTAGAAAATTTCAATATCGTTTTAGATAATACATATATTCAATTATTTCCAAATACAACACAGAATCCAAACCTGCTAGGGTCTTGATTGCAACGGTTGTCCATTCAGGATTATTATTAACTCCTTGGGCTTCACCAATGTATACTTCACCGAATGCTCCTTTACCAATCATACTGCGAAGTCTCACACGCTCACCGGGTAACTCAAACAAACCTATTGATCCCTTTAAATCATCCGGGATTACAAGATCTTCTTGCAATACGTAGAGTAAATTCATCTCTTTGCTGCTGCTTAGCGCGACGAGCTCAATTCTAGTAAGACATCAAAATCAACTCTTTCATCTCTTACTATATAATTAACAATCTGGCGAAAGAACCGTGAGTTTCCTCCATAAGTAAACGTTTTCTCCGATGACGTAGGTTTTTCAAATTTTCACATGCAATATCATTTTGCGTTACTTTTTATAGTTTATTAAGAGTCATTTTTTATGTACGACAAGGTAGTCATTTTTTATGTACGATTCAAGATATAGCTGAAATCTAATCCGGTACAGTAGAAGGAGACTCGGTTTTTCGCAGTCACTAGAGCTTCTTATTAAAACTTATTCGCGGCTCGTGCAAGTGACGTCACAACTCGTAATATGTTTAGCTTCCGCCACTTTGGGTGGCAAATTCCACCATTTCCATTGGACAAATTCAAGCTAATTAAAATGAAATCCGTGCAACATGGCTGACATGTTTCACTAATCACTATATCGAAAATGTAGTAATTATGATATTCTTGGGAATATTAATTTCAAAGTATTACTTACGGACTCTGGTAATCGTACGGGTTTGTTAAAGTTCCACCATGGGTGCCTGACGCAACAGCATCTTCGAATTCTCGTTGGATGAAATTCATCCGTTTTCTATGGAAATATCTCAACCAGACTATGAGTCCAACAGCGATCAAAATTACAATTATAAGGGCTGGAACAACTCCAGCTATAATCGCGTCGTTATTTTTGGCTAAAAAGGTAAAAGGATGAAGTAACATACGATATACGTTGCAAAAAACTTGTAACTCTTCTTCGGCATAATATCTATCACCTGAAATCGTATAATAGTGCATACTGTTGAAAGCAATTACCGTAGTTAAAGAAAGAATATTATAGATATATAATCCTCGGTACGAAATTTTTGATAATAATATATATCACTCAGGCAATGTTGTATAATTTATTTACAAATTGTGAGCTATATGTTTAGACTCGCATATATAATTCAATGACTATATTGAAGTATCGTTCCCCCTATAGGTATATTCAATTCAATTCAATTTATTAAACACGGGATTACATACAATATACTTTACAAAATCAACCCACCCACATTTAGCAAGGCTATTCGAGGTGGGGGGTGTATTATAGAGGGGCCCTTTATATATTGAAATAGTTTATAATTAATCACATCTTGCCCTGTTATAGCTGATGTTTTATACCAATTCAAAATGTAGTCTACTCTATTACTAAGTCTATGGACGTGTTGTAACGTCCAGCAGTTTCAAGTTGAATTTCTTTTTCGATACTTTAGGTAGATCGATCATTATTTCAATAGAAAACTCAATAAAAAAGAAGTCTGAGTTGAATCATTATACAACGGATTTTCCTGCTTTGTTGGAAGGGTCAACATATAAACTAGCGGGGCAATATGCACGAATTTTTCAGAGAGTACAGACGTGCCTTTACGAGCTCCGACAACTTTTAGTAAATTTACAATATAATAACTGAATATTCGTCCATAGCTGGTATACCGATACTAAAGGATTATATCAATCATGAATTTAGCAAAGAATTTGTCAGTCGACGGAGACCTATATCGATAGTCGGGTTCATTAGATGAATTAAAGCTACTCGTAGAAGAAACTTTGTTAGCCAGAGGGAAGTGGAGCACACCTGGAGGCAATGTCAAACTTTTCAAAGACCAAGAATCGGACTTGACTATTAAATGGTATGGCCCCCAATCTAAGAAAATTGTAGTCCAAACAGACGACAACGAACACTATTCAAAATTGAAATTTGAAAGTTTGGCCACTACTCGAAGCAGCAAAGACCCCGAAAACGGCGTAATACAAGAAACAAATGAAGCAATGCCTCGTCCCACAGAAGTGTGTAATTGTACATGTAATTGTTCGGGCAAAGTTTCCACGGCAGACATAGAAGGGATAAAGCTGGATATGACAATCCTTGAATCGCGTTTGGACACGGCGAGTCTATATAATACGGTGATTTCTGATTTAAAATCCCTTAAAGATAAGCAACAAACTATGGAAGCCATTATCCGCAAGCAAGAGGAAACAATCTGCAATTTAAATGATGATAACATGCTTTTTAAAACCAAACTTATATCTTTTGTTGAATATACCCCCACTGTGTCGTCTAGAGATCATAGAATCAATACTGAAAGTGCGAGACGGGCGACTAACATAACACATGGATTAAGTGAACAAGACACCGATTTAAATGTAAGCACAAACAAATCAAATCTGACCAATAATGAAGTCACTACTGAGGAAAAAACAACTCCCCACGCTGTTTACATTGCAGATGACACATTACACGGATTAAGTGAGCCTGATACTGATTTAAATGCAAGCACAAACAAATCAAATTTGAATAATAAGGAAGCTACTACAATGGAAAAAACAGCTCCCCAAGCTTTTTTCATTGCAGATGACACATTACACGGATTAAGTCATCCTCGTACCCAGGGTATTTGCTCCCCCCGAGCCAAATACCCTGGTATGAGCTGGTCACGTGAACCCAAACAATTTATATTACTAAGGGGGGTGGTAGTGATTTCTAGTTTTCTTCCCAGCCTGTTCGCAGGTGCGAGTAGGTTATTCAGACGCCATTATTGCGATCTAAATCCAAACAAAGAGGACATGTTTTTGTCTTGTCTTCATTCCACTGTAAACAAAACACTGCTTTATATAGCAATATAAATCTTAAGCCAAAACAAGCAAAGTGTTTGGAGGCGCTTTTTAATAGGAGAGATACTGTCGCTGTTTTACCGACTGGATACGGTAAATCTTTAATTTACCAATTGCTCCCAACACTGCTTCATGAAAGGAATCTCTTCGAACAAAGGCAATCAGGTGAAGCAGTTCTAAACCGATTCATTTCTTCAATAATCTCTTTAAAGTTAACCTTCGATAAAGCCTCAAAGTCCCTTTTTCTCAAAACGGAGTTGGTGTTTCTCTGAGCGACATATTTTAGTTCTTCCTGCATCTTTGAGGTAACTTTTTCTTTCGACTTTTCGAAGTTTTCTAAAGCGCTGTCACGTAGTGCATCAGTTGAAGCGGTTAAGCTAAAAACAAAGCCGAAAAAATAAATCAATTAGCTAATGTAAAGTATCAATTTACGACCATTTATCATCATAACTTTTTAATCTTAGAGCCAAAGCATTCGATATAGTTATTGGGATTAATTTGAAAGAATTGCTTGGCAATTCAATTACAAAAGTTAGGTACAACAATTTTACTTCATCTCGTCCAATTCAGGTAGCTGGTTTAATTTTGTTTTTCCTTTTACTGGACATTTTAACACATAATTTGATGTACGAAAATACAATAAGGCATGACAAATGTACACGAAATCAGGTTTATTTAATACAAAGGATTTAGTAAAATGCGATTTGTTTTTATTGCGGACGAAGTTGTCGTAAAAGCATTAAAGCCAATTTGCGTCTATTATATGGCCGCTTCCGTTTGATATGATGAGTTAACACTTGTATATACGAGTGTATCTAATTATCAAAACCCGCAAACTTAAAATAAAAAGACCCACGGTGACATATGGTAAAAACAAACAAAGCCTAACGAAACGCTTTGCAAGCATATTTATATTTTCCAAGTCTACTCTGGCTCTGCACGCACTTTTTACTTTAACGCATAGCGAGTTTACAGAAAGGATTAAACTAAAAAATGTACAGTACATCTAATAAACCATAATTTCCCAAACTTACCGTATTTTCTTTTGAGGAAAATGAAAGGGATCGTCGACTTGAAGTTGCTTGTTGTTGGACCCTCTTTGCTGTTGGCAATATTGAAGGCGACGGCTCGGAGCATCTTTTCGCTCTCGATTGCGATTTTAAAACGTTTTGGCTTTTCGAGATTAACTCTTTAAAAGTTTTATAATTAGAGAGCCGTCTCTGGCAAGGTCTGCAGATATTTTGAGGCAGATTTGGGTCTCGTACGAGAGAATCGCCCAGACAATCTTCAGCGAGTTTTAGAATATTCGCGTTCGCGTGTCTAAATAAGTTTTTGACGTGAGTCACATCACAAATATTTAAACATAAACGGCAGCACGAGCTTTGATTTTTTTCACCAGCACTGTAAAACGTTTTTGGAGTATCTAACGCTTTTGACATGTCCAGGTGCATACGCGAGCTGTGTAACTTTGAAGATACAATGGCTATTGTTTACATTTATGGCGTGTTCTAATTAGTTGTGACAATGTATACTCACTCCCCCGACCCTAATGAACAATATTCTATTTTACCCAAAATCTGGGGGTCACGTGACCAGCTCATACCAGGGTATTTAGCTCGGGGGGAGCAAATACCCTGGGTACGAGGATGGGATTAAGTGAGCCAGACACTGATTCAAATGCAAACACTAACAAGTCAAATTTGAACAATAAGGAAGCTACTACAAAGGAAACAACAACTCCCCAAGCTGTTTACAGTGCAGATGACTCTGTAGCTTCAATCATCCATAACATCACTCATGGTAATAACACCGCTTTACATAATTCAATCTCTTCAAGCATAACTAATCCACAAACAAGTGCAACCAAACAGGCACCTCATAATGACAATGAAAGACATTCTCAAAACAATCAAATATATATAGGAAATCACAGATCATTCAACAACGATTTGTCAAGAAAGGAAAATATTCCATGCCCGTTTATAGTGCAGCGCGGTCGATGTGTAAAAGGCGACAGATGTGATTTTTCTCACCTAAACTTAGTTAATAACGACAGGTCCAGACAACTGTCCCGTGAAGTTAAGAGAAACACGTTTTGCCCTTACCTGCTTAAGGGTTTTTGTAAAAAAGGGCCCAGATGTGACTTTTCTCATGTTCATCCGCCTCCCCCTCGGAAATACACGATCGAAAATAATAACAGTCCTTTTTTGTCATCAATAAATCAAATAACTTTTTTAATGAACCAGCTCGATATGAGATTGCAGAAAATGGAAAGCATTCAGTTTCGACCAAATCTTCCTTATCCTGCAACTCCCCCCCACCTAGCTTCTCGTCCCAACCAAACTCCCCGTTACCCAAGACCTTTAATGGAAACCCTCTGTTACCTTCCAAAACACTACAATGTCTCCAAGTGAGTTACTATGGCTCAACCACACCCCCAAGAATCGGAATTGAGAAAACATTAGAGTTACCCATACCCGTCCGGAACTTTTCGAATCCGTATGAATGTTTGTGGACTAAAATAACTACTGATATATCCCACCAAATTCCCGTTAGAATAACTAACAGAGGCTATAACAGAACACTAACTAGAAGTAACAAATGTAATCTAACTCCTATACATGCTACGTCTACAAAACCGCCAAGTAACTCATTTCCTCCCATATTAATGACAAACATAAGATCTTTACTATCAAAAGTTGACGAACTCGATATTGTCGCTCAACTAAACAGTGTCCATGTAATATCTGTTACCGAAACGTGGCTAAATGATAGAATACCAGACAGGGCTGTTAATATCCCGGATTTCATTTTGATGAGGAAAGATAGACTACATTGTAATAAAACTACCGGCGGTGGAATTTGTGCCTATGTCCACCAATCAATTCCAGCAAAAAGACTATCTAGCCTAGAGCTACCTGGTCTTGAGACATTGTGGATCCATCTTACACCATATCGTCTCCCACGTCACATTTCGACTATGTTATTAGGAGTAATTTATCACCCCCCGTCGGCTAAAGTAGAGGACAATGAGTTATTGACCGAACACATCAATTCAAACGTCGATACATTTCTTAATAAATATCCGGATGCCTTGATAATTTTAACAGGTGACTTCAATCCCTGCAGTACTAATATATTGTCGTCCACCCTAGCAAGGAGATGTGGTCTGACTCAATTGGTTAAAGTACCAACAAGAGGTAACAACATATTAGATTGGTGTCTTGTGAACAAACCTAAACATTTTAACGAGCCAGCACAACTTCCACAAATTGGTAGTAGTGACCACTTTGCAGTACTTATTAACTCAAGAGATGTGAATTTTAAGGCTAAAAGTTCTAAAAGGCCTGCCTGTAGGAGAGAAATGAAAGATAGTAATATGCGCACGTTTGGTAGATGGATATGTAACAATTCATGGAGTGATGTTCTCAATGAAGACTGTCCCCAAAACAAATTCAATATTTTCTACAAAGATATCATGGACGCCATCAATAAGCACTTCCCGTTAAAAAAGCAAAGTACACGAGTCTGTGATAAACCATGGGTGTCGAATAAGCTAAAACGATTCATATCCAAGAGACAAACATCCATTACAAAGTATGGGAAGAAGTCCCACCCTTTTAAACTGTGGCGTAATAAAGTCCAAGCCGAGGTGAGATCATGTAAACAGTCATATTACCACAACAAAGTTCACAATATCAAAGATGGTGATATATCTAAATGGTGGAAAGAAGTAAAAAAACGTGGATGTGGTTCTGGCCAAACAGAATGGTGTGAACAGTTATTGGGTGAGTCTGCTGATACAATAAATGAACTGGCGGAGAAAATTAACAACTTTTTTGTTAGCATATCAGCTGAATTCCAACCTCTTGAGGCTGATTTGAATAACCAAACTGAATGTACGCCTGACATGCTTGTTGACTCGTATAAAGCGTATCATGCCTTAAAGGAAGTTAAACCCCGCAAATCGGTTGGTCCCGATGAAATCCCCAATAGGATACTTCGTGACTTTGCTTTTGAATTATCTCCAGTGATATCTGACATCTATAACAGTACCATGAAGGAGGGTCGGATACCAGAATTATTAAAGTCATCAATTGTTTCCCCAATACCCAAATGTATGCCACCGAAGACGATTGAAGATGACCTTCGCCCAATATCACTGACGTCACAGATAGCCAAAATAATGGAAAGCTTCACCTTGGAATCCTTATTAAGGGACATTGGTGGCCAGATTGACCCATACCAGTTCGCGATGAAGTTCGCGATGAAAGGCCGGTCCACAACACAAGCATTAGTCTTTTTGCTACACAACGTTTTGATGACTCTTGACAGAGGCGGTTGCTCAATTCGGGCATTCTTTGCGGACTTTAGTAAGGGGTTTGACTTAGTTGACCATAACGTTTCAATCGCGGAGCTAGAAAGGTTGGATGTACGTCCTCCTTTAGTAAGATGGATTCGAGCCTTCCTGACGGAAAGGAAACAATGCGTCCGCATTCGCGACAAGGTATCGTCATTTAAGTACCTGAATGGAGGTATACCCCAAGGTACTAAGTTAGGCCCCATCCTATTTGCTGTACTGGTGAATAGTTTACTCCGTGAGTGGAATCTTAGAAGTAAATTTGTGGATGATCTGACAACTATTGAAGTTATCCCAAGATGTTCGCCGAGCATTACCCCTATGTTGGTCAATGATATCGGTGAATATGCTAGTACAAGAGGTATGCGATTGAATCCAAAAAAATGTAAGGAAATGGTTATTGACTTTCTCCAATATAGACTGCCAATTCGAGATTCATTACAAATTGGTGGAAATACAATAGAAAGAGTAATGTCATACAAGTTACTTGGCGTATATTTAAGTAACGATCTCACATGGAACTTACACTGTGACTATATTATTAAGAAAGCTAACAAGAGACTTTACATTCTGCGTATATTACGGAAAGTAAGGATTGGGCGCCAAGAATTAATAACAGTATACTGCAGCTTAATCAGACCAATTCTTGAATATGCTGCCCCTGTTTGGTCTGCAATCCCGGACTATTTAAAAACTAAAGTGGAAAAAGTCCAAAAGCGAGCCCTAAAAATAATTGACCCTGGTTCACCATATGAAGAGTCGCTGTGCAGAGTTGGTCTACAAACATTGACAAAAAGACGAGAAGATATTTGTAGGAAATTTGCTAGAGACAACAAATTATCTGGTCCCCTTAAATAACTTTTTAACAATAACAGTGCTGGTATTAATCATGAATATAACTTACGGCATACACGCGAACCGAATTGTGTAAACTTTGTAAATACTGACAGATTTTTAAATTTTATAACCTGTAAATATTGATATAACATCTTAATGTAATGTTAACATTATAGCACTATTACTTAGCTATACTCTATGTAATAACTTGTAATTCAGCGTTTGCTGCAATAAGTTTTTAAATAAACCTTCATTATTATTATTATATTAATATTATTATTATTATAAGTCCCACCCAGCTCCCATGTTGCCCCCAAAAGGTATTAAGATATTTTCTAAGCTACACAGCTAAAGGGGATCTTAAATTTGAGCCAAGTGTTGGTGAATGGTATCGACGTTCAACATAAGCATCCTGCACTGTTTGGAAAAATACTAGTTTAAAATTCATGCCGATCAATATCTGTTGCTGTAAGACCTATATGTATCAGCCCAAAGTGATGAGAAATAGTTAATATATATATAACATATTTGGGAAGACGCATGATAACGTATCTATTTATTGAGCAACAAAACACTGCCATATATATTCTTCAAGTAATTAATACTTAAAATAAAACTGCTCAAGAGAGAATGATTACAGGGTTGGGCATACTGATAGTATAAGACGCCGTCAGCACAAAAATACATTATTGCAGGTCTCTGCATGTATCAGTAGATATGTCAATGATCTCTTCGTGTTTTTTGCATGGGAGGGTGGGGAATGATGATGGGAGGAGAATGATGATGAAAGGGTTAGAAATGATGGGGAATAAACAAAAAATATTGGCGCAAGCGAAAAGATAGAACAATCGTACAACGCGGAAAGCAAAGATCCCCTTTTCAAATGGTCCCTCCCTTAGTGCGTTTAGATCAGCCGTTCGTCTCACGTTAGGTATATATTGTGCGATGAGTTTCTCCGCTGCAGAAAATTCAACATAGAGTTTATTGTATAAAGTGGCTTAATCTAATTCTTACCTTTTGGCGTGCTACATTCCACTGGGTTAATTTTACACTTGTCTAGAAACGATTCAAATGGTTATTACAATACTATAATAATTATTCTTGTTAACAAATCTTTACATACAATTAAACTCTCTGTAAGTAGCCTGTGGCTATGATCCAAAACTTCAAGTTACTTTTGTTAACCTGTATACGTTGTTTCCGTGATAGGCAACGTCTTTAGTCCACTTTTTTCGTGTTCGGTGTTCGTGCTTCCTAACATGCATTCTTTTCACAGTAGAAGGTATTAGTAGATGGAATACTCGAACGAAAATTTATATACATTTTTTAGATCTAGTCAGAAGCAGTTGCGAAAAGTGCAACTCAGGCGCTCCGGCAGGAATTGAATCTGCGGCCCTGCGATTCCGGTGCAGCGTTCTAACCAACTGAGCTACACGGTATATAAGATGGGAGTGGCGTATATGGTGTATGGGTAAATATCAAGATTTTCTCGGCACATCGGCACATTTTTAGGCCTAGCCAGGAGCAGTTGCGAAAAATGCAACTATTCAATTCCTGCCAGCGGGCATAAGTTCCATTTTTCGCAACTGCTCCTGGCTAGGTCTAAAAAATGTATATAAATTTCCGTTCGAGTATTCCATCTACTAACACCTTCTACTATTAATCCTATCGAACGAGATGCTGAGAAAAATCTTAATTCTTTTCACAGTTAACTCTCTACGTTTTTTATACTTTTACCTTGCTTTTATCTATTGTTTTATTACGGCGGTTGACGGTGGTGTAAAACTACCTGAAAAATACAATGAGAACTTCGACGTTTCGAGCGAAGGCCCTTCGTCTGGAAGTTAGTAGAATGGGTCGGGGGAAAAACATGTGCTTTTATAGTGAATACAAAAGCGATCACGTGATAAAAAAAACCCCAATCAGATGGATATAATCAAAACAAACTATAAACAAAATATGGAAATCACATCACAAAATATATTAGCATATAAGTAGCAGCGAACAAAGATAACAAAGCAAGAAAGATAGAAAACAAGGAACGAAATATTAGATAAGGTGAGATGTAGAGTATCTGCTGATGGCAGGCATAAACAGGGGCGCCGGAAAGTAGCCGAAGCGGCGGGGGCAGCCCTATGAAAAGGGCACGAGCGCCGAGGGCGCGAGAAATTTGTAGGGGGGTACGGGGGCATCCTCCCCCGGAAAATGTTTAAATCTACACTCTCTGAAATGCCATTTCCTGCATTTTGAGTGGAGATTTTACATAATTTTGAATATTATAAAACGATAACACACAGGAATTAGATAAGGGAAGTGCGTTATTGCGGAGCTTAACTGCGCTAATCGACCACGGAAAACTAGGCGTGTGAGGAAACCAGAAAAATCTACATAACTTATCAAGAAGATAACTAGTCAATTAACGTAATCTAGTTAAACTGCCCGGTCATAATCCTTATTAAACCTATGAGGACTAGTCCGGTCACAATAATAATAATAATTTATTCATTACAATGCACTTTATTGTTAAGAAAAAGGCCAACCGGTTGCCCCCGCGTGCCCCCGTACTATAAGGGCAGCGGGGGCAGCTGCCCCCGCTGCCCCCGTGGCTCCGGCGCCCCTGGGCATAAACAGATAGGAGTTAAATGTAAGAGAGGCGCTCATTAATGCCGAGAGGATGAATGGTGCCAAGTTGGGAAATGAGATGCATTTCTTGGCTTTTGCGGCTATCATTGCTACCAGAAATGGGACACAGAGCTCGAATTTTCATATCTGAAACACTGTGATTGCCAGTGTTGAAATGTCTGGCAACAGGTTGTTTAGCATCATTGTTTACGACAGCACGACGATGCTCACCAAACCTTATCCTTAAATATCTACCAGTTTCACCAATATAGAGCATCACACATTTACTGCATGAAATACAGTAGATGAGATGAGAGGAAGTGCACGTGAAATGGTGCTTAATGGTGTACTTAGATTTTGGTGCCGAAATTGTAGTGGAAGAATCTATATACTTACAGGTTTTACACAGCTTCGCACCACAAGGAAACGTGCCATTAGGTGACGACGAGTCCTGTGGTAGAGAGCTGTGGACTAGGGTTATTGGTGAAAATGGAAGATGTTTCAGGGTCGTTTTTCAACATATGAAAATTCTTCCTAATGACATCCCTTACTTTGAAATTGAAGGGATGGTAACCGAGAACTAGGGGTATTTTGTTGTTGGGAACATTAGACACATGGTCTCTAAGGGTTTCGGATCGGGGAATATTGGAGGCCTTCGAAAAGGCAGTATCTAAGAGAGGGGGTGGATAACCGCGTTGGACAAAAAGGTTTCTCATTTCCTGACTTTTGGTATGGAAGTCCTCATCTTCACTGCAAATGCGGCGAAGGCGAAGGAACTGAGAGAAGGGAATGGACCTTTTAGTGTGGTTGGAGTGGGAAGAAGTAAAGAGAAGATAAGTATGGGAGTCAGTCGGCTTGTAGAACACAGAAGTAACAAGTTTATTGCCATTGATAGATACAAGTATATCTTAGAACGATACACTGGTCTCACTGATCTCCCACGTAAACTGGAGTGCTGGGTGGAAGTTATTAACAAAGTTAATAAACTTGTCCAACTCTCCGCGGGAACAGGATGCTGTGCCGAGACAGTCATCAAGGTACCTACCAAGGTAATCAGGTATGGGATCAGTGTATTGCTCGAAGATCTGCTTTTCCACAAAAACAACGAATAAATTGGCATAGTTGGGTCCCATTTTGGTTCCCATGGCTACACCACTTATTTGTTGGTAATACCCACCATCAAATGAAAAATTGTTGAGGGTGAGCACTAATTTAGCCAAACGGATCAAAACAGTGGTAGACGGTTCCTGGTTGGGGCGCTTATCTAAGAAGAATTTGAGAGCTCTCAAACCATCATGATGGGGAATGACAGTGTACAAGGATTTGACATCCATGGTGAAAATGAATTTATGAGTGTTATGAAATTGAATGTTATGAAAGATTTGGAGAGCATGTTTGGTGTCCTTGATATAGGATGGTAAGTCCTTAACCAAGGGCGCCATGACACGATCGAGGTAGCTAGAGATAAGCTCGGTGGGACAACCGCAAGCAGAGACAATGGGTCTACCTGGGTTGTCGGGTTTGTGGATTTTGGGTAAGAAGTACATGACGGGTGTGCGAGGTTTGGTGGTTATGAGATGCTTGGCAGTTTCAGGAAGATCACCAGAGGCGATGAAATTCTTGATGGTGGTGGAGATGGTGGTTTGATTGCTAGAAGTCAAATCATTGTCAATTTTGCTGTAAAAGGTGCTGTCACTCAATTGTCGACGAGCTTCATTTCGATATAAGTCAGCTCTCCAAACAACCAAGGCACCACCCTTATCAGCAGGTTTGATAACAATGTCTTCCCGAGCACGGAGTGATTTGAGAGCACTAAATTCAGTTTCAGTGAGGTTAGATGGCCTTTTGGGCCTAAATTTGGGGAGTTGTTCTATGTCATGTCGACATTGTCGATAGAATAGCTCTAGGGACCCACGTTGGTCTTCTGGAGACCAGGAAGATTTTTTTGGGTTGATGGCCTCAAAAACGTCCTTTTGATGGACGGAGAGGTTGTCGTGAAAGTGCGCCTTAAGGCGTAATCGTCTAAAAAAGGATTCGGTATCTGCTTTAACTGAAAAAAAGTCAAGGGACCCGGGGTTGGGAACAAATTTGAGACCTTTCGCGAGAACAGATCTCTCAGAGTCGGATAGGGTTAAATCAGGGGGAATCGTAACAACTAAATTGACATCGCTGACTGAACTAGTGTGACTAGGTGCCGAAACGGGTCGGGTGCCTAACAAAGAGTTGAATTTGGAATCTTTATTCGCCTTGAGAAACGAATAAAGTCTAGAATTCAACAAACGAATAAATTGGATGATGTCCTGTCTAAAAATAGAAGGACATGTAGAAGACAACATGCTTTTGACATGCGAAATATCTAAATCTAAATTGCGAATATGCGAAGACATATGTCTCAAATTTGTTCCCAACCGCGGGTCACTTGACTTTTTTTCAGTTAAAGCAGATACCGAATCCTTTTTTAGACGATTACGCCTTAAGGCGCACTTTCACGACAACCTCTCCGTCCATCAAAAGGACGTTTTTGAGGCCATCAACCCAAAAAAATCTTCCTGGTCTCCAGAAGACCAACATGGGTCCCTAGAGCTATTCTATCGACAATGTCGACATGACATAGAACAACTCCCCAAATTTAGGCCCAAAAGGCCATCTAACCTCACTGAAACTGAATTTAGTGCTCTCAAATCACTCCGTGCTCGGGAAGACATTGTTATCAAACCTGCTGATAAGGGTGGTGCCTTGGTTGTTTGGAGAGCTGACTTATATCGAAATGAAGCTCGTCGACAATTGAGTGACAGCACCTTTTACAGCAAAATTGACAATGATTTGACTTCTAGCAATCAAACCACCATCTCCACCACCATCAAGAATTTCATCGCCTCTGGTGATCTTCCTGAAACTGCCAAGCATCTCATAACCACCACACCTCGCACACCCGTCATGTACTTCTTACCCAAAATCCACAAACCCGACAACCCAGGTAGACCCATTGTCTCTGCTTGCGGTTGTCCCACCGAGCTTATCTCTAGCTACCTCGATCGTGTCATGGCGCCCTTGGTTAAGGACTTACCATCCTATATCAAGGACACCAAACATGCTCTCCAAATCTTTCATAACATTCAATTTCATAACACTCATAAATTCATTTTCACCATGGATGTCAAATCCTTGTACACTGTCATTCCCCATCATGATGGTTTGAGAGCTCTCAAATTCTTCTTAGATAAGCGCCCCAACCAGGAACCGTCTACCACTGTTTTGATCCGTTTGGCTAAATTAGTGCTCACCCTCAACAATTTTTCATTTGATGGTTGGTATTACCAACAAATAAGTGGTGTAGCCATGGGAACCAAAATGGGACCCAACTATGCCAATTTATTCGTTGTTTTTGTGGAAAAGCAGATCTTCGAGCAATACACTGATCCCATACCTGATTACCTTGGTAGGTACCTTGATGACTGTCTCGGCACAGCATCCTGTTCCCGCGGAGAGTTGGACAAGTTTATTAACTTTGTTAATAACTTCCACCCAGCACTCCAGTTTACGTGGGAGATCAGTGAGACCAGTGTATCGATCTAAGATATACTTGTATCTATCAATGGCAATAAACTTGTTACTTCTGTGTTCTACAAGCCGACTGACTCCCATACCTATCTTCTCTTTACTTCTTCCCACTCCAACCACACTAAAAGGTCCATTCCCTTCTCTCAGTTCCTTCGCCTTCGCCGCATTTGCAGTGAAGATGAGGACTTCCATACCAAAAGTCAGGAAATGAGAAACTTTTTTGTCCAACGCGGTTATCCAACCCCTCTCTTAGATACTGCCTTTTCGAAGGCCTCCAATATTCCCCGATCCGAAACCCTTAGAGACCATGTGTCTAATGTTCCCAACAACAAAATACCCCTAGTTCTCGGTTACCATCCCTTCAATTTCAAAGTAAGGGATGTCATTAGGAAGAATTTTCATATGTTGAAAAACGACCCTGAAACATCTTCCATTTTCACCAATAACCCCTTAGTCTCGTTTCGACATAGTAAAAATATCTGTGAAACCCTAGTCCACAGCTCTCTACCACAGGACTCGTCGTCACCTAATGGCACGTTTCCTTGTGGTGCGAAGCTGTGTAAAACCTGTAAGTATATAGATTCCTCCACTACAATTTCGGCACCAAAATCTAAGTACACCATTAAGCACCATTTCACGTGCACCTCCTCTCATCTCATCTACTGTATTTCATGCAGTAAATGTGTGATGCTCTATATTGGTGAAACTGGTAGATATTTAAGGATAAGGTTTGGTGAGCATCGTCGTGCTGTCGTAAACAATGATGCTAAACAACCTGTTGCCAGACATTTCAACACTGGCAATCACAGTGTTTCAGATATGAAAATTCGAGCTCTGTGTCCCATTTCTGGTAGCAATGATAGCCGCAAAAGCCAAGAAATGCGTCTCATTTCCCAACTTGGCACCATTCATCCTCTCGGCATTAATGAGCGCCTCTCTTACATTTAACTCCTATCTGTTTATGCCTGCCATCAGCAGATACTCTACATCTCACCTTATCTAATATTTCGTTCCTTGTTTTCTGTCTTTCTTGCTTTGTTATCTTTGTTCGCTGCTACTTATATGCTAATATATTTTGTGATGTGATTTCCATATTTTGTTTATAGTTTGTTTTGATTAAATCCATCTGATTGGTTTATTTTTTATCACGTGATCGCTTTTGTATTCACTATAAAAGCACATGTTTTCCCCCCGACCCATTCTACTAACTTCCAGACGAAGGGCCTTCGCTCGAAACGTCGAAGTTCTCATTGTATTTTTCAGGTAGTTTTACACCACAGTCAACCGCCGTATTTGCTATACTCTACCCACACTGGCACCGCACGTTTGAGATATAGTTTTATTGTATGGTTTATCGGTATACCGTGTTTCTTAAAACAAACTACCAAGATCAATAAAGAACATAAGTCTGAAGCTCACTAGGTATAGTTCGTAACAGAGTTTACTTACCAAGTACACAAGTTCCACTGATGTTTAGAAAGTTTTCAATGCAACCACATTTACGTTCTTCTGCGGCTACACTGCATGTTTGGTTCGCACCACATGGTTCCCTCCTGCATAGATCTGTATCTACAAAACGTTTAACACAAGAATTATATTGCTGGAGTTATACCAATCTTGACATATGGCTGTGAAGTGTGGAATACAACAACCACACAAGAACGAAGATCGAAATCATTCCATCAATATTCTTTCTCTGAATTCTAACAACATGGTGGCTTCAAGATCAAGTGGTAGTCATCTCTGCCTGGGCCGCCCAGAAGGGGGTTGGGACTTGCCTCGGCCCCTAACCTAAAAAGGGCCACGACCTTGAGAGAGAACCTAAAATTAAGCAGGGCTCCATCTGTAAGCGGGAAGTGTAGGCGCTATCTCTCAAAGTGAGAGCATATGTTTTTTTCAATTTGGGAGGCCCCCTTTCAAGTAAGTTCCACTTTCTTGTTTGGTGCCCTCTCACTGTGAGAGGAATTTCGTGTTCGGAGGCCTCCCAAATATAGCACTTAGCGAACCCTATGACGCTACTTAGGATGATCGTGAGGAGGAGCTTTGCCTTTTTAGTGCAAAGTTCACTTTGAAGTATTGTAATAACTGGGAAAATTCAAACGATCGAATCATAAATGGATATTGTTAACAATCCGGGGGGTGCCCTCGATTGATGTTCTATGTTTAGATTATATAAAATTCAACGGCTTATTTTTTTTGAAACATTAAAGGTGATGTAAAGTCCCGATGCAAACAAACCGGCAACGTCCGTTTATTTACATTTTAAACACGCTATATTTAAAAAATTATGATGTGTTCTGGTTCGCTATGCTTTAAATAAATACAGATTCGAGTTTCTGATTTAGAAGATGTCGAATTTTAGTCGAAACAATGCGAAATTTGGGCATTGTTTACATCGCGGGACCCCCCCATAGACATGGTCTTTAAAAATTATTATTTTATCTACAGTCGCGCGTTTTATGTTGTTCTTCTGTCAGTTTGATGGAAAAGTTGGAAAAAGTTTGATAAATTATCGGCCTAAGCTAACCGTAAGGAATTTTGTCTTCGCCAATGGGGATTCGGTCGAATCTACCCCCCGTAGCACAAATTTTTGCGGGAAGTGCAAATCAATGCGCATAAATAAACATGGCGACGCCGACCTATCAGTGCGTACCGTTAAATGAGAACAATTTTTGGAGAAGAGATTTGGGATTGGCGTATATTATTTGGGCTGCAGACGTAACGATACTCTATTTTTGGGTACGACTATAGGCTCGATTTATCTGAGGCGCGAGTTTCGCCACAAAACATCAAATTATGTTGACGATTTCAAAATATACAAGACACTAGCTGAGAGGTCTTATTAAATGTCGTGTGTGATTTTGTCGGCGATCTTAGACTTGGTAAGTTGTACAATTTATAGGCATTTATTACTGACAGACGTAATTCCTAGCGTAAATTTATAGAAACTACTCGAATCGGTATTATACTGTAACATACATGAATATCTGCATACACAAATCAAGCTACAAACTGTATTTCATTTGCTTCGCTACAAAGGTTGCTTGTTTGTGCAAAGACAGACTAGATTGTTGTAGCAATTGGGAAACTGGCAGATTATGAAACTCTGACACATCTGTTCATACGAATGCGATAGGAATTGTTATGAAATAATGGGATTGTTGAAGATTTAATACACTTCCTTGTTTGCAATAAGAACTTGTTTGATACATTCTTTTAAAATGCCCGAAGTGCAGTCGCTTCATATGCAAATTTATCCGCATAAACGCCACTTACCATTAATTATCTGAAGTATTTTGTAATTCTATTTATTTTCTTTATAATACAAATATTTTACTCCAATCATGTAGCTATAAATAAGGGGTGACCATTAGATACCCTGGGAGGGGGGGGGGGGTAAAAATGTTTCTTTGAAGAATTTTATTTTCGAGGTCAGTGCTTTATAGAAGGAAATTTCCGTATTGTCCAAACAGAAAGTTTGCAGTATTGTATACACATATGTTATTTACAAATTTACAAATAATCCCCGAGCCGGCGCGAAGCGCCGTGCGAGGGTATTAATTCCGCTCGGATATTTACACCCGGGTATGTGAAAACATAGCGGAATGCAAAGTTTTTTAAGTTATGCGCATGCGCGAGAAGACTTCCATTTTCCAAACTTTTTTCAAAAATAGTTTTGCACTCATTTTATAAGTAAGTCTCTATGTAAGTAAGTTTATATGTTAAGTCACCAAAACAAGATAAATGAAAATTATTTAGAGGACAAATTAACAAGAGGAAAACAGTCGAAAGACCGTAAAAGGAGCGTTTTAAAAGGGCAAGTGTATATTTTGCATGCTTGCTTTGCCGATTTATAGCATGCAGTATAGTTTGTGAATTTGAAAATGTGTAGATCATTCTGTGTGGTCAATACGACATTGATTGATCTTAAAAGTATTTTAGTATTGATTCAAATACGTTATAGAAAAATAAAAAACATATTAAATCTCAAAAACGTCATTTCAAAAGCAAGTGCGAAGTATAAAAATACTGCTCGAAAAGCAGTTGAAGTTTTATGAACATTTCGAAACGTTTTATGTACGTCTAAGGTTGAATGTTACAGTAAATCAAAGCTAAAAGAGTACATAATAGCATACCCACTTTATATAGTTGGGCAATTGATAATTTTATAGTTAAAAACAAAATAACAATATTTTGTACAAATTAAAATATAAAAAATGTACAGTGTTGCGTGTTACCATGGTTACATTGGTTTTGGGGAGTAAATTGTTTGGTTCAAATGGGCGAGGGGATTCTGCATGCATGTATTTCTAGTAATCTTAATATTATACAATTATTGGACGAGGTTGAGCAAAATATCGCGATTTGTCAGTGACGAGCAGCTCAATTATTTGTCGATACCGCGCCGAAGGCAGAGGGAACTAATTTATCTGCGAGCTACTGACAACTCACATGATAGAAAAAACCCAGTAATCGATCAGAAATTATTAAATTGAACGATTCTTTAATCTTTTAGGAGAAATTGGACAAAAATATGCAAACATAATTTTCTTACTCCTTGTAGGGATTTGTATGGGAAATGGCGTAGGCCGCGCACTCGCCCCAATGTTTTTGCATCCCCTGGCTTATGGCATCTAAAACCTTGAGGTCCCCTATTCAAGCAAACACAAAATTTTAATTTGCAAAAGTTCAGCAAAATGAGCAAGCTGTCGTTTCAATGTTTACAAAAGCGAAGCTAATGCGCATGAGCAGATCATGACAGAAACGTGGAAGAAAGCAATAGACTCTGGATACAAAGTCGGAGTAGTTTTTGTGGATTTCAAAAAAGCATGCATTCGACACTGTCGACCACAACGTTTTAAAGTCCAAGTTACTTACAGTCGGGATCTCTGGTGATGTTCACAAATGGATAGATAGTTATCTTACAAACAGGGCACAGTACGTAGTTATAAACGGAGAACGATAATCCATACGATTCGTTGAAGTAGGTGTCCCACAAGGATCCCTCTTGGGGCCAAGATTATACGTAATCTATACAAACGATCTACCAGATGCAACTGTCATCGGATATATTCAGATATTTGCTGATGAAACCACAATGTACTACATTGGGAAGGACGTAGAAGAAATCGTAGACATGTTGAATTGAATATTATATTAAAGGATTTTGAATTGTGGTGCAACAGAAACCGTCTGACAGTGCATACTGGAAAAACAGAAACAATGTTGATCTCGAGTGTCCCTTTTATTGGGCCCCTGAGACCACTGACGTTAGGTAACGCCTGCATAAACTTTACAACCAAATCTACAACTTTAAATAGTTATAATATTAATAATATTTGTATTTAGAATAGGGTATTTATGGCAGGTTCACACCAGCCCGTATGGGTTGCCTTTTACAGACCTGCCTTATCAAATAAAATATGTATGTATGTATGTATGTATGTATGTATGTATTTGCAGCTGAGCAACGGACTTGGCCAATGCGCATGCTCAAACTCTCATTTGAGTCACTTTTTATACATTCAGCTCCTGCTCCTAACCAGTTCCGATAATAGAACTTAGAAACCGTTTTGGTACACCCCTACTAATATATTCATAATCAAAATGTTAAAATGTTTTACAATAAAATGGACTTTCTAAATATGATCTTTCTTTTCTCTCTATTTTCTGTACCTCCATATATTTGGTACAGTATTTCCAGGAATTTTTTTTCTTTCCCTAAATGTTTCCATGAATATTTTTTTTAATTCAAGTCTGTGCATGAATTTTTGGGGGGATTTGCCACCCCCCGCCCTCCCAGGATATCTAATGGTCCACCCCCAATGTCATGATCTACAGTCAGACATGCGTCTTATAATAACATGCAATTTAATAACTATGGCTATGTCTATTAATAGCCCGCTAGCCCAACTAGTTCAACTTCGTGATCAAGGATAAATTTGATATATTCAACTCTGAGTACAAACTTTGTGAAAATTGATCCGCTTTAAAAGCTTAGATACCTTTCTGAGTGCAGTATAGCCTATGAACAGACGCTGACCTCGATCGCAGGAGACAGTTGATTTATGGCCGGCATATTGAAATATAATTCTGTCTCTTTCTAGAAACTAATAAGCCCAGAATAGGCCCCGTTAATAAAATAATAAATGGTAAAGCGCTCATGTACTGAAAATTATACAAATGCCGAGAAAAATCTTGATATTTACCCATACACCATATACTGGCATCACTCCCATCTTATATACCGAACTTGCGGTTGATGCTCAGCAACTGGACTCTGCAGCTCAGTTGGTTAGAGCGCTCACCATAATCGCAGGGCCGCAGGTTCAATTCCTGCCAGAGGGACTAAGTTGCATTTTTCGCAACTGCTCCTGGCTAGGTCTAAAAAATGTATATAAATTTCCGCTCGAGTATTCCATCTACTAACACCTAGAAACTATAGAAACGATATTATGTAAATTGAAGGGTCACACCAATTTCTCCTTTTTGTAAATAATCTATTTTGTTATTTTTATCTTCTTGTAAATAGTTCTAATTAATATATTGACGCCCCTCGTGGAAATCAACTACTCTGTTGACGTGGCCAGCGTCATTAAATAAAATTTTACTACTACTACTATACTACTACTATTAATCCAATCGAACGAGATGCCGAGAAAAATCATGATATTTACCCATACACCATATACTGGCATCACTCCCATCTTATATACTGAACTTGCGGTTGATGCTCAGCAACTGGACTCTGTTAAATAAACGAAATTCGAACTGCTCAGGCCGAATTTCGTTTTTCGTTCTTCAATTTTTGACAAATTCGAAAATTGAACCCAATTTTTGTTTTTCGTTTCTCAAATTACAAAGAACAAACTGAAGTTTAAAACCAACTCAATATTTGTTTCCCATGTAGTCTCGAACAGTCAGAGGGGAGGGATCGTAAGCAGTCCCATACTCGAACACGTGGTTATTTATAAGAATTTGTATTTTTGTTTACTGCCAAGCTGCAAGTGTTTGTTTAAATTTTAAAATGGATGAATCGTGGGACGATTCTTTATCAGAGGAAAACTCTGATAGGAGGACCTTCCTTATCAGAGGAAACGGCCAAAATGAGAGGGTGGAAAGAAAAGTCCGTAGAAATCATATCACCCTCGAAAGAATAAGTAGTTTAGCCTCATGAACTTTGCACTAACCCAATTTTTGTTTTTCGTTTCTCAAATTACAAAGAACAAACTGAAGTTTAAAACCAACTCAATATTTGTTTCCCATGTAGTCTCGAACAGTCAGAGGGGAGGGATCGTAAGCAGTCCCATACTCGAACACGTGGTTATTTATAAGAATTTGTATTTTTGTTTACTGCCAAGCTGCAAGTGTTTGTTTAAATTTTAAAATGGATGAATCGTGGGACGATTCTTTATCAGAGGAAAACTCTGATAGGAGGACCTTCCTTATCAGAGGAAACGGCCAAAATGAGAGGGTGGAAAGAAAAGTCCGTAGAAATCATATCACCCTCGAAAGAATAAGTAGTTTAGCCTCATGAACTTTGCACTATCCTTGGGATCTCTGAGTTGTTAATTTTTCCAAATCCTGAACTATCATAAAAAAATCACTCTTTAAGTGTAATCAACCAAATTTTCGAAAAGAAGTTTGAGTGTTCGTATCCACAAATCAGCATCTGTCTGAGATTTCTTGTCGATTCCAGTATCGGTAGCATCGGTCGTTTAGCAAACTGGCTGCGGTCAAAAAAAGGCTGAACAGCTTAATAATACTCTCAATAGAGAATACATTGAGAATAACTTTTGTTTTTGAGGCAATAATTGACGCGGTCTCTTAGGAAAAGGCCAGACAAGATCTTTGAAAGTGCTCACACAACTGTATTTCGTTTGATCAAGCATAACGAGTTGGTATACACATAGCTTGTAGACGCTACAACTTCCTCGTCAGTTATTGTAATCGATTTCTAACTCAATATAATCTTGCATTATGTATAGTACATAAAATAAACTAATCATATCAAACTTACCTAGACATCTACGCTCTCTTGCTAACGTGGCGAACCCAGGGTCACATTGACATTCGTACTTTCCAGTGTAAAAATTTGGACGACATGTGCTATTTTTTGGACATGTTGCGTTCGCACATGGAGATTTCGCTGAAAAAATAAGTTGCGATAAATTTCCATCTCAAAATACTGTTGGTCCCTTTTGTAAAAGATATAACCATTGAATTACGAGTAACAATTGTCTAATACCAAAACTGCTGGCTATATTGATGCAAGGGTCTTATCATAAAATAATGAAGACGCTATTTAAACCTTTGTAAGATTTGCGGACCCAAATCAAAGAAAATATCCAACAAAGTGTAAATTTTACCAACAAAGTGTAAATTTTCTTTTTCGTGATGTACGCAATGATCACTGTGGAATGCTGATAACTAGATGTAAGAAAACCCATTAGTAAACTATACAAAGAATAAAATTAAATAGAATTGAAGAGAATATATAGAATAGATTCATTAATAGAAACTTATCATTTAAACTGCATTACTCCTATGTTTTCCTGCGCCGCAGTGATCTATTATACACCCTGATTATATTACTTACTACGGTTGTATTACTTACTCTAACTCTATGCTTTTGTCCAGTTTTCAATTTGACGAACGACGCGTTATAGTTGTGAACCTAACAAAGATAATATACATCAGATTATATCATACATAGGCAAGGAAAAATCAGGTTGACAAGATATTTCTCCTTGTCTAGGTCTGGAACCAGTTTTACAATTACTTTCTCTTCGTTCCTTGCGCTTTTGAAAGACATATCCTTGTAAAAAACCGCGAAATCGACACAATTGCAATTTACTGCTAATTTCTATTTTTATCTAGTTAGTTTCTTAACATTCTTAGACTCAACTCTGTGGCCGCGTTAGCTAGCCAAATAATGAAGTATATATTTCAATTTTAGTAAATGTTGTGTATTAAAATTTTACGCATTAGTACAGTTTTATAAACAGCTATATAAATTTTGCTGTGAAATCGATTCATGCTAAACAGTCATTTATTATATAAATATAAGTGTTATATAGAGTTTTATGCCACTGAGAAAAATCGTATTTAAACACACGTTAAAAATACGATATTTTTACGTGTGAAAATATCATTTTTGCAAGCCAATCAAAAACCTATTACTATTTGTGTACTATTTACATATTTGTTTTGAGTTTCTATATGAATTGTCGTTTGTTTATAATTTGTTTATAAAATAAACAGAATAGTACATGATTGCTTGGAAATATGGAATTTATTTCTCGTGTTGAAGAGAATATTTCTCACTCGTTCGCTACGCTCACTCGTGAACAATATTCTCTTCAACACTCGAAATAAATTCCATATTTCCGCGCAACCATGTAATATTCTCTATGTAGTCAATATAAATGCATTTGTATATTAAATACTCAAAATCATGTCTTGCCTACAGTTTTCTCCTACTACAAACCACAAAACCGCAAAACGGCAAAAGCGTCCTTAAACTTCCTCTCTTTCATAGTCCATATTGATAAAACAACTAAAATTGCTAAAATCGCACACTTGAAACGCCTAGAACACTGCCACGGGGTTTTAACTGAGAATGCAAATTCAATACAGCGTCACGTGATGCGCTCCTTTGTTTCTTTGCCAATCAACGTAACATCCAGATTCTGAATGTTGAACTCCCTCGCAAGCGCCTGCCTTGCGGGCAACTCTTCTCCCCCACCCTTGGACCTGATACTCAGGCTACCTATGTCTAGAAAAAGTTAGAGAGAGAAGAATATATCTTTCAAGAGCTCAAGTTTATCGAATTCTTTCCTTGCTTCGACCCCAAGAGAATTTCACAAACAACTCTTATTTCCGTAACAAGGCCTTGATAAAGAGAAGGGAAAATTGGCGATGGTATAGACTAACGCCTGTATTCTAAAAGCTCACTCACACTCACACTTAAAGAGTGGAGGTTCAATCTGAGCTTCTCTTGAGTGTCAGTGCTATGTTTGAATAACTGGAGAATGAGTACTCACATAGTATGGTACGGCACTAACCCTCCAGCTATTCAAAAACAGCACTGACACTCAAGGGAAGCTCAGATTGAACCTCCACTCTTTGAGTGTGAGTGTGAGTGAGCTCTTAGAATACAGGCGTAAGTGTCTCAAACAAAACGTACATGACGATTGCGTGGAATAACTCGCGAGTCATTACCGTCAACAATCTTTATGGCAAAAATGTTTCGCAAACAACTATGAAATTTTATGGTTTGGGATGAGTTGTTTTCACAACGGAATATTTTCACCTTGTGGGCGATATCATGCGTCACTCGCTGTAGGTGAAAACACGACACTCGAGTTTAGAAACGTTTGCATATTTACATACGTATACTTACGTTCGCGTGAGCATCGTAAAAATCTACATGAAGAGCTGTTCCACCAACCGAAAGTTCGATCAAATAGTACGTGACATTTACATCATCCCGCCACAAATTATCATTCCAGTTGAGATGAGCAATCAACGAATTATTTGATGACACTATGGTAACATTCAATATCGAATGTGTTTTGTCATCTTGGATGCCAACATCTGGTTAAAAGTTAACAAGATTAACAAGATTTCCAATACGCATATAGATGGTTTCACTTGACGTAACAAAATTCTAAAATTAAGGTGTCTCCCTACAGTTAGTGGAATTCAGCTGGTCGAATTAATCGAAACTTGTGTAACTCCTGTCATTCAACTCATTTGACATGTGGTGTTTTATCTGCTAAATTGAACCACTACAGTACAGACAGTTTTTAGCTGTTTATAAAATCGTTTGAATAATGTTTTCAAATGTTTTCACACAGTTTTAAACAGCAAAAGCAAATTTAACATTGGATGAATACATAATACTTTAAATTATTGCTGTTTTAAACAGAAATTTTCTATTTTTATATAATACAAATGAAAAATATTCAGCACAATTCAGAAATTTAATATTAACGCAATTATCTGAATAACACGAAAAAAGTGCACAGACTGTCTCGTCCACGTGCCATGTCGAGTCGATATTTCAGTCAACTTTAAGGTTGTTTTGTTCCTATTACCTTCAGTGATATTTTCTAAAATTGTATATTGTGCACTTACTGCACGGTCACTTAGCTTAATATATTCAGTTCTCAGAAAATTCCACAAAACAGTTTTTGTGGAAAAGAATTTGCGAAATGTCTAAAAACAGTATTTGATAACACTGCTAATTTTTTGATCTGATGTTCTGTTTGATATTCCCTTTATACCTACATTTAAAATTTCAGGAAAATTGACGGAAGGAAATTCTAAAAAATTCCCGTTTAGTCAATATGACAGATGTCGTTTAGGTAGTTCTGTTGACATAGCAACTCACATTTGGGTTTCTTTAAACAAGTATGTTTGAAGTGGAAGAGTAGCACAACCCTTTATATCTCGAAAAGGCTACTGATTTTGCTATTATAGCTATTGTGTGTCAGTGTGAAGACTTCATTGCTTTTAATATATAACTGTGGGAATTAACCACCTTAAAGTTACAATGCTGGCTGTTTTATATGTTCCGTATAAGATGGTGTCAATACACCCCTAGAGCTACGGAGTTCTAAAAAATAGTATTCCTAACGTCAGCATTATTACCGAAGGTTGTTAAAACTAAGTTAGGTACACAATTCTCTTTTAAAATGTTTCGTTAAGGTTAACCAACATAGCTTCTAAAACAAATGCTAAATGTTTTAGAAAAAATGTTTATTCTTTCTAAGCCGCATACGAAATCACTTCTTAAGTTTAACCTAACATTTTTTTAACTAAATTGTGTGTGTAACATAGTTTTCACAGACCTTGAAAATAATGCTGACGTCAGGAAACTATTTTTCAAAACTTTTATTGTGATTCGTTATTGTGATATGCATTTTTGAATCACAATGGAGAATTTCTCATCCAATTTTCATCCAAACTGAAACAAAATTTATTCAATTTGTCCTTGCCCTACGTCCATCAATTTTTCAAATTTCGTGTTAAAGTGTTTGATATGTTTTGAGTTATCGTGCTCACAGACAAACACGCACATGCATACCTACATTCACAAGTAGTAATATAGGTACCGTTCGGTCCCCTTTTTTATGGCGGCGCACTCATTAGTATGAAATGAGCAGGCGCAAGGAGGTGCCTGACGGGAGCGCATCATCATTAGCATGAAATGATGTGCCGCACGAGATGAGGTGGTTACTCATTAGTATGCATGTACAATGACGTCACTCATTTTATATGCTTGATGTCACAGAACAAGACCAGGCAAGTTTGGACGAACAACATAGAAATAATAGAATCTAATACTTCTATGGCAAACAATCAATAATTTTGCTGAGTTGAGCAGGAAAAAGTTCGTAGAGAACATGTTCTTCGTTATTGGAAATTTTACTAAATAAAACTTTGTTTCTTTGTTCTATTATAGAAGACATATTATATTTAGTGTCAGTATATCCATAGCGGTAGGCTCGTCCTAAAAATTTATCGATACGGTTTAAGTATTTTTTCCACAACGCTGAACCCCAAACTTCAATTGCATAAGTGAACAATGAAATAATTAAACTTTCGAATAGTTTAGTCAGATGATTTAAGGGATATCCGTGTGACTTACAAACCCTGAGGATGTACATTCGTCCACTAGCTTTTGACAGTAAATTATCTATATGTAAGTCCCAGCAACAGGGGTTGTCTTGAAAGCTTACTCCAAGAAGTTTAAGCCATTCCTTGCGTTCAATTCCATCAATTAGAGGAGGAAGTTGTTTTAAGACTCCTTTACTCAACACCATTTCCCATGTTTTGGAGAGATTTAAAGTCATCCTATTTCGTTTACCCAATCTTTAATATTATTAACCTCATTTGAAGCTGTGTCTCTAGCATCTTTCACTGGTGCACTGACTGTCATGTCGTCGGCAAATTTGACTAGAAGGTTATTTTCTCCATCAGCAGGTTTTATGTCATTAACCATCAAAGAAAACAAGAATGGGCCTAGAACCGTACCCTGTGGCACACCTCTGGTTATATCAACGTATTCCGTTTCAATTCCATCTACTACAACTCTTTGTTTTCTTTTTGTTAAAAAATCAATTATCCAATTAATCACATATGGATTAAGATTCGTTGCTTTTAATTTTTCGCAGATGATATCATGTGGGACGGAATCGAATGCTTTACTTAGGTCGAACGATATAACATTTTATGAGTACTAGCAATTAATGAAATGAGTGATCACTGCTTACACATAATTCATAATTCATGGCCCGAACAGGCCCTATCTTTCCCGATTTGAACCGATTAGTTCCTATCAGGCCATTTTGACTCGATTAGGCCCGATGGCCCAATGCTTGGCTGGGCGTACTTCGCGTGGGCAAACCCAAGCTCCGAACCGGCACTTCGTAGTCCCATATACGGCCTTTCTGGCAGACAGATATCTGTCTCTCATCCTTCCCACTTCCCTAATTTAACTTACAAAGTAGAAGACGCTTTCTCTAACTATAACCCTTTCTTTAACAATTAATGAAATGAGTAATCACTGCTTATACATAATTCATAATGGTCCGAACAGGCCCTATCATGCCGGATTTTACCCGATAAGGCCCTATCGTGCCAGGTTTGACTCAATTAGGCGCGGTGGCCAGATGCTTGGATGAGCATACTTCGCGTGGGCAAGCCCAAGACCCGAACCGGTATTTTGTTGCCCTATCTGTCTCTCATCCTTCCCACCTTCCTCACTTAACTTTACAAAGTACAAGACGCTTTCTCTAACTCTGACCCTCTCGTTAACTCTAACACTTTCCTTTCTCTAACCCTAACACTAAGGTCATAGGTTCCAACCGTAACACTGGATAAAGGGTTAGGGTTAATTGCTAGTACTCATAAAATGTTACGTTGTTCCTGAAATAGATCTTTAACTCGTTAGCCGCGAAGAAAGTAGGTGATGTAGATATTGCAGAAAACTGATTAATCATGGTTTTAACCTAAGAAGACGTGAAGAGAATACTGTCCTCTGCGAGATCACAACTCATGAACCGAATCTAACTCAGTGTAAAGATGAACAGAAAAAGACAGTACACAGTCTCTGATGACGCTACGTCAGAAAGCGATTTTCATAATTCAGAGAATACTGACAATGAAGTGGAAACCGATGCTACGTCAGGGAGGGATTTTGATAATTCAGATAATACTGACAGTGAAGTAGATCGTGAAGAAAGCGATCCATGGGCACCTTTAAAAAAGGAAGCGTCAAAACAAAATTTAGCCGAATTCGGAGATAAAGCAGAACCTTACTACAGATTTTGACGAAGAAAAAGCTAAAAACAAGGCATACTTACTTATCCCACCAAAGCTTCGTAGAGACTTGCTGAATATTTATCTGGAACGTCTACTATGGATAAGATAACTGAAGAGAGGACCAGTACACAAAACGATTATGAAAACAAGGGATGCATTTGTGAGCGATGATAATTTTGACCCAACTGAAGCGTTAGAGGATGCATGCTGTTGATAAGAGAAAACCTCTCTTGAAAAGACTTTTCAGAGATCGACAAGCGTTCTTCTGATGCACACGAAAATAGTGGCAATGACTCTTAATTGTTGTTTGTTTGTTTGTGCTTGTCTTGTGTTCGTTTAAAAGAGCCACCTAAACGGTATACACTTAGAAGCAGATTATATTTACTTGTAACTTCTAAATTGAAATAGATTTAATTCAAAATATAGTTCTGTTTGTTCGCTTTTATCTCGTAGCGCTAACTCCCGAACTTTTAGCAAGGCAATTTTCCCAAGACGCATTGACACACACACGATGAGCTTCGGGACCCTAGGGACACAACATTACTAGGCAACCATGTACCTAACCATAAATCGGGCCTAATCGGGTATATAAACATTCTTCAAATACTCTGAAATACTGATCGAGTAACGAGCTAGATCAGTATGGGTCGCACAAGGAGGAACTGTCCTGTGTTTGGCTGCAGGAGTAACAATTCCACGTTATGGATATCAAAGAATGCGCAAAATGGAAAGCGACAAGAGGTAATGGCAACAAACATTAATCATTTTCTAAGAGTACAATATGGAAAGTCTTTTATAAATAGAGCACGAAAAGAAAATGCACTAAAATGCTCTACTAAATGAATGAAATCCAAAACAAAGAAAGGAAAGTGCGCTAGCAACACAGAAAAAATGTCCAAGAAGTGGTTCACCCATTTAACTTGTAAAGACAAATCAAAAAAGCTTAAATAAATAAATGTGTCTTAAAATTAGATCATTGTGTGTGTTGATTCATGCCCGCAAGCTGTGCTTATGCCCGAACCCAGCTCCTTTAACTTTACAAAGTACAAGACGCTTTCCCTAACTTTCGTATACATGTAACAATCTTTTTCAGAGAAAAAGAACTCACAGCTAGGCCTCTGTCCACAGAACCAAAATGATGGCCCATGTTGTGTAGTCGAGGATGAAGCAGGCTTTCCATGTAGGCACTCCATCGTATTGCTTTGCATTGGCGAATGACAACAGAGAAATGACGCTCAAACAAAGCTTGGCAAAATATACAGGGACGCTTAGTTATTGTGACGTAACCACAAAACATGCTGAACTCAGCAAAATTATTGTTTGTTTGCCCAAACTTGCCTGATCTTGTTCTGTGAAGTCATGCAAACATAATAAGTGATATCATTGTACTTGCATACTAATAAGTTACTCCACCACACTCCGCCACCCTCCAGCTTGCGCCACCTGATCTCGTGCACCACCTCATTTTATGCTAATGATGATGAGCCTCTTAAACACCTGCTTGCGCGCTCTCATTTTATGCTGTGATTGCACCGCTCTAAAAAGGGAGGCCAAACGGTACCTATATTTCTATTAAACACAAATACATACAAACATAGGTGAAAACATAGGGTGAAAACATAGGGTGAAAACATAGGTGAAAATTGATCATTTTGCAAAAATCACCTCACCTTCGAGATTGTTATTATGTTGATTATTAAATACATGCAAAGTGTTATATACATCCATGCAGTTATTGGTTTGGCGTAAAATTAATACAAGTACACAGACACAATAATTCCTTACATGGACATCCACAAATTTCAGATTTTTTTATGGTTATGCAACCTGAAAAAAAGTGTATGAATTAATATTGACGAGTGATCGCAACTCATGCATTGTCATGCATGAATGTTCTATAACTATATTGTTGGAAATGAAAAAGAACAGCATGGATTTTAAGTGGTCAAATAAGTATACCAGGTATATGAAATATCCATCTTCTGTCAACAACTTTCTTCCCAATAAAGGCATTTTTTTTTAAATACAACTACAATAGAAAGAACAATAATTCATGACTTTGAAATGTAGTCCTAAATTTACAGTAAACGGAACGGTGGCGGCTAGGGGGGCTTTAGCCTCCAGAAGTAGAAATGGGTGGCAGTTTTTAGACGTTCAGTATTCTGGCTTCTCCTTATATCCTCCTATTATATGGTTTGAAAACAGGCAGAAAAATTCCAACTTTAGTCATTAAATAGTAAACACTGAACTAGTGTATGAAGATATAACTTGCGAAAGCCAAACAAACAAACCAATAAACCAGTGCAATACAGACAGAAAACAAGACGCCGAAAGTTGACAAAAAATTTATTCGCTATGATTAGCCAATCAAAACTTGGGAGAAAGTGTTTTTTAAACTATTTTGAGCATAGAGTGCAAAGTTAATAAACAAAATTTTGAGTCATAGTAGGTATAGAAGTATTAATTAAACTTGATTAACTAAAACAGTACAGCACAACTCACAATCAATGCTATTGCTTTCGCATAAAGAACGCAAAAGTCTTAATTTAAGTGGATAGGAAACTCCGTACTGCAACCACTGAACGATAGAACAAGCTAGATAATTCCAATCAACAACAACAACAAAAAATTTATATTGCATGTTAGTAAGCTTTGACCTTTGCCTTGTTATATATATAATGCTAAACTGAGGTATAGAAGTAAGAAATATCAGAAAATCCAGTTTTCTTACGGTTAAATTTAAGGTTATCCGACGGATAGTTAAACGCAGCTCGCAGCTCGCAACTTCACAGCTCGCACACTATACTCATTCCCTTTTACAAATACCAAATCTTTTCATGTACAAGCAATAAAAGACGAACGCAATTATGCACATAAGAAAATTTTAAGCAGGAAGCGAAATTCGTTTGATTACGGATATTTCTCATTTTTTTGTATTTCATTCAAGCAACCACTCCAAATAGGATAGTTCCTTCCCCCTCCTCCCACACACACGCTCACTACGTCCCTGGCACTGATGTTAAGTTACACGGTAAAAGGTTAACATAGTTAAACATAATAAAGTTGGCCTTACGAGACTACACTTACAAATTGAACATGAAACGTTTAAACACAAACCTGAAACGTGTACCAACAATCGTAATATAAAGATGATTCTTTTTCTGTTGTGTATGTTGTAAGGTTCTTGTTGGTAAAAATATCCTAGAAAACAAAATACGTCGTTCTGTTATTCCTAATCGTATTTATTGCGAACAAGTGTAACGATACCTTAATGCTTGACAGTTTACCATAGACTACAACAAGATAGTATGGAACGAAAGCAATAGGAGGAAACCGAATTCCCATTTTTGAACTGCTCTCCCAAGTACATATACATACAATAAATATAAAAATACATTAAATATTAAGCTAAGCAATGACAACAGTATTAAAGTTTTTTAAAGTTCGCTAGGCTAGTAAAGTTCACGGTTAAGGAATTCCAATCTTCAGCATACCGATTAAAGAAGGAAAATGTGAAATAATTAGTATGCCAGAAAGATTTTGGTATCAATTTATAGTCATGGTTATAGACCTGGTTAATTCTTGTGGGACCGACTATATCTAGATATTTGTTTGGATCAATGATGCTATACCCAAAGACGATTTTGTAAAGAGCAACCAAGCATAAATGTTTCCTACGAACTTCCAATGTTGACCAACCAAGTTTCTTCAACCTATCATCATAAGATAACGATGATCCACATCGATGATCCACAACGATGATAAACTTAAAGTTGTGTTATATTCAGTTTAGTGTCATAATTTCACCTTGAACTTCTCTAGCATTTAGCTATTGTTTATTAACTTTTTTTCTGCCTTTCTTCCAGAATTTTAATGACAAATTCAAGACCTGGTATGTGCACAGGGGGGCAGAGGAGTAATGTCGACTAAAATAAGAACGTTTTTGTAGTAAAAATCATCAAATTAGTCCAACAAGTGCATAAATTCAATACATATCTTTAATTCGTGAAAATAAAACGAAAATTAAGTATCGGCCAATATACTCCGCTGTCTGCATTACTGTGGATTCCCGAGAGGATGACGGATAATAAATTATTGTAAGCCCAGGAAGTGCGAGCCCACAGTAATGCAAGGCAGCGGAGTATATTCATTTTGATTGATGTTACATGAAGTATGGTTTACCATTTCTACGACAAGTGCATATTAATGGCATGTTTTATGCATTATATTTCACTAATTTTATGAATACTATCAAAGATTATAAGTAACAAGGTAAGGACTCCTCTGCACCCTGTGGTATATGTTTTGAGTTTTGAATTCAAGACCTATACGGGGCTGTAAATTTTGGATTCAAGATAAAAAACTGTTGATATCAGGTCTTGAGCCAAACACAAAAATCGATTGAGAAAAATAAAAAATGGGTGTGGTAGGTTTATAATTCCGAATCCCGATTGAAGTACAAGAGCACTTTGGAGTTTGCATAGCTGTCTTCTTCGCTTCCAATGTGTTGACGCTTTCTTTGGACTTCACCGGCATTGTATTTACTGATTATATCTGCTTGCCAACCATTTATTTTATAGTGCATTTTAGTTTTTGCAATTGCATGCTCTTTTTAATACATGATCTGTTGTGGTGTTGTGCGTATCTGCAACTCCCAAGTGGATCTCGTTTTCGTACATCTATAGGCAAAACATTTAGGGGCTCTTTAAATAAGCCCGGTTAGCCAGACTAGCCCGGTTAGTTTTACAAAACAATTTAAGTTTGCAATCCAAGCCGGGCAAGCCCACTTAACCAGGATCTCACTGGCCAAACAGAGCACCTGCAGGTTAGCCTAGCTTTTTCCATGTAGTCTTACCAGCCCGCATGAGGGTAACCTGAACAATACACGAATTTGACTTTTGTGACAAACCTGGCACATAAAGCTTGTAAACAAATTTTACCTGCAGCTGCTTGGCGAAGTCTCATCCTGGCAAGCAAGGCTGATCTCTTAATCTTAATTGCTTAATCTCTTTCAAACACTTGCTAGAGTACGCACCACAACACAGTGCAAGCCAGCCCACAAACTGATATCGTCTGGTATATTCTGGCTATCCTCTCATGACAGACAACTCGCACTCTTATTACAATATCAGTAAAATCGTTGGTAAAATTGATAGTTTTGGTTTCTTAAGTTACGCTTGCATTGCTTAAGTTACTTGAAAACTAAACAAACGCTATTTCACCGTAAAAAAAGGAAAATCCGTTCACTGTCAGCATGTAAACACCCATTGGCAATAAACTATGAAGTGCCTGCATGCATGTGTGATCCGTCTCCTGTGGTCTGAAATTGCCCCGCGTCGTCCGCTCAGTTGTGCATGGCATTGTTTTTACTGAGTTCAAATTAAAATATATATTTACCTATTGCGAACCAGTTTATTCTGAACTAAAATATATGTAAGTTTAATCTTTCGGATTATTGTAAATTTAAAGAAGGCGTGTACCTGTTCACTAAGTTTTTTTCGAGTAGGTGGCAAATGATTTTCGAATTGCTCGCCACACCATGACTGAAGAGGTGATATCCGATTAAATTCTTGTGTATATTGGTATTGATAATAATTTGACGGGACTGTAAAGAAATTTGACCAGAATTAAGATTTAAATACAGTTAATACTGTATGTTAACGACTGATTTGGCACCAATAATTTTTCAGGTCAGCACCACATTTTTAGAAGAGTGCCATAAAACACAAAAAGTAAAGCAAGGCCGAGTTCAGAAAGAGTGAAGAAGTTTGGTAATTGAGAAATTGGGAAGGAATTCAGGTAGAAATATATAGAAAATATATGAAAGAAATTGCTGAGAAGTTTAAGATCACATATCTATTTTTCGCACTTAAAACGTGCATGCAAAAAAATATAAGCTAGAAAACGTATCACCAGGACTGAAATCGGAATGAAATTCCGCCAATGCTCTTGGCAGTTGCATGCACATGAGAAATGGCTTTGCAGACCTTGAGGTTTCTGTCGAAAAATTCATGGATAAACAAGAAAATGCAAAACAAAATCGTTATTGAAGGACCCCTCAGCAGTAAGAATGAAACGAGAAACATTGAGAACATTTCGTACGCACTCACCAACCATGAAGTAATCTAAAAATATGGGTATATATATATGGGTGTGTATATATATGGGTATCAGAGAGTTATACGTACGTGTGGTAGGCTCCCAGTAAAATACCGACTTTAACCGTTCCATTCCCTTGTAAGGCACATCACTCGTCAACTCTACACGCATGTTGGTTACGCTGCATGGAGGATTCGAGCAATTTTCTAAAAGAAATAAATTCGTGTGACAGAATACCATTCTGAATACCATCGAGATAAAATTCCGCTTGTGACAATTCCAAGAAAGAAAAACAAGCAAATTTTATATGAATGATATCTTCCATGTTGATGTGAAGTTCGCACAAACAGGATGAAAAATTGAAACTGTTATAAGTTGCACGCTGCTTACCCCCAACATGTAGTCATAAGATGCTCGCTTTTAACTGATATCGCGTGTCAAAAGAATGCGTTTGCTTGCAACTCAGTATTCAATTAATATACTCACTAACTAGAAATACATTCATGCAGAAGCCCCTCGCTATGGTTGGCGATTTGTTTCAAAATTCAACAGAAAATATTTGTTCAACTTCAAGAGTTTACATTCATATTCAACAAATATATTCATTCAACTTCAACAAATCGATTCAACTTCAACAAAAATATTCATTCAACTTCAACAAAAATATTCATTCAACTTCAACAAAAATATTCATTCAACTTCAACAAAGATATTCGTTCAACTTCAACAAAAATATTCATTCAACTTCAACAAAAATGTCCATTCAACTTCAACAAAAATATTCGTTCAACTTCAACAAAAATATTCGTTCAACTTCAACAAAAATATCCATTCAACTTCAACAAAAATAATAACAGAAATTAAATTTTTATTCAAGCTCAAAAAAATATATATTCAAGGTTCGGCGTGCTCGCGGGCATGTTAACGCGAGGATCACGCGAGAAGCCGTGGGTAAGGTCGTGATATCATGATTAAAGATGGCGTCTTCCCCAGGTGAGGGGGAAACAAGAAGTGACTCGGATCGCAATGAAATAGCTGGTATTATTCGTCAATGTGTACGCGAAGAGATTGAATTTCAACGGAGTGGAAGACAAGGAACGTCCAACATCCTGCATCGAACGAGAGATCTCATTGCAAATGCCACAACATCAGTATCTCGTGAGTTCGAAAGCAGACGTAGTTCTTTGCTATCGTCATCTACTTTACCTTCAAGTAGTTCGACACCCGACCGGCCTCCAGTTACCAACAATCCACCCACGCCAAAGAGAGCTTCAACGAGTGGGAATTCGTTTCATCCGTGGCGTTTCAAAAAAAAGAAGGAGGAGTCTAAAAAACCAAAACAAGGGAGTTAGGGAGGGTCGTGACAAAATCCATTTGTTTGATTGATGAGCCGCCTGATCATGATGATAACCAGTACGTACCTGACTATACATTGGGATGTGATATGATTTTAGTTAAAGGCTATTGTGATCTTTCCACAAGCTACACCGAGGCTGAGATACGGAGGGAAATTTCTGAAACGTTTGAACAAAGGTTTCCATTGATGACTCCCACCTTTTTTGATTTTGTAAAGAGAGAGAGAAATACGATCATCACACCGGTCGTCAAACTTAGTCATAAATGGGATTTTCAACAAGTGAAGGAGTTGTGTGGTCAGGGAAAGCTATACCTCCGCTTAAATGTGAGCAGAGAAGCACTGGAAATGACTGAAGATCCAATACAAGATGAGAATGTGGAGAGACCAGTGACGGTGAATGAACGTCAGCATTCATCATCTAGTGCAGTGGCCACAAACCCAGCCTTTTCGAGAGAAAGTTCCTGCAATTCAGTACCTGTTGCTAGTACCTCCTGTTCCTCTCAAAGAAATAGCCCAGAAGTACACAATGTTATCAAAATAAGCAGAGAACTGCCAACTTCAAATGATTCATTGCAAGAAATGCTTCCCACTTCATCTGCACAAACAATTGCCGAGACCCTTTCCAGATGTAGAGGTGACATAAACTCTACTCTAGATAGTTTGCTCAACAAAGAAGAGTGTGGCCAAGAAGAGGACTTGGGTGAGGTGAAGTCTCTGTCTGAAGTACTGCAAAAACTCAAAGACAAGATGAAAAGCAGACCAGCAAAATTAACGATCGACCATGATGACCTCTTCAATGATGCGGTTGCTTTTTATAAGAATGTGGCTTTTGATCCAGAAACACCTTTGCGCATTACTTTCATTTATCAACCTGCAATTGATGGATGTGGTCTTCAGGCAGTTCTTTACTGATCTGTTTTCATGTCTTATTGAAGGGAAACATATGTCATTGTTTCTGGGAGAGTGTGGCCGGAAGTGCCCTACCCATAGTCCACAAGTTGTGTTTTCAGGCATAATTGAAATTGTTGGAAAAATCATTGCACACTCTTTGGTTCAGGGTGGACCTGGATTTCCATTTTTATCTCTCCCATGTTATTATTATCTGGCAAGTGGTGATGTGATTGGTGCGATGGCTTATTGCGATCCATGGGATATACCAGATGTAATCACCAGACAATGGATTCTAAAGGTATTAAACTGAACTGTTATACTGTAGCCCTAAATATAGAAGACGTCAGCAATATTGGATTATTTTGAAAATATAGACTTGATTTATGCATTATCATCATTAGCCATAACTGCTTCTATCATGCTTTTCTATATTGTTATAAGGCTGAAGCTTATTTTCAAACATTTACGGCTTAGAAATGATCCAATCATCCATTCAAAGCATAATGTTATGAGTTAATGTTATAGTTAAAACAATGTCATTTCCTTATCTTTTCTATTATGCACATGGTGTATGTGCATGATAGTGATGGTTATAATCAGTACAATTGATATTTATGGATTTCTGCCAACCATCCCACTTTACTGAGAAGCACTTCATAGATAGATAATCTATTCTGAAACAATTTGATATATTTACACCCTACACTCACACAAACAGGAATAATATGTACCAAAGAATAAAGTTCAGTTATTTTAATTATAGCTAATAGATGCTAGCAGTGAATCTGATATGGCAGACATAGCTACAAATGATCAGTTTCTTGATGTATTGTCTTCATGTGGAGACACTAGTGTACTAAAGGTGAATATTCTTGTTTAACAAAACTATCTGTCAATGCCTCCATTTAGGCAAAAGCGCCCTATTCTTTGTTATTTTACTCTAATGCCAGGAGATTTTGCTAATTGTCAAGGGGAGACTCTTGCACTTCAATGAGTTAAATATGTTAGCAAGACTCTCCCTTGACACTTTGATGAGTAAAATCATCCAGTATTAGACAGAATAAAAGAATAAAGTAGGGCACAATGGAACGCTTTTATCAGGCACTGTTGCCATATGCTAACTTACAATTCATCTCTGTCTAACTCCAGATAATTTTAATTTTTTTTAACATTGAAAAATCACACTTCTTGATAAGGTGATGCATGTGTCAAGGCATTCGCGTGTGATCACACACCTTCCCAGGACAACCTGATTTGTAACTTCTAGTATAGTTATATTTATCATTGTGACGTTTGAAAGCTTGCTAGAGTCAAAACCTACTTATCGAAACATAACTCTTTCCAGTTAACGTTAAGGGTAGGAAGACTTGCAGCATGACATGTTAGTAAGAAAGTTTTTTCAATTTTTCATTGGCCTTCTATGATCGACTATTTAGTCACACCTCAAACAGCATCAGTTAGATTATTAATGTATTTTTATTTTAGATATCAAATAAGAGAAAAATAATTCAGTCGATAGCAAGTTTTGAAGTCATTGGTAAGCGCAAAATGGCACTTGATCAGCTTCGTAAAGGGATGAAAACCCTTGGCCTCCTGGATGAGATGGAAAAACATGCAGGTTTATTTGAAAGTATCTTTAATCGAGGACAAGAGAAGTTAACACCGGAATCAGTGAAAGACCACCTACTGTTTCCTCAACCACAAGAAGCAATACAGCACATGCTTGTAAGATTTGTAGACGAGTCGCCACTGCAAAGGTTGGAAAACTTTCTAAAGTTTTGTACGGGGAGCAACGATATCTTGCCATTACAGGATAAGAAGATAGAGGTGGAGTTCCACGATGAGAGCTATGTTTTCTCTTCTACTTGTTTATTAAAGCTACAGCTCCCTAAAAACTTTTGTACATACGATGTGTTCGAAGTGGCACTGTTAGCAGTTATGCATGATTGTGGTAAGGCTTTCACTACCACATAGAATCTGGAACCTGATTAATTTTAAAACATTCATATTGGGAAAACATCTTTTTGAGTTGTAGTTGCTTTAAAGCATTTTTCATATTTCTGAAAATGCACGTCAGACTATGTTATTCTTAATATTTTTATAAGCATTTTATAGGCTTATTGAATTGTTAAAGTTGAAGGCAGTGGTCTACATTCGATAGATTTTATTTTCATGTTACAGTACTTGTTATAATTGTCTTAGAGAATGGTTGTACCTTCCCAAACCAATCCCACAGTGTTTTAATTCATCAAGACTGGGGAACTCAATTGCAAAGAGCCTTTCTTTTCATTTGCAGTGGACCCTATAATAATTATTATAGTCACTAAAAAATTAAATAATATCACTAGACTAGAGACTAGAGTTGATTCTCTGGTGAATGTGCAAGAAAAAACAAAGTAATTGTAGTTTAAACTCATTGATCTATGACCATTCTCTAAGACAGTAAAGGATGGTCACTTGTGGTCTAAATCCCATAGAGCACACATGCCCATTCTCCAACCTTACATAATTTGTAACCATATTGATATTATACGAAAACAAAGCTTTAAATAATCTGAAAATGAATGAAATGGACAACATTTTTCAACCAGGCAACCAGAGCCCAATCAACCTACAATTCATTATTTTTAACTTATGGGATTACTTATTTCACAAAAATTAATAGAGCACTTTCACATGATGTCACAGGAGCCATATTAGTGTTACAAAAGAATTGAACATTATATACATTGGTGTGTGGGGAATTTATTCTATTCTTATTTGAATTTTTCCCAGCAGTCCAAAATGACTGCTTATTACATCAGTGAAATGCCCTATAGGCCTAAGTTTATAGCTTCAAAATCAAAAGTATACCATGAGCAATCAAAATTTAAGGGGAAAGCATGTTTTCAACAAGATCCAAAGCTACTTGATAGCAATCAATACCAAACGTTGCAGATTCCAAGCATGGGTTGACTTCCTGATACAACACCTGGATTATTTCTTCAGGTAGGTCAACTTGAATTTCATTGACCTCTACAGTTGACAGTCCATCATCAGGAGGAAGGGGTGCATGAGGATCCTGGCCAAACCAATCCAAATCTTGGACATCATTGTTTTCATCTCTGACATCAGCTACAGCTGATAGATTTCGGTTAGTAATGTCTATCATCCCATTTGTCCACATTCTCTCAGGTGACCAGTTCCTTTCCGTCCTCATGGGATGTCTGTTCCAAGCCCTAGTAAAGCTCTCAATTGCAACATTTATTCTTGGCAAGTATATGTAGTGGAGAATAAACAGATGCAAGGTATTGCGATCAAGTATGCCTGCTTCCTCCATTGCAATAAAGGTGTAGTAAAATGTGCTGCAGACGCATCGAAATAAATCTCGCCACAAGCGCTCAATTGCTGGTTTTGTGTTGAACTTCCGACCAAAGCAGATCCCCGGTTCTCACCACGTCTCACAAGCATGTGTTGCCATACTAAAGTGTTCTCACCACCATAGTCTGTTCTTACACGTGATGGCCAAGAATACTTCTCAGTTGCTTCAATAAACAAAGCTTCAACAGTTTCTTTCTTATTGTTTGTAGAACACTTTAAGAAACAAATAAGCCGTGAAAATCCATCAATGGCACCATGAACTACGAATCCCCAATTAATGAGGCTGTGGTGACCATCTATGTGCCAAAGACTATTGGGGCCAGGTACAGAATAGGTTCGTCTAGTAATTACTGTGGCCCATCTTAAGCCAGAGTTTTCTGGATCAACTCTTCTCAAGCTAGCACGAACACGATCTCTCTGCACTTTCAAACCAGTGGAACGAAGATGACCATAGACCATAGAAAATCCAACATGGGAACCATGGGTATCAACAAATGATTCAACAAATTGGTCAAGTTGTTCATCAGCTATGTTAGAAAAACCTGTTTCCTCTCTTATTCCAAGCTTTGCAACTCTTCGCCACAAAGTCGTTCGCGAAACAAGAAGAAGAGACGATATTTCTTTCCAGGAGTAACCCAGGGCTCTAAGATTAAGTAATACTTCCTCTGAAATATTGTACTTCGGTCTTCCAGGTCCTTCTGAGGCCGTCACTTGTGGTGGATAAAGCGAGTATACAGCTAAATGGGTACAGTTAGGTGGACGTCGTAACTCCAATTCCTGAATTTTCCGACACCAATCACGATGGATAATCTGAAGGTTTGTGCCAATTTCGTTAACGACGCTTCTACTCTCAATTAGCAATGGAATAATTTGCAGTATTACCTCTATACTCAGTTCTAACTTGCTTATTATTCTCTCGATCAAGGGTCGGAATATCGTATTTCTTTCTTGGTCGCACATACTGAGCAGGTTATCGACATCTTGGAAGAATTGCTCTAGCTGCTGCGAAACGTTTATATCTTCGTATTCTTCCAAGTTGTCCGCCATGATGAATTGTGATTTGTAGCCTGCGAGCAGGCCGACTTGAGGGTTGAGGCCTTGAAATCCTTGAATATATATTTTTTGAGCTTGAATAAAAATATATTTCTGTTGAATGAATATTTTTGTTGAAGTTGAATGGATATTTTTGTTGAAGTTGAACGAATATTTTTGTTGAAGTTGAATGAATATTTTTGTTGAAGTTGAATGGACATTTTTGTTGAAGTTGAATGAATATTTTTGTTGAAGTTGAACGAATATTTTTGTTGAAGTTGAATGAATATTTTTGTTGAAGTTGAATGAATATTTTTGTTGAAGTTGAATGAATATTTTTGTTGAAGTTGAATCGATTTGTTGAAGTTGAATCGATTTGTTGAAGTTGAATGAATATATTTGTTGAATATGAATGTAAACTCTTGAAGTTGAACAAATATTTTCTGTTGAATTTTGAAACAAATCGCCAACCATACCTCGCCCATTAGAACCAAGCAATTAAACTCACTGTTGATCACTGTAACCATGGTAACACGCAATCGGCCGTATATTTCTTTTATTTTTTGTTCAAAATAGTGATAAGGTTTGTACTTTTAACTGTAAAATTATCAATTGCCCAACTATATAAAGTAGCTATGTTATTACGTACTCTTTTAGCTTTGATTTACTGTAAAATTCAATCTTAGACGTCTCACAAAACGTTTCAAAATTGTCATAAAACTTCAACTGTTTTTGTATTAACAGTATTTCTATACTATGAAGTTTTTGAGAGTAAATATGTTGTTTCTTATTCTATAACGCATTTGAGTTAATATTAAAACACTTTTTAAGATTAATCAATGTTATATATTGATCACTCAGGATGAACTACGCATTTTCAAAACGACAAACTATAGTATAGTACATGCCAATTGACGGCAAAACTGCAAAAGCAAGTATGCAAAATAGACACTTACCCGTTTAAAACGCTTTAAAACTCGAAAACCTTGTCCTTTCTCGGTCTGTTGACTGATTTATTTTTCTGTATTATTTCCCAACTCCTGAGTACAAAACAACGTACAAAACTAGCCTCCTCCGCAGGCATCTCTCGAATCCCCGGGGTAGGTTGCGTCAGGTCATTGGTATATTTAGTTCAATGCGTCAGGTAGAAAGTCGGCACTAATTTTTTTTTTCCAGCAAATAATTTCTGCCCGCCAATTTTAAGGCGATGCCTGCGGAGGAGGCTAGTACAAAACTATTTTTGGAAAAAGTTTAATCTCTCGGCCAGGGTTGGTAGGTCCTGCGCATGCTCGGAGCCAAATAGCTATCAAAAAGAGGCCAAAATCTACCAAAAGAGGCCAAACTACAATTTTTCTAAAGAGGCCAAAAAAAAGCTAAAAGAGGTCAAATTAAATTGCAAACTCGTGCCCAGGAATTTTTTTCCTCAATGGAGCTCTTAAGTTGTCAGCAAAAAGAGGTTAACCGAATGATTTCAAATGGTGGCGTAACGCTCATTGGGTAGGGTTAGTTCAAAAACTAAGGGGGCCCCGACAGTTAGAAAACGTAAAAAATGCAGGTTAAGAATCAATGGGAAAATGCAAAATTAATAATGCTAAATAATAAAGCCTCCATCGACAACGGTAGCTGATTTTTGTATTCTATCTCAAATAAAACACAAGTTATTCTTATTAGTTATTGACATTGACATTGTTCAGTTTTATTCATATAGCTAATGTGGTGACTAATGTGCGTTATAACTGTATATAATGCTACCCTATGACAAACTATCTGAGGCTGAGTGCCTGATTTACAATTGGCTGAATTTCATCAGCTGTGATTGGCTTAAAATACAACTAGATTATCCCATATGATTATTTTGAAAATTTACATTACAAATCAACCTCTCACATAATTTAGTATACATCTAAGTGATTTTGACAACTAAAGATCAATATAATTCTAAAAAACATTTTTGAAGTGAAAAGAGGCCAAAAAGTAGCCAAATGGCCAATTTTTTTTTTCGAGGCCAAACAAGAAAAGAAAAGGCCAAAATCGAGTTATTTGGCCTCAAAAAGGCCAATATACCAACCCTGCTCTCGGCCTAAAATCGCGCATGCGCATAAGTAGAAAACCATGTTCGTCCATGACATAATGGCGGACAACTTTGGAATCCGCTGTTTTCACATACCCGGGTGTAAATATCCGAGCGGAATTAGTACCCTCGCACGGCGCTTCGCGCCGGCTCGGGGATTATTCAAAATTGGAAAACGTAGTAATTATTGGTAAATTAAAAATGCTAGACATCAATCTATTACTGAAAACTAATAAAACAACCAAGAACAAGAAAAAGGTTAAAAATTGAAACGAAATGGATGACAATCTTGATTTTCACATGACATCATAAAATTCTACAATTAAAGCCGCTACTTCTTCACCTAAACCGCCAGAAAAATGGAGATATATCCGAAATCCGACCTGTGAGAACGATGGAGAAACCGTGGGGGGATGGAGCCTGCAAACAAATATAGAAGCATGTGCCTCTTTGAATTTTTGCAGCATGTATATATCAAAGTTTATACCAGTCCTCGTTGTTCAATTAAAAAATACTGTGAGATAGAAAGTCTCAGATGTTGTTATGCTGATTCAGAAAATCGATTCTTTAATTCAATTTCAATCTTAAAATGATGTCAGTTAATTCACAAGCTTGTTAGTATACGTTCTCTCGCCCGTTCAGAACAATAATGATGATTACTGTACACGTAGAGAATAAACCATGCACGCGAGAAAGAACGAGGATAACCTCATACACTGTGTTTACCTTAACAGTATAGTGTAAACCAAAAAGAAATACAACCTACTTGTCGTCGATATTATGTTACTCCAATCGCTAAACTCGGACGACTCATTGGTTCTTACAGCAATTACTCGGAACTGATAGCCAGTATTTGGTTCAAGATTCTGAACGGAGTATGTGATTTGTTTTGTCTGGATTAAAAGAAAAAACAACATGTTATGAATAAATATTTGGTAGAAGGTTTAATGACCGGCCTTTAAACTACGTTCACACGAGACTGGACGAATTCGGAACGTAGACAAATTTGTCCGCGGTTTAATCTGTTCACACTGGAATTCTTACAGTATAGCTGCGCTTGAATTCGTCCAATTTCATGCGTTCCCGCGTGAACTCGTAAGGCGTTATGGTAAAATTTGAGCACATGTAGTTTTGAATTCATCCGGTTCCGTGTGAATGGAGCTTTAATTAACAATTATTCGCCGAAGGCGAGGTGAATATCGGTGAATAATACTTGTGAATATCGGTGAATAGACGAAGTCGAGGTTTTTATTCACCAATATTCACCCAGCCTGAGGCGAATAATTGTTTTAGTAAAATTACATAGGTGATTATTTGGAAAAAAATAAAAAATGCACATTTCAAAAATATTTCAATTGAATATTTACGACAAAAGCGGCTTAAAAACGCTTTAGGTGATTATCGCGTATTAATCCGAGGTAGCGTAACCAATCAGCGTTGAGAATTTTCAATAATCACCTATGTAATTTTACTAAGATCGTTTATAACCATTGCAGTAATTTCAATGTTGGAATATTATTAGAATAATCGCTCTCTCATTTTCCCTAAGATCTATGGAAAGTTTAATTGTGATTTGAAATAAACCAATGTTATACAACTACTTGGGTTATAGTCTCGTCGAGAAGCATGAAATGACACAAAAGATGCCATGAAATTTAAGAAATAGTTAAAGCAGAATGCGCATGGATGGACCCTACCAAGCCGATGTGGGCTGTTTTCCCCATCTTATCCTCATTATCAAGACAGATCTAATATAGTTGGACAAGCCAGCTGTGTTTCCATACTGAACATGTATAATTTATCTTTTAATGAAGAAATGAATAAATTCGAGAGAAAAATGCTTCGTTGATATTTAATCAATATGAATTGAACAAGACGAGTTTTCGAAATTGAGACTGTAAATTTTAGACTATTATAATTTATTCTCTTCATATATCAAATTCTTTAATAAAACGGCCTTTTATTTTGAAACTTTTTTCTTCTTTACGTCTTTCAGAAATTTTGGGTAGGCTGTTGTTTTGCATGAATCTGCAAAGCACTGATTCAGAATTGCATAAATTTTCCAAACGATAAAACAAAGATCGCTCCGACGTTTCGAGAAGCCCAAACTTGAATTTAAACTTCTTGCCTGGATGTAATAAAAATAACCCTACTCCAAGTTTGTTAGATAGAAGAACATCGCCTGTATTCATACTAATAGGATAACAGCCGTAGGACGTTACCTCCATCTATACTGTAAAATTACGTGATCCATGACAAGAAATTTCCGTTACACAAGCTAATTTCGTTCTATCTAACAAAAACTTTGTAATAAAATCGAAAGTCTCGAAAACTTCTACAATTCAATAAATATTACGAATTCCATATAGAGAGTGGATTTCTTTGGAATCTGTTTATTTTGTTATTTTTTCATTGAAATTGTTAGTTAACTTTTAAATTGTTCATGCATGTTAAGTCATTAACTAAACTGATGCATAATATTATGTATAGTATTATCTTGGTAGCTTTAATAATCGAATATTCAAATTTTTATACGCACAGATTGAATGACAAACGTATCATATCAATCCACTGGTATTTGCTGGTCAAAACATCTAACTATTTGCCTACTACTGTAGGATCACTCAAGGTGGCGACACCAATATTGCGATTTGTCCAAATTATAGAAATTAGTTAATGTATTTGGAAAGTTTTAGAAAGGATTTTTAAAGATAATGGCTACCTATCTTCTGAAAATGAGGCAGGAACTCGAGCAGGGAAAGGGAAATGCACTGAATTTGCTGTTTTGGGACTAAATGGATGGAAAACAGCAAATTCTGGGCATTTTTCCCACCTTGCCAGGGCTTTTTCCTCCTTTTTGCTAATTTTTACATGAAACGAAATCTTGATCATAGGGATCACAAATAATAAGTTTTAAGGATAGGTAGGTATTGTGGTGCCCCTGCAAAGTTGGGCACTGCTTTATTTTCTCGGTGTGAGTTCGTTCGTTTGTTCGTTCGGAATCTTAAGCTAACACAGAAACTCAGGCCCTATAATTATGCCTGTTAGCAGATTTTCCTGCGGCCGCCCGCGTCTTCATTAATATTCTGCCTCTTCAAATTATTTTGTCAACAAATATCCGGCGTGTTTGGTGCTACGATTTTGGATTTTTATGAAATATGCCCATCTCAACTCCAAATCTAATCACAAATATTTAGAAAATTGGAAAAAAAAAAGTTGAAAAAACAATTTGAAGGTTTTAAGAAAAAGTGATTGTACTGTTGGAGACTGACAGATCAAGTGACATTTAATTGGGTTTAGTGTTGAAATAGTGACGTAATATGGGCGAGGTAAAGTATACGTGTATGTTTGTAATGTGTCAATCACTAGTCAATAGTCTTGGGTATAGTCGGATAGTGTGACAATAACAGAGAGCGAGCAAGAATGTGAGATAGCACGGTGATTTATATAGCTATATGTAATTTTATTAAACTTTTATTATTTTAATTTGTGACTTGTCGAGGTCTACTGTTTTCGGAGGCAACAATCTCGACACGTGGCACCTCCGACGGGATAGCTGAAACGCCAGTTATTTAAATACGGATCAGCAATAACAACAAACGCAACATGGAGAAACTAGAGACAACGTTGAAGCAGCTGAAGCTCGGACGAAGATGCAGATACAATTAATGATTGGAACAATGAGATCGAAGCTAAAATCGAACAGGCGGACGATGAAATAAATCGGTTAGATAGTTGGCTTTCAAAACATCTCGTAGCGCAAGAGTTTAGTGCTGAATTAAAACGTCATGAAAAACGCATGAAAATGAAGGCCGAACTTGAACTGAGTAAGTCTGAGCCGGAATTTCAGGAATGTGCCAGTTTTAAAACGGCAAAACTACTCAAATTAGTGATTTCCAAGTTTGACGGTACATTCAATTAAAGATTGGTCGAGATTCTGGGGACAGTTTACCGAAGCCATTGATAAGAGTTCGATCGCCCCTATTTCCAAATTTACGTATTTACGCGAGTTACTGTGTCCAAAGGTCAAACGTAGTGTCGAACCTCTACTTTTCACAGCCGAGGGCTATAATCGTGCCAAATCAATTTTGCAAGATAAATATAGGAAGGAGTCGGAAATTGTCAACGGCTACGTAAAAGAAATCTTAGAGTTACCCCATTTATCAAGAGACGTTGGGAAGCGTGGCAAGTTGTGATGTCTACGGAACTAACGGTACCTCGCACTCTGGCACCCATTCATCACCCCATAACAGCAATAACCATTCATGGATTCGGTGACGCGAGCAAACACGGTGTTTCAGCGGTTGTTTATGTGGTCGTGGAACAAGGTGACAGCAAATTTCAAGGCTTAGTTTGTTCCAAATCTCGGTTGGCGAAGCAAAGCCTCAGCATTCCTCGTCTTTAACTTGTAGCAGCTCATATGGCGTCGAATCTAGTGACGAATGTCGAGCGTGTGATCGATTCAGTGAACGTTTCCTCGGTGCATTGTTGGAGTGATTCGACAGTGGCACTCTATTGGATCAACGGCCAAGAGGAGTATCGCCAATTCGTGTCCAATCGTGTCGCGAAGATTAAGGAGCAAGATCATGTTCAATGGCATCATGTACGGACGGAAGACAACCCAGCAGATCTAGGGAGTCGAGGTGGCAGCTGTGCTGAAAACGAGCTTTGGCGGAATGGTCCTTTCTGGTTAAGCAATCCTAGCAAGTGGCCTCCAAATCAAGAGTCCTGAATCTAGCGCAGAAGCATATGAAGTGTTTTTGTTGCAACCACAACAACGACGAGAGTTCGAGACGAGTTAGACTAGCTACTTTAGGCCCATGATCTACACAACGTTCTTAGAGTCGGAGCATGGGTACGAAGATTCATCGAGAATTGTAGGCGTTCGGTCGATGATCGCGAAAAAGGTCCCTTAAAGACGCCTGAGATTGAGTTTCAATAATCGTGGTGTACTAAGAGAGCAATTCAGCAGCTTTATCCCCTCGAACTGACGTGCGACCAAAGCAAGTTCGTGAAACCCAACCCCTCAGCCCCAGTCTTCCAACCACGATCCACCAGATACGCGGCAACTGCGGCAAGATTACGTATTGGAGAGGTTGCAGAACATGATAGGAACGAACAGTGACATTTAAAGGGTTTTTAGACATGTTGCATGAGAATATTTCATATTATTGACTTTAATTTAGTTCAAAGTCAGTCTCAAATGGACATGTATCTCTGCGTGGAGCTATATGGGGGAGTGTGTTGGAGACTGACAGATAAAGTGACATTTAATTGGGTTTAGTATAAAAATAGTAACGTAATATGGGCGAGGTTATGTATACGTGTATGTTTGTAATGTGTCAATCACTAGTCAATAGTCTTGGGTATAGTCGGATAGTGTGACAATAAGAATGTGAGACTTGTCGAGGACTACTGTTTTCGGAGGCAACATTCTCGACAGTACGGGGATTTGAACCCTCAACATCCGAGTCAAAGGAAGTTCTAGGCGCACGCCCTAACCACTGAGCTACGAAGAAACACTTCAAAAAACATGTGCCAAAACACTTCTTATACTGGAGAATGATTATTTATTATTGCACATGTCAGTACTAGACTAGACGGGGCACCGCACTTCAGCACTGTGCCTGGTTATCTTTAAAAGTCCTTCTAAAAGTATTGAAATGCATTTAACCTAATTTCCTAATTTGGATGGATTGCAAAATTGGCGTCGCCACCTTAAGTGATTCTAGAAAGCAAACGGTTGCCTATTTTGATCAGTCAAATATCAATTGATTGATCTTATATGATAGTTATTTCATTCAGTATAAAAACCTGAAACTTCCATTAAAGCTAACGTAGTAATACTACAGACAAAATATAGTGGGGGGCATCCTTTTTGGGACACCTTGTGCTTACAGATAGCCAAATTACCTTATAAAAACGACTGCCTGGTCCATGCATGCATTCTACAAAAATTAAGCCTAATGGAGAAAGTTAAAACGCTAATATTGAATGTATCTTATATATCCGGTGAATTCAAAAAATCTCGGAGAAGCTAGCGTGGACGAGACTTAATATTATAAAAAAACACATTTTAGCTTACATAATGGTATGTTGGTATGTACGGAAAAACAGTAAAAACATCATTCTTTTGGTAATGATTCCAATCTGGCTTTACTTCCAAAATATAATCTACTCCACTGTAGTTTGCCAACTCTGTCGTGTTGAAATTCAATCGTATCGTTTGCCATCCAGTTTCAAGAACTCTTGGTATTACCGGTTTCGGCAATTGTCTTTTGTAACCTTTCAAAATAGAAAATTTGATTTGGTGAATTATTTTGAATAGGGAACGTCGATATATATATATTATAAGTTATTAAAGATATAAGGTCTGAGACAAATAATTTAAAATGTTGTAAAATTTTACATTATATTATTAAGATAGTTTTATATAGCGCGGAGACCGGAAGAGGTTCGGACGAGACAGTAAGGGAGGGGCTAGTGAAAAACATTCGTAGTGAAATACTGTAAACAAAACAATCGTGTGGAGACTTTAGGACTTTCTGTATGGGGTTTTAGTGGATAAATAGAGAATATTACATGGTTGCGCGAAAATATGGAATTTATTTCGAGTGTTGAAGAGAATATTGCTCACGAGTGAGCGTAGCGAACGAGTGAGCAATATTCTCTTCAACACGAGAAATAAATTCCATATTTCCAGCAACCATGTACTATTCTGTTTATTTTATAAACAAATTATAAACAAACGACAATTCGTATAGAAACTCAAAACAAATATAAATAGTACACAAATAGTAATAGGTTTTCAAAATGATATTTTCACACGTAAAAATATCGTATTTTTACGTGTGTTTAAATACGATTTTTCTCAGTGGCATAAAACTCTATATAACACTTAAGTTTATATAATAAATAAAGTTAAAACATATATAATTCTTCGAGTGTTATTTTGCTGGGGATTCTTCAAGCCTTTCCCCGACAAAAGTGGCACCTACCGACGAGATTTCCGTATAATATATCAAAGCGAAAGTAAACATATCAAAGCGAAAGTAAATATATTTTACAGCGACTGAGATGGCAACGCTCGAAGGGTTATTAAAGTCGATCGAAAACAAAATACGAATGCTGGAGTTCACAAGCGAAGATATTCCAAGCGTACTAGACAAGAAACAAGTACCTACGATGGAAAGAAAACTAAAAACTTTAAACAACAAACTACAGGAAGTCCATGACCTTGAAGTTCAAGCACAAGAAGCGAAAATAGAAAAGAACGAAGACCCAAACGAGATACGAAAATGGAGCGCAGAGATTGAAGGTGATCTGTCGAAATTCGAGCAAAGCGTGCAAGAATTACAAGAAGCAATTAAACGAGCAAACCAGGCCGAGATAGAGCAAACGAAATGCAAGCGCAAAAATTCGCGAAGGAGCTACGAGAACAACAATTCGAACAGGAAATGAAATTCGAACAGGCTAAATTGGAACAAAAACTACAATTCAAAAAATCACAATTAGAGTCTTCAAAAAAGCAAGAGAATGAAGCGAAGGCCCATACAAAGTTGCCAAAGCTTGTTATCACAAAATTCAAAGGTGTGGGCGAGATATGAAGGAACCGACGAATTCTAAGAAGACCAGTTGAGACTCAACCATCAGAAGAACGGACGAGGTGTGTACGAGTGTCGTGGACGTATCCAGGGACATTACCCAACATTCCTGTCTGACAAGTCTACGCTAGCCGAAAAGATTGTGATGAATGCCCACGCACAGACTCTGCATGGGGGAGTTGGACTCACAATGACATCGGTGAGAGAAATTATTGGATTCCAAGGCTGCGAAGTTTGACAAAACGAGTGATCAAGAGATGTTACGGCTACAAACGCTATCAGGTAACAGCGTTTGCTCAACCACCCCCTGGGAATCTTCCTCGAGACAGAACAGTCGTTGGTATCGATTATGCTGGCCCGATATTGTATCGCACAACGTAAAACCACGAGAAGAAATCCTATATCCTGCTGTGTGTATGCAGTTTGACAAGAAGTATCTACTTGGAGTTGGTACCAAACTTGACCACAGAAGAATGCATCCGAAGCCTCAAACGGTTAATTGCGAGACGTGGTCGTCCGGATAAAATCTATTCCGACAACGGGACGACGTTCGTCACCGCAGCGAAATGGATAAGGAAGGCTATGAAAGACGAATAGCTTCATGATTGGCTTGGAAAAATGAAGATTGTCTTGCAATTCAACCTCAGTCGCGCCCCATGGTGGGGTGGACAATTCGAACGGATGGTCGGGTTAGTGAAGCAGGCGTTGTACAAGACGACGGGGAAGTCCAAATTGAGCTGGAACGAATTGGAAGAAGTGCTGCTGGATATCGAGATTACATTAAATAACCGACCGCTGAGTTATGTTGAGGATGATATCCAATTACCAATCTTAACGCCTCAGACCATGACGATTGGACGACCCAACTTAATTCCGGACTCAGAAAGCCTAGACCTCCAAGAAGACGATGCTGACCTGAGACTAAGAAAGAGAGCAAAGTACATCAAGAAGTGCAAAGAAGCTTGGTGGTCGCGATGGTCGTCTGATTATCCAAAAGCCCTTAGAGAACGACATAATATGAACAATGGAACGAAAGAGATGCAACTTAAAATCGGAGATGTCGTGCTCATCAAAGGAGACGAGCGGAATAGAGGTCAATGGAAAATCGGGGTCGTCGAAAGATTCATCGGATGTAGAGATGGGATTGTTCGAGCAGTACGAATAAGAGCTGGTAAATCTTACTTAGAGAGAACCATCCAACACCTGTACCCGATGAAGCTATCTTGTGATAGGAAGAAACCGGAGAAGAATTTAGATCCTACAGCTCGCGAGTTCAGACCAAGAAGACACGCAGCAGCCATTGCTAATGAAAACATCAGAATCATTGCTGAAGAAGGAAATTAAGAGAGGAACATTAGTGACAATTTTGAACGTTTATAGGTGGTTTGTTTAGATCGAACCAGATCGTACAGTGAACCTTTTATAGTTTCATAGTTAACAATTTACATTTGACTTTGATGAAAGTCCAATAGGGGGAGAGTGTTGTAAAATTTTACATTATATTATTAAGATAGTTTTATATAGCGCGGAGACCGGAAGAGGATTCGGACGAGACAATAAGGGAGGGGCTAGTGAAAAACATTCGTAGTGAAATACTGTAAACAAAACAATCATGAGGAGACTTTAGGACTTTCTGTATGGGGTTTTAGTGGATAAATAAAGTTAAAACATATATAATTCTTCGAGTGTTATTTGCTGGGGAATCTTCAAGCCTTTCAGCTCCGACAAAAAAGATAAAACAATCGCAGCACAAAAACGAACATACGAAAATGATAAAAGGGAGAACAAATCAAACAAGCAAATCTCAAAGCTTCTTACAAAATAGATATGGAGGGCAATTATTGGCAAACCATCAATTATATATATAACTCGTAAATACAACTGAAAGAATTAATTGGTGCGAATTTTAATTATTGGAAAGTTTGTTTTCATTTTCTTGTCTTTTAGCTTTTAGCTTTTAGCTTTTACTAAGCTCTCATTGGTTTTTAACAGACCGTACAATTACCTTGTTTCACTCGTTGTTCAAGAGAACTCTGTAAGCATGTTGCCTTGCATAATGCATCATCTTGTGGAATTCTCTGCAAAACAAAACAGGTCATCAAAAAGATTCTGGTATTGCTTGAAACTTTGATCGTGTAAATTAAGTGATATGTGCGTCATTTGCCATGCACTACTTCAATATATAATAAAACTTAAAAGTACAATTATTCATCTGGTCATTTCATAAATAACATTTTTGAATTAAAACGTTCCCGTGCGTACACAGGGTATCCAACTAAGAACTGTGACGAGTAGGACTAAATATAGCGTAGTATATTCAAATTATTGGACTTACTTGTATAAATCATAGAGCTTATATTATGCAGTGAATAGCTTCAAACATTGCTTCAATTCGAACAATGATTCAAAACGAAAATATTGCATCATTTGCATGGCGAATTATTGATAATACGAAATTATTACATGACGTTTCGAGCAAACAACAGCAAGGATTGCGGGCAAGGATTAACGTAATTGCAACGTAATAAACAACAGCAAGGATTAACGTAATTGACAACCAAAACAATAATTAATGTGCTTTGGCACGTGACGTCATTTGATAATCTCAGGGAAAAACCGTATTAGGTAAACAAGTTGATTTTAGTACAACCACGGTACAACTTTAGGAACAAGCTTGCGGGACGTTTACTTATCCAACAACCAGTATCTTGCGTAATACGACGTGTGAACACATATTCAAAGGAAGTGTATTAATCCTACGTAATTAACATAATCCGCGCAACCACAAATTAAACCCTAAATAGATATTTTTGTTTTGAAAATATTGTAAAAGCATCGTTTTTCGCTCATATATTTTAAAAATACAAAAAATACAGCAAAAGATGATAGCAGTGAAGTGTAAAGCATTAAGTATGCATGGCTATCCGCACGCTACAATATAGGAGTTATATAGCTGTCGCTTGTAGGGCGTTTGAGCAAGATTAAAGTATATTTACAGAACTCGGTTGGCTTTCAAACTTCCTTTATTACAATACCCTTTGTTTGGCAATGAAAATTGTCTCTCTTCTATACGCGCGCATTATTAAACCCATAGCTATGGCCTCGATCCCCTGTATTCGCGTGCAGAGATTGCAGTTGATACGGTTTTTCCACTGGATTTTCCCTGACATTATCAAAGACATCACGTGCCAAAGCACATGAATTATTGTTTTGGTTGTCAATTACGTTAATATATTACATCTCTTGAAAGTTGATTTCTCATGTCGGTCACGAATGCCAGTGTTCACATGAGTTGCTCATGCTGGATATACATCCTAAAATTTTAAATACTATAGGATATGGTAGAATGACAATCAATCTAGAAGGGTCTACTATGCTAGACGTATTTGACGATCAGCAATCTGAGCCGCATTTAACACCATTTTTCGCGTTCTTGTTTGCGTTGTGTGTTGCAGATATGGAAGATGTTTCGATCGTTTAGTCTTTAAAAAAGTGCAATAAATAATAATATATAATTAAACGTTCAATAGGTTATTTCTCCAAAACGCAAATTTACCGATACCAAAGTTGTGTGTTCACGGAAGTGTGAAATTAATACAAGCGGGCCGCGCGTGAAATAGATGGCTCGACTTTGCCAGAGTTAATTATCGCGGTTTCGCGATTTAGAAGTACGCTTATTGCTTGACATTATATTTAAATACTTTCTCTAGAACGGTCATGAATCAAATTTTACAGTTTGCCATTATAAAGGTGAAAAATTAAGGTTTTAAAAAGCTATACGATCAATCGGACCGCTGACCGGCCCCTTCGTCAGAAAAAATAGTCAACTTTCACAAGCTACTGTGGACAAACGAAACGGAATAAAGTTCTCATTTTCGGTCACGTACTAGAAAATATGACAGGTAAAAATGGTCATTCAAAAAAATTTCATTTACATTACTGGTTAAGAGGACAAAACGCTTGTTTACAAACTTGTCGTCCCAGCTCCAGTTTCGAGCCAAACTGGAGCTGGCTCCAGTTTCGCCAATTTGCAGCTGCCAATCTGGAGCCAACTGGCTCATCGTGGCGAAAAGAAATAGAAAGGGATGAAACACCGATCACGTGAACGTTTCGTGTGCTCCATAAGTAGCCTGTTCTCTCGGAAAATTCCGATACTAGAATTTGTATTTATTCCGATACATATTTACCGATTCCAATGTATTCCATAGGCTTTTTTAAATCGAAGTGTACCCGTAATCGAAGTGCCCGTTAAACGGACTTCGCGAGGCTAAATTTTCGGCACTCCAAATAAAAATTTACGTCACGAGAACAGGCTACTTATGGAACACATCTCGCGAAAACGTCGAAGAATGCCCGCTGTTATAAATCCCGTAAAATAGTTTCATCAACTGTTTTTCGGTAATGACCATATTTGTTTATGCAATAGAACATCGTCGGTGTTTCATCCCTTTCTATTTCCTTTCGTCTCTCGCCTTCCCTCGAGCGCCCGCAATCCTTGCTGTTGTTTGCTCGAAACGTCATGTAATAATTTCGTATTATCAATAATTCGCCATGCAAATGATGCAATATTTTCGTTTCGAATCATTGTTCGAATTGAAGCAATGTTTGAAGCTATTCACTGCATAATATAAGCTCCATGATTTATACAAGTAAGTCCAATAATTTGAATATACTACGCTATATTTAGTCCTACTCATCACAGTTCTTAGTTGGATTCCCTGTGGTGCGTATACGTGCGGCCCGTGGGTGTAAAATACGTACGACTATACAAAACAGCCTTAAATCCTCGCTTATAGAACTACAATTTTATTGTTAACATTGAAAATAATTGAGTGATTAGATACTGTATCTGTTTAGACAATGTCAACGTTTCCTGATTACAAGTACAGTCAAACCTGTATATTAAGCGGACACCCTCCGGGAATAGGTTAGTGTCCGCTGTCCGCTTAACAGACGTTCTTGTCACCAGCCTCCTCCCCCTGGCCCCCTCCCCATTTCGATGTTGAACTACGATAAAAAAAACTTGTCTTAACGCACGCGTAATAATATACTAGTCGAATTAACAAATAGACTTTGAACCGACTGCCGAAACTCGCTAATATAGTTACTAAAGCGCAAAAATTGTAAAGATTATGAAAAATTAAGAAATTTTGTCCATTTAACACAGGTTTGTTGTGTCTTTATGTGCCAATTTAGGTGTCCGCGTCCGCTTAATAGAGGTGTCCGCTTAATAGAGGTTTCATTAATAGGAATTATATGAGATTCAATTTGGGACTTTACAAAGTGTCCCCTTAATACAGTGTGTCCGCTTAATGCAGGGCCGCTTAATACAGGTTTGACTGTATTTCAGCAACCTCCCACTCACATTAGTTTAGTTGGTATTCGTTAAAAGAACGCCAAACTACACAAAGTCGTTGATATATGAAACTTAAAACCAGTGAAAATGTCGAATTTTTAATGCTATTTGGTTAGTGTTGGTACTTGCTATGCGCATATAAAAATCAAGTTGATTTTGCAGGACTTGTAAAAAGGTATTTTCTACTGCAAAATGTGCAGAAATGGTCATTCTCATAAAATTTAGCATAACAAGAGTACCATGAGAACTGTTTCCATGCCATCCAGCCACCAATGGTTTTAACTTATACTAGAATTTATGCGAAGACTGATAAATATGAAACTGCGCTGGGTACGTCAGCGCACAAAAATCAAGCTATTCGAAGTAGTGTTTGGATAACATCAGTCATCAGGAATGTTTACTGGTGATTAAACCAACTTCCCACTCAAAGTCTCAAACTGTATATCGGTCAAAAAACGCCAAACTTTATTAATATATCTAAAACTTATGTCATTATTATTATGCATTCTGGTGCAGTATTAGGTGAACAGCCCGGCCACCTATCTAGATTTCCTGTTGTTATCGTTTTATTTGTTTTCATTATTTCATAATTATTTTTAAGATAAATGTTATTTATATTGTTGATGGGCTGTAGTAGCGCCAGGGCCGACTCATAAAGCCTGTATAGTTTCCATTTGTCTGAGACGGTTGCAAGCATGTTCATAAGAATGTCAAGGTGCTCGATGCAATAGAGTGTCAAATCTGAATATAGCAAAGACTTATTTCAATACGTTTCACAAAAGCCAAGATAGATCCTCAGTCCAGACCATTTCACGTAGGGGAGTTCGACTTTTCGCAATAGCCACGACTACAATATGGACCATACCCAAATAATCGGCATAACTGCCCAAGTGACAAACGTAATATTTTAGCATAAAAATTGCTGCAAGACATTCACCGTCAACGAGAAATGTAGAAAATTTGTCTAATGAACTAGATATGAGATTAGACAAACACTACAGTCAAGAGCTATCATTTGCTTAGATAATGAAACTGGAGAATCCAAGTCAATCTACATAAACCTCTGCAGTGGGGCGAATAAGGAACCAGTTAAACTGAGACACAACTTGTATTAATTATAGTCCACCTGACATAGTACATTAGCTACATCGCATGCGATAATTATGAACGGATATCGCATGTTACCATCACAATGCTTAAAACATCACACGAATATGCTATAAATACGCACCTCTTTTTTACAGGTTTCCACACATTCTGTAGTATTGAATTCGAGGCCATCACATAACACAAAAATCAGAAACAAACTACAAAGGAGTTGTCGAAGATTCATCATCGGCTCTACACACGGACGTGTAGGAGATTCAACAATAACATACTTTAGACATTTGATACTTCTACAAGTCCAAACATATAAGCCGTGTACTTGACTTTTATCTGAGCCAGTCAAGTTGATAAAGTTCAATGTCGAAATCAAATCGCCTACATACCATCCTTTGTTTCGCCGTATGATTCGATCTAATATTGGTACATGTTCGACGCTACTCGATGAAACGGGCAAAATATACGGAGTATAAAATTGAAATGTGTTAAAGCGTGACTGACGTTAATCCGTTCAAACATTAACTATACAAAAATGTTGGTATCTGTTTACACTGATCACGTCAGATGTTATTTTTCTATATATCCGCCTACTACACCACTGTTTTATTTTCCGCCAAGAACACAGAAAAGTCAATAAATGCGCAAACTTCACTTGCTCAAATTGACACAGGCAAAATACCAATGTCTGGGGAAAGACAATTAATCCATATACAAATACATCACACTCTACTGTATAATGCCGGAGTGAGTTATTTTATAACTCATGCTGATTAAATTTTATCCAAAAAGAGTGACAAACTATGGCGTTAGACAAAATAAAATACTGCCAACACGATCAGGCCCGAATAAAAATAGAACTCAGAGTCTTACAGCATGGCAAAGATTTTTTTTTCTCAAGTAATATAGAAAGATAAAAGTTTACTTTCAGCACTGTTAGTGGCGACTAGTTAGTGTTTACTAACAGATGGGCTTATGATCTTATCGTAGCCTTGATAGCTGGTTTAGGCTAGCTATGCTTCACATCTGTACAGCAGGTAAAAAGATTATTGCGCAAACTATTACAAATCTGTAGATATAGATAGAAGATAGAAAAACTTTATTTAAACACGCTAACCATTGTCAACCTATAGGCTGATTTCCACAAGGGGCGTGTACGATAATAAGATTACAAAAATATAGTATAGATGGTAATACAGTATATAGTAAGAAAGTTATATAGGTACAAGAGTATAAGGTATAGAAAAACGTATAGTGAAACATATCTATTTACAAATCTCTATGTCATTCAAAAATGTGAGTAGTGATTTTAGTTTCAAAAGACATGAGGGAGTTGCTTTTTTTCATGCTATTAGTACGTGGCTGTGGTAAGCAAAGAGTACTTTCAATATCTCAAAGTTCATAATTTGTCATTTCATTTTTGAAAGTAAATAAATCAGTAAGTGATTTAGGACCCATTTTATTCAACAATTTAAACATCAGTTTTGACTTAGCCTTCATTCTTTCCGTTTTAAGTGACTTCCAGCTTAAAGCATCTAAAGCACCCTGATGATCTACATCATTGCTCATATTCAATATTCATTATGATTCGAGCAGCTCTGTTTTGGAGCTTAGAGAAACAAGCGTATCTTTCTCAACAAATTATTTTACTCGACGAATAGCTGATATTCCCGATGCTATTTTCTTGCAAACCTTTTCAGTATTATTCTTCCAAGACAAATGCTGGTCGACAGTCACTCCAAGAGTTTTGCAATCGTAAACTTGTCTAATTGGTTTGTTGTCAATGGTAATGTTTGACTGTATATTTGAAACACTTTTTATCATTGGTTTAGATCCAATTAACATAAATTCAGTTTTAGCTACATTTAAACTTAGTTTATTGGCAATTAACCATTTCCGAAGCTTTTCTAAATCAGAATTCATTGCAGCTTCAACATCATTTATAGATTGACCAGCAGCTGTTAGGTTTGTATCTGCCTCGTCCACAGGCGCTGTTAGCTAATAAAAAGACTAGTTACGCAATACGAGTCACTATATTGAAAGGTTTACATGAAGTATTGCATTGTGTTGATGTGCGCACAAAGGAGGATGGGATATGGGCGTCTTGGGGAGCTCCGCAATTGTCGCCCCCCGAGCCCATAAACCCCTGCGCTACTCCTTCGTCGCAGTGCAATACTTCATGTAAACATTTCAATATAGTGACTCGTATTGCGTAACTAGTCTTTTTATTGGCTAACAGCGCCTGGGGACGAGGCAGGGTTTGTATCATCAGCAAACAATATCGAGGTTTTGTTTTGTTTAAACAGTGAGGCAGGTCATTAATATATAACAAAAAGAGTAAAGGCCCTAAAATAGAGCCTTGTGGCGCACCACACTTAATCAATCTCTCTGATGAGATAGTTCCATTTACTTGACATTTCTGGGTGTACGTCATCATCAAGTACGATTTTAGTAGAGATAAAGCATTTCCTTTTACGCCATAAAGTTCGAGTTTTTTTAGTAAAATCTGGTGATCGACAGTATCTAATGCTTTTTTTAAGTCAATTAGTACAACTAAGTTGAATAGTTTTTAATTTGTCAATATTCATATACCAACTATTAGTACAGTCTAATAATGATGTAGCAGTTGAGTGAGATTTACGAAAGCCAAATTGACAATCACTAAGTAGTTTAAATTTTGTCAAATAAACATATAGTTGGTCATATAAAATTCTTTCCATAATTTTGCTAACGACTGGCAAAACAGAAATTGGTCTGTAGTTACCAGGCATATTTTTTGGGCCATTTTTATAAAGAGGCGATACTCTTGCCATTTTCCACTCATCAGGGATAGTGCATAGTGCAATAGCCTGATTAAAGATATGTGTTAATGAACTGGCAATAGCAGGTGCTGCTAGTTTTAAAATGTTACTTGAAATTTTATCAATGCCAGTGGCTTTTGCACTGGAAAGGCCATGCAGGAGATGGTAAACTTTGTTGGTAGTAATTGACTCAAATCCTGTGAATTCTGATTTAGGTTTCTTAATATATTCTTGAAAATTGCAATTTGACGTATCAAGTTTGCTAGCTAAGTCAGAACCAATATTTGAAAAGAATTCGTTGAAGCCCTCTGCAATGTCTTTAGAATTTGTTAAATTAATATTTCCATTTATATTCAGCTCATTCACTTTGGTTGTTTTGTTTTGTTTTCCTACTAAATTGTTTATTGTTTTCCAAGTGTCTTTTGGATTTTGTTTTTGACCAGCAATTTTCTTGGAGTAATAATCCTTTTTGGCCTTTCTTATTTGTATATTTACTTTATTTCTGGTTTGTTTATACACTTCCCAATCTGTTTCAAAGTTTTTCACTTTGGTTTTTCTCTTGATCTATCTCTCTTATATTTTAAGCTTTTTTATCTCGTTAGTAATCCATGGGACTTTTTTTGTCTCGTTAGTAATCCATGGGACTGTCTGGACCCGATCTTCTATAAAATATGCTAGATTACGAATTTACGATGATTTCGAGACGTGCAATCATTCCCTCACTTACATGAATGCATCTATCGAGATCTTATTGTCCTTCGCGTATCGTGCATCGTTATATCTAGCATCGCGTGCTCGCGCTATGCGAATTGAAGAACTTGGACAGCAAAAATATTGCAACCTTTTATATTTCATAATTAGTTTTGGTGGTTGAATAGTTTGGTGGGGACTAGTGTAGTTGCTTCTTTTGGTCACGGAAAGTATAGACTTCTTTCCACCTTAATCGTCCCAACATTGCTGTGCACCTGTTCATCAGTATTAAAGAACATGGCGTAATTTAATCTATTTTAGGGGGGCTCATTGCTGCGAGCGCGAGCAATTCCTTTATTCTTGACGTGCATTCTGATTTGTCTCGATTTCCATTTGTTTTTGCTTGTCATTCACACGACACGTGGTAGAGCGCGCAAGGTTTCATCATTCATCATATATGCGAATGCGTTCATATTCGCACTTATGCGCGCGTTGTTTGCACTGGCTAGAGCACGTTGTCGACCGTACTGACGTTCGTTCTGCCAAAAGCTGTTCAAAAAAAGGAAGTAAGTGCTTTTATTGAAATCATGCCAAATTTAAACTTATTTGTTGCTGGAAGCATTCATCAAGGTAGCGAACGGTTTAGTGACATTTCATTATTATTATTATTATTATTTAATAAAGTATTCCCGGAGAGGGTTTTTCAATACCTATTTACTGTACGAATAGTTATATTAAAATTAAAATTCCTATTTATAGCATTTATTTAAAATCTATTTGTCTATGAGATCAATTCCTGCCAGAGGACCTAGTGGGTTCAATTCCTGCCAGAGGACATAGTGTTGCATTTTTCGCAACCGTTCCTGGTTAGGTCTTAAATTGTGTATATATCTACTGACTTGGATTATCCACCAAACCCAGTATTCTAATTATTTATCATTTATTTAAAATCTATTAAGTCTATAATGTTAGAAATGTAATTAATTGTTGTTTAGCATCTTCTGCTTTAACTCAATTTTAAATCTTTTCCAAGGTAACTTTTTTAAATCTTCATGCAAGTCATTCCATAACTTCACCGCTCTGTAATAAAAGGTTCTTTGTCCTGAAACTGTTTTGTGTAGCGCTTTGTTATTCCTTGTATTTAGATAGTGAATTTCGTTTCTTTTTATAAATAATTTGGATAGATAAGGTGGTGCTAATCCGTTCATACATTTGTATGTTATTAGTGCCTCTCTATATTTTAAGTGTTCCTCTACAGGAAGCCAGCTAATTGACCGTAGTGCTGGTGTTACATGATCATATCTTCTAGTATTTGTCAATATCCTACAAGCGAAATTCTGTACTGCTCTCAATTTCTTTATATTTGTTGCAGAAGTGTTTGACCATACTGTAGAGCAATAATAAAGTTTGCTCATTACTAAAGCATTGATAATTAAGCGAAGTGTATCCCTGTCGAAGCTATCCTTTACTCTATTTATCTGACACAGCTTGGCCATACAAGATGATACAACATTTTTGATATGGTAATCATATGTCAGATAACTGTCTAGGGTTAATCCCAGGTCTTTGACATTTGTAGTTGGTGTAATTTCTTCACCAAGAAATGTAATTTTCATCTCTTCTAGGAGCTTACCGAGCAGTTGACGAGTTCCTATCAGGAGTAACTTTGTCTTCTCGGGGTTTATCAACAGTTTATTTTCGAAAAACCAGGTTGCGACCAATTTGAGGTCCTCTTCTATCTTTGTTTTTGCAATAGCAATCTCTTCGATTGGAAATGACATGAAGATCTTAGAATCGTCGACGAGTGATTCCAACTCAGATGCTTGTGGTACTCTTGAAAGGTCGTTTACATAAATACAGAACAAGCTTTCTATCTGAAATGTAGCTTTCAAACCAGTTAACGGCTTCACCTGAAACCCCAATATTGCTTAGTTTCTTTAACAGGATTGAATGGTCCACGCTGTCAAATGCTTTTGAGAGATCCAAAAGGACTAGGGCAGTAAGCTTTTTGTTGTCCATCGATTTTAGCAAAAAATCATTGACTAATATACTGAGTGTTTCGGTTGAATGATACTTTTTATTTCCACTTTGTTGGGAGGATAGGCGGTCAGTGCGGTTAAGAAAACCGCTAAATTGATTTAGAGCAACTTTTTCGCAGATCTTTGATAGTACTTTGAGCATTGAAAGTGGGCGGTTATTTGCAGCAACTTCATGATCACCTTCTTTTAATAGTGGTATAATTTCTGCAATTTTCCAGGACTCAGGGAACGCGTCAATGGGCCGAGTATGACCGGAAGACAATCCTTAATAATTCGCATGCTGATTTTGTCTGGTCCTGGAGATTTGTTCGACGGCATTGTTGTTATTATGCGTTGCACCTCTGTGCATGTGACGGGAGTGAACTTGAACAATTCCGTAGAGAAGAGTTCAGATCTCCAAGACAATGTTCTTTTATGACAATGTTCTTTTATGAGTTTTTCAGCGTTATTATTTGCTCACACTTTGCCGATCGAACAGTGGACCGCACCCAACGTAGATCAGATTCTTGCTGAGGGTGATCGACTTTATCTCGATGCTTTTGAAAGTAGATCCATCCCTGACACAGAGACGTTGTCCCTGGACTACCTGCCCCGTGAGATGCGATGGCCTCTTGACGCAAACACTATGCAAATTTATCACTAGACAAACAAACGATTCGCCTATTTGGGCTGAATCAACTGACAAATGATCTGCCTCCCTGGGCGGATGTTGAGTTGATTATTAGGGTGACTAATTCTACAGGTGGACGGTAGATCAAAACTCGCGAAACAACACACGTTTGTGGTTAGTAGATTACAAAGAGTTTTATCGAGGGAGAACTATTAATGCGTTCGACGAGCACGAAAATCACAGCTTGTACTATACTTTACGTTCAGCTTTGATGAATGCTTTTTCACGCAATAATTATGCATTTATAATATTAGAATGTTATATTATGGCTTTAATAAAAAATACCCGTACAGATTGTATTTATCTTTTTGATTCTCATTCACGAAATGTTTGTGGTATGCCAGATTCAAATGGCACTGTTGTTGTTATGAAATTCGCCAATATTTTTATGCTAGAACAACATTTGTATTCCCTCTCATATGAGTTAAATAGTCAATTTTTTCAGGTTGTGCCTGCAGTTGAGTTTCACATTACCTCATCACCAAAACCACGGTACTGATAAATCCATACCCAGTTAATGCGAATATAAACAAATTCAAGTTTATAGGACATGCAATTACTATCCTGAAGACTACCCAAGAGACGACTGGGGAAGACACACGCACTTCCAGAGTTCCAGTATTTACTCGCAGCATTTCACTTACAATTCAGTTGTAGTTCTAGTTACAGTATATTCATATTTATTTGTTGTTAGCTTAAGTTCTAAATAAAAGGTTGTTAGGCGTTGTACGGACACAACAATGTGTTTATTATTTATCTATTTATATACTATATTTACACACGGCACAATTTCATCTATTAAATATATACAAAATAATAAAGGCAATCTTTTGTTCACACAAAATAGACAATAAAAATTATACGAGAGGAATTATATAACAACTGCATGACATTGAAAGCAATACTTTTGTACATATATGTCACATTTAAATGGACTCACAAATTGATTTCATAAATCATAATTTTTTTATATTTATATTTTTAAAATTAATTTTACAATCAAAAATAATAGATTGATGGCGCAGACAACAGGACCAAAAAGGTCCTAAATTAAGTCCCACCATACATAAATTGATATCACTACATGCACAAGTACTATGAGACTCACAAAGTTACATCACGTCTCATAAAGCTACGTGGTTACTTTACAGATTAAGTTACAAACAAACATTCATAATTAAGAACAACATGACATAGAACAAGAACGACATTTTGCACACAAAGTTTTACGTTTGTCTAAATAGTGTTGTTGAAGTTTATATTTTAATGACAGCACAGATGGAGATGATTTAATTTCGTCCGATAGACTGTTCCATATAAGCACAACTCTGTTGAAGAATTGATTTCGGAAAGAAGAAGTTCTACATAGGTTTTGTCGGTATGAATCAGTAGAGCTAAAACGAGTGTTATAATGAGTATAGAATTTTACATTATATAGTTGCCAGGTGCTAAGTCGTAGTATCCAGCTTTACATTTATAGAAGAACACAATGTCTTTCATCTCAAACCAGTATGAAATTAAGCTGTTTTAAACGGTCGGGATAATTTTCCAGGTGTTTTGATAGTACTTTTTGGTACGTTTACATTGGCTCTCGATTGTCTTGTGTAATGATTATGTACATCACGGTATTTGCCGTTTTAACTATCTTAATGCCATTTTAACTATCTTATGTTGCTCACATTAATGACTGGGGCAAAAGCTATTTGACTAAGCCTTTCTTAGATCCGATGTAAACATGTGTGGCTGTGATCTGTTTTCTTATTTAAACATGGAATGTAAATTAGAAATAACTATGGGCCTAAACCGAAGAAGAATTGGCTCTAGCTCTAACGAGAACGGCTATAACGAGAACGGCACATGAAACTCTATCTGCGCGCAACAATGACCAAGAACGCTTGAATTTCATCGTAAAATATTGTTGTTGCCGATCGAATAAACATGGCGGAAATCACGAAGATTGAGAAATTAACCGGAAAAAACTATCAGTCATGGAAGTATAATATCAAATTTGTTCTTATGGAACGTGGGCTATGGGGATTTACTCAAGAAGGAAAAGAAATACCTCCAGCCGAAACAGCAACGAATGCCGTAAAGAATGCCTTCCAACTACGATCCGATAAAGCTTACTCGTTGATTGCATTAAATATTGAGAGACACATACAAATACATATTTCTAGTACCACAGACCCGTTGAAAGCGTGGCAAAGTTTACAAAAGCTATTTGAATTGGTTGTGTCAATCAGTAATACAAATCGTGCGTTTGAATCGAAAGTTTTATGCGGCCAGTATGCAAGAAGGTGGTGTTTAATGAAACATTTGAATTACATGACGTCCTTAGCTGAGCAACTACGTGAAATGAAAGAGGACATCTCTACAAAGAAATTTGCTACTGTTGTGTTGGGTAGTTTGCCAGAATCGTACGACAATTTTCTTACTACTTTGAATGCAAGAAATGCAGAGGAGTTAGATTGAGATAACATTAAAGGGTTATTGATTGAGGAGTACCTGAAACGAAAGGAGAAGAATGAGAGCGCCAAAGTGGACAATGCTTTGTGGACAAAAAGGGAACCAAATTTCGGAAGAGGAAGAAATCAAGACTATAGTAGACGCCCCGAGAATTCACGAGGATGGGCACAAGATTATAAGCCATCATGGAATGCAAACAAACCTCATGAGACTGCGACAAGACGAAGTGATCCAGGAAGAGGCAAGACTGTATGCTTCAAATGTAATCAAGTCGGGCATATTGTAAGGAATTGCCCATTCAACAACAATCGGAACAATGACAGAGGAGAACATCCTCGAAGGAGGAGGCGTAGCATTGATATCAAGTACTAAACCTACTAAAGAATGGTTTATTGATTCAGCAGCAACCAAACATATGACACATAATAGAAACCTTTTGGTAGATTACGTTCAATATGAAACACCAACTGAGATATACTTAGGTGACAATACAATTATTCATGCCTTGGGTGAGGGCATGGTTAAACTACCTACTGGAAGTGACACTGGTTGTTATCTGGAACTACATAAAGTATTGTTTGTACCAAAATTAGCTAAAAATTTACTTTCAGTCCCTGCAATGGTTTCAATGGGAGACAAAGTTCAATTTGACAAAGAGAAATGTATTATATTAAAGGATGGCCAAGAGTTTGTTATCGGGAAGTTAATTGATGGCATGTTGTACACAGTGAACACTGCTGAATTTGTACAGTCCTCAACTGAAAAAACACCTGAAGTTTGGCACCAAAGATTGGGTCATTTAAATAATAGTTACGTTGATAAATTGGCAAAGAAAGAAATGGTTACAGGAATGAACTGTAATGCAAATAATAATTCACAGAAAGAATGTGAAGGATGCACACTTGGAAAAATGCATAGAAATCCTTTTCCAAAGGATAGTCAACGTACAGCAACTAAACCGTATGAGGTAGTACATAGTGATGTTTGCGGTCCCATGCAAGTCGAGTCGAAGGGTGGAAGTAGATATATGGTGACATTTACTAACGACCACTCAAGGTATACTACTGTTTATTTTATTAAGAATAAGGACGAAGTTCTTACAAAGTTCAAAGAGTATGTTAACTTTGTTGAAAATCAAAGTGAGAATCGAGGAGTGCTCAGAAGTGACAATGGTGGTGAGTACACATCTAACAATTTTGCCGTTAAATATTGTGCAGAGAAAGGTATCTTCCATGAATTCACTAGTCCATATTGCCCGGAGCAAAATGGAGTTGCAGAACGTTTAAACCGTACTATAATGGAGTCAGCTAGATCGATGATTTCTCATGCAGGAATACCCCTAGATGTTTGGGCGGAAGTGTGTAATACAGCAGTCTATGTTCATAATCGAAGCCCTACAACTGCTTTGAAAGACAAAACTCCATATATGAATGTTTATTTGGTAGAAAACCAGACATTTCAAATCTAAGAGTTTTTGGTTGTAAGTGTTATGTACATATCCCACATTGTCGTCGCCAGAAACTAGATCAGAAATCATACGAAGCAATTTTTGTTGGGTATCCACAGGGAACAAAGGGATATAAGTTATATGATATAAATAAGAAGCGTTTTATGATAAGCCGTGATGTTACATTTTTTAGCAGAAATTTCATCACGTTGAGCGGTCCAAGTTGGACGGTATAGTACAGTCTGAGAGTCTCATCATTCCGGAAGATGATGAGGAAATCGAGAGATCGATTGAGCTGGAGAGTGTTGTGAATGATCATGGAATTGATCACAGCTTACATGAAGTTCCTAATGGAACATTGAGAAATGATGAACAACCCACGAATCCTGAGAATGTCGAACAAGTGGGAGAAACTGAAAGACCATCAACAAAAACATATGCAGAATTATTCATGGAAAACGTTCAACGTTTAGGACCGGTGAGACAGCGAAAAGTTCCTAGCAGATTTAGAGATGATGCTTGTCCAGTTATTGATTCGTTAACTTCAGAAATTGATGAGCCTGTAGGAGTTCAAGATGCGTTGAACAGTGAACATGCAGATCAGTGGAAAGATGCAATGATTTCTGAATATTCGTCATTACTAGAGAACGAAACGTTGGAATTAGTACCCCCGTCCGAAGGTAAAAACGTAGTAGGTTCTCGTTGGGTCTTAAAGATGAAGCGCAATGAAGATGGATCGGTAGATCGTTTCCAAGCCAGACTTGTTGCACAAGGTTATTTTCAAACAAAAGGAACAGATTGCGCATGACCTTGAAATACATCAGATGGATGTTAAGACCACATTTCTAAATGGTTCGTTAGATTGTGATATTTACATGTCACAACCAGAAGAGTTTGTAGATCCTGACAAACCTGAACATGTTTGTAAATTAAAGAAGAGCATTTATGGACTTAAACAGTCAGCTCGTTGTTGGAACGATACTCTTGATGAGTACTTAAATTCGGCAGGATATCGTAAGAGTGATAATTATGCAGATAGGTGCAAATATATCAAGTCAGTCAAGAATGATGATAGGTGTATCAGCTTTGTTATTCTCGGTGTATATGTGGATGATATCATTCCAGTGTCAAATGATATCGCTATGCTAAATTCGGAGAAAGAGGCGCTATGTCGAAGTTTTAAGATGGATGACCGTGGAGAAGCACATTATCTTCTCGGAATGTTGATCAAGCGAGACAGAGAAGCGAAGACTTTGTCGACAAGTCAACAAAGCTACACTGAGAAAGTACTTAGAAGGTTCGGAATGGAGTCTTGTAAACCAGTTGGAACACCTCTGGAACCTGGTAAGAAATTTCATGAATTATCTTGTGATGATGAAAGCTTTGATACTCAAACATATCAGCAAGCGATTGGATGTTTAACTTATGCATCTGTGACAACTAGATCCGATATTGCAGCTGCAGTTGGGATATTATCTCAGTACATGAGCAGACCAAGCAAAGGCCATTGGATTGGTGTTAAGCGTGTTTTACGATATTTAAAGGGAACATTAAACTATGGACTTAAGTATTCAACGAACAAAGAAAGACCGGAGTTAGTTGGTTATTCTGATTCAGATTGGGCAGGAGACGTTGACACACGTCGGTCAACATCTGGTTACGTATTTCGAATTGGTAACAGTACTGTTAGTTGGTGAAGTCGGAAACAAGCTACTGTAGCAAAATCGTCAACGGAAGCGGAGTATGTTGCATTAAGTTTAGCAGCACAAGAAGCGATATGGTTACGACGTTTGATGCATGCTCTTGGTAAATGGTGGATAAACCTACCACTATTTTCGAAGACAACCAAGGAGCCACGGAGCTAGCCAAGAATCCTAAGTATCACAACCGAACCAAGCACATTGACATTAATTTGTCATCATTTTGTTCGTGAACGAGTAATGTCGAATGAAATCAATATGATTTACTGTCCTACGGAGGACATGGTAGCTGATATTAAGACTAAGGGACTACCAGGACCTAGCTTTGAGAAGCTAAGAAGATTATTGAGTGTTGATGTTGTTTAAACACTATCGTACTGTATTATATTACATAAGCAGCATAATTATCAAGTGGGAGTGTTGAAATAGTGATAATTTATGCAGAACTAACGTGATTATTATTATAGTTGTTGTTAATCCTGATTGGTTATGAACTATCGCATGATATATTTTTGGCGCTTTTTAGAACTCGTGTGGTGGGTCAACGTGTGAGAGCACTGATTTATATATTGAGATTTATATTGTATTCTTTTATCTTTTGTACACATTAAAACTTTACTTCAGAATGCGAGTGACGTTTGTCGCACCAATTATTTCACATTTTCTTTAAGAATTAGGCTGAATGATTATTTAGTAACTGATAATCTGAACCATTATTATTATTATTGAACCACGGCAATGAGTGTACGCGATTTTGAATGTATATTATCTGGGTATCAGAGTGGTCTCAGAATGCACGAAATACCATTTTAGAACCTTCATATTTTAAACATTTTCCTGGGGAGCATGCCCCCGGACCCCCCTACAAATTCTCGACCTCGCGCCAATGTTAACATCGTGGATACGGCCCTGACCGGCACACCAACAAAATTATTAAGAACGACATGATTAATCAGAAAATAATTGACACTTTTGGTCAGCGACATGGACGATATAGGTATTTTTTCTAAGTTATGTAACCTCCTACTCATAGACAGTTCAATTTGTAAACGTTCATTTTGAGTTGACAGAAGCAATGCACAAGTGAATGTTCAGCAGATTGATTTGTAAAATACAATTGGTTATTATTGTTTTCAATATGTTATTATCCAAATTCGGGCATTTTGTTTGCCCCCCCCCAAAAATGAAGTTGCGCCCGTACGCCTGTGGTAGAGTTTCGCAAACCCCTGACACATATATAGTTTAGGCAACCTCTCGGTTGGGGGGTCATGTGACTTTGATCTTTGTGAGGAAAAACAACGTGAGTTTAACTGTACAAATTTATTGCATTTATGTTAAAATAAAGAGATTATCTGTCAAATATAATTGAGAGTTTTTTTTATTCGAAAACAAAGTTCGGGTCAAAGTGGTGCTGTGACCAGGATTTGCTGGGATTTTCAGCGTATTTAAACACACTGAGTTAATACAGATTTAAACGAGGATATGGCCGACGAAACAGAAGAACCCGCTATTGCACCAGAAGAAGAAAAGTTTGAGAATGAAATTGCGATTGAAATCAACAAACTATAGTACTAACTTGAAGATATTTATGAATTAATGGACAGCCAAGATCTAAGAGAGATAAAGGTAACATCTAAACGTACTGATGAAATTTGAGATCGTTTAAATGACGTTGTATTGAAAACTCAAGAACTTAAAATCGAAAAGGCTCGCACACAAAGATCAGTGAGGCATTGGAAGAAAGATGTGAAGTCAAAGTACGCCCCGTTGGTCGAACAGAAAAGGAGATTAGTCAAAGTTTTGGAAGAAAGCGAAAAGCGATTGGACATGGAATACAACAACAAGAGAGACAACTCTGGGAAGAAAGATTACAAGCAGAGTTAAAGATGACAGAAAAGAAGTTAGAGTTGGAAAGGGCTGCTCAAAAAACCAAAGCCAAGTTACCACAGTTAAAGATCACTCCATTCGACGGAACTTTTACTGATTGGATTAGATTTGAGAACATGTTCCTATCTCAAGTCGACCGACAACCACTATCTGATGAAAAAAAGTTTGGCTATCTCTTGGAAATGGTTTCCTACAAAGTAAGAGACAAAATATCCAATCTTAAACGAAGTACTGAAGGGTATAAAACAGCTTGGGAGCGACTTAAATGTGAATATGGGCAAACCAAGGTAGTTATCAACTCTCATATGGAGGACATAATAAACCTGTCAACAGTTAAAGGGGTACAAACATGAGAGAGTATAAAACATTTTACGAACCGCTTTTGACGCCTTACAGACCCTTGGGGAGAGTGAAATGTTGAAGGGGTTTGTTTTGACAACATATAACAAACTCCCGCAAGTGAAACCCGATAGAGTGAGAACCGATGACTGATTGGGAGGACTGGGGGATGGAAGATTTACTTAGAGCCTTAGTGCCTTACAAAAGTGGTTGAAAAGAAATAAGAGTGACGAACCCCCAAAAAAGCAAGATGACAAGAGAGATCGTACGGATAGAAGAAGTTGGTACACAAGAAGGAGAGTGGACGGAGAGAAGAATGGGAAAGAAAGAGCTAAACCCATTGTCTTTACTGTTAACAAGATCACTGGGGAGAATCTTGGGAGGTAGTTAGTACACCTGCCAAGCGGCGAGAGTTCTTCATGATGAAGAAGTTATGCTTCAACTGTGGTCAGTGGTCACCCAGGCCATAGGGAGAAAGAGTGTCGTAGTCGAGGCTGATTCAAGTGTAAAGCTAGACACCACACAAGCCTGTGTGATCAACGCATACATCCCGACAAGTGAAGAAAAATCATTGCCAGCTATCATTCCACTGAAAATAAAAGGTGTCATCTTCTGGGCATACCTAGACACTGGATCAGGCGGGAACTTCATATATATCGAGCGATGCAGTAAAGAAATTGAAGCTAAACCCGACTTGTCACGAGTCTCGTCAAATTGTTACAATAAATGGCGTCAGGAAACAATCATTACCTCTGTATGAAGTCATACTCAACTCTCTGGGTGGTAAAGCACAAGAAAGGGTTGAAATTACTGGAAGTATGATGCCAGATTTACGGTTGTTAAGCGACCAACGGTGAAAGAGTTGAAGGAGAAGTACAAACATGCGCAGGACAAAATATTCTACATAACGGCGAAAGATAAGTACCCCCTATTGCAAGATAAGAACTGAACAAGTGATCAATGGACAACCAGAAGATTCCATTGTTGAGGGGACAAAGTTTGGATGGGTTATCCATGGTGGAAAGGACTATGCAGACAACAAATGCATGTTTGTGAAAGATGGAATTTAAGGCGGGATGCGATTGGGAGAGGAAAGACAGACTTGTTTCCCTTGCAGGAATTTGAATCCTATTATAAATTGAGCGCGTGAAAGTCGAATTATAAATTCGATACTTTCCATGTTTTACAACATGCCCTTTACGAACGTTATCACTCCAACAAAAGTTTATACTCGTTACGGTTGGAGAAGAGTTGTTGACTAGACGTCGGTGCTACACTCACCAACGAACTCCTAAGAATAGTTCAAGGGTACTATTTGCAGCATTATTTACATATGTTGCTACAGCAGAAATCTATTTAGAACGTTGGTCTATCAGTGAAAACATTCGTTTAATTTGATGCACAAATCGACACAACAGGCTGGAGAAAAGGTCATATCGTTTATTTGGTAAGTGCGTCTGCACATTATTACATCAGAACTGTACTTTTTCGGATAATCAGGTATTTCTTGTGTCTTGAAGTAGAAGAATTAACATATAGGGGAAATGCATTTAGCTACCTAGATGGTTTTAGAGACCTCACTGATTATACGAGACCAACGGGATCGAGATCGACTGGAACGAGCACGCGACTGACGTTTTCGTTTCCTGCATGCTAGAATCATGCAGTTCAACCCGCTTAGGATAGTGGACGTTCATTTGAGTAACTTGACAACTACTTATATATTAAACTTCGTAGATTACACTTAACCCTTCGTTTTTTATTCTATGGTAAAGTAGAAACCTATCAGTTTACAAAATGTATGTAATTATAGAGCATATTTGCCTGTTTTCCTTTAACATTGCAATAGATACAACTGATAAATGTTCAATTTTCTGTATTTACGAATATTGTATATTTGAGTTCTCACTTTTTAGCGCGCAAAGGATGTACTTGTTGTTGTATTCATTCTATCATTTGCCCTTCCACAATTGATGCAGCAAAGGTGCACCAACTGATGTTCGCCAAAGAGGCCTTGCCGAACTCAATGAACATAACCCAGATCATGCAGTCAATGAAGCAGTGCGACAATTGAAACGCAGGAACATGTACGAATTATTGTCAATCAACGAAGCTAAGACTAAAGAACCGCAAGGCGGCGAAATTGATGTCTGTTGCTACAAACGTTCACTAGTAACCAACTGTTAAGGCATAAGCGGTGTACTTTTCCAATAGCGAAAATAGCATAACTGCATCACTTTATCAACCAAAAAGATTATGATAACTGGATAGGGACAAAAACATTCACATAAGCTATATAAATTATTTTATATAATGCACGGAGTTCTAGATCAATATAACGCTTTGTTCAAGTTTTCAACATTTGAGTGATTTCCTTTACAGAGGTGACAACCTCGTAAGCTGCAGCAAAGATCCTAGATCAGACTGGTCCGTGACACTTTGTCCTTAGCTTAACTTCAATCCTTCCTTCCGGACCTTCCCCTCAGTCTCGTGGTAGAGATTTGTAAACGATTCAGTTTGTATATAGCTAGGAGTGTAAGTGTGTAAATCAACCCAACTTATTTCTCGTGTTAATACCAACAGCACGCTGAAACCGATATTAGTGACATGTGTATGTTGCGAGACCAGCTAACCGGTGACAAAACGGAAACATTTCTACGTATATGCCTTGCTGCATTGAGCAAATGTTATCGAACATGCTAGCGACTATAAAGCCAATTATATATTTTTAATATTAACAGATTTAGCCATTGGCAACCATCGTCGGGCATAAATTGAAGTTCAAAATCGTTATGAACATATACGTTTTCAACTACTGCATTATTTTAGTCTTATCTTTGACTTCGTGTTTTTAATGCTAATGCTAAGCAATTAGAATCCTCAAAGGTTTTCCAATTGCAAAGCAATATCCAAAAAAGAAGTAAACATGACAAAAGGGGCATTGGATTCTGAGCCTGGCTTGCGAGATTGGGTGGAGTGGGGGTTAGTGGTAACTGCCCCACCATCTTTACCTCAGATAGACAATTTGTGAGAATTTTTACCAACGTGAAAAAAGCCAAGAGCACCAAATTTGAGTTTAAATTGCGCTTAGCCTATTGAATGTGAATTTCCGAAAATAACGCAATCTTAAAATTCTTAAAATTTTGCTTATAATGCAACAAAACAATGATAATGAATATCGTTGGTTGTCCAATCACAACAGCTGTACCATTATAGGCCGGATTCATCTAGAAAATACATCTTAAATCCATACATCTCACGCAATTTATAGCCGTGTCACCGAAGCAAATTTCGAAACCGTAGACAGTCAGACCACGGGTCAGACCCATCCGAGATGGTCGGAACCTTATAATTCTGCGCCCAAGTCATACTATTCAGCGGCCACCTCATACAATTCCTTAAAATTGCGTTATGTTTTTTATCATAATTATGCTCTATATCTCGAAAGCGTTTGTTCAAGTTTTCAAGTATAATTCAAAGAGCTATTTCCCACCAAAATACAACGATACATGCATGCCAATGGAGAAGAAGACATTCACATTTCTGTTGATTAATCTAATATGAATTATGAAATTTATATGCAGTTATATATATTTCTGATTAAAACTAAAGAAATCGGTTCAGAAACCGCAATTATATACACATTTAAATGACGCATTACAGACTGAACTACTTACAATAACGTGATACTAAATATTTCCACTTGAATACTAATTATTTTAGCATCAAATTATCTAAGGCACGCACTTTTTAAATGAATATAAGACTTTTTCTATTCACAATGGGAGTTATTCCCACTGCACTCTGCGTCGGGTGGCAGGGATTTGTTAAGTATTATCAAGCGTCCACATCAGCATATGGCGTACTAGGTTCGCGTGAACGGTTAATGCCTAAAATGCCAGTACCCGGCAGAGTTATTCATCATTTCACCGTTTCGCGCTGGGGAGAAAGTTGGAATTAATAAAAGAATCAACTATAGATGCGGGGAACCCACGGAACGATCCAAATGTTGTACAGGCTCAGCAACCGGCACAGCTGGCGCAACAGCCTCAGGTTAACTTTCATTTCTATAGTTGGTGCTACTGTGCTTGGCTTTTGTTGTGACCATTTATATCGCTAGAATTTTCGAAACTTACAGTTTACTATGCTTGCCTTTCCCTGTGTAACATTTTACAGCGGAGTGTTTTTAGTGCATAACATTTTACTGGGATCTCTGTACAACACCTTCTTGTTACCTGACTGGCTATTCTGCATCATCGCGTTCAACGCTTAATCGTTTTATTGCCTTGTTTAAGTATTGTTTCAGTCTGGTTTATCTCGCTCTTCTTTGTAGTGCTTTGGCGTCCTACCCCTTAATCGCTACAAGGCCAAAGGTTTTGGTTTTCTTTTCAGTCCTGTGTGTAAGTCCCTGTTTTCAGCAGGGTGCAACAGCTTCGCCAGTACTGTAGCCTTCGCTGGAGTTTTAACTCTTTACGGGCGCAGCTAGTATTTGTCTCCTTGTACGCTTGATTTGTTTTATTGTTTGTCACGTCATGCATGTGTTGTCCCAGTTTCAAGGGATTGCGACGGGAACGGAAAGTTTCTCAGCATTAGTTGTGGACATCCAGGCTCCATCCATGATGTGTGGGTGATTATTTTGTGTGAATATTAAGCACTGAGCTTAATATATCTGGAGGACGTGCCGCTAACATTTGCCAGGCAGAAAAGTGAAGCCAAAAACATGGCGAATTTTGACGTCAATTGACGCCATCTCCATGACGACTTGTCCGAAATGCTCATGGTAATTACCACTGACCAGGCTCAATTCTGAGCCAGCTACGACATTCACACCCTCCTGCTTTTTGCGAAAATAATTTAGCTTTGCCGTGAAATCTCGTTGTTTTGAAGTTTTCAATATTCTCTTCAACACTCAAAATAAATTCCATATGTCCGCGCAGGCGCGCAACCATGTAATATTCTCATGCCAATAGTTCTGGTGTCCCTGAAGTTAGGTCACATTCTTTTGTCCCCCCCACCCCCCTCTATTTTCATTTGTTATGCCTTTGTCTCCACTGAAAACTGTATAGCATTGTTTGTGCAACAGATATAATCTACTGTACTCTTGTTTATTGCATAATATATCCCACAATAACACAGTCCTTCTTTCTATAATTGGTGAAGCACAGTACCAATCAACCGATGTTTGGAAATTAAAGATACAAAAGCTTGATCAATTTTTGTTTTATTTTAATTGAATTTTTTCAAATAATAATTATTAATTAGCAGTAAATATTAATTTTATCAACCAAACTCTATAATCAAGTTATGGTATTATAATTATAACTTTGCAGCCCCAATTGGTCTGTGACTTTGTTCTGCCTGTTCGATCAGCATTTTGATGCCTTGTGCCATTTCTTGTGGTACCTATAAACTTCCAGACGAAGGGCCTTCGCTCAAACAGTCAACTCTATTATTATTCTTACATCACAATACTTAAGTATACATCTATGTTAACTATATATGATACAATCCAATTTATAATATAACATTTATAGTACGCGCATGCTGATTGGTCGAGAAGCGTGTTTCTATTTAACAATTAGTCGCCTCAGGCTGAGCCGAAGGCGAAGTGACTATAGGCTTGTAATCACCGAGCCTGAGGCGACTAATTGTTTTAGTAGAAATTTCAAAGAGAAAAACAAACACAGAAAGTTATGAGGTCAGTTGAAAAGGCTATAGGGCAAAATTCAGCGCTTTTCTCAGCGACCGGTTATTAAAAACATGCCGGCAAAAGCAACACTCGCGACGAGTGTCAAAAACATATCGAAGCGAAACGAAAACAAACAATTTCGTGAGAAAAATACTTTGGAAGGGTTCAAATACAAAGTAGAATGGAGTTAAAAATATATCACAGCTAAGTTTTTGCTGAATATAACGATATAAATGAGGATAAAACCAATAATTTTCATTATTGAGTGGTTGAGCCGTACGGAAAAAGTTTTATGCATGTACATTTCAACAGCGAGAAAACGCTGCCTTTCATGGAAGAAAAATAGTGTATTTGTTATCGCTTACCTTTAAAACTGTCAAAAATATATCCTCCTTGAATTTAGCGGCAGTTTTTTTCATTTAAAATTTTGAATAGTCACTGGGCAGTGACTATACTATCACTTTTTAGAGGCTCAATTTGGACCAATCAGAATGCAGGAAAAGCAATAGACACCTCACAATTTCTACTAATTAACAATTAGATTATGAGCTCAAGATTTCTATGAGGTGATAGTTGATGAGGGCGAAGCCCGAATGAACTATCATCTCATAGAAATCGAGAGCGAATAATCTAATTGTTTTAGTAGAAACCAGCAAGAAAACAGTATTTCAAAACGTTTTTCATAATTTATTGAAATAAATTCGTTAAAAATCGCGCCGAGGGGATGGCTGTTTCGCTACTCGCTATCTATCGACAATTAGATAGCGAGTAGCGTAGCCAATCAAATTACAGCATTTGCAATAGTATACTAGTATGATTCTACTAAAAGTGTATAGAAACACGGAAAATGTTTTCTATTTCTTAAATGTAAGATTATTTTTGCTGGAAATTATCCAAACCCCAACTATTGAGGAAATTTCTGCCATCCAAAGGCGGGAGTGTGTAAATCCATTTCTATGTAATAGTAGAATGTCGTCTGTTTAGAGACCGTTCATTATTTATACCCTTGGGTGGGGTGGGACATTCTTGATCATATAAAAAATCTCATGGAGCGCCCCCTTTTTTACGCTCTGAAAAATAAAGACCCCTCTAAGAAAAACATTTAAACAACCCCCGAGACATATATACATGATGCAACTTTTATTAATATTCTTTGTTTATGTGAATGACTGACTATGGAGAAAAACTGACATTTTACAGCTTAATGATTATTACGACAATCACTTGCTAATGTATTATCACAAATTCTTATTTATAGTCAGGGACCACGGAGCATTTTTTGCATTGGGGGGAGGCTAAAGAGGGTACAGTGGCACTAGAACCAAATGTTGAAGGCATGAGACCTTTAGAGAGGCATGCTCCCCCAGAAAATTTTGAAATCTGCAATCTCTAAAATGCCATTTTATGTGGGTTATGTAAGGTTATGTGTTAAAGTAAAGTATAACAAACAAATTCCTAGTATCGGCGGTGAAGGTGAACGTTTATTAACATGGCATGACCAGGTCGTTGCCATGGCTAACTTCGCTACTGCCTAGTATACAATATAATCATTCCAGGATTTCCCGGTGGTACGTCTCCCAGCACGAGTGCGTGTAGATTTGGCCTTGTTGACCCAAAATTTTGGAAACGAATGTATCACTGTTTGGACGTATTGAATGAACTTTGTGAACTAGTTTCATTAAATGTAGTACTTGTTGTTTTTCCTTTAAATTTTACACGTATGCAATCTAAAATTTCATTTTTGCCAAAAATTTCCCATTCAGCAGATATGTAATATCTACGGCGAGCAAGTACCACAAATTTTATAACCCCCACCTCCCCCCCCCAACAACAACTGTGACAAAAACAAGGACCCACCCAATTGAACAAGCTGAACATTATATAGCCCCCTCATCTTTTCTCACCCCACCCTATGGTATAAATAATGAACGGTGCCTTAATAGGACATCAATTAACTGACTTTTATGAGGGTGCTGAAAGGGTTGGTTGTGCACAACCCCTACATCCCCATCAATAAATACTACAATACCCGACTGCACAGTATGTGACTGCCACTACTAAAAGCCTAGAAGAACTAGCAACTTTTCCAAGGACACCTTGCCAGTAGACGGCTACGGTAACACCATAATCTGTATTATGAAAGGATTGTAAAAGACCACCAAGTATAAATTCAATATATGTAAACTTTTAAAACTCAGTTAATGCAATAAAAACACAAAGGCCCAAGCGTGGGCCCCAAGCGTGGGCCCCAAGCGTGGGCCCCAAGCGTGGGCCCCAAGCGTGGGCCCCAAGCGTGGGCCCCAAGCGTGGGCCCCAAGCGTGGGCCCCAAGCGTGGGCCCCAAGCGTGGGCCCCAAGCGTGGGCCCCAAGCGTGGGCCCCAAGCGTGGGCTAGCGTGGGCCCCAAGCGTGGGCTGGCGTGGAGCCAGCGTGGGCGTGGCGTGGGCAAGCGTGGGGCTGGCATGGGCCCCAAGCATATTCCATGCTGGAATAAAACAACAAAATTTATGTACACAATTTTTGATTGTATAATTTGTTGATATATTTGGCATATTTACTGTTTATAATAACATACGTTTTTGACATAGACATAGTATATAATTCACACATTTACAAGCTGTAAATATTTCTTACCGGTGAGAAAATATTCTTCCTTTAACAAAAAGCCAATCTTTCCTCGACGTTGGGAGGAAAATATCAAAATGGGAGAAAAATATCACGATTTTTAGCTCAAAAACAATATTTGTGCAAAAACCAGGAGGGTGAAGGACTTTGTTTAAAGCTTAGGATCGCGGTTGGTCAGTGGCAATTATCATGGGGATTTCGGACCAGTTGTCATGGAGATGGCGTCAATTCCGCCATGTTTTTGGCTTCACTTTTCACTGCCGTGCACTCCCTCCAGTAATATAGTATCAGTATAGCTCACCCAGGTAAGGCGCTTTGCTTACTAAACGGTTACCAGACTAGTGCCTAGTCCTCTATACGCGCGTTCTATATTTCCGTGACGTCCCCAATCTCGTACCCAGAGCCATGAGTATAATGGCTCTGGCAAGCTCTGGCCACATGAGTTGAGTTAATTAGAAAATATCGGAAAAATCCGGTATTTTGTGACCTGCGCAGTTGTGTTTTTCGTACTCATTCTCCGAGAAGTTCGTGCGCGTCCATAATATTTTCAAGAGGAGTGAAGATCGATATTTTACTGAAAAAAAATGAATAAATTTGGAATTTTTCAAGTCGAAAGCGTTAAAATATGTTCTTCGCAGTTAGTGTGATACTGAGGACATCGAGTGTATGTGATATTTCCGTTTTACATGTAATTTGAGATGATTGAAACACCAGCTTGTACACATGTCAACACTCATCAACCAAATATTTTGTCTCAAGTGGCTACAATTTCCTTCCAAACTCTCCGATGTGTCTATAAAGTAAGTATCTTTAATATTTTTGTATGTATGAATAATTTAATAGTATTCTGCTCTATTGAATTTGACCATTCTTTAATGAAAACATTGCTTGTTACTTGTTGCACAACCCTGGTTGTATCAATGTATGAGATATATTTTGTTACATTTGTTCAAATATCATAATTATATTACAGCAGATTGCTATAAAGTCTATAAATATACTGGCACACTAATTTGACGTTTGGTATCATACCTGATGACTATCATACCTAGAACTATAAATATACTGGATCCACTAATTTGATGTTTGGTATCATACCTGATGATTATCATACCTAGAAATAACATTGCTCCAGCTTAACCCCATTAATGTGCAAGACCCTTCCCGTGACAAGTAAAATCATCTGGCATTAGACAGAGTAAAATGACATTGCAGCTCAATGGGTTAAATTATTACTTCCTCTTGGTAAAATAGAGGGATTTTCTTCAATAAAGTTATGGCCAAAGCTACTATACCAATGTGTGTGTGTGTGTTCATGGTTGAATGTATAACCTTAATTTAAAATTTCTTTCAGATATGCCTTGGACTGTCTATATTAAACAAAACGTTTTATGATGCTGATGAGTGATATAAACAATGGAATATAAGTCTGGAGTTAAAATTATAGATTTGTGTATTCTGGACGGACTGTCCAATAAATAGCCTGGCATTTTACATATGAAATAATAAAGGAATTGGAACATTGGGGTCAAGGGGCATTGGAGATTAAACCATTAGCTGGCAATGTGCCCTACTTCAGTATTTCTCTGCCTCACACCAGACAATTTTGCTTGTCAGCAGTAGGGTACTGCCAGTTAATGGGTTAATAAGGGGTTAAAATATATGCAGGCAATAGGTAGTTAGGTTAAAGCATAGTTCAAACTAGAAATTGTGTTGGCAATTTTTTCTTCCTCATCAAACAAATGGCCAAGAACACATAGAAGTGTAGATGCAAATTCCATCCCATATTTGATCACACACTTTTGTTTGTAAATCCACTATTTGCATACATCAGGAGAAAAATTGCTGACAAAATTGCTAGTATTATAACCAGGCTTAACCCATACACCAGAATCTCACCTTACAAAATGTCTGGTGCTATACAAAGTAAAATAACAATACAAGGCTAATTTATGGAGTATATTGATGGTTAATGTGTAAAATGACTAAATTAAACCATTATGCATGTAGACATGGTTGAAATAAATAAAGGTGTTTAAAAATTGCATCTTGTATTATGCTAGGTATACTGTCAAAGGTGTACAAGCTTTATAGCTTGCCATTTAACATGTTTAGTTAGTCTTGCTTCCAAAAAGTCTACAAGGCTTGAGTGCACCTAGAACCAGAGACCTAGTCGTAGCTGGTGACCAGTTGTAGACACTAGCAGAGGGGACAATGGGACTACCCATCCCCTCAATGTTTTCTAACAATCTGAAATTCTATTGTGTCAAATATATTTAAGATTGAAATTGGTAGCAACAGCAGGTTGGGTACCCCCAATATTTTGTAAAGTGCCCACCACTGTAAGTATAAGACCAGGCTGCAGAGTATGGCAGCGGCACACCCAAGATAAATTAATGCAATAACAATGGCGCACTTAGGGGGGAACATTAGAAAAGTGATGAGGAGGAGGACTTTTTTCCCATGCACAATATTTTTTTTGGCTGCTTTGGCTTTGCAGAAATATTTTGGCACTAAAATTTTGTGCATGAATTTTTCCATTATGAAAACTCTGATTGAAATTTGGAACATGAGGAAATAAAGCAGGCATGCATGGAATAACAGGGCCTTAAGAATTCTTCAGTGGGGGGGGGCCCTCCCCAGAAAATTCTTGATTATCTGTGGCTTGATTTCCTGCATTTTAGTGACAGCTTTTTAGTCTATCCCCTCTGGACAGAATAATTTACTTCGCACTGCATGAATTTCTTTTGCAAATTTGATCCTGCATGCAATTTTTTCCTTTCATTTTCCTTTGTGCCGCATATGCATTTCAAGGCGCACCTGAGAAATTTTAGGTAGTTTTGTGCACCCGCACTTCAGGTGTGGCCTGATTGCGCACCCAAGATCTTGTCGAAAAGTGTCATACTCTGCAGTCTGGATAAGACATCTAATTACTTCCATGAAGCTCAATTTTCAAATGCAACTATTGATGATCATGATTATAATATATACCATATCGTCTAGAGTATTAAACTGCCAATACAAATTTTGCCACATATTTAATTATCCATAACATCATTGCATAATTCTGTTTTTTGCCAACTAGTCATATTGTCAAAGTTCAAACACCATAATTCATAATGTATAATATGTATTCACAGTTCAATAAATAAATCCCACATCTTGTACAAAAATCTCAGTACACTTGTCAATCTTGTACACATGAATTTCCTCTCTTCTTAATAACATAATTACATTTAAAACATACAAATACAGTCAAAACTCCATTGAAATCAGAGAAAGGTCACATGTCAAACTCAGAGTCCATTCTTTTCCTCAAATGACACGAAGTGTTTCATAAACAACTTCTTAATTCTATCACAACTATTCACGACGAATATCAACAAAATATCGTCAAAAGAAACAACATTTTTAGGCAAAAATATCGTGTTCACTCCTATACAAAATATATTGGCCGCGCTCAGGTTAGCCACAGGGGGTATGGATCCCATAGGTCTTAGATTGACCAATCAGATTCATTTCTCCAACTCATGTGGCCAGAGCTTGCCAGAGCCATTATACTCATGGCTCTGGGTACGAGATTGTGACGTAAACATGGAGGGATATGCCGAATATCTACAAATCAATGTAAGTATTTAAGGATATTATGTCCATACAATATAGATAAAACATGAAGTCAAAGGAATTATAATAATTTATTTCAAGAATGACAAAAATCGAGGGCAACTATTTAGTATTAAACACCCAAACAGCACGATCTATTTATATACTTGACATAGTTGTCATAGTACATTAGCAATGTTTACAGTACGTTATGTGTTTGTACAATTTTGCATAGTCACTGTATATATATACATATCAAGATTTTGTTGGCATCTCACTCGATTGAATAATAATTGAAGGATTTTGTAGATGGAAAATTATTGAGTGTAAATTATATACATTTATTAGACCTAACCAGGAACAGCTGCGAAAAATGCAACTATAGGTCCCTGGCAGGAATCGATGTTCATGTATATATACTAGGGTACTGCCATGTTAAGTTGTGGGTAAATATAAAGATTTTGTTGGCATCTCACTCGATTGAATAGTAATTGAAGGGTTTTGTGGATGGAAAATTATTGAGTGTAAATTATATACATTTATTAGACCAGTTGGTAGAGCGCTGCACTGGAATCGCAGGGCTGCAGGTTCGATTCCTGCCAGGGACCTATAGTTGCATTTTTCGCAGCTGTTCCTGGTTAATTAGGTCTAATAAATGTATATAATTTACACTCAATAATTTTCCATCTACAAAACCCTTCAATTATTATTCAATCGAGTGAGATGCCAACAAAATCTTGATATTTACCCACAACTTAACATGGCAGTACCCTAGTATATATACATGAACTTGTGGTTAGAGCTCGACAACTGGACTCTGTAGCTCAGTTGGTTAGAGCGCTGCACCGGAATCGCAGAGTCGCAGATTGGATTCCTGCCAGGGACCTATAGTTGCATTTTTCGCAGCTGTTCCTGGTTAGGTCTAATAAATGTATATAATTTACACTCAATAATTTTCCATCTACAAAACCCTTCAATATATATATACATACTTTATAGATTACTTTTGTTTCAAAGTGTTTTATTTCATGAGATGTTGAAGACCTGAAGAGCAAATATTATAGTATAGGTTAGCTTACCTCAAATACCTGAAATACAAAATCTAAAAGGCTCAGTTAGGGTGCACGCATCAGGACAATCTGGCCAACTCACAACATATATGATGCTTTGGGTGGAGAGGAGGGGAGTGCTTAAACAAGAGTCGCATATTGTCACACAAGCAGGAGAAAGTATCACATGCAGTGTAATGTGACAGACGCACTGCAATAGAGCAAGACAACGTTTATGCAAATTTATCCATATTCTATTTGAAAACTATATATATTATGTAAGATTAATAATAATTTTATTAATCTTATTGAACGAGATCACTGATGCCGAGAAAAATCTTGATATTTACCCATACACCATCACTCCCATCTTATATACCTTGAAGAGTAATAGAAGAAGATGTATTGAGGCTCATTAATAACAATTGAATAATAATAATAAATTTAATGATGTTATTATAATTACACTGTTTATATTTATATTTATAAAGTTTAACCAGTGTGTTAAATGTTAATCCCTAATTTTACCCTATGATTGTTCATTTAATTGTGCCAAATTTGGTGCTTCAATTCATTTACTAGTACAAATTAAATGCTGCCCCTTGTGAATGTTCTAGCAAGTAGCATTTATGTATAAATAAATGAACACCGATCGGAATTCAAACAAGCTGTTATAGATGGTGACTGCTGTACTTGTTTCAAATCACAAATGTGAGACTACACTGACTGCTGTTCTTGATTTCCAACAAGAACTGCTTATGCAATAATTTATTAATTATGTATTCAATTTTGTACATCTGTGGGCTGTGGCTTGCTTAAGCTCTCTATAATATTTTATGTATGACACTTTCACCAAGTTTTTCCAATATGGCCTTGTTTAGTTCTATTTCCTTCACAATTGATCCTGTTTGTGCCTGCATGCTATCATTGCCTCTTCTATTGCACACCCATTCTGTATTTGGAAAATTTCTTTCATGGGTGAAGCACTTCCTAAAGTTTTTATTTCGAAACCCAAGGCCAAGAATTGACTAATATATTTGGGTGAATTGACTAGTAAATATACGTAAACATATACAAAATATACTTAAATATACAAAACTTACCAAGATGTAAATCTTTCACTGCAAAATAAGCAACTTGAAAACTGGTTGCAAAGACCATCAGTAAATCACATAGAGCCAAATTAACCAAAATAATATTCGTAGAATCATGCATTCGACGATTTGTGAGCACAATCCAACAAACTAGGTTTATGGAAATAAGAGAATGTATCAGTAAAGAATAGTTTTTTTGGATTATATTATAAATTATGTCCCATTTTGTGAAACAGTATGGACATCCAATCCTGCATTAAGTATCTACTAGAAATACATGCATGCAGTAACCCCTCGCCCATTTGAACCATAGTTAAGTTTGAACCAAACAATTTACTCCCAAAGGTTAACAATTTACTCCCAAAGGTTGTAACATGAAGTACTGAGTCGACGAATGTAACCATGGTAACACGCAACATTGTATATTTTTTATATTTTAATTTGTACAAAATCTTATTTTGTTTTTAACTATAAAATTATCAATTGTCCAACTATGTAAAGTGGGTATGCTATTGTGTACTCTTTTAGGTTTGATTTACTGTAACATTCAACCTTAGACGTTCACAAAACGTTTCGAAATTTTCAAAAAACTTCAACTGCTTTTCGAGGAGTATTTTTATACTTCGCATTGAGATTTAATGCTTTTTTATTTTTCTATAACATATTTGAATCAATACTAAAATACTCTTAAAGATCAATCAATGTTGTATTGACCACACAGAATGATCTACACATTTTCAAATTCACAAACTATACCGCATGCTATGTTAAAAAATCGGCAAAGCAAGCATGGAAAATAGACACTTGCCTGTTTAAAACGCTCCTTTTTCGGTCTTTTGACTTTTTCTCCTCTTGTTAATTTGTCCTCTAAATAATTTTCATTTATCTTGTTTTGGAGACATAGAGACTTACTTATAAAATGAGTGCAAAACTAATTTTGAAAAAAGTTTGCAAAATGGAAGTCATCTCTCGGCTTGAACTTGCGCATGCGCATAACTTACGAAAAGGTCCTGTCCAGTCGAGTCCTGTCCAGTGAACTATAAGTATACTGGAACGCTAACTCAGGGGGGGAAATTGAAGCCGTGCTTTGTAGGTAGTGCCAGTCCCTTTTAACATATTTTTTTCAAAAAATACACTTTTTATATTGCAAAATTTTACCCTTTTAATTTCCTTTTATACTTTCACTATTTATCTTTGACTACACTAGAACAATTAAACTTCTTACTCAAGTACTTACAATGAACAAAGGTCGTTCAGTTTCTGAAATATTACTGGGAAAAAACAAAATTTGTCAAAAAACCGCGCGAAAATGTTTGGTTTTTCTGAGTTATGAGACTTTCCAAAAAGAGTTAAGAGATTTTATGATACAATTTATATAGAAAAATATAAGATACATTAAAAAATTGCTTTTCAAGCATGCAGTAACTTATTTTTGACAGTTAAAATAAGGATTATATAAGCTAGCTCAGTCGTCATATTCAAAGTGCTCACTGATGACCAACAAGAAGGCGCGAAGACAAAAATAGCACCACTTGAAAATCGTCAATTTATTTATATTTTAGAAGGGTTAAAGCAAGGACTAAAAGCTCAAGATAAAAAGCTATACCTGGAGTATAGTGCAAAATCAATTTGGGGGCTGCCGAAGTGTTTTCTAGTATATTTTTTCTGAGTTAAAGAGCAAAGTTTGCTTCGGCACGTTCAAACATTTGTCATTTTTTTTCATATACGATAACGATCCGCCTCATTTTTGCTGCAGATAGATGTAAAACAGTGAAAACTAATCGGAAAACCACATTTGAATCCCAAACATTGAAGTCTTCCAATGTAAAAAGTATTTTTCTTGCAAATTTTCGCTCAAAAACAAACTTTTGACGGAATTTTTCTCACTCCTCGGAACTCTCCTCAGTCCTTTTGAAAGTTCAAATTCCCGCGCATTGGCTTCAACGAATCATAGGACTTGATCATAGGAGTTAGCGTTCCAGTATACTTATAGTTCACTGGTCCTGTCCATGACAAAAAAAAATGGCGGACAACTTTGCATTCCACAATGTTTTCACATACCCGGGTGTAAATCTCCGAGCGGAATTAGTACCCTCGCACGGCGCTTCGCGCCGGCTCGGGGATAATTGAACATTTGAAAATGTATTACATGAAGTATTCAAGATGTAAATTATATATTCTGTTGTGTGACAGTCAAATTAAAGCCTTGCAGTAAACCTGCATTAAACGTTTTGCCTTCTTGGCTTTTACTCATGTCATTCTGACAGTGTTGATATTACGGAACTCACCGAACTGTGGAATTGCATTAAAAAATCGTATCGCTACCACTCCCACAAACGTCTACGACCACACCTACATATTTTTGCATGTTTACAATTCTATTTTCAAACAGCCAATCCGGTGCTTAGTAACAATTGCTATAAATGTTTATTATTTATAGAATTGTAAACTGTAAAAATATGTAGGTGTGGTCGTAGACGTTTGTGGGTGTGGTAGCGATACGAATTTTTGATGCAATTCCACAGTTCGGTGAGTTCCGTAATACATGTTGATTTGCTCCAGAGTTGTGCATTTTCAACATTGTTTCCCTTTGGCATTGCTATGTAGGAGTGTTGGAGAAATCACTGGAACAACAGTCACAGGAAATTGCTGGATTGACTCTCCAATTAAGTGAATTACAGAACTTAAAATTAACCAATAATGACTTAGCGGATCGAGTTCGGGAACTCAAGGCAGAAAACGAGCGACTTCGGTCAGTCTCGCATCAATTTTCAACTGGTGCATGATTCATTAAAAAGTGCAATTATGCCCAAGAGAGATGGCAATGCTAGAACTGAGTGATGCTATAACCCTCAAATAATTCAAAAGTTGTGAATTACTATATGACTTACTGAATTGCTGTTGGTTTTCTTTTAAGGGACGTAAGCAAAACATACCATGGTGTACCATTGGTGATTCTAGGAGACAGTGCCTATCCACGACTGCCGTGGTTGCTCACACCCTATGCTGGAACAAACCTCAGCCCAGCCCAGCCAAAGCAAAGTTTAACTTTGCCCATAACTCATAGCGTATCATCATCGAACATGCATTTGGGCAGTTAAAAGGAAGATTCCGTCTCCTATGTAATGTTGAGCAGATTGCTGTTTCATGTTGCACACGGCACAATTTTTGCTTGAAAGAAAAGGAATTATTTCCTGAGGAATGGTTGGAAGTGCTAGATATAGAGCAAGATGTGCAATGTAGAGATGTCTACACAGAGGACCATGATGCTTTTGGACATGATAATGCTGAGTGGGCGCTGGATGGGGACAGTACTCAAGATTTATTTTTACAGTTTGTTTAAATTAATAAATAACACTGTGTTTCAATAAATAAATAATGTATTTATATTATTTATACTAAATATTAAACAAATAGATTCATATTAATTACCAATATGTTATTACATGTGTGTTTAATATATTAAATATTATTATAAACAAATAGATTTATTTTAATTACCAATGTGTCATCTATGAATTTCATTCAACAAGTATTCCTCTGCATATATTGTCATTCAGTAAAATCTGTCAACAACATATAATATATTATAAATAAGATGTCCACACTCAACTAGTTAATATTCAATTCCAATTTAACTCAAGGGTAAAAGTTTTGTGGTAACTGAAGCTGCTGTGCAATTTGTTGCATTTGCAACATCATGTGCATCATTTCCCTTTGAAACTGCAGATTAGCTTCTCTGGCAGATTTTTCGGCCTCAAGCCTCTGTGTCTCAAGTTGCATATGTTGGTCCATTTGTTTTTCCTCTAACACAACCATTTGGCCAACAAAATATTTCTCACTCTCTGCCATAATTTTCACTTCAGTTTGCTTCTTCCACAATTTTGATTTTCCAGGCTGAAATTTAACAACAGATTTCGAATCTGCGATTTTGACATCTTTGGAACAGGTTCATCAGTATCCACACTAATTTCAACATCGGTCTCATCAGAGATATTTTCACATCATCGTTCAGATTGGAGTTCTACCAATAGAGAAAACAATATAATTTGTAAAACTAAAGTCTAAAAACATTTACTAGAAATGTTTATTTATTGGATAACAAGTATCCCAGATATTTATTATATTTACAGCAAGGAAGATATCACTACTTCTCAACTTACAAACAATAATATTAGATTTAACACTTACATCATCAGTATCAATAATACTTTTTGAACAAGCAGATCTGTGACCCCAAATCTGTTCTGCAAGATCCAAGTGGATCTATTCTTTCCTGGATCGCCCATGTTTTGCCCAAAATTAGAATAACAATGACTCTCATAGGACTTATGGTTGCATTATTTAATTATTTAAATTACGCTTATATAAACCAAAAAACAACCACACTTAGCTAGATTCAAAGTGAACTTCATCGAAGTAAACTAGGAGTAACTATAAAGTAAGTAATATTTTAACGTGTATATTATATTTGTATTTCAAGTTCAATTTCTTGTATATAACGATCTTAGTACTTATATGTAATTTATTTTCTCTTTATTTTGACTATATGTGTATAATAAACTGATTGAAATCGCATAGTACAAATACGCTCCTGGTTATCCGAAGCTGTTCTGGCTCTAGATAAAACCGAGAGTACAGGCTGCACAAAATAACCATAGGGGCTAGAAAAGTGTGCAGCCATATGAATTTAGAAAACAATGCAGCACTCTCCAACAAAATCTAAAAACTGTTGAACAAAGTTAACATTGTTGGAGAAAACTACATACAATAACCTCTTTACAATTTTCATTTTTAACATCAAATAATAAAGTTACTTTACATACAGAAATACTAAAGTTGCTTTACATACAGAAATACTATACACCACGGATTTATTACAATTCTCAATATTTCTGAATTATATCTATTTTTATTCTTTTTTTGAATTGTGAGAAAGGAAGAAGTTTAACATTTTCTTCTAGAGAGTTCCATATTTTAATGCCTTGAAATATTTTAACGCCTTTAACAGCAAGTCTAGTACTATAGTTAGAAGCCTTATGGACCGGAATATAGAAATGATCAAAAGCCATCGGTAGTAAGTTATTATGGAATTTGTACATAAATTTTTCAAGATGAAAAGAAACAAGATGAGGCAGCAATAAAAACCATACACGGGAATTACGTACTTGTACTTCATTGTACTTTTATCTATTTTACGTACTTGTACTTCATCTTTAGTTTACGATATTTCTGCCGAGTGCAACAAGACAAGGCATCCAGTAAAGGCAAGCAGATGAAAAAATTATATAATATACTTACGCCAGAAGATGTCACACAATTGTCAAGCATTTCAGCTATCGCTTTGTCTCTCATTAAATATGAGAAATTGTTTCTCCTCAGTTGCAGTCCTTTGCTGGGTTTTTGCTGTTGTTGCTCACTTTAGTGTTGTTGCTATCGTTGTTGTTGTTGTTGTTGTTGTTAGTAAGTGGGGCTGTGCTAATCATCCTTACTTTCAGCTGAGAGCTGAGCTGAATTATTCAGCACCAGCCATTACGGACATTTTAAATTGTTCATTCCGTAACTGTAAGATTCCGCTGGCCTGGAAGACGGCTGATGTATCGCCCATCCCGAAAACATCGAGCGTAACTGATTTCAACAAAGATCTGAGACCAATATCATTAACGTCCACTTTATCTAAAATCGCTGAAGGGTTTGTTATTGATCATGAACTGAAGTCTAAGATATTACGGGTAATAGACTCCAGTCAATTTGGCTTTATTCCAGGATCAAGTACAACTCACGCACTCATTTCAATGTTGCATAGTTGGTTGGCCGCGACAGACGGAACAGGCTCTACTGCGAAAGTTGCCCTATTAGATTACAGGAAGGCTTTCGACTTGGTGGACCATAACCTTCTTATAGCAAAGCTTGTTAGCTATGGAATCAGATCATCAGTCGTCAACTGGATTACTGACTTCTTACATAAGCGTACTCAAAGAGTTAAAGTGAATTATAAGTGCCATTCTAATGTATTGCAAGTCCCGGCTGGAGTACCACAAGGGACCAAATTGGGACCATGGCTATTTCTTGTTATGATTAACGATTTGAGCGTCCCAGAAGATTCAACAAGTAATATGTGGAAATTCGCAGATGACGCCACAATTTCGGAGGTTATCCCCAGGACTAAAGATAGCAATTTACAAGACATAGTTGGCCAAGTGGTTGATTGGTCGAATAATAATAAATTTCAGCTAAATTCTACAAAATGCAAAGAACTTAGAATAAAGTTTACCAAAGATCCCTGCAAAGATGAACCAGTTAAAGTAAATGACCAGCACTTCGAAATAGTAACATCTGCAAAAATCTTAGGAGTGACTATTACTGATGACCTAAAGTGGAATGTCCATGTAGCAAATATTCTATTAAAAGCTTCAAAGCGACTTTATCTTCTGAAACAGTTAAAACGTGCGGACGTTGATATTATTTCCTTGATCAAATTTTATTGTGCCTGTATTAGGTCTGTCCTCGAATATGCATGTCAGGCTTTCCATTCAAGCTTCCTAGTTACCTATCGGAAGACATCGAACGAATTCAAAAAAGAGCGCTACGAATTATCTATCAATGTGGATTACGGAGAAGCGTTGAAAATGGGGAACCTAGAAACATTAAAGGACCGTAGAGAGAGGTTATGCGTAAATCTGTTTCGTGAAATTGAAGAAAACGAAGATCATGTACTTTTACCAGAAAGGACAAGGTTGTTCATAACTTCAGAACAATTAGGAAATACAATCTCCCAATGATTAGAACTAATAGATATTATTCCTGAGTATGCATCACGGAAGGAAATGTAAATACGAATTTATTTTAGATATTTAGTTATCTAACTTAGTCAAATCTTGTATATATAGCAAATTTTTTAACTGAACATTAAGGAGGCTCCTTACAGTTTTAATTCTGTAGCACGCAAATGTGCTCTAAGGCCCATTATTTGCTCATTTTGCAAGGTATGATCACGAGACTAGGCCATCAGATTGCCACAATATTGCGGATTACGAAGAACACAAATGTTTTCTAAATATTTACGTTGCCATGGTAACAACGCGATTTAGAGATTGTCGTATTTTTATCTTCTTTCTTAATTTTTTGGATTTTCCTTCGGTAAAGCTTTTTTATTTTTTGCACACGAGCACCTAAAGTACAAAGTATTGAAATATGCGATTTTAAATCTCAAAGCCGAATTTTTTTAAATCTCAAAAAAACGTTTTTTTTGCAATAAAAAAAATTCGGCTCCGAGGAATTTTTTTAAAATCGCATATTTTATGCATTTTGTGATTTCTGTGTCGTATGCAAATTTAAAAAAAAATTTACCGAAGAAAACAGGAGAAAAATATATTTATAGTTTGTGTGTGACGTCAGAAAAATCAGGATTTCATTTTTCACGCGAGACAAGCCCTCGAATATCCACGCGTGTGGACAACGAAATTTTGGCGCAATCGTGATTCGCAATCGCAATTTTAAAAAACCCGCCACGCGTACACGGTCAAGTCCCGCGTGTGGTTGAAGATCCCGCGCGTGAACAAAATCCCGCGACACAGAATTAAACTGTAGGGAGCCTCCTTAAGTACTACTACATACGTTGTAAATTTTTACTATATTCAATCAATTAATGTAATTCAGTCTTAGGACTGCAAAAATTGAGTTATTAAACGATTCATCTATCTATTATTATGAACTATATTTATTTCAACACGGTACAATTTCACCTTATAAAATAATTATGTACAAAGAAAAGAAAAAGGTGATCTTCCAACCGGCCGTGCTTACACTAGTAAAAATATGAATTACGGTATTTACAAGAAGGTTATTATAACTATAGATAACAACAAAGGGAAAATGAATATGATACTTAATATTAACATGCACGTTTTATGTTAGATTTAAAATTAGCAATAGTTTCCGAGGACTTTTGTGATGAAGAAAGGTAGTTCCAGACTTCCGCCCCTCTATATGAGAATGCATTTTTCATATTGTTTGTTTTTGGTTTAGGTAATGTCAAATTGGCTCTCGATTGTCTTGTGTTATGGTCGTGTACGTCACTAATATTTGTAAACATATCACACAAATAATCAGGAACCATTTTGTTTTTTACCTTATACATGAAAATTGAAAGTTGTTGGATCCTTCGTTTTCGAGGTTGAGAACTCTAGCTTACTTAATATGTCAGCTGATCGTGTCGTGTAATTCTCACGTGTGATTATTCGAAACGCCCTGCTCTGTAACTTTTGTAGTTTATCTGCTAATGTTTTCCCTAGACAACCCCACACTTGAGCACAATAATCGAAGTAAGGTTGGATTATGGATTGGTATATTGTTATTAAATTATTGTATTCAATTGTATCTCGAAGTCGTCTGAGTATACCGAGGCCTGAAGTGACCTTTTTTGAAATGTGTTCGACCTGCGCTGACCAGCTTAGAGACTCATCTATCATTAGGCCCAACGATTTTGTCGTTTTAACTCGTTTAATTTCTAAATTACCAACATTGATAACCGTATACAAAGATACTTGGCTAAGCATTTTCTTGGTACAAATTATCAAATATTTGTTTTTACTGTTGTTTAAAGTTAATTTATTTGCGGATAGCCAATTTGCAACATTGTTTAAATCGCCATTCAATGTTTCTTCAATTGCTTTAATATCATCACTTGTTGTTGCAATTTGGGTATCGTCTGCAAACATGTCTGCTTTTGCCCTGTTTAGACACTTTGGTAAGTCATTGATGTAAATTAAAAATAGCAATGGGCCTAAACCAGAGCCTTGCGGTATGCCTGTTTTCATAATTGATGGGCTTGATGTATTACCATTCACACAACAGTACTGGGTCCTATTTGATAGATACGACTCCAGCCAGCGATGCGCTGTTCCTTTTATTCCATAACTTGCTATTTTGTTTAAAAGTATGTTATGGTCGACAGTATCAAATGCTTTTTTAGGTCCAGAAACACAATCCCATTTAGTTTTCCAATGTCAATGTTTTTATACCACTCGTTAGTAATATCCAGCAGTGCTGCAACAGTTGAGTGTTGTGGTCTAAATCCGTGTTGGCAATTTGTAAGTAGGTTAAAGTCATGTAAATAATTATAGATTTGGTTATGAATCAGCTTTTTCGCAATTTTGGCAACTACTGAAATAACGGATATCTGTCTGTAATTGGTCATTTCATCTTTAGCTTCAGACTTAAATATCGGAGTAATCCTAGCGATTTTCCAATCATTGGGAAATATGCCTGTTATAATGGAGTGGTTAAATATGGATGTTAGAAATGGTGCAATAACTGATGCTGAAATTTTTAAGATACGAGCTGAGATACCATCAATTCCAGATGCTTTGTTGGGCCCTAAACCGTGGAGTAGTTTTAAAACATCACTTTCTAGAATTTCTTGAAAGCTAGGGAGCCCATTAACTGGATGGTTTATATCACTAAGAAAACTATCCGGTGAAATACTCGATCGAGGAATTTCGTTCGCAAGTTTTTCTCCCAGTTCAACAAAATATGTATTAAAGGCATCTGGAATCAGAGTTTCATCAATTATTTCACCATTCCTATCTTTCATTTCTGGGATTTTATTTTTATTTGACGTTCTATTCATCAATTCGTTGAGTGTTTTCCATGTTTGTTTTAAATTTCCTGAATTGCTATGTAGTTTGCCTTGATAATACGAACATTTTGTATCTTTAATTTCCCTATTGTATTGGTTTTTAGCCTTTTTGAAGACGGACCAGCTATTAATTGTATTATCTGCTTTAGCTTTTCTGTTTAAGAAATTGATATGGCGTTTTTTTTCAATTAGATCTATTGTTAGCCAAGGTAGCCGCTTATTGGCCACCTTCCGTCTTTTTAGTGGGGCATGATTGTTCCAGATTTTGAAGAATTTATTCTTCCAAATCTGCCAAGATATATTTGGATCGTATTGATCCAGGTCAAAAGCATTAAAGGAATTTTTCAAGTCTTGCAAGAATATTTGTTCATTGAAATGTTTGTAGTCGCGGTATTCAATTATTTTTGCATTTTCTTTGGAAAATTTAATCTATCTATCTATCTGAATTTCGAAGGACGCAGCTCGACTTAATCGAGTCGAAGGCCTTATTAAAGGCGCCACTGGCAGCCACCGTATGACTCATGTCTGATCAGGGAGCACAGCTACGTTGGAAGGGTTAGTTTGGGGCTAATCCAAACCCACCCTGTCAACATTCCCCGTGGGAGGAAACCGGAGTACCCGGAGAAAACCCACGACTTTCGGTAGAGCGTTGACTGACTCTTTTCACATAAGTGTCACGAGTCCCCAGCTAGAATCGGCGCTTGCTCTGACGACCGCGCCACCGAAGCCCCTTGTTGTTGTTGTTGTTGTTGTTGTTGCCCATGGACTCCATTTCTTTCCAGGTTTCAGTGTTTCGCGCATGTGTAAGTGTAACTACAATTTTTTTTCATTTGTCTTATGTAAGACGCGAAAAGCCATTTATACTAGTGTTTTTGTGGCTTATTTAAGACGCGACCAGCATAAGAACAGCTAAGATTCCTGTTTTTATCTATGTCGCGTCTTACTCAATTTTGTACCGTTTATACGTCAAGTTCGCGTCTTACATAAGACGAAAGTTTAAATTTCAAACCTTTGAAATATATTAAGAATATGACGTGTCCAAGACATATTGTTTGAAAACAAGAGTCCCAACTGGTGATGGGCACATACTTCATCAATTACTTTATTATTATTATTATTTAATTAAATCTCCCTTACCGGGCTTTTCAGATTAATTTTCAAAATTACTATGATTATATATCTTTAAAAAACTTTATGCCTAAATAAGAATATACTAGTTAAAATTACTGAGATATAATATTTGTAAGCATTTTTTGTTTCAATTATTTCTTAAAAATTTAAAAACTGCTTCTTCAGATTGCTGTCTAAATTGTTCCATAATTTTGTTGATCGATATTTAAAGGATCTTTGACCCGCGCTTGACTTAAAAATTGGAATATGTAAATCGTTCCTTCCTCGTGTTTCCCGGTCATGAATAGTGGAACGAGCAGAAAATTTTGTACTGAGATAGTCAGGGGCCATGACATTAAGGCATTTAATTGCCCTGAGTTGGGAAGTGGATCTATAGTTGGTGGTTTGTTCAGTGACTCAGTGAGTTGTAAATTTAATGCCTTAGATCGCAATTTTTACATTGAGAGATTTCTTGAATAGTCTGAGAAGCACAGTCTTTAACTGATGATTGTAATTGAGGGGAAATGCCGGTATTGTTGATAGTATTTTGCGGATCTGCCGTGTTTATCGATAAACTGTCCGAGATAATGCCTGTTTGTTCAACGCGATCTGTATTTAAAACTCTTACTAGAATTTGTTTGAAAAACTCACCATCTGTAGAATTAATCCAAACAAACACATTCAGTTTTAATAGTTTAGTAATAATAATAAAAGCCTTAAAAAGGTACAAAAGAAAAATACAAAGTTTCTGTATAAAATCTCACAAGATCACGCCACTTTGGCCATGCCGTTCAGTCATATGACCCGGGTCTTAGACCCCAGGGTCTCTCGTACATATTTCCGGTGCCGGGAAATACTCCGGTAGTATCTAAATTATTCTACACTCCCCACCATTGGTCGGTAGGGTATCAACGACCAATGTAACAAAATATCAACTGTTCGAATAAATGTCCTTACAATATTAATAAAATGTCTGTCTTTTCAAATCGCTCATAATAGCTGCACGTCGTCTTGGGTTTCCTCTGCTATTCGTAGCTGCAGGCGTCGAACTTACCTCGTCATTTTCGTGCGATTCGTTACCTTTATTCAAGTTCGTATCCGAGTCATGAGAAACGTCAGAAACTGCCACAGGTTCTTGATTGCATTCAACCGGAACGGGACATTCGATGGATCTCTTAAGTTCAGACGACTGTTTCTTGTCTCCTACAACTCGTACCACTGCGCCTCGTGTTTTGCTGTCACTCCCTTTCATCATCTCCTTTATTCTACCCAATTTCCACGTATTTCGTTTGTCATCTTTCACAAGAACGATATCTCCTGCCTTGACTCCAGCTTCTTTTGCCGACTTGGTACTACTAATATTGTATCCATGAAATTGTCTAAGTTCCGTGACATACTCATTGTGCCATCGATTCCAAAAATGATCTTGAGATCTGTCGTAGACTTAGATCGCCTACTGAGATCTGTCGTAGACTTAGACGTTCTTTTTCTCACTGGCTTTACATTACTCGACAACAATCTTCTTCCGATCATCAAATGAGATGGCGTTAACGGCTCTTCAACCTCGTCTTCGTAAACATACGTAAGCGGTCTTGAATTCAAAACACTTTTGACTTCTACTAACACGGTAAGTAGTTCCTCGTACGTTAATCTTGCTCCTCCGAGGGTTTTCTTCATACTATGCTTTGTACAACGAACTAACCGCTCAAAAAACCCTCCCCACCATGGGGCTCGCGGCATATTAAATCTCCAACCAATTCCCATTTTCAACGCGAATTCCTGGACATCACGACTTTTGAAGGTCTTCGCATTGTCAGAAACAAACAGTTGATTGACTCCTCTACGTGCGATAAATCTTTTAACACATCTAATGAACGCTTGTGATTCCAAGGTAGGAACCAAGTCCAGATGAACAGCTCTTGAACTTGCACACGTCAATAACGCTATATAGACCTTGTACATGTTTTGATCACCACCATACACATTTTTCACATAAAGTGGCCCAGCAATGTCCACTCCCGTGTTCGCAAATGCAAAACTCTTCTCCACTCTAAAATCAGGAAGCTCTGCAGGGGCGACAGGTCTGCATACCTTTCCTTGGATCTTCATACACGTCGAACAGCCCGTTATCTCTCTTTTCACTACTTGTCTACCCTTGATAGTCCAATACCGAGATCTAAGTTCTGTCAGTGTATCCTTCACTCCACGATGCATTACCCGTTCATGGCATTCTTGAACAATTAACGATGTCAAGTGATTCCTTTGCGGCAACAAAACCGGACATTTCGTCTCGTAGGGAAGCGTAGAATTCCCTAGCCTTCATTTACATCGATAAACTCCCGAGTCATCAACAAACAGTCCCAATGAGTTTCTAACTTGACCAAATTTGTCACCAGCTACAATGGGTTTCTGCATTTCTCGTAACCAAAGCGTTTCCGTATGTTGCAACTCCTCCACCGTCAAGACTCCGTCTGCTGGCCTCTGTGATTCTTTCGAATTATGCAACCGACTCTTCAATTTTGCAATAAACCGAACTACGTAAGCTGTTACTCGGAACAACTTCTTGCTACTGCTAAATTGCTCTAGACCAATACAGTTTCCCAAGGATACATTCTCGTTTGTTGTTAAATTCGTACTAGTTGACACGACTCTATTTTGATTCTGTTTTTTCTTCCTTCATAACGTCTTCGCTCGGCGTTTTCTCGTGTTGTTTCGCTGGCCATTGATCTTCTGGCAACGTCAGGAACTCTGGACCACTCCACCAAATATCTGCTTCAACAAGTTGCGTTGCCTTCACTCCTCTTGAAGGCAAATTGGCAGGGTTCACTTTAGTGTTGCAGTAGCTCCATTTGCTAGGATCAACTTTAGCTCTAATCTCCAGGACCCTGTTTTGTACAAACTGCTTCCACGTCTTATCCTCTTGAACAATCCAGTATAGAACAACCATTGAGTCTACCCAACAACGCACATCATCAATCTTCAAGATCTGTGACAAAGCTTTTTCAACATTTCTTATCAGTCTCGCAAGGATAACTGCTCCTAACAGCTCCAATCGTGGAATTGTACTACCACTAAGGGGGGCTACTCTTGTTTTGGCTGCCACCAACACCACACGAACAGTTCTTGGATATACAATCCTTAAGTAAACAGCCGCCGCATATGCATACGAGGAGGCGTCACTAAACCCATGCAACTCTACCGAAACAGATCCAAGATCATCTATTTTGAAATAACACCTGCTCAATTTGATAGTTCCAACACTGTTCAGTTCTTTCAACCACCGTTCGTAGGATTCTCTCAATTCTGGGGTTAGCTCGGCATCCCAATCACCTTTCATCTCACATATCTTCTGAAACAAAACTTTCATGTCAACGATTATCGGCGATATCCAACCAAGGGGATCATACACTTGTGCTGTAACCTTAAGCACTGTTCTCTTTGTTGCTGGCAAATTAACCGAAACTTCTAGAATAGGTTTAAAATCAATACTCAACTCATCAGTGCTATGGTTCCACAAAAGTCCCAATACCTTGTGCTCACTTTCCTCATTAATCTCATAATCAATTCCTAGAGTAGCTCTCGCGTAGCTTTTATCATCTTCTGTAACTGTACTCGTTTCTTGGGCAACAGTTTCACTGCAGTCAGACTCTCGTATTCTCTCTATCAGTTCCTCTGAATTCGATGCCCACTTTCGCAGATTAAATCCAGCCTCGAGCATTCTCGACTTCGATTTAAGGAACAACTCATACGCTCCTTCAACACTTTGATCTCCACTTGTAAGATCATCAACATACAATGCTTCGAGAAACCTCCGCACAAACTCTGGATCACATTTTACATACTTGTTTATATGGTAACTCAAGGTCGCATTGAGTAGGAATGGACTACAGGATACTCCAAAAACTAACCGTGTGAATCTCTTCGTCACAACTTTCGGTTGGTCAGAATCAATGTCGTCGATCCACAGAAACCGCAAGGCATCCTGATCATTCTCATCCAACCCGACCATCAAGAAGGCTTTTTCAATATCAGCCACAAGCGCTATTCTAAAACAACGAAATCTGAGCATAATGTCCATCAACAAAGGGGACAAAGATGGACCTGCATGTATGCAATCATTTAAGGATGGCCCATCCTTCTTAGCAGATGCATCAAAGACTATCCGCAATTTCGTAGTCTGTTTGTCTGTTCGAATGACTTCTCGGTGAGGCAAGTAATGAATCTTCTCGGATGTTTCAACTGGGTTGACGGTTTTGATAATACCTCTTTCTTCTTGATCACTAATAACCTTGTCATACTCACGTAGAATCTCTGGCGTTCTCCGCAGTCGTCTCAACGTTGAACCCAATCGAGTACAAGTCAGCTTGCAGTTATCGGGCAAGATAGGGCGACTTTCCTTCCATGGAAGGGAAACTTCATATCGACCATCTTTCATCTGAATTTTGTCCAAAAACTGCTGATGGACTGCATCTTCATTTTCAGGAACTATTCCTATTGATTCGGTATCCCAAAATTTGGAGACCTCTTTCCTTATTGAGCACAGTTCACTTGTCTCCTCAGTGTCTAGTCTCAAAACATGCGTACTGTTCAGACATACGGATGCTCCCACAGGACCCTGGCTCGGTACATAAATTGGACCCGATAGCTACTGCACCACCGCTTCTTCCACGTCTCGTCTCACCAGTTACAAAGTGCCAGTAGTAGTCGCTTCCGATTAAGATATCAATAGGCATATCAACATTTCCATCACAATTATCAGACAACTCCAGCGATGAGAGGTGATCATAAGACAATTTCGCAACACGAATCTTCTGCTTCGATATCGGGGAACAGATGGTTTCTACTGCAAAGGCACCCACATACAAATGGATACCACCACCTGGTTTACTCAGACTGAAATTAACAACTTCACACTTTTTCGGTTGCTCATTTGCGGAGCCAAATGTTTTAATTAACAAATTCTCCGTCTCTAGGGTAGGAAGCTCAAGAGCATTCCTTAAACGAGTAGAAATGTATGACCGCTAGGACCCACTATCGAAAATCACTCTTGCTTTCACTGACTTCTTACTATTTGGATTTGTAACATCAGCTACAGCTGTTTGCAATAGCACTGAGGTTTCAGTGCCAACATAGTTAGTTGTCGAATCTACACTTGGGCTTAGAGGGGGTTTCTGTTCATTATTTTCCATGGGCCGATACTTGGGCTGACTATTGCAAACTATACTATGGTGTTTGCATCCACATTTCATGCATTTCATCACTGATGGACAATTTCTTAAAATGTGACCGCTCTTTAAACACAAGAAACATCTCCCTTTTTTCTTCAAAATTATTTTGCATTTGTCCGGATCAGTAATCACAGTACACTTGTACGATTTGTGCCCAGGCTGATCACATAAATAACAGGCAGTATGGGTAGAATCATTTGCATACAAAACAGCTGCTGTGGTGGGGAAGTCCTTAGATCTACCAACCCTTGACCCCAACTTTTCTGGAGACCCCCTGACCTCTCTGGTTTTCTCTCGTGCCTCCAATTCTTCCTTTAACACATCCAATAACTTGGTGATATCCCAAGTGTCAGATTTCATTTGACGACTTATGATTAACTGAAGTTCTATGGGAATCTTTTCCATTAACACTGGGATCAACAGACTTCCATACATCTCAGCACTCACACCTAAAGCTTGCAAGCTTCGTACATTTATTTCGATTTGGTACATTTATTTTCGATTTTGATAGAGAGCTCTCATACGCTTATCATTCGCATCTGTTACTATCTTTAATAATGAGTCCATGTGAGAACTTATCACAAGCTGCTTATTACCATATCTTTCATTCAAAATGTCAATTGCAATCTTATAATTTTCATTTGTCAGAGACAGTCCAGCAATAGATGCAGCAGCAGGACCTTCTAAATACGATCTCAAATAGTTCAATTTTTCAATGTTACTCAGTGATTCATTTGTGTCAATAGCTGCTTCGAAACTTTCCCAAAATGTTTGGTATTCAGCATGTTTACCATGAAATTTCTTAATTTCTAGCTTCGGTAACTTAACATTATTCTTAAACCCCTTTGACTGACTACATTTGCTAGATGTCCCCGAATGATTACTCGAAACTGAAGCGTTCTCTACATCTACTGCTTCATTATTGGGTAAAACAAGTTCAATGTTTACAATACGCTCCTGAATTTCACACCTAAATTCGCTCGTTTCGTCGATTTCTTTCTCAAGATCTTCGTCGCCAATTTTACTCAAAATTGACGAATCTAGTTCGCTTAGTACTCCAAGTTTCTCGTTTAAAACATCTCTAAATGTCTTCGCCTTACCTCGGTTTTCTTCGCTAAATTCTGCCAACAAACTGTCTACTTTTTCGCATATTTTCTTCGCGTAATTTCTGTGACCTTGTCGCTGTTTCTTCACACGTTTCACGTCAATTTCCTCGCTCATTTCTTCGCTATGTGCTCATATCCGGCTCCGAAGGACCATGTAGAATTAACCCAAACAAACACATTCAGTTTTAATAGTTTAGTAATAATAATAAAAGCCTTAAAAAGGTACAAAAGAAAAATACAAATTTTCTATATAAAATCTCACAAGATCACGCCACTTTGGCCATGCCGTTCAGTCATATGACCCGGGTCTTAGACCCCGGGGTCTCTCGTACATATTTCCGGTGCCGGGAAATACTCCGGTAGTATCTAAATTATTCTACACCATCCTTTCCATGAAACAATATTGAGTTTTTAATTGCACTCCCGGGTACCAGGTCAAGGTAAAATCAAACGTTGAACTGCTTAGTCTTTCCACCAGGTGATTTCCAAATCCCGGTCAAGCCAATGACATTTTCAACATAATCATTTAATGAACTAAGATCCTTGGTCCACTTTATACGATTACCATCTTAAGCTAAGCTAGCTTGGTTGTTTAATATAGCTTTATATAGCATTCATGTTTTAATTTTAGAAGTAGCCCCTCATACCAAACTTTATCAAAAGCCTTCGATATATCTAAAAAGACCGCTCTAACTTCATTAAAACCAATTGCATTACCGTTGAATCGCCAGGGTGGAAGCCTGATTGAAAACGATAAAAGAATCCAATACATTCAAGATATACAATCTATTAAATACAATCTTTTCACTGATTTTACTTAGGCAAGAAAGAAGTGAAACAAGACGATCATTATTTTTACAGTGACGATTGTCAGTTTTATATAAGGGCAATACATTAGCCAATTTCCAAGCAAAAGGAAATTGGCCTAGTGAAAACGATATATTAATAAGTTTTGTGAGCGGCTTGTATATTCCATACATGCAAAGTTTGATTATCCGATTGCTAACTCCATCGACACCGCAAGCCTTTGTTATGTCTAACTAATTAAGTAAATTAGATACTTCGTCTTCAAGAACTCTTATGTTAGATAAAGTAGAATTAGTTTGCTTAGCAAGAGAGGGTAATTGAACCCTATTTACAGGTAAGTATGTTTGGCTTACAAAATATTCATTAAAAACACCCGCTTTCTCTTTGGGGTGAAAGATATAACTATCACCCTCTTGCAACGATGGTATAGAAATACCAGCTTTAATACCATACTATAGAAATACACTCATGCAGAATCCCCTCGCCTGTATTTCGAACTCAGGAATTATACTTCCCAAAATTTATTGTGACATAAAGTATTCAGTCAATCATCGTACAAAATGATAAAATAGTAATATAAATATTTGTACTTTGTAGATATGTTATTACGTACTCTTTTAGCTTTGGTTGCTGTAAATTTAACCTTAGACATTTCACAAAAACGTCAAAAATTTTCAGAAAACCTCAACTGTTTTTTGACAGTATATTTTTTGAAATTTATCTTTAAAATGAAGTTTTTGACATTACGTTGTTTCTTCAAAATTCAAATTTAAACCTGCTAAAATACCTTTTAGGTTTAATCGATATTATAATAACCTCACAGAGTGACATACGCTTTTGCAAATCCACAAACTAAAATATGCAAAATAGACACTTACCCGTTAAAACACTTCAAAAGTGTCCTTTTTTCAGCCATTCGACTCCTTCTCGTTTATCTTGTTTTGAAGACTCTACTTATCGGTATGTTTTTCCAATAACCCGAGTATTGAAAATAATTTTTGATGCATAACAAAATCTTTATCCGTAAATCTTTTTAAAAATGTTTATCCGTATGTTTCTCTCGAACTGAACTCGCGCATGCGTATAACATAGAAAACCCTGAACCGTCCATGGCATCGCGGCGGACGACTTTGGATTCCGCTATCTAGATCTTTTCACATACCCGGGTGTAAATATCCGAGCGGAATTAGTACCCTCGCACGGCGCTTTGCGCCAGCTCGGGGGAAATAATATTCCACCATTTTTTACTGAAGTTGTTGGATTAGACAAAAACAATAGATCCTTTTCAGCATTACGAACAAAATTGACAACAAAATTCCTTTGCTCCCGATAATATATTTCTCCCAATTTAGAGCCGATTGCGTTTTCTCATAGCCCGACGAATTGTTCCGTTCATCCAAGGTTTGTCATTAGGGCGTATCGTTATAACTTTACTAGGAATAAAACGTTCAACTATATTTAGAAACAAAGACAGCCACCTATCGTATATTTCGTCAATACTCCCCTTGTTTGAAGAAAAGATGCCCTCCCAATTAGCACTTTCTAAAATAGAGTTTAATTCCTGATGGTCAACATTAACATAATTACGCACAATTCTTTTAAAGCATTTAGGTCTATAAATAGGAATAGACATTTCGCCAAAAATAACATTATGGTCACAATTCGAGGGCGAGCTTAGGGTTCCATTGGAAACAAAGAGATCTGGAAAGTCAGTGATAATTAGATCTAAAATAGAATCACGCGTTTGAGTTATTCTAGCCTGCTCTTTAATCAGTTGGGAAAGATAATTGCATTCAAGAAAATGATAGAGTTTAAAACTCGCATCAGAAATGCTAGACGATAATACATCAGAAAAAATTACCATTAAATCACCCATGAGTACAATGGCTGTATAATTTTTGCTGCGAATTTGATCAAGACTACATTGCAATAAACGGAAAAATTCGTCCGTTTGAGAAACATTAGAAATGGGAGGTCTATAACAAACACCACAAAGAATTTTAGATTATTCAAAGTCACTTCCGCCCATAACAATTCAATACCAGCGTATTCATATTCACGCTTTCTTGCATAAGGTATATGATTAGCAATGTAAATAACCACACCACCACCCCGATAACCAACTCTATCATTCCCCAGGGGACTGTTATATCCAGAAATAACTAATTGATCATTTGGAATATTAGCATTTAACCAAGTTTCAGACACAGCAAAAACATCAAATTTATGAAATGATACCACAGCATCCGCCATTTTGACCCCACAGCATCCGCCATTTTGACTCTGAACTATTTGAAACACGCATGCTTAAAAATGTGGCGCTGTCCAAAGAAATCCAAGTCACGCCTGATTCAGGGAAGAAAAATGGTTCGGCTCTGCTAAATCCGTTTACACTACCCATTTTGTCCAAGCCGAGTCATTTTTTCTGGCACGCGAACCTGTTTCACCCGTGCTCAGACGGTTGAACTGTTCACACTGCAAAATTTACCCGAGCCGAACTTTTTTGAATTGGGCCTTATATCTTCAGTTTTCGACGAAAAACGACAAATTATACCCTACTTCGAATTCAGATGAAATAGTATAAAATATACCTTAATTCAGACAAAAGCTGTAAAATCTATACCCTAATAATATCAGATTAGAACAGTCAAAACTATACACATCAGGGCGGCACATATACCTATATAGTGTATATACAGGAGATCCTCAAAAAACTTTGGTAATTATCTCCCCATGAATGTTTTGATACTTTTTCGGCAACTTGTATCAGTGGCTAGCTGGGAGGTAAACACAGCCAATGCAGTCTCCCGGAGACTCAATTCAAATTGTGTTCATGTGGCCTTGCGCGGGAGACAAGTAAACGACGTAAGTAAAAACCTGCATAGAAAAGCCATGCAGTGGATTAAGAACCATGCACCGGCGTGAAATTAAGGGAGCAGGTATAACTATTGGCCGGGGGATTAAAGATGCGGTACAGTCAGTTCCGCGCATGCGTACATTGGAGTATCCTGTCCCTGATATAAAAAGTTTAACTACTTTCTATGTTCTTGCAGAGCATGATCGTGCTACCTTGATCATTTATTTTACTCTAGAAACATGAAAATATATTTAGTTGTCGCCACTTTGTTCATAAAGTTCATTATATTGGATACAAAAATGAAAACAAAGCTGACAGGCGTGAACGGACTGTACCGCATCTTTAACTCCCAAAGAAAAAAAGGGGCTTATATTATCCTCACCAAATTCGCCATGTTGTTTTTTTGGTCGGTACGGAAGCACTGCTACACCACTGGGCTACCTCAAATGGCAAGTCTCTCCTTCATCATCAATTCAATTCAAGAATTATCTGATTCATTGCCCGTACAGAGTATAGTAGGCACTTTAGTTAGGTCATTCTCGAGAGCCACCAATTTAGGACATATTACCATTCCTCGTATTATTGCATTGTTAATATACATTGACAAGTCAAACTTCATGTTCCTCTCTCTCCCAGTTTAATGTAGCGAGCAACTTCCAAACGACGTTTGGTGATTTACCATTACACATATTCAACATTGAGTGGGGGGAGGGATGGAGGATTAAAAACGCAACATGTTACAACAGTACAGGCAATTTATCATAAGTTATAGTCTCAACCAGTTATGTCTTAGATGAAATATACGTAATACTCAATAAAATAATTAACTAATTAACACGAAAAGTAATTTCTATTTATTCATGGACTGCAACAGGGTAAAACAAGTCGGCAACAATCTTGACCGTCGAGAATTGTTTTCCTAGCTTCTTCGTTTGCCATTAATTCGTACATATCCCGGTATTTCAATCGTCGCACTACTTCTTTGGCTGGATCTGGGTAATTTTCATTCAGTATTGCAAGACGTCTTAGGCCAACATCAAGTGGTGCGCCATTGCTCCATTGAGCAAGAGCAATTGATATAACAAATATTGTAACAAAGGTATTTCTCTGCTCGCTAAAAACAAGAAATTATAAGATACACCATATTCATAAATACAGAAAATTGTATAGTTCTAAGATACCAGTTGAGAATGTTGTTAAAATGAAGTCTGCTTCTACTGTTTATACAATAATATAATTATACAGCCTCGATTTTTCAAATGATTGTTTTAAATTTCATCGCGCTGATTCTAGCGTCTCAGTTCTCGAAAGCGAGATGGTATATAGAACCGCTCTGATATAACGTCGTAGGCGACAAAATTTATATAAGTTGGAACCACATAAGTATTATTTATGCAGGTAAGAAATTATATCTTGTGGTGGGTAGAGTTTCTACAAGATCCCCAGTGACATTTTAAAACAAATCAAGGCGTATATCTGAACTAAATAATACTCTGACCTATAGTAATTTTGGATTGCCCAGGGTATCGGCAAATCGGGTCGGCTTTACTTTTGCAATAACTAACCGTTTGCAGGCTGCAACAGTAAAAAGCTAAGTATAAGTACGACGAGCTTAACGCATTTACCCGCCATTGTTTCGTCTAATTCTAGGAGCCTGAATGCTGAATTATTAGAATAACCCTAGCATTGAAATCACAAATATATGCAACACTCACCTAAATAAACGATCTGCCCTTTTCTGATCTGCCTGTTGTAACCGTTGTGATTTTCAACTTGAATGTAAGATGATTGGCTGCGAGATACCTGTATAATATAGAGTGGGTACAGGCATGTAAATTACAATAAATACTATAAAGGGTTCTAAAAATATAAGCAGGCCGTAGCCATGGCAACTCGTCATGCTATAGAAACAACGACCTGCACTACATAAAAAAAACAATAAATTACATAGCATAACCAGTTGCTATATCTAGCTTCGCCACTTAATATATAACAACCTGATAAGCTATTTGTTTTGTGAAAAACGCGTATGTTTATAATTATTATCTTTCTAGAAAAACAATTCAATCAATTTCAATATCATGCATATACCTACAAGGAACTTAACGACTTGTTAGATTATATTTAGTTTCAATCATTCAATTATATGTTATAATTAAAAAACCTTTCAGTTTCAATCAATACTTTCATCAAAATTGCTGCTGAGTGCTTCTCAATTTGAAAGGTGCGCTTATAAAAGCTTCTTTGGCTAAACTTTCTTTGGACCATCAAACAACGTCATTACTTTTCAGATTTCTTAAATATTTGCACGCACGATACTGTTGGCGTATGATTTGGGGTTATTGATGTTTTATTTATTAAGTTCCTAAAAAGTATTTTCGTCGCCTGTTTAATTTCCCTTTTTTACGTTTATATGCAGCATACATTTTAAAACCTAAAAAATACGTCTCTCGAGTGGACCGTTTGAAAACATTTTTAACAGCCACATTGACACAAACGAATGGAAACGATGGTTCTTATATTTCATAGTTAGCAAAGACGAAAGCAAATAGAAAGACAAAATCTCAGGCAAGGTGGTGAAAGTATTTGCAGGTTCGTCTTTATATTTGCATTGCACAATATGTTTTGATACCATGTCGGAAACAGTAGGTTCTTCATTTACATAATTATACTATTGTGAGTTAATTCTATTTATAGTGGATTTAGGTGTGGAGTAAGTTTAGGTTGCCTGAGTTTGATAAATTCCCTCACGTCAGTGCCAATTAAAGATTACCGTTGAGGGGTAGCAAAGTCGCGTATATTCTCATTTACATTTTTTCGAAGAATCGCACTGCCACTGAGCTGCGACAAATTTCGATCATGATGGAAATGTTTGCGACATCTCTCTGCGAATTTGCACTAAAATTGTAGTGTGGTTGTAACTTAAGGTATATACACTGGCAATTCGTTGCAAAGTCGATGGGGCCATAACGGTAGAATATAGAATTTTGTCTTAAGAAATATGTGCAATATTGCTATCGAAATAAAATTCATCTTTGGCAATGCATCATGATATCCGAAGCTGTCAAAGGGCCTGTTCATACATAATCCAGCCTTTGGGTACCCCCTGCCCATACCACCGACTGGTCATTGGTCGATCTATTTTTCGACCAATAGAAATGAATTCTACCAAATTTCTTGGGTAAGGGACCGGTCATTAATTAGGGCAGGGGTTGGGGCCGAAGAGAAACGACTTTGAATCCAAATTTTTTTTTTACCCAACCAATATAGGATCAGAAATTTAAATTACCCAACCTTGTTGAGACATAAATTTTTTTTTCCCAACCCAAGGAAAAAAATTGTATATAAAGTTGTATTAAATAACATACCATATTAAATGTTGAATGTTGATCATGATTCTGGTGTAAAGATATGAATTCACCACAACCAGGTAATATAAAATCAGTACATATTAAAACACCCAAAATCCCTTTGATAGGTTTTGTATAAAGTTCCCGAATGTTGTCTACTAATATGTCCAAAATATATTACCCAACCTTGAGGGAGGTATTTTTTTATTTTACCCAACCTTTGAGGCCTCGGAATTTTCATTTACCCAACCATTTTCTCTTCGGCCCCAACCCCTGCCCTAATTAATGACCGGTCCCTAACGTCCTGATTGGTTAAAGGGTGACGTGTTATACTTTCGACAAACATGCGACAAAAAAGGCGAATGCTAGAAGTGTTATGAACGAAGGTCTTTACTCGCAAGCAAATGAGAGCCAGCAATCTAGGACATAATGATTGAGACCAATCTTCGTAATAGTACATTCTTAATGTACATTGACGAGTCAAACTTCATGACCACCTTTCAAGCCTGAATAGGCTTGGCAACAAATACCCAAAATAGGAGGCAAAAATACGTAATACTCAGTAACATAATTAACACGAAAGTAATTTCGAAGTCTCTTTATCATAACGAAGTCGTCTCAATTGCTATATTGAATACTACATGCACATATGACAATATGTACTTCGTCAAACCTCAAATAAAGATACTGCCAGAACGGTAGAATCTATAATTTTAGCTTATGAAATATATGCAATATTGCTATCGAAATATAATTCATATTTGGCGTATAAACCGAACTCAAATACCTTCGGATTATTACATTATATCCTCATGTTTTGATACTTTTTCAGCAACTTATATTAGTGACTAGCTGGGAGGTAAACACAAAACAAAATGCAGTCTCCCGGAGACTCAATTCAAGTTGTGTTCATGCGGACCTGCGGGAGACAAGTAAATGACGTAAGTAACTAACTTTCATAAAAAGTTACGCAGTGGATTAAGAACCATGCACCAGCCTGAAATTAAGGGGGCAGGTAACTTTCGAGTTAAGCCCTTCGAGTTAACCTTTTCCGAGTTAAGCCAGTAGCGCGCCCTTTTGACCGGGGGCTTAACTTCCAAAGAAAACAAGGGCCTTATGCGTCAATACAGTTGTGACATTATGAATTGCACACCAAATTCGCCATTTGTTTTTGCATGCTGTTCGGTACAAGAACATAGAAACATAAACAAAATATAACCTAAGCGATGCCTGCGGAGGGGTTATATATGCTTTATCATCAAATTCAATGATTGTCTGATTAATTGCCCGTACAGAGTATAGTAGGCAATTTAGTTAGTCATATCGTTATCGAGAGCTAGCAATTTAGGACATAAATCTTAAGACCATTCCTCGTATTATTGCATTGTTAATATACATTGACAAGTCAAACTTCATGTTCCTCTCTCTCCCAGTTTAATGTAGCGAGCAACTTCCATGCAAACAACGTTTGGCAATTTGCCATTACACATATTATTCAACATTAAAAAACGCAACATGTTCTAACAGTACAGGCAATTTATCATAAGTAGTCTCAACGAGTTATGTCTTACATTGGAATATACGTAATATACTCAATAAAATAATTAACTAATTAACATGAAAAGTAATTTCTATTTATTCATGGACTGCAACAGGCTAAATGAAATAGGCAACAAATGACACCATCGCGAATTGTTTTTCCAGCTTCGTCGTTCGCCATAAATTCGTACATATCTCGGCGTTTCAATCGTCGCACTACTTCTTGGGCTGGATCTGGGTAATTTTCATTCAGTATTGCAAGACGTCTTGGGCCAACATCAAGTGGTGCGCCATTGCTCCATTGAGCAAGAGCAATTGATATAACAAATATAGTAACAAAAGTATTTCTCATTCTTTGCTCGCTAAAAACAAGAAATTAGATACACCATATTCATAAATACAGAAAATTGTATAGTTCTAAGATACCAGTTAAGAATGTTGTTAAAATGAAGTCTGCTTCTACTGTTCATACAATAATATAATTATACAGCTTCGATTTATCAAAAGATTGTTTTAAATTTCATCGCGCTGATTCTAGCGTCTCAGTTCTCGAAAGCGAGATGGTATATAGAACCGCTCTGATATAACGTCGTAGGCGACAAAATTTATATAAGTTGGAACCACATAAGTATTATTTATGCAGGTAAGAAATTATATCTTGTGGTGGGTAGAGTTTCTACAAGATCCCCAGTGACATTTTAAAACAAATCAAGGCGTGTATCTGAACTAAATAATACTCTGACCTATAGTAATTTTGGATTGCCCAGGGTATCGGCAAATCGGGTCGGCTTTACTTTTGCAATAACTAACCGTTTGCAGGCTGCAACAGTAAAAAGCTAAGTATAAGTACGACGAGCTTAACGCATTTACCCGCCATTGTTTCGTCTAATTCTAGGAGCCTGAATGCTGAATTATTAGAATAACCCTAGCATTGAAATCACAAATATATGCAACACTCACCTAAATAAACGATCTGCCCTGTTGTAACCGTTGTGATTTTCAACTTGAATGTAAGATGATTGGCTGCGAGATACCTGTATAATATAGAGTGGGTACAGGCATGTAAATTACAATAAATACTATAAAGGGTTCTAAAAATATAAGCAGGCCGTAGCCATGGCAACTCGTCATGCTATAGAAACAACGACCTGCACTACATAACAAAACAATAAATTACATAGCATAACCAGTTGCTATATCTAGCTTCGCCACTTAATATATAACAACCTGATAAGCTATTTGTTTTGTGAAAAACGCGTAAGTTTATAATTATTATCTTTCTAGAAAAACAATTCAATCAATTTCAATATCATGCATATACCTACAAGGAACTTAACGACTTGTTAGATTATATTTAGTTTCAATCATTCAATTATATGTTATAATTAAAAAACCTTTCAGTTTCTATCAATACTTTCATCAAAATTGCTGCTGAGTGCTTCTCAATTTGAAAGGTGCGCTTATAAAAGCTTCTTTGGCTAAAATTTCTTTGGACCATCAAACAACGTCATTACTTTTCAGATTTCTTAAATATTTGCACGCACGATACTGTTGGCGTATGATTTGGGGTTATTGATGTTTTATTTATTAAGCTCCTAAAAAGTATTTTCGTCGCCTGTTTAATTTCCCTTTTTTACGTTTATATGCAGCATACATTTTAAACCTAAAAAATACGTCTCTCGAGTGGACCGTTTGAAAACATTTTTAACAGCCACATTGACACAAACGAATGGAACGATGGTTCTTATATTTCATAGTTAGCAAAGACGAAAGCAAATAGAAAGACAAAATCTCAGGCAAGGTGGTGAAAGTATTTGCAGGTTCGTCTTTATATTTGCATTGCACAATATGTTTTGATACCATGTCGGAAACAGATAGGTTCTTCATTTACATAATTATACTATTGTGAGTTAATTCTATTTATAGTGGATTTAGGTGTGGAGTAAGTTTAGGTTGCCTGAGTTTGATAAATTCCCACCACGTCAGTGCCAATTAAAGATTACCGTTGAGGGGTAGCAAAGTCGCGTATATTCTCATTTACATTTTTTCGAAGAATCGCACTGCCACTGAGCTGCGACAAATTTCGATCATGATGGAAATGTTTGCGACATCTCTCTGCGAATTTGCACTAAAATTGTAGTGTGGTTGTAACTTAAGGTATATACACTGGCAATTCGTTGCAAAGTCGATGGGGCCATAACGGTAGAATATAGAATTTTGTCTTAAGAAATATGTGCAATATTGCTATCGAAATAAAATTCATCTTTGGCAATGCATCATGATATCCGAAGCTGTCAAAGGGCCTGTTCATACATAATCCAGCCTTTGGGTACCCCCTGCCCACACCACCGACTGGTCATTGGTCGATCTATTTTTCGACCAATAGAAATGAATTCTACCAAATTTCTTGGGTAACGTCCTGATTGGTTAAAGGGTGACGTGTTATACTTTCGACAAACATGCGACAAAAAAGGCGAATGCTAGAAGTGTTATGAACGAAGGTCTTTACTCGCAAGCAAATGAGAGCCAGCAATCTAGGACATAATGATTGAGACCAATCTTCGTAATAGTGCATTCTTAATGTACATTGACGAGTCAAACTTCATGACCACCTTTCAAGCCTGAATAGGCTTGGCAACAAATACCCAAAATAGGAGGCAAAAATACGTAATACTCAGTAACATAATTAACACGAAAGTAATTTCGAAGTCTCTTTATCATAACGAAGTCGTCTCAATTGCTATATTGAATACTACATGCACATATGACAATATGTACTTCGTCAAACCTCAAATAAAGATACTGCCACAACGGTAGAATCTATAATTTTAGCTTATGAAATATATGCAATATTGCTATCGAAATATAATTCATATTTGGCGTATAAACCGAACTCAAATACCTTCGGATTATATCCTCATGTTTTGATACTTTTTCAGCAACTTATATTAGTGACTAGCTGGGAGGTAAACACAAAACAAAATGCAGTCTCCCGGAGACTCAATTCAAGTTGTGTTCATGCGGACCTGCGGGAGACAAGTAAATGACGTAAGTAACTAACTTTCATAAAAAGTTACGCAGTGGATTAAGAACCATGCACCAGCCTGAATTAAGGGGGCAGGTAACTTTTGAGTTAAACCCTTCGAGTTAACCTTTTCCGAGTTAAGCCAGTAGCGCGCCCTTTTGACCGGGGGCTTAACTTCCAAAGAAAAGAAGGGCCTTATGCGTCAATACAGTTGTGACATTATGAATTGCACACCAAATTCGCCATTTTGTTTTTGCATGCTGTTCGGTACAAGAACATAGAAACATAAACAAAATATAACCTAAGCGATGCCTGCGGAGGGGCTATATATGCTTTATCATCAAATTCAATGATTGTCTGATTAATTGCCCGTACAGAGTATAGTAGGCACTTTAGTTAGTCATATCGTTATCGAGAGCTAGCAATTTAGGACATAAATCTTAAGACCATTCCTCGTATTATTGCATTGTTAATATACATTGACAAGTCAAACTTCATGTTCCTCTCTCTCCCAGTTTAATGTAGCGAGCAACTTCCATGCAAACAACGTTTGGCAATTTGCCATTACACATATTATTCAACATTAAAAAACGCAACATGTTCTAACAGTACAGGCAATTTATCATAAGTAGTCTCAACGAGTTATGTCTTACATTGGAATATACGTAATATACTCAATAAAATAATTAACTAATTAACATGAAAAGTAATTTCTATTTATTCATGGACTGCAACAGGCTAAATGAAATCGGCAACAAATGACACCATCGCGAATTGTTTTTCTAGCTTCGTCGTTCGCCATAAATTCGTACATATCTCGGCGTTTCAATCGTCGCACTACTTCTTGGGCTGGATCTGGGTAATTTTCATTCAGTATTGCAAGACGTCTTGGGCCAACATCAAGTGGTGCGCCATTGCTCCATTGAGCAAGAGCAATTGATATAACAAATATAGTAACAAAAGTATTTCTCATTCTTTGCTCGCTAAAAACAAGAAATTAGATACACCATATTCATAAATACAGAAAATTGTATAGTTCTAAGATACCAGTTAAGAATGTTGTTAAAATGAAGTCTGCTTCTACTGTTCATACAATAATATAATTATACAGCTTCGATTTATCAAAAGATTGTTTTAAATTTCATCGCGCTGATTCTAGCGTCTCAGTTTTCGAAAGCGAGATGGTATATTATAGAACCGTTCTGATATAACGCCGTAGACGACAAAATTTATATAAGTCGGAACCACATAAGTATTATTTATGCAGGCCAGAAATTATATCTAGTGGTGGGTAGAGTTTCTGCAAGATCCCCAGTACATTTTAAAACAAATCAAGGCGTGTATCTGAACTAAATAATACTCTGACCTATAGTAATTTTGGATTGCCCAGGGTATCAGCAAATCGGGTCGGCTTTACTTTTGCAATAACTAACCGTTTGCAGGCTGCAACGGTAAAAAGCTAAGTATACGTACGACGAGCTTAACGCATTTACCCGCCATTGTTTCGTCTAATTCTAGGAGCCTGAATGCTGAATTATTAGAATAACCCTAGCATTGAAATCACAAAAATATGCAACACTCACCTAAATAAACGATCTGCCCTTTTCTGATCTGCCTGTTGTAACCGTTGTGATTTTCAACTTGAATGTAAGATGATTACAGGCATGAAATTACAATAAATACTATAAAGGGTTTTAAAAATATAAGCAGGCCGTAGCCGTGGCAACTCGTCATGCTATAGAAACAACGACCTGCACTACATAACAAAACAATAAATTACATAGCATAACCAGTTGCTATATCTAGCTTCGCCACTTAATATATAACAACCTGATAAGCTATTTGTTTTGTGAAAAACGCGAATGTTTATAATTATTATCTTTCTAGAAAAACAAATCAATCAATTTCAATATCATGCATATACTTACAAGGAACTTAACGACTTGTTAGACTATATTTAGTTTCAATCATTCAATTATATGTAATATATACAAACCGCACAAGAGGTCTTTATCAGATTTAAAACATCGAGGCGCAGCCGAGTGTTTTAGACCTGATAAAGGCCGAACTGTAAGGTTTGTATATGACTTCTAAAAAGACTCGTTTTGTACGCTCACTGGTGTTGGAATTTTGAAGATTGATGTTATCTACGCTGTAAAAATTAAAGGAGAAAATCTGAGCAAGTCTATATCAAATATATAGATCCGCTGCGGGTCATGAGTTTCCTTTGTATTTTGCTATGAATAATTAATGAATTTTAGAAGTTATAATTAAAAAACCTTTCAGTTTCTATCAGTGCTTTCATCAAAATTGCTGCTGAGTGCTTCTCAATTTGAAAGGTGCGCTTATAAAAGCTTCTTTGGCTAAATTTTCTTTGGACCATCAAACAACGTCATTACTTTTCAGATTTCTTAAATATTTGGCTTATTTGCACGCACGATACTGTTGGCGTATGATTTGGGGTTATTGATGTTTTATTTATTAAGCTCCTAAAAAGTATTTTCGTCGCCTGTTTAATTTCCCTTTTTTACGTTTATATGCAGCATACATTTTAAAACCTAAAAAATACGTCTCTCGAGTGGACCGTTTGAAAACATTTTTAACATCCACATTGACACAAACGAATGGAAACAATGGCATAGTATAGTATAGACTTTATTTCACGAGGGTAGCACTTGACAAAAATTAAAACTACTGATAAATTCGTGGCCCTCCCTACATAATTACAATTAAGCTAACATACAGTTCTAGATATTTTAAAACCTTAGACTATAATTTAAAAATATTATAACCTCCCACCTAACTAAGCAATTTCTAAACGCATGGCGGACTTCTGGTCGGTTAAAATTTGATTATAAAAACTACGTTTAAAGGTAGATATAGATTTCTGTTTGCGCAATGGAATATCAAGGGCATTCCAATCCTTTATAGTTCTAACAGTGAAAGTGCGCCCACCTTCAGTCTCTCTGATATATTTTGGGCACACCATGTTTATATTATTAAAACGAGTATTTCTTGTATGTATGTCTGAGTTCCTTACTAGCATAGATCTTAAATATTCGGGGATAAAATAGTTTCTATTTACTCTTTTAAAAGTTATAGAAGTCCTTTTTATAAGAGACTGTTTTGACAAAGGCAGCCAGTTTAAATTGTTGAAAATTTTGATTGAGGGTGTTCTTTTTTCAGCATCAAGAATAATTCTAGCCGCCCTCTTCTGAAGTTTCAAAAGTCTTTGATGACATTCGATATTACAGCTGTCCCAAACCACGCTACCATACATGAGAGTAGGCTTGATAACGCCAGTGTAGAATGTTTCTCGTTGATGTTGTTTGAGATAAGGACTGATGTGCTTGAGCAATCCTAAACGTTTTGAAACCTTTTTTGCTAGTTTCTCGACATGCGATTCATAACTCATTTTAGTGTCTAGAGTAATTCCTAAAAGTTTCTGGGATGTAACGCCACTAATATCTACGCCACCTATCTTGAGCTGCAGACATTGGTTTGCCAGTGGGTCCAATTTCTTTGGTATTCTTTTACCAGTCACAAGCATGGAATTTGTTTTCTTTGTATTGATAAACATTTTATTCTGCAACGACCATTCGTCGAGAGCATCAAGGTCACTATTTAAGCCATCATTCAGTGAAGAAATGTCCGAATAGTGAGCACATGCAGACAAAGTAGTGTCGTCAGCGAACATATCGACTGATGAATTTGGTAAATGAAGATGTAAGTCATTCACGAATAGCAGAAATAGTACAGGTCCCAAGACTGAACCCTGTGGTACCCAATTTTTGAGTGGTAGGCATTCCGACGACTTTCCTTCGAGAGAGACAAACTGGTAGCGATCAAAGAGGTGAGACTTAAACCAGGACACTGCTGCATCACTTACTCTGCAAATCTCCAACTTTTTTAGGAGAATATGATGGTCAATTACGTCAAAAGCCTTTCTAAATTCGACAAAAAAAATCCCAGTAACCTCATCTTGGTCCAGATTAAGCAATATCTTATCTGTTATATTTCATAGTTAGCAAAGACGAAAGCAAATAGAAAGACAAAATCTCAGGCAAGGTGGTGAAATATTTGCAGGTTCGTCTTTATATTTGCATTGCACAATATGTTTTGATACCATGTCGGAAACAGATAGATTCTTCATTTACATAATTATACTATTGTGAGTTAATTCTATTTATAGTGGATTTACCCGAGGTATTTTGCTTTTTATCATAACGCAAAAGTGAAGAATATTAATTTTAGGTTGCCTGAGTTTGATAAATTCCCTCCACGTCAGTGCCAATTAAAGTTACCGTTGAGGGGTAGCAAATTCGCGTATAGCAAATTCGCGTACCGTTGAGGGGTAGCAAATGCCAGAACGGTAGAATCTAGAATTTTAGCTTATGAAATATATGCAATATTGCTATCGAAATATTTTATTTTTTTTATTAAAATTTTTTTTTTGATGATTTATTGAAACTCACTCGCAGTTACAAAACTGAATTATAGAGTTACTAATTTACAGTATTTAGCAATAGAAACGTATTGTTAGGACTGCTATAAATCTACTTTAATTAATCATCTAAAACTTTAAATCTATGTTTACAATAATATTAGTCTTATTATTATTAAAATCGTATATAAAAACGCACCAAAACGGTGAAATACTTTATATCAACCAAAATTATTAAAATTATTAAAATAGATAATGGATATAGTGCGTAAAAATCTAAAACTGATTGTTAAATTCAGTCATGGCTGGAAAAAAACTATTTTTAAAACGTTCTGTATTACATTTATACAGAGTAAGATCATTTCTGTTTCGAAGGTTTAGACCGTTCTCATCAAGGCGCGAATTGGGCAGGAGATGTGACACTTTGGTATTAGTCTTTAATTCCTTAAAAGATTTAATACAAAGTTGTTGGCGATTCTCTGCTAAGGTGTTACATCCGATGATTTCTAATGCTTCACTATAATGGAGATGTGGGTAAATTATCCGAAAACATCTTTTTTGGATCCGTTCAATCTTCTCTGACAGAAAGATTGGGAGGCCAGTGTGCCACACAGGACAACCGTATTCCAAGACAGAACGAATGAGGAAAAATATATAGTGATCAGATCTTTTGCAGGTATTCCGCTACGTTTGAGAGAACGTATAATGTATAGCCGTTTCGATGCTTTCTTTACGATCATGTCCACATGGGCATCCCATTTCAAATCGTCTTGTATGCAGAGACCCAAAAGCTTACTTTGTTTTACAATTTCAATTGGTCTTCCTTCAATACAAATCTGTGGTACCACCAATGGATCGCGGAGAAAACTTACTCTGAGTTCCTTACATTTTTTTTTATTAAGTTTCATACAATTGACTCCAGCCCAAGATGAGACATGATCAACATCCGACTGAACACAGGAGTTACTGTCGCCAGACACGTTTTCCGATAAGGTTATATCGTCTACGTACTTCCAAAGCTCACTTTCCATGTTAAATAGCTTTAAATCACTAACCATTACCAAGAAGAATATTGGACCAAGTTTGGTCCCTTGGGGGACGCCAGCGTTTACATCGGCCCAGTTAGATACGGACTTTCCAATTTTAACCCTCTGTTTACGATCAGAAAGGAAACTACATATCCACGGAATCAGCGATGGTCGTACTCCCATGTTGATAAGTTTCGTAATTAAAATATTTAAATTTATCCGATCAAAGGCTTTACTAAAGTCCAATAGGATAATTCTGACGGAATTTCCCTGTTTGTCTAAACTTGACAACCAAGTATGGAACATACTAAGTAGACAGGTGGTGGTAGATGACCCACGGAGGCTTCCAAACTGGCTAGGATCGAAATTATTTCCAATGTCCTGTAAGATCCACTCCGCTACAAACTCTTCTAGAGTTTTCGATAAACATGAGGTAAGTGAGATTGGTCGCAGATCACTTTCCTCTTTTGGTGGAATTTCCTTGGGGATAGGGGTTATATTTGCTGATTTCCATGAGGTTGGGACAACACCTGATGCTAGCGAAGAATTAAAAAGACTGGTTATAGGTGCAGCCAGTTCATAAGGAAAAGCTTTAAGGATACGTGGACTTATATTGTCTGGGCCGAACGCTTTAAATGGTTTTAGCTTCAAAAGTTTTTTACAGACTGCATATTCTTCTATAATCGGAGGCGGATTCGGAGCTGGTAAGTAAGTTGGTAAATTACACAAATCAAGAGGTGGAATATCTTCATTCACTTTCGAGAAAAAACTGATTAAAGCAGATACCAATTCTTTTTCAGATAAGAAAACGCCGTCCTTTTCAAGGTTTATAGTGGAAGGATGACTTTGTTTTCCAGAAAGTTTGTTAACAAACTTCCACCAAGCCCTGCTGTCAGAGTTTTTCATATGTTGCACTTTGTCTACGTAAAATTTATTTTTCCTAGCCAAAATTTCCGATTTTACCTTGTTTTTATAATAACGCCATATCCAGTGGTTACCGCCAAAAAAGGCCCGTTGCCTCTCAAAAATCAGATCCTTAATTGTAGCGGTCATCCACGGTTTATCTTGACTATGAAATTTAGTAGTTTTTAAAGGAAAAAAAATATCAATAGCACAAGTTAGTTGTTCGTTGAATACAGAAGTGGAATTCTCGATTTCGGTCGAGTCACTGTTCAGGTTCCAGTTTTGGGAAGTTAACCACCTACCAAAAGCATTATAACTTGAAATCGAGAAGCGGCGACATTGTTTTTTAATTGCAGTAGCTTCCTTTATGGTTGAACCTTTTGGACTGATAAAGATGACATTATGGTCAGAGGATCCATATTTGGCATATAAACCGAACTCAAATACCTTCGGATTATCTCCTCATGTTTTGATACTTTTTCAGCAACTTATATTAGTGACTAGCTGGGAGGTAAACACAAAACAAAATGCAGTCTCCCGGAGACTCAATTCAAGTTGTGTTCATGCGGACCTGCGGGAGACAAGTAAATGACGTAAGTAACTAGATAGATAGATAGATAGAGATAGATAGATAGATAGAAATTTTATTTATACACGCTGACCCCGTCAACCGAAGCTGATTTCCACGAGGGGCGTGTGCCAAAAAAAATAATTACAAAGTGTTATTCAGAGTTATTTACAAGATATATAAGTTTTAAAAGATATATAGAGTATCAAAATAGTTGGTAGACTATTTACAGGGTATATTATTTACAATACTTATTGTTCATAGACATAGATGTGAGCAGCGATTTTATTTCGAAAGGAAGAAAGTGGTTTGCTTTCCCTAATTTCTTTTGGAATGGAGTTCCAAAGGTTTGCTCCGTCATACATGAAACTATTTTTCATATTATTAGTACGCGGTTTTGGTAAATAGAGACCACTTGAAATGTCCCGAAGGTGATAGTTTGTTTTCTCACTTTTATATGAAAATAGATTTGTGAGTGATTTGGGGCCCATTTTATTTAATACTTTATATACCATTCTTGCTTTAGCCTTCTTCCTTTCTGTTTGGAGTGGTTCCCAACCCAATGCACGCAAAGCAATAGAATGATCTACGTCATTGCTCATAATTCTAGCAGCTCGATTTTGGAGTTTTTGAAGTCGTTTTGATTGTGTTTCACCAAACACATCCCATACTTCACAGCAGTAATCGAAGTATGGGCGAACAATAGCGTTATATATGGAAATAAGTGTTTCTGTGTCAACAAAGGGTTTGACTCGACGAATAGCAGAGATTCCTGAAGTTATTTTTTTGCAAATATTTTCAGTATTACTTTTCCAAGATAAATGCTGGTCAACTGTTACTCCAAGAGTTTTGCATTCATAAACTTGTTTAATTTGTTTATTATCAATGAAAACATTCAGATGAGAATCAGAGATCTTTTTTATCATTGATTTGGAACCAATCAACATGAATTCAGTCTTTGCTACATTAAGGCTAAGTTTATTGGCCATTAACCATTTTCTAAGGTTTTCTAAATCAGAATTTACTGCAGTCTCAAGGTCATTTATAGAATCTCCCGAAGCTGTCAGATTTGTGTCGTCAGCAAACAAACGAGGTTTTGTTTTATTTAGACATTGAGGTAAATCATTTATATATAGCAAAAAGAATAGTGGTCCCAAAATAGAGCCTTGTGGTACACCACATTTAATTACTCGCCCAGATGAAAGGGAGTTTTTTATTTGGCATTTCTGATTTCGGTTTGTGAGATAAGATTTGAGCAAAGTTAGAGCATGTCCTTTTATTCCATATAGCTCTAATTTCCTCAGTAGAATTTGATGATCAACAGTATCAAATGCTTTTTTTAAATCAATTAAAACTACTAGGTTAAACATTTTCCTGTCTAAATTCATATACCAATCATTTGTACAGTCTAGTAATGCAGTAGCTGTGGAGTGAAATTTTCGAAAACCAAATTGAGAATCACTGAGAAGTTCAAATTTTGTTAAATAGTAATACAGTTGATCATATAGAATTCGTTCCATAATTTTGCTAATGGCCGGCAAAACTGATATTGGTCTATAGTTACCTGGAATATTTCTTTGGCCATTTTTATACAGAGGCATTACTCTAGCTACTTTCCATTCATCAGGAAAAGTAGATAGAGTAATAGCCTGATTAAAAATAAGTGTCAGTGAATCTGAAATAGCTGGTGCAGCTATTTTAATAATTTTACAAGAAATCTTGTCAATGCCAGTGGCTTTATTGCTAGAAAGCCCAAGCAAAAGACGACAGACATGACTGACAGCAACAGGTTGGAATGCAGCAAACTCTGATTTAGAATTTTTAACATACGCTTCAAAATTGTAATTTGAAGAATCAATTTTGCTAGCTAGATCAGGGCCAATGTTTGAAAAATAATCATTAAATCCCTCTGCAATATCTTCGGGACTTGTTAAAATATTGTCATCTAGATTTAGTTCATTTACTACTGTTGGTTTGCTTTGTCTACCCAATAAGTTGTTAATACTTTTCCAAGCTCTTTTAGGATCGAATTTTTGACCAGCTATTTTCGAGGAATAGTAATCTTTTTTGGCATTCCTTAATTCTATATTTATTTTATTTCTCGTTGTTTTATAATTTAACCAATCATTTTCGAGATTTGTTAAAATGGCTTTTCGTTTTAACTTGTCCCTTGTACATATAAGCTTCTTTATATCACTTGTAATCCAAGGGACTTTTTTTGATCTGATTTTCTTATGTTGAAGTGGAGCATGCTTATCTAGGACCTCTAAAAATAATTTTTTCCAAATTTCCCACATGGCATTTGGATCTTCAGCAAAAACTAACTTTCATAAAAAGTTACGCTGTGGATTAAGAACCATGCACCAGCCTGAATTAAGGGGGCAGGTAACTTTTGAGTTAAACCCTTCGAGTTAACCTTTTCCGAGTTAAGCCAGTAGCGCGCCCTTTTGACCGGGGGCTTAACTTCCAAAGAAAAGAAGGGCCTTATGCGTCAATACAGTTGTGACATTATGAATTGCACACCAAATTCGCCATTTTGTTTTTGCATGCTGTTCGGTACAAGAACATAGAAACATAAACAAAATATAACCTAAGCGATGCCTGCGGAGGGGCTATATATGCTTTATCATCAAATTCAATGATTGTCTGATTAATTGCCCGTACAGAGTATAGTAGGCACTTTAGTTAGTCATATCGTTATCGAGAGCTAGCAATTTAGGACATAAATCTTAAGACCATTCCTCGTATTATTGCATTGTTAATATACATTGACAAGTCAAACTTGATGTTCCTCTCTCTCCCAGTTTAATGTAGCGAGCAACTTCCATGCAAACAACGTTTGGCAATTTGCCATTACACATATTATTCAACATTAAAAAACGCAACATGTTCTAACAGTACAGGCAATTTATCATAAGTAGTCTCAACGAGTTATGTCTTGCATTGGAATATACGTAATATACTCAATAAAATAATTAACTAATTAACATGAAAAGTAATTTCTATTTATTCATGGACTGCAACAGGCTAAACGAAGTCGGCAACAAGTTTCACCATCGCGAATTGTTTTTCTAGCTTCGTCGTTCGCCATAAATTCGTACATATCTCGGCGTTTCAATCGTCGCACTACTTCTTGGGCTGGATCTGGATAATTTTCATTCAGTATTGCAAGACGTCTTGGGCCAACATCAAGTGGTGCGCCATTGCTCCATTGAGCAAGAGCAATTGATATAACAAATATAGTAACATTCTTTGCTCGCTAAAAACAAGAAATTAGATACACCATATTCATAAATACAGAAAATTGTATAGTTCTAAGATACCAGTTAAGAATGTTGTTAAAATGAAGTCTGCTTCTACTGTTCATACAATAATATAATTATACAGCCTCGATTTATCAAAAGATTGTTTTAAATTTCATCGCGCTGATTCTAGCGTCTCAGTTCTCGAAAGCGAGATGGTATATAGAACCGTTCTGATATAACGCCGTAGACGACAAAATTTATATAAGTCGGAACCACATAAGTATTATTTATGCAGGCCAGAAATTATATGTAGTCATGGTGGGTAGAGTTTCTGCAAGATCCCCAGTGACATTTTAAAACAAATCAAGGCGTGTATCTGAACTAAATAATACTCTGACCTATAGTAATTTTGGATTGCCCAGAGTATCAGCAAATCTGGTCGTCGGCTTTACTTTTGCAATAACTAACCGTTTGCAGGCTGCAACAGTAAAAAGCTAAGTATAAGTACGACGAGCTTAACGCATTTACCCGCCATTGTTTCGTCTAATTCTAGGAGCCTGAATGCTGAATTATTAGAATAACCCTAGCATTGAAATCACAAATATATGCAACACTCACCTAAACAAACGATCTGCCCTTTTCTGATCTGCCTGTTGTAACCGTTGTGATTTTCAACTTGAATGTAAGATGATTGGCTGTGAGATACCTGTATAAAATAGAGTGGGTACAGGCATGTAAATTACAATAAATCTTTATATGAGCAGGCCGTAGCCATGGCAACTCGTCATGCTATAGAAACAACGACCTGCACTACAGTACATAAAAAAAGCAATAAATTTCATAGCATAACCAGTTGCTATATCTAGCTTCGCCACTGAATATATAACAACCTGATAAGCTATTTGTTTTATGAAAAACGCGAATGTTTATATCTTTCTAGAAAAACAATTCAATCAATATCATGAATATACCTACAAGGAAAGCCCGGTTCTCACGAGTGAGATAAGCACAAGCGAGATCAAACGTTCCGACGTTAACGCAAGGATATCAAACCTTCCGTTCTTTAGCATAAGCACATCAAAGCGTTCCGCGCTTGTGCTTATGCTTATTTCATCGTGTGAACCAGGCTTTAGACTATATTTAGTTTCAATCATTCAATTACATGTTATAATTATAAAACCTTTTAGTTTCTATCAGTGCTTTCATCAAAATTGCTGCTGAGTGCTTCTCAATTTGAAAGGTGCGCTTATAAAAGCTCTATTAAATTTCCTTGATTTCTTTGGACCATGAAACAACGTCATTACTTTTCAGATTTCTTAAATATTTGCACGCACGATACTGTTGGCGTATGATTTGAGCTTATTGATATTTTTTTATTATAAAGCTCCTAAAAGTATTATATTTTCGTCGCCTGTTTAATTTCCCTTTTTTGCAGCATACATTTTAAAACCTAAAAAATACGTCTCTAGAGTAGACCGTTTAAAGTGAGTTAATTCTATTTATAGTGGAATTACTCGAGGTGTTTTGCTTCTTATCATAACACAAAGGTGAAGAATATTAAGTTTACGTTCCTGAGTTTGATAAATTCCCTCCACGTCAGTGCCAATTAATGATTACCGTTGAGAAGTATCAAAGTGGCGTATATTGTCATTCACATTTTTTTGAAGAATGGCACTGCCACTGAGCTGCGACAAATTTCGATCATGATGGAAATGTTTGCGACATCTCTCTGCGAATTTGCACTAAAATTGTAGTGTGGTTGTAACTTAAGGTATATACACTGGCAATTCCTGGCAAAGTCGATGGGGCCATAACGGTGCAATATTGCTGTCGAAATAAAATTCATCTTTGGCAATGCATGATATCCGAAGCTGTCAAAGGGCCTGTTCATACACAATCCAGCCTTTGGGTGCCCCCCGCCCACACCACCGACTGGTCATTGGTCGATCTATTTTTCGACCAATAGACCAATTCATTTGTTCAAGTTCCTCGAGATATTCATACACTTCCTGTGAAAGTTGACTAATCACAATCCGTATATGATTTGAATACGAATCAACTGACCAATGAGTAACTGATCCTGCATTGAAGAAGTAAACAATATTCAAAAATCAAGAATTCGGTTGTTTTCACCATTCATGTAACTGAAATTCTTCAAATGTGTTTACATTTGTGCTCAGAAAAACGTTTAATTGAAATATGGCTTCTCAAGAAAAATGTCAAAGTGTTGAAGATTTTCTATGGTTTAGAAAACGGTTCAGAGCCAGAATTGAATAAATATGCAAAGCCGTTGCGAGATCAATTTTTTGAACACAGTCGAGTAAAATATTTTGAACACAGTCTAGTAAAATTTTTTGAACACAGTCCAGTAAATTTTTTCTAGTGCCTAGTTTCCTTATGTGCTCATCGAGTAAACATGGACGCCATAATCAAGCAAACTGTCAAAGACGAATTAAGTTCTATTCAAAGGGATAATACGCGTAATAGCGAGTCATCTAGTCAATTAAACGAACAAGAAGCTAGCCAAAGTTCGAATCGAACTGTCAATCGTCTTTCCGGTCTATTTGCTCGAATACGACATAGAAATTCTGATGACCACTCTCAAGGAAAGAAGAGGAAATCTGCAGTGATTAAGGAACACAGAATTCAGGTACGCTGGCATCACTATGACAAAACAAGCGGAAAGTACCTGCCTGTTCGACAAAAAAACCGGTGGTGGTAATCGTTTTGTTGAATATCTTTCTTCTAATCCGCCAACTTTAGAAGACATTTTAAATAGAGCAAGCAAGTTATATTTTCCTGGTGGAAAGAATAAATTTGCTGGCCAGCTGGTTAATTTGAAGAAAGTTATTACAGATAGTTCTGGGGAAGTAATTGTTGCCTTCCCTGAGGCAGGAACTGTCAGTGATTATTTGAATACAAATGGAATGTATCCATCATCCACATACTTTTGCCTGAGAACTGAAGTCGATGAAGACAATGATATGCCTTCCCCATCTTTGCATTTGGATGAAAGTGGATCAGGGGCTGTTGATTCATTCCTAGATCAAGTAGCTGTTGAAGATCAATTCCCATCACTTTTTGAGGATGATGTAAATGAACCACCTAACACGGTAGTCAGAGTGACTGTGAAGTGTGTTTCACAACGCATGAGTTGGGTGAATCATGCATGGGCATTCAGCTTACTTTTACCATTATAAATGACATGGGGAAAGCAGAGCTTGGAGCAGGTGAAGGAGTAACCAGAGAAGTGTTTACTTTGTTTTGGAAACACTTTGCAAATGCAATGACAGTAGGGGAGAGAGAACGTGTCCCTTTTGTTAGACATGATCACTTTATTTATGAGTGGGAAGCATTTGCCAGGATCCTTGTAAAGGGATATGAAATGATTTCATATTTTCCAACCTTCATTTCAAAAGCCTTCATGTCTTACTGCTTGTTTGGAAGAGACGTTCCTGCTCCCACTATTCTAGAGTCATTTATGAAATACCTGTTACCTTCAGAAGAAGAGTTGGCTAGAGATTACATGACAAGAGATCATTTCCTGATAATGTTGAGGATCAAGAAGAATTTCTTGATTTCCTGGAAAGATTCAAGTGCCGAGCTGTGGTAAACAAGGAAAACATTACCACCACAATGATCGAGATTGGGCAACAGGAGTTGATGCAGAAACCCCATCTGATGGTGGCAACATGGCAGCCAGTCCTTCAAACACTAAAGAAATATCCACCCTTCCAAACCTTGTCTGCTCTTGAAGTCTTGACGAAGACACAAAGTCCACAACAAAGAAGATCTTACAGCTGTTAGATGCAAATCCAAATTCAGATGCTGAGAGAGATGCATTTCGATTTTTACAGCGATATGTCAGAGGCTTGGATAACAGTAAACTTTTACAGTTTCTTAGGTTCACTACTGCTTCTGATATTTTGATCAGTGGCAAAGTTCAGGTTACATTCCTGAGGTCTGAAGGTTTTGGTAGAAGACCATTTGCACATACGTGTGGACCTGTGTTGGAACTGCCGTCAACCTACAGCAATTATTGTGAATTTAGAGAGGAATTCAATAACATTCTTGACCAAGGTAACTGGGAAATTGACATTGTGTGACATTTACATTGTCAGAAGGTGTTCAATTTAACATGTGCAATGACATTGGTGGTGAACATTTTTTAAAGAGTTGTTTGGTTACTTAAAATAAGTCTAATGTGAAGGTTTTAATATATAGTAAATATGCACTGCAATTCTATTACAGCTTCATTTTTTCAATGTACTGTAGGAAATAAGCACTCAACCTAGAGTTACAGTTGCATGAACTATAATTTGAAAATGGCCTATTGATTTGAGTTTTGTTTTTAATATTTGAACTTTTGTGATCACATTTTTATTGATAAATTCTAGTTATGGACAGGGATTGTTACATCCTCTGCTTAAAAGTTGTTGTAGACAGGTTTGAAAAGAACATCAATTGGAAATGAAGCAGTATCGTTCAAGTTGTTTTAAGTTGTTTTAGCAAAGCTTTTAGACTTTAGTTGTTTTAATGGTCTTATACTTATAGCACAGTACTCTTTTATACTGTAGTTTCTTGTACAGACTTCAATTAAATCAATTGGCTTGTGGACATTTGTTGCATCTTTAATTTCATTCTTTTGTTTTGACTTTCTTCATAGTTTCTAACCCTCAAAGACAAAGTTAGGCTTCAAAAACAGTTTATGTACCGGTTCTTGTTTGTCGCGGTTATTGTCATCATTACAACATGACATTTCTAGGTATGTAGTACATCTAGAAATGCCTGTTTACATACCTAGAAGCGTCATGTTGTAACGTTGACAAGTGGCAACAAGCTGTCAAGCGTGAGAAACACGTTTGTTAAAGGCCATTAAAACCCTGGCCAAAACTGAATCGGCTACAGTGTATAATAGTAAGAGACCCCGAGACCGCTGTTGTTAAACGAAGTAGCCGAGTTTAACAACAGCGGTTGAAGGGCCAGAAAGCTCACTGTTTTCCGAGATTCTATAGTAAATATAAATGTGTTGTTTATATATACCAAGTGTCAAAGTCTGAATAATTCACCATGCAGTACCTGGTCTGAAACAAATTGGATTTGTCGGATGTGTTACGCCCCAAGCGAGTAATATATACTCCCGAGCGAGTGATGGAGTTTAAGAATAATACACTCTTAGAAGCAGACCCAGAGCAAACTTTATTTACTTTGTTAAAAATAGATTTAATAGGGTAGACTTTTCGGATTGGAGACGTAAAGATTTAGCAATGATGACGCCAGAGCAACGAGGTTACAAACAGACTACTTCACGAGAGACCAAAATATATTCCTATGAAAGCTGAATATATTGCAGGATTATCACCCGAAGACAGAACTCTATAAAGATACAAAAGACACCTAAACGATATGCTCTTAGAAGTAGACCTTATTAACGGTGTTAAAAATTAATTCTGTGTGTGCTGTATGTACATTGTACAATATTTTCCCGTCCTATAATTAAATATTCTAAATTTATTCAAATCACCGTTAATGATTTACAAATGACTTACAAACCTACGCATAGAATTGTGTTTACATACAATGTTTGTATATGTTTGTAAATCTCGCTTAAAAATCACTGCTTTCCCCCACTCTGCTACATCTAAAACGCTTGAAACTTTGTAAGGTTTAAACCCCTATAAGAACTATGCCGTTTATACATTCGCTTGGCGACCATATATTTGTATTGCTCCACAAGACCTTAGCAACGCTTACTATGCCGATTAAACTTTAAGATCTTCTCGTTTTAGAAAGCTATATTTCTGTTTGTTATTACTTCGCATAAGGCAATAATATTTTACTAGGTTAAGCGTCGCTATATTAATTGTCTAAGCCGTTTCGTATAAGGTGATATATATTTACGGAGTTTATAAATCGAAATGTTTACAACAACAAAGCCATATTTTTGTACACAAAATATGCTGAGTTCAGCAAATTTATTGTTTGTTCGCCCAAACTTGCCTGGTCTTGTGACGTCATATTAATGAGGTCTCAAAGGAATAGGACGCTAATGATGTGCTCAGCCTCATATGCTAATATTCATGCGCCAACTCAAAAATCCGGGTCGATCGGCCTGTATATTACTACTTAGGTAGCCACACCTTCATCCATATTTTCCAGAAATGCGCAATTAACTCTTGTGCGCGTCTCCACCTTTGACTTGGGTCATACTCAGTTGAGGCAACAGACTCATATGCAGTCCGGTTTCAACCCCGGAATGGCCATGGGTGGAAAGTGGTTGGGTGTAAGAGGTGTGACCTCTGGATTTGAAGTTTGATGTGTATACGGACTCTACTCCAATAAAAGCCGTCATTAACTCTTCGTCATTTACATCAGCGTTGCTAAGGATACTGAAAATAGCTTTCTTTCCCTGCCTTCATCATGATTTCGTGTACACTTCCAAAATGAGGCGGTGCCAGCGGCGGGTTGGATTATCATTTGATCCCTCTATCATCCGTTCGTTGAAGCTAAACCGCGTAACCGATGCAATATATATGCCGCAAACAGGTATGACCATGGGGAAACATATTACCTCCATTCACGTGTATTGCATGCGCAGTTATAATAATATAAAACTGAACTGATTTATGAAAAATACCGGCAAAATATATTAGCAACTTTTTAGCAGTCTATAATGTTGACTGAACCCATATACAAAATCATTTGAAGGTCTAAACGAACTGGATTGGGATTCGAGTTCGTACTAGGCTAAGCAAGTTTACTATTGAATTACTATGATGATCAAATAAGGTAAAGTAATGAAAATAAAATCGAATATTTTTCAGATAATCAAGCTTCAATATAGAAGTGGACGGTGTCAGTGCAGTATTTTCGTGCCAGGCAACAATATATGAAACGAAGTATGTTTTGCTAATGAATTATATGCGTTCTATAACCCTCGATAGAAACGGAAAAAATAGCTGTAGAAATAGAAAATAATGTAAGAACTATCGAATTGGATCATATACAGAAAAAGCATGAATCATCCGCCTGGATTGAAAAGAGAGAAACCGTTCACGGGACCATGTATTTTTTATTCCAATTTAATCAACAATTTGAGGCAAACTTAATGATATATAAAAGAATTTGAATTATTAACTATATATACTAACAATATACACTATATACTGCAACGAAATAAAACCTAACTTTGTATAGACAGTACTATATGATACCACAAAATTTGCATGGATATCTCTCATCGTATGGACTGGCTGCTCTCAAGTTTTGCACGCCGTCTCAGTCGGATGTAGTAACCTAGAACCTCGGGATGAGCTTTGATGCAACTTTTACTAAAGTCCAATACACGAAGACCTTCTAGGCTCTTGGCTCGGGATAACGCCACGTATGCCTGACCGCATTCAAAAACTCTGGATAGTGATATTTCCACACAGTCGAGCGTCATACCCTAAAAAACAAATCGGAAAACTCTAAGTCGAAATACCACCTCATAATATTCTTTCTTGATTTTACTTCATATCCTGGATATTTTAAGATATAGTTTTCGAATTTGTTTTATTTTTGTTTTCGAATTGTGGGCTGGAAATCCATGGAATTTGCATGCGTAGTTACCACTGTTATATGATTAATGTAGAATTCATTCATAAATATTTTCTACTGGAAATATGCAGCAATTCCAGCCATAAACTCCATAATTTATTACCTGAACTAAACAAATCAACCGTTAATTTAAGAAACAGGCGCAAATTTAGAGTCCCTGTATGTCTAAATAGTTTTATATATAGTAATGCAAGTAAACAGAGTTTTTAATAGAACAGGTTTTAAATTAACATTGATTGTAGGATTTTAAATTAGTGTTATTTTAATACGTAATTATTATGTAAAGTTTGTATGCAATTCAGCTCTCAAGCTGCAATTTTATAAACTTAATAAAGTATCTATCTATCTATCTATCTGACGATATTAATTAATGAGGTAATTTTAAGCCCTATGGACTATATAATCTCTATTATTTTTAAGGGAATCCAAAACTAAAGTGTGGTAATTCAACAATACCTGACTTTTATGAATAGATATAGCCCAGGCTAACTGCAGTGGTAGTTGTGTTCTTGTCACTTGACCACCAGTTCCAGTTCTAATCACCCACTTCTCCGCTTTCACTTGTCGCTCAATACCGTTGGAGAACTTCACGATTGGAACAACTATATGTATATCCAGAAAATAAGAGAGAAAACAAGTTTGCGACTAAAGGTAATGCATGCAGGCCATCAATATATATACGAATATATATGCATTCATATATTTACAACAATGGGTGCAATTAATCTCTTCAAAATTATGCATAGAGTTCTAATAGACCCTATTCAGCAAAAAATTCTGATTACATTGTTAACATAAAACCATACACGAACGTCATGAGCATCAATAATCTAGCTACTATAGTAGTACTAGAAATACAATAATGCAAGAATCTTCACCAGAAATTTATCACTGTAGGGTGATTATATGGTCCAGGGTGGGTCCATGGGGGGAGAATTCATATCGGGGTCTATGGAGGCATCCACGTGGGGGTCTATACTTCGGTTAGCACACTGATCTCAAAACTTGGTCTGGATAGAGTATAGTTTTGAATTCAACGAGCCAATTTTGAATCCAGAATATTTATAATGAGAGAAGATTATTAAATCTGTCAAATTCTTCACGAGTCAAATCGTTCCTATTTATTTCTTTTTTATCAAGTAAATATATTTTCCTACATAACTTGAAAAATATAGCTTACCACATTTCTTCTAATGGGTTTTAGAATGTTTTAAATTATACATGTTATAATATGGCCGCCATTGGCTTCATTTATGTATAGCAGATGTACTATCCAGTCCTAGTTTTGAGATCAGTGGATTAACGCATATATACAAAACTCGATGTACTACCTTTTTGGGGGTTAATGTTTTAGTTTATAGAGGTAGACATCTGTTCACCCCCAGTTAATGTGCCTATAAATTTAGGTCCAGTGATAAGTTATTGTATTGGGCCCTTTTCTTGACAAGTCATTTCTGCATTGTTTTAAGTTTTAAACCTTTGCATGTCATTTGCAATTTTTTGTGAGTTTCTTTCAACGTGGCAAAGTATATGCCTAGAATTCAGCACATCATGCGTAATCAGTTACCTGTATTTCCTGTAGAAAAGTTTTTAACCACACCACGAGCACCATTGACCAAGCCTTGACCTACGTCTAAATTTTTTGTCAAGAGTACCTTGAATAATAAAATTTAATATATTTAAATACGCATTTCTTACGTGTTTTCTGGGATTATTGTGTACAGTCTAATTAGCGATTCATTTTAAGAAGGAAATGATGTTTCTCAGTACTGTTGCTTTCAACGCGCCCTTCTCTATAATTGCGCCAGTAACGTCTTTGCCAGGAGCACAGAAAAATCTTTATACCATATCGTCTGCTAACGTTTATACCAAATGAATGTAAGTGAAAAAATATGGTTCTTGGAGCTAAATATTCTCTTAAATCTGCATGGACGACGTGTATGTTAGTCAGTGCTAACATATCTGTTTAAGGAGTGACTATATAGGTTGAGTGAGGGTTCCATTGGACGGGAGTGGTTATCTAAGTTGGTGTACGTTATCGGCTGCAAATGTTCAATATATATCTAAATAAAAAGTCACCTGAGCGCCAACTTTCAACTCAAGTTTTGCTTTGACAGGACAGCATGAATCCAGAGTCTTGGTAAAATTATGATCACTGTCTATTGCTTGAAATAACATTGCCTTTCCAGGCAAGCTCTGTAATTGTACTTTGTTAATCTGCTCCACGTTTTCCTTGTGTGTACATAATCTAGTCGCTAAAATACCACTAGAATCTATCTTATTTTCTTTGGTTCTGTTCAACTTTTCAACAACTTCGTCTGGACATCTGCAAATGGTAGAAAGGACCGCTTTGTTTTTAATCGAATCAATAGAATAGCTCATCGGAACGTTTCCAGCGTGAGTGCAATTTCGGACAGCTTCGTAAAATTTTAAAACTTAAGGCAATTATTCGGCTGTTTCAAATTGCCATCACTGACCTTCCTCTGCCCTTCGGCACAACTCGATCTACCCTGATTCTCTCCCCATTTGTCCCACCCACACTATACGCTAGGCTTCTCCTTACCCTGCCCTATAACAATGTTGGTTCCTTGGCATGTGCCCGACGTTTTCCCTATACCATTATTGTGAACCAACATTGAATGGTGGGAGAGGTCCAGGACAATTTTATCCTCGTGCGTCCTATTATTTAAATTAATAGTCAATATACTTTGTGATGATGATGATAAACTTTATTTAACCACGCTAACATTGTCAGCTAAAGCTGGTTTCCACAATGGGCGTGAAAACATTAACAAATAATTACAAGTAAAAGAAAGAATTAGGAAAGAATTAGCATACAAATATATAATGACTATACTATTTACAAGAATCATGTGATTTTAAAAGCAATGGGTAGCGATTTTCCTTTTAAAGTTTGACAGCGTTTTGCTTTCTCTCATATTTCCTGGTAGGGAGTTTCATATGGTGGCATAAAACTTTTTTCATATTTTTCGTACGTGGTTTTGGCAAACGTATGGTACTTGAGCTGTCACGAAGACTGCGGTTTATTTAATAAATGTTTTAAACATGATTTTTGCTTTCATTGGATTTCAATACAGTTTGTTGATCTACTGCATTAGGCACATTATTTTGCTATAATGCGAACAGCTCTGTTGTGAAGCTTTTGCCGACGTATGGATTGAGTATTACCAAATACATTCCAAACTTCACAACAGTAACTGAAATAGGGTTGAATTATAGCATTGTACACCGATATGAGTGTTTTTTATAAACATATTATTTTATGTGTTTGAGAGCAAATAATCCTGACGATACTTTCTTCAATGGCTCTATTTCAAAAAAAAGTAGACAGTGTAAAACGTGGTGTGCCCCAAGGGTTTATATTAGGGCCACTGTTCTTTTTACTTTACATTAATGATTTACCTGCATGTCTAAATAAAACAAAGTCCCGGTTGTTCGCTGATGACACAAATATCACAGCAGCTGGTAAGTGATATTGTATTTGCAGTAAATTCGGATTTAGAAAACCTTCGGAAATGCCTTATGGCAAACAAACTGAGCTTGAACGTTCCAAAAACTGAATTTCAGCTATTTGGTACTAAACAGATGCTGAAAAAAGTTTATGATCAACAACTATAAGAATAAATATTATAAACAAACCAATAAAGCAAGTTTTGGAATGCAAAACATTAGGCGTGACTGTTGATGACCAGTTAAGTATGATTTGAGCAGTAGAAATGCACTACCAGATCAGATCAGAAAAACTTTATTTTGTCAGGGTAACCCACTCAATATACAATTTTCTGTTATCCTTAGGGGCCCTGATAAAATACTGCGATTCCAACTAGCATTAGTTTTTCTAATAAGATTTCATGGTGAACAGTATCAATTATCAAAGGCTCTTTTTAAGTCTACGAATACACCCAAATTGAACAATTTTCGACCATGTTTACGTACCAATCATTTGTACAATCAAGTAAAGCTGACGCAGCTGAATGAAACTTTTGGAAACCAAATTGATGCTCCACAAAAAGTATGTTGTTTACTGTCAAATACTCAGCATATGTTGTTTACTGTCAAATAAAGTTAAGTATATAAAATACGTTCCATAACTTTACTAATGGCAGGCAAGACAGAAATTGGTCGATAATTTCCTGGCAAGTTACGCTTGCCATTCTTAATTAAAAAGGGGAATCACTCTTGCAATCTTCCATTCATTTGGAAAAGTACATAGAGTAATTGCTTGATTAAAGATATAAGTCATGCACTGAATTAGAAATCATTGGTGCTGCACTGATTTTGATGATTTTACTGGAAATTTTATCCAGGCCAGTAGCTTTGCTACCTGACAGTTCAGATAGTAGAAAACAACGTTTAACATGGTTTACAGTAATTGGTTTGAATGCAGTAAATTAAAAATTAGTTTTCTCAAGGTAGTGCTTAAAATGGCATTCTGTTTTACCAATTTCTTCGGCTAAATTTGGTCCAATATTTGAAAAGAAAACACACTGAAGCCCTCCGTAATGTCATCAGGGCTCGTCAATTTCATACCGTTTAGATTTAATTCGTTCATTTACTTTAGTTGGTCTATTTTGCTTACCAAGGAAACAAACTATTAATTGTCTTCCAAGCAGCTTTTGGATCTTGCTTTTCGGCAGATATTTATTGGAATAATATTTTTTGGTTTGTTTTAGTAGTAAGAGTTTGGTATGTTTTAGTGGCCTTTTTATAGTTTTCCCAATCTGTTTCAAGTTTAGTATAATGATTGCTTTTCTTTTCCAATTATCTCCTGTCATTATTACATTTTTTATATGACTATAGTAATCCAAGGAACTTTTTTAGACAAAAAAGTAGACATGTCCCCACGAATGAGCGGCTAGATCATGCAAAAACTGCTGTTCATTGAATTTTTTTCATATGCCTAATTTCAATAATTTTTCTTTATCTTTATGGCTGATATTAACCTTTCCTATGCCATAAATTAGACTATCAAGACCTCCCCTGGCATCTCGTTCGATAGAATTAATAGTAGAAGGTGTTAGTAGATGGAACACTCAACGGAAATCTATATACATTTTTAGACCTAACCAGGAGCAGTTGCAAAAAATGCAACTTAGGCCCTCTGGCAGGAATTGAACCTGCGGCCCTGCGATTCCGGTGCGGCGCTCTAACCAACTGAGCTACAGAGTCCAGTTGCTGAGCATTAACCGCAAGTTAAGTTCGGCATATAAGATGGGAGTGATGCCAGTATATGGTGTATGGGTAAATATCAAGACCTCCTCCGGCATCTCGTTCGATAGGATTAACAGTAGAAGGTGTTAGTATAGATGGAGCACTCGAACGGAAATCAGGCCCTCAGCAACTGGAATTTTTTAGCTCAGTTGGTTAGAGCGCTACACCGGAATTGCAGGGCCGCAGATTCAATTCCTCCCAGAGGGCCTAAGTTGCATTTTTTCGCAACTGCTCCTGGCTAGGTCTAAAAAATGTATACAGATTTCCGTTCGAGTGTTCCATCTACTAATACCATCTCTCAATCTTCTGTAAAAAATCAGATGATGTATCTGGTGGTCTATAAAATGTAACAACCACAAATGGCCGGGCGTGTGGTTTACTTATTACTAGTGGCATGTGGCATGCTCTACATTGGTGAAACTGGAAGATATTTAAGGATAAGGTTTGGTGAGCATCGTCATGCTGTCGCAAACAACGATGATGCTAAACAACCTGTTGCCAGACATTTTAACACTGGCAATCACAGTGTTTCAGATATGAGAATTCGAGCTCTGTGTCCCATTTTTGGCAGCAATGATAGCCGTAAAAGGGAAGAAATGCGTCTCATTTCCCAACTTGGCACCATTCATCCTCACGGCATTAATGAGCGCTTCTCTTACATTCAACTCCTATCTGTTTATGCCTGCCATCAGCAGATATTGTACATCTCACCTCATCTCATACATAGTTCTTTAATCTCTCACTTTCTTGTTTTGTTCACTTCTCCTTACATGTTAATATATTTTGTAATGTGATTTCCATATTTTGTGATTTCCATGTGCATGATTGGTTTATTTTTTATCACATGATCGTTTTTGTATTCACTATAAAAGCTCACGTTTTTCCCTGACCCACCCCACTAACTTCCAGACGAAGGGCCTTCGCTCGAAACGTCGAAGTTCTTATTGTATTTTTCACAACTAGGCAGTTTTACACAACTCAACTGCCGAATACTTATTACTAGGCATATAGCTTCTAAATCAGGTGGTATGAGATCGTATCTGATTTGGTAGTTTATAGAACTACGGAGGTAAATACAAACTCCACCACCATTTCTAGGCCTATCTTTTCTTATAATATCATAACCGTTTATTTAATCATACTATCAATTATTGTTGAATCAATTCTGGTTTCACTAAAGGAAATTATATCTAGTAATTTGTTTAATATACTGAAATTAATTTCATCAAATCGATTTGGCAACTTTATTTAAAAAGGCCATTTTTAATCCGCGCTGGTTAGGAAGACAATTAATTTGATCGGAAAGATCGCCAGTCATTCTTGTTTTATTTTGTAATGAATTATTCACTACTGTTGTATCATTTTGGCAACATGGGATAGATATGTCAGACATGTTGCCCAGTCCTTTGGGCGACTTGCTTTCCGCCTGCCTTGTCAAAAAAAATGATCAGAAATGACCCGAGTACGTTAAAATACATACTAGTATACGGTGTGTACTTGTATGTATATTAACGTAAATATAATCCTGCCATCTGAACAATTTAACATAGTCAACAAATAATTAAATGTATAAAAATACTGGGCCTCTTGGGAGTTGGAAGTCCAACAGTTAAGTTAATTATACAACTGAATAGAGTTAGCCTGTTTTAAATATAAACTCTTACTCCCCTGCAAGTTGTCCAAAATGTAAATATCTCAAGATTGCAGCTAGCTTTATTTTAATTGAAAATTGTTCAATGAAGATTAATCAATCGGTACATACCTTCCGACTCTAATGTTATTCAGGATATTGATGAAAAGAGGATCTGACTGTCTTTTGACTTCAATCAATTCTATCGTCTTGTGTATGCATGTTGACCAACTTTCAGCCTGTATAACAATAATGCCTACATTTATGCCCCCTGGTGATTTATGCAATATCTTTCATATAGCGCAGGCCCGTATAAAAGCAATAAGAACTGGCCCGGTATATATATGTGGGTTAAGAAAACAGAACAATTAATAATACGATTTATCATGCAGGCATACAATTACAGCGTTAGTGTGAATGATTATAAAAGCATTTAAGGGCGTGTTTATATGAAGGCGAGGCAACATTCCCTGTCGTATTAAAAGCGGTCAGATCATCCCATGTTGGGAAAGTTAAACATCCACGCGTGAATCACGTTCTCTTGAAGTCCTCGTTCTCTTGACCACGTGTTTTCATTTTTCATAGTAAACAATAAACATGGCAGATTCCAAAATGGCATCTGGTTATGTCGCCATGTTTCGCGCACAAGAGCGTTAGAGTTAGGAATAAGGTTGTGATTGAGGTCCGCAGGGTACCAGTATAGCGGACACTTTTAATAAAATTGCTCTCACCTGAAAACAGAACTTCTTGTTCTCACCCTGTTTGATGACTGGTGGTAACTGAAGAAAATCCCCACAAACAATGAGCTGGATTCCTCCAAAAGGCCTTTCACTCTTGCGCACGGCGCGTGCAACAGCTTCTATCTTGTCGAACAACTCCGAATCAATCATGGATATTTCATCGATAATCAAATGCTTGCAATTTTTCCACTGTTGAAGATGAACGCGACTTGAAGCCATTGCGATACAGTTTTCCAGAGTGCTTTTTCCATTTCCTATCCCTACAAGAATTGTTAAATGACGAAGAATATTCAAATCGTGTCCAGTTCAGTATTAATCAGTGGAGAGCTACCCTGATTCCAGGTGTACACGTCTCTTTGTATCAGTTCCCCTTTTGTGAAAAAGAAAATATAAACCTCCGAATCAAAGCGAGATTGCAGGTAGAAAATCCTAAGAGGTCTTTAGAAGTCTGATTTGAAATTCTTAAAGGTACTGTGTACCATTTTGAACCGTTCCATAAACTAAAATTTCAAGCTTACAATAAATCATTACTATTGAATACTGCATTATTAGATAGATTTAAAGGATCCTACGGATACGACTCATGTCTACACGGAGCACCCCTACGATGGAAGGGTTAGTTCGGGATTTTTGCGTAACCCACCCTGTCAAGTATGAACATTCCCTGTGGGAGAATTAAACCAGAGTACCCGGAGAAAACCCACGTGGAACTTCGATAGAGTGTTGACTGACACTTTCCACATGTCATCGAGTGCCATGACGACTGCGCCACCGAAAACCATAGCCGAACTGTTGAGCCTGAATCAACCCTCAGCTGACCTTAAATGTGCCTAATCACTCTCAGGTGACTGGTGACCAGCTCCACATATTTGCTGGGTGACGTACAATTGAGCTAAACCAATGCATGGAAAGCTACAATGTCAGTGGTTGATGACCCCCTCTCCTTCAGTTCAATTTTGCAAACAACTCCAAACAACCTATTTACCATTGATAACACAAACACCTTTTTGAGTTTGCTTTTTGATCAGCCTTTATAGACTTGTTAATTTATGCCCTTAGGAGATGCACACAGGCTGACAGGCTCATAATCACCAGCCCAGACCTGGAAAAAGTGTTCAATGTTCCTCGGATCCTGAATTTTCCTTTTTCAAATGTTCCTCAAATTCGGCTCAAAAGTGCGTTAAAACAATGAAAAATTTGACCGTGCGTTACAGTGTACGTGTGCAACAATAAAGTTGTGATAGTTTGTGCTTTTAAATATTTAATAATCGGTTGGATGTGCATTGTGCAGATGTGTAATTACTTTAGCGAAAATAATTGAAATTTGTTAAAGCACACAGCATAATTTCCCCAAGGATTTTCAAAGCAGATGGTTAGCTATCTACTCTAGAACTCATGACTTGTTGTTGCTGACATCGATAATTGGTCCACTGTAAAAATTAATGAAATGAGGCCCGAGAAGCCCAAGCAGGGAAAGGAAAATGCGCTGAATTTGCTATTTGACAAATTCAGAGAGTAAATGAGCATTTTAACCATCTAACTTTTACTAATCTTTACATGAGACAAAAACCTGATAATGGAGACCACAAATAATCAGTTTTAGAGATGATAGGTTTTTCTTTAAAAACCTTCTAAAAGTATTGAAAAACTTCAACCAAATTTCCATAATTTGAACGGGTTGCAAAATTGGTGTAGCCACTTAAGTAAACGGTTGGTTATATTGGTCAGTTAAATATCAATGTATTGGCATGATATGATAGTTATTCCATCCAATATAAAAACCTGAAACTCCCATTAAAGCTAACGTAGTACTACAAAATATTGTGGGGGCATTTTTTGTGACACCCTGTTTCCAAACAACACAAGTGAAGTTCCACGCTGCATTTCCATGTTGTTGAGTGCATAATAAATATTGAGCTTCTTCACAACATAAGGAGGTTCCAGACCAAAAAATTTGTTCCTCACAGCATAATTAAGTCAGGCTCTGTACGATTCCATGTTATTTATGTAATACACTGTCACACTGATAGCCAGCCAGAAGACAGGTTCCTCAGATAATATTTCAGCTGAGGAAGTTCCTTACATGAAATATTGAGGAACAATATTTTTCTAGGCTCTCGCTTCTCACGAGCAGAATCTGGATCTCAATTATATTGGTTGCAAAATTGCTGAGGAAACAAAACAATGTTCAAATTCTATGAAGAGGATATGAAGCTAGTCTAAGAACACTTCGCAATCTCCAAATAGGCTCAAATGGCAGATAACTAAATATGATTCCTTAAAATTTCCCCCTAAAGTATGTGTGAAAAATGCAAAATGTTCCTCAATCGTGTTGCTTAAAGCAAATGTTCCAGGATCCTGAAATCCCACTTTTTCAGGTCTGCACCAGCCACTCTTATGAGACCAACTGGGTTTATGTGCACTAGCAGTATAGCAGCACATGATCTGTGATTTAACCGGCTGACCCCATGTGATTATATTAAGCAGCCATCAAGTAACACACTGACATGACTGGCTATAAGTCTCATGTTATGAGTCAGGCTGCCATGAAATTTAACTGGGTTAGAGTCGAAATTTTCCATGGGGCCACTGTGATTTTATTATTATTTTAGAACACCAGTTCTATATTTGGCAGCACTCAATCCCATGGTGTACACTGTAGGTGCCCCACCTGAGTGAGGGCCCCATGTGACAGTTATTTGCATGTCCATGCCTTGTGTGATGCTGCCCTAATTGCCCAATTAAGTAACTAAAAGGTAATAATTTGATGTCACGTGATTCTTTACTTGAAGTAATGGTTTTGATGGGAGATGTTGTACAACATTTCTCAGTGATGGCCAAAATAGTCACAGGCACTTGGGGGACAAGTGGGGTAGGGGACAAATAGCATTACCCCCTAATACTTTCTAAGAGGCTGTTCATATTCTCCTTGCCGGGCCAGTTTGTCATTTGCTTTATATGAGGAGGGCAGTACCCTGGCCGTCAAGCACTAGCAAGAAATTCCCACACATGCAATTTTGGCAGGAAAGTGAAATTTGTGTTTATTTCCAAAAAGCATGCTATTTTTGTTGTTAGCAACTGCTTCAGGATGTTTAGTTCCGTTCATTCCTTACTTAATGTTTAGACAATTTCTAGGTGGAATAAAGGAATTGCGCTCATGAATGCATACAACTTCCAGCTTGATTTGCCGAGCTAGCCCACTTATAAAGGCATTCATTTATATGAGCCAGTGCAGCCAGGATGACTTGTCTGCTCAAGCAGGTCAACAGGAGCGTGGAAAACAAAGCTATCCCGGTTCCCATGTGAATAAAATCTTGGATTAAACATTATAAAATCAATATACCACTTGGCAGGATGTTGGCACTCACGAACCAGCTTACCAGGCCAGCCCGGCTAATATGTAATAAACAGCCAATCCAACAGCCTTTAAATGACTGTTCATTAACTGTGTAAGTATAAGCTGTGATGATCATACAACCGTAAAAGCCTTGACAGGCTATTATTTAAGCACATTTAATTATTATACATTTAAGCCACAACAATCTAGACTGAGATTTGTCTGCCACTGCTAAAATCTACATTTCCACCCAAGAAAGCAGCCACAACTCACCTGCAAAAGAATGCAATGTCATGCCTCCAATCTGACAAGCAGCAACACCAGTACTTGCTGTTACAAATGTATTATGGGGTGGCAACAAACCAATAATTTTCTTCAACAAGAATGACTTGCCCGTCCCTCCACTTCCAGTTATAAAAACACTTTGACCACACTTGACAGTGTTTAATACACTTAACTGAGACTTGTTTAACTTAATGCTAGATTTTGCTGGTTTCGCAGCATTATTTGAAGTAATCATGAGCTTTTTCCGTGGCATGCTGTCGCTAGAGCCTTCACATCTTTTGCGTTTGGGGGTTTTGTCATGTAATGTTGCCGGGGCGATATTTTCCTTAGCTTTCATCAAATCATTCTCAACAAGCGGACTTATATGTTCAAAACTTCGAGGTAACTCACTGCGAAGTCGCTTTCTGTATCCTGTAAACCCTTCATTAGATTTCACAGCAAGTTTAACCTTCAAACAGGCCAGAAAAGCAGCAAGCTTGTCCGGCGGACAGTTCGATAGCATCACAAGCACATTTTGTGTCAACAGTTTAATGGTAGCTTTCCCTTCTCTAACAAAACGTCTATGTATGCTGATCTCTTTTAACAAGAAGCTCTGAACAATTTGCTGTTTGGATACGATTCTTAATAGAATATCACCGAATTGGTCACGACCAAGAATTGTACTACACGATTTATAAACAGTTCGCCGTAGAACTACTCCCTCCCCGTTCAGTTTTTCGACGTTTGTAGCACACTGAAGTTCGCTTGTATCCATCTTTATTCCACGACTGAGGTTATTACTTCAACGGCGGGAGCACAATTGAAAAGTCTGTTTATTGTATTTTATTGAACAAAATGATCCAAATTTCGAGCAGCATACACTTTGAAATGCTGCACGCGACTTAATTAGCCAATCAGAACGTTCGAATTAAATTATATATAATATTGTCCTTTAAATCTAAATGTTTCCACTTGACACTGACAAACTTCACAACATTAATTTTCATCTTAAAATGTCCATAGCCCAAAATTTTATCTATAGAACTGTACAGACCTGGCGATCATTGCAATCAAATAGTACGAGTGTATATTTCATTTTAGTTTTATGTTTCGTATCTATATGTAAACTATTATGACGAACTATTATGATCAATTAATGATCGATCATATAAAATAAAATAAAAGCCTCGTGGTTTCTGGTAGTTCCTAGCCCTAAATTTGTAAATAGACATTACTTTGTACTACGTTTGGACAAAAAGTAAACAAAAATATCAAGAAATTGGCAGGCATGATATATTAATTACGGAGTTGCCAGTAGAAGATGGGATAGTGTTATTCTAGCATAAAATCCTCCCTTATTATAAATTTCCTGTTACAACATGTTGCGCTTGTGTCATGGTATAATAGAATGCCAAAAGTTGTTTGGGAGTCAGATCGCTATATTGAACTGGGCAGTGGTTGTCATGAGTTTAACTTATTCGAATAATGGTCTCAACTCTCAAGCGTTATGTCCAAGATTGTAGCTCGTCTAGATTGAGTAGCACATGGTAGTATAAATTAATTTAATCTGTCAAATGAATGATCGATGAATGATCTTTTGACCCAGAAAATGTATGCGGTTGCCACTAGTGACAGCATTAGCAACACACGCTTTAATGATCAACACACTTTACAAAATGAGTGTAGCTTTGTTAAACTTTGAAGTATATTTTAAAGCAGAAATCATTCGTCCTTCTCCGACGAAAAGCTAGTGAGTCGCCTCTTTTACAAAATTCAAGTCGCGATTTATTTGATCATATCTGCCACTGCGACTCTGCAGCAGGCATACAGCTACGATCGGCAATGGTTTCAAACAATTTAAAGCGAGAATTATATAGCGCAGAAACACAGCAATTACTCAAAGAAAAAGGCTTGCAATGTGTATGCGAGCTTTGCGATTGTGGGTAAGTAGAAACACATTACTTAGCACGGCATATATCGGTATATAAAGAGCTGTATGTATATTATAAGTAATTTTTAATGCATTTCACTCGATAGGACTTAAAGTTGAAGGTTGTTTGTTGATGGAATTACGAGTGATAACTATATACAACTTTGAAACTTTACCGGGAACGGCTGAGAAAAATGCATGCGCCCCTGCGATTCCGATGCAGTGCTCTGACCACTGAGCTACAGAGTTCAGTTGCCAAGAGCTAGCGACAAGTTCATGTATATTTGTACGTCAGGTAATGCGGGTTGCGATAAGGTAAATTATAAGTAATTTTTAATGCAATGGTTTCAAAGTTGTATATATTTATCACTCGTAATTCCATCAACAAACAACCTTCAACTTTATGTCCTGTATTGTATGTCGGTTGTACTGTAAGGGGTATGTTGTGTTCACGCATTACCATTATTGGCCTGATATATACAACAGACCGATGATCCGTCTAGACGAACTTTGGTAAAGAAAACATGGTTCGTTTGAGCTAGGTGTGTATACGTGTAAACGCGGCAAACATCCAGACGAATCCCCCGTTATGATGAATTGTGTAAATGCGTCTACTCCGACGAGCTCAGCATGCATGCGTCTTGTGCTGTGTAAATTATTCTAAGTAATCTAAGACGCTATATCTGTCAGACGATAGAGGCGTCTCTAATATACATCAGTCTTGTGCAAGTATAGGGTTGGCAACTAACTTGAGAGAATCTGAGCTCTCGCAATTATTTGACTTTCATATATTATGTTATGTTGATTGTAGTACACACGATACCGTACGTGATATGATCATTATATTTCCAGTCCTTCATTTCATAGGATTGCTAACCAATTAATATGCCAATCACATTTAAAGTTTTATGATGTCATGATCAGTCATAGGACGACTAGATCTAGATCGATCTAACAGTTAGTTTACAGTCCGAGGCGAAGTGGCTCTATATAATACCCATAACGGCGATGTGTCACAATGACATTGAATTAAGCCCCTTCTTTTCACGGAGGCTTAACTCGAATGGCGATCGAAGCGTTACGTTCATCAAGTTAAGCCCCGGCTAGAAAGGGCGTGCAGAGGGCTTAAATCGAAAAGGGCTTAGCTCGAAGGGTTTAATAACTCGAAAATGTCCGACCCCTCGGTTTGTAGCACACTGGTTAGGTCATCTGTAACTTTTATTAGTTAATTTTCTTTCAGTCCTTTGACTTTGCCACCACTATACCCCGTGAGAAATTCACAAATAAAATGACTATAAAACATTTGATCTAACTTCTGTTTCTGAATATACTAATTAGTTAGATGATGTCCGGACTGTAGAACATCTTTGCACACCAGAAGTATATGAAAGGGGCTAGCCTGACGTGATCCTTACTATATTTATAATTATAGCTTTTTATTAAGTTAACATAGTACTCAGAAGTACTGATCAGCATCTGGAAGAAAATTCGACCCGGTATCCCATTACACTTTTTTCGTTTTCACTAGCCGGCATCATCGCCACGAGGGCTGTACGAAAAACACAGATAAAGTAAAAACTGGTCTCAAGAGATCGGGCCTGAAAGAATGTTCAACAGATTACCAGTCCTCGTACCGGATCCCACCTTGCAATTTTGTGCGCAAAATAAGACGTCCGTTACCAAGGCTGAGAAACCCAAATCCACCCCCTATGGATTTCCGAACCATAACAAACACGGAGTATGTTCAGCATAATGATTTTGAAGGTCCTCCGAAGCCTGTCAAGGTAAGTGTAATCAGTTATAGTTGTCACATTCAAGGGTACCTAGACGATCCGGCCTTGTCTGAGATCTGAAGTCTGAGATAATAGGGTTGAAACAAATGAACCAGTGTCATAACATTTTAATTTTTCGTTTCATGCTATATTTTTAAAACATTGCTCGATTTACTCTCATTATATATATTAAACAAACATGTTTTTTCATCCTAATATGAAATCTTGATGTTTTGACTGTGAACTCTGTTTAATAATAAACTACAAGTCTACAATTGTTTGAATAATGGTTGAAAAACTTTGCATGCACACTCAAGAAAGGCTTATTTTTATTTTCTATTGTGAAAACTTTTAGCTTGAAGACAATCACCAGCCGGTGTCAAACGGAGAATTTGACGGCAAGACCTCGTACGCTGTTGCCTACACAAATCGTGGCCAACCTAGTCAAGTCAAACTTACTCGCCCGGTTAATAGTGCAACACAGCAACCTAAGTACAAATTCTCAGATGAGACCACCCACAATGCAACATTCAGAGCGAAGAAAGCCGAGCCGACTACGTGCTTTTCCGAACTTCCCTCGTTCATGGGTTCCATACTTTACCCAGACCCAAAATCTGAAAATTTGCGTACTGTTAATCAAGAGTCGTACCAAGGAAAATTTGCACCGAAGAGTGAGTTTTGCGGACCTCGAGAAGCCGCCATTAAATTGGGAACTGAGGGTGAATACGAGCATGAAACAGTACATCGTGCTACATACAAAAAACACGAAGAGGATTTTAAGCGTTCGCCGAAAACTATAAAACCGACCATAAAGCTATCAGAACGAGTTAAGTTCGACGCAACCACCCAGGCACAAAGAGATTTTCCAAGTTATAAAAAAGGTATGTAGAAGAAAAACGAGCTGTCTAGAAGCTTGTATGTAGTTAATTGGTTACCTACTAACAGGATATATAGCAGGGAGGTGGGGGTCAAGGAAAAGGGAATTAACTAGTAGGTGGTGAAATAAAAAAGTAGGAATTGGTAGAAGGGTCTGCGGATCCACCCCGAGGAAAATACTCGCATTTTTGAGCCTCTTGTGCTTGATTTCCTGAACGAACATCAAAATTAAACGCCCAGTATAAAAGCAAGGTTTGGTTAAGGGAATATCAAAACACTCTCCTGAACTAACTTATTTCCCCCTATTTATAGTTTATATCGTAAACAGGAGTGAAACTGGGGTAGGGGGAAATAGTTCAAACTGAAGGGGCAATATGGGGACTGGGGTGACTTGACTGCCTATGTATAGAGGATATATAGAGGATCATGATTACACGAGCGAGCGCGAGAGCAGTAGTGGACGATGATGCAGGATTGGGAGGGTCTATCGATTTTCTTGCTGCTTGGTACTCCTATATATATTCTCTCCATATGAACACTGAGAGTTAGCAGTTAGATGGAGCAAGTTTGGTAGAAATTTTACAAAACATATTAAAGTTGTCGACGTCCGTTCGAATTTTCCAACCAACAACTAGTAAAATCTGGCATTGGGTAGCCACTTCAGGCATTAGAGACGTTCTTTCGCGAAGGTCTTTCGCCAGGAGGTTCATACTTCATACTTCATACAATTTATTACGACTCCCCTTGTCGGGGCTATTCTGCCATAACTACTACAAAAACGATTATACTACTATAAAAACGATTATGCTACTATTACAATTATAAATCTAAAACTACGAATACGATTAACTAGTTAAGTTTATGATATAGTTTGCCAGCTTCTTCTTAAATGCGGCAGAGTTATCAATAGATTTCAAATTCTTTGGTATACTGTTAAAAGCTCTAGCGCCTCTAGCGAGGTTAGCGCCTTAGTGGCCCATTGAGTAGTGACTAGTACTGCAACAACCTATAACCTCATGTAGTATTTTAATACAGAGCCAGAGGGTGGCGTAATGAAATCGAACCTGACTACTAAGTAGCAAAGACGACACATTCGGGGCATATAATTTTAGTTTATGCAAGTCTGTGTAGCAGATGCAGTATAATATTAATTCTATGAGAGATACGAGACGAGATTTAACAATGCATTGTCTTTATTTTCCACTCCTTTTAAATCTAAATAATTACAGTGAATAACTTCAAAGATAAACAAATTAACTAAATCCAAATCTAAATCCATCAAGTGCTGACCATCAATACCGCTGACCTGCACCACCCTCGCGTCTTTTTGTGGAACGACCTACATAGACAAGAGAAAAAACAAACAAAACTACCAACAATGCATAGGGTGGGAAAAAAAGGGAATGCATTGTCTCGTATCTCTCATATAATTAATATTATACTGCATCTGCTACACAGACTTGCATAATCTAAAATTATATTTCGAGATTCTCGACTTCAATTTAACAATAATGCATGTTTAAAGCTATATAGTTAAGGCCTGTACGCTGATAAAACTGCATTACCAGGTGAAACGTTAAAATGAGGCCTATAATAGAATTTTGAGAAAGTATTCTAATATCTTCGAAATAGAGATTCCCTGCCTTAAAGCTTCAGAAGTAGAAGCTCCCCTAATCAGTATCTATGCCTGACAACTGCAGCTGATTCTTAATCCATCTCGCTAAAGTTGATGATACGACAGGATTATTAATCTCCGGTTTAGATGTTTTAGATACACCAGGGAGCTTAAACAATACGCCGTCGGGGTGATATGTTCGATATCGTAGATCTTTTTTAGCAAGATCAGAAGATCTATCTGGAGCTGTGAGAGCAAGTAAGGTTACCAACTTGAGGGATAAATGCTTAAGGCTTAACTCCTCATTACTCCCCAAAGACTTAATATAGCCTAGAACCTGAGAAACTCTCCAAGTATGCAAATACTTCGTTTCAGGAGGTCAGTCAAATGAAATATCCATTTTAGTAATTGGGATACTAATGGATGAGCCCCAACTCTGCTGCTGTCAATCTCAGGTAAAACTGCTGACAAAGCTGAACGGTAGACATTAATATATAGTCCTATATACCTTTCCATCCTTAAACTGATCTTTGAGAAATTCATTGATAACAGATGTATTTTCTGAAGTGTTTATCCTGAATAAAAATTTACTCTATCTATCTATCTATCTATCTATCTATCTACCACATTCAAAGATACTGAAATGGGATTGATTTTTCGTTGATTACACCAGTTAACCAACTTACTCCAGGCTGAGGAGTAAGCACTGGTAGTGTTTCGTCTCCATGCTGCCAACAGAGTCTCTCTAGTTTCTTCTGAAACGTGAGTTGTTTCGAAGCGTTTGCTGACAGTTTCCAACCAGCCAATTGGAGACTGGTTAGAGGATGTGGTTGATTGTCGTTTATTAAGAGATCTGTTGACACTGGAAGTAATATGGGAAGATCCGTACACAACTGAAGTATTAATGGGTACCAAGGTTGAGTTGGTCAAACTGGGACTATTAGAATTAACTGTTCGACTCTCTGAGATACTACTTGTCGCAAACATCGACCGATTAAGGCAAACGGAGGAAAGGCATATCCCTGAATTTCCTGCCCGCTCATTGTAAAGGCATCTGTTTGTATGGCTAGGGGATCTGGTTTCCAACTGACAAACTGTGGAAGTTGGTATGTCAGGCGAGATGCAAATAGATCTACTTCTAATGGGCCCCATATCCTTAAGATTGCTTGAAACAGGGAGGGATTCAGTTTCCAATTCTTTCCCATCTAGTAGATTTTGACATTTCTTTCGAATTTTGCGAAATTTCTCCCCTGGTAGCTGAATGGTTAGATTGGTGGAATCGATTAGAAAAGGAGTCAACTGGGACTTCTTCTAGTTGACTATAAAGCCTAGGCCCTCCAGAAGGTTCAAGGTTGATGCTGCATGGTGTAATGCTAGGGTTTGCGATTCCGCCGATGTCGTCCAATGCCCCTGTCTTAAAGCAGCTACTACGGGCTTCATCAATTTTGTGAATACCCTCGGAGCTGTGGCTAACCCGAAAGGAAGGCAATCAAATTCGTGCATAGTTCCCTTCCAAAGAAATCTCAGATACTTTTGATGATCCTTAATTCCATATTGGAACAGTTATTCTCAAACTCATTAATAATTCATGAACCAAAAACAAAGAGAATCATAAGCGTGGAAGATGGTTTGAAATCAGAGGAAGAAATTTACATAAATTAAGTAAACTTTCACGTCGGTTTTCTCGCAAAATACACGTTCGTTTGAGAAGCAAGTTCAAACACTCGTAAGGAGGACTTCCTCCATCGTTAAAATATATTCAACTCTTCTCGGTGTTTAGAAATCGGAGGAAGTCCTCCTACTCGTGTTTGAACTATTAAGGTATGCATCCTTGAGATCGATTTTTACAAGGTAGTCGTCTTGTTTCAAAAGATCTCTCAAAATGTGGATTCCCTCCATTTTGAAGTGTTCGTAAGTTAGATACTGATTTAAAGGTTTTAAATTTATAACTGGGCGGTTCCCCCCATCTTTTTTGGGGACTACAAACTTAGAACTTATGAATCCCTTGTCTAATGGGGATTGACTTACAACTTGATGAACTGCTTCTTTTGTTAACAGCTCTTCTATCTTCTGGTCTAACACACTCTCCTGTGTTGGAGATAAATGGGGCATTCCTGGTCAGGAATTCTGAACTGGGGGACTCATAAGCTCTATATGGTGGCCCTGAATGGTTTGCAAAATCCAAGGATCCTGTGTGACCTTGTCCATCCTGGGATGAAGTAATTTAAACGCCCTGTTTGGTGGGCTGTCTGAATCACATTGGTTTGCAAAAAATCTAAAAACATACCTTTGGGTAAGTTGGTTGGACGTTGGTTCGTCACCGGTGTTTGGGTTTGAAGAACTGTGGGCTCTGGAACCTTCGGAATTGTCCTCGACCCCGTGATGCCCTACCTCTGGCTGCCATATACCCTCTTGGTTGGAATGGGCGGAACTGCCGGTTTGAATTCCATTGAGGGCCTCCACAGAGTCTTGAAAATCTTCTGAAGGCCCCTCCACGAAAAAAGGGTTTCCCAACTCTAGAGGCCTTTCCAATAGTCTCCGCCGTTTCTGAGCGGATCTTGAGGCGCTGTTCGAGCTTGGATCGAACAGTTGTCGTTGGGTGTCAGGGAAGTTCTCCTGAGCCAATGAGACCATCAAGGGGTTGATCTGTTTCAGAACTAGCTCTCGGCGATTCACCGATATGCGGACAGAAGCATCTCCTGTTAAAAGCATTGCCTTCTTTATGCAAATAAGAAAGTTTAGGACACTGTCCTTGTCCAGTCTGATCACACCGTCACTATTGCCTGACTCTAACATAGCCAGACGGTTTTTATACACCGTAGACAAAGGACCAAACACATCCAGAATGTGGTTTTGCATCTCCTAAAGCGGTTTGTCTGGGATGGTGATACCCTGGACAAATGGCTTTAGATATTCATCCATTGAAGTGGTATACACGGCGTTAACATCAGATCGAGGGGAAGCCTTGACCAGACTTCTTCGATCAAATTTGCTCAGTGGTTTGCTTGTGGTGGTTTCAAGGAAGGCAGACAGTTCCTTACTGGCTTTCCAAAGATAATTTGGTGACAGAATATTACCCTCAGTTATATCAGTGTCTATGTTTATATTGTCCTCAGTAAGAGTGCTGGTTGGTGCTCGTTTTGACCCTGGTGAATACGCTTCTACGTCAATCACCTCTGAGCTTCGTTTGTTGTTTAATATAGGACCTGTTTGGTCATCAGACACTACAGGATTTGATGTATTGATTGCACCCGTTTGTTCATCTGAAACTCCGGGAATTGATTTCTGAGCTGTACCCACCCGTTTGAACAAAAGATACTCCGGGATTTAATGTATCTCGGTTTGAGCAGAAAACCCAACAGTTGTGGTATTTGGGTTCTCACCCATGTGTCAGATGTGTTTGAGCTGCGGAGCAATATTACTCAAAATTGCTGTCGAAAAGGTTTGTAGCATTCGTGTTCATATCTTCGTCTTTGTCTTCAAGGTGGGATGGTTCGGGATTATTTCTTTCTTCCATCGCTTTAAAATGTTCTTGCTCCGCCATATGTAGGAGTGAAATAAAAAGACGCGAGGGTGGCGCAGGTCCGCGGTATTGATGGTCAGCACTTGATGGATCTAGTTAATTCGTTTATCTTTGAAGTTATTCACTGTATTTAGATTTAAAAGGAGTAGAAAATAAAGACAATACATTGTTAAATTGAAGTCGAGAATCTCGAAATATAATCCTAATATTATATCATATCGGTTATAGGTGCGTTTCCTGCTCCGGCTAAGCCATGTGCTCCCTATCCAGCAACGGTCAACCTAGCAATGAACACCTCCCATGATTTCACAACTACGAACAGAGAAAGATATAAAGGCCAATGGGATGTGAACCTTATCAAAGTGAAACCAAATGAATCCCGTTATACACCACCAAAGGAAAAGTTCCACACTACCACACAAACGATGGCTGATTTCAAGCCAAAGGAAATCACACGTGTTCATATTACAAAACCTGTCCAAAATATCCCTTCAAGTAAAGTAAAATTAGCTGACGAGACTTCATACAAAACCCAATTCCCAAAATACAACGGCATGGGTTCGTTTAAAAGATACGGAGACTTTCACGAGCAAGCTTTTTATCTTAAGCCCATTCAAAAGTTTAAAGGTGATTCGGTCACAGCAAAAGACTTTCAACAGCATGAAGCTATGCGTCCACGAACCAGCTTCAAGCCAAAGCAAGAGCTTAGCGGTGCCAAGGGAGAAATGACTGGCGAAAGTGTATATCGTGCCGCATACAAACAAAAAGAATCTCAAGAGTGTGCATACGTCAAATATTTGGCGGATCACAATAAAACTTTGGCACCGAAAAAAGTTGCTTCTGCATGAGACTATAGTAGAATTGGAAAATGAGTGATTAAAGTGCGGGGTATCCTGGATCCTGATGAATATTTGCTTTAGCAACAGTGTAAAGAAACTTTTTTTAATAATTATATAGATACGGAGTTTTATGAATAGATTTACTTATGCGAAAACTCGGTTTGAAATGCGTATACGCCAATCAGGAACGCGAAACAAATTTCTCACATGTGACTGAGAAAAACGTTTCGTCCATTCAGGTTTTCAGGCGATGCATATGATGACGTACGAGTAAATTCACTTAAGATCCGAATTTTCCCGTCTTTTCGTTCGGTATATATTTTGTAAACTATACCGATTTTTGCACGCATAATGGCGTTGATTGTTCTTTACGCATTATCTGCATGGAAGATTTAAAATGTAAATTTTCCAGGTTTGAGGTAGAGTGTATTATATAGTCGGAACTTTCCCACAGGTTCTTAAGCATTCTTCGTTACATTTCTATATATTCACAAACGAAATTGTCTGCATGCAGGATAATTTAAAAATGAATCCGTTTTTTCTCCGTAATATTCCTACTTTTTCAGATATTTGTGATCAAAGACATCTTGTTTTTCGCCATTTTGCACACTAGTCTTGACGCTTCGGTGTTTCACTCGTGTCAGTTTCCTTGACCGAGCTATGTAAATGCGTCGTGATGTCTGTTCTGAAAAATGTGTCGTGATGTCTGTTGACCAAATTTTGACGTAGCAAAGGCAGTTTTATGTTGGTTGGAATGTCTTGTGCCAATTCCAATCGGCAAACATAATAAACTGAAATTGACACGAACAGCGCGTGTTATGTTTTCATTCGGTTGCGTTATCTAACTATCTGATCTCTCTGACTCTGGACTAAATTGCGCTCATTCCACGAAATAGACCAATGTGTGCCCAGTCTTTCCCGATCTATATGTTGGGAGCGCGTCGAGGCAGCACTTTCCTTGCCATACTAACTCCTAATTAATGAAGTCACAACCAGTTATAATACTCCGAAGTGCAGGGTGGCGTAAATATATGTGGAAAAATTCTACATAGTGTGCGGTTCAATAGATGGTATTTGTTTTACGTTATCGCCGCCATGTTGGATGAAGTTGACAAAAAATGTTTGCTTGATTGAAATTCAAATTTGATCCAACTCTACATCCTTATTTATGATAACCGTTAATGTAAAATTTTCCTAGTTCCAGTCCTCCCGGGGGGCAAAAGGTCATCAGTACTTGGCCATACCTTTACCTATAAAGAGACCGGTACGAGACCGAGTGATTTTTTGTCCCCACTCAAGACTGGAAGTCTGGAACTAGATTAAAATTACCTGGGGTTTACTACAATATAAAACTACATGTGCCTGACAAATAGTTTACTTTTACAATCACATAGGTTGTTAAAATTAAACTCTTAGAGAAGACAGCACTTGATTTGTATGTATCGTCTACTACCCTGAATTAATTAATATTTAATTTGCTGAAGATATGCTTGCGCGCATGGACGAAAATTCGTTACAATGAGGGTATTACAGTGGTCTTATCCTGGATAAATGTCACTTTAGTTATCTTGGACAATAAAAAAGACTCTAGATCAGTAACAAAACTTGATTTCTAACAAAATAACCATTGTCTAACAATTGTTGACTATTAGCTGATTAGTTCAACTCTTCACTTACAATTTAAAACTCGCTCGAGTTATAAAAATGACTACCAATCTCAAGTACCTAAATAGCGTCTGAGTTTAAATGCTCCATTAACTGTACGATTTATTGTGGTCGATTTACGTTCGGAAGAAATATGCTCCTTCAGTAGGATCAACCAGAACTGGGTGAGAAGTCAGCGTCATGCGATCTACCATTCTTCATTCCCACAACGCACCAAACTATTTAGTTCACCAATTTCAGAATAATTTATCAAGAACTCCTGGGTGAATCGGTGTAAACTTTTGCAATAACTTCTTTGGTGAGATGATCGAAAGCAATTGATCTAATATGTTTGTGATCTGCATTGTTGAAAGAGCTAGTCGCTTGCTTTGCAGCCTCTTTGAAAGATTCCTTGGCAGATTTACTTGATCTGAAAGGGACAGTACTTAGTTGAAATCAGAGGAATATGCAGGTCTGAACTGGCCAGCTGATGGCGAAGAATCCGATTCACTGCCGGACTTATTTTCCTGAGTTCATAATCTATCCAAAGAGAAATACAGTCTATTGAGTCCCTCCTCTAGGAAAGAAATGCTGCTCAAAAGAAAACTTCTTCACAGACCATCCAACTAGGATTTGATGTTGTCCAATTTCCTGCCGAACAACTTACGACATTCCTCGTCAGTGACATCACCGGACGGTGATGAAGACGTTTGACTGTCTGGTCACGGATCTTGTTGACACGGATACCAACAGTGTTTTTTAAAACGCCGCTCACTATTTCAGACATATTTTTGTGATCTTTTAAAAGAAAGGCAGTTTATATATCAGCCATGTATGCGTTTACAAGACAATACTAAGCATGCAGTGTGAGCTAAAGATATTACTATAGGCAACAAAAGAAAACTAAAGCCTCGTACAGACGAGCAAGTTTTCCTTGACGAGTTTATTTGTTCGTGCCGTACGGCAAACAAGTTTTTCCGATCAATTTTTCATAAGCTGGTATGACTAGCTTTTAAACAAGGCTCCTTGTCAAGGAAAACTTGTCATTTTTTGTCATACACACGAGCAAATAGAACTTGTTAAGGAAAACTTGCTCATCCGTGCGAGGCTTAATAGTTAAAGAAAATTAACAAAAATATAAGGAAACGAAAAATACGTTACCCAAAGAGAATAATAGAATAGAACATAGTCCCTATAATACAGTGTCTGGAAACGCGGCAAACTTGAAAGTTTATAACCATATATGCGTGGGTTGATGTTGAGGGTGTACTGAGAGTGCACGTTTTCTGTGTTTTACAAATGTTGATATTCAGCTGCACGTATTTTATTGGCTGCTTCCTTCATTATGTTAAGAGAACAATGTGTTTATTGAGCGTGAAGGTGCACAAACATGAACAAAAACATAGAACAAAAGGTCTAGATGCGTTTCCAGACACTGTGTTATAGGGACTATGAATAGAAGGACAAATATTAGAAATAGAATAAAAAGAAAACAAAGCAATGATAAAATGTATCGGGTTAGGAAAAAACGCGAATACGGACGGGCGGGTGGATGACGGACGGACAGATGGTTAGCTTATGTTGTCATGACATCATCACGCTATTTAATAATCATATCCGCGTTTTAACCTTGAGTATATAAGAGAAAATGTACACCTTCGTCTCTGTTCACAATATCAAAGCCTGCGATAGAAAAGTGGTTATATTTTACCACAAAGCTGTTATACATGTAAAGCCCTAGAAAAACATACAAAATTATATTGGGAGAAAGAGTTCTGGAGAAAGTGTTCTGGATAAAGTGGACCAACTAGATATACTGTCAAACTATGGTCAACACACGCATAGACTCATTACACCCCTATAAATGTCGTCCTGGGGTAATAATCACTAACACACTGCTAATACCCAAAGGACCAGTTGTAATCCTCCACGACATCGACGACATCGACCTGAATGACGATATATTTACATCAAATAAACTTGCTCTGTGCCTGTGGGACTGAAGTTGACCATTGGGAACAATTCATCTTCACACAACGTGTATTCCCCACACCCATGCATTTTTTCAACAGTCAAACAGAAGACAGCTTTCACGTTATGACAGTAGGACATTTGTGTTCAGTTGAGCATTACCATCACTCATACTACAGCTAGAATATCATGGAGGCCACGGAAAACCCTGCAGTACAGGAAACCCTGATAAGGCTGACAACCAACAGCTTCCCCGTAAAGCTTCTATCTTATAAGTTTTAAATATAGGAGTATTGTCAACACGCAACTAACAGTGCTGATTATTAAGGCAGAGAAAAAGATGAAATGTACATGATTTGTTCATGATCTATTCGAATATACAGGGTGTCCTAAAAATACCTCCCACTATGTTTTGTGGATTACTGTAGCATGAATATTAATTAATAGAAGTTTCGGATTTTCATTTTGGATCAGTGAAATAACTACCATATCATTTTAACATTATGATATTTGACTGATGAAACTAACCAACAGTTTGCCTTCTAGAATCGCTTATTAAGATGGCGACACCAATATTCCAACTTGTCCAAATTATGGAAATTATTGACATATTGTATATCCTGTATATTACATATTATACTGTATATGCTCAGCATTATCAGCATTGAAGCAAAATCTTTTGTGTTAATGATAAAAAAATATCCGTTAATCTGGTCGGATTCTGTAGCAGCTGAAACTAGCTCGTGGGCAATAGGCTTCTACAGATTGTGCTCGGCAACTTTTTGGCAACTTATTGTGTTTGGAGCAAAAAGCATAATTTTCGGAAATTTCCAGTGAAAACAAGGCAAGAAGTGAAGAATATGTTTTGTATTTGTTTTTCCAGAATAATTCAGGCCGAAACTAGATTAGGCGATAACTGAATTTGGCCCGAGAGTAAACAACTGAGCCAGCCATCCACCATTCCAGCCGATATTCCATTTAGTTTAGTTACCTAGGCAACATTTTGCATTTGAGGTTATAAATAACTATGGCAGAACAAGAAGAATTAGACGATGACGAACTTGCACCTGGAAATGATCCCATTGCATTGGGGCAAGGTTTAAGGTTCCTGAAAGTGCTGCAATAAGTCGGAATCGAAAACTCAATGTCAACGGCGGAAAATACAGACAACGAGGACTGGGAGGTATCGAAGCTACAACAGTAAAAAGTAAGACTTGTCCTTGGGATAGATTGAAAGACTTTCCTAAACAACATTTTGCTGTGGTAGAATGAAAATTAAGATGTAATGCATGCAGTGAAATTATTTCTTTGAAGAAAAGCTCTATTGAAAAACATGTCAAGTCAAGAAAGCATCTAAACGGAGTGGAAAGTATTGCGAAAAGCAAAAAAGTTCAAGTTCAAGATCTGAAACCAACTGCAGATTCATTGGAAGAGTTTAGAAACTACCACTTTCTAAATGATGATAACTGCATTGCAAGCTTAGTTAATCGTTAATAATTGTGTGTCAGAACTGAGAAGTTATTCAAGTCAACCTGATGGCATAAGCAACTGTTATACAATATAAATTTTGCTAGAGACTAAAGAGTGTTTAAAATATAGGTTATATCTTACTTTGTGCATGCTCTTTCTTTTGCGAGCAACTTTTCACATTTTAGGAGCAACTTTTTCAATTTTCGAGCAATTTTTGGGCAACTTTTGAGTATTTCTAGAGCACAATTTCAGCATTTTCGTGGGCAAGCTTGATTCAATTGATGGCAGCGGTTCATGTTTTGGTTTAAAACATGTGGTAGAGTGACATTTGAACTAAATGTGAGAATCATCTTCAGAGATATGAAAAACAATTTAATATTAATTCTGCCATTGCAGAGCGAGAAATTCGTTGTTGACACCGGACGTCCCAGCTCTCTCAATAAATGCGGCTTTTCCGCGAGAAAAAGACAACATTGAATAATTGGCCATTCCATGGGCATGGAGGACTGTGTGTTTCAATTGTTTATACATAGGAAGTGATCAGAATAATTATTGATTGCCCCATATGTGTAAAGTCATAGACTTAAAACGGGTTAATACCTCGTATTGTTTGACCTTTCCTCAGCAAAAAGCTGTTGTCCGTGTCGGTGGTTTTCTGATTGTGCGGAACAAATCTAATGCTAATAAGCCAGTTTCGACTGCGCTTCCAAATGACGCGTTCTGCGTCGGGATAAATTGCAGTTGAATCATAACATCTACTGTAGCTGAGATTGGAGAAGTAAAATATGCATATCAAAGTATTGAACTGTTCAATCGTCATTTGTGTTTTACATATAGCCACAACAGAACGGCATTAAATCATTTTTGTACTAGCATATTTTATCTTCTTTGTGAAGCAAATAAAGAAAGGTACACTTATCCAATTTAAACCGAGTCAACCGTGCGGGAACTAATTGTTCTTCGAGCAAGTGTTTAAATATTCAAATGTTGAACAGGTGATATGCATATTTTAATTCTTCCAGTCTCAGCTAGATGTTAGGATTCAACTGCAATTTTATCCCGACGCAGAACGCGTCATTTGGATGCGCAGTCGAAACTTCGTACTGGCTTATAGGGCTTCTATGATCGTTTCAGTCGGATGGTAAGGCGAACTCCTTTACCAAATTTAAAAAACACCAATTGTCAACAATGTGAAGGGGCAGTGCAATTATATATAGGGTGTGGTGAATTAATATAACGTGCTACGTGGCATGACTTATAAATACCATTTTTTCCCTATGATCGCACTTGCCGTGATCATACCGTTAGTCGTTGCTAAATGGGAGGTTTCGAAGATGGCCGCTGGTTTTCAAGATCGTTAAAACATGAAACAATCAACAACCAAGCATGCACCTGGAACAATCCTAAACCTTACTATAACTTTAGCACTAACCCTAAAACTAAAGATCTGAGTTTAAATTTGGAACTATCTTGTAAATTCCTTCTCGTCCATCCCCTATACTCATTCCCACTATTAACTGATATCAAGATATACAAAGTACCATAAAATTATATATCTTCTCTAAAATCTATCACAATATACTTAATGTCCTATATTATATACATATATATCACATTCTGTACACGTATATACTTAGAAGTCCCATGACATGTACGCATTTGGCTCATAGTACTGTCACATTATAGAGACGACCAGTAGGGCCACTCGGCGATGCAACATGTAGCCGGCTTTTTATGCAAAAATATGCAGTTTACTGGCCAGGAAAGTTAGTCCAGCTTGCTTATTGGCCAAGAAAAAGCAATTGACTGGCTGCCAATGCGTAATGAGCGGCCACACAAAATTTCAAATGAGTGGCCCTACTGGTCGTCTCTATACTGTGGTACTGTATTTCCAACTACTCTATCTATGATTGAGCGGTGACTGGAAATTGTTTACTGAGTTACAGTACGTACATTCAGAGAAATAGCAATTATACTGTACTTTACTGTATGCGTTGTATTCGCCTGGATTCTATTTGTGATTGAATTGACTTAAATATACAGTCACAATCTCGCCATCGAATTGTGGTCCACTCATGAAGCACCGTCGGTAGTTAAGTGAAGTAACCTGACGAGCTAGCACTACCTCAATTCATGTTGATACCTGGATTGTCATCATGTGTAGAACTTGCACGCACGGAGCAAAGTGGGCACGAAACGCAGGTTGCATGCGGCCCAGTGATATCTTTGTCGGTATTATAATGTTTGAGATTTCGTCGGTGATGATGGTTTGAAATCTGTATCCAAAGCCAACTGATCAAGCCTTTCTTGATTGTCAATAACTTGAAGTTGTCTGAAATGATATATTGATATATTTCAGCTTTACAGTAGTTGTCTAAAAAGAGCTACAGTATCTCATTGACCGTGCAATGGAACGTTCCAATGCACGGCCCAACAATGGATTTTTGTATATACTATGCGTTTTGTTCCATTGCACGGTTCTGTGGATCGCATTAAATTCAATCTCGTTTGATGGACTGTTTTGAATGTGTATTCATTTTATAATTAACTCAATAATTGATTCAATAACAATGCCCCAATATTTTCTTTTGATGTATTACACTAATATACTGAATGTTTATGAGTGTTTTAATGAAGAATTAATAGAATATTGGCATTCATTTAACTCTACATTATCGTAAAATAACAAATTTTTACACCTGCCATTTTGCTAAACACGAATGATGAATATGCATTAAATTCCATCAGCCTCATTATGGAATTAGGGCTGCTAAGGCGTTCACACTAGCCACGGATATACACAACCTGTAGTTTGGGTGTAATAGGCCCTTTTATAGATTGAGATTGGATACCTCTGAGCCCTGCCCTGCTCTCGTAAAAATTGGTACTTTCAAATTGACTAAACCTTGATCAAGGGGCATCTGATCATCTGATGTGGGGCATCCACGACGCAACAGATGGTGCAAATTATCACGCCCAATAGCAAGCTCCGTCTCATTTGTGACCTTGTGAGTACATGAAGTTTGCAATTTGGAAATGGCCTGTCAACACAATCTCATAGGTTCAACAATTAATCCAACCCCCCCCCCCCTCCCTCCTGCTGGGCAATACTGTATGTGGCCTGTTTTTCTTTTCCGCTCCAACGAGGGTTTGCTAGAACGGCGCTTCCCCTTACCCTCTATAACCAGGGTCTATAACTCCCAATGTTAAGCTTCAAATTGTGTATTGTCCCAGTCGGGCCACAGGGCCAGATTGGGGATTGAACGTATTAGCAGGCGTCTTGTTAGTTGTTATTCACTTCAAACCGGGCGTAAGTCTGTAACAATCCAGTGCACTTTTCGCCGTCATTTCCAGCAGTTCTCCAACTGTACAGTAAAATGCACTTGAACACACAATCGGGCCACACGATACGGACCACTCATTGTATGGCCGCCATTATTGAAAATCGATTGTGACTGAACTATATAGGTCACTGGCCATAATCGTGAAATTAATTGGCCCATATCTTTCGGACTTGGGTCACCTGTAGAAAGTCAAGTTTGTGACATCGGACGGAAACTAGAAAAGACCCGAGGCATGTCAAGACACTGTTCGCCTTCGGCGGCCAGTGTAATGGCTATGTTCACGATACCATTAGGATTTTCACGGATGGAAAAAGTCGTATAGTACAAAAATCTACGGCTGATCATGCAATGGAACTTTCCTTTGCACGATCATGAAAATGGAAATTTTCTTCAATATCATGCACGTGATCATAATCAGCCAATTAAATGACGACAATTTAATAAGGTGTTATATAAAAAGAAATAATAAATGTTTTCATTCTTTCAATGGTAACAAGATTTTCATTCGGTAGTTTCGGTAAAAGATGGGGCAGTTCCATCTTTTACCTCATGAGAATATTCTTACCATTGCACACTTATACACACTCTTTACTTGACTAATTATGCAAACGTTATTAGTATAATATAACAACCACTATAGTCTCTTACCTCACATAGTTATAGACTTCACGCAATCCTTTCGATATTGTTGGAGGATCGACCGCTGGAAATAATTGAAGCATAATAAAATTAAATATACATTATATTATATTATATAAAAGCAATACAAAAACAAATGCGAAATGATCATAAACTAACTACCACCATGCCTAAATGAACAGGTGTCAAATGAAATTAAATATATAACTAATTTAGAATAACTCTGTATTAGTTTTATTATTGCAATATATCGTTGTGAAATTGCACAACTCTTCTTCATAAATCAACTTGTTAATACTTACTTAATGGATTACTTCTACAGAATTGTACCAATTTAAGGGTTGATGCTACGAGTCTCTATAATGGACAAGAACGTAAGAAATTGGAAAGTAATGTTTGTAATGCAATTAATGGTACATATTAAGGGCATGTTTACGTCTTGCTTTGTTGCCGATTGTTTGAGATTGAACTAGATCTTGTTTGTCCTATCCAATTGTATATGCTTAAAGGCACAGTATCCACTTTTGACCGAAGGTAATGTGAGCATGCGCACAGAATGCTGACGACATATTTAGCGGAGGACTGACTTCAAATTACAATAGCCAGACTTAGTAGGGGAACAGGTATGCGTCTGTTTCAAAAAGCTGATATAATAACAAAATATAATGTAAAATGCTCATACCATCTTAGTAAAGTTCACGAGTTGATCGTTCGTCAACGTTTCGCTTCCTTCATGTGCAAAGGTCATGTCTAATAAATGGAACAATTAATATTCAACATGAAAATTCCCACCGCCATGCAAACTTAAATATTTTATTTATATTTAATTTAGCTAAAACATTCATCATGAGTTGCGTCATGTGCATGTACTGACGGTATATGCAATCCCGTTCTACTTCAAAGAATCGATACTCTCTCTTCCGCACAATTTCAGTCCTAACTTGATTGCCACTAAATTTTAAAATTTGCGGACATTTCAAAGAAAAATATAATTAGACTGAATTAGTATGTTCATGCCGTACTTTATGTAGCCTGCGTGGCAGGCGTTCTATTGTTGGGGAGGGAGTTTTGTTTAGAGCGCTCACCTAGCGCGCGCTCTCAAAAAAAAAAGAGCGCGCTCTAAACAAAACTCCCTCCCCCACAATAGAACGCCTGCCACGCGGGCTATACTTTATGTTACCTAGATAAAGCAAATGACACAGTAAGACAAAAATACATTGCGTACCTTTAATAAATAGTGGAACAAATGGAATTATTGGAGGATCCAAAGAACCTATAAGGTATAATATTAAGAGTTGCCAAAGAATACACGAATATATATATGTTATTTACCGGCTGGGAGGTCCGTACTGGAAAAATATTTTCCCGAAGTCTCAGAAGCGGCCCGAGACCGAAGGTCGAGGGCTTCTGAGCTGAGAAAAATATTTTCAGACAATAAATAACGTGTTTATTTTTTCGTGTTTATTTCTTCACTCCTTTGTTTGTTTTGGCGCGAAAAGTTGCGAGAGGTCCGTACTGGTGTGATACGGACCTCGTACTCAGCCAATCAAAAGGCTCTATTTTAGTTACGGACCTGAGTTACGGACCTCAAAAAAAATAAAAGATAATCTCCCATTAAATCAAACTTCAAAAATCCAAGAAAACTTTATCAACCTACCCATGGATAATCTGTATACTCTGTGATTCCTGGATGGGTTCTAATTTAATACATAAGGATAGGATACACATAATATATCGTTTGAATTTGAGTACATGCATGTGACTGCACACACACAGTATGATTATTACTGTACTCACCAAAATTCCTGAGAAATCGTCAAACATTTTTCGGAATTTCGTCGGTAATCGCTATGTAAAAACGAAAAATGGAATGATGAACTTTCCTGCGGATTTTCTATTCCATTGTTCAAGTGTGTAGTCAGCATAACCTTGCAGGGGGAGGGTAAATATATTCCAGGAACATTTCGTTGTGCATCAACAAGAGAGCTCAATATTTATGTAATATGTATATGTAGGATATTGAATGTAGTGCTGCTCTCATCGGGATATTTTCGTAATCGATTAATCGCTGTCAACAATCGATTAATATCGATGAATCGTATTGAATCAATTATAAATCATCACACGCCCAAAACGTGACGTAATTAACGAGAAAATGTGACGTTTTGAAAAGTAAACATCGCGAAAAATTTTCCCCTCTCGACCGTTTTTTGCAATAATGACTCTAGGCTGGGAAAATTAGGGAGCGCACGCACGGGGCTGCATGATAAATGCGGGATTGCGAAAGAGAAATATTCTTACATAAAACGATACAATTTCGTATTTTCCTTCTTTGCTGCATGGTATACTTTAATAGTTATTGCTGAAATACGATCCATATGAGGCGTAAAATGAAACGTTGAATTTTGGTCTTGTCCTTCCTTGCTCCTCATATCTCGATGACCGACAACGCCAAAAAAAATGCACTCAAAATGTGAAGGTTCAATTGACTCCAGTGATAGTGATGTCGGCATCATTAATGTGTCATTCAGTATGTAGTATGACTATGTATTTAACCATGAATATGGATAACTTGAAGGAACATTATATGCAAAATAATAGCAATGAATAATAAATCTAAAAGCATATATTACAACAAGTTTATCTTGCCATCAGAAGCGTGACATAAGGCAAAGTACTTTCCCATCTTCCTTAGCCTTTTGTAACAGCCTACGTTCATAAGAATCATGAACAAACTCTTTCTTCAGACGATTATACTAGGCCTGACGGTAACTTTACTCGCCTTAACTCGCCGAATGAATCGCAGAGTTAAGGCGCGAGCATAAGGCGATCAAAAGGGCGATTTAAGGAAATGACTTTTTTAATGCGAGTTAAGGCGGCGATTTAAGCGATTTTAAGGCGAAGGCGATGTTGCGGCGATAATGCGAGTTAAGGTTAAAGGCGATTTATTAAGGCGATTTAAAAATTAATTGATTTAACCGATGCGATTTAAGGCGATTTAAGGCGATTTAAGGCGAGTTAAGGCGACTTGAGGTCCCAGAGCAGGCCTTATACTCAATGTGGTGGATAGCTTCTGCCATCTTGAAAACATTATCCAGCAGGCATTTCTCTTCCCTTTTCCCGCATTTCTCGTGTCGCCCGTGCGTGCCCTCCCTAATTTTTCGCGTGCCCTAAACGACTGTGGAGGAGGTAGATAATGACTTGTTTCAATAGGCCTATCTTAAATTGACTGCATGCAATGAGAGCACCAGAATGCTTATCTGGTCGCGCGCATTCTCCTAATTTCAGAAAGAAAGTTTAGGTAAATATCATGCTGTGCATGGTTGTTCTCAATGATGCGATTATTGTTAAGAATAATCGATTGCCAAAAAGTAATCGATAAATCGATTAATCGTCAGCAGCTCTAATTGAATGTGATATAAAAAGAGGATATTCCCCTGGGTGATCGTTTCGGTCAACATAATTGCGGCAAAAACCGTCTGTGAGTGTGAAACTGGCGTCTTCAGTAATATCTAGCTTGATTTTCCTTTCGTGGATGAATTGACTAAAATCTTACAGTTACTGTTCTGGTGCTATATACCGTGACATCCAAGGCTGTGGTAATTTCGATACACACAATTCGCGATTTCGCATGCAATGGTTAACAATAAATCCTCAAGACAACCGTGGCTTAATGAAGATCAGGCTAAGTTTACGTGGTTAAGTTTACGTGGTAACCACTTTCGGGAACATTGAAAGCATCGCTTTCCAGTGGTAGCGCTATAATTAACCCCCTGCAGTATTCTAGATGTGTAATCGGTATTTGATCTACAAGATATTAGACAACCTACCTCCCAAGTATGATTCATCCGACTTACAGCGGAATTATTCAGACCCAAAATAATGGCGAAAAACGTATTCCAATTCTTGAAATCTTTGCAACTGTAAAAATATAAAATGTTAATTTTTTGCCTTAGTCTGGCCATTCAGTTCTATTTCAAATTTTTATGCTTACTCTACTAAAAATGATAAGAAATGAGTTATGCATATAAGTTAATTAGCAAACAACGTGCAATCATAGCTTTCAAAATCATTTTTACTCCACTATTCTTCAGATAGTATTCAGTACAACTATACATATACATGTATTGACCAAATGTCTTACTTTGCATGTTTTGTTTACCAGGAAACATATTTCAATCAATAATCACGCTGCTTAAATTAATTGCTTCTGTCCTGCAGATATCGACTCTACAGACTACAGCTAGTGTACAGGTATTAATAAAATCTGTCAGCTTGGAATGACCTAACACAGGTAATAATGCGACTATATACGGACTTATGGCTAAAACAAACTAACAAAGGATCGTGCTCTCCCAATGTAAGTGATACCTCATATTTTATAAATGCAATAAATTTATTTGCTAGTGCACAGGCATTGTTCATGCATGAAAAAGAAAACATTCTTACTGTGCGGCAATCTTGATAAATTTCTTCATAAGTTGAACTCTTTTAGAAAGGTGACTTGCCAAAGCCAGCTCAGTCGCCACCCAAAACTGGATCTTTAAACAAAATTAAATAATACTTTCACTCTCCCAACAGATGCAACAACTGTGACGCCTGCATCCCGACAGTTATATATTTTCACGTCTTTCTCAAAAGATTTGTCACAGATTAAAATAAAATAAAATAGAACAACAAACCTCATCCAGCCTGTTTAAAAATAAATCCAAATTCGTTGTCACTTTACCAGGAAAGTTTCGTACACCAAATACATGGTATAGGAATTCGTACTAAAGAATGGACAGAATTTTCGTAAGCTGTCGTGGTTTAAAAAGTACAAAAATGATTAAAAACGAAGTATAGTCAGAAGTATATTATAGCGGGCAGTCTATTTTGTGAGGTCTAATGAGAACTTTAAAGTATATACATATATATGTGTCTGAGTATTGTACCACATGCGCTTGGTGAGGGCAAGAGTATGGTGTATAAATACGAAGTCACTCGCATCTATAGACTGCGTTACAAGGTGCACTGACGAGCCGTTGAACGGCGAAACATGCATGTCTGCAGATTTGACTATATATATATATATATATATATATATATATATATATATATATATATATATATACTACTTCACATATACAAGAACTCACCACACTGACAGATCTAAATAATTGATTTTCATATATCGTTAAATGATAGGCCAATTCTTTTGCACTGAGCTCGGTCAACGAGCTGTGAACTTCATTTTCGGGCCCATCTTGTTCAGGTAACGGAATCTGCAATGAATCAAGAATAATATAGTTCAACGATGCTGCAAAAAGGCAAGACGATTATAACAGCTCATTATCTATTGCCACTTGGTAAACAGTAAAAGCGTGGATAGTGCAGTGCGGTAAAGTATAACATGATTGTAGTATATACCTTTAACTTTACAGGTAGTTATGCGATACGAATAGACGTGCTGGAAAAGTCAAGTGAATTTCTTAGTTGGCTACAGTATGAGTTAAACCATGGCGGTGAGCGAATGGCACCCAATGGTGTGACATTTATATATATTATGAAAACGATCATCACTGCATGTGTTGTAGAATATATACAACCGACAATCATGGGGAATTACAACTTACACAATTCATCGATTATTACTTACAAGACCGTCTAGTTCTTCTTTAGGAACAACAAACAATCTTCCGTTAACACTGACACGAGAAACAATTCCGATATCGTCATATTTAAAAACTTGTTTTTCTAAAAAATAGATTAAATTTTGTGTTGCATAAGTCGAAAGCAATATTGTGGTGCGTGATTGAGTACAATATTGTAGTAACAGATGTGAACACGATTGTTTAAGGACACAACAATGCTATTTCATCACATCGTAATATAGCATTGTCAACCTACGTAACACGTGGTACAATTTGAGGAAGACCCAAATTTATATAAACGAAATTTCACATGCACTTTCGTTGGCAAAAAGAGAGTTTTTGTATCTGCTAACTTGTGAAATATTTATATAACCTAATGTATGTACGAAGGTAAAGGAATATATAGCACTACTCTTTAGAAGACTTGCACACAGGTAGGTATTTAATGTACTAACCTCCATTCGATTTCAATTCACAAAGAACACATTCGTCATCAATCCTCCATTTTTCACAACACTGTTTAACAATATGTCGCACAGTCGAGTCTCTACGACATCGAAATTTGGAGTATGTATGATCTGAACGGTAGACTTGAAATATCACTGTAAAAGAAAATATATTATATAGATGTTAATGTTAATTTCAATCACAAAGTTGTAATGCACTGAATATAGTACAAATGACTAAGTACAAATACTAGTTCGAGTGCGAATTGTGGGTTGGCCAATTACATAGACATTAACTTTTAGCGTGCCTACAATACAGGGTGGTAAGGCCAGTATCAAAAGGTGTGGCGTGGTCAGATGGTTATGGGTACCAAGATTACGTCATCGGTTTGATGACATTGAAATACAGTCGAAATATAGTCTTGAATTTTGTGTCTTGTTTTTTAAACAAGTCATGCATGCATAGTTACAGACATGAACTCGTGGCTTTAACAGAAGAGCTACAACCACTAGTGATTGTGCTTAATTAGAATTTTATTATTCATTTCTAATCTTTGAGATTTGATTGGGTGCAAAGCTCATTATCGCATACCGTTGTCACAAGCCCTAATAGGACAGCAATCATTTAGTCGTGTCGTAAACTCGTCATCCATTGACACTCGAGATTTATCAGAATGACTCGCATCCGACGAATCCTACAAAGAAATCAAGTACGTCATTTAGACAATCATGTTACCACAGCACATCATATACATGTCTGTTGAGTACTATTACTTACTTTGTTTTCGAGCAAGGCTGACGACATCAAATCATCGTGACCATTTGAAAGCCTGAATTACATATATAAAGGAAAAACTTGAGTAAAACAAGTAAGTACTGGTGAAATTTTGATGTGCAAAGGAAAGAGATTCCGTCTTGGAGAAAGAGATATCGTTCAGTTACACGACTTCACAATGATTTGTCTTAAATATTCAATATTTTGAGAACTGTACGGTATAATAGGCGATCTGAGGGAGTTTACAGAGGGTGCACAGCTCCATCCACCAACAGCGTATAGTATGTTAACAATGTAAGCACCATGATGATTTAAGTATACATGCGTTGGTTGATGCTGACGCTTTTTGGGGGCAGTAACGCTGACTTCCTAGTATGTTCCTGCGCTGTGACCTGGCCTACATCGGCAAGTGGACCCGTTAGAGCTTGTTGACTATTTCCAAATGTATCGACTTCTTGACGATGAAAATGTGCAAATATTCTTTAATTCCTTAAACAAATAGGATTTCGTTTCGGGGCACCATATGAATTTGGTAAAAAGTAAATAAGTGCCTTAATTGTTACTTCAAATGTGTTAACATTGTAATTACCGAGTATGATTGCATGTTTGATCAAGAACCTGTTCCAGCAGGGACAACTCGTCCGGCAAGTTGTCTTTTTCAAGATCACATACCAAACCCTTCAAAATAGAAAAGTACAAATGAGTAACAAATGTGTGAAACTTAATGAGCTACTTTGAAAAAATTGCAAGATTACTGGAATATACAGTATTTCGACTGTTTATTTGTCAAGGTTATCATCGTATATCCAGAAACAAAAAAGTTCGAACGAGTTTAAATAGTTCGTATGTGGTGTTGGTGGCAGAGTCGTTAGTGGGTATGTCTTTGATGCATTTTTCTGATTAAAATTACACCTCAGTCACATATAATAATAATAATAATTTAATTTATAGTGCGCAAGTTTCATTCATATATGCTCACATGCGCATAACATTCTAGATATTTACATGAAAGATAAAAATAGTTACGTGTAAGATAATCTAAACCAATTATCCATAATCAGTATAGACTATAAATATTATATACTATTAGTTTCATAAAAATATATATAAATATTGTTAATAAAATCACAGTATTATGTCAATAAATATTATAATAAGCTTTCCTAAATAAGTGTGTCTTTAAAAGTTTTTTAAATCTTCCAAAAGAATCAGCTTGTTGGATGTGTGAAGGTAAATCATTCCACAAATTAGGTGCTGCACATCCAAACGAGCGATCACCAAGAGTCGGTAATGTTTTGATGGTAGTCTTCTGGAGCAAGAGTTTCGAATTCGATCTAATGCTGTAAGATGATGGGGGTTTGATACTTATAAGTTCAGAAATATAGTTAGGTGCCAGCCCATGAAGTGCTTTAAAAACAATTAGTAGAACTTTAAAGTCTATTCGAAACTTAACTGGAAGCCAATGTAAATCCTTCAGAGTTGGAGTTATATGATCGAACCGAGAGACATTACATATTAATCTCGCTGCTTTGCACACGTTGGAGCTTGTTAAGCTGAGTCGAAGGCAAACCATAGTAAAGACTGTTACAATAATCTAAACGGCTTGTCACAAATGAATTGATTAATATTTGAGCGGTTTCATGTGTCAGAAACTTTCTTATCCTCCTGATGTTAAATAGATGGAAAAATGCCGCCTTACAGCATTTGTTCACGTTGGTATCACATTTCATTTGGGAATCAAACCAAAATCCTAGGTCTTTAGCTTCACTAGACGCAGTGACATAAGAATCACCAATACGCAGGGTATCAAACACAGTGCGAACACAGTGCAGGTTTCATATGCAAACACAGTGCAGGTTTCCTCCGGGCACTCCGGTGTCTTACTCTACTGACCATTAAGACTGGCCCTTACTCAGGAACTCTATAATAGGGAGAACAGTTCAAACTTGATATAGTTATTCAGCATAAATAAATTTAGTATAGTTTTAGATTAAAGAGATGATCACTTTACTCAATTATTCACTCAACCTCGTACCCAGGCTCTTTCCTCTACGGTCCTACCTCGCTGGAGGAAAGACCCTGGTCCAGGCTGGCCACTTGTCTTCCAGATTTTGGGAGATAACAATTGGGACCTATCGGGGGCGGCTAAAGTAAACTTGCAACATATTTTATGTTGCTAAACGTTGTCGATAGAAACAAAGAGTGTAATAAAAGTTACACAAAAGATTACCTGAAACCTTTTAATACTGTACAATGCAGCGGTTTTGGAAGTAAGTGTCATTGAGGCGTGGCTGAAGGTTTAGAATTAGTATTGTCAAAACATGTTTTTCTTCTCGAAGGCGTATAGTAAACATCCGCCGCCTTTTATATATTATGTAGGCCTACATTTCTTTTCCCTTTGGCTTTACTATGTTGTCTGTATCTCCTTATGATACGATATCCTTCTACAAATAACTGTTCGTTTGAAATTTCGCTGTTTAAATGTGTCTCTGTTAAGGCTAAGATCTCAAATTTGTAATTTCCCAATATCATTTTTACCTCATCAACTTTGCCCCGTAAGCTGCGAATATTTAATTGTGCTATATTCAATATATTCCCTCTAGCTTTCCGACAAGAATTTAACTCATTTAAGACAGGGCAATCAAAACATGTTGTATAACACTCTTCTTCAGAAGAAAAATACGAGTTAGATAGTTGTGGAAGTTAACATAATGTACATTTCCAGGTTGTACATGTATTAAAGTCCATAAAACAATGCAAATTCATATCTTTGTGCAAATTCCGAGGCAAATTAAATTGTCGTCGAATCAGTATCACTACCTACTAACCTAGACTAGTACCGGGTTAACCAGCCGGTTTGAACACTTCAACAGCAACACGAAAACACTTTAACAGCCAAAAAGTGAGAAAAATCCGCCAAAATCTTGAGTAAAGTATATAAATTTAATGTAAAAATATATGTTTCCTTCAAGATTTTTGACTTTTAACTTTCAAATTTAGCAACATGTTTTGATTAGGCAACGCCACTGATCTCGAACAACACTGGAATATTATATAAATTCAATTTTCCATGAAGGAAAAAAATAAAAACGTTATTTACCGTTACGGTCGGTCCGTACTGAAAAATATTTTCCCTCGGCCTCAGAAGCATCCCTCGACCTTCGGTCTCGGGCCGCTTCTAATACCTTGGGAAAGAACCTCCCAGCTGGTAAATAACATACAGTATATATATCTGCAGTATTACTAGATCTCTGTTCGTTATCCTTTAAATCTGAGGTGACAGTCCGAGAAGCACAAATTGTTGCAAGTATGAGGACCAGCAAAAGGCGATGAACACTAGGCGCCATTGTATAATGAACTAATATACCCCCTGCACTACAACTAACCGCACCAGACTGAAAGACTGATTGTGTAATTCCAGTAAGATTTTGAAACTTTAATAACTGAACAATCATGTTAGAATTACCTACATGTAAAATGAAGATTATATAGCATATTTTGCTCAGTATTCCCTGTAACAAATTATTTACATGGGACATTCGAAACGTACCTGTACATAATTCCAGTGGTTCGGTTTTTCAAATATGTGAAATATGATCAATGTTTACATAAAATTATATTTTTTGCTGAATAATATACGTGTGTGTCTTCGCTTTAAGTGTGAAAGTAACATTTGAAAATATTATAAATATCATACAGTATTCTAGTATATGTATATGATACAGTAGTCTATACAGTAAGCAAGCAGACGTGAAGCATGCAGTGTTACTTTTTATACATGTGTCGGGTCTATATCGAATCGTTCCACTTTACAAAATCTGGGAGACACGTGAGCAGCCTGGGAACGAGGTTGTTATTCACTATCAACTCCAAGCACCTACCTCAAGTAGCTGTTTGACGTGTTCATTTTCATAAAATATATGATATGATAGTTTGTTCCAGTGGAGAATGAAACGAACCAAACTGAAATAAATGCGAAAATTATCCGTAGCTTAATAAATGCAATAACACAATACAGTACACAATTACAGTTCTACTGCAAATCCCTACCGTTGCTTTCGTTTTCGGCCGATATCCCCAGGTGATTTCTTATCATTAGACGGGAAAGCGTGTTGTATCCTCACTGTACCATGATAACTGGACACAGATTAAGGATAACAAGATTTTATGTAAATATGATCTGATCCATTTAAGACAATACCATATATAAGGTCATCTAGTCGCCTTTCATATCTGCTAAAACAAATCGTTCCACTAACTACTATGAAGTACGATTAATTTTAAACCATGGCTATTTCATGAATTTTGAAAAAGTAAGATCAGAACTTATCGTATCTAGTGTCCTAGTTGTGTAAAACGATAACTTTTTGTGCCTGCAAAACGATTTTGAGTATCTTCTTATTGGAGTAGGCGATCCATTTTCGTGGAAATAGCATACCAGGAGTGTCATTACACGTTTATACTGTATACAAAAGCTAGCAGCCATTTTTATTTTCTCCTCCGGACTACAACAACATCGTAACTTCCTGCGACATACATTCGTTAGAATAGACAGTAGGGGGCGTAACTGTACTCCATCTTGGTTAATAACATCGCTAAATTTACTTTCATCTTGGTTAATAACATCGCTAGAAACTGACCTTCTGTTATCCATATAGTTAAACAAGATATGGTCTCAAAATTCAGCCTTTGCCTTTGTTCTATCTCTTTGTTCATGCTTATTCAAACTATTACACGGTGAAGACAATGCATTTTGTCTATCTATCGATCTATCTATCTATCTCTATCTATCATCAATCATCTAATGGCATCATCCGGTCGAACTGCTGTTGAAATAATAGGCAAAATTGAAAAGACTCGTGCAACTCGTGAATGGTGAAGTCGTCTCAAACAAATTGGGCGAGTTTCCAACCGTATTTCGATTGACTAATGATATGCAATTCGTCGCAATGAAATTTGCTAGTGAAAAGGATACTATCTTTTGAGTATTGAGCACAGATCTTCTTCGTTCATAAATAATGAAAACGTAAGAAGAAAATCATCCACCAATGTATCTATCAAAAGAAAATAAATCATGCAGCATATACTTGTACATGTAGTCTGGCGCGAGGTCTGGCGGCGTGAGGTCTGCAGGCGTTATGTTTATATTACAGGTTATACTGCAGGGGCCGGTTGTGTCAAATTCTTAACTACATTTTAACTACTCTAAAATTCGCGATTCTGATTGGTTTACTTTCCAACTAACTGTAGTTAACTTTAACTACTTTTTTATACAACCGGCCCCAGCCGCTAAATCCATTAAATTTCCATCATGGAAACAAGGGAGAATCGGCCTGGCCGACATATACTACAGTATCTAGATATTACCACAAATAACACCAATTTCTTGTTAGTTTATACCCATTCTCGGCTAAATTTTTAAATTGCTAAATATCGAAATATTTTAACGGTATTTTTCTTCTCGTTGGTGATTCTAAAATAGCGTGGACAGACATTTCAATAATCTTAGAATGGGTTATAGAGTTTCGGAAATATTTATAGAAGCTGCAGTGGCCTGGCCTCGCAGCATGTCAGTAAACAGAAAAGTCAACAGAAGAAATTCAAACGTCTGAACGTAGGCTACAGGATCAACACGCCCAACACTTGACGACGCTTACTCTTTCACCAAAAAAAACAACATACCTCTACAGTTACCCTCAGTTTCGTCGTCATTGTCTAGGCGAGTTTCCAAGAGATACTCGAGAATTGTCTCAGGTAAGCCGGTGGTTACATCATAGCTAAATTGAAAAAGATAATAACGTAAGTAAAAATAGAAGGTATGGTAAAATGGGGAGAGTAAGGAGTGCCCAGAGTGTTTACGCTAGACAATGAAATGGTTTTAGACCATGTTGGGAATCGCAGTAGAAACGACAGAGTATACATGTTAAAGGTGGTTCGAATCTAGTTAAGATCGAATACTTTTGTGTGGGAAGTTCTATTTTGATTACGGCGGCTATATGTCGCCCAATACTGTGCTGACGCACATGGCACGCGTTTGCTGACGTGACGAGTCAAGCGGGCTCAAAAAGTCTCCTAGTCGAGCTGCTAGTTAAGTAGGCACGAAAAGTCACCTAGCCTGCGCAACAGAGGCCTTTAATTGGGTATTACGGCCAAAAGTCACCTAGTCAAGCCAGTGCGCACAGTCCCCGGGTCGCGTGAAAAGCCACCGGTTCTCGTGAAAGGTTACCTAGTGAAAACAGGCTTTATGAGGAAGTGGAGACATCTAAACCATCACTACTATAGTTCCCATATCCCTGACCTGATCTGAATACTGTATGCCCAACCCTCTCTAAATTGACAAGCCAATAAAGCTGAGACATCGAATTGCGCGCGCGTAATTGAACGACCGGAGCGAAAGGATACCGCCAAAAGTGTGAAAAGATCAAACAATTCAAACTACCCGTCTATCAAAGGATCCTATACTGGTTTGAAAAGTTATAAACACGACAGAATGAAGGAAAAACAAAAAAAGTAAAAACAACAACATACCATTTGGGATCAACTTCATTTTCTGAAAACACAAGACTGCGATCTTTTTTCCTGTCCAGAATCAGAACGTCTTTAAGGTCGAAGCGTACGATGATCGAATCTTTTTCAAAACTCTGGTAAACAAGAGGACATGCTGTTTAGTTGCTTACACGTATAATGTTCATTGAAGATAAAACTATTGAAACTATTTCATATAATTCTGACATTGCAGAACAATAGAGATTTGGTTGTCTCTAAAGGGGATTGGGGTTGCTGCATGCATGTATTTATTTCATACATGTGCATATCTCAAAATTTCCCTATTTCCAGTCCTCCGTGGCGGAACAAAGTCATTACTTGGCCAAACTTTTGCCATAGGAATGGACTAGCACGAGTAATGTCTTCTTGACCCCTTGAATTAGTAAAATAGTGTATTAGCCAATGAAATATGATCAACGCTATGGGAAGCATTTTTTGTTTTTAAGTTCCTGAAATTCTTATTCTTGTTTTAGATATAATTTAATAGCATCATGATTATCATCAATTCCGGTCACGCCTTTCTAGATATATCTAAACGTTTCCTGATAAAATTTCCGTTTCTTGTTTTTACAATCAAACTATTTATAGGATACGAATTTGGTAACATAAAAATTAGAAGAATAAAATTCTATACAATATGGTACGGTTCGCACGCGCCATAAAAGGGGAAAAGTTGCCTCACGCAACCAACCAACCAACCAACCAACCAACCAACCAACGTTCTCTAGGCACCGGGAAAAGACGAAAAAGTCAACAGATGACGATATTTTGAGGCCGAAATGCACATGCGGAAAAGTCAGATGAAATTTTGATTGAAGCTAAAAGTAAAAGGAATTAAAATAAGAATAATTATAATAGAATAATAAAGAGTGACTTTGTTTCCTTCGGCCTTATTTTGGCAAAAAGGAATCCTACACTATAGTAGTAGTCACCAATGATTGGACCAGAGGAAAAAGGCATCCTACAGTACAGCAGAACAACATACTCCCTATTAAAATTTACAGAATACATTCAGCGGTTCGCATGCTTTCGTCATTTTTTTCTCTTGGGGGCAGCACTCGAATGCATGGTGAAGAACGAGGTGAAAAATTGCCTTATGCCTTATGTTTATGATGAGTTGAGTCCCAGAGAAAAATGGGCGTTTCGGAGGCTATAACTCGAAAAGAACTTAACTCGTGTATTATACCTGCCTCATCAATGGTGAATGGTCGGTATTCTATTTAAACAATGATGAATTATGGTAAATTCCCTTTGAGCTTCAATTGTATTGCGGCATGAAATCATATTAGTTGTTTTTGTAGTCAATTCATAATCAATGAAATTGGATTGGGCCTCACGAGAGTGCGAAATACAAGTGCCCGGCCCGCTGGTTTCGTTTAAGCTAGTCAAAATAGTCTCATATAAACAGGGATAAAATTCGTTACGGACCACGGTAAAGCAAGCAACCTTGGGTACCGCCATATAAACTCTATGTTAGATCAATATTGACTGCCCAACGCGTATATTTTTTCTACCGAATTTGTATCCTGCGGGCATGTCTTTATAGATAGGAAACACATTTCTTTACCAACAATTGTAAAATGAACATACGGCGCATACGTACTGCTTCATGCACAATGGTAAGGTGTATAACTTCAAAAAAGCCCTTGAGATACAATGGTCAAACAAAGTAAGACTTGTTGCGTGCAGCGATACATTGTGAAAATTAAATTGCAATTCTTTCTTCATCGGAAGCGACACTTGTTGTATTGTACAACAAAAGCAATATTAACCTCTTGAACAATGTCTCATAATAAATTATCTACCAGCACACCTAGACTTATTAAAATACTTCTCTCTGACATACGAGATTATCGTGTCAGTAAAATATGCGATAGTCTTTAGTTGTATGCTCTCCACAGCTATCTTTAAACACCGCTTACAAAGAAAATTTCGATGTTTCAAAACGACAAAAGCTGGGTTGTTCTTAATCTAAGCATATAGCTAATATGATTTCGACATCGGGTGGCTTTTAGCAAGACATGAGAAGTATTAGTAATGTCTCATGCTAAATATGCATAGTAATACAGGGGGCAATGATATCTCTTGACTTTATAGTGTATGTTGACTGTTGTCAGTGGTAACACAGTTATAGATGGTGGTGGTAACCGACCGATTTGTGCTCCTATAGGTTTGCCGAGTTGGGGAGTTTTCGACGATATTTTAGATACGGCACAAAGCAATTTAATAATACTGGAACAAATTGAGGGTTGCTTCGCGTGTGCCTAAAGGATATAAACAAAATCTCGACGTTTCGAGCTAAAGCCCTTCGTCAGGAGAAATTAGTAGGGCTTTAGCTCGAAACGTCGAGATTTTGTTTATATCCTTTAGGCACACGCGAAGCAACCCTCAATTTGTTCTATATGTCCGTGGCCGACGCTGAATTAAAGTCATTAATAATACTGGACCGTGCATTGCAAGATAAGGTCTTTAGCCTTTGGAAGCAGGTTGAAGTCTGAAACTTGTTTATATAAAGCAGTGGCGTTAATATTTTCCCTTCAAACTGAGTGTCACGTTCGAAATAAATATTTTCATTAAATACACGCAGGTTATACTGTAGTATGCATCAATAACAGTATACGAGTATTGGCACATAGATATTAAGCGTCGCCGTGAATCTCACTTGTTTTTACAGCTTATGTCACTCGCCACTCAGCAAAGTCACGCAACATTTTGAAATAGATAAAATGTAATATACGAGGAACAGTCGTTCTCAAAAGAAAACAGACGAACGTTCATGGCAAAGGCCATTTGTATTGCGTTCAAAACGCTGAATATTGTACCAAAAATGCGCCATTATCAACATCGTCATCGCTCTTATATAATATACTATACGAACATGTAGAGACAGTTATATATATATATTTTAAATAAGAGCCGTCATCAGGAAAGCATAAGGACAACTTGAATGGTAAAACCAAACACTACGTATCTAGTGTATAGATAAGTTAACTCAAGTACATATACTGGGTTAATCTGTATACATGTACTCTCGCGACGTATCAAGCATACTCAAATATATAATTGTCAATAATTCAATATGGAACGGTGTTATAAACCTCATTTAAGAGTCATTATTAAGGAACTAAACACGAGAATATTCCCAAAAACGAACTCTTGAATCAACTTAATATCTCACTTTATATGCATAAATTATTGACAGGAGACAACGTATGGTGTTGTGTTTTGAACGTTGGTTTTGACGGCCTATAATATATACTACGGGTTGTTTACAACGGCAGCGCTTTACCATTCTGAGTTGAAAAGCAAAGTTTAGAAAGTCAAGCTCCGTTTGTGCTGTGTCTTTCACAGCCCTGTTGCCATGTTGAAAGTGTCAAGTTAAACACAAGGTGGTTAGCGTAGGTGCGCATAAACAAACCGTAAGCGATTCAAAACATTGGCACACTCACCGTTGAGGTCTCTTGGTTGGTCACCTTCGAGTCCACGCTGTCCTCCTTCTTTACGAATTGACAGCCTACATCGTACATGGACCTGAAAAAGCGAAACAGATCCATATAAATAACTAATGACGGCCATACAAAGAAACGCGTGCATCGACCTTTTACAACGCAATTACCAGATATGAAAGCTGAGAAGTACCGCGCGATTTCTTAATTATCCCCGACCCGTTTCGAATATCACCTTACTGAATACTGATCATGATATCGATAAATGCGTAAATTTGATCATAACTTGATAAGACCTGGGTAATAAAATGGGTTAATCTATGACTATATATATCAGCTTGTTTAATATTTGCATGTTTGTCGAATGATACCCTTCATATAGAATTTGACAAATTAAAGCAACCCTCTTTAACTTATATATTACCAAATGCTTTACAAGAAGATATCAGTTCAGTATCATTGACATGGTAGTACAAGTTTTTAAAATTTAAGCTCCGTTGACTTGTCATGAAAGAGCTGAATGATTTACCAACGACACCAAAACGAAAAATATGTCAAAATACAGCTTTTATATTAGCCATATACGGCTATGCAGGATTTAGTTTTACATATTTCAAGTAAAACTTGCGTGATGATTCCATTTTCATTGTAGCCATCCAGGAACAAAAAATTGAAACCCAACAATTTTCCTCATATGATGCATGCCTAAGCTCAAACTTATATTATTATGGTCTTGGGTAAATAGTCACAAGGCATCTCGTTGCCAATCCAATATTATATTCCTCATACCTTTCCCTTAAGCTTCTCACTCGATTTTTACATCCGTTGAAAAACTGCTTAACATTAGTAAAGTATTTCCCTCTTCCACTAAAAGTCCGCCGACGTTTCGTCTTAAAATTATCAAAGGAAGCTTCAAAAGGATTTGATCTCGAGGCTGACTCTTGGCCAGCCGAGTCTCGCATCGCATAAGTGCTCATTCGATGACTTGATATCAAACCGAATCTTAACCGTTTTCGATGTGGATTATTTGTTCGCTGGTTCAAAACATACGGTGTACCTATATATACTCAAACCCAAAACATAGTCGCTGTTTGTTCTTCTCGTGGTTTTAATAAAGAGAAATTGAGTTTCCTGCCGTATGTGGGAGATTACAGATCCGCACCTAGCGGAAATGGTTTCAAAAGCTAATACCTAGCGACGTCACAATGAAAATATTTTGATATAATGACACTTAGTTGCATAAATAATACGTGCTTAAGTTGAAATTGTCATGGTATTAGATACGTACGCCACCCATAAATTGCAAACATATACGTAAAAAATAGTATTGTAATGTTCAACCCTTTGGTTCAGGCTTCCTAGTTCTAGTTTTCAAAGGATTGGTTCAGGCTTCTTAATTCTAGTTTTCAAAGGATTTGTAACACGTACTTGGCAATATATCAAGTCATATATGCCTGAACAGAATCGTCAAAGAATCAATAAATATTCCAGAATTTGAGATTCATGCACGTGCACCTCAATTCGGAATTTTGGCAGCAACAGCCAACTTAGATGATAAAATTGAAAATGACGGTTGCTAGGCAAGCCGCAATTCAGAAGAGAGTTGGTTGCGATTTGACGGTCATTCGAATCCTCAACACTATACTTCTTAATATACTTCTTTATTCTTTAATGAAGGGCGCGGTAAAAATTAAATAAGATAACATGCCTATTAAGATCTTTATTATTGGCCTCGTGGTTTTAAAATGCAATGAATCTATATAACGAGGACGTAACTGTAGTCAGTGTGACAATTAAAACTGATTAAATCGATTGTGTTCATGCTCCTGTTGACCTTTTTATCATTGCTGCATATGGCGGCCATAGTTCACTGCTTATCTAGCTCGCCCGATAAAAACTGTGTTAGAAATCACTAAATCAGAGGTTTGGCGCGTAGACAAAGGCAAATGTCAAAGAATATGAACATTTCAGGTGTGCCAAGACATTGTTTAACTGTGACTTATCACAGAGCTTTTGTTTGAAATTCCTGTGGATATTATACATTATACGAAGAAAGACGATCTCTTTAGTTTACACTAAATTACCCACTGACATGTACGTTTACCTGCATGGCCTGGTGGCAGACAGAGTAGTATGCCCTGACGTTAGACATATGCGGGGGGTTCAATAATATGAGATGTAAAGGCAATGGCCAATGACATATATAGACATACATCTGATGTATATGTCATTTGTAATGTTATTATACACTTGCTTGAAACAGTCCTGATAAAGAGTTTGGAATGAAAGTGGCGCAGTATAAGAAGCTTATAGTTGCAAGAATGGTGCTGCATGTTAGCATTGTTCTCACGTTTTTGTCAGGATTTTTACTCCTTTGATATTAACGACACTGGGATTAATGACGGTGAATCACTTATTTACTATAATACTGTGTGTTACTAGTCTAGTACACAGCGTATTTTTTCAACGTTTTTATCAAGTCAGCTGCCAGATGTGTGCACCAAATTTTATCAATCTAAATGAAACACATAACCTGGGTGCCCTAATTAACTTTCACAATGACTGACAAAAAAAGTGAATGGGGAAAGGAACAATGCAACAAAGATAGCTTGAAAGGATTCGTCACGGATAGTGGTTTACAAAAGACTGCAAAGCGTGCCAGACAATTAAAGGATTATCGGCCTAACTTAATTGAATACTTTCTTTACATGCAGAACAAATTAGAAGAAAGTTGAATAGTTGATACGTTTTCAAATAAAATTTTGTATACAGTATATAGACAGTATACAGGGTGTCTCAAAAAAACCTGTACATTTAGTTTTCCCCTTCTTCACACTCGCGTCATGTATACAGGGTCATTGCATATATCATTGCGGGTACTGCATGTATATAGAGTACTGCATGTATATAGATTATAGTCTGAGTATTTTTACTCATTGACCGACATTAGCGTTAACAAAGAGTACATTAAAGAATAATTGTATCTTTTCTATGATTTTTTTCCATTGACTGGTCCTTAGGGAGCGTTCATCATTTATACCTAGGGTGAGGTGGGAAAAAATGAGGGGGGTATACAATGTTCAACTTGTCCAATGGGGTCCTTGGTCCTTGTTTTTGTTACAGTCTTGTTGGGAGGGTTATAAATTTTTTTGGCAAAAATGAAAGTTTTGGATAGTCAGTAAACTTGAAAGGAAAAACAACAAGAACTGACATTAATGAAACTAGTTCACAAAAGTTCACAAAGTTCAGTCAATACGTCCAAACAGTGATACATACGATTCCAAAATTTTGGGTCAACAAGGCCAAATCCACACTCGTGCTGGGAGACTTGCCACCAGGAAATCCTGGAATGATTATATTGTGGCAATGCCATGCTAATAAATGTGTACCTTTGAGCCAATACTAGGAATTGTAGCAAGTGTATTTTGTTTGTATATTTTACTTTAACACACAACCTGATAATTAATCTCGAATGTAAAATACAAATTTGGAATTGTGACATTCGGCAACATGTTAGTTGCCAAGTGACACGAGATTACATTGATATTATTAGTATTAAATCTGCCTATAAATAAGAATTTGTGATAATATATTAGCAAGTGATTGTCGTAATAATCATTAAGTGTATGATGTAAAATGTCAGTTTTTCTCCATTAAGTCATTCATGGGGGGGGGGCTCCATGAAATTTTTATATATAATCAAGAATGTCCCACCCCATCCTAGGGTATTAAAATAATGAATGGTCCCTTATTTGTCCACTATTACATAGCCTATTTATGGCTGTGCACATGCTAATTGTTTCAATTTTGTATAGTATTCACCAGCATGTTTTATATGAAATAAGGAGTAATAATATTTGCACAAAATTTGCACTACCTTCCTCCCTCTTATAACTAGCGTTACATCTCAAATTCCAAGTTTTCTTGTGGGCTAGCCCGGTTAAATGGGCTGGCCCTATAAAATGGGCTGGTTCACTTTGCTGGGCCACTTTGTCATTCGCTCCACATGGCGCAGGCTAGCCCGGCAGCCACTAGAAAGAAATTCCCACACAATTTTGGTGGTAACACAAAATTTGTGTTTTTTTGGCAAAAAGCTTTTTTGTTGAAGGAGGTTTAATTTCATTAATTCCTTACCTGTTTAGACTTTTTATGGGAACTGGGATTTGAGCCAAAATTTGGCTGGGAACTGGGATTCCCCCCCCTTCACGAGACATGGAGGGGGGGGATGAGCAGGTGAGGACAGCATCAGAAATATCAACATCCAAATTTGAACCGGTTTGTTATATGGCAGACACTTTGCAAAATATTTGTGCTTAAACTTTTCTGCCTCAAATTTATTGTTAGCATGCTTAATAAACATCTTAATAAACAGATCTTATAAACATTACAATAAACAGTCCTTCCTTCTAGATATTAAAAACGTCAACTGGTCTACCGTTGTAGACGAAAACGATGTTGACGCTACCGTCAATAGCTGGTGCCAACGTTTTACTGACTTAGCAGACATGCATGCGCCAATGAAGAAAATGAAAGTTAAGGGAATTAGCATTCCATGGATGACGGCTGAATTAAGTCGAGCGATGCAAGATCGAGACTATCATCTAAAGAAGGCACAAAAAACACAGTCACAACATCACTGGTCGTCATACCGTAAGCTTCGCTGTTTTGTTAACAAAGCAGTACGTGAATGCAAATCCAAATATTACGAGTCCTTGATAAAAGAAAACAAAAATAATCCCTCTGGCCTGTGGAAAACTCTCAATGAATTAACATCGCGCAACACACATTCTTCAGCACCGACATCTGTCATATCGGACGGCGTTGAAACCAAGAACCCACAATCTATATCATCTCTTTTCAATAATTTCTTCACTAATATCGGAAAGACTTTGGCAAACACAATCAAGCAAAGATCTTCATCAAACATATTCTCCTCTAATCAACTACCACAATTTAATTCCACATTTGAATTTAAACAGATTGAGGTTGCGTATGTTTTCAAACAACTATCAACTCTTAAAACTAATAAATCTACTGGCCTCGATGGTATCAGCGCCAGACTACTGAAAGGTGCTGCAGCAATTATCGCCCCAACCCTAACTGACATATTTAATCAATCACTAAAATCTTCTATCTTCCCCAAGATCTGGAAAGACGGAAAAGTAACACCAATATTTAAGTCTGGCGATCGCTCTAATATGTCAAACTACAGACCCATAACTGTTCTGCCAAACCTGAGCAAAATTTTGGAACGCGTCGTTCACACGCAGATTTACAGCTATTTATCTAAAAACAAAATCCTCTCACAATCTCAATTCGGCTTTAGACCTAAGTTATCTACCAGTACCGCATTGGCATTCTTCACCGATACTATTCTTGAAAATGCTGATAACGGTCTTGTCACAGCTTCTGTTTTTTCTGGATTTTAGCAAGGCATTCGACACGGTTGACCACGTTATTTTGTTGCGTAAATTGAAATCATTTGGCCTGGATAATAAGTCGTTAAATTGGTTTGAGTCATACCTTACCAATCGTCAACAGAAAACGTCAATTAACAATACGTTATCCAGCTCATTACCTGTGTCAGTTGGTGTTCCGCAAGGTAGCATATTGGGTCCCTTACTTTTCATTATCTACGTAAATGACATGCCCAACATTGTAAAACACTGCAAAATAATACTCTACGCTGATGATACTCTCCTATATTATTCCTCTAATTCGGTCAAAAACATTGAGCAATGCGTTAATGAAGATCTTCATTCAATCTGTAAATGGCTTGATGAAAATCTGCTAACACTAAACTGTGCAAAATCCAAGTTCCTCCTTTTTGGCGGTAATCGTCGCCTAAAAACATTCACCAATATCTCCATATATGTTAACGACCAACAACTTGCCCGAGAACAAACTTTTAAATATCTAGGAATCACCTTTTCAGAGAATTTCACTTGGTCCGATCACTTAAGTAACGTAACGATAAAAATCAACCAACGTATTGGATTGCTTAGAAGAGTCAAAGTCTTCATCCCATTAAAAGCTCGACTTACAATCTACAATTCTCTCATCCTTCCATTATTCGACTACGCTGACATTATATGGGGTGATAAGAACAACACCACCCTCATGGATCAACTACAAATCCTACAGAACAAGGCTGCAAAGACGATTCTTGACGCTCCTTACCTATCCTCCTCCACTGAAGCTCTCTCAAACCTACACTGGCACCCACTTACCCACCGGCGCTACTTACATCGAATGCTGACCATTTTCAAATTGAAAAATAACCTGATAGATTATGACTTCGACCTACCTAAAACCATCCACCTGTATAACACGAGACAAAGAGATCACATTCATCTCAGCAAACCGAATACCAATTGGGGAAAGCAGAAACTTCTATATCAAGCTTGTAAGGAGTACAATAATTTGGACAATAACATCAAATCAATTAACCAGCTAGCTAGTTTTCATAATGCACTTCTTAAATCTCCACAGTATTAATATAATCGAAAGCATTTCGCAACTAGCTTTTCTTTGTAATATATAATTATCTTAGTTCTATATTTTAAACTTTTCTTGTAAATAGTACATATCGTATAACCTGCATGCATATTATTATTGTATAATCTTTTGTATTTCTATAGTTTCTCAGGGACTTTCTGAAAAACACAACTTGTGATGTTGGTTTTCCTGAATAAATACTATTATCAATCAATCAATAATCAAAGAAATGTCACATTAACTTCATGTATAGAAATTATAAAACCTTGTTAAGACTTGGGAAACCCAGTTAGGGGTTAAACCACCAGCAATTTCTTCACGAAAACCGTAACCACATTTTTCACATAAAAGCATTATCAGCATTTTTCTACAACTGATAACAGGGTTTTTGTCAATGTTGTTTTTAAAAAATATATATGAATGCTTATAAAATAGAATATAAAATTTTAATGGAGGGCATCACCTTTCTTCACACCCCTCCCACTTCACACCCCTCCCACCTCCCTACCACCTCCCTCCAAGTGTTTTAGTGCCCACTGCTGCTGCATTATTAGACAGAAATATATGGAAAGGAATATTCAATAATAATATTCAGCATGCTGGTTAAAACAAAGACTGTTTAAATGAATTTTTCAAAATTTCATTTTATGACGGTTTGATTCATGAGCTTCTACAGTGTATCTTTTTATTTCCATTGTGAGGCCTAGCAACCTGTCCTTAACATTGACAATGAATAAATAGTAGAAACTAATAGATATGGCTTGGCTTGACAATGAAATTGCATGTATTGTACACTAATAGCGCTTTATTAGGACGACCAGGTGTTTCTTTGTCGCGTGACTTCCTACAATACGCATCATTCAATAGGTATTTAATACAAAGCCGCTCTTTCAACATGCCAAACTCACAACACGAAATATACCGCTTCGCACCGAAATACGTTATACATGTACTTGTACAATGGCGCCATTTTGTAACAAATACATAATTTAAGATATATATTACGCATCGTTAAGTATATTATTCAAGAGCATGACATGAATCAAGGCTACCATATATTTAGAGCGTCCCTAATTCATTGCACACGTTCTAAAATGTAGATAACCACGTTTGAATATTATCCTAATGTAATAACACTGCGTGAATATCCTAAATTGTGTGTTATTTTAGACTTAAAAGCAACTATTTCTTCTTGTATACATACACAACACGAAGCTAAAAACTTCCGGAGTACTTATTCATAAAAGGCATGCATCTTTTATCAGAAAATGTATATATAAGATCTCTCTACTACAACAACAGACTTAGAAGTGTAATTATATACGCCAGATGATATATTTGTCCAGTGCGAATATTCCTATTATCAAATGAGGCATCGTGCCGTTACAAAAACATTGTCTAGCACGAGCCATCATTTGTTTATAAAGAGATATATTGTTTCAAACCGTGAGTGGACGGATTCTTAAACGCATGACGAATTCATGAACAAAATCTTGTCTAATTAGATTGACATCTATAAACGTTCTATTTACTATACTTCGTGAAACATAGAATGTTTTTAATCGAAAACCTCCAGTTTAAAAGCTGTTTAAGTACAAACTTAACATTGAACCCAGATGTCAAAGATTATATTAAACCTCTACGCTAAGCACGTTCTTATTGTTTACAAAATCTACGAACAAATATTACTTTTCGATCATTTGCCCATATTTCTTTACAACTAGTTGCATTAATGTACAAATTGATCTCTTACCTCATTGAAAGATCTGCTAACTTCACATCGAATCCATGTCATAAAAATATAAAATGATTGTACTTTAAATTCACCGCTTTGTTCTCGTTCCTCAGGAAGTCTATTTACATATCAATATTCGCGTTCTTTACCGGGGGGGGGAGTACAGTAATGTATTAAAAAAGCATTCCAGTTTACATGTACATGCAGTAAATTTCTTGTATCGTATAAGAAACGAATTTTCCCTGCTCACCGCCATATGTTTTCCATGTTTTGATTTATAAATATTGAAAATTGTTATCTTGAGTTGTATATAATGATACCCTTGGATAACAAGACGGCCCTTGCAAATGTCTTGCAATGACGTCAAGAATACAAGGCGTCTTTGTGCCACAAGTCATCGCCTGGACAAAATAATGCTAAACACTAGTTGGGGTCAGCCAGGGAGGGTAGTGGTATACCAAATATCTTATAAAAATCGATCAAAATACCCGAAAAGATACTCGAAACGACTTTTGTAAATTTTATACCAGAAATTCACAAATCTAAATATATACCAAATACCCATATTTCAATGTGAATATATCGCATACCTGAATTATTTAGATACCGTATACCCAAAACCCCCTGGCCGACCCCAACTAGTATGGTATACGTAGTACTATATATAGGTTCATAAAAATGGTAAATACCCAACAGCTAGGCTCTGCTTCCGTGGCATAAAAAAACAACCGTTCCCCCGTTTGAAAGCTAAGTGCATATGATCTATTTACTTATAGACGAAAAAACTCTTTAAACTTTAGGCAAATACCATGCACTGGCACAAAAATGTTTGGCCCCCCCTTTTTCCATGCACGAAAATATATTACCCCTCCTTTTCCACCAGTCGCCTCCCTGTAATTAATGACCGGTCCCCTATCAGATATAGGCTAAGAAACGTTTTGTTGAATAGCTTAAAAATTAGCCAACGTGAAAAAACACGGTACACACTATTCTGGTGAAATACTTGATCATAATCGTGATGTATGTATACTATAAAATACGGTATATATATATTGGTGCTCATGTATATCGAAAACGAAATATAATTATGAGGTATATACCGCAACACGGAATAAATTGGCGATGATCATGATCAGGCCGGGCCTTTAGTGGGGGGAAGCATCAACAAAAAGGGACGTACTACAAGAAGGTGGTAAATTGAAGGTGTGCAAACTTGGAGGGGGGTCCTCTCCAAGAAAATGTTCGTATTCTCGAGTCTCTGTTGCTTGATTTCCTGCAGTTTCAGAAACAATTTTTGATATATCCCATCTAAACGGACTGAGGTTTTGGTATAACTGCAAGGTTTTGTTGTGAGAATATCATAACACTCTTCTGAACTAAGTTTATATTTCGGACACTAAAGGCACCTTCACTGGCGGGAGGGGGGGTGGGGGGTTCAACATAGTTTACTGAGGGGCTGGGGGCCTTTGGTCCCCACAGTTTATATGCCGTTAAAAAAGGCCCTGCGGTCTACTATGCAAAATAGGGTATACGTCAGTGATGTATCAAAAAGGAATATAGCTCATGATATACTTGAGAGATTGCAGGTGATAACTACCTGAAAAACAGTAGCTATAACAAGAACTCGACGTTTCGAGCGAAAGCTAAGGTCCTTAGTGTCTGTAAGTTATCCATCCATTATCCTTCCCGATTATGGGCATTCATTCGCTCGAAACGTCGAAATTCTTGTTATATCTTTAATTTCAGGTAGTTTGATCACCTGCAATCCTTCGAGTATATATCAGTGGCGTAACGTTATATCAGGGGGCCCCCGGTTCAAACAGTTTGAAGGGCCCCTCTAGTACCGAGTGCCGAAGGTACAAGCTCGCGCCGAAGGCACGAGCATTCTAGGAGGGCCCGTAGGCGTGCCCCCCTCTGAAATACCATTTCCTGGACTTTGGGGGAAGACTTTACAGACTGATTCTGACGGTCAGAAAACGACATTTTAATATATCGGGAAAGAATATATATTTTGTTGTTGCGTTCATGCATTTTTCGTTTCTCAGAGTCTTCCCTGTCAATTTGTTTTTGCTCTACAGTCTGAACTTGGCTGCCTGCCCCCCCCCCCCCCCTTGGGCCATTTGGGTTGGCGGCCCCCGGGTTCGCCCGTTCTGAACCCATAGTAGTTACGCCACTGGTATATATCGTTTACAGGGTTGCCAAGTTCGGGATTTTATCCCGAGATCTCGGGATTTTAAAAAGCAGTTGGGAACTTTTGGGGATTTTTGTTTTAAAAATTCATGCTCGGGATTTTTTTGGGATTTTTGAGAACAGAAAGTTCGAGAATTAAAAATTGATTTTTTTGTAAAATTATTTTAAATTAAAATAAACAATAATATAATAACAATTTTCAAAAAATCCAGCGTTCGTCTGCTGGCATCCTATTGAACTTTATGTTACAAATGTTATACTAGATATGGTTTATCCAACTGAAGTATGTTTCATTTATACAACATGAAGTATTACGCATATTTCGAGAAACCGGCGCGATCTCTAAATCTCTTTTTCAGAGTATGCCCGTTCGCAGGTTGGGGTATTTGGGGACTGGGAACGAAAGTGGGAACATTGGGATTTTTGGGGGAATCTCGGGATATTTGGGAAGCTTAGTTGGGAATTTCACACATTTACAGTTGGCAACCCTGATCGTTTATCGCTTACCGACTACTGGAACCACGCATTCAAGATCATATGCATGCTGAAGACGGTTATATTGGAGATGTTTATCGAAATAGATGTAGAGTCCTATCACTCGTATGCATGCATTAATATTGCAAATCCGAACACGAGAATACATTGGAACGGAATACAATTCTTGAAGCTGACTGCAACGACTTGAAATCTAGTCCAGTCCGAATTTGAAGATTTTAATTATGTGAGATCTCATACTCATAAATCGTTACTTAAAGTGCAGTGAATTCATTTTGCTACAGTCCTAAGTCTAAGACCGTTGAATATATTTTGATTAATTAAGCGGCCTAGGACTAAATCAAAATATGCTTTAGCTTTTACCGGGTATCTATAGGTATCATCATGTTCGGCGGTGGAAGCGGAATGAATAATTGTGTTAAAAAATCGGGAATAATGAATAACGGATTTATGGTGGAAAGGACTAAAGAATAATGAAAACTAAAAAATGAATTATTAATTCCAAAAATCCGACAAATAATTAATAATTTGCAAATATTTCAAATGTGAACTGAATAATTGAGCCCAAATTACTCCGCTTCCACCCCCGAACCATGTTGATGTGAGCAAAACAGTAGCGGATTACCAGTTACGGGGCCTGTAGGCTAAGTAAAATTCGCGGGCCTTGACTGAGGATGATATATATTCTCACGCCTCTCGCCTCAGTGTAATTAGCGAGGTCCGGGCCATGTTCCGCCGAAATATTCGGAAATTTAAGGTCTCGGAAATGCTATTTCCCGTTTTCTGGGATCGTTTTCCTTTAAGGACAAAAAATAATAATAATTCTAATAAAAAGTGCATTCTCTCGGAAAATCACGGGCCTCTTGAAAGCCTACTCTGCCTATTGGATAATCCGCCACTGGAGCAAAAGAAGCAATCGGCCTCCTGAATTATAAAGTGAGTTATGAGTTTAATATAGAGATGTATTGACATTGGTGATGTAAAGCGAAAAACGATATATACTGGTGATAATATACGAGGATATTAATACATACCAAACTGTCAAAACTGATATGGTCAATATTGGCGATTTAGAACCAAAATACGGTACAAATAATATACAATTATTGGACGATCGGTTGAGCAAAATATCGTGATTTGTCAGTGGCGAGCAGATCAATAGTTTTCATCCCGTCAGGCCGGGAAACTCGTCTAGGCCGGATGGCGTGTTTATATGGACAAAATACATTGCCGGGATGAAGCCAGTTAGCTTGATGATATAAGACTGCTCAGAAGGAAAGTCAGTCATCCCGCCTGGTCGGGATAGAGTGTTTATATGGGAATTTTTCGGACCGGCTAGATGGGTTTGGCCCCCATGCAAAATCCCCCCCCCCCACACTCCCTGGGGGCCATATGTCCTAGGAAAATTGGCCCCCTCTTCGGAAACTTGGCCTCCCTCAGAAACATATATGGATCTCAAAATTGAATAAAAAGTGCAATGCCATGTAAAATGATCAATATAATGACTATATATCAATTCAATTAAGAACACGATCAAATAATTTTTACAGATAGCATTTAAATTTTATAAGATATTACAAATTATTTCTAACCAGACTGATCTATAATTTCAAATAACAAGAACTTTAGGAAGCGATGACATCATGCGTCGGCGAATACCGACAGAACAACGTAGTCGTATATAGACGATCTACATTCAATTTCAAGTTCTAAATACTGACAAAAAGTTTTAGAAATTTGGCTTCTATATAATGTGATTTCTGTCTTCTGAGCGTACGACGTACATGATAAGATATAGTAAAGCGTTTTTAGTGGGGGGCCCAATTTCCGAAGGGGGGGATTTCCTGTGACACCGGCAACAGATGTCGGGATCCCATCTAGCTAGGTGGGATAGAAGCGGTATCATATAAACACTCAAGCAATACTCAATAGAGTTTGTATTGCATGCAAAATGGAATCTCGACAACAGTCCCGTCCCGCATAGCCGCGATCATATAAACAGGCCCTGAGTTCATTAATAACTGAGTTCATATGTCCTAATCCTGAAGCTTATAGATGATTTTAATGCATTTCTTGCACTCTCCTGCAATCCCACTATTTTTTGCTTGACCGATTGGCTGTGACTGTTTAAGTGGGAGTGTGCATGGGACCTGACCTGCGACTTTGTCCATGATGGGTATGATCAACCGTACCGGCCATCTTTCACAACGACAATGCTGTCAATGGTTGTAAACTGTATTATAAAAGCACTGAAATGACAAATCCTGGTGGACTGAAATCCCGTTAAAAAAATTTCATACTTCAATTTCGTCGCAATTGTAAAATGACAAAGCCTGTAATTGATATATATATATATCACTAGAAGTCACAGAACAAGAAAGTACAGCTTGACTGCTTGAGGGCAGGTTTTGACTCTAGCTTCTTAGATTTTTGATCAGAGAGCTTTTGGCTTGTCATTCTCATGAGCTTCATTCCCTAGAGGATCAAAATTTGCATTTTTTATTTTAATTAACCAATAAAAATCATAGGAATGTAACCAATGAGGAGGAAGGCATACTCATTATTATATCTTCGTTGAAGTCCGGCTAGTGAAGCAATCATATAAAAGAGCTGCAAGCAAGCCGGAAAGTCATTCAAAATCTCGCTCTCAGCAGACGTTTCAAGAAGAATCCGAAAGCAAGAAATATGTCAGGTCGTGGTAAAGGAGGCAAAGGTCTTGGAAAGGGAGGCGCTAAGCGTCATCGTAAAATCTTACGAGACAACATCCAGGGAATCACAAAGCCCGCCATTCGTCGTCTTGCCCGTCGTGGTGGTGTAAAACGTATCTCTGGTTTGATCTACGAAGAAACTCGCGGTGTTCTCAAAGTTTTCCTTGAGAACGTCATCCGTGATGCTGTCACCTACACCGAGCACGCCAAGAGAAAGACTGTCACTGCCATGGATGTTGTCTATGCCTTGAAACGACAAGGAAGAACCCTCTACGGTTTCGGTGGTTAGATGTCGCTAAGAAGATAAAGATTATTAAAACGGCTCTTTTAAGAGCCAACAAATGTGTAAAAGAATACTAACGAATTTTGTATCGCACACTGATGCTCTTTTACACAGAACTTGGTGTTCCGATAGCCTACAGTACCCTACCTCTGGTACCCTACTTGCAACAACACGGCCACATTAGAATTTAATAAAAAAACAACTTAATTCTGTAACTCCCCAGATTAGAACGTCTAATAAGAATTTAGAACGTTGACTAAATTATATAAAGATTCTGGCCGAGAATCTGACTGCATGACGCCTCTACTTATAATTCACGGCCACCAGCTAAAATCTCTAGATCACAATTGATCTAGAATATGCAATACCTACGATATTCTTCATATCTTCATGGGATTTAATCCTTTGCTCCCTAGCTAACTTGAGTTCAAAATCATAGTTTCGTCAAATTTACATGCTAATTTAAACGGACATTAACCATTGTCAAAGACGGTTATACTGATTTGCATAACACTAGTTGCACATATTATTGAATGCAAAAAAAATGCACAAACAATTATTAGCGGAGAGAGACGTTTACTGGCCGAAAGTAGAGACCTTTAGCATAGCGTAAATTTTTCAGAACGCGAACCACAAACCGCGGTTTCAGGTTAGCGGTTTGCTGCTAGACGTTCGGGCAGTTTGGTGCATTTAGCTTGACGTTTCATTCCTGCTTACCGCGTAATGAGTCCGCCATGTTTTGTTTACTTCCGCATGGCTATTCTCACTTGCTCGGTAATAATCGCCATAACTCTTGTAAAAGTTATAATCTAAGGATAAAAATTGCCATGTATCAAGAAAAGAGGCCAAAGAACTTTGCTTTAGTAGTTAAACGTGTGTTTGTAAACTTTAAATAGTGTTAAAACGTTGCCGTATTTCACTTACCGCTAGAACACCTTCTTGCGGTTGAAACGTCAACGTCAAACGCCAAACGCGACCGCAAGACCAGGGTCACGCGATATTTTGCGGTTTGCGGTTTGCGGTTTTTGCGAAAAACGCAATGCTAAAGGTCTCTAATATATTTCATTAAACTTTCGCCACAATTTATCTAGAAAATTTTCAAATACAATCACGAAATTAAATTAAACCAGCATAGATTTGCATGCTAATCACCAGAAAACCTACTAGAAAATTTGCCTGGTATTATCACTAAAGGCTCTTCCACTCGTCGCAAAAACTAACTCGCAAGCTCGCTGCGAGTTCTTGCATGTAATTAAAATAAACTGTCGAGCATTGTGATTGGATGAAAGTACTCGCAGCGAGCTTGCGAGTTGGTTTTTGCGACGAGTGGAAGAGCCTTTAATAGGGGTGGATACTTGGAATAATAGTTACGAGTATGTAGAATATGAATTAATTTGAAAATATGGTACTGGGGCCAGGAAGGATACTGCGATGGTGATTATTCTTTCAATTGGTACCAAAATAGACGTTTCGATCCCGTAAATTACTCATGATAAGAGGATGAGGAACTGCGTATACAATTATCGGTTTGTTAAGCCTAAATTCTGACAATTTTATCCAAGGCGCGCGCTATTCAGGTATCGAGTTTTCTATTAATGCAGTATATTATTATATAAGTTAGGAAACATATTTCCAATTTCGGCTATTATCGAATTTGTTTGCTTCTTTTACCACATTTGTTGGCCTTAAAAGAGCCGGTTTTTTATAGTCTTTAGGACAGGATCAAGCTCGTTCACCACGGATTCTTCGTGCCAGTTGGATGTCTTTGGGCATGATGGTCACTCGCTTAGCGTGGATAGCACACAAGTTCGTGTCTTCAAACAGACCAACAAGGTAAGCTTCGCTTGCTTCTTGTAAAGCCATCACAGCTGAACTTTGGAAACGAAGGTCAGTTTTAAAATCTTGAGCAATCTCACGAACCAACCGTTGGAAAGGCAGTTTGCGGATCAGAAGCTCGGTTGATTTTTGATAACGACGGATTTCTCGGAGAGCGACAGTTCCTGGCCTGTATCTGTGAGGTTTCTTCACACCACCAGTAGCTGGAGCACTTTTACGAGCAGCTTTCGTTGCCAAGGTCTTTCTTGGTGCCTTTCCACCAGTTGATTTACGAGCAGTTTGCTTTGTACGAGCCATTTCTTCTAGTTGTCTTTGACAAGAAATATCTTGCTTTCGTCTACTATAGAGGAACGATTTGATTTGAAAATTGAAATTCAAACTTCGCGCTTCGTGTTATATAAACAACCTCTGGTCCATGATTGGTTAGTTTAAGATAATAGATCGCGTACTTGATTGGTCTAAAAGCGTGGGTGGTCATTGGCTAATGCAGGTAATTAATTCCAACGTTTCTTATTGGCTAGTTGTTATCCTCGTTAAAGGCTAAGCTCACAAATTTATTGCTGTTTCCTTGGCTTTCCTTGTCCTTAGCTTAGCTGGACCAAAAGACTTTAACAACTGTCTAGTTCGCTTGATATGAAAGTGTTCGTTTGATCTGATATCATATTTGTATATTAAATGACGCTACTATGAGTGGCTCCGCACCATAGCTGAAAAATTGCTTGACCGCGGTGGGAATCGAACCGCATCGGCCAAGCAAACCAATGCTTGCGGGGAACGATTCCAACCGCGGTCAAGCAATTTTTATTGTCTCAAATGCGATCTGTTATGCTTTCTTTTACCTGGGTGTAAATAGCCGGGTTAGATTGGCAAACTTGGATCAGCCATATTACACGAGGAAATTTTGCTGCAACTTGCAACGCAATTCAGTTATAGGAAGGTATGCACTAGGGTTTCGCCGATATCTTTGCTGTGTCGACACAAAAGGTTGTCAGAGTAAATGTTCAGGTCGTGTTTTAGGATATATAAATTCTTCCTTATGAATTATGATATCTCTTACTCAGGGATCGACGGCGAAACAGCAGGGTCTAGGGGTCAGTGCTATAGCCCCCTCAGAAGTAGTTAAATCTTCCCCAGAACCGGCAGTGAATGTCATTTCAGAGACCGTCTATATTTCAAAATTCAGTTCCGTGCGTGATGGCCCGGCCCGAACTCCAGGAGAGTTTATTTAGCTACCCACCCAAACCAAGCTTCCGCCGCTAATGTTCTTACTTCAATAGTGGCAGTATAAAAGCACACACGTTTTCCCTATCCACGCTACTAAATTCAGACGAGGGCGTTCTGTCGAAATGTCGAAGTATTTTATATATATTTCTCAAATTGTTCCATCCTTATTCCTAACCAACTTCGTGAATATTGCCCATCGTTGATCGTTGACCAAGGTCAACCTCGTCCTCACTGATCACTCAGGGCCATTTGCAGAGGATGACGAGGTTGGACCAAGCTGGGAATGGAAACTCGCTGTATAGAAATTTTGTTATACCGTAACCTCTCCAATAAGCTCGGGGGGGGGGCTTCTTCTTTTCAGTCAGGCACATTTGGGGGCTTATTAGTATTCGAGAAGGGGGCTTATTAGCTTATACAAAGTAATAAGGTAACATAAACAAATTAAACTGCAAGCTTTTCTGCATCTCACTCGATTGAAATTAAGGTAGAAGGTTTAGGTGGATGGATATTTCGACTGAAATATCTGAACGGGAACGGCTGCGAAAAATGCAACTCTAAGTCCTAATATTAATATAACAATAATTAAATGTTTCACAACCATGAGTGTCAAAACGTTGTAAAGAAACAAAACACTTGTGATTTTTTGTGAATGGGGGGCTTACTAGAGGGGGGCTTATTAGATAGATAGGATAGATAGGATAGATAGGATAGATAGGATAGATAGGATAGATAGGATAGATAGGATAGATAGGATAGATAGGATAGATAGGATAGATAGGATAGATAGGATAGATAGGATAGATAGGATAGATGGGACAGATGGGACAGATGGGACAGATGGGATGAATGGGATAGGATGGGATAGATGGGATAGATGGGATAGGATGGGATAGTATGGGATAGATGGGATAGGATGGGATAGTATGGGATAGATGGGATAGGATGGGATAGTATGGGATAGATGGGATAGGATGGAATAGTATGGGATAGATGGGATAGATGGGATGAATGGGATAGATGGGATAGATGGGATGAATGGGATAGATGGGATGAATGGGATGATAGATGGGATGAATGGGATAGATGGGATGAATGGGATAGATGGGATAGATGGGATAGATGGGATGAATGGGATGAATGGGATAGATGGGATGAATGGGATAGATGGGATGAATGGGATGAATGGGATGAATGGGATAGATGGGATAGATGGGATGAATGGGATAGATGGGACAGATGGGATGAATGGGATAGATGGGATGAATGGGATGAATGGGATGAATGGGATAGATGGGATAGATGGGATAGATGGGATAGATGGGATAGATAGTATGGATGGGATAGATGGGATAGAATGGGATAGATGGGATAGATGGGATAGATGGGATGAATGGGATGAATGGGATAGATGGGATAGATGGGATAGATGGGATGAGATGGGATGAATGGGATAGATGGGATGAATGGGATAGATGGGATGAATGGGATAGATGGGATAGATGGGATGAATGGGATGAATGGGATAGATGGGATAGATGGGATGAATGGGATGAATGGGATAGATGGGATAGAATGGGATAGATGGGATAGATGGGATGAATGGGATAGATGGGATAGATGGGATAGATGGGATAGATGGGATGAATGGGACAGATGGGACAGATGGGACAGATGGGATAGATGGGATAGATGGGACAGATGGGACAGATGGGACAGATGGGACAGATGGGACAGATGGGACAGATGGGACAGATGGGACAGATGGGACAGATGGGACAGATGGGATAGATGGGATAGATGGGATAGATGGGATAGATGGGATAGATGGGATAGATGGGATAGATGGGATAGATGGGATAGATGGGATAGATGGGATGAATGGGATAGATGGGATAGATGGGATGGATGGGATAGATGGGATGGATGGGATAGATGGGATAGATGGGACAGATGGGATAGATAGGATGAATGGGATAGAATGGGATAGATGGGATAGATGGGATGAATGGGATAGATGGGATGAATGGGATAGATGGGATGGATGGGATGGATGGGATGGATGGGATGCAAGGGATGGATGGGATGAATTGGATGGATGGGATGAATGGGATAGATGGGATAGATGGGATGAATGGGATAGATGGGATAGATGGGATAGATGGGATGAATGGGATAGATGGGATGAATGGGATGAATGGGACAGATGGGACAGATGGGACAGATGGGATAGATGGGATAGATGGGATAGATGGGATAGATGGGATAGATGGGATAGATGGGATAGATGGGATAGATGGGATAGATGGGATAGATGGGATAGATGGGATAGATGGGATAGATGGGATAGATGGGATGAATGGGATGAATGGGACAGATGGGATGAATGGGATAGATGGGATACATAGGATAGATGGGATAGATGGGATAGATGGGATGAATGGGATAGATGGGATGAATGGGATAGATGGGATAGATGGGATAGAATGGGATGAATGGGATGAATGGGATAGATAGGATGAATGGGATAGATGGGATAGATGGGATGAATGGGATGAATGGGATAGATAGGATAGATAGGATAGATGGGACAGATGGGACAGATGGGACAGATGGGACAGATGGGACAGATGGGACAGATGGGACAGATGGGACAGATGGGACAGATGGGACAGATGGGACAGATGGGACAGATGGGACAGATGGGACAGATGGGACAGATGGGACAGATGGGACAGATGGGACAGATGGGACAGATGGGACAGATGGGACAGATGGGACAGATGGGACAGATGGGACAGATGGGACAGATGGGACAGATAGGACAGATAGGACAGATAGGACAGATAGGACAGATAGGATAGATAGGATAGATAGGATAGATAGGATAGATAGGATAGATAGGATAGATAGGATAGATAGGATAGATAGGATAGATAGGATAGATAGGATAGATAGGATAGATAGGATAGATAGGATAGATAGGATAGATAGGATAGATAGGATTTATTGCCCTTTCTGTTAACAAGCAATGGGACGGAATGCAGTATTGATGACGACTGGTCATCCTGGAAGAATGCTATGTTGTCAGCTATGAATGAATTCATCCCTACCAAACACGTAGACCCCCATCGCACACCACCTTGGATAACATCAACCATCCTACATATCAAATTCGTAAAAAGGTAACTGCCCGAAAGAGATTTCTAAGCCGAGGGACTGAATATCTCGAGACGAAATTCAACCAGCTAAGAACTGACGTTAAAAAATTAATTAAAGAAAGTAGAAAGTTATTTTTCTCATCTTTAGGAAACACCCTACGAATCAATCCAAAACGTTTCTGATCTGTCTTTAAAATCAACTCGAACACCGGAACTATCCCTAAGTCAGTCTCAAGGACAATTACCAACATTCCGGAGACTAGATTGCATGCAAACACTCCACGCGATATTGCAACAATGTTCAATGAATATTTCCATTCTGTCTACACCAACTTCTCGGGACAATCTTCATCACCTCGGCCTGATGTCTCACCTCCACTATCCAGTATATCATCCATTGACCTCTCTCTAGAGGAAGTATTCCTAGCCTTACAGAACTTAGATCCCTTCAAGGCTCATGGTCCTGATGGTTTTCCTTCCCGTGTTTTAAAGGAATGTGCGTTTCAACTTGCACCTTCTCTACACTACCTGTTCACAAAATCGCTCCGTTTATCACAGATTCCCGCCGAATGGAAGTTAGCCAACATCATCCCTCTACACAAGAAAGGCGTAAAAGAACACGTGGAAAATTACCGTCCCATTTCTTTGTTAAGCATTGTCAGCAAGATTCTTGAACGCTGAGTCCTAAACCACCTATCTCTACGCTTACAGGAAAGCGTTCACTCAGCACAATATGGATTCATTAGCGGAAGGTCTAGCACATCTCAATTACTATCGACATTACACAGTATAGGGACGGACTTAGATAAAGGACTACAAACCGACGTTGTCTTCATGGACATTTCCAAGGCTTTCGATACCGTTGACCACTCCAAACTGTTACAAAAACTTCGCGTTTTCGGTCATTCTGGCTCTCTCTTGTTGTGGTTTGGAAACTATCTGTCACTGTTCACGGTGCGACATCTACTCCCTTACCAATCACATCCGGAGTCTCACAAGGTTCATTGCTGGCTCCCTTCCTCTTCTCGGTGTACATTAACGATTTGCCCGATAACATATCCATTTCTACTGGGGTCGGTTTGTACGCTGATGATACCAAACTGCATAGATGTGTGCAAAATCGTAGTGATGCATTGGCATTGCAATCGGATATTCAAAGCCTCCATTGTTGGTCAAATGAGAACCTGTTGAGCTTTAACAAATCGAAGTGTAAAGTGTTGTCTATCACGAGAAGGAAGTCTCCCTTAATTTACCCATATGCTCTTGGCGATCACCAACTATCGTCTTCTGATGTACAGTCTGATCTGGGCGTCACCATCAGTTCTAAGCTATTATGGAATGTTCAGATCAACAAAGTTCGGTCAAAAGCCAACAAAACGCTCGGGTTAATTCGACGTTCCACCTTGGAGATAACGGACACCAACGCGAGAAGGCTTCTGTATCTACAACTTGTGCGAAGTAACTTCTCCTATGCAACCCAAGCCTGGTGTCCACAGTCTGTGAAACTTATCGAGGACGTCGAGAAAGTGCAGAGACGAGCAACCAAATACATACTGAATCTTGGGTTTATCACAGACATCTCTTACAAGACAAGACTCCTTCAGCTTGACATACTACCTGTCTCATATTGGCACGAGTACTTGGATTTGGCTCTACCGATCATGGCTGGATCAGGAATTACAAGAAGTGAATCAAACGTAAACCTGATTAGATTTGTAATACCTTATGCGAAAACCGTAACATTCCAGACCTCATTTTTTATAAGAACTTGCAAAACGTGGAACATATTAAATAGTAACTTACGTACTAGAGATATAGGTTTGCTGTCTTTTAAATCAGGTCTTAAACTGTATTACAAACATGCACTATCCAAAACTTTCAATTGTGATGATCCGCGCACATGGAAATCAGTGTGTGTAAAGTGCAAAAGGGCCAGACCGCTTAACAATGTTATAAGTTGTTGTTAGTCCTATATGATAGATCTTCGTTATTAGTTTAGCTTGTTAAGTTGCCTTGAAAATTTGTTTAGTACAGTAATTTAATTCAATGTTTATTTGGGATCGCCGTAATTGGGGGAACTGTGGCGAATTTCCTGGCTCTATATGTTGTATTTAAATAGTAGCCGAATCTTATTAAATCATTAAATCATATATAGATAGTTTATTAGCTTAAAATCTTGCAGCACAAAACGGCAGAATTACGACAAGCTTTACAAAAATTCCGTCAAATACACTAAAATTTACAGGATTAAATTGGTACAATAGCTAAAAGATATTAGAATATAGAATGCTAGTTAAAAGTAGAAAATCATTTATATTATCATCTAATTATATATAATGGTAATTGAACTGAGTGGAGTGCAATTTGGTCTGAAATCAAACGCGTGATTACAAAATCTCACGACCGCGAAGCGGGAGTGCGATTTGTAATCACAAGTTTGATTTCCGACCAAAATTGCACGACACGAAGTTCAATTTCCACTTTATTATATTCATTTTGAAATCTAAATAATTTTTTAAATAACTGGAAGCGGTATTTTATTAGTCTTTGTTTACAATTGACACACCCGCGATACTCCCTGAAACGCCGTAGCATAGCAACAACATCAATTGTAATTTGACAAAAATTTAAAAAGACTCGGTATAAACCAGTGAGCTCTATATATATATATCTGGAGTGAGAACTTATGTCCAAAAAGTGAAGCCAAAGATGGCGGAAATTGACGTCCAGTGCCAATCCCTTTCTATTGTTTTCGACCGCGCGGTTTACACAAGCCGGCAAGGAGTGTGCCGAAATTTCGTGTTTTTACTCCGATTTAAACAATAATATCATGATTTTATGAATTAATAACTTGATTAGCGATACGATCTGTTAGAAAATTAGCTGGATAAAATGATATGAAAACTGTTTATGACCTTCATGAGTTTGGACGTCAATTGCCGCCATCTTGGCTTCACTTGGCCTATTGGTCGAACATTAGAAGTTCTTACTCCAGATATATATGGAGCTCACTGGTATAAACAAGCAAAATGTGAGTGGATTTTTAGAAATAAGACTGCAAAAGTAAGTTTAAAGATATCGTAGACTTTACATATAAATTGATAAACGTTTCTTGTGATTTTGTGCGTTCAAACATCGACACTACGATCGATCATTCCAGATTTTAATATGCTCAAATGAAACTTGTTTTTGTTGACATTTTGACTGTTTCATTCAAAATTTTGTTGATAATTTGGCCAGTATTATTTGTGAAAAATTATTTGATATTCTTTTAAGTTTGACTCGCCTTTATGTTGATTCTTATGAAAAAAACTGCAGTAATGCAGTCTAGAGTATTGACAATTTATGGTGAACAAATTTGGTCATTTGCCAGAGCACATTTTTCTATTGATTGGCTAGTTCATAGTTAGTTAAATTCTATTATTCAATCTCATTGGTTGTTGTGGTGCATGCAGAGCTTCAATCTGATTGGTTTAAAAATGATGCGATTAATACTCAAGATGATGCGATTTGGGAATTAATCGCACTATTTTTGACCAATCAGATTGCAAGAAATGCCATTGATTTCAAAATGAATATAATAAATATAGTTATGCAATATATTTATAAGAATTTTTAATAATAAAAGTATTCTTGAATCTGTTCGTTTTACATATTGGTGGGTAAAACTTTAAACTGTTTCTTAGCGGCGCGCAAGGAATGATTTAAGGGTTGTAACAGGTTGTGTAATTTATGATCACTATCCTTAACGAGTTTATTAAATAACTCATTTGTCATTGATTGTGTTCGATTATATAATGACGGAAGATTTGTTCTCTTCAATGCCTCCCTATAACGTAGGTCCGGGTAGATAATTCGAAACGCACGCTTCTGAAGACTTTCCAAATCGTTAGAAAGATATTGCGGTAACGAATCGTGGAAGACCTCGCATGCGTACTCGACCACCGGTCTAACACAAGCAAGATAAACAGCAGGAGATCTTTAGGTGGAACTCTGGCACGCTCTAACTGTCTGAGAAATAGAGGCGGGAATATCCATAACATGGGCACAGGGCCGGACCTACGGGGGGGTTTGGGGGTCTCATCTGGGTTTTGCCAGTTTTTACCGGAAGGAAATGTTCTCTGTTCTTGATCAACTTATCACAGATTGTAGAGAGAACTGGAATCGAGTTTTTGCAACCATTGAACCCTTTTCGGTCTTGCTGCCTCCTTGGAAAGAAATCAATGAAGAATCAGTAGAGAGCTTGTGCATATCAGTCAGTCCAAGAGGTTGCTGCCTTCGTAAGTGAAAAAAGGCTTGTTTACCCCGCATGTAAGAACGCCCTTACTTTTCTTCCGACAGCACCAGTCACTGTTGCCAGGGGCGCACATTCCAAAAAAGTTTGGGGGGGTGTCCATTGTTCAGGGCCGACATTTTATATTTGGGTGACAACATTAAAACATGTATTACGAGTTAATGTAAAAATATGTGTAGTGCCAGTGGTGTAGAAGGATTGTTAAAAAATAGGGGGCCGACTTTGAAAAACTTGAGTCTGTAGATCGTCGGAAATGGCATTTTCAGAGTCTTCTCTACCTCTTTCGTTATATGCCCTTTCATTAATATATATAAGATTTCAAACACTCTAGTTTCGAATTCAATTTTCCTTAAATGCAGAACTTTATTTAAAGAAAACGCCCCCCAAAACGTAACCTTCAATATCATAAAAACCCAATTAGAAACTGTATTTTTACAACAGAGTTTACTTAATTTTACTCGAGAATACTGACGTGGAAATAGAACGGACAATGCGGCAGAGCAAAAGTTTGAAGGTTTTGCACAGTCGTGCATGGCTATGTTTTCTTACATTTGAGTATATTGCTTTAAGGTGGTCTTATACATTGAAAACTTTTTTTTTTAATTTAATACTTTTTCCTCCTTTTTTACTCAAATATTACAGAATATGGGTGGCTGACTCAAAATCACTAACTTATACATTTGTTGTTGCCATAGTTACCAAGATAGGACCCCCTATAGAGTAAAATATGGCGTTTGCGCCAAAAATGATAGGAGCCAAAGTAAACTACCCATGATCTCCCAAACAGCTTTAATGTATGCAGAAGAGACCTATCTATGATGTGAACCTTTATGCTTCTTTACAGATGAATGAAAATATGGGGGTGCGGAGTTAAATAATAGGGTTGTCCCTGTGGTGAATATAACTCACATATGGTATTTTTTAGGTTCACATCACAGATTTAGTAGTAATGAGTACATGCTGAAAAATTTACCTTGATTGGATAAATAGCAAACCCAGGAGAGTTTTTGAAAACTCGTGAATTGACAATTTGAGAAAATTAAGTTTAAAATATTCATAGATATGTTCCCGAGAAACAATCCTAATTCAAAGGCTTGAATAGGCATCTGAACAGTTTAAAATTGATTCAAAAATTTACCCCTAAGGAACTCAGATATGACAAAAATATAATGCTAGCATGGAAGTATATATAATAAAGGCCCAAAATTTATAAATTTCAAAAAAGTCATTTTTTGGAAGATGCAATGTATAAGACCACCTTAAGAGGAAAATATATCTCTGGGTTTTGCAATGTTGATTTATTTTATTGACAATTTGTCTATCGTTTATTATACGTTTTTTAGACAGGATGTTTCGGACCAACTCGGACCGAATTAAGTAGTGTAATTTTACAATTTGGGACCGAATATTTTGAAAAATTCACAAATTATGGGGGGTGTCACAACCACCACCACCCCCCCCCCCCTAATGTGTGCCCCTGACTGTTGCTTCAAATGAAAGATCATTTAGCAAACTTAAAGTGGTAAAGAACAAACTACGAAGTACTATGCTTCAAGATCGGTTGGAATCTCTGATGCTAAAGTTTCATGTGAGAAAGATATTTCAAAGGCGTTGGATCTGCGAGTAGTCATTCAAAACTGGGTAAATTTGAAAAAAAGACGTGTACGATTTAACACGAAAGAGTTAATGAAAGATTAACTAAAACATAGACAAATGGATTGATTCATCACGGAAAGGTAGAGTGATTTCTACATGACTACATTAATAGTAATACATTAGTACATTAACTTTCTACATTTAAATACAAAGTTGTTGACGTTTAATGTGTTGTTTATATATAATCAACGATAATAAAATATAACTACGTCGATTACTGCGATATTAAATTAACGGGCGTCATTTAGTAGACCTTCATCGGGAACTTGACGAGGTTCTATCCATTAATCCATATAATGTAGTCGGTACAAGTTCGTTAGTCAGTCGGTTGAAAGGACCTTACACCCCCCTGATACATTTTCTGAGGACGGACCTGCATGGGCATTCCACTTGAGGTTATCCATAACAGTAAGACCCAGTAATTTAACAGAGGATCGATTTCAATTTTCTTATTATTGATGACTACGGGCGCAAAGGCATTATTACTCTTGGAAAACCCTACACGGAGTTCTTTGCATTTATCTTCATTCAGACGGAATTTATTGGCTTGAGATTTCCTAGTAAATTCATCCACTCTATTTTGCAAATCGCTTAGGGTATTCTTGGGCACCAGTTCCGCCATGGTCGTATCATCAACGTACTTCCAAAATTCCTCGACCCCTGTAACGTTTAGATCATGCACCATTATTGCAAAGAGCCAGGGCTCCAATTTGGTTCCTTGTGGAACCCCTGCTGGAATATCCCCCCATTCTGAGTAACAGTCGTTACTTAATCTAACTTGCTGCTAAAGATCCAGCAAAAAATCCAACATACAATAGATCTTGGTAAATTGTAACTAGACAGTTTATCTGCTGAAATATAGTGGTCAATTAGATCAAATGCTTTCTGGAAATAGAACACCATGACTCTCACTGTTGAACCATTTCCATCCGTACTTTTGGTCCACGAATGGATCATACTAATTAGGGCATACGACGTGCATGATTTTGGCACAGTTTCGTATTGGTGTTGGTCTATCTTCCGCATCACCGCTGGTTTGACATACCTATCTACCACAAAATCTTTTGCTAATTTAGATATAATAGGCGTAAGAGAAATGGGGCGAAGATGTTTATTAACGTCAAGGATTGGTTTCTGCTTTGGTTCTGGTACTATGTTCGCTTCCTTCCACGACGGAGGGAGACAGCCTGAGTGCTAAGAGAAATTCAGAATGACCATAACTGGATACGCAAACAAATCTGCATTTTCTTTAAATAACCAGGCCGGTATACTTTCATTCTCACTTCTTCCGTCGACACGCTAAGTAGTTCGTTAGATTGGTTCTCAGTGAGGTTGTTCACCAAGTTAGCAGAGAAATCGCGAGACAGAGGAGCAAAATTGCTCATAGGGGAGAGAAAGGCGTTATTGATCTTATTAATTGGCTAGATCCTTTGTTGTCCTACCAGAAGACTCTTCTATATTCTTCAGCCGAGTCAAACTGCCGTGACTGGTTCCATTTGGTGACTTCATCCCACAAAGCTTCTTCACCTCTTTCCACCAGATGTTTGGCTTACATGACCTTAAATGTTCAACACTGGCTTCATAATATCTAGCGCGGCAAATTTTCCGTTCCCTATTGACCCGATTTCTAAAGCATTTAAAATCCACTATGTTCCCTTTGCTAAGTGCTTCCTGGCGCTTCCTAATAAGCTTAATGAGTGTTGAATTCAACCAGGGTGGATTACTTGTCTGAATTGTTTTAGATCGCAATGGAATATATAATATATTCCATACCTGTTTTAACGATTGACTCTAACATGGTAACTTTTTATTCGCATGATTCAACCGTGCCAACCATATCCTTGACGTCTACAAACTCTATTGGTGATTAGCACTGGAATACTATAAGATCTTGGGTTGCATCATGTTGGTTTTTGACAGGAAAGTCTGAGATTATTGTTGCAGAGTATAGCGGACAAATCTCAGGTAATTCCGCCACTCTTTCCGGCCAATTTGCACCCGGAAAAAGTATTCCGTTTAGACTTCTTCATTTCATTCCTGGGAGCTGGACACGGACTTGACTCGTGCGCGAGGGTATTATCGTTTGCCATAGGTAGTTCAATTAAGGGGAGATTACCCATCCTAGAGGTGGGGCTTAATAGATTTCTTCATCTAAAAGACCTGAGAGGGGGCTGATTAGAGAGGGGTGCTTATTATAAGCAGCTCGCCGAATAAGAGGTATACCGCTCGATCAGTAATTCAACGTTGTACTCTGAATGTGAAAACCTGCACAATGGACGTCATTATTGTTACGAGGTACCGGGTTGGTTATGCACGCGTGTTAGCACTAGTTGCTATATTATGCTGATAAATATATGTCTGATACTTAGGGAAGCCTTACATGTCGATTTGGCCTACGAGAAACGTCATATGGACGTTTCTCTGAAGATCACCCCTCTAGAAACGTGACACATACAGTAGTTGTCGACATTTTATTGTATACATAGACACTGCAAAACTACTGTAAAACCCTAATAGACAGCCAGCCAACCTCGACAAAAGTGATTGTCGATAGCAGGTATACATGCTAGGCTAAACATATGTGGTTGTTGCCTGCATGCCTATGACACAAGATAAATGATTGTTTTGGCTTTTTTTAAAGGTCATATTTTGATGTATTAGTATATATTTGCGCCATGTTCCTTATTAGTATATCATTTTGAATCATGCGACTGAAGATTACCCGAACTTTACACAATGCCTATTGGATAGTCAGCCAATTAAAATAAACACTGACATAAAATACAGCATTATATCACATCCTTCCGCGAAATGTTCTAGAAAAAATTACCTTCAAATTTTAGCACATAAATATAGAATTACGGGCTAAGATATTTTACGTAGTTTCATTCTTGTAACAAATAATGCCATCGACAGTGTTTTCTAGCTTGGCCGGCCGTCTATTACGTTTTAAAGAATATGTTTACTTAATTCTACGATTTCGATTTTGTTTGAAAAGTCTTCGAGAAGGTTCTATTAAGATGTCATATAAGATGTCCGCATAAGAAAATATAGAACAAGGGGTGTAGTGGAGGGGGTGCTCAGAGGGCGGAGCCCCCCTTGTTAAAATCCTATGTCTAACCAAGTCGATCCCTTGATCCTTTTAAGCGTCGTTGAGTTTCGACTACCAATTTTGTCTATATATGCTATTTTGTATACATGTTTATTGTGTGTGAGTGTTACACCCACCTACTGTACTCCCTTGGTTGGTGCAACTTCGGTTGGTGCAACTTCGGAAAAGATGCCTAGCTGTGCCTCTATCTTTATATTAATCGAAGATAAAAGAAAAGCAGTTATAGTATGAGATGATGTTGAGACTATGGAAATGTGGATTAATGACCATGTACTATTGCCGATTTGACCCAAATAGTGTTGTGAATACAAATGGCAAATGGCATGATTTTTATATGAAACACTTTTATGATTACGAATGAACCTGCATGAACTAAATCAAACATTTATGTAATAAGGCAGGATATTCGTAAGAAGACTTACCTTAATTGTGTCGTGATTCAAATGACTTTGAAATATAGCAGGTCAAGTCAAGTTAATCTGTCAACACCCTTTTGTAAATTTTCTGTCAATACGTACCTTGGCCCAGACGCGAAAAATATAAAACATGAAAATACGGAAACATGGGAATACATAAGTGTAGTTATGTTGTCGCGTCTGGGCCACCATATTTTTGTATTAAATATTGGCGAATCAATTCCACATGATCAAAATTTATCCTATAGGCGCGGTGAGGCCCTGTTAGGGTTTTAGGATTATGGATTATTTGGGTAGGAATTTAGGATTATGGATTATTGTTAAGTCAATATCATAAATCAATTTTTGCTATTGACAATGAAAACAAAAGGTAAAATTTAAAGGTTGAGATGCCAGTCAACATAAATAACATCACAAACGTTTAGTAAATTGTCCTTACTAATGGGAACCGCAGATTACTGAATAAAACTATATTTAAAACCCTCAAATATGAACCACAGTCGCTCTCACAAAACACAGTCTCGATATATATCTTGCACGTGTTCCTAACATAAGTGTCAATCAAAGTTGTTACCAAATTTGGTAATATAATCTATAGTAAACTAAGACAGTCTCCGACAAACATGCCGGAGACACAGATTAAAGACATTAAAATTTGTTTAAAATCTGTTTCGAGCCGGAACGCACGCATCAAAATGGCGACCGCATCAACATGTACATCGGTCGCATTGAATATGTTTACTTTTGATACTTGTACTGTTCATGTTTGTTGCATATATTTTAGGGATGTATTTTTGTTTAGAAAAATGGGATACGGATTATTTTCAAATTTCAGTAGTCCGCCATCTTGAAATACTCAAATGCAAACATGCAATATCAATCCAGTTATATATAGAGATGAAAAAGTAACATTATAATTACGTCATTTTAAGCTGGACTGTCGCCGATGCAGATTTCGAAACCGTAGACAGTCAGTCGCATCATTGATGGTCATGCAGTCGCATCATTGATATCGTTCCCAAACCGCTGCCTCGGGAATTTACTCATTATCGCCATCGAATTCTGGGACCGCATCGAATGTAAATATTTTTCGAAAAGATAGCGGAGTTGAAATCAACAAAGTATACTGGCTATCATGTGTTTTATAAAAGCGTCGCAGTGTAAGTAGCTTTATAATGTATCTTTTTACTGTTGAGGAACTTAGGAATACTAGATTAGACTTGATATTTTATTGTTTGTATTACGTTTTAAAACATCCCAAATACATATATAAACTGTCTTCCTCCCACCCATTGTTAACTGTGAATTTCCATGAACTTACTAGTTTTTATGAACTCGCTTTATCAGAGGAGTGATCACAATCAGGATGAACGGCTGATCAATTTCTTCATCAAATGGCTTGTATTCTATGGTATATTCTTCAGCTATCTCTTTCAGGCTTTTTGTTCTCTCCTCTAGGCTAGAAACATAGAGCTAAGCTGCCAGTTCCAATATATATCATTAAAATATTTTCTTCGTTGTGCTTCCGACCGATCGGAAAGTCTCTGATGGTATTCAATCTCGTTCCCCGAGCCCGCGATCCTTCGGGGGAAGGAACGGAGGGGACGAAATTGCCTTGCATTCACTTCTGAGTTGCCGTAACAGTTCACGATTAGCCGCACCAGGTAGAAGCCCACTAGCATACATTTCTTTGATGCGACTTGTGACCAAAGGTGGGATATCCTTAAAACTTAAGGAATGCAATGATTGCACTGAATGGTTGTGGTTCCATTCAATATCAATAATTGAAGAGACGTCTTCTGCATCATTCTCTTTACCAATCCTCACTATCATTGAAAATGGACAGTTGGTATTTTTGAACCGTTTGTTTGGCTCCGATGCCAGAACTTGGGCAGGAAATTTTGTTGCTTCGTGACATCTGAAATACTTTGCCAAAACTTGGTTTCTACCTTGAGCTTTCTTGGTCTTCGAGATCCTTAACGTTTCGTTGCTCTTTATACCATAATTCTTTATGAAGACATTGATATCTTCTTCGCTTTTCAAACCAACTTTAATGCTTGCCTTGAATTTGGACGCACTACCTTAAACACTGACAATCTTATAGTCATCAGCATTCATCGGCATAATCTCATTTACGCGTGAGAAGAGCTCACAAGTGTTTTTTTCACCAGAAAAACTATTTTGAATATCGGAAATCTCTTGGAGAAGAATGTCCCCATATTTCTGGCACAGCATAGTTGGGATTTAACCAGGGAAAGGTGCAGGGTGCGTCGAACTCTGACATCAGTTAAGAGGGGGCATGTTCTTCTCAGTAATCCTAACAGTTTGTTGGCTAGCTTTGGCTGTTATTTTATGAATATGGGAATCCCACGTGAGATTCCCAGTCATAATTATCCCAAGATATTTTTCTTCTTGAACACGATGTAGGTTGGTTGAACCAAGTTGATAGGTAAAGGTAATGGGTTGTTTCTTGCGGGACGTCACAATTAACACCTTGCATTCATGATGTTGTTTGTTGTGGAGTTTGCGGTTAATGTTTTGTTAAGGTTGCTGTTACAGTTTGCTGTACTTTCTGTAAATTGTGTCGTTGTTTCTTTGTGCAACTTCAGAATCAAAGCAGCTTCGGATGCTTCTGTGATGATTTATAATGATATCGTTTAGCATAGGACCACAGACAACATGGGACCAAGTATGCTACCTTTTGGTGCAGAAGTTAAAACCACACCCAGCAGAAACAACACCCAACATAACAACTAACAATTCTTGTGTCCTGCCAGTTAGTTAGTGAACCATTCGAACACCATATTGCCTGATTTTTTGCCAATATTATTTGCCAATCAATAGAGTTAGCCAACACAAACAAAAAATAAACAATAATCTATATAAAGATATCCGTTTGAATGAATCTTATCCAAGATTTTTAAGAACTTCAGAAAAATTGTTGTTGTACATGTATTGTTTCAGCATGTCGGCGGTTTCACCCAGGAATAGAATAGGAGGTAGAATAGAGGTTAGAGTGTCACTATGGCAATGTGTGTCCCTAGTATACACAACCTGCATACACAGCCAGCCTCCTGCCGTCCCCATATGGACGAAGATTTTGACAACAGAACAGGATCGTAGCAAAGTTTTCATGATTCTTTCTTCCTGAACCCAAACTGGTAGTAGTAGTAGTTTGTTGTTGTCTTCTTCAGAGAAAAATAGAATTGGTTGAACTACTTTTTTTTTTTAGATTTTAGTGGTTCATAAAAAAAAATTATCCTAGAGGTGGAAAAAAACAAAACGTGATACATAAACCACATAAGTAAAAAATCGTTGAAATAGATTCACAAACATACCAGTTATAAAAACATACATTCGAAAATACGAAGTTTTGGGAGCGAAAAATCGCAATATAAATCCACAATATTTTAAAATATAGCGAAAATACTCCATTATCAAACGGCTATTACTCGTCGATTTGAGGAGGTAATTTATGTTTTAAAGTACCAATAGAAAGAGCGACTCTTCCTGAATTCGATGCTGTGATTTTTATTCCTTTTCTCCTTGATATATAAAATTACCTCCGGCAGATAACAAAGCCTCTTTTCTGGAACCCGAAACATGGGCAAATACAACGCGGGATTAATATATCTAAACCGTCATAAATATACCAATCAAGACACAAATCGTTAAATTGGATTCATAGATTAAGTTATTATAAAAACGTACCTTTAAAAATACGAGATTTTCAGCGTGAAAAATCGCAATATAAATCCACAATTTTTCACCAAATGTTTGTTGGAAATTTCAATTTTGAATAATAATGAACGCATTGTATTTTGGGAAGACCCGCATTCCTCCTCTGAGCAGAGGAGGTGTGGTGACTATAGGCATGCAACGCGGTCACACTCAGATTATTATATATTATCGATTTCTCGCCACGCGTCGTTCATTCTTGGGCTGCCTTTCGCTGTATACACAACTAAGGAACTCGAGACTTCAATTTTGAAATTGAAACTTTTTGTGGGAATAAAGCTTCGATTTCGGATAGTTATGAGCTTTTTGTAAAGGGCTTTTTCTTAAAGCAACGTTTTGTTTTGGCTCGAGACAGCTAGTTAAAGATTGTCAAAAGAAAATGTGTGTCAAAGGTAAGATGATGTTAACAAATGATCGTGCTAGCAACATGTTTACACTAAAAACTATTAGTGTATTAGCATTTCTCTCGCACATGGACGTTCTCGTGATTTCTTTCCATTTTATGGACCGAGTTAAATGCGGATTTAATCCATTAATTAATACTCATTGAAGTGTTTTAAATGCATGCGATTCTACACAAAAATAGATCAAGGATGCCTAAATTACTATCCTGAGATGACGACACAATCGTTGCAATACAATTGTTGACGATACAATTGTTGTAAAAATAGATAATGTAGGCTACGTACATAATATAGGTAAGCGAGATACTTGATGTAATCGGTCACTGAAAAGCCCCAACGGGGAGTGAGCTGAATAATGTATGAAGTATGAACACAAGGATCGGGATTGGGATTAGGATTCAAAGTCAGACCGACCCATTAGGCTCGCTTATATTTCTGGTGAAAATGATCTTGTTTTTGTACTGAACACAAAAGCAGTCTTATTAGCAATTCTACACTACCGCCAGATTTTCCTGATATTCAGTAGCCAGGCCTTATTGAATTGCTGCAGAACTGCATGATAACTGCAAAAACACAGTAATCACAGGAAATTATATAACTATTTTAGAGTAAATCTAGCTTTCCCCAATTCCGCTGTACCTGCATATTAGTACTTCAAATCACACAGTACAGTCCTGTAACAACTAGTTATGCTGTAATGTTCAATGTCTCATTCGAACGAAGGAGATAGCTCCTTTAGCTCCAGGGTAATCTGAACTGCTTTGTCGCTGTAAATCTTTCGCGACTTCTAGGCCGGTATGTTCTCATGAAGCTAGATTGTTCATGTGTGTAACTATAACTATGAACAGTATGTACAGAAGATCACTATCATCATCTTCTATCTCTTCTTTTCCTAGTTGGTTCCAATTATATGTAACAGAAAGAAGATTGTATAACCTCAGAAAATGATAAAATGTGCATGGATATAGATCATCTACTAAACTAACTTCTTCGAGTATTTGGGTCCGTCCCATGATGCATTGCAGGAATTACAGGTGATGTTACATCCTAAAAATGCCATGATGTAATTATGTTATTTTATCTAAACGTATAGTAGCAGGTTTTTGAAAACATTTGAAATGGTTTTCTTTATTTCTTATATAACGATAAGTATGCAGATATTTTATTAGCAATATATAGTCGAGACATGTATAGATTGTTATCGCAATCAGTTCCAGAATTACCCATAGTTAGCTTGTATGAAAGCATGAAATCAGTTACTTGGTAGAGTTGCGGAGGGGGTATAGTGGTGTTGAAATATTCTCCATTTCAACATTTCATGATCATGCAAGGCAAATCTATACACCAACTTTGAACAAAGTATAATTCAATCATTGCAACTATCACATGCAGTTTCTGCGAATACTCGACAGAACTCCCCATTTCTTAAATCAAAATCTTAATATACTATGACTGCATGTTTCAACTGGAAACGATTATAGAATATACTTTTGTTCGTTTAACAATTTAATCTTAAAGTTTAAAGATGACTAATTGCAACAATATGTTAGTTTTTGGGTTAGTTCTGGTTATGTCTGTTTAGTTTTTGGGTTAGTTTGTTATTTTTTTATGTTAGTTATCTGGCTGAGAACAATGCGTTAAAATGGGCAACTCGACATCCTCCTGGAAAAACGTTAACGGTGGTTTGCCTCAAGGTACCAAATTAGGACCCCTGCTATTTGCAGTTTTGGTCAATTCCCTGTTGGCGAACTGACAGGGAAGGATTGAGTTTCGATAAGTTATGATACTTCGGCGCTCGAAATCACCCTCGACGCTCTCCGAGTCTGCTTCCTATTGTCGTCAACGAAATTTTCATTTTTCTGTTGATCGTGGAATGTAACTAAATTCAAAAAAATGCAAGGAAATGGTAGTATCCTTCCTTAAATATGATTTATCGTATGTTGATTCAATATTCATCTCGGGAATGCTTGTGGAAAGAGTTTCCTACTTTAAGCTGTTGGGTCTCGTAATATCAGAAAACCTTACTTGGAATCGTCATGTGGATCATGTTCTTAAGAAGCCTCTATGCACTGCGTCAACTAAGGAAAGCTGGTTTAAACTATCAAGATCTTGTCCAAAATGATTGTTCGTTTGTGAGATCCTGTGTTGAACATGCATCACCGGTATGGGCAGATTTAACTGACAATTTGGCCAAATTAATTGAGTCAGTCCAAAAACGTGCTTTACGGATTATTCATCCCTTGTTTTCTTATGAAGCTGTGTTGACATGTACCGATGTACGTATTTGGAAACACTAGCTAGCAACCGTCATCATAACGCTTGCCTAAAATTCGTTGCAAAACATAACATAATTACGTGAACATAATTACGCTGTGAACGTAATTACGATTTAATAAGGGTTCAACGACTAAGTAGAGTAAATACAAACACCGAACGATTTAGCAAATTTATTACTATTAAATATTATTGACGTTTTATTAATTAACTTATAGATTAATTTAATTCTTATGCATATTGTAATTTTATTCTTTTGCTGTATATTTTGCCCTGTATAATTCAGTTTGTAACTGCAATACGGCTCATTAAACCTATTATTTTTATTATTATTATTATAAGAACGAGGCTGTTATAAATGACCAATCTTGAATAAATTGTTACATTTATTAATATATTAAATGTTTCCAAGGGATTAATAGGCGCGTAAGGTTTCAAAAATAGACGGGTAAGCTAGTAAGCTACACGGGCATATTTAATGACAAAGATTTGGACGCGAAGAAGTTGTTTTATAAAATTCGTTACCTCTGTTATTGTACATCAAAACATTGATATACATGTACAATAATCAACAGGCATATGAATACAAAGGCAGAGACTAATTTGCACCAATTTGCACTTACAGATAAAGCTATAGTCGTCAATAATTACAATGCAAATGAATTTGCATGAACATTAATTAGAAATCACTTCAGTTCTATATCTAACTCATACAATACATACAAAGGATTTTATAGTATAATGCCAAGTTACATAAAAAACACAGTCTGGATTTGTATAATTAATTATCCAACTTCCTGAGATTCCTGCAGTGCACTTAAACCAAGAGTGTCTGATGACGCACAAAACTTAAAGGCAAAGTGTTATTTCAGTTAATATTCACGAAACATTAAAATCATTTCCAGATCTTTATAACTAAGAAATATAGAAGTATTGAAATAAATTAAATTGACATAATATATGAGCCCTTAATTTATTTCTTCTATGACACTGTTTATAAAAGTGACTTTAAGAAGCGGTCATTAAATATGTGTCATGGGGGTGCCCGGAGGCTATTTGAGGGGGTCATGAAGCAAAATCTTTCTTCTAAGCAGGGGGTTAAGACGGACTTTATCAAAAAGCAAAGGGGCTTGAAACTAAAATACATATATAGAATCTTTAGGGGCACGAATGCATCTTTAATAGTACTCCACTCTCTTGACTTGGCAGTTCCTATTTTTATAATATTATTGAAAACAGATTTAATTCTCAAGTGAATACAATTTCAAATTTCTGTGTAAGAATGCTATGCCTTTTATTATAAATATTGACGAAGAAAATGGCTCATTCAGTTCCAGGACAATATGACTTGCTTAATTGCCGGCCGCTGCAGCAGGGACGTAGGGAGCCGAGGGAGCCGCGGCTCCCCCCCTTTGGTAATATTTAGTGCTAATACTTACTGCAAAACCAGGAATTATGCCCCACATATAGCCACAACTACCTTTAATCCCCACAGGGCTCCCCCCTTTGAAAGCTCTGGCTACGTCCCTGCGCTGCAGTATAAATCGTTCGCGATTCTTCTATGCCGGTATGTCCTCACGAAGCTAGATTGTTGTAAACATGCAGTATATACCATAATAATCACTATAATAATCTTCTACTTCGTCTTCGCCTAATTGGTTTCAATATGTAATAGAAAGATGATTGTATACCAAAATACCGAGTTCCGCTTCATGTAGGTGATAATATAGTTGATATCTCATGCAGTGGTTGATACTTTTATATTATATACGTTTGTGCATTAATAGTTAATATTCATTTTTTGTTATGATACATTATGCATTAATCTTGATTTAGTGAATTTTGAACTTTAGGTTTTTACCTTATTTATATATATTGTAAGTATATAATTATGTTAGTATGTCATTATCTTCGAAAATCCTCTTTTGGGGAAAGATAATAAATTATATATGTATGTTTGTATAAAATTCAGGGCATATGCATATAACCACATAACTACATAACCACATAACCACATAACAATATATCCATATAACTACATAACCATATAACCATATAACCATATAGCCACGTAACCATTATAACCATATAACCACACAACCATATATTAACCACATAACCATAAAACCATATGGATATAAATCTTGAACGCGTGGTGCCAGTGTATAGGTATATAGCGTATATATAAGCTTCGGGTCTTTATGATGAAACTACCTGAAAATTTCAACAAGAACTTCGTCGTTTCGAGCGAAGGCCCTTCGTCACTAACAGAATGCAGACGAGGGGCCTTCGCTCGAAACGTCGAAGTTCTTGTTGAATTTTCAGGTAGCTTGATCCGAAAGACGCGAAGTCTATGGATATAAATAATCTTCTGTTCCTTCTTCGAGTAGTTGGGTCGGTCCCATGATGCATTACAGGAGAAATGACGCTACTTCCTAAAAGATGTAATTATGCTGGTCTCCTTTATTTATTATATTTTATATAGTGTTTAGTGTTGTCCGTGTTGCTTGTGGTGACAGTTGCCTTGTATTTAATGTCCTTGGTCGTGCATTGTTTCTGAAGTGGGCATGTGTTCTCATCTCTGCAATTGCAACTGATTGCGTCATTGCTAAGTGTCTGTGGCTGGTTTTTCCTAATTATGCGTGCATTGTGCCTAGTGATTATGGACTTGACATTGTTCATGCAACTATAGCTGACCTTAACTGTGTTCCTGTTAAAAATTTTATGTAGTTTGTGGTTAGGTGGACTAAGGCACAGTAATTTCAACCACACACTTGACTACACGAATCAACCACCACAACAAAAACGCAGAAATAGGCACTGCAATATAATTTGGTTTAATCCTCCAATTAGTAAGAGTGTCAGAACCAATATATTATAGGACGCAATTTCTTCAGCTTAATTGACAAGCATTTTCCACCTAACCACAAACTACATAAAATTTTAACAGGAACACAGTTAAGGTCAGCTATAGTTGCATGAACAATGTAAAGTCCATAATCACTAGGAACAATGCACGCATAATTAGGAAAAACCAGCCACAGACACTTAGCAATGACGCAATCAGTTGCAATTGCAGAGATGAGAACACATGCCCACTTCAGAAACAATGCACGACCAAGGACATAGTGTACAAGGCAACTGTCACCACAAGCAACACGAATAACACTAAACACTATATTGGCATGACTGCAAGCACATTTAAAGAGCGACACCGTAACCACATTAAATCTTTTCAACACAAAAAATACTCAAATGACACCGAACTTTCGAAATATATTTGGAAATTGAAAGAAAACAAACAAGATTTCACCATAACGTGGTCAATCATAAAGCATGCAGTTTCATATACGGGAGGATAAAAAATATGCAATTTATGTTTGGAGGAAAAACAATGTTATATATCATGAAAGAAGACAAACAATTTTTACTGAACAAAAGATCGGAAATAGTTTCAACATGCAGACACAAAAGTAGATTTAAAAAAAACCCAACAGAAGTAAAGGAATGCATGGAATGTTTGAACGCCCACACGCCCACGTTTCGACCACTACTATATGAGAATGGAAAATCTTTTCGAAATCCCTCGCCACTTGACAATCGCTTATTGCGTGAAACAGGCTGCAGTGGATACCTTCAGGTAAGCGAAAACTATATATATATATATATATATATATATATATATATATATAGTCAAATCTGCAGACATGCATGTTTCGCCGTTCAACGGCTCGTCAGTGCAGCTATATATATACGTGTAGGTTTAGGTCTACGAAACGCAAAGAGTGCTCGACAACATATAGTTAGAGCAAATTATAGATTTTCGCTTACCTCAAAACTGGTTTGCAACAGGCTGTTTCATCTGTAAAAGAAGACTGCCTGATGATTCGTTTACAGATGAAACAGCCTGTTGCAGACAAGTTTTGAGGTAAGCGAAAAAAAATAAATATATATATATGTAGTTATTAAATTTCTTCAGACATCAAATTTGAATCTTTATTAAAATTAAGTTAAAATAAAGTTAAAATATATATATATATATGGGCTTTTCTCAGACATGTATATATAGTTACGTCTGTTCAGGTCAAAATTCGACGAAAAAAATCTTGATCACCCCTCCCCTCGTCTGATTCGAATTTCCTGGCCCCTTTCTAAAACCAATGCGGATTCTTCAGATCACTAACTGCATTGGACTGAATCGCCTTTAGCTTGCAAAACATCGTCAAACAAGAGAGATGTTGAGAACTTACTAATATTTATTATTTATCATATTTATCTAGTGCCGGATGTCACACCAAACGAAGCACCCTCCCCCAACCGCCACGCCACTGAATTTCAGCATCAATATCACTGGTTAGTTCTCTATAATTACTAGCTGGCGAAAAAGAAATAAATTTACATACCTGAAGTTCCACAACAGGAGGAGAAACAAGGTTTGTATAATAACACCGTTTGTTGAATAGTTAATGCTAAACTTTTCCGAATATCTGTGTACACAATTATACTCGGCACACACTTGGACCTGACACAGCAGCCACAATTAATGATGCGCGTACTGATTTAATATGCACATATTTTCAGGTGTTCTCGTTTCAATTAAAGTTGCGTCACAAGAGGCTTTCTTTTTCATTTTCAATCTTCAAATGCATCAGACTGGACGAATTTTCTATAGATAGATCAGCATATAGACGATCTAGAGTTAGAGAACTACGAATGTATATTAAGTATATTTAGCGAGTCATTGGCCTAAGAGTTTAGCTTTAAAACAATCGTTGTATGAAACATTTTGATTCTTATATATATATGTTATGGTTTCACATTTCTTGATCCTCTGGAGTGGCAAAATCACATTTAATGCCAAAAGGTATATGTGTACCGTGTATAATCGTCCTTTGCAACATGGAGTGTTAGTTTAGACAATAACTGCAAATCTTTACACTTTATGGTTCTCATTATTGGTCCGTCTCAGTTAGAAGAAAGTATTTTTGCATGTATAATTCTTTATACATTATGTAAAGGATATAGCTAGTTGTAATAAGGCACATTGCACGATACAAATTTGCTGCCCTTTACTCTAGTATTTAGTAGGAAAAATTGATGCAGTGAGCATACAATATTTACATGTATATTGGCCATGCATGTATACACTGCATATAGACAGAAAAAGAGCTAAACTGAAATATGAATTATCCCGACAAACATTGAAATATTATTAGGTAATTAAAACATGCACATAACAAACGTGGTTGGAACATAACTTCAGGGTTTTTCCTGTCTATTTCAGTATTATACTGTAGCCCTCTGGTTCTGATTGTTACATGCATGTACATGACATTGTATGTTGTTCTCTGTTTCAGCATGCAATATATTAATTGTTGTGTCACATACTGTTGTTGTATCTTCTATATAATTATGTAGATAATAATTCACACGGAAATTATTTTATTGCAAATAATTTTTTAATTGTTTAAAATAGCTAGCCAACCTACATTAGGCCTATAGTTAAGGAGTAGCAAGTGTTCTTTCCGTCCATTCTCCATAAAAGTTGTCCAGGAATCTAATATCTTTTGGTAATTGCGCAAAAAACACTATAGTGATCAAATATGGGTTGTGGAAAGCAAGATTAATCTTTTCGAATTACTATTTTACAGGAAGTTTATGTAATTTCTTATAAAGTTGAAACAAAGAGATTGATAAAGCTTTGACATCAAGTATGTGATCAACTGATCATGCAAGCTAGGGGAAAAAATTCAACTATAATAACAGAGCTATATGCGCGGATACTAGTGAATATTTAGTTTGCAGAAATTTTATTTCTATTTTGATGCATGGCAATGCTCGTGCCAGACATTGATAAAAATATGAAGTAAACTAAAGAATAGATCTTTTTGCTCCAACGTCCGCATGAGAAATCCAAAATTGCCTTTGGTTAACTTGTATATGAAAGCATAAAATCAGCTGTGAGTTACTATATTAAGTGGTGTTAAAGTATTCTCCATGCTGATTAGATCAATTCAACATTTCATGAACACATGCAAGGCAAATGTATATAAACCAATACATCAACTGTGAACAAAGCACAATTCAATTCATTAGTTGCTGCGTATATTGGATAAACTGTTTCCAGTTAACTCCGCATTCCTTAAATCAAAATCATAATAACTAACTCATCTAATATTCATGTGTTTAGGATCAGATAGTATTATTAAAAAAACAGTAACAGCAACTAAAATTGAATTACCAATTTTGTCTGGATTATTGTTCACTACATATAGTAATTTTTTTACAACTAAACAATATTCTCCTGCTAGATTGCTGACAATGTCCAACAGCAGTAGATAATAGTACATGTAACTATAAAGCTTAATATAAATTGTAAACCCAAAGTTTTAGGTGTCCATAAAAGCAGGCACAAAAGTTTTAAAGTACATCCATTAAATGTAACATAATGCTATCATGTCAATGTTGATGCCCAGGGGGGGGGGAAGGGGGTCAGATTATTTTTTCATAAAATGCCCCATTTAAATAGGCAAAATATGCCTTTTATGATTCCTAAAAACATATATTCAAAATGCATCACACTATCGAAGTAGAAACTAGGGAAGATAAATAGCCCTAGTGCCATCAACTCTAAGTGATGAATGATGATCAAATTCAAAAATGCCAGGTAAAAATGCAGGAAACAGGTTCAAATGCCCCACAAGTGGCCAAGCCCCCCCCCCTAGGGACTCAACACTGACAGGAACAAAATATCTTCATGTTTACACTTTACAGTCTACTATTCACTAGGACTGAGCTCACTAAGTCCTGCAAGATTACAAAACCTATTGCAGCTATGCTTACCAACAAAGTTGTCAATGGCAATATGTGAAAGGTTACCAGTGCAGAAAAGAAATTGACTATCCTCATACAGGTTGGTGGTAGCTATCTCAGGATCATATAAATGGCAACCACTTCCCTGAATGTCTACAACCATCAGTTTTCTTCCTGATTTTTCATATGAAAAATGTGAAAGACATTGGGCCTTCTGCCCATTGACATGATCTTCAGGGACACACATAAGACCATTGTTGTTGATGTATTTGACAAATGTACCAGACACCAATTCTTCCACTGTAACACTTTCGCCATCATCTGTCTTGCCCAGAAAGATCTTTTGGTAACCTAAGTGCGCTCCATATTGTTCAGCTTTGTCTGTATCCTTGAGAATTTCTTGCTTCAACTGAAGAGCAAAGTTGCCGGATAACATGTGCATTTGAACCACCTTTTTGTTATGATCTTCGACAGTATGCTTCGTAGCTTTAATAGTGGTAACAGCTTCGGGTAGATATTTCTTTATAACCCAGCAACTATTTTTAAATTCCACATTCTGGCTTGTAGCTTTGTACGCACGTCTGAATCCTCCTTCTCCCAAAGAATTTTCTTCAACCAAAAACTCCACGATCGTTGGAACCTTAGACCAAGACATAAGCTCTATATTGAACGAGTAGATGTGAACCACGGTTGTCTCACGAGAATCAACTATCTTACCAAGCTTAATCATGTCAAGCACAGACAAGCTTTTCGGATAGCATTTACTTGGACTTGCATTTGACGATGGACGCTTTGCTTCGGGAAAGCTACTCGAAAAACAAGATTCACTAACGGACTCCATCTTTCGCTTTCGTCCAGGTACTGTCGATTTGTCGATGTCGTAGTTCCGTATTTCGGCTTCCTCGTCGCCAACATCAACTACTGTTGAGCAATTTGTGCGTGGGACAAAGCGAACATGAATCAACTTGCTGCTTGGTAGTTGGTTAACAGTCTTACACGAGGGACCCTGCTCTCCGGCCAGCACATCGCAGCATACATTATTTCCAACTTTGTGAGCGAAATGCTTTTCACAAGCCTTCTTGATGTTCTCAACAGACACTTCGTCAAAATGGAAAGGCACAAATTCACGAGGACCGACACGAAGGTATTTTTGAGCTTTTCCTGAAGTACACAGCATGCATGGGGTAAATTCTTTCATGACCAAAACAACTGGAATGCACTCTCAACATATATACGGCATGTACATTCTTACTGTAGTGTTATATATATATATTGATAACTTTCCGGGTTCTCTCCCTTAAGCTTAGTTAGTAGGCAGTGTCCACGCCTGCATGCATGACGTTATAATAAATACAATGTGACTAATAATTTTTCTCTTATACTGTACATAACCATAAACATACATATACCTATACATTATTCATCCCATGCATGCATTGGGGCGTTTCAGTGAGCGATTACACCAAGTATCTCGCTTACCTATATTACGTACTTATATAGCCTACACTATTTATTTTTACAACAATTGTGATATTACTTTCCCAATCTGTATCCTAATCCACCCAGTCAACTTTCCCTGTGGGAGGAAACCAGGAGTGCCAGGAGAAAACCCACGACTTTCGGCAGAGGAAACCGGAGTGCCAGGAGAAAACCCACGACTTTCGGCAGAGTGTTGACTTACTCTTTTCACATGAGTGTGATGAGTAAAGTCCCCAGCGAGAATCGAACTCAAGACTCAGAGTTGAATGGCGCTTGCTCTGACGACTAGCCACCGAAGCCCTCTAAAGCATTTATACGTTTCTTTTATGCGACTTGGCCAAATTGTTTTTGGTTTATACAATTGCATGGTTACAAACGATAGAAATTTGCACAAAATGTCACTTTCTATAATGAAATATAGAACGAATCTCCAATTTTATTGTTTTCAAACATTAATTCCTCAAAAGTGCGTATAAAATAGTGAAAAATTTGCCATTATCAATGTAATATGCAATAAATTCATGTGCATATATTGTCTGTATAGTGTGTTGTAAGATTGTTCCATGCACAAAGAATGTGAGAAAACTTGAAAAGTGTTCGTCAATGTTGTTGCTATAGGACAAATTTAATGTTCCTCACAAGCTTATATAACATACATTTATATATACGCGTGGTATATGGCATGCATATCCTATATAGATATTCTATAGATACTTACGGTATACTTATTGTCTACTCTCACCTAAACAAAGGCTTCTCCTAAAACATTTCTCAAGATTTTGTTAATTACACCAATAACCGTACAATATATCTTTTCCTGTTGTTTGTAGGCCTATTACAGTTTTATCGTAATTCTTGCGTCAACCTAGCTTCAAACAAATCAGTTTAGTTATATATACCATTTTTGTAATTATATATACATATATATATATATATGTAATATATACAAACCGCACAAGAGGTCTTTATGAGATTTAAAACATCGAGGCGCAGCCGAGTGTTTTAGATCTGATAAAGGCCGAACTGCATGTAAGGTTTGTATATGACTTCTAAAATGACTCGTTTTGTACGCTCACTGGCGTTGGAATTTTGAAGATTGATGTTATCTACGCTGTAAAAATTGAAGGAGAAAATTTGAGCAAGTCTATATCAATTAAATATATAGATCCGCTACGGGTCATGAGTTTCCTTTGTATTTTGCCTATATATATATATATAGATTTTCGCTTACCTCAAAACTTGTCTGCAACAGGCTGTTTCATCTGTAAAAGAATCATCAGGCAGTTTACAAGCATCGAAAGAAATGACCGCTTATATACTTCCTGCCGGGGCGTGGGGGTGTGTGTGGGAGACAATGTGTGCATACATGGCTTTGTTTGCGTTGTTTACGCGAAATTTGTTGCGATGACGACATCGTGAAATTATTTCAGCTCTTTTGTTGAGTAAACAATCCTTGTTTTTTTCTTTCAAAATACAAAATTTTTCTTCTAAACATAAACTGCGTCGTTTTGATCCTCCCGTATACGAAATAGAATGTTTTAAAATTTTCTTTCAATGTCCAAATATATTTCGAAAGTTCCGTGTCATTTGCATGCTTTTTATGCTGAAAAGATTTAGTGTGGTTGGCCAATCGCTCTTTGAATGTGGTTGCAGTCATGCCAATGTAATTTTTGATCGTGTTTGTGTTGCTTACTGTGACTGTTGCTTTGTATACTATGTCCCTAGTCATGCATTGTTTTTGAAGCGGGCAAATGGTGTTTTTTCTACAACTGCAATTGGTAGTGTCCCTCTCCTGTGGCTTGTTATTTCTAGATATGCGTGCATTGTGTTTAGTGATTACTGACTTAATATTGTTCATGCAGCTATATATAAAATATTGTATTTTGAAAGAAAAAAACAAGGATTGTTTACTCAATAATTTCACGATGTCGTCATCGCAACAAATTTCGCGTAAACAACGCAAACAAAGCCATGTCTCCCACACACACCCCCACGCCCCGGCAGGAAGTATATAAGCGGCCATTTCTTTCGATACTTGTAAACAGCCTGATGATTCTTTTACAGATGAAACAGCCTGTTGCAGACAAGTTTTGAGGTAAGCGAAAATCTATAATTTGCTCTAACAATATGTTGTCGAGCACTCTTTGCGTTTCGTAGACCTAAACCTACACGTATATATATATATATATATAGATATTCTAACTCAGGAATCAATGCCATGGAGCTTCAGTTTGTTGGCATGAACTTGTCGAGATTGTTGTTTACATCCAATTTCGGATGTAGTTCAATATATATACACCCCGTATTTTCTTGCCCACATGCATGAGAATGGAATAGAACATTCTAGCAATTATATATAACCCACACTTCCGAAAGAAGAAAAAGCCTACATGCACGCATGCACTGAGATAAAAGTGACTGATTTATTGACGTCATTAGTGTTCTACTAATATAATCGTAACTTAAAAATATGTATGTGCATGGCTATAATCTTTCAATTATCTAAACAAATTTCACCCTATGCTATACTTTCAAAATTGCAACAATATATGAACTTATAGTTCCTGCATTAAGCCTCTGGCTGTAAATGACTATATATTCGTTCTATATATATTTTTACCAGACATAAATTATATTACTCCATTTCAGTAATTGTAAAATTAATATAAAATTAATATTAAAAATAATTGTAAAATTGATATTATTGTCGAGCACTCTTTGCGTTTCGTAGACCTAAACCTACACGTTATATATATATATATATGTATATATATATGAATTTACAGTGTATATATTATTTATTACTAGCTATATTATTCATATACTTAGCTATATGATCAATAATTCAATAAGATCGAATTATGTTGCACATTGATACAACTGCATGTATCAGATCGTTATCAATCTGTGCCACATTGGACAGGTATTCTTCTCATACCTGGTTGAACATTTTTTACTGTATGTTTTCCTCGGTAATATAATAGGATAATTGTTAAATGCATCTATATTTATGTTTTTAGGTATATATATGCATGAATACATATTATTGTATATGCATGTATTTCCATTATATCGATGCAACCCTTTTATATACATTTTAATAAAAAAGGCAAGTTACCTCGATAAGCTTAGTATAGAGTATGATTTTGAGACAAAATTAAAGTTGTTGTAATGCTTTATAATTATATCAAATAGACAAGTCCTTCCATGTGCGGTCGAACTGAAGCGGCTAACTGAATCAGTAAAGGACGTTAATTGCCAATGCCCATGCAATACAGACTTTGTTCAAGAACATAATTTGACATGTCACAATAACTCCTACGACCTGCATACTTTCTTGATTGGCGTGCATGAGGAAATCAAATCTTATAACATATGTATAATTTCGTATAAACAATCATTAAGAAGTCCCTATCGGAAATCGAACGAGCAATATAAAAAACTTGTACTCCCTTAAAATGTTCTCTAACAACTCAGTTGAGTAAGGTGTTAACGAGAGATGACGTGGTCGTAAAGAATTTTAGTTGGACGTTATTAAGAATTACAAAAGCGAGAAAAGCATCCCGTACATGCAATTTCTTGACAAAACGATTGTACTAAAATTGGTGCATGCTATAAAGAGTAACATAAATAAGGGGGGAGAAAAACAAGCAAATTGGAATGGAATATTTAACCACATATAATTTTCATTTTTTAATTCGTAACGTGAAGCCAATACATAAGAACATATTGTATTCACTCATGACAGCTCAGCAAACTGCATGTACTATAAAACCAATATAATAAAGTTATGGTAACTCAAAGGGAAAAAATTAAAACATCGGGCAACGATTCCTTAAGAGCCTTATAATGAAGTACCTCACACTACAAGCCGATAGGGACACACATGCAAGGAAACGGACTGGCGACTATTTATTAGTTTAGTTAGTTTGTTTAGCATGATGCTTTCCTGCAGTTCAACGATTGGCGTTCACATGTAAAAGGACTACATATTTAGGTGAGGAAATACCTATTTTTGCCTTGCTACGCATTAGAAGTAACTGATTACTGCATGTTTTATCAAAGCTGTTTTTTAAGAAATTGTGAAAGCATTTAAGCTAAAATTGGAAAGCTTAAGTTGCCTGATATATACCGATCTGAAATCATTTGTATTGTTTTAAAAACAGTAAAATTCTAGGTTAGTTTATATATACGTTCATGCAAAGATATACAACCTAGCTATGGTCGTCAATTTACTGAGTTATCTTTCTTATAGATCATATAGATATGTATAGATTTCTCTAACATTTTAACACAATTATTACATAATTATAGTTGCATGCAAGTATCATAACCTTTCCGGGAACGCGAGTAAACATATCTCATTCTGTTCATTTTTCATGTACAGCTGTATTACTATTTTGACCATCACTATTGTGAATTGTATACGACGTTTGAAACAGACCTAAAATAGGAATGCGAGAGTGGAATTATAGAAACATGCAAAATCTATGACTGCAATTTAAACGATTAATGTAAGACACGTAATATTATGTAATTCCATAACCAGTTAATTAGTTTCATTCCTTAATTGCTTAAATCATTAAAGATTTATTTGTAGCAAATACCTCAGACATCTTCAGGATACAACGATTGACTTTTACATGTTTGAGAATGTCTATATAAGCGCTTGCTAAATGAAAAGGCATTACTGTAGTGCCACATTGGAAGATAATGCTCTTACATAGCACAAAATGGTAGTCTTCAAACAAACATTATAAACGTTCTCACCAATTTCGTCTTATTCAATTCAAGACAAACTGAACAATTTGAGCTATTTTGCTTCAAAACTTTACAATTATAGTATAACTTTTTCTTTGCCTTTGGTGAATAATTGGGAGTATATATAATGTTGTACAGTACAAAGTAATTTTTTATCAATCTGAATCAGTCCATAGTTTCTGCATTGGCAATTCGAAGTTGATAACTGACGAGTTTTGTAAGCGATGCACATTAATACGTGGCAATTGTCTTCACCAACTGAAAATATTCGCCGTCGTCATTCAGCAAAACTGAGGAGTTATTTCATTAGTTTGTTACATTCAATAATTTTTATAGCTATAAAGCAAATCAGAATATTATATGCATGATCAAACAAGTATATTATACTGCACGTCTAAAATGTGTTTTTCAATACTTAAGAAAGATTGAATTTGTATTTATAATTGTTAATAATAGAAGGAAATACAATTGGTTCCATAGAAACAAGCTTATACTAGTGTTTGACTGCACATGTCTTGACAGAATATTAACAACATTGTAAGATGTTAGGATAGTTTTTGTAGCTTCATTGCCTCACAATTAATGGACAATGCAACTACTGACAATGATAACTCGATTTAATTACCTCATGAGCTTGTGTATAATATTTCAATTGTTAATTAGTTTCATTAATTCCGTGGGTTTACAAGCAGCTTAAGTAGATACAACGTTATGTTCCTTTGTACAATGTATATATAGTGACATTGCGTATAGTTTAACGCCTGCGTCCACTCAAACAATATCCGCTTCGAGACTAGTCACATAGACATACTATAGATTAATATATAGGGCCTTCACTCCAATTACCATTTACGGTCTTTGTTGAAGTGTCTAAATATAGACACTGTCTATATAATCATGCAACGTTTTAATAATCTCTCCAGTAGAGCATTTGATATCAGTCAGCTCACAGTTTGTTCGGCCTGTATTCTGGCATTAGCCTAGTGCAGAAAATAGGCCTTAATTATAGGGGTAATATACAATTCAAAATAAATATTCATTTATTGCAATAATATTCATTTATATCAAAATAAATATTCATTTATTGCAGTATCTGTCGGTTTGCTATAGCTTACATTGGTTTGGCTAGGCGTCCTTTTCAACAGGAAGTACTGAAATTTGTATAAGCATGCATTAATTCAAACATTGACATGGCTTTTTTCTTTTAGCAGCCTTCCATACTGCAGTATTCATTGTCACTAAAGATCGCTACGAGAATATACATGCAGGTACTTCTTTATGGGCTACTGAAGGACTCATGACTTCAAGAACTGATAGTTTAAGACTTAATAAACTGGTTACACAATAGTTATTAAACAGGAGATGATTGTTGAACGAAAACCACATGCATATAAAAATCGTTCAATCGTTAGAGTAGATATCTGTTCAGATTAAACTACATTGGCTTGGCTTGCTATAGACTTTGTAAACGTGCAGGATGTATTCACGAAATCAGTAAGCAATCGGCATGCACTGAAATTTTGGGTGTGCATTGCGTTAATTATAGTTTTATATTTCCCTTTTAGTACTATAGCCTTGCATTATTAAATTTTGTTACTGCCGAAGATCATCTTAAGAACAGACTGCTGCGGGGTAGCTTGTTTTTCATGGACTTTAGTAACCTTTACATCAATTCAAGAACTAAATTAGTGAAGAGGCATAAACATACAAAATCGTGCAGCTGATTAAACCGAAGATGAGTGTTGAACGAAAGTTAGGCCTACATCCTTATTCTATTGAAGCTATTCTTGGTTTGAAAGAGACAACAAATCGAAACGTTCAGTCATTCCGTCCATATTGCAAAGCTGAGAATGAATTAATAAGCACTGGAATTAATAAATGTACTGATAATTCTTTCACACGATTAGTGCCACTGCCGGGATGTCTTCCACGAGCCCAAGTATTGGTAAAAACTGAGACAGAGCCATGTTTTGTACGATTTGGTTTACAAAGCCATCCAGATAATGGGCTGAAGAAAACAGATGAATGTTCGTTTAGGACATCGAAGTTAAGGAGAGACATAAGCGTCCAAGGTAACTAGCTATATGAGAGTTAAATTCATGCATTAGTTATTTATACTGAGTATATATAATATTGCCGGACAACTGTCCCATGCAGCTGTCTGGTGGAGTACAACTTGTATTTAGAGATTGATCAATTTTGTGCTAAAAAGGGTTATTGTACATCAATATCTTCGCAAATGGAAAATATACCACCAATTAATAATTAATATTACTATGTTAATGTTGGGTCACACCTCCTTTTAATTAGTTAATTTTTTCTTCTTTTATTTCTTGTAAATATTTTGTACATAAAAATGACGCCCCTCATGAAAACCAACGTATATGTTGATGAGGCTAGCGTCACGAAATAATGTTTTACATACATACATACATACATACCACACTTGGGCAAGCCTGCAATTTAAATTACATGCAGTCGCTTATACTTTCCAGCATATCATTTTAATCTATGAATTGTATAAGGTGGAAATTCAACATTTAAACTTCATCAGGGTAACTGCATATAAGAAAACAAAATTACCATGGCCAAATTGATATATGCAGTAGGGACAGAAGTAAGTTGTCCAAGCTATAACAATTTAGTACTATTTGCTCAGTGAAAATTATTTCATTGCCAATGAGTAAATTAATTTTAAAAAATCTAACATATTATAGTTAAATACACCAATTAAAAGTTCTGTTCTCAAACAACTCTGAAAATTAAAAAACCTTGATTTGCTCCAATTGCAAGGAATTGGTAACTTAAAAAAACGATAATAACTATAATAAAAAATTATCCAGATATAAGGGAGGATTAGTGTCGGGGCGTGCTTTTGTTATTGTTTTATCTTACCCTGAAACTGTACAGTACATTTCCAATAAAAATCAGATAAAAGGATCAAGCAAGGCTTAGCAAAGGATGGTTTAAATATATATGACGAATTCCAGATCTTCTCATCTAGTAGGCCCAAATAATGGATTAATTTGAGCTCACAATACCCTGTCCCTGGTGTGACACTAATCATTTAAAAGATAAAGAGACTCGTATGGTTTTTGCTGTATATATTTTGGCTATTTCGAAGCTATTACTGCTATAATATTGATAATATGATAATATATAGTTGAGGTTCGCGGGAATAAATATGTTTTGGCCCGAGTCCGACTTAAAATGAGTTCTGAGGAGGGCCAAAACATATTTATGCCCGCGAACATCAACTGTATTATTATTAGCATAATTGTACAGGGCACTTACATGAGCATAGTCGGTAAAATAAAAAATATACGGTAAAATCATTATAAATAAAAATTAACGCCTGCGTGAACGCGGTGCCGCATCACGACAGCAGTGTGTTAACTAAGTTTAAGAAATATCTAAATATTAAGCAGAAGAAAGTTTTAACAGTTTTCAAGAGACAAAAAAGTTATTGTGAACTGATATACTTTGGCACAATTGCTTGAACAAAGCTAGTTTCATTCCACGATAAAAATAAACTTAGTGACATTCACTTCGGCTTCGCCATCGTGTAACTATATATATTTAAAAGCTTCCGCTGCTTGACAGACATTGTTTTCTCGTGTTTTTGGAATAGATTCTTGCTCATTTATCTTCAAAGATTGATAACTTTTTCTTCGACTATTGTTTTACAGCCTTGCCAAATTTTGTCGTTTAAAATGTTAAACGGACACCTGTGACCTGTCTGCAGCTGGCGAAACGACTGGCCGACAGAAGTAAACAATGATTTTCTGTCGCAAAATACGCCACAATGCCCGCTAAAGTTATAATAATTATAGATGAATTCTAGAAACTGCTTGCCCTCAAACAACGACAGACTTTATATAATGCATTCAAACGTTTGGACAACAAATTTATTAAACACGTTTACGTGGATCTATTTGTTCTAGAAGACATTCACAAACTTGTGCTACCAAGACAAAATTATGAAGAAGAACCCGAAGGCTGCCTAAAACCACGTCGTAGGAGGACAGCTTTTACAATTAAACAACTGATTGACCTTGAGCGAGAATTTCAAACAAGAAAATATCTCTCTGTTGAAGAAAAACATCAAATTGCGAGGGAGTTGAATCTCTCTGAGATACAGGTGAAAGTATGGTTCCAGAATAGACGTGCAAAATGGAAACGTGCACGAAGTGGCGCACGACGGACAAAGAACACTGGCGATGTATGTAATAAAAGTAGGGTAGCTGTACCCATCCCTGTTCATATCAATTGAGAAACCATTTTTATGTAGCGGTAAGCTAGAAAACAAGGAATGAAACTTAATCGGCCACAAATAGCCAATATATAAGTAACAAATGATGGCTGTTAAAGTTAAGACAGGTTTTCTATGCAACAAAAATTGATAAAAGTGAAGAACAGTTCAGTACAGATTGACCTTTACTGTTTCAACGTTAATCACGAAACCATAGTTATAGATGTGGGCGGTTTAGTTGCCGTCTTATGATATAACGTATAACTTATCGTATTTACTCCTTTCAGCGCCGCCTCCGATTAAGCGCTGTCGGATTTGTTGTGGTTTTTATGTGTTTTTAATAAACTTTACAAAATAGTTAGTTGCATGATAAAAGACAAATGTATATGCCAAAAATTATTATTAGTTTGATAATTTTGTACTGTAGCCAAATAGTTAATTAGAGGAATTTGTACTGTAGCCAAAAATATTATTAATGTTATTGCAGATTAAGTTTATTTGTATTTGTATTGCGTGTTGTAAATGTATTAGGTGCGGTTTCCGGATGGACATTATTTAGTATCGTGACGAACAGTGTTTTAATCAGAATATGACGATAATGTGATAGAATGAGAACCAGAGTTGAGAATCGAAAACGAACGTCCGGACTGGAAATTGTAAACTACTGTAAGTAAATAAAATTGTGAAAACAAAACGTGTGCGTGGTTTTGTGAACCAGTATATCTTATGCAGTTCAACTCGTTGAAGGAAGACAACGAATTCTGCGACAAGTGGTCCTTCGAGAAGCCGGATAAGAAATGGATGATTTAACGAAAAAGAAAAAATCAGAGGCGGTCATCGCGGGTATTTGACGAAAATACTCGGTCAAGCATTAGAACTGATCACCGACTTTAACGAGGAATGTCGGGCTGAGGCTGTCCAGTTATACGGGATAACGTTCAAGAAACGATTGCGATTGTGAGAAAACTGAACGAAGAAATTGTCAAATTGTTAGCTGAGGATGAAAAATAGAAACGAAACGGACGTGGGTATAAAGAGGTAGAGGATACGGGGAGAATACGAGCGGATGCTAAGAAGACGGTCAAACGTCTTGAAGCCAAATTGACTGTGGCTAGTTCTGTTTCACCAAGTGTTCGTAACGTGCAAGTCCAAGCGTGGAGCTTATATGATCCAGTGAGTTACCTGTAGTCACGAATACGACGAAAGTTCGTGCGAAGTTGCCGAAATTGGAAGTGAAACGTTTTAAAGGCAGTGTATGTAAATGGCAGGAGTTCTGGGACTCGTTCGAAAGGTCAAATACACCTGAACGACTGTATATCCGACGTGGATAAGTTTAACTACATTTGCGGGGGCTCGTAGATGAACCTGCGAAATCGCGTTATGCGGAACAGGTGGGAATTTGGCCAGCGCTGGTCAACAAATTGCGGGCGCACGCAAAAATTATTTCAAATTTGGTAAAATGAGCAAAAACAAGTTTTCGAGTGTCTTTTTTGGCCAGAAAATAGTGGATTTATCAGCACTAAGATACTTTTCTACAAAGTTTATGACAAAATGAACAGGAGGAAAGAAATTGGACTGAAATCAGAGAAAGATAAAGGATATTTTTCTACGACGGAACATGAGCGAAATTTTACTTTGTTCGAAGATGCTAGTAAACTTCTTGGCTTCGTAAACATATAAAATTAGAAAGTTTAACTTACGGTGGGTTTGAATTTCATTTTTCAACGCATATTTCTATACAAAAATTGCTATAATAGTTTTCTCATTATCAAAACCTGTGAGATTTCGTACGGCCAAAATCGGCAATATACGAAAAATAGGAAAATGCCAAATTTTCAACTTAAGATTGCAAAAAATCTAGCCGAGAGCCTCAAAACGAGACTATCCTTAAACGGTAGTCTGAAGCTTTCTTAATCCCTTAATCAAAGTAATTTAGATATAAAAATTCGCGCTGATACCAAAAACGGCGACACTATTTATGTGATGTTCACAAAAGTACCTTTGAAAATGCTGCCAGAAATTCTATGTTTATACTATTCTTGCTTGTTAAAGCGATTCGGTTGAGAGATTAAAGCCCATTGATTCCAGAAAAATGGGCAATTTCGAAATCATATGAATATTTTGCCCTTTTTCTCTACTATAGTAAATAGTAATTCAAGGTGTGAAAATCAGCACAGTAAAATGATAAAGAAATAAATATTTAAAAATTTTGTCGAGAGCCTCAAAACCGAATACGGTTTAAAATACCCCTAATAGCATATACATTATATTGGGGAAGAATTTGTTTACATCAAAATTCGCGCTAGTACGAATTTTGGTGATTTTCTGGGATTTTCCGTCGAATTCCGAGAGTCTCCGATCTTTTCCGATACGTATAAAGATGTTTCTTTACGCAATTTTTAAATTTTTAAAAGTTATTATTCATTTGCTTGCACTCTCAGTCAATCAACGTATCAAATAATTTCGGCTGGTAAAAAAGAACTAGGCCAAAATCTGTAAAAATCGCTCGGAAATTCAATAGCCGAATATACTCGCCCCAGATCTCATTTCTAATAACCGCGCGAATTCTAACGCATGCTCAGACAAAATTCCCACCTGTTGTTATGCGGGATTTTCTTTAACCTCAGCGAATTATGAATCGGCGGTCAAGATTTTAAAAGAGCGGTACGGCACTAAGAAATCAGCAGTTCAACGCCGTGCGCATATGCTAGGGTTGATGAAAACCGAACGCGTAAGAGACGAAAGAGATATCGTCATCGTGTTACTACGGTGTATATGAATGTTACCTCGTACCATACAGGTTACTTATTGCCAGCTAGGACCGCCAATAATGATTCACCACGGGTTCTGCTCCAAAACACTTTATTTATATAGTTATTAAAACTTTTATGACTTTTACATCTGACTTCGTATTCTTAGATGTTACCTCTTCAACGATCTGTGTCGAACTCTCTTAATTATTCTCAAACATACTCTATATGTCATGCACTGTATTACTTATTAACTAATATTAGAAATTGCTATCTTTCCTGTTGTTTACGTTCTATGATAATGACGTCATGAGTTTAACTGTTATAGACATTATATACATTATTATAAACTAACACAATCTAACACATTCCCCCTCCAGAGTGAGTGTCATCCCATGACACTCAATATAAGGAATGGATGGTACCATGTGGTACATCATAGTGGAGTCCTCTCCATGAAACTATCTTGGCTATTAATACAATGGAGGTACCCGGTTAACTTATAACCTACTACGGATCCTTATTACACGTTTATCCAGCTCCAATTTTGCTGCAGCTATATTCACTGGCATAAACAGTTCACTTTATACTTGATAGTTTCGTAAGATACTAAATATCTTAAGATAATAAACTAGTTATGGAGCGTTTTTTTTTTTTTTTATATAAAATAATGGAATGTTCAGTAAATCGGTTGTGGCATCATCGGCGTTGTATGTCCAGGGAATGGTGGAATTTGGTTAGGGAAAGGCCATGTTTGTAGTGGTAGGAAAGAAGGTGCCTGTAAAAGCGGTCGGTAAGGGAAAGGAGTATAAGGTGCCTGTAAAAGCGGTGGGTAAGGGAAAGGAGTATGCTGGGGATGAAAATGACTTGGAGGGTTTAGGTAGGGATTGGGTTGGTTAGGAAGCCAGGGGTGCGGGGGGGATGGTGCTGAAATCGGGAACACTCCAAGAGGTTCGCCAGGATTATAATAAGTGAATCGTTCAGGTGGGCGTCGTGCGCGTTGAGGTCTTGGGTTTTCAGGTAAGATGAGCATCTCATCATCAGGGATGGGGTTCTCGTCTTCAGGATTTCTCGGTTCCGCAATGGGAACGTCAAGTTGAGGGTCAATCACGATTTCTTCTTGGGGTTGGTCACCTGGAAAACATTCGTTCGTAGACGGGTGATCTGGTCCGGGTGGGGTTAGATCTTGTGGGGGAGGGGTTCCACGCATTTTGGTAGGTGGGGAACTGGTCACTACTTCTGGATACTCCTCGTCGCTGGATACTTCGTCATCATAGGTTGTGGTCATAGGTGGTGGCTGTCGTGGTTGTCGAGGTGCTGCGGGTCGTCGTGGGGCTTCCTGGTGGTTGTCTACAGGTAAATAGTCACAAGGGAGAAGTAGGTTGCGGTGTAAAACCCTGGTCTTTCCGCCTCCTCTCTCTGACTCCACTTCGTAGACGGGATTTTCGGTGCCTCGCCGCTTGACCACAACGTGGATGTCATTCTCCCAAAACGATCTTAGCTTACCCGGTCCACCTCGTTCACTAAGATTTCGTACCAACACGCGATCTCCTGGTTCCAAGACTGAGCTTCGAACCCACCGATCATAGCTTTTCTTGGCTCGATCACCTTTTTCCACAATCTTTCTTCCAGCCAGTCGGTATGCTTCTTCCATTGATCTTTTCCATTCCTTCGCGTATTGCGGGTAGTCGTGTTTTGTAGATGGCGTTGTTTGTGTTCGAAAAATTAGATCAATGAGTGGGCGAGGATGTCGTCCAAAGAGTAAGAAAAACGGAGAAAAGCCAGTCGTATCATTGCGGGTGCTATTGTATGCATGCACAGCTTTACTGGCGTGATCTTTCCAGCGTGATTTTTCAGTCTCAGGTAGCGTACGAAGCACGTCTAGCAGTGTTCTGTTAAACCGTTCAACCTGTCCGTTTCCTTGAGGGTGGTATGGGGTTGTGCGACAATGACGAACACCGCAGAGATTTTCCAGCTTTTTCATTAGGTTGTTCTCGAATTCTCCGCCTTGGTCATGATGGATCTTGGCTGGAAAGCCAAAACGAAGGATGTAGTCGTTGTATAGTTTCTCGGCCACGGTCTTTGCTGACTTGTTTCGGGTTGGGTAAGCTTGGGCGTACCTGGTAAAGTGGTCAACAATCACTAGGAAATACTCATGCCCTCCGCTCGATCTTTCAAGGTGGATGAAGTCGAGAGAAACTATCTCAAAAGGTGAGGTTGTGATGATGGGTTGGAGAGGGGCTCTAGTCTTAAGTCTTGGTGGTTTCTGCTTAACGCAACGGCAGATATTTCGAACATAATGTTCAACGTCTCTTTGCATTCGTGGCCAATAAAAGCGCTCTCGAGCTAAATGTAAGACACGCTCTGATCCGAGGTGAGCCATGTTGTTATGCAATTCTCTCAAAACAGTCCTGTGGTACTTCTTAGGGAGTATAAGCTGATCACCAGAGTCGTTCTTTCGTCGTAAAACGCCATCTTTGTCAATAAACAGCTTCGACCATTCACGAAGAAGTAGCTTGGTCTCCTCGGGTGATTCTCCTGCCGTCTGAGAGGTTGGAGGACGTTGTTGGCTTTTAACAAAGCCATACACTGGGCTCATAACGGGATCTTTAAGCTGCGCATGTCGGATGTCGGTGACGTCAAACTTTTGAACATTGTCCGCAATTGGCTTAGGATCATCTTCGTGCAGTACTGTTGGATCAGTGGTCAATGATGATGCCCAGTTAATCTGCGTTTTATCTTGTAACTGTACCGACTGGATTACCGCTCGTAATTCATCTTGGCACGTTCCTTCGGTGCACGATACCATGTATTGACTCATGTTCTCTGGTGGTCTGGAAAGAGTATCTGCATCGGTGTTGATTTTTCCTGGACGACAACGTATGGTAAAGTTAAAGTCGGCTAGTTCCCCTATCCAACGAAGACCAGTTGCATTGAGTTTGGCTGAAGAAAGGACGTACGTTAGCGGGTTATTATCCGTATAGACAACGAATCTGGGAGAGTAGTACAAGTAATCTCGGAACTGTTCACAAATAGCCCATTTTAATGCCAAGAATTCCAGTTTACCGGAGTGAAGATGATAATTCTTCTCTGCTGGTGTCAAAGTTCTTGATCCATAAGCAATCACACGCAGGATACCGTCCTGTTCTTGGTAAAGCACTGCTCCAAGTCCACTTTCTGAAGCATCTGTATGAAGTACGTAAGAATTGTGAGGGTCTGGGTATGCCATCACTGGTGCACTCACGAGACATTCAATGATATCAACAAGGATAGTCTGGTGTGTTGACGTCCAGGAAACTGGTTGATTGCCTGATTTACTACCGCGCATGTTCTTTGCCTTTACCCCGGCCGAATCATTCTCCGATATCTTCACAAGATCATAGATCGGCTTGGCAATTCGTGAAAAATTTGGGATATAACGACGATAGTAATTCAGGAATCCCATCAACTTACGGACTTCGTTCACAGTCTTAGGTGGCGTATCTTGCAAGCGCAGTATTGGGGCGATAGTCGATGGATCTAATTTGTATCCTTCTTTCGATACGACTCGTCCCAAGAACACAACTTCTCGCTTAAACATCATACATTTCTTCGGCTTTAGTTTGACGCCATGTTCCTTAAGTCGTTGGAAAACTTTCCGCAAGTGATCGATGTGATCTTCAAAACTTGAGCTGAAAACGATACATACATACATACATACATCAGCTTTATTTAAACACGGAGAATGTCGTCACACGATGATGTCGTCAAGGTATGGAATACAGATCTCATCGCGAAGGTCACCTAAACAAGTTTCCATAAAGCGCTGAAAAGAAGCTGGGGCGTTGGAAAGACCAAACGGAATTCGTATCCACTCGTACAATCCCCAAGGTGTAATGAACGCTTTGAGGGGTTGACTCTCGGGTTTCAGAAATCCTTGGTGGTACGCTTTACCTTGATCGAGTACCGAGAACCAGGAGCTTCCTCCAAGATTATCCAGAGTCTCCTGAATTCTAGGGATAGGGTGACGATCCACGTGAGTCTTTCTGTTTAATTCCCGATAATCAACACACAGTCGTAGACTTTGGTCCTTTTTCCGCACACAGACAACGGGAGAGCTGTAGGACGACTTCGACTTTCGGATGAAATTATGATTTAGCAGATCTTCTATGTACGCCTTCACTTCCGGATAAAGAGGGCGAGGAACAGCAACATAGTTCTTTTGCACGGGTATGGTGTCACTGAGCTGAATGTTCATTTCAAGTTTAGGGATGAAACCTATATCATCATCGCCCTGAGCGAACGCATCAGCTTGTTCTACAAGGAGTTGGGACGCAAGTTTTCTCTGTTCGCTCGTTAAGTCCCCTAAATCGACATCTTTCAAATGATCTGGCAAATTTATGGATACTGAACCTTCTACAACTGAGTTAACTGTAGTCTCACGTCTGTCTCTTTGAAGGGATGGTCGACTTTCTAGATCATCTTCTAACTTCACATCTACTGGAACGACTGACTGAACTAACTCGAGACGACCAAGGATTGTGCGCCCTTTTAGTCTAATATCATGCTTAGTCGTGTTCCTGACTTCTATGTCGATCTTGTTTGATTTGCCCCCTTTTGCAATTACGAGAGTATCTGATACTTCTAAACCGCATGGCCACTCACCATTCTCTTCAGCTTCAAACAGCACAGGGATAGGTTTACTAAGTGGACCAGTGTTCACTCTACAACTAGTATTAATGGTTTGTCCTTGTGGAATAATGACGTCTTTCTTGCGAGTCTTCACAAGGCACAACTCTGCATGGCTTACACTGTTTATAAGTTCAACGAGGGCGGAAGCACAAGATACATTCAAGCCATCAAAGTTAGACAAAATAGTACCACTGTTAAGTTTATTGGATTTTATTAAATGCTCTATAACATTAAAACCAATCAAAGGGAGTTCTAAGTTCTCGCTTGTCACTAGGAATGGGACAGAAACTGCGTTTTCAGATTCTCCAATTTGAAATTTAAGCTCCACCCATCCCGTGTGGAATACTATTCCCATTGGCTGCTGTCAGTGTCAGGTCACAATTTAACAGTTCGCTCACATCCTTAATGATACAGTTCGGAAAATTATCTTTTACAAACTTTGCTGAAATAATGGATACTTGAGCTCCGGTGTCCCATAAAACTTCTACCGTTTTATCATTTAATTTTCCCTTAATCGTGCATCTTCTGCCTACCAAATTAATTAGTTTGTCATGTTCTTTAGGTGTGAGGTGGCTCATGAAAACTTCTGAACAGTTATCTTGTGACGTTTCATTTTTATGTTTAACTTCTCTACGAATGGCATTGCACAATGTTTTATGATGAGGCCAATGAGCTCTCTGACATGTTTGGTTACAATAGCTTACCAATTTACAACACTTGCAACGCCAAAAGTTCATATTTAAACTCTTTAAACAATGATTACACTGACGGGATGTTGATTCCCCGGCTAGTCCCTGTCCCGACGGCCGGGCTGCCGGTACTCGTTTCCCTGACTCTTCGAATTTTTCGCGCACTCTGACGCAATGTGGCCAAGATCACCGCAGGCAAAACAGTGTTGACAGCTGCTGCCCATTCGTCGTTCTTTGCATGCTTGACATCCGAAACCGCGGTATCGTGTTGCCCCTCGAGATCTCCGATCACTTGGCGAAACTTCCCGATTACCGTCGTGGGATTGTTTTTTCAACTTTTCGAGGTCTGATTTTATTTCACGGATCTCCGCCAAAATTTTGTTGTTTTCGCCATTTTTGCGCTCTTTAATTTCCGCACTGTCTACTTCACATGCATTAATTTTGGCAGAACGCCTTTCACATGCAAGTTTGTTCTGACGTTCTGCTTGGTGAGATGCCAACTCGTTGACATGACGCATTAAATCTTCATCAGATAATCCAGACAAACGCAGAATTGGTCTCAAATTGGCTGCTAAAATGTCGTCTCGCAAACCGGTTTCGAAGGACTTCATGAATGTCTTTTGAATCAGCGGTTCATCATACTGTACTTCACAATCAGACTCTTTACTGGCGAAGCCAACTTTATTTCGCAAATCAAGAGAGCGCAGCAGAAATTGTTGTGGGGTTTCTTTTGGTTCTTGGAAAATTGTTGCAAGCTTTTGGTAAAGTTCTGATGCTGATTTTTCGCGATAGTGTACGCGCAGAATTTTCCTGAGTTTTGGCAGAGATAAATCTTGTAGTGTTTCTACATAACTTCGCAGACTACTATGTAGGGAAATTGCACGGATTACTGCGTCTACTCAGTATTTCTGTTTCTTTGTAGTTGCGTTTTATTCCCGAATCGATTTGATGAGTCAGCGAAATGAATGTTAATTTATCTGCTTGACCCGGTTCGCCAATTTGTCCAGAGATTTTAAATTCGCGTCGCAGCAAACTATTTGACGGCATTGACACATTTTCTGTCTTCATGCATTCTTTACCTATCGTTTTAATCTCGTTAGTGGGTTTTGTGGTTTCCGCACTACTTTCCTCAACTACAGTCAATTTCGTCATCAACTCATCTCGACCTGTTGTTTTTCCTTAAGTGCTTCGATTTCCTGCTGTAGTTTAATAATCTCGGTTGGTTGTTCGTTTTCTTGGCCCACTCCCTGGGATACGAAAACCGCAATACATTCTTTAAACCAAACAACTTTTTCGCTTATCTCGCCCTCTATATTTATTCTTGCATCCAGATCTTTCTGAATGTATTTTAGAATCCCAATTTTACTCGTTTTTGATAGATCCTTGTCTATCTTAATTGACGTGGCAAACTCTTTTAGTTCCGCTTCAGTTTTGGTGTAAAGCAACGATTCTAGTTCAAATTGTAGGGCTTCAAGTTCTTCCATATTTAACAGCAAGTCAATAGGTAATAATAGCGGGTAGTATTTTTAGCACATGCAAAGTCATTAACAAACAAGTTTTCAAAGTTTATATACAATCAACAGAATTGTTCACAGAGCGCGCGCGACAACACCCTTCTTTCTTCGGAAACCTTTTCATTCAAAACGCGAATAACAACACAATAAAATAATTAGAACGCTCTAACCTTGATGCTGTCATCTGATGTGTCTTTCGCTTGGATGTTTCTTCAATCGCGCGTCGTTTGGGGTTCAGAACCACGATCAGCGACAAAGTTCATGATGTTGGCAATCCTGCCGGGGTCGCCAAATAACTCCAAATGTTACCTCGTACCATACAGGTTACTTATTGCTAGCTAGGACCGCCAATAATGATTCACCACGGGTTCTGCTCCAAAACACTTTATTTATGACTTTTACATCTGACTTCGTATTCTTAGATGTTACCTCTTCAACGATCTGTGTCGAACTCTCTTAATTATTCTCAAACATACTCTATATGTCATGCACTGTATTACTTATTAACTAATATTAGAAATTGCTATCTTTCCTGTTGTTTACGTTCTATGATAATGACGTCATGAGTTTAACTCTTATAGACATTATATACATTATTATAAACTAACACAATCTAACATGACGACGTTGAAACCCACTACAGGGCTATGGAAGCGCTGGGTGTTGAACAAGTCACGTATTCGTCTATTGTTGTGCCAGTGATACTTGATCGGTTGCCTGAATCTGTGCGTCTACTTATTACGAGAGGGAAAGACTTTCACGAATGGAACTTAGAGGAGTTATTGAAGCCGTTAAAGAACGAAGTTGAGTTGCGCGAAGAACACCGTGAGCCAGAACGCAAGGGCGGACGAGAGAACTTTGAAAGGCAAAACTGGAAACGAAGTCCGTCGTCAGCGCCAGCTTTGTTTATCGCATCGCCATGAAGATTGCAAGCGTGCATGTGGACAACGCCGAAAAACGTAAGGAACGTTTAAGAAAGTATTCTCGTTGTTTTAACTGTAATTGCGAGAGGTTGTGCGATTGGATTTGAAGTCCTTGTACGGTAGAAAGGTCGTTTCAGTTTAGGCGTATGTTGTGCCAGAAATCTCGTTTATTAGGAATCAACATTTGGAAGTTGTGGGGAGAACTATGCGCACTTGAAGGGGCTTTGGTTGTCGAATGTTTGTATGTCGAATAAAGAGTTGGAAGTTGATGTTCTTGTGAGTGCTAATTATTTGTGGTTGTATCAAAAGAATCGTATTTTGCGTGGTGATCCTGGCGAATCTGTGGCGACTGACACTGTGTTGGGAGTTCGGACGAAGTGAGTAGTTCTCGGGTAAATTTTGTGACGGGTGAAGTTTGTGGGTCAGTTTTGGATAATCTAAATAGGTTTTAGGATTTGGAAAGTTTAGGAATTAAGCCTGATACTGATGTGCATGAATCTGTAATTAGTAATTTAAAGTTTAATGGGCAACGTTATTCAGTTGGGTTGCCCTGGAAGGAAAGTCATGATCCATTGCCTACGAATTATGATTTACAATACAATACAATACAATACAATAAAACTTTATTTTGACACGGTAAAAACTTCAGTACATTAATTAGATAGGAAAAATAATTACAACTGATTTCCAAGTTTGCCGTGTGGGAGTCATTTTACAAATTATAGTAATAATTTAAGGAATTCTTAAATAGCGGTAACGAACGAAGCATTCGTATATCTTGAGGCAGATTATTCCACAACAAGGCTCCAGTATAACAAAGGCTTCGTTTTAAATAGTTAGTTCGTGGCTTGGGCAAATTTAGCTTTATTTCAGAGTTTCTTAAGTTGTACCCACTGTCGTGAACAGAGAAAAGATTTTGTAGGTAAGATGGTGCATCACCATTGACTATTTTAAACATAATTCCAGCCTTAATCTTTTTGCGTCGTAAACAAAGATTGTCTAGGTGCAAATTATTCAAAAGAGGACTAGCACTTGCATCATAGTGCGACCTCGTAATGACTCTTACTGCTCGGTTCTGTAGTTTCTGTATTTTATTACTGAGAGTTTCTCCAAAACCGTCCCAGACTGAGCAGCAGTAGTCAAAATGAGGTTGTATCAAGGCTTGATACACCTGAACAGCTGTTCTCGTACTTACAAATGGTCTAATACGTTTTAATGCACCAATGGCTGAGGCAATTTTCTTAGTTAATTTCTCAATATGGGTTGACCAAGAAAGGTGTTTGTCGATATGTACTCCTAAGGATTTAACAGTATCGACTTTGTTGATTTCACTACCATCAAGCTTAATGGTTATACTACCCTGAGTAGCATTGATTCTTTGTCGAGATCCAATGGTCATAAACTCCGTTTTTGCAATATTTAAACTGAGCTTATTTGTAATCAGCCAGCTTTTAAGACGTTCTAATTCAGAGTTAATGACACTTTGGAGCTCTTCCAGAGAATCAGCTGCAAAGCTTACATTCGTATCGTCTGCAAACATTCTAGGAGTGGCGTGGTGGAGGCAGTTTGGCAGGTCATTAATATAGATAAGGAACAGCAACGGACCCAAATTACTCCTTGTGGGATACCACACGTTACTGACGTCGAACCTGATAGCCGATCGTTGACTTTGCATTTTTGTGTTCTACCAGTAAGATATGATTCGAACCATTTTAAATTATTATGGTCGATTCCATAATTTTCTAATTTCTGTAAAATTATCTGATGGTCAATAGTATCAAAGGCCTTTTTCAGATCAATGAAAACAACCCCATTAATTAGACCATTATCTATATTAACAGACCAGCTATTTGTAACCTCCAGCAACGCTGTTACTGTACTATGCAATGACCGAAATCCAGATTGACAGGAAGTCAACAGATTGTTGTCGTTAAAATATTTATTAAGTTGGTCAAAAATAATTTTCTCAAAAATCTTTGAGACCGTTGGAATCACAGATATAGGCCTATAATTACTCGGCTCATGCTTTGCACCGTTCTTATACACAGGCGACACCCTTGCTTCCTTCCATTCATTTAAGTTTGAAGCGCATGAAGGGTCAAATAAGACGTCTATGTAAAGACCCAGAATTACTAGGTGAGCATGACTCAATAATTAAGGCACAAGAAGAAGCAGGAGTAATTGAGAAGGTAAGTCCATCCAATTGTTTAAATCAAGAGTCAAAGTTGCATTATATTCCGCATCAAGCTGTTGTGCGTAAGGATGCGAAAACAACGAATGTTAGGATTGTTTACGATGCTAGTGCCAAAGCGCAAAAGTCTAGTGTTTCTTTGAATGATTGTTTGCATATCGGGCCCTCTCTTAACCCTCTTTTTCTTCTCTCACTCGGTTTAATTAGGTTTGATTTTAATAATTTGATTGAAAAAGCGCAGACCACGGAACTTTCGAAAGGAAATGTTTTGAGTCTTCTTGCATGCATATTTGACCCCCTAGGGCTTTTGAGTCCAACTGTTGCAAAGGCTAAAATTATATTTCAAGATATTTGTATTAGTGGCCTAGATTGGGACGATATGTTAAGTCGAAGTTTGAAAGAAAGGTGGTTGAAGGATTTTAGTGAAGCGAAAGATGTGACAGTTGAGAGATACGCGAGTGAACGAGAAGTTAGTTTAGCTCAGACAGCACGGGCTAAATATTGGTTGCAAGGCCTAGGTTTCGGTGACGCGTCAAGACAAGCGTATTGTGCGGTTATATATATACCTTGTGACAATGGTGAATGATAAGACGTAGTTAAGTTAATAGCCAATAAGACTCGAGTAGCACCGATTAAGGCATGAACTATACAACGGTTAGAATTAATGGCGGCTAGGATTTTGGCACAATTAATGCATGCAGTGAAAAAGGCATTAGGATCTGAGTATAGTTTTGAAGGAACGAAGTACTGGACGGATAGTAAAACGACGCTGTGTCGGATACGCAACATAGCCGATTGGAAGCAGTTTTTCAACATAGAGTTGATGAAATTAATTTTAAAGTTAAGTGATAAGCACGATTGGGGAAATTGCCCGTGCATGGATAGAGAACCCAGCGGACTTAGGATCCAGAGCAGTTTTGATATCGGAGCTGATAAACAGCAATCTTTGCTGGTCATGAGGGCCTGAATATGGTTGAAGGGTATAAACCCACCGACTGGCCTTGTTTAGAGAGTATTCTTCCTACTTTGGATAGCAAAGTAGAAGAGAAAAAGTCGTTTACGGTAAAACTAAGTTTAGTTCGTTTTCAAGATTATTGAGAGTGACAGCCTGGGTGAAGCGGTTCGTAAGCAATTTGAAGAGAATTAAAGAAGTCAGGCAATAGTGTAGTTGTTGGATCGTTGGAAGTAAGTGAGTTGAAAGATGCAGAGTTAGACTGGATTAAGGTATCACAGCCAGCCTTGAAAGATCAGAAAGGTTACAGCCAGTTAGAGCGACAGTACGGTTTAATAGAGAGAGACGGAATATTACATTGCACGGGTAGATTAAGGCCAATAGTTCTGCCTAGAGGTCATACTGTAAACTCACGAGTTAGTAATAAAACAGTGTCATGATTGTGTTATGCATTGGAGAAGTTTGAAAATGCGCAATTCCGTTGTGAAGGCAGATACAAATAGAATAGTTTTTAGAAAGCGCCGCCTTCGTATAAGCGCCGTCGTCAAATAAGCGCCGCATCAAAAACACTAAAAAATTAAACAGCGCCGCGGCTCCCAAACGAGTAAATACATTATATTAAACTCTGCGAGAACTCAGTATAGGTTATGTTTTCACCTCGGTTTGTTTGTTTGTATATATTTGTTCAGTCTGTTTGTATATTTGTACGTATCACGTATGTCTCTCTGTTAGCATGTTAACTGAAATGGTATCAAGTAGCAATGTATAAAAGATATACAAGATCAATTATACTAAATATAGTATACAAATTTGGCCTGTTACAGACAAGCAAGTTTACTGTGATAAGTTTTCATATGGCAAATTATATTTGCTCCTCTGCATAGGCAAAGTACAAATTTAGCTCGTCTGTGGGTCAAGTAATCTTCGTTCGAAAATTCCATCTACTACATGCAAACACCATCAACAAGAAATTTGATAATGGGACTCTGTCGAGAAGAAGAAATCATTTGACATAAAATCAATATCCTTTCTGCAATAAATTGCCTCAATATTTGACTAATAAATTTTATTTTCTCAAAAAGCCGGCGGAATACAGAATCGGTTCACACATGCCCAGCAAAGTATGCATGCATGTAACTGTCACAAAAAATGGGCCTGATTTACACGTCAGAAGAATATTGGGAATAGCCGGTATGGATTACTAAATAATTCGTCTTGATGTAAAATCTATGTGTTTATGAATGTGGTATTAAACATGCAGACTATAAGGGAGAATGAGGTATCATTTGTTCCCATGATCCTTCATGATAGATATCTGCATGTCTCCAGTATAGAAATCGGGCCATTATTTGGGAAATATGTACTCAGAGTCAAGTTCAATTACGCACAAGAGTCGAACAACAATATACATGCATATATATGTATATATATGCGCTTTTAATGCATGGTAATCAGGTATATGTGCGCTGTCAGGTTATGTTTAAAGGTGTTGCTTAAAATAATCGATAGTGGTATAATGAATGAATTTTAAGACAGGAGATATAATCACAAAAGATTGTTGAGGGATTGATTCTGCAGTCACGTGTAAGAACACGCGGTCGACCCGGCTAGGCGAGATCCCGGCTAGGCGAGATCCCGGCAACAGACGCCGGGATTCCGTCTAGGCGGGATAGAAGCGGGATCATATAAACACTCAATAGAGTTTATATTACAAGCGGGATCTCGGCAATTGTCCCGTCCCGCCTAAGAAATTAAATAGCATAAAATCGGGAACTTTAAAAGGAATTTGCACTTACTCTTCAAAATTATATAATTCATTGAGGTGAATGAAGCCGAAAAAGAAGTTATTTATTAAGAAAATAATGAACAATGAATTTTTCAAAACGTACTTACATTGCATGTAATGTTCAGAATAATCGATATTGCATGAAATGTTTTCAGATATAGGCTATATAGGGAAGATTGAAACGAATTTCGCATTTACGCTTCATTCTCTTACACTTTGCTTGTACAAGTTTACTGCGACAAAATCAATTCAACAAATGCATCAGATATTTTCATTTTGACTTGTCGAAGAAGTAATGAGGTGCAAAAATTTGTTCGTAAATTTCCAACACAGTTCACATTTATAAGTCATGTCGCTGGCTGTTTCTTCAGCGTTCTTATTATGCTAACAACGATAACCTTGAACTCCCTCATATTTGCAACAATTTGGTAGTCTCCTAGAGTTGAGAAAATCAACCTCACTTTTTCTTATCATGATTCTTTCTTGTATCGATGGAGTGGCTGGATTTGTCGCAAATTCTGTGTTTATATTGCGTCTCGCAAGCGAGGTTATTGGAACTGCATGTGGAATGTTGGATGCTATATCTGCAAAGAAGGTGGTCGACAGCTCTGACAATTTCTTCTTTAATGACAGTCTCAGCGGTAAGTCGGTAAATATTGAGAGATACATTGGAGTATTTCATCCAATTTATCATAAAACAAGATTACAAAAAAGTACATTTTTGAAGTTACTTATTTATCCTGGACAGTGTGTGCAATTATGTTGGGGTTATCCTTTTATGATTTTAACATTCTAGTAAGATTTGCAACAGTAAATTATTTCAGCTTTATGTTGTTCACTGGGTTTACCGCGAACACATGTATTGGAATAAAGGTCATTATCTCAGACAGACAACGTAAGATGCTCTCTCCACTGTCGGAAAATGAGACATCTGCCCCAAAAAATTATCGTTACTCCCTGGGCAGGAAAGAACAAGCGCGCTTTCCAAGAGAACTGAAATCTTGTTTTATAATTGTAACATGTTATGTAATTTGCGTCAGTCGGCCAGAAGTTCGTGTTCTCAAACAGAACAAGCCCAAACACCGAACAAAAGAATTAAAAAACAAGGTAATTTCACATTTATTCCTGAAAAAGTATAAAAAAATATATTACAAAAAAAAACACTATCACATTTTCCATCCAGTCTTTTTGCTCGGCCAAGTTTGAATTGACGTCACATTTTCCGGGGGGCAATCAATCGGAAACGTTCAGAAACATCCCCCTCCCGACTGTGACCACATTTGCTAACAAAATATCAAACTATAACATAACTATTGTCCAAGATAACAGTTTAGTCCTCTCTCAGGCCTCGAGTGGGCACCAATGATGCACAGGTCTTAGATACATTGAATTTCCAATCTGAATCTTCACCACTCTCACCAGGCCATCCTTACCAGGGTACACTTCAACTATACGAGCGAGTGGCCATTCTCCACGCTTTGCCTTTGGTTCAATGACAAGGACTACATCGCCCTCTTTGAAATTTGGTCTTGCTTGAAACCACTTTCCGCGAACATTTAAGCTTGGTAAGAATTCTCTTCGCCATCTTCTCCAGAATTGACCAAGTAACTGCTGAATTCGACGCCATTGCTTTTTCGGGTTGATCACTTCGCTTTCAGGTACTTCAGGTGCGAAATCTCCTCCAAATAGTCCAACCAGAAAATGACTTGGTGTTAACGGCGTTAGGTCATTCGCATAAGAACTGACATACATACGTTATCGGTCTTGAATTGATCAATCTTCAGGCGCCACAGATTGCTGTATGGAGTTCTTCGTCATTAATTTCAGCGTCTCCGAGAATAGTTCGTAGAGCTTTCTTCGCACTTTTGATCATCGATTCGAAAACTCCACCGAAGTGTGGGGCTGAAGGTGGATTAAACTTCCATTCAATTGGCTTCTTTGATGTCTTGTTGACTATCTTTTCTTGATCAAGCGCTGCAACTAATACACGAATCTCCTTCTCACCAGCCACGAAATTTCCGCCGTTATCGGACACCACATAAGACGGCACCCCCCTCCTCGAAGTCATCCGCGTGAACGCATTCAAAAATGAATCAGTGTCCAAGGAATAGCTCATTTCAAGATGTACAGCCCTGGTGGCCAAACACGTGAAGAGGCATAAATATCTCTTGGCTCTCGTCTTTCCTCTTCCTTGTTTCGTGAGGAACGGTCCTCCATAGTCCACTCCAACTCTGTCGAACGCTCTCAAAGGTAATTCCACTCTTGCCCGCGGGAGTGGTGCCATCATTTGACCAGGTTGCTTCGTAGGGAATCGTCGGCGGCATCCTGGGCACCTCTCGACCACGTTTCTAACTGCTCGTCTTCCTTTTGTCACCCAATACCGAGAACGTAACTCCGTGAGTAGGTGTTCCACTCCTATGCCATGGCCCAGTTTTTCATGAACGTCGATGATTATCAGCTTGGTCACTGGATGATCTTTGGGTAGTAGAATCGGGTGTCTGGTGTCATATGGAAGTTCTTTAGCGAATCGAAGGCGGCCATCTGCTCTAAGTAATCCTTCTTCATCTCGATGTGGATTGAAGTTAAACAGTCTCTTGTCCTTCTTTCCGTCTGGAAATGTTTCCGTCTGCGTTCATTGTAGCCAAAATAACTGTGCTTTCTTCAGTTCGACTGGCTGGAGATACTTGGTTATCTTCCTCGATTCTTTTGACTGTCTGCAGTTGTCTACGAAACGTCTGATCCAAGCTGTTATGCGGAGTAGATTGGTGAGACTGGAAAAACTGCTTGGATCGATTAGCTGCTTCTTTGTAGCTTCATCATTTTGACTAGTGTGGTGTGTCTGTTCTTTCTTTCTTTCTCTGTCAACCGACTCGGTCTTCGCGCTGTGGTTGGGTAATTTCTCTGCCCAACAAGACTCGTCTTTCTTTAAGAACTCTAGACCTTTCATCCACACTTTGCTTGCGGATAGTTGAGATGCTGCCAGTCCTCTGGTTGGTAGATCGGCCGGGTTCTTCTCTCCAGGTACGTGCCGCCACTGCTCAGGCTCGGTGGTACGTTGGATTTCTCCTATTCTATTTGCAACGAACGGTTTAAATGAACGGCTCTGACTTCGAATCCAATATAGAACGTTGGTCGAATCAGTCCAAAACGTCGTGTTGTCAACGGCCAGTGTCAACGGCGCGGTATTATGCAACGTCCTGGTTCTTCTTCATCAACGACTTCTCCAGGTTCTTCAATCTTGAATATGCCATTTCAAAGTTATTTTCGAATTTTGGTTCTCCTTTCTTCCAAGGTATACCAATCTCGTACTTCCCATCGTTAACCATCTGTGTTTTCTCTGCAATCTTTATTGCCGTCAGTTCATCTGGGGTCCAAGTTTGGACATCACTGTCTTTGATTCCTAAGGACTCTAGCTCCCAAAACTTTCTAAGCAAGTCATTTGTTTCTTTCAAGTCCACATCATGGTTATGATATGTACGAGTTGAATGATGAGAATGTGTCTTATACAGCAGGTTAGACTCAAGAGTAGGACCAAAACAAACCCAACTAAGGTTTGTCTGTCTGGCAATTGGATCATTCGCACAATCACCGGGGACTTCTCGCAGGATCTGATGGAAGACTGGATTGTCGCTACCGATTAGCACATCAATTTGTTGTCGCCTGGAAACCTTCTCAAATGGGATGTACTTCAGATGGGGCCACTGATCTTTGATCTCACTCCATTGGATTGCTGGGGTGTCACCGGCAATGTTGTCGAGAACATTGGCTTCAATTCTTGCGCAAAAACCACCATTCATGTTAGCTATTGACAGTTCGACCCTACGAGACAGTTTCTTTACCTCAGTTCCAGCGGTTCCAGAGATGGTTAAATTCTGTATTCGGCCTTCGAGTTGTAATTCTTCAGCAGCGTTCTCTGTAATATATCATCCCGTCGAACATGGGTCTAACATGACATTAACTTTTAACTTCTTCGAGCGATTCACAATAAGGGCTGGTAGAACCATCAGCGACACATGTTCCACTTGATTGGCAATATATGTCTTGTTATTGGTCACTTTGGTCTCATCGTCATCTGCAGGTGTTGTGTATGATTGTTCGCCATCAGGTTTCTTCAGGTCTCTAGCTTCTTTCCCATTTGTGTACCGATTGGAATCATGTAAATAACTGCTGTGCCATGTACTCTCACAACCATTGATACCACATTTTCGGCTTCTAGGACAGTTCTTGGCCTGCTGCCAAGCATCGAAAACAACGACCATTTTTTGCTACAAGTTCTTTGCGTTGGGTAACCGCAAGTCGCTTGAATTTCTGACACACCCACGGTGGGTGATCTTCTGTGCACTTGTCCACTATGCATCCTCTACGATTACCTGTAGTGGTGAAGCCTCGGTTATATCGTCTGTCATCAGGTTTAGTATTCCTCTTCTTGTTGAACTCCCCGGTCTCTTCCATGGCTTCGTCCATTATTTCTACTCGTGTCTCAATCCATTGTACTACCTTTTCAAAGCTGTCGTCTTCGTTGTGTTCATATAACCAATACTTATATGCTCTGACATCTTCTTCAGGAAGCTTTTCCTTCACTGTAAGGTTGAGGTGTTGGCTTCTCATCTCTCCATCTGGGTCATCCTCTTGAAGGGCGATAAGTATTCTGTCTAGAATGGCCAATAACGCTTCCAGGTCTGTGAGATTATGTCGACGAATCTTTGGCAATAACCTTAATGTTGTTAAATTTGTCAGAGTTTGTCTTCGTTTTCCGCCATATTTTTTCTTCAAATTTTCTTTGGCGCGTTCATATGCTTTTTGGGAAAAGCCAAGGTCTCTCACCGTCTCTAAGGCCTTTCCTCGTAGACTGCCTTGAAGTCTCAGCATCTTCTCTCTAACAGGGATATCAGCATCATCCACAACTGAAGTGAAGGCAGCATTCCATGGCTCAAATTTTTCTTATCCTCTCCGGAAAATATGGGTAGCTCGACACCTTTAAGGTGTACTCTCTTTGACTTTGCTGCGACTGTTACAGGAGGTTCTTGAACCGTTGTACTAACTTGTTGACCAATGCTTTTGGTGTGTGGTGGCAGTTTCTTAGGTATTTTGTCTTCTTGCATTTCTTCAATACTAGCAGCTTTTGCTCCGGCTTCATTTAGCATGGCAATGGAACGAGCATCTTCAATTATTTTTTGGTTCATTTCAAACATGTCTGTCTTTTGTTCAAGTCTATCCAGTCTGTCTTTTGTTCAAGTCTATCCAGTCTTTCTTGTGCTTCCTTGGCTTGTCGTTGCTTTATTTTAGCTGATGAAGAAAGTATGGATACTTTTGAAAACTTTGTTTTACTTGATGACACATTGCTGGACCAGTTTGAAGCTAAGTCTGACTCTTTTTCTCCATTGAAAAGTCTTTCGTCCAATTGCTCATTAGCACGTTTGAAAGTGTTGTCTACTTCATATCCCATATCCGTTAGTTCTTGGTCTAATTTGTCAATGATATCGTCTATATTTGTCGGTTCCGCTTCGTCTGTCACTACAATCGCCGTTTTAATACACGTAATTATCTCTTGAACAACTGTATATTCCGATTTTACCTTGTGCATCGCTCGCAAAATGCTTGTTTTGCTGCTTCGGTTGCCTGTTACTTGGTCATATGCTGATATCAAGTCCTCAAGATGACTTTTTGCATTCGAAAATCGAACAAATCCGGCTTCCTTTCGCTTTAAAAGCGTTTGATATCGTTTGTTTCCTTGACTGGCTTTAATGGGGTCATTTTCCGGGCTTTTAGTCACGTTTTTACTCGCACTATCGTCATTCTTCTCGTCTAATTTTGCTCCCAAGTCGTCGTTAGTTTCTTCTCCCAAGTCATTGTTTACACTCATCGTATTGTCGTATTTACGCCTTCTGTCGCTTTGAAACTCTTGTTTTCACTTCTCTGCCGATCCGGCTCGAAGGACCACTTTGTTCTCAAACAGAACAAGCCCAAACACCGAACAAAAGAATTAAAAAACAAGGTAATTTCACATTTATTCCCGAAAAAGTATAAAAAATATATTACAAAAAAACACACTGTCACATTTTCGATCCAGTCTTTTTGCTCGGCCAAGTTTGAATTGACGTCACATTTTCCGGGGAGCAATTAATCGGAAACGTTCAGAAACAGTTCGAATCGCATGATTCTGAAGCTCGACACAAACACAAAAGATAGATTTTTCTTTCGTTTGATACCATTCGTGACGAAATCGATGGTAGCAAACAATAGTTTGACGGCCTAGAAATGAATAAATCTCACTTCAAAATGGATATTATCCGTAGCACCAGTTTTGTGTGCCAAACTGAAGTCGTATGATCGTGGTGCTCTCTCGTGATTGGTTCATAATGAAAATAATGCTATTTAGAAGTTCTGTTTTGATTATGAGCCAAATATGATAAATAGCCGAGCGGAATTAGTACCCTCTCCCCAGGTCCTGATCCGCCTTTGCCCCGGGGATTAAGAAACTACTAGAAATACATGCATGCAGTAACCCCTCGCATTTTCAAATTGCACAACTATATAGTTCTCAAACGTAATGGATTTTCACCAGGCAACATATATTAAAACAGAAATCCAAAGATCATCCTTCAAAATGCTTTTCTACCACTATTTTCTTCAAATTATTTTCTCATGTGTTTGAATCTCACTCATTCCACTCCTGGCAGTCCGCCATATACTCTTGAGATCAGTGAGATGACAACACATAGTCAACAATTGATGAACTTTGCGATAATTGATGAACTTTGCGATAATTGATGAACTTTGAAATCGGCTAGCTCTCCTTCATATGCACGGATGTAAATAGCCAAGCAGAATCAGTTCCCTCTCCCCGGGCTAACGCCCGGAACGGCGCTTGCGCGCCGTTGGCTCGGGGACAATCTATCTGTACACGTATCACTACGAATAACAATATTAATTATCCTGCTTTGATTCGTTTCGAACGAAAAATCAATTTTAAACAATTGAAGATTGCATGAGGAAATCCTTTGGAGTTGTCCAAAAGTTTGAAATTCGCTTTTGTCGGTTAAATTAATGGATTTATGTAAGACTTAATTACACAGCATGGGGTAAATTATTTCATGAACAAAACAACTGGAGTGTGCCCTCAACATTATACTTACTGTATAGTGATATATAATATTGATATTTTTCATCTATTACGAGTATTCCTTGTTTCGATTAACTCCGAAGAACATTTCAAACACCTAGCTCATTGAAAAGTCTCCAGGTTTCCTCACTTAAGTTTATTTGGTAGGAAGTGTCCACGCCTGCATGACGTTATAATAATACAATGCGGATAATTGTTCTCTTACATAATATATAACCATAAATTGTTCTATATTGTCTACCCTCGCCTAAACAAAGGCTTCTCTGAAACATTTCGAGATTTTGTTAATTACACTAATGATTAATATATCTTTTCCTGTTATTTGTTTTACAGTTTACCGTATGTTTTGCTTCAATTTACTTTAAACAAATCGACATAGTTATTCATTTATATACCAGTTTTGCAATTCTATATCAACTAGTTATTTTATTCAGGAATTAATGCCGCGGAGCTTCCAGTTTTCTGGCCTGAACTTGACGAGATTTTTGTTTACACCCAATTTCGGATGTATAGTTCAATATTCCCCGCATTTTTTAGTCCACATGCATGAGAAATTGAATAGAACATTCTAGAAATTATATAAAACCCACACCAGGCCGAAAGAAGAAAATGTCTCCACCCACTGAGATAAAAGTGAACGAATGTGCACCAATACTGTGTTGCTGATTCGCTCGGTTTTTGTTATCGTTTACCTTATACAGTACTGTAAGTTAGCTGTGAGACTGACGGCAAAGAAAATACAGAAAAACACATGATCGTCATCCATACGTTTCTATTGTCCTCCAAAGTTAAGGAATATCATTTTATGAGATATTTATGATTTGCGGAAGAAATGTGAATGAAACATGCAGTGTTAATGACATGTCACAAATCTTATAATGTGTGTAAATTCGTAAACAATCATGAAGAAGTCCCCCATCAGAAATTGAACGAGCAATATATCAATTAATACTTCTTTAAAATGTTCTCTAACAACTTGAGAAGGTGACGTGGTCGTAAAACATTTTAATTGGACAGTTAGGCAATTACATGAGAAAAACAGTCACCGAAATGAAAACACTTGTTGAAAATGTACACTGGGTCACGCATAGGCTTGAATTTTGAATATTCCGTACAAAAACGACGAAACGAATGCATGTACTTAAATTGGTGCATGCTATATATAAGGAGTAAAATTAAAAAGGGAAGGAAAACAAACAAATCCGAAATGAAATATTTAACAACCTCATTCGAGTATTTAATTCGTGACATGAAGCCAAACCCACAGCGCAGCAAACTGTAATTAAACCGACCAATCAAATAAGCTATATGGTAAATATGAGGCAAAACCAGTTAATTGGTTTCCTTCCTTAATCATTAAAATTAACGATAGGAGAATTAACGATACCTCAGACATTTTCACTAGTATGTTGTTGGTAATTAAACATGAATTCTAAAAACTGTTTGCCCTCAAAACAACGACAGACTTTATTATATAACGCATTCAAAATTAGAATATTATCTGTGGAACACAGGTTTGGACAACAAATTTATTAAAACACGTTTACGCGAATCTTTTTGTTCTAGATCTTGAAGAAGAACAAGCTCGAAGGCTGCCTAAAACAACATCATAGCAGGAGAGCTTTCACAATTAAACAATTGATTGATCTTGAACGAGAATTTCAAACAAGGAAATATCTCTCTGTCGAAGAAAGACATCAAATTGCTAGAGAGTTGAATCTCTCAGAGATACAGGTGAAAAAAATGGTTCCAGAATATATATACGTGCAAAATGGAAATGTACACGAAGTGGCCCCTTTGGACAAATCTTGTTTTCTTAGTGAATACAAAAGCATTCTTATAAGCGATTCAAGTCAAGTCAATTTATTTAGCCAATAGTATATATATTACACATTAAAAAATTACAGGGTAGCACATTAGACATGAAAGATACTATAGTTAGCAAGGGAGCCCAATAGAAACCATAAGGCTCATATAGGTTTTGAGCTACTTTATCAGAGCTTATGAAGACGAATAATACAAATACTAGAAATACATGCATGCAGTAACCCCTCGCCCATTTGAACCATAGTTAAGTTTGAACCAAACAATTTACTCCCAAAAGTTATTGTAACATGAAGTACTGAGTCGACGAATGTAACCATGGTAACACGCAACATTGTGTATTTTTTATATTTTAATTTTTACAAAATCTTATTTTGTTTTTATTTATAAAATTATCAATTGTCCATCTATATAAAGTGGGTATGCTATTGTGCACTCTTTTAGCTTTGATTTACTGTAACATTCAACCTTAGACGTTCACAAAACGTTTCGAAATTTTCAAAAAACTTCAACTGCTTTTCGAGGAGTATTTTTATACTTCGCACTTGCTTTTGCAATGAAGTTTTTGAGATTTAATGTTTTTTTATTTTTCTATAACATATTTGAATCAATACTAAAATACTCTTAAAGATCAATCAATGTTGTATTGACCACACAGAATGATCTACACATTTTCAAATTCACAAACTATACTGCATGCTATGTTAAAAAATCGGCAAAGCAAGCATGGAAAATAGACACTTGCCTGCTTAAAACGTTCCTTTTTCGGTCTTTCGATTTTTTCTCCTCTTGTTAATTTGTCCTCTAAATAATTTTCATTTATCTTGTTTTGGAGACATAGAGACTTACTTATAAAATGAGTGCAAAACTAATTTTGAAAAAAGTTTGCAAAATGGAAGTCTTCTCTCGGCTTGAACTTGCGCATGCACATAACTTACGAAAATGTCCTGTCCAGTCCAGTCCATGACAAAAAAAAATGGCGGACAACTTTGCATTCCACAATGTTTTCACATACCCGGGTGTAAATCTCCGAGCGGAATTAGTACCCTCGCACGGCGCTTCGCCCCGGCTCGGGGATAATATTATATTAGAGATTTAGAAGATATTCTTTAAGTTTTTCCCGGAAATAAGATACAGATGAAGCACCATAACTTTCTTGGGGAACAGAATTAAATAATTTAGCACCTTGGTAACTGAAAGAAAATTGTCTGATTTTTGTTCTGCAGAAAGGCAGGAAATACAAATTTGAATTGCGTGTGTGATAATTATGATCATGAACTTGATTGGTATTTAGCGGGAAAAAAATTTCAAAGTTGGGAGGTAACAGTCCATAGTTCATGTACTGCAGGTACATGAATTTGCCTAAATGGAATAAATAAATTTTGTTAAAAGGCAGAATTCCAAGTCCCTTGAATAAAGGTTCAGTGATTACGGGCTAGTGGGCTTTTTCATGATATTGAGCCCCAAACTTTTAATTATATATTGCCATACTATTTTCTGGTTTTCTTTTAAATGTTTTCCTTATGTGATATATATATAGAACTACTGCTTGCAGAACTGAAAACCGCAAAAACGCAATCAAATCACAGGAAATTTTATAACTATTTTCAATGTTGCACTTGACTTTCAAAACGTTCTTTAGCTTACCACAGGAATGTGGTGGTCAAATTTTACTGCTTTCTTAGATGTCGTAAGAGCTTAATGATGCACAAAGATATTAATTTTAGTTTTATTACTCTTATATTTAGACAATCAGGAAATATTTAGAGTAAATTTAGATTTCCTCAATTCCGCTGTACCTGCATGCATAAATGAATTATTAGTACGTTAATTCCAACAGTCTTATAGCTTTGCTAGTTATATGTTTAACAAAGTTAAACTCAATTACTTGATAACCGAAAATAAAGGAAGTTTACGTCAGTTCAATGTCTCGTTGGAACGAGGAAATGACTCATTCAGTTCCAGGACAATATGACTTGCTTAATTGCCGCTGTATAAATCGTTTGCGACTCTTCTATGCCGGTATGTCCTCACGAAGCTAGATTGTTCATGTGTGTCACGTGTGTGACTATAAAAAAACAAGCAGTAGGCCTATATACAAAACTACAAAAGGTCACTTGCGCATTTGATCATATACTATGGCATGTTAATTTGCGCAATATAAATATTAAATATTATTATTATTATTATATTATAATAATCTTCTACTTCGTCTTCGCCTAATTGGTTTCAATATGTATAATAGAAAGATGATTGTATATCAAAATACCGAGTTCCGCTTCATGCAGATAATAAAATGCAGGGCCAGCATATGGATATAAATCTTGAACGCGTGGTGCCAGTGTCGGTAGCGTCTATATAAGCTTCGGGTCTTTAGGATGAAACTACCTGAAAAATTCAACAAGAACTTCGGCGTTTCGAGCGAAGGCCCTTCGTCCCTAACAGAATGCAGACGAAGGGCCTTCGCTCGAAACGTTGAAGTTCTTGTTAAATTTTTCAGGTAGTTTGATCTACTCACGCGAAGTCTATGGATATAAATCATCTTCTAATCCTTCTTCGTGTAGTTGGGTCATGCATAATGCATTACAGGAAAATAACGCTACTTCCTAAAAGATGTAATTATGCTGGTCTCCTTTATTTCTTATATTTTATACGAGAAGTATGCAGATACTATTTGAATAGCAATATTAATATAATATATGTAGGCTTTTATTAGACATGTGGTTGATCACCCCTCCCCTCGTCTGATTCAAATTTTCTGGCCCCTTCCGGTTTCTAAAACCAATGCGGATTCTTCAGATCACCGACTGCATGCATTGGACTGCTTCGCTTTTAGCTTCCAGAACATCGTAAAATAATAGAGACGTTGAAAACTTATTAATATTTATCATATTTATCTAGTGCCGGATGTCACACCACACGAAGCACCCTCCCCCAACCGCCACGCCACTGAATTTCAGCATCAATATCACTGGTTAGTTCTCTATAATTACTAGCTAGCGAAAAAGAAAGAAACTTACATACCTGAAGTTCCACAACAGGAGGAGAAACAAGGTTTGTACAATAACACCGTTTGTTGCATAGTTAATGCTAAACTTTTCCGAATATCTGTGTACACAATTATACTCGCCACACACTTGGACCTGACACAGCAGCCACAATTAATGATGCGCGTATATATTTAATATGCATGCCGACACATATTGTTAGGTGTTCTCGTTTCAATTAAAGTTGCGTCACCAGAGGCTTTCTTTTTCATTTTCAGTCTTCAAATGCATCAGACTGGACGAATGTTCTATAGATAGATCAGCATATAGACGATCTAGAGTTAGAGAACTACGAATGTATATTAAGTATATTTAGCGAGTCATTGGCTGTTTTTACTTTGATGCCACGCATCCTATAGACTACGAGTTTAGTTTAAAACAATCGTTGTAGGAAACACTTCGATTCTTATATATATTTTATGGTTTCACATTTCTTGACCTCTGGAGTGGCAAAATCACATTTAATGCTTAGATCGTCTAAAGGTATGTGTATTGTATACAATCGTCCTTTGCAACATATAGTGTGATATTTATGATAAAATAGTTTTTGTTAGTTTAGACAATAACTGCAAATCTTTACACTTTATGGTTCTCATCATTGGTCCGTCGCAGTTGGAAGAAAGTATTTTTGCATCTATAATTCTTTATACATTACGTAAAGGATATAGCTAGTGGTAATAATGTACATTGCACGATACAAATTTGCTGCCCTTTACTCTATAGATTTAGTAGGGAAAGTTCATAGTGATGTAGTGCACACATACAATATTTACATGTATGGGCCATGCATGTGTACACTGCATAGACAGAAAAAAAGCTAAAATTATCAAAACAAATATTGAAATATTATTAAATAATTAAAACCACATAACAAACGTGGTTGGAACATAACTTCAGGGTTTTTCCTGTCTATTTCAGTATTATACTGTATGCATGCCCTCTGGTTCTAATTGTTACATCTATATACATGACATTGTACATTGTTCTCTTTTTCAGCACATATATACTGTTGTTGTATCATCTATATATGTAGATAATAATTCACACGGAAATCATTTTATTGCAAATAACTTTTAATTGTTTAAAATAGCTAGCCAACCTACATTATAGTTAAGGAGTAGCAAGTGTTCTTTCCGTCCATTCGCCATAAAAGTTGTCCAGCTGGCAACTTGGTGATCTAATATCTTTTAGTAATTGCACAAAAAACACTAGGGACCAAATATATATAGTTGTGGGAAAGCAAGATTAATCTTTTCGAATTACTATTTTACAGGAAATTCACTGTTATGTAATTTCTTATAAAGTACTAGTTGAAACAAAGAGATTGATAAAGCTTTGACATCAAGTATGTGATCATATCAACTGATCATGCAAGGGAAACAAATTTCAACTAGGCCTATAATAACAGAGCTATTTGCTGATACTATAGTGAATATTTAGTTTGCAGAAATTTTATTTCTATTTTGATGCAATGCTCGTGCCAGATCTTGATAAAAATATGAAGTAAACTAAAGCCATAGTGGTGTTAAAATATTCTCCATTCGATTCTGATTAGATCAATTCAACATTTCATGAACACATATACAAGGCAAATGTATATAGCTATATATATATATATATATACACCAATACATCAACTGTGAACAAAGCGCACAATTCAATTCGTAATATAGTTGCGGCGTATATTGGATAAACTGTTTCGAGTTAACTCCGCATTCCTTAACTCAACTGAAATCATATAATAACTAAAAGGGTCGATGAATCGCGGTGTAAGGTGTAAAAATGGACGGGTAAGCTACACGCCATATTACGTGCATGTTTGACAAAGAGGTGGATGCGAAGAAATTCTATTTACAAATTTCGCTATACATGTTTTATTGTACATGAACAGGTGTACATGTACAATAATTAATAACAGGCATATGAATACAAAGGCAGAGACTCATGCACTTTTCACTTATAAATAAAGTTGTCGATAACCGGCATTAATTGAAAATTGCATAAACATCAATTACGGAAATCATTTCAGTTCTATATCTAACTCATACAGTACATGTATGGTCATGGTATGTAAAATACGAAGGATTTTATAGTATAATGCCAAGTTACATGAAAAACACAGTCTGGGTTTGTATCATTAATTATCCAACTTCCTGAGATTCCTGCAGTGCACTTAAACCAAGAGTGTCTGATGACGCACAAAACTTAAAGGTAAAGTGTTATTTATTTCAGTTGATATTCACGAAACATTAAAATAATTTCCAGGTCTTTATAACTATAAGAACAAAGTTAGACTAAGTATTGAAAGAAAAATATTGACATAATATAGGAGGCCAGAATTTGTTTCTTCACTGATATTGTATAAACGTGATTTTAAGCTCAATATTTAGTTAATATTATTGTTTCATATGGATTTTGTTTTGCTACATACTGCGTGTACGTGCATCGAAATTATAACATTCTAAATTGTTCTATGCTCATGGTAAAAATGACATAGTATATATAGAGACATCACGTGCACAGTCCCATCATACAACGTTGCCGGATATAACGTTTCAAATTATATTGGCCATTTGTTACTGAGATTATTGCAATATCGGATTGTTGAATTTTACATACCAATTTATTTTTCCAGTTTTCCAGGCTTACATGCAGTGCATCTCAATATAGCCGGATTCGGCACATATGTATTTACGAAATGTTTCTTCCACAGTCGCTGAGCTGCTTTTAAGAACTGAATATATAGGTAATAATTAAGTTTGCTTTCATGAAGGGATTGTCCAACAGCCTTCATCAGGTATATGTAATATGTTTATGGAGCTGATTAAAACTTCTATTTACAACATGACGAACCGAGTGATGAACTATGGTGTAAGCTTGTGCATCATCATTAAATTAAGATACTACAATCTATGCCTCTATATACATGTACCATTACGACGAATGACAATTTTGATTTATCATTGATTCATTTCGAACAAAAAGATCAAATTTTGAACAATTGAAGATGGAGGAAATCTTTTGGAGTTATCCAAAAGTTCGAAATTCGCTTTTGTTTTAAATTAAGAACTTATGCAAGCCTTAAGTACACATGCAGCATGGGGTAAATTCTTTCATGACCAAAACAAATGGAGTGCGCTCTCAACACATATACGGCATGTACATTCTTACTGTATAGTGTTATATCTGATAACTTTCCAGGTTCTCTCCTTTAAGCTTAGTTAGTATATAGGCAGTGTCCACGTCTGCATGACGTTGTACTGTAAATACAATTAATGTGACTAATAATTGTTCTCTTATACATAACCATAAATATACATACAGTATATATACAATACATTTATTCAGTTCACTCCCCATTGGGGCTTTCAGTGAGCGATTACATCAAGTATCTCGCTTACCTATATTACATACTTAGCCCACACTATTTCTTTTTACAACAATTGTGATATTACCTTCCTAATCTGTATATCAGAATCCACCCAGTCAACGTTCCCTGTGGGAGGAAACCAGAATGCCAGGAGAAAACCCACGACTTTCGGCAGAGTGTTGACTTACTCTTTTCACATATGAGTGCATGTGATGAGTAGAGTCCCCAGCGAGAATCAAACTCAAGATTCAGAGTTGGAAGGCGCTTGCTCTGACGACTGCGCCACCGAAGCCCCCTAAAGCATTTACGTTTCATTTATGCGACTTAGCCAAGTTGTTTTTGGTACGTTTACAATTGGTTACAAACGATAGAAATTTGCACAAAATGTCACTTTCTAAAAGGGAATATAGATCGAATCTCCAATTTTATTGTTTTCAAACATTAATTCCTCAAAAGTGCGTAAAATAGTGAAAAATTTGCCATTACCAATGTAATATGCAATAAAGTACTATACTGTATATACTGTATTATTCATGTTACATGCATATTGTGTATTGTCTGTTTATACTGAGTGTGTCGTTGTAAGATTGTTCCATGCACGAAGAATGTGAGAAAACTTGAAAAGTGTTCTTCAATGTTGTTGCTATAGGACAAATACTACATATCTTTGTGCAAATGCTACATATCGATTTTGGCTGCATGGGGGTGAAGTTTCGAAATGAGACCGACTCATAAATTCAGACATATCTCTCGTCATCCCCCCAATTCTAAATCGAAAAGTCAATTGAAAAATTACGTGTGCTGCTCCAATAAGTTGAATGGCAACACAATTCAATAAACACAATATGTACACACATACTAATGACCACCTTGTATAAGAAAAAAAGTTTTTATATCTAATTACACTAATTGGAAATTGAGCAGAAACTGTTCTCTGACTTTCAGTTACATTCAGTACTGCGCATGAGAGTTCATGTCATACTGCCTTTAGTTTTTAGAAATTACGTACACAGTGCTAAAACTCTTAGGTGCTAAAATTATTAGGGACAGGATTCACAGACTTAAGTGCTAGTATCATAATGAAAATTTTCAGTGGAAGCTGATCAAGACAATTTATCTTTCATATGTTCGTTGGTGTGAATTAATGAATTACTAAATTTAATCAATATAGTCATGTTTATCAAGCGTCCGCGCTTTGTTAGTCTTGATTAATTATCTATTACCTATTCTTATAATACAATAGAATGCAATAACTGGCGCATGAGTAGCAGCACAATTCAACTTGCGTAAGTTACGTTTCATATTTTTACTGAACTCATGTACACAGGGGCAGATCCAGCAGAATAGGACGACTGATGCAGTAGGACTCCCATTCGCTGGGGGGTCCGGGGGAATCCTCCTCTAAAAATTTTTGAAATCTAGGACCTCGTAAACACGATTTCCTGCTTTCTGAACAAATATTTTATTCCCGAATTTGTAGGTGGAAATCAGTAAAAAAATTTGAATTATATCACAAAAACAATGTAGTTTTTCCGGATAAGAATAAGTTTAGCTTCCTGTATAATAAGTTTTCCATAAAGTATTTGATATGTAGATTATAGCAGTTGTGGCAACTGGCAATATTATGGTTCTATTTCAAAGTAGTTTGTTTCAGCATTTACAGTGGTATGACATTCTAGAAGAACACTTTACAACAAGAATTGAACAGGATATTCGGCAAACTTTATATTTTAATTAATGCAATGATTGAAGTCGGTCTCTGAAACTATTTAGCCAGTCTCGCATAGCATTACGTGGCATAATGCGTCTAATTTAGCAATGAATATCTTGAGACCGACTGCACAATTTGAGACCGACTGGATCATGATCTCTGGGGGGGGGTACCACCACCCCCACCCCCCCAACATTTACGCCCCTGCACTTATACGCGAGGTTTCTGGCATATCCTATATAGGTATACTTATTGTCTACTCTCACCTAAACAAAGGCTTCCCAAAACATTTCTCAAGATTTTGTTAATTACACCAATTAATAACCATGCAATATATCTTTTCCTGTTATTTGTATTACAGTTTTATCGTAATTTTTGCCTCAATCTAGCTTCAAACAAATCAGTTTAGTTATTCATTTATATACCATTTTTGTAATTCTATCTCAACTATATATATATATATATAGATAGATATTCTAGCTCAGGAGTCAATTCCATGGCGCTTCAGTTTGTTGGCCTGAACTTGTCGAGATTGTTGTTTAGCTACATCCAATTTCGGATGTAGTTCAATATAGGCCTATATACCCCGTATTTTCTTGCCCACATGTATGAGAAATTGAATAGAACATTCTAGCAATTATATACAACCCATGCACTTCCGAAAGAAGAAATTTAAAATGCCTGCATGCACGCATGCACTGAGATAAAAGTGAGCGAATGTGTCAGTGACCATTTCACGAACCATGCACTGCACGATTTATTGACATCATTAATAATAATTTAATTAACATCCATCTTCAAGTGAAAAAATACAATGGATTTACAATTGTGTCTAAGGTAATATACAGTTAAAATTTAGAAATTTATACTAATAATATATACATATAAAAATATTTTTAGATATATTTGCACGCTCTAACCACAAAAGAGTTTTTATGTCTTTCAGTTCGAGATAAAATAGAATACTTTGATGCGACTTGTCTTAGGTCGTAAGTTATTGTATTATGTTTTGGTAATAAATGGTGACAGGGATGATTAGGATCACTCTGAATTTTTCTAACTTCATGTATTGCAGCATTTTCTCTTCGTTCACATAGTCGAGGTAAGGAATCTTTCTCAATCCCAAGGATTTTTAAGGATCTTGATTGCACATGCTCGGTATCATTCGTGTTCTACTAATATGATCGTAATTTAAAAATATATGTCGAATAATCTTTCAATTATCTAAACAAATTTCACCCTATGCTATATACTTTCAAAAATTCAACAATATGAACTTAGTTCCTGCATTAAGCCTCAAGGAAAACTAAGTCAGTTAATATGTCAGATCCGATGAGAGAAAAGTCAAGTGGCTGTAAATTACTATTACGTTCTATATATTTTTACCAAACATAAATTATATTACTTTACTCCATTTCAGTAATTGTAAAATTAATATAGTTACTATTATATATATATTATTTGTTACTAGCTTACCCATGTACGTACCAATTAACATATTGTAAATTTGATCATTTTCATATATAGGATCAATAATTCAATAAGATCGAATTATGTTGCACATTGATATATAGCTACAACTGCATATATCAGATCGTTACCATTACCAATCTGTGCCACATTGGACAGGTTGAACATTGGACTCGTTGAACATTTTTTACTGTATGTTTCCCTCGGTAATATAATAGGATAATTGTTAAATGCATCTATTTATGATTTTAGGTATATATATATGTATGAATACATATTATTGTATATGCATGTATTTCCGTTATAATATCGATGTAACTCTTTTAATACATTTTAATAAAAAAGGCAAGTTACCTCCATAAGCTTAGTAGAGTATGATTTTGAGACAAAATTAAATAGACAAGTCCTTCCCCCTTCCATGTGCGGTCGAACTGAAGCGGCTAACTGAATCAGTAAAGGACGTTAATTGCCAATGCCAAATACAGACTTTGTTGCTGATTAGCTGTCAGACTGGCGGCAAAGAAAATATCTGAAAACACATGAAGCTACGTTCCTGTTGTCCTTCAAAGTTCAAGAACATAATTTTATATAACTCCTACGACCTGCATACTTTCTTGATTGGCGTGCATGAGGAAATCAAATCTTATAACATATGTAATTTCGTATATAAACAATCATTAAGAAGTCCCTATCGGAAATCGAACGAGCAATATAAAAAACTTGTACTCCCTTAAAATGTTCTCTAACAACTCAGTTGAGTAAGGTGTTAACGAGAGATGACGTGGTCGTAAAGAATTTTAATTGGACATTATTAAGTAATTACAAAAGCGAGAAAAGCAGTCAACGAGATGAAAAAACTTGTTGAAAATGTACACTATAGGCCAGGAAGGCTTGAAATTTTGGATATCCCGTACAATTTATTGACAAAACGAATGTAGCTACATCAATTAGTGCATACTAAAGAGTAACATAAATAAGGGGGAGAAAAACAAGCAAATCGGAATGAAATATTTAACCATGCACATATCATTTTCAAAGTATTTCATTCGTGACGTGAAGCCAATACATAAGAACATATTGTATTCACCCACAGCTCAGCAAACTGCATGTACTAAAACCAATATAATAAACTATGGTAACTTAAAGGGAAAAAATTAAAACATCGGGCAACGATTCCTTAATAGCCTTATAATGAAGTACCTCACACTACAAGCCGATAGGAACACACATGCAAGGAAACGGACTGGCGACTATATTTATTAGTTAGGTTGGTATATACTTTCCTGTAGTTCAACGATTGGCATTCACATGTAAAAGGACTACATATTTAGGTGAGGAAATACTTATTTTTGCCTTGCTACGTACCAGAAGTGAAATTATTGTTTTTTGAAAGTTGTTTTTTAAGAAATTGAGAAAGCATTTAAGCTAAAATTGGAAAGCTTAGGTTGCCTGAAATATATCGATCTGAAATAATTTGTATTGTTTTAAAAACAGTGAAATTCAATTCTATAGGTTAGTTTATACGTTCATGCAAAGATATGCAACCTGGCCGTCAATCCACCTATAATATTTAATTTACTGAATTATCTTTCTTAGATCATATATATAGATATAGATCTCTCTAACATTCTAACACAATAATTACATATTATAGTTTGCAATTATCATAACGAACCCTTCCGGGAACGTGAGCAAAAATATCTCATTCTGTCCATTCTTCATAACAAATGCATGTATTACTATTTTGACCATCACTATTGTGAATTGTATATGACGTTTGAAACAGACCTAAAATAGGAATGCGAGAGTGGAATTACAGAAACATGCAAAATCTATGAGCGCAATTTAAACGATTAATGTAAGACATGTAATATTATGTAATTCCATAACCAGTTAGTTAGTTTCCTTCCTTAAATCATTAAAGATCTATTTGTAGCAAATACCTCAGACATCTTCAGGATACAACGATTGACTTTTACATGTTTGAGAATGTCTATATAAGCGCTTGCCGATTGAAAAGGCATTACTGTAGTGCCACATTTGAAGATAATGCATGCTCTTTCTTGTATGAGCAAACTGAATTACATACAACAATATAGTAGTCTTCAAACAAACATGATTATAAACGTTCTCACCAATTTCGTCTTATTCAATTCAAGACAAACTGAACAATTTGTGTTTTATTGCTATTTTGCTTCAAAACTTTACAATTATATAACGTTTTTCATTGCCTTTGGTGAATAATGGGAAGTATATATAATGTTGTACAGTATATAGCTACAAAATAATTTTTTATCAATCGTCCATTTTCTGCATTGGCAATTCGAAGTTGATAACGAGTTTTGTGAAGCAATAAAAATACGAAATGAACTCAGTCAATCCATAGAAAGACCAATTTTGGTATACAGCAAACTGGGAGCAAACGTGCCATGACCACGATTATTATCTCAGATTTGTCGCCGTGCATGCCGACTTCAGATGCACGTTAATACGTAGCAAATGTCTTCACCAACTGAAAATATTCGCCGTCATTATCATTCAACAAAACCTAAAATCTGCCGCGTGCGTGTAAACGTATACCTGAGGAGTTATTTCATTAGTTTGTTACATTGAATAATTTTTATAGCTATAAAGCAAATCAGGATATTATATGCATGATCAAACAAGTATATTATACTGCATGCACGTCTAAAATGTGTTTTTCAATACTTATGAAAGATTTAATTTGTATTTATAATTGTTAATAATAGAAGGAAATACAATTGGTTCTTTGAACAACTTTATACTAGTGTTTGACTGCACGTGTCTTGACAGAATATTAATAACATTGTAAGATGTTAGAATAGTTTTTGTAGCTTCATTGCCTCACAATTAATGGACAATGCAACTATACTGACAATGATAACTCGATTTAATTACCTCATGAGCTTGTGTATAATATTTCAATTGTTAAATAATTTCATTAATTCCGTGGGTTTACAAGCAGCTTAAACCGTAGATATACAATGTTATATTCCTTTGTACAGTGTATTGACATTGCGTAGTTTAACGCCTGCGTCCACTCAAGCAATATCCGCTTCGAGACTAGTCACATAGACATACTATAGATTAATATATAGGGCCTTCACTCCAATTACCATTTACGGTCTTTTAGATGAAACAAGATAAATGCTTGTTGAAGTGTCTATATAGTCATGCAATGTTTTAGTAATATTTCTAGTATAGCATTTGATATCAGTCAGCTCACAGTTTGTTCGGCCTATGTTCTGGCATTACCCTAGTGCAGAAAATAAGACTTAATTATATATAGGGGTAACTGATATATAATTAGTTCATTTATGGCAGTATCTGTCGATTTGCTATAGCTTGCATTGGTTTGGCTAGGCGTCCTTTTCAACAGGAAGTACTGGAATTTGTATAAGCATGCATTAATTCAAACATTGACATGGCTTTTTTCTTTTAGCAGCCTTCCAGTATTCAATCATTGTCACTAAAGATCGCTACGAGAATATACATGCAGGTACTTCTTTATGGGCTACTGAAGGACTCATGACTTCAAGAACTGATAGTTTAAGACTTAATAAACTGGTTACATAATAGTTATTAAACAGGAGATGATTTTTGAACGAAAACCACATGCATATAAAAATCGTTCAATCGTTAGAGTAGATATCTGTTCAGATTAAACTACATTGGCTTGGCTTGCTATTCTTTGTAAACGTGCAGGATGTATTCACGAAATCAGTAAGCAATCAGCATGCACTGAAATTTTGGATGTGCATTGCGTTAATTATAGTCTTATATTTCCCTTTTAGTCCTATAGCCTTGCATTATTAAATTTTGTTACTGCCGAAGATCATCTTAAGAACAGACTGCTGTGGGGTAGCTTGTTTTTCATGGACTTAACCTTTACATCAATTCAAGAACTAAATTAGTGAAGAGGCATAAACATACAAAATCGTGCAGCTGATTAAACCGAAGATGAGTGTTGAACGAAAGTTACATCCTTATTCTATTGAAGCTATTCTTGGTTTGAAAGAGACAAGAAATCAAAGCGTTCAGTCATTCCGTCCATATTGCAAAGCTGAGAATGAATTAAGCACTGGCATTAATAAACATACTGATAATTCTTTCAAACGATTAGTGCCACGGCCAGGATGTCTTCCGCGAGCCCCAGTATTGGCAAAAACTGAGACAGAGCGATGTTTTGTACGATTTGGTTTACAAACCCATCCAGACAATGGGCTGAAGAAAACAGATGAATGTTCGTTTGGGACATCGAAGTTAAGGAGAGACATAAGCGTCCAAGGTAACTAGCTATACGATAGTTAAATTCATGCATTAGTTATTTGTAATGAGTATAATATTGGACAACTGTCCCAGCTGTCTGGTAGAGTACAACTTGTATTTAGAGATTGATCAATTTTGTGCTAAATCATTGCCAATATTTGTACTCATTGCCAATGAGTAAATTAATTGTTTAAAAAATCTAACATAATATAGTTATAAATACACCAATTCAAACTTCTGTTCTCAAACAACGCTGAAAATTAAAAAACCTTGATTTGCTCCAAGATATTGGTAACTTAAAGAAACGATAATAACTATAACGAAAAATTATCCAGATATATGGGAGGATTAATGTCAGGGTCATGCATGGCGGGCTTTTGTTATTGTTTTATCTTACCCATGAAACTGTACAGTACATTTCCAATAAAAATCAGATAAAGGATCGAACAAGGCTTAGCAAAGGATGGTTTAAATATATGACAAATTCCAGATCTTCTCATCTAGTCGGCCCAAAGAATGGATTTGATCCCACAATACCCTGTCCCTGGTGTGACACTAATCATTTAAAAGATAAAGAGACTCGTATGGTTTTTGCTGTATATATTTTAGCTATTTTGAAGCTATTACTGCTATAATATTGATAATATAATAATATAGTTGATGTTCGCGGGCATAAATATGTTTTTGGCCCGGGTCAGACTTATTTTTGTCCGAGCGTAGCGAGGATTTAAATGAGTTCTGAGGAGGGCGAAAAACATATTTATGCCCAAGAACATCAACTGTATTACTATTAGCATAATTTTAACGCCTGAATGTTAAACGCCAGCGGTGTATTAACCAAGTTTAAGAAATATCTAAATATTAAGCAGAAAAAAGTTTTAGCCGTTTTCAAAAGACAAAAAAATTATTGTGAACTGATATACCTTGGCACAATTGCGTGAACAAAGCTACAATCAAGGAATAGTTGCATTTGGACAAATTAAAAAATCTTACCTCAAAACAAAAAATCATTTTGGCACTAGTATTATCCCCTCCCCCGGCCCCACCTTACAATGTTGCCGGTTGACAAACATGTGCCATTGAAACATATTATATGCTTTTTCCCAATACAGAATGTGGTGAATAACCAACATTGTATGGTGGAGCAGGGGGAGTCCACGATGAAAATAAACTTATATTCACTTCGGCTTCGCCATTGTGTAACCATATATTTAAAAGCTTCCGCTGCTTGACAGACATTGTTTCCTCGTGTTTTTGGAATAGATTCTTGCTCATTTAGCTTCGAAGAGCGATAACTTTTTCTTCGATTATAGTTTTACAGCCTTGCTTTTTGTCGTTTAATGTTAAAAGCAGCTGGCAAAACGCCTGGCCGACAGAAGTACAGTATAGAGACGCCCAGTAGGGTCACTTATTTGAAATTTTGTGTTGCCGCTCATTACGCATTGGCAGCCAGTCAATTGCTTTTTCTGGCCAATAACAAGCTGGACTAACTTTCCTGGCCAGTAAACTGCATATTTTTGCATAAAAAGCCGGCTACATGTTGCATCGCCGAATGGCCCTACTGGTCGTCTTTACACTGGGACAGAAGTAAACAATGATTTTCTGTCGCTCGTTAAAATTCAGCCCGCAAAATACACCACAATGCCCGCTAAAGTTATAATAATTATAGATGAATTCTAGAAACTGCTTGCCCTCAAACAACGACAGACGTTATATAATGCATTCAAACGTTTGGACAACAAATTTATTAATTAAACACGTTTACGTGGATCTATTTGTTCTAGATGACATTCACAAACTTGTACTACCAAGGCAAAATTATGAAGAAGAACCCGAAGGCTGCCTAAAACCACGTCGCAGGAGGACAGCTTTTACAATTAAACAACTGATTGACCTTGAGCGAGAATTTCAAACAAGAAAATATCTCTCTGTTGAAGAAAGACATCAAATTGCGAGGGAATTGAATCTCTCTGAGATACAGGTGAAAATATGGTTCCAGAATAGACGTGCAAAATGGAAACGTGCACGAAGTGGCGCACGACGGACAAAGAACACTGACGGTGTATGTAATAAAAGTAGGGTAGTTGTACCCATCCCTGTTCATATCAATTGAGAAACCATGATGTGTAGCGAACTACAAAAACAAAGAATGAAACCATGACAGCTGAAAGCCGTGGTTTCATGTCCGGGTGTACTGAGAGTGCATCTCTTTCTTTTGTTTTTTCTTTGGGTATGATGTTCAGGGTTGAGTTTATTGGCTGCTTCCTTCATTATGCTAAGAGAACAATGTGTTTACTGCGCGTGAAGGTGCACAAACATGAACAAAAACATAGAACAAAAGCTTTAGATGCGTTTCCAGACACTAGCTGTTATAGGGACTATGATATAAGTAACAAATGATGGCTGTTAAAGAGGGTGGTAAAGGGTATTTTCGTGAACCGTGAATTGGCAATATTTGTTCCCATGAAATGTGAAATGACGGATTTTTGTGTCGTGAAATGTGATTTATATCTCTGGCCGTCAGCTGTGATTGCCGGTAATTTTTGTCAGCGAAACAAGAATTTATTTGAGGCCGGTGGAACAAAGACTGAATGAGCAGTGAGAACGTCAAGAAGAGCAATGCTATGGATGTAACAATTTTCCTGCATGTATTTACTTGATTTTTTATTGGATATATCAGTTGGTCTTTAAATAATTGTTGAAATTGCTTTCGAAACCGTAGAAATTTGGCAAAGGGTTAAGAACAGCATGAAGTATACTCACTTTATAAAATAGAATTTACACTGTTGAAAACATGTTTTATAATTTTCGCGAAATGGCAAATTTTTTACATGTGAAATGTGAAATGACTGTTTTAGCTCACGTGAAACGTGATCCGTACCCCCCTTTACAACCCTCGTTAAAGTTAAGACAGGTTTTCTATGAAACAAAAATTGATAAAAGTGAAAAACAGTTCGGTACAGATTGACCTTTACTGTTTCAACGTCAAGCACGACACTAGCCTTCGTAGCACGACACCATAGTTACAGATATGGGCGGTTTAGTTGCAGATTTTTAATTTTTAATGTGACTTTCGTTTTAACATATTTACCTATAGCTATAGTAATGATTATACTTTGTAAAATTAAAACATCGTGTTTTAAATATATTTATTATATAGCAAGTGTCGAAGTTCAATTTTCCTGTTTGCCGATTGGACAAAACCGTATCACGTGCCGGTCCACAAAACGTCATGTTCACTGCATGAAACAATTATTGACCGGTCAATAATGAAACCGGAAGTGAGGTGCGAGCTGTTCGCGTCTACCGGTCGGTTTGCAAGTCATTCAGAAGAAGATAATAATCTATTATTAAGAGATAAAGACGAAATACCAAGTGAATTATTGAGACTTTGACACTTGCTATATAATAAAACACTTATTTACTGAGATCTCGGGAAAACAGCGTGTTTTGTGGCCCCTCGACCGCTGTTGTTGCCCTTGGCTTCGCCTCTGGCAACAACGGCGGTCTCAGGGCCACAAAACACGCTGTTTCCCTCGGTCTCAGTAAATAATTGATAAATATATGCTTGCATGAGCATTGCAATAAAAATATTAATGCATTGTTAAATTGAATGTTACTTGATTTGTTAAAAACCTCAATATCTCGAGAATAAAAAGGAATATAGAAAATTTATGCATGATGTTAACGTTGACGATGTTAAGAGTTCTAGTTTCAAATAACATTTCTTTTTTATTAATCAAAATCGCTTATTCAAGGATTGTTCAAAGGTATAAATTATTTAAAAGTATAAAGTTTTAGAAAAAGGAGTAATTATTTCTATTTCACATACGCATGCATGCACTTAAAAATCAATAATAACAAGTTATATCAGAACGCATGCATCCTTTTACTCTAGTCTTCCAAATTAAAAGACAACGTATTGAAAAATAATATTGCACCGATTCAGATAACATTTGAAACTGAACAATGACCAAGCAATTGTTGCTTTTATCACTTTTACATGTCGGTAGAAAATCAACGTTATTATTAACACTAGCCCATGCTTGCAAGAGGCAAATATCTATATGTGTCGAAAAGAAGAAATCATATGACATAAAATCAATATCCTTTCTTCAATAAATTGCCTCAATATTTGACTAATAATTGTTACTTTCTGAAAAAGCCGGCGGAAGACAGAATCGGTTCATACATGTCCAGCAAAGTATCAATGTAACTGTCACAAAAGATGGGCCTGATTTACACGTCAGAACAATTTTATATTGGGAATAGCCGGCATAGATTACTAAATAATTCGTCTTGATGCAAAATCTGTGTGTTTATAAATGTGCATGGTATTAAACAGCCTATAAGGGAGAATGAGGTATCATTTGTTCCCATGATCCTTCATGATATAGATATTTGCATGTCTCCAGTAGAAATTGGGCCATTGTTAGGGAAAGATGTACTCAGAGTCAGGTTCAATTACACACCTTAACAGTCGAACAACAATATACATATATGCGCTTTTAATGCATGGTAATAAATAATTGTGCGCTGTCAGTTATATTTACAGGTGTTGCTTAAAATAATCGATAGTAGTATAATGAATGAAATTTAAGACAAGAGACTGTTGAGGGATTGATTCAGTCACGTGTAAGAATACGCGGTCGACCAACAATTTAAATATTCCAAGAAGTTTTAATTCACTGATTTATCGCAATACATGTTAATAGTCAGGATAATCAATATTGGTACTTAATGAAACATTAAGAAATAGCATGAATTCGAAATCGGGCACTTTAAAAGGAATTTGCACTTACGTTTCATATATTATTCACTCAGATCAATAAAGCCGAAAAAGAAGTTCTTATTAAGAAAATAATGAACAATGAATGTTTCAAAATGTACATTAACCACAGTGATAAATAATATCACATGTAATATTGCAGGAAATATTTTCAGATATATATATAGGGAAGATTGAAACGAATTTCGCATTTACGCTTTATTCTCTTACACTTTGCTTGTACAAGTTCACTGCGACAAAATGAATTTAACAAATGCATCAGATATTTTCATTATGGCTTGTCAAAGAGGTAATGAGGTGCAAAAATTTGTTCGTAAATTTCCAACACAATTCACATTTATAAGTCATGTCGCTGGCTGTTTCTTCAGCGTTCATATTATGCTAACAATGATAAGCTTGAACTCCCTCACATTTGCAACAATTTGGTGGTCTCCTAGATTGAGAAAATCAACCTCACTTTTTCTTATCATGATTCTTTCTTGTATCGATGCAGTGGCTGGATTTGTCGCAAATTCAGTGTTTACATTGCGTCTCGCAAGCGAGGTTTTTGGAACTGTGGAATGTTGGATGCTATATCTGCAAAGAAAGTCGTCGATCGCTCTGACAATTTCTTCTTTAATGACAGTCTCAGCGATAAATATTGAGAGATACATTGGAGTATTTCATCCAATTTATCATAAGACAAGATTACAAAAAAGTACATTTTTGAAGTTACTTATTTTATCCTGGACAGTGTGTGCAATTATGTTGGGGTTATCCTTTTATGATTTTAAGATTCTAGTAAGGTTTGTAACAGTAAATTATTTCAGGTTTATGTTGTTCACTGGGTATACGCGTACACATGTATTGTATTCATTATCTCAGAAAGACAACGTAAGATGCTCTCTCCACCGTCGGAAAATGAAACATCTGCCCCCAAAAATGATCGTTACTCCCTGGGCAGGAAAGAACAAGCGCGCTTTCTAAGAGAACTGAAGCTTGCGAAGTCTTGCTTTATAATTGTTACATGTTATGTTATTTGCTTGTAACCGTAGTGAAGTGTTGCTTTCATGAAAGGATTCTCTAACAGACTTGATCAACTATTTGTATGTTCAGAGCCGATTAAAAAGACTACTTAAAACTATATATGGCGTAAACTTGAGCATCATCAATAAACTAGAAACTCATGCATGCAGAACCCTCTCTCAAACCAAACAATTATATTTCCCAAACGTTCTTGCAACCAACCTGTTTCCCCAGGTTTCACCTCCGTCACGCCCTCCTAACAGCTGCTCTGGCGAAACCTGTCTGGTGATGTGACATCCCAGATTTTGGGATGTAGAATAATTTGTCGTTAGAGTGGGTACGTCGACACAAACAAAAAAGATAGATTTTTCTTTCGTTTGATACCATTCGTGACGAAATCGATGGTAGTAAGCAATAGTTTGACGGCCTAGAAATGAATAAATCTCACTTCAAAATCGATATTGTCCGTAGCACCATTTTTGTGTGCCAAACGGAAGTCGTATGATCGTGGTGCTCTCTCGTGATTGGTTCATAATGAAAACAATGCTATTTAGAATTTCTGTTTTGATTATGAGCCAAATGTGATAAATAGCCGAGCGGAATTAGTACCCTCTCCCCAGTACCCTCTGCCTTTGCCCCGGGGATTAAGAAACTACTAGAAATACATGCATGCAGTAACCCCTCGCATTTTCAAATTGCACAACTATATATAGTTCCCAAACGTAATAGATTTTCATCAGGCAACATATATTAAAACAGAAATCCAAAGATCATCCTTCAAAATTCTTTTCTACCACTATTTTCTTGAAATTATTTTCTCATGTGTTTGAATCTCACTCATTCCACTCCTGGCAGTCCGCCATATACTCTTGAGATCAGTGAGATGACAACACATAGTCAACAATTGATGGACTTTGCGATAATTGATGAACTTTGAAATCGGCTAGCTCTCATTCATATGGATGTAAATAGCCAAGCAGAATCAGTACCCTCGCCCCAGGCTAACGCCCGGAACAGCGCTTGCGCGCCGTTGGCTCGGGGACAATCTATCTGTACACGTATCACTACGAATAACAATATTAATTATCCTGCTTTGATTCATTTCGAACGAAAAATCAAATTTTAAACAATTGAAGAATGCATGAGGAAATCCTTTGGAGTTGTCCAAAAGTTTGAAATTCGCTTTTGTGTTAAATTAATGGGTTTATGTAAGACTTAATTACACAGCATGGGATAAATTCTTTCATTAACAAAACAACTGGAGTGTGCTCTCAACATTATACTTACTGTATAGTGATATATAATATTGATATTTTTCATCTATTACAAGTATTCCTTGTTTCGATTAACTCCGAAGAACATTTCAAACACCTAGCTCATTGAAAAGTCTCCAGGTTTTCTCCCTTAAGTTTATTTGGTAGGAAGTGTCCACGCCTGCATGACGTTATAATAATACAATGCGGCTAATTGTTCTCTTACATATATAACCATAAATTGTTCTATATTGTCTGCCCTCGCCTAAACAAAGGCTTCGCTGAAAACATTTCGAGATTTTGTTAATAACACTAATGATTAATATATCTTTTCCTGTTATTTGTTTTACAGTTTACCGTAAGTTTTGCTTCAATTTACTTTAAACAAATCGACTTAGTTATTCATTTATATACCAGTTTTGCAATTCTCAATATCAACTAGATATTTTATTCAGGAATTAATGCCGCGGAGCTTCCAGTTTGCTGGCCTGATCTTGACGAGATTCTTGTTTACACCCAATTTCGGATGTAGTTCAATATACCCCGCATTTTTTTGTCCACATGCATGAGAATTTGAATAGAACATTCTAGAAATGATATAAAACCCACACTAGGCCGAAAGAAGAAAATGTCTCCACCCACTGAGATAAAAGTGAGCGAATGTGCACCAATACTGTGTTGCTGATTCGCTCGGTTTTTGTTATCGTTTCCTTATACAGTACTGTAAGTCAGCTGTAAGACTGACGGCAAAGAAATGATCACATGATCATCATCCATACGTTTCTATTGTCCTCCAAAGTTAGGGAATATCATTTATGAGATATTTATGTTTTGCGGAAAAAATGTGAATGAAACATGCAGTGTTAATGACATGTCACAATATGTCTTACGACCATGCATATTTTCCTGATTGGCGTGGAGAAATCAAATCTTATAATGTGTGTAAATTCGTAAACAATCATTAAGAAGTCCCCCATCAGAAATTGAAGGAGCAATATATCAACTATAGAACTTCTTTAAAATGTTCTCTAACAACTTGAGAAGGTGTTAACGAGAGGTGACGTGGTCGTGAAAAATTTTAATTGGACAATTAGGCAATTACACATGAGAAAAACAGTCACTGAGATGAAAAAACTTGTTGAAAATATACACTGGGTCACGCATATAGGCTTGAAATTCTGAAAATTCTGTACAAAAACGACGAAACGAATATGTACTTACAAATCCGAAATGAAATATTTAACAACATAATTCGAGTATTTAATTCGTGACATGAAGCCAAACCACTGATCTAATAGTAGACTGGATATAGCTTGTATAGGTGGCAAAAGTGAAGCTACATTATATATGCGAAAATCACTTCCGGGGACCACGGAGTGATACAAATTTGTATAGAAATATATGGCGGACAAGGTGAACAAACGTGAATTTTCGCAAATTTAAGACACCGCGATCTTGTACTAATCTCATCGTTCTACCATGGATAAAAGATGTTATGTTAATGCTTTTAAAACTAAAATTATATAGATTGCTCTAAAATATCGGCATTTGTGTTCGTTCAAAGTTGACCTAGCGGGAATAATATTTTATCGCCACGATCATATGAGAAGACAATTTCTAGTTTGCTTTCGAAATATGGAGGCAGAATAAGATCTACTCTACTCAAAAATACCTTGAAAGGAAAGTAAATAATTTTGTTTTATCATATATGTTTAATCTTGATCAACAAGAGGTTTTCAATTCCCCCAAATGACCAAGCCTTTACAAATATACTTTTCAGTCTGTATAGATATTTGTACATGTTTAGTTGTTTACAGTACTTGTTTTCATTTATTATACTTAAAACTGGATGGCAACCCAAATATAGCCTTTTGTGGAGTATTAAATCTACTTAATGTAGCAGTTGCACTTTGAATAGGAGCCATAAAATTGATTTAAAATGTGGAGTGTATTCGAGAGTGTATTCATGATTAAATATCTATAAATTAAGTAAATATAAGAACAAACATAAAGAATAATTGGAGGAAATATATGTAAAGGATGCCCAGAGACAAGATTTGCCGTATTAAAGTTGTAGTAAGATTCTCTCTAGGATAAGTTAATATAAACGCATTGAAGTTAAGAAATAATACAACTTATAAAAGGACATGAATGATGGCTTGCCATCATGCCATGCCTGTAAGTCAATGGCCAACTCTTGCCCACTCATTAGGAATTGAAATAGGTCAAGTTTGGAATAGAGAATATTCAAAACTAATACTCATAACTATTCATTTCTTAAGAAGGATTTATAGTAAATTTAAAACAATTAGCTTGCCCTCAACACATCAATCCCAAGCAGTAATTTTTGCAAGTAAAATTGTCAAGTCATTACCAGGAGAATATAGTATTCTGGCAATAGACAGAGAATGCATATTCTATGCTAGCCTTGGCCAATTACTGGAGAAACAGTCCTGGGTTGACTGCAACACTGGAGTCTGGATATTTGTTTTCAACCCAGACCAGCTTGAACCAACCATCTTGTCAGCCTGGTGTCCATGATCAGTTGTGCTGTTTTGACAATGTCAAGAAGGGAGCTGATATAACATGGTGTCAGTACATCTTTGCAATCAGTAAACTGATTTGCATAAATACAGCACCCAAACTGACAAAACACATGAAGACAGATCCAGACTATTTTGCATCAGTGACCATGACTTGGTCGTGACAGCTGAACCAAATGGAAACAAGGCTCAAGTGTAAAAATGGGGCATTAAACAGTAGTGTTTCTTTTGGAAACTGCAGGCAAATGCTGGGAGTTGGTGGAAATAACTGGAAAATTGGTTATTTTTACAATAACAAATGTTTAGATAACAATATCTTTTAAGCAAATTTTTATATTAAAAAAATAATGATGAACACACTCTGCATTTAAGATCAATTTCATGGTTGCAAGTTCAAAATTCGGCTGATTTATAAACGTAGATTCACTCCACAAAAGGCTATATTTGGGCAGGCTTCCAGTTTTATAGTATAATAAATCAAAACAATGTACAAATATCTATATAGTTATTATTATTATTATTAAGTCTTTACATCAATAGTTACATCAGACGTGTAACTTTACAAAGTTAAGAAAATATTAAAATGAACTTATAACAGATATACTTACAAAGTGTTATTACTAATACAATACTAATTAGAATAATTATGTACATAATTATGTAAAAGTTAAAGTTTACTAATTTTTATTTAAAAAACTATTGAGGTTAAAAATTTAAAAATTTGCTACCTTTACTAATTAAAATAGTCAAAAAGACATCTATTTAAAAAGGTTCGTTTGAATCTCTCCGTCTTTATTTTCGGTAAGATAAATTCGTGTTCTCGTTCCCGTAATATTCGCTGTTTCTTGGCTGGAAGTAACTCATATAATATATGTTCTGGATTTTTCCTTATCTTATCAAATAAGCGTTTGTCTCTTTCTTCGATTACCTTCGATATTTTAATGAGTTTTGTAGTGTATCCAAATCTGTGGGCTCTTTTAAAAAATTTGTCAATTCTTTCTAAATATTTTATCCCAAGGGCAGAACCCCATACTTCAATTCCATATGAGAGGAGTGACATAATAAAATGAATCATACAATTTCGTCAGTTGTTCCATCGAATATCCATAATATCGGCATATTCTTAAAATGTACATGCGGCTGCTAGCTTTAGTAAGTAAATTATCAATGTGCATATCCCAACAACCGGGTTCATCTTGGAATAAAACCCCAAGTAATTTCAACCACGTTTTTCGCTCTATACCTGCAATCGGGGGTGGTGGTGGTTTTGCAGTTTTGCCACTCACGATCATTTCCCACGTTTTTGATAGGTGTAAAGACATTCTGTTTATTCTTGACCAGTCCTCAATGCTCCTTACTTCAGCAGCCGCAGAATCACAATTTAATTTAACCGGAGCACTAACGGTCATATCATCTGCGAATTTCACCAAGAGATTGTTACGCGGATCCTTAATTGCTATATCGTTAATCATTAATGAGAATAAAAATGGACCGAGTACCGTACCTTGCGGTACACCCTTATTAATGTCAACGTAGCTTGTTTCAATTCCATTAATTACAACCCTTTGTCTTCTATTTGACAAGAAACTTATGATCCAATTAATGATGTATGGGTTAATATTAGCTGTTTTTAGTTTCTCACAGAGGATGTCGTGTGGCACGGAATCAAAGGCTTTCTTGAAGTCAAATGATATTACTCGAACATGATCGGCTCCTTCATCTAACCACTTGTACCAGTTATGAAGACACATAATTAGCGCATCCGTCGTGTTTGTACTTTCTTTATAGGTAAATTGATCTCGCTTTATCACTGATTTAAGCTCCACTGAAATCTCTTGCTTAAAAACAATTCTTTCAAATAACCTCATTATAATGTTCGTTATTGATATTGGTCTCAGCTGGTTACATTCAGCGACAGGGGATTCCTTTGGAAGTGGATTAATATTAGCATGTTTCCACAAGAAAGGGACACACTGATGTTCCAATGAAAGATTGAAAATCTTCGTTATAACTGGAGCTAAGTATTGGGAAAATTCTTTCCATATCCAGTACGGAAGACCGTCTGGACCGGGCGACGTTCTTTTTTGCGTTTGCAAGTATCTTTGAACAGTAGACACATCAATGGCTGGTATACAAATGCCTTCCGGTATAGGAATAATGACGTTATATATCCGCCAAAATTCAAGTTTTCTATTTGAGGTCGTATTTTCGTATTTTCTTATAAATATCTGTAATCAAACATTCAACTTTTTGTCAGCATTGAACATTCAACTTTTTAGTCAGCATTGAACATTCAACTTTTTAGTCAGCATTGAACATTCAACTTTTTGTCAGCATTGAACATTCAACTTTTTAGTCAGCATTGAACATTCAACTTTTTAGTCAGCATTGAACATTCAACTTTTTGTCAGCATTGAACATTCAACTTTTTGTCAGCATTGAACAATCAACTTTTTGTCAGCATTGAACATTCAACTTTTTAGTCAGCATTGAACATTCAACTTTTTAGTCAGCATTGAACATTCAACTTTTTAGTCAGCATTGAACATTCAACTTTTTGTCAGCATTGAACAATCAACTTTTTGTCAGCATTGAACATTCAACATTTTAGTCAGCATTGAACATTCAACTTTTTAGTCGGCATTGAACATTCAACTTTTTAGTCAGCATTGAACATTCAACTTTTTAGGCGGCATTGAACATTCAACATTTTAGTCGGCATTGAACATTCAACTTTTTAGTCAGCATTGAACATTCAACTTTTTAGTCGGCATTGAACATTCAACTTTTTAGGTGGCATTGAACATTCAACATTTTAGTCGGCATTGAACATTCAACTTTTTTGCAGCATTGAACATTCAACTTTTTTGAACGTCCAACCGCAATCCAGAAGAATTACAGGCTCAGATTGTCTTGACTAAAAACATCGCGCACGTGTGTGGAAAATTATATGGCGGGGAATGAAGATTTAGGCCAAGTGAAAGACGAGCTTTTTAAGCTGGCAAATCGAATTTCAAATTTGCAACAGTCAACTAGCAATACAGGTAAGTCTATTACTAGTTTGTGTATGTTTGTGTGCTATTTATTATGGTTAAACCAGTATGAAATTTACATAATTTTGCGGCACAATAGCCTGTATTTTAAAAACGTATATATTGTTGTTTTTAAGTTGATGTGCTTTCAGGATATGTTTATTTAAAAAATATTTGAAAGCAAATAAAATTATATTTGTACACGTTGATTTTCATTGATATGATCCAATGTGAATTTTTAAAACTAATAAATTTAGTTCCAAATATAGTATTTATATTCTTGACTTGCACGTCGGCCATGGTGGTATGACACAAAAGAATATTTTGGGCACCAGCCGGTGTGTGCGGGTGACATTGGGCTATTCCATTTAATATCTGTACCCCCCTATCGAGGACCCTGGAATTCTTCAGGGGTAAGGGGCTATTTTGCCTTGGAATTCTTCAGGGGTTGAGTAAAAAAATTGCATTCAGGGGTAGCAGTCAATTTCTTCAGAGGTAATAACTGTAAGACAGGAAGTCCTGAGGGGTAGGTGTTGTAATACCAAATTCCTCAGGGGGGCTGTTGAAAGCCAGGAATTATTCAGGGGTATAGAAAAATCCCTGTCCTCGATAGGGGGGGGGTACGGATTTTAAATGGAATAGCCCATTGTCTGGTGTGTCTCGAGAGATTGGTTGCGATTCAAGAATTTGTTGGTATAAGTCAGAACGGAATTCCAAATTTTCCTTAGACTCAGTGGTAAAAATTCCTTAAGTCGACAAACATTTCCTTAGACTCGGCCTAGTTTCCGAGGAACACTCCAGTGGCGCGCAATCATAGGCCCAATTGGCGCGAAAATATGTAAATAACTTTTTTACATTAGAAAATGGCAGATTATGAATTTAGCAATAAAACAGAGAGTCAGAGTCACTCAGAGACTACTGCCAAAAACTTTCATTAGGTCGATGGATATAACTTATAAGTATAACAAACAGTGTAATAACTAATTATTGTTTGGAGTGTGTTTTTCAACTCAAAACTCGTTAAAAATTCCTTAAAAATTCTATTTCCTTAAAAGTCTCCTTAAGGTGGGTCGATATACTAATCCTCATAAAACCATCTTGCAATAGTCGCGCACACAAAACAGAAGAAACCCGTGTGATCATTCCTGTGCATGGGAATATTAACGAACAAAATAACCTGGCGTGGCGAGTTGCTCACAACATCTCGCGCCATTGCGTGTGTTGTATAGCGTGTTGCATGTCATTGCTGAAGTCATTAGAAAATTCAATTTTTGAAAAACAATGCGCTATATCTCATTATTTTGTCCGGTTCCCTATGTTCAAATTTTGTATGCTGTATTGCACCGCAAAAGTCTTTCATTATACCAAAAATAAAAAAATTCTGTAATGCCAAAAAAAATTTATTGAAGAAAACGACATTTTTAAAAAAATTGGCATTACAGAATTGTTTTATATTTCGTTTATTGTTAGTTTATGTTGAAAGTAAAATAATGCACGAAAAATAATAGGCTGTTTTAGAGTGAATTTCGTATGCATGTGTTGCCATAGCAGCGAAAGATGTGTTACTGAAACTAACAAAATTTGAAAGAAGAAACATTAAAATATATGAAAATCTCTATATATATGTTGCATAAAACCTAAAAATACGAAGTTTAGAAATGCAAACTGTTGTACACTTGGGTTTTTTGAAAACTGTATCGAGCCACCTTAAAAACTAAAAAGGTCAAAAGTTCCTCAGTTTAAGGAAATTTCCTTAAAAATGAGAGCCCTGGGTCACAGAGTAGATATCATACAGAGGTGTAACGAGTGTACCCACTTATGCTTCAGACGCTTGCCGAGCATGCGCAGTTAAAAGTGCACGATTCAGATGGCGGCTCGCTTTTAACTGCAGTTTAACTTTTAGAAGTGCGTAAAAATGCGAAAGACCTTAAGATTGTGAAACTTTAAAGACCCGAAAATGTTGGGAACTTGGGGAATATTGGGAACTTGGAATGGGGGGAACTTGCCGAGCATGCGCAGTTTTGCCCGACCGCCTGAAATCAGGTGGGTACACGAAAACGTAAGTCTCCCAAGTGTTTACGACGGCCCGTTCCACCTCTGTACGATCTCTACCCTGCTTCCACATAATTATAGTGGAATATCTTGCCCACTGGAAACTAGATTGCATCATATTGTAAATGTTATTGTGAATGATTTAATTTAATTATTTTATGTTGCTTCCCCAGTTCAAAACCAACATCAGCAGACACCAGCTCATCATCAGCAGCAGGCAAGAGTTGTTACTTCACAGTCCAATAGCACAATGTCACCAAGTGCATTGTTTGAACAACGTAGGTTGTTCAATTTTGGGAAACGACAAAGCTCTTGTTCTACTAGTTCAAAATCAAAGCCATCAAAGAAGAAAAAAGAAGTGACTCATACTCTGAAATTTGTATGTCTTTCGGCAAAGAATGCAGTTAAGCCACCTACTACTATAAAGGAGAGAACTGACCTAGCAAATTCTCTGGGGCCATAAAAGCATCACTATGGTTGAGAATGAAACTGTCTACAATGAAACTCTATCAACGAGGTGGTGGTAGTGATGCTGGTTTCCATGTAATAAAGCCACCACATACAGCCAATCGACTGAAAGATCTACATACGCCCTGCTCAAAAGGACGTACCACTGATAGTAAAATGTGATACATCATTTAGAGAAAGTGAGCATTCTACTGCGAAAGAGGCTAGTTTGCTAGGCTAATTGAGCCCAGTATGTATATTTTCAAAATTATCAGCAACTCTTAAATACCATAAATCACTCAAAGGATTGTCCATTTTATCCATATTTTTAAAAACTTTCCAATATTATCACTTCATTCTTAGACCCTATTTTAATTAAGACCTGTTCAATGAACATAGCAATAGGATTACATAATATGCAAATCAAGTTTGAAAATTGTGTTTACATGGAGTAAAATGGCCAATTGGGTGCAAAGTTAACCCCATGTACATGTAGCTATGCCAAATTTCCAAGTTGTACTTTGAAAAGTATCTTATATGTTTGCATACTACATTCTATTGTCATAGTTGCAGGTAAAATCTTATGTTACAGTTGAAGTTTAGGTTAAAAAATATAACTCAAGTGTCGCTATTGTCAGGGTGACATAGCCAATGCTTAGCATGCATGGCAAAACCTATCCGTGTGATTGGGTAACCTGATACTGCTATTAGTACAGTGCCCCCATTGATCATGTAACACATTTATACTAAGAGTAACTTGTTTGCTTGGAGAACTGTTCTGCAAGGATTATCCTACTGTACATTCATGTAAACATTGTCACTGACAGGATCTTAGAAAATAAAAAAAAATGAAAATAAATAATAAAGAAATAATGAAAATATAGAAAATTTTCAACATTTTTTTATCTGATTTACTGTAGGAAACCATCAACGAACCTCTTTTGACGTGCTTTGTATGTGGTGTTGATGTTCCTTTCAGCAGCATAAGAGAACACACACAAACGCATGAAAATAGCAAAACTGATTCAAACAAGGTAGTGTCAATCAATCAAAACTTTAAGTTGAACCGTACTTATTTTTAATAGTTTATGGAGGAACGGTAGTATGTTAAATTATTTTATCTGTCTTTTACACAATAATGCAGAACATTTACTGCTAAAACGATAACTTCTTGATTGTTATTGTAAATATTCTGATATTTTTGCAGAGACAAACTACCATAGACGAGACAACAAATAACAGGTATTTGGTATAAAAGTGTAATTTTAATTTTGGTAATAGACCCTTTCAATAATTACGGCACATCAGTATTGTGTTGGCCTGCTCCTCATTCTTATGTTTCAAAATGAAATGTGATTCGGTCAGAAATCATGAGAGTGAGGTTCCTGGGCGAATACGAGAGATATACTGTATGACATGATTATCGAAAGGGTCTATTCATACAGTACTGTAAGGGAACTTGATAAGTTCAAGTGCTTTCATTGCATAATTTCCCAGTTGGCCAGATGACATGCATTTAGTGCAATCAGTTCAAGAAATTGTACCAAGTGCCTCAGACACTGAAATCCAATCTGTACTGTTGTCCGTTAATGGGGATGTAGCAGAAGCTGTGGAACAGCTTTTGCCAGGTAAATGCTTTTGGTCTTAAATGTAAGCTCATGTATCTACTGTATTGTATGTTATTTATATACTGAGCTCATGTATGTATGTATGTTTCTCTATTTAATACATTCAGATATATTTGATGTTGATGATTGGTCAGACAACGAAAGCCAATTGCTTATTCCTGCATTTGGAGAAGTCAACGAGATCAGTGAGATAACCTCTGCCAATGCGGCATTGGAGCTATTTAGAAAAGAAAATATTGATGAAAATCAACCCAAGCAAAGAGTGTTCATCAGCAGACTTGATGGGCTTGATCAGTTGAAGAAAGATGTTATTGGAGTATACAAAAATCCAAGGACAAAACTTAAAGTGGGACTAAGAGTTCGCTTTGAGGAAGAAGATGCAGTTGGCAACGGTCCAGTTAGGGAATTTCTCACAATTGCAGTTAATATTCTAGATGAAGGCATAAATTCATCAAGTTCCAAAAAGTTGATTTTTTTTGAGGGCCAGACTGATCATCGCATTCCAGTTCATAATCACTCATTGCGTGTAACTGGTACGTATAAAGCCATTGGTAAAATGCTTGGGCATTCCGTCCTTCATGGTGGACCTGGATTGTATGGAATATCCCCAGCAGTAAAATGTTACCTGAGTTCTGATCGTAATACAGCTGACTTACAATCGTTGGCTGTTACAATTGAAGATGTACCTGACCTTGAGTTAAGAAAGATGATAGCCGAGGTATATTACTGTATCTTAACTATTGGATTGAAAATGTGCATTATGAATGCAACAATCACATTATAGAAATATAGAAACATCTTTACATTGTATATATATATATATATATATATATATATATAGGTTTAGGTCTATGAAACGCAAAGAGTGCTCGACAACATATAGTTAGAGCAAATTATAGATTTTCGCTTACCTCAAAACTGGTCTGCAACAGGCTGTTTCATCTGTAACAGTTTTGGGGTAAGCAGTTTTGGTATAACCAGTTTTGAGGTAAGCGAAAATCTATAATTTGCTCTAACATATGTTGTATATAATTTGCTCTAACTATATGTTGTATATATATTTCTAAAATTCATTAATTATTCATAGGCAAAATACAAAGGAAACTCATGACCCGTAGCGGATCTATATATTTGATATAGACTTGCTCAGATTTTCTCCTTCAATTTTTACAGCGTAGATAACATCAATCTTCAAAATTCCAACGCCAGTGAGCGTACAAAACGAGTCATTTTAGAAGTCATATACAAACCTTACAGTTCGGCCTTTATCAGATCTAAAACACTCGGCTGCGCCTCGATGTTTTAAATCTGATAAAGACCTCTTGTGCGGTTTGTATATATTACATATGGCAGGGTAAAAAACTGCCTGATGATTCTTTTACAGATGAAATTTAAACAGCCAGTTGCAGACAAGTTTTGAGGTAAGCGAATTCTATAATTTGCTCTAACTATATGTTGTCGAGCACTCTTTGCGTTTCGTAGACCTCAAGGTATCCACTACAGCCTGTTTCACGCATATGAGCGTGTTTTGGTTCACGAAATGCCAAAGAGTGCTCGATATCATATAGATAGAGCAAATATATAGTTTTCGCTTACCTCAAGGTATCCACTACAGCCTGTTTCACGCAACTTGACGCAAGGTATCCACTACAGCCTGTTTCACGCAATAAGCTCGCCACTTGATAATCGCTTATTGCGTGAAACAGGCTCTAGTGGATACCTTGAGGTAAGCGAAAACTATATATATATATTTATTTTTTTTCGCATGCAGCTTGATGCTTTGCCAAAAGATGAGACAGTGGCTCGTGAATTAAGAAGTGGTTTAGAGCCATACATGTATGAGGCAGGGTTAGATCCTGACGATTTACAATGTCATGGAAAGTTAATTATTGATGGTCTGATTATGTACCAAGTCATCGATAAAAGGAGGGTGGAATTAAATGAGTTAGCTAAAGGTATGATGTTAGTTTCTGTAACCAAAACCGTAGAGAACTCATCACCATTACCTAAACCATTATAATTTTGAAATATAAATTCAAAACGAAATACAGTATATGTCTAGTTTGATAATACATTGTGCACTCAAATTGTTTAGGTATGGAGGAAGTTTCTCTTGTAACTTTCCTCAAGCGTACGCCTATGCTCAAAGATGCAGTATTCCCAATGGATGCAGAACGACATGTTTTGGCAGAAACGGTATTGGACGTAACCACATACGAAAATAAGGATGCTTCTGAAGAAAATAGAAAAACTGCTGAGTTTTTTGTTGCCTATATTAAAGAAATAGCGACGAGGAAAAGTGGTAAGAAAGACTACATTTAATGCAACCATGACGCTCCTTTATAAACGTTTTATTTCTTGCCTTTTGTAGGATGTACCAAGTTGATTGACCTTATCAGTTTTTGGACGGCTGGTAATGTGGTTGGATACAACGAGTTGCTAATGGTTAAATTCAACGATAATACAGCATGTAAAATTTGTAAATTTCCATTGGCAGAGACATGTTTTATGGGGATTGTTCTTCCAACAATATACAGCAATTATGATGATTTCAAAAAGAACATGGACATCGCTCTTACATATGGATCTAAAGGATTTGACTTCACCTAGCATATTCTATCAGGCATTCTTATGATGCGAAGAGTTTGTCAGTCAGTATTGCTTTTATGTACTTGGGGTTTTTGTTTTTGTTCTTGCCATTTAATGGACGCAGTGTTTATTGTTACTTGAACGTGTACATTGAATAATTGTGTACCGTATTTGTTCGAATAAGCGCCGCCCTCGAATAAGTGCCACCTTAGAATAAGCGCCGCATTTTGAGCAAAATGTTAAGGGCGGCCCTCGAATAAGCGCCGCATGTGAGACGCGAAAAAATAAATAAACGCCCCTTATTCGAACAAATACGGTATACATTCTACGTGTATGAACTATACGTGCAATCAAGGTTATTTACAAAGAACATATATAAAAAGTTCATTTCATTGATATTGAACTTATGTTTGTTCTCCTATATGCTTCTACACATTGAGTCATACTCACGTTAATGCGGTAAAATACTCAATATTTCTTCATAAACTTGCATGCCATGAATATATGTCGTACACTCTGTTTGCGGTAATTCTCTCATTTGTGCACAAGTGAAAGGACAATCAGTGTCTGGAACTTCCACGATGTCTGGGTCAATTTCGGGGATGGGCCCTGCCCATTCTAGTAAAATGAAATTGAAATTCGTTTGCGCATTTAACTTAAAATACTGTAGCTTATGTGAATGAATGAGATGCCTCATGCTTTATATACTGAATCTCATAAACATACAGGGTAGTGGATATGGAACTTACTTGGTTGTCGATATCTTCTGCACGGCCAGATCCACTTGCTTCGTGCAAACCCCTTATCCAGAGCTGCATTGGTGTTCTGTTGTTTGCGGAACTTAATGGATGATGTATATATGCATTTTGCCAATGTCTGAGATGGTTATTTATAATTGGCAAAAACACAAAATGGAGGCACCATAAGTGGGCATCTTCGTTAGGATTTAGTAGAAGTTGGTTTTCCAAATAATGGAATAAGTCGTAAAAAAGGCTAAGACAGCCACTGAAAACATCACGCCAAAGCCTTTCTATTCGTTGATTGTGCGTGCTTTTTCCTGTTATAAAAAGAAGTAAGTCATTTCACTTATGTTGTTATAATGAGCAAGGCAATCTGTTAATTACCTGTGCTCAAAGTGCATTCTATTTACCTGTTATCATGCTCCCTCTACCTGGGCCTCGTTGAACATGATTCAGCATATATGCAGAAACCTTCACGTTTTCCCCACCACGATCGGATCTCACTCTGGATGGCAATCCATACTCGGCAACAGCTTCTTGAAAACAACGAAGTACTGTTTCTGCTTTGTTGTTGTTGGATGCTTTGAGGAATATAGGAAGGCGGGAGTGCCCATCAATACCACTATGGACTACAATTCTCCATCTATTATGATTATATGTTAAATAATAGTGAGTACACATCACGTAATATGTGGTAATACAAATGATTTTACCTTATCAGTTTGTGGTTTCCATCAATGTGCCATAACGATAGAGGGTACCTCACGCGGTACTCTCTCCTTTTAATTGTTCTTGTCCATCGCTCCATCAACCCAATGGGATCTGTGCGCAGCAGTGATTCTCTAACTCTTTTCCACTTTACTCTTATTCCCTGTCCTTGAAGGAAGCCTTTTACCATTCTGATTCCCCACTGTGGATGCTGGCTAGTAGCAGCAGCTACAATTACATCTAGTTGTTGGTCGGTAATAGGGCTGTACATGCCTTGACGTAAGTTAATTTGAGGTTAGATGATGGCATTGACTGACATGTTTAACATTTATATGTGTTATTCTTTATTTATTTACCAACTAAGCAAGGTTCAATCGAGGTTCACAATGAGAAATTGCTTTATCGTTCAATACGTAAAATGTAAAAAAATGAATAAACGTTCTAATAAAGCGGCGAGGGAGAGAAAACTGAGTAAGACTGCGACTCGAACGGACCGCTCATGAACCAATAAAATTCGCCATAATAAAAAAGATGGCGCCGCGCGTTGGATTATGGGTAGATCGACATGTTTCAGATATTCTGTCATTCCTGTGATTTTACGAGTGAGTTAAGTTTTCACGAAATACTTTGATAAAAACACACCGAAAGTAAAAATAAAAATAGCCAATGTTTTCTTACTAAAACATAAAAAATTAATACGCATACATTAACACTTTCGCTTAAAACATGAAAACTATTGCGAATTGCAATAGGTGTGTTTTTATCAAACTATTTTGTGAAAACTTAACTCACTCGTAAAATCACAGAAATGACAGAATATCTGAAACATGTCGATCTACCCATAATCCAACGCTCGGCGCCATCTTTTTTATTATGGCGAATTGCTTTGTTTGAGTGCAGGATATAACAGATCGAATGGAAAAGTGTGAAAGTTACCTGTTACGCTTAATCCAAAACCCAACATACGTCTCTCAACGGTACGAGTACTCACTCCGAGAATATGAGCTATGTCTATCACTTGGAATCCTTTCTCCAGCAAATATGAGAGCTGTTCCTCGCTTACACTATATGATGGCCTCCCCCGTTGTCCATCTCTTTGCAACAACACTCTGTATCTTTCATGATTGAGATTGTTATTTTCTATTCTCGAGAGCACACTCACTGCCCAGCCAATCGTGTTTGTGATATTTTCCTCCATGTTCAGGTTTACCGCTATTCTTTGAACATAATCTAATTTTATGAGTACGCGCTGCAAATCTGTTGAAGGATCGCTAGAGTTTTCGTAAAGCTCAATTGCATTTATGACATCAAAAAGCGCTCTACTCAAATAAACTGCATTTTCCATTATTCTAGATTTATTTAGTGCTAATAAACTGAAAAACAAATTTAATAAACAGAAATTAGAAATGGAGGTTCATCACATTCTGTTTACGGTTCTAGTCTGAGCCGCCTTTTCAACTAGATTGCGGTTTGATGTTCATTGTTCAAAAAAGTTAAATGTTCAATGCTGACTAAAAAGTTAAATGTTCAATGCTAACTAAAAAGTTGAATGTTCAATGCTGACTAAAAAGTTGAATGTTCAATGCCGACTAAAAAGTTGAATGTTCAATGCTGACAAAAAAGTTGAATGTTCAATGCTGACTAAAAAGTTGAATGTTCAATGCCGACTAAAAAGTTGAATGTTCAATGCTGACAAAAAGTTGAATGTTCAATGCTGACTAAAAAGTTGAATGTTCAATGCTGACAAAAAAGTTGAATGTTCAATGCCGACTAAAAAGTTGAATGTTCAATGCTGACAAAAAGTTGAATGTTCAATGCTGACTAAAAAGTTGAATGTTTGATTACAGATATTTATAAGAAAATACGACCTAAAATACGAAAATACGACCTCAAATAGAAAACTTGAATTTTGGCGGATATATAACGTCATAATTATAGGCTTGGTCATTTGGGGGAATTGAAAACCTCTTGTTGATCAAGATTAAACATATAAGATAAAACAAAATTACTTACTTTTGAGTAGAGTAGATCTTATTCTGCCTCCATATTTCGAAAGCAAACTAGAAATTGTCTTCTCATATGATCGTGGCGATAAAATATTATTCCCGCAAGGACAACTTTGAACGAACACAAATGCCGATATTTTAGAGCAATCTAGATAATTTTAGTTTTAAAAGCATTAACATAACATCTTTTATCCATGGTAGAACGATGAGGTTAGTACAAGATCGCAAAGTGTCTTAAATTTGCGAAAATTCACGTTCGTTCACCTTGTCCGCCATATATTTCTATACAAATTTGTATCACTCCGTGGTCCCCGGAAGTGATTGTCGCATATATAATGCAGTGAACTCAATTTGGTTACCTGGAACGATAACTGGCACTGAAAAGTGAAGCCAAAATAACAGTGCCTACGCCATCAAACGCGATTGATTTCACAATGGCCAAAGTTCAAAATAAGTTCACGAAAATAGAAAAAAAACTTGAAAAGCTGTTAAAACCTGCACGATAGCTTATTTTATCCCAACTTTTATGGCTTTCATAAACTTTTTGCACAAACTAGCTTATACGCCTGACAAAAAACAAAATATTTTCGCTGTTTGAACAAAAACACTGAGAAAACTAACTTACTTCAGTCACTCAGTGACAAAGATATGTTTTCCTCCTAGTTTTCCTTCTGTAATCTTTTTTAGCCAGTTACAAAGTAGAAACTACTTCGATTTGCAAAAAAACTCAGTTGTTTTTTTTCCAAAAAATAACACATAAATACTCGTACGGACCGCGCAGTAAACAAGTTGTGGGGGACTGAAACTGACGTACGGACCGCGTGAAATTGACTTTTGAGGGACTGAAACTGACGTACGGACCGCGTAAAAGGACTGGGATTTAGGCTTCACTTTTTTCCGCCTGAATGATTGAATGTTATCGTTCCAGATATTAGACATTTATGGAGTTCACTGATATAATGTAGCTTCACTTTTGCCACCTATAGAAGCTATATCCAGTCTACTATTAGATCAGTGAGCCAAACCCACAGCGCAGCAAACTGTAATTAAACCGACCAATAAAATAAGCTATATGGTAAATATGAGGCAAAAACCAGTTAATTGGTTTCCTTCCTTAAATCGTTAAAAAGATTTTTGTAGGAGAATTAACGATTCCTCAGACATTTTCACTAGTATGTTGTTGGTAATTATACATGAATTCCAGAAATTGTTTGCCCTCAAAACAACGACAGACTTTATTATATAATGCATTCAAAATTAGAATATTATCTGTGGAACATAGGTTTGGACAACAAATTTATTAAACACGTTTACGCGAATCTTTTTGTTCTAGATCTTGAAGAAGAACTCGAAGGCTGCCTAAAACAACATCGTATAGCAGGACATCGTCATTAAACAATTGATTGGTCTTGAACGAGAATTTCAAACAAGGAGATATCTCTCTGTCGAAGAAAGACATCAAATTGCTAGAGAGTTGAATCTCTCATGCAGAGATACAGGTGAAAATATATGGTTCCAGAATAGACGTGCAAAATGGAAATGTACACGAAGTGGCCCCTTTGGACAACTATTGTTTTCTTGCTGAATACAAAAGCATTCTTATAAGCGATTCAAGTCAAGTCAAGTCAATTTATTTAGCCAATAGCATATATATTACCCATTAAAAAATGACAGGGTAGCACATTGGAGATGAAAGATACTAGTTAGCAAGGGAGCCCAATAGAAACCATAAGGCTTATAGGTTTTGGGCTACTTTATCAGAGCTTATGAAATGAATAATTCGTGCACATGAGCTTTACATTCTACATTATAATATAACATTTATAGTACGCGCGTGCTGATTGGTCGTGCTGATTTCCCGCCAATAGTTAAAATCATAAAAAAACAAATTTAATGCGAATTATAAAACTTTGAATACTATTTAAAACAATTTTAATGCTTTTACACATTTTTGACTGTTAATTTTCAAACAGAGTTGTTTTCTTGCAGCGAAATTGACGAGCAAAGGTTAGCATGCGTACGTAATGAGAATTTATAAATTAATCGAGTTTAAAAAATGTCTTTTGAGTTATATTATAAACGAAATAGAAAACTTTTTTTCCTGTGTTTCTATACAGTTATAGAAACACTTGTGGGAGTTTGGGAGAACTCGAAATAACGTGGAAAAACTCGGCCTACGGGCCGTTTTCCCACTGATTATTTCTCGTTCTCCCAAACTCCCACGCGTGTTTCTATTTAACAATTAGTCGCCGAAGGCGAGGTGATTACAAGCCTATAGTCACTGAGCCGAAGGCGAAGTGACTATAGGCTTGTAATCGCCGAGCCTGAGGCGACTAATTGTTTTAGTAGAAATTTCAAAGAGAAAAACAAACACAGAAAGTTATGAGGTCAGTTGAAAAGGCTATAGGACAAAATTCAGCGCTTTTCTCAGCGGCCGGTTATTAAAAACATGCCGGCAAAAGACGAGTGTCAAAAACATACGAAGCGAAACAAAAACAAACAATTTCGTGAGAAAAATACTTTGGAAGGGCTCAAATACAAAGTAGAATGGCTTTAAAAATATATCACAGCTAGGTTTTTGCTGAATATAACGATATAAATGAGGATAAAACGAATAATTTTAAAAATAAACACTTGTGGTTGAGCCGTACGGAAAAAGTTTTATACATGTTCATTTCAACAGCGAGAAAACGCTGCCTTTCATGGAAGAAAAATAGTGTATTTGTTATCGCTTACCTTTAAAAATGTCAAAAATATATCCTCCTTGAATTTAGCGGCAGTTTTTTTCATTTAAAACTTTGAATCAGGCTCAAAAAAACGATTTTTGTTTTAAATTCGGCAGCTTGCGAAGAAGCCATTTTGAAAAAAAGTGATAGTCACTGGGCAGTGACTATCACTTTTTAGAGGCTCAATTTGGACCAATCAGAATGCAGGAAAAGCAATAGACACCTCACAATTTCTACTAAAACTGCATAGAAACACGGAAAATGTTTTCTATTTCTTAATTATTATATAACATCTATCAAGAAAACAATTAAATTTGGTAATGAACAGAAATATAAGTTAGTCTAGAAAGACATTAATTTATAAGTCAATTAGAATTAAGTAGAAGTTGATTGATATCTGTTCATATATACAAATAGTACAAATATAATATTTTATTATATGGCTTTATGAAATCCGCGGTTCTGATTGGCTAGCTAGCGGTCCGATAAAAGCCGTATCCGGATCGTGTGTCCCGGATTAAAAAATTAAGAATTTAAATTTAAATTTTTAAAAAAATATTTTTTTTAAATATTTTAAAAATTTTAAAAATGAGGAAGCCATTTCATGTCTCAACATGAAAGGTGGCGAAAAATTCTTGTTTATGCCTTAATTAATTTAAGAATCAATCTCAAGAGCCATATAATAAACAGTTTATTGACCTCGCTTGTTCGGTCTGTACAGTGAAATATCGGACCTCTATTTTTTAGTACGGACCGCGCTCGCTGCGCTCGCTTGGTCCATACCTCGTCCCCAGGGTTTTGATGGTGACCGTGGTGAACGGACAAGACCCTGGAAAACTTGGCAAACATCGGTCATCTCATTGGTCAATTTTCTAGAGCACGGTGATTGGTTGCCATCTTGAAATGCTCTGCAGACTTCCGGCAATGGAATATTTCGTCGACCGGATGATTATAATAATTTGTTGGAGTTTTAATTAACTCGTATTTTCTGATTTTCTCATGGAAAGTCGCGTATTTTCACAGGTATGTATCGATAATTCTGTAACATGTGCATCGAATTTGATTGTTTAGGTTATGTGGCTTCTAATTTGCTGTTTAGTTATCGTAATTTACGTATATATTGACCGGATTTTTTAGTCACGTCAGTCACCTCAGTCACTGCTTCAGAAAAGTCAATAAAAATATCGATAACATTTTGCAATGAAAGCAAACATTCAAAATTAAAGACCATTTTGAAAGACCAACTTAGAAAAGTTATCGCCTCATGCATCAGTCAATTCTAGGCTTTTTCTAGCATTGCCCATCCTCCCGGTCCCAGGCCGGCATTTGCACTTATTTTTTCTCTAAGTGTACAATTCCCTGGGGCTGGGCAGAAAAAGGGCAACAATGCCCCACCCCTGGGCAAAGAAATTATTACAAATGCCCAGCCCCAGAACACGCCAACACATAGATTTCGTCAGAATATCATGAGATAAAGTTTTACATTCTTAATTCAATGATGAATTTTGTTTGTGTATATGACACAAATACTTTCATCCATATTCATGGCAGCACACATGTTTGTTGCAGCTGCTGCAGAAACCACAATAATTGCTGGTGAACAAATGCCCGGCCCCAGGGATATTTTGCAAGTACTAATGCCTGGCCCTTGGACAAAGAAAGTTTGCAAATGCCCGGGGGGGATGCATGGGCAATGCTAGAATTGACTGATGCGTAATATTAGAGATAATATCTCGTATAATAATCATGTATAAAATCAACATCTTGATGTTAGGAAATGTACATCTTGATCTTGTTTACATGTACAATCAACAGATTGTAAATAATATAAATAGTATAGACCTTTGATTGAAGGTCTGAAGGTCAAGATGTAACAAATTAGAAGTTTTTAATAGCATGTTTTCCTTAGTTATTGTCGTGTTCAAGCACTACTCATCTAATATTGTTTGTGGCATTTCTATTTCAGATGTTGTCAACATGGACCTGAGAAAAAGCATGAACATTAAAATTTAGGAATTTAGTCTTTTACAACATAGTTTATATTTGAACTGATTATCTATTAACATGTAATTTGCAACTCATGAATGAAAGCAAGCTCATGTTTAGTGTGATTATCTAGCTTTTTTTTGCCATGGTAGGTTCTACCATCAGTACCATGTGGGCCTCCAACCTAGATATATTCTACAAGTAAACCAAACAAAACTTCACTAACCAGTAATCATTATTGTCCAACAATTTCTCCTTGACAAGAAAAATTATCTGGGTTCAGACCAAGGGAAATAACAAAGTAGGGAACATTGAGACTAATGGATTACCAGGAACCTGAGCAGATACTCTGGTCAACCCAATTATTTATGGCAAATACTGGTTAGCTAACTAGACTAGTATTAAAAGTCAATAGCTGACCAAGTATCCTAGCTTGCTAATGCTGCAGTATATGCATTTGTTCACCAATACACCCTTCTTGTTTCAGAGCTAAGGTGCAAGACAGATAAACCACAGCATAATTTTGCTTTTCTTATGTTGGGAAATATTGGGAGATTTTGATCTCTGTATTCAGTCAGCTAACCAGCTAAGTGCCCCCAACTTTGCATGCCTCTCTTTCATTATGGATGTTTTGAGTTTCATTTATTTGTTTCTTCAATAAAATATTTACAATTTATGGTAAAAATTATAGTTTAAGATTCATATTGTATATTTCTAATGATAATATAGTTTGGTATTTACATCACATATCCCTGTTACTTTCATTGTCATGTTAAAATGAGTATTCTGTATATTGTAAGTCTTGTAATTGTTCTAAATAGATATATAATATAGTTACATACTATTTTCAATTGTTGATGGCTCTTGGAACATATAATGTGGTTACTAGTATTCAAGTACCCAAAATGTGCAGTCAGGAGGAAAGAACACAGCTTAGCCTATCCTTATGGGCACCTCTCCAATATGGACACCTCTCTATAATATGATTGGACAGTTTTCAATATCCAGAAGTAAAATATATTAAATTTCAAAAAACTCTCTATCAAAAGGACACCTAATGCAAACACTTTGCTGTGTTCCTATATTGTCCATATTAGAGGGGTTGGACTGTATACGAATGAGCTGGTAATGGCAAATCTATGATAAGAGTACATCACATAGGTCGTTTGCACAGTGTGGGCATTGAGGTTGTGATGATCAGCATGTCACCTTCCATTGCACATTGATTCCTTAAAAATATAATTATCAAGAGTTGTTGTTGTAACATATTTGGTGACTACAGTATTTGAATAACAGAAACAGATATCACTCCAAAGCATGCATCAAAACAGAGAGTGAAAATAACAATGTGCTGCATATGGAAAACAGAATAAAATTTTGCTCAGAAATATAGAACACACCACTGATCGAGTCTTGCTCTATATTATAATCTTTATGAAGGACTGAAACACTCTGAGACAGCTAGAGCAAATTTAGAGTAGCATGTGAAAATAAAACTGAACTGAAGTCATCTTACCTTTATAAAATATAAAATAAATACCGGCTTGGGAGTGCATTATTACTGGGACCATTAGAATTCGGTAGCTGTTTCCAATCATATAATTGCAACACTTGAATACAGAATACTGTCAGTCTTGTTTGAAGCCCAAATAAATATCGCACATCGTTCATCGTCTTAACATGTCAACAAATACGATCAATAAAGTTTAGAAACCAAAGCATTTTGAAGAATCGAAGGTGGACATGTATATTCAACCGACTTATTAAATATGATTTCGTAAAATTTGTTCAAACTTTGAGAAACAGATAAATAATATAACAAAACATTAAAAGAACAATACCAAGAAAACCGTAAGTGCGGGCGCTGATTCCAGTCAGCAACAGATGTGTTGCCGCTATTGCGCATGCGATAAATGTCCAAGAATCTTGGACATTTTTGCCAAGTTGTCCAGGGTCTTGTCCGTTCACCGCGGTCACCATCAAGACCCTGGGGACGAGGTTGGATATTTCACTGTACAGACCTCACGCTCGGTCAATAACCTATTAATATTAGATATTTAGAAGATATTCTTTAAGTTTTTTTCCGGAAACAAGATACAGATGAAGCACCATAAATTTCTTGGGGAACATAATTAAATAATTTAGCACCTTTGTAACTGACAGAAAATTGTTCTGCAGAAAGGCAGGAAATACAAATTTGAATTGCGTGTGTGATCATTATGAACTTGATTGGTATTTAGGAAAAAATGTTCAAAGTTGGGAGGTAACAGTCCGTATTGGTACTGGTACATGAATTTGCCTAAATGGAGTAAATAAATTTGTTAAAAGGCAGAATACCAAGTTCCTTGAATAAAGGTTCAGTGATTCCGGGCTACTGCAGAACTGAAAACCGCAAAAACACAATCAAATCACAGGAAATTTTATAACTATTTTCAATGTTGCACTTGACTTTCAAAACGTTCTTTAGCTTACCACAGGAATGTGGTGGTCAAATTTTATTGCTTTCTTAGATGTCGTGAGAGCTTAATGATGCACAAAGATACTAATTTTAATTTTATTACTCTTATATTTAGACTATCAGGAAATATTTAGAGTAAATTTAGATTTCCTCAATTCCGCTGTACCTGCATGCATTAATTGTTAGTGTACGTTAATTCCCACAGTCTTATAGCTTTGCTAGTTATGTTTAATAAAGTTAAACGCAATTACTTGATAACAACGAAAATAAAGGAAGTATACGTCAGTTCAATGTCTCGTTGGAACGAAGAAAATGGCTCATTCAGTTCCAGGACAATATCACTTGCTTAATTGCCGCTGTAGTTATAAATCGTTCGCGACTCTTCTATGCCGGTATGTCCTCACGAAGCTAGATTGTTGTAAACATGCAGTATATACAAATTCCGAATATCTGTGTACACAATTATACTCGGCACACACTTGGACCTGACACAGCAGCCACAATTAATGATGCGCGTATATTTAATATGCATGCCGACACATATTGTTAGGTGTTCTCGTTTCAATTAAAGTTGCGTCACCAGAGGCTTTCTTTTTCATTTTCAGTCTTCAAATGCATCAGACTGGACGAATTTTTTATATAGATACATCAGCATATAGACGATCTAGAATGTATATTAAGTATATTTAGCGAGTCATTGGCTGTTTCTACTTTGATACCACGCATCGTATAGACTATATAAGAGTTTAGCTTTAAAACAATCGTTGTATGAACCATTTCGATTCTTATATTATATTTTATGGTTTCACATTTCTTGATCCTCTGGAGTGGCAAAATCACATTTAATGCCTAAAGGTATATGTGTACCGTGTATAATCGTCCTTTGCAACATGGAGTGTGTACGATAAAATAGTTTTTGTTAGTTTAGACTATAACTGCAAATCTTGACACTTTATTGTTCTCATCATTGGTGCGTTTCAGTTAGAAGAAAGTATTTTTGCATCTATAATTCTTTATACATTATGGAAAGGATATAGCTAGTAGTAATAATGCACATGCACGATGCAAATTTGCTGCCCTTTACTCTAGATTTAGTAGGGAAAATTGATGTAGTATGTTAACTATCCCGAAAAACATTAAAATATTATTAGATAATTAAAACCACATAACAAAGTGGTTGGATCAGGAACATAACTTCAGGGTTTTTCCTGTCTATTTCAGTATTATACTGTATGCCCCTGGTTCTAATTGTTACATCTACATGACATTGTACTGTATAGTACTGTTCTCTGTTTCAGCATGCAATTGTTGTGTCACATACTGTTGTTGTATCATAGCTTATATCATCTAGATAATAATTCACACGGAAATCATTTTATTGCAAATAACTTTTAATTGTTTAAAATAGCTAGCCAATCTACATTATAGTTAAGGAGTAGCAAGTGTTCTTTCCGTCCATTCGCCATAAAAGTTGTCCAGCTTGCAACTTGGTGATCTCCGTAATATCTTTTAGTAATTGCACAAAAAACACTAGGGACCAAATATATATAGTTGTGGGAAAGCGGCAAGATTAATCTTTTCGAATTGCTATTTTACAGGAAATTTATGTAATTTCTTATAATTAGTTTAAACAAAGAGATTGTTAAAGCTTTGAAAAAGAGCTATATGCTGATACCAGTGAATATTTAGTTTGCAGAAATTTTATTTCTATTTTGATGCAATGCTCGTGCCAGACATTGATAAAAATATGAAGTAAACTAAAGAATAGGTATTTCTTGCTCCAACGTCTGCATGAGAAATCCAAAATTGCCTTTAGCTAACTTGTATCAGCCGTGAGTTACTTGGTCGTGATGCGGAGGGAGTATATAAGTAGTGGTGTTAAAATATTCCCCATTCTGATTAGATCAATTCAACATTTCATGGCAAAAGTATGTAACACCAATACTGTGAACAAAGCACAATTCAATTCGTAATATAGTTGCTGCGTATATTGGATAAACTGTTTCGAGTTAACTCCGCATTCCTTAACTCAAAATCATAATAACTAAAAGGGATCGATGAATCGATGTAAGGTGTAAAAATGGACGGATAAGCTACACTGGCATATTACATGCATGTTTGACAAAGAGGTGGATGCGAAGAAATTCTATTTACAAATTTCGCTACATGTTTTATTGTACATGTACAATAATTAATAACAGGCATATGAATACAAAGATTTTGGTGGCATCTCACTCGATTGAATAATAATTGAAAGGTTTTGTAGATGGAAAAAACTCATACAGTGCACTGTAAAAACAAATTGGTTAAAATGCATCTCAGACAACCAAGTAGGTTGTCTAGCTAGTGCTAAATTGTCTTTATATTATACTTTAATTTATCCGTATCTTACTTACTGTAACACTGTCTGGTCGTCTACATATGCTTCTAACTTAAAACGCATTCTTATACTACAGAAGAGAATTGTTAGAATATTGACTAATTCTGATTTTTTGGCACATACTGCTCCTCTTTATTACAAACTGAATTTACTTGATATCGATGGAATAAATTCTTTGTGTATTAGTAAATTCATGTACTCATATCACAACAATTTACTTCCACCTTCCTTTCTCAATCTATTTAACACCAGCAAACAATTTCACAAATATAACACAAGAAATGTTAATGCGTATAGATCATATGCATGTAGAACAAATATAAAACAATTTACAATACTTTTCCAAGGTCCCAAACTATGGAATTCTCTCCCAGATACCATTCGAAATGCAGAGACAATAAATTGCTTCAGGAATAGAATGCTGAAACATCTAATTAAACAATAAATCTTTAACTACGCTTTGCTGCCGCTGTTGTCTACCATGACACGTTTTACTATTCGTATTTTACATATTAAACAACTCCAAGGAGACATCCTATCAAAAAGCCTTATGGTTTCAGGATGACTCCTTGCCACAAATACCATCCTTAATATTCATCTATTACTTATTTATTTATGTAAAATAGCAACTCTGTTTATAACTTTTCTAAAATGTGTAAATGTATTTGTGGTGAAATTAAATCTATCTATCTATCTATCTATCTAAATTGGTCATTCTTTAAAATGACCAATTTAAACTGGTTGTCTCAGATGCATTTTAACCAATTTGTTTTTACAGTGTGCATGTATGGTCATGGTATGTAAAATACGAAGGATTGTATATTATAATGCCAAGTTACATAAAAAACACAGTCTGGGTTTTTATCATTAATTATCCAACTTCCTGAGATTCCTGCAGTGCACTTAAAATCAAGAGTGTCTGATGACGCACGAAACTTAAAGGTAAAGTGTTATTTATTTCAGTTGATATTCACGAAACATTAAAATAATTTCCAGGTCTTTATAACTATAACAATAAAGTTAGACTAAGTATTGAAAGAAAAATATTGACATAATATAGGAGGTCAGAATTTGTTTCTTCACCGATACTGTATAAACGTGATTTTAAGCTTAATATTTAGTTAACACTTCTGATTGTTTCATATGGATTTTGTTTTGCTACATACTGCGTGTACGTGCATCGAAATTATAACATCCTAAATTGTTCTATGCTCATGGTAAAAATGACATAGTATATATAGAGGCATCGCGTGCACAGTCCCATCATGCAATGTTGCCGGATATAACGTTTCAAATTATATTGGTCATTTGTTAGATTATTGAAATGCTGGATTGTTGAATTTTACATACCAATTGATTTTTCCAGTTTTCCAGGCTGCATCTCAATATAGCCGGATTCGGCACATACGTATTTACGAAATGTTTCTGCCACATGCAGTCGCTGAGCTGCTTTTAAGAACTGAGTATGGGTAATATGCTTTCATGAAGGGATTGTCCAACAGCCTTCTTCAAGTATATGTATGTTTATAGAGCTGATTAAAACTTCTATTTACAACATGACGAACCGAGTGATGAACTATGGCGTAAGCTTGCAGCTGTCAGACTGGTGGCAAAGAAAATATCTGAAAACACATGAAGCTACGTTCCTGTTGTCCTTCAAAGTTTGAAACAAGTGTTAATGACATGTCACAATAACTCCTAAGACATGCATATACTTTCTTGATTGGCGTGCATGAGGAAATCAAATCTTATAACATATGTAATTTCGTATAAACAATCATTAAGAAGTTCCTATCGGAAATCGAACGAGCAATATAAAAAAATGTTCTCTAACAACTCAGTTGAGTAAGGTGTTTACGAGAGATGACGTGGTCGTAAAGAATTTTAATTGGACGTTATTAAGTAATTAGAAAAGCGAGAAAAGTAGTCACGGAGATGAAAAAACTTGTTGAAAATGTACACTATAGGCCAGGAAGGCTTGAAATTTTGAATATCCCGTACAATTTCTTGACAAAACGAATGTACTTAAATTGGCGCATGCTAAAGAGTAACATAAATAAGGGGGAGAAAACAAGCAAATCGGAATGAAATATTGAACCACATATCATTTTCAACTAAGTATTTAATTCGTGACGTGAAGCCAATACATAAGAACATATTGTATTCACCCACAGCTCAGCAAACTGCGTGTACTAAAACCAATATATAATAAACTATGGTAACTTAAAGGGAAAAAATTAAAACATCGGGCAACGATTCCTTAGGAGCCTTATAGTGAAGAACCTCACACTGCAAGCCGATAAGGACACACATGCAAGGAAACGGACTGGCGATTATTTATTAGTTAGGTTGGTATACTTTCCTGCAGTTCAACGATTGGCATTCACATGTAAAAGGACTACATATTTAGGTGAGGAAATATATATTTTTGTCTTGCTACGTATCAGAAGTAAATTATTGTTTTTTGAAAGTTGTTTTGTAAGAAACATGAAAGCATTTAAGCTAAAATTGGAAAGTTTAAGTTGCCTGAAATATACCGATCTGAAATAATTTGTATTGTTTTAAAAACAGTGAAATTTTAGGTTAGTTTATACGTTCATGCAAAGATATATGGAACCTGCCCGCCAATCCACCTATTTAATTTACTGAATTATCTTTCTTAGATCATATAGATATATATTTCTCTAACATTCTAACACAATTATTACATAATTATAGGCCTATATAGTTGCAATTATCATAACGAACCTTTCCGGGAACATGAGTAAAAAATCTCATTCTGTTCATTTTTAGTGCAAAGTTTTTAACTTTGCAGTATTGTGATGAGGGGCGAAAATTCACACGAGCGATACATAGATAGATAGATACACCATAGTGTAAACATTCCGGGGGTGTTTGCGAAGATTCTCTTTTAATACCGTATCTGTTAAAGTTGTTAAACTTTGGGGTTGAAACCTTTTTAAGCACTTTCAAGTTATCTTATAGCTCAATTCGGTTGTATTCATACAGTGTTTAATTAGATTTACGAACAACATTTGGGTTGTGGTATTAAACGTCTACATCATAACAAACGTTTTATATATAATATTGGGTTGTAACTCCCCCGGTAGCTATGAACACGTGCGTTCAAGTCCACTGATCTAATATTCCTAATAATATCACGGAACGAAACAATGGTGGCAGCTGGGAGTGGGAATGTGATGGAAATACGATCAAATTTATAAATAAACGTTTTCATTTTGGCCTTTTGGATTAGTAGTGCGTTTTGTCATTTATATATTCACTAGACAATACTGAATGGGTCGAATATTCATTATTGCAATATTTTTTTCTTGTATTCATTTGCCGATTTGATATAAATATTGACTAATATTGACTATAAATAACTGCCGTGCGGCTGCCTGCATGTATTCCGTAGAGTACGTAGACGGTAGTAAATATTTATAATGTTAAACAAACAAACATTAAACAGGGCTGAACAAGGAATCTCAAACCAGCTTGAACAACATAATACCAAAACAATACCTCGTAGCCTATAACTTATAAGTAGTAATTATTTGATGCAAAAATATATTCAGTAATTCAATATGAGGCCAGACAAAATGTTTTGTTCACGCTGTCGCTGAGCCTGATTTTTACTTATACATTCTTATACATACAATAACATTGAAATCCCTGAATTAGGCAAATAATTAATAAAACAAGCTTCGACGCTAAAATTCTCACAACTATACATTCTGCACAGATTCCGGTAGTAAGATTCCAGGTTTATGTTAAAGTGTTGCATCAGCCATTGTTTATATTAATGCGCAGCTAAGCAATTCTTGGTTTCACTTTACAAATATTTTATCAAGTGTAATATTTGTGTCTTATATATTCACTTTTTTGTCGAGAAGATGGACATTTTTCTGTGAGATTGACGACAATCCCTTCACTCGTCAGGGAGGTGATGGAGCTTTATTTAAAAGCGAAAGACGAGGAGATAACCCACGCGTTATCGACACAGACTTTGATCGCAAGTCTAGCATCAGTTGGGTGCAAAATTGTGATCTCTTGATCGAAGCAATCTAACGAGCAATCTTACGAGCAATCTTACAAGCAAATCAATACTTATCAATGCCAAATCAAAACCTATAATACAAACGAGAATCTAGTATTTCTAAATATTAACAAGGAAGTAAGTCGCGATTTTGAGGTTGACCTTGGGAAATATAAAACAAATGTCAACGAGACAATTTGATTTTGTATTGTAAAGATTGTGACATATTTTAACTTATATTAAACACAAGAACGCATATGACTCGCCGTTCATGCATGCATTTTATACGATGGTATAGTCTATAGATGTCAAATACTGATTACAAATATTAAAAGGGGAAATAAAGAATTCAAAAAAATTGTGATGTACGATTGAACAAAATGTATTTGGCTGTCTACAGTGTTGACAACTTGACATACTTCCATTCAACCATGCAGTGTTTGCTGACTTTATATAATAGCTATATAATTTCATTTCAACAGTTTTATGAACCGCCGCGACATACATGCACAGCAATTACGCATGTACAGACCACGCTTGTCCTCCAGTTAGTCGATATAATGTGACATAGATTTTTTCCCTTTGAAAGTGAAACTTTGCACTATCCTTGGATCACTAGTTCATCTACAACTGTATTACTATTTTGACCATCACTATTGTGAATTGTATACGACGTTTGAAACAGACCTATAATAGGAATGCGAGAGTACGTGGAATTATAGACACATGCAAAATCTATGACCGCATGTATATAGGATTAATATAATACATGTAATATTATGTAATTCCATAACCAGCAGTTAATTAGTTTCCTTCCTTAATCATTAAAGATTTGTTTGTAGCAAAATTCACGATACCTCAGACATCTTCAGGATACAACGATTGACATTTACATGTTTGAAAATGTCTATATAAGCGCTTGCTAAATGAAAAGGCATTAGTGTCACGTTTGAAAATAATGGTACTATATAGAATCTGCGATGCAAAATGTAAGAAAAAGGCCGTGCAATTGGTGATTGGACAAGAATCAATAATATGAAACTGAACCCAAAAAAGTGTAAGGAGATGATTGTCACCTTTCGACGCGACGTCGAGCAGCCTCCACCCACCTTGGTCGTTGAAAATATTAACCTTGAAAGAGTACAATCCCACAAAGTACTGGGTATAGCGATCCAAAATAATCTTAAGTGGGATTTGCACATTAGTGATATAGTAACTAAAGCATCAAAGAGACTACACATTCTACTATACGTGTCCTTAAGCGCAGTGGTGTTTCATCGTCTCATCTGCTACGAGTATATCTTACACTCATTAGACCTTTACTTGAATACTGCTGTCCGGTATGGCATTCATCCTTGACCATCAACTTGTCAGAAAGAATCGAACGAGTCCAGAAACGCATAATGCGAATGATTTTTCCGACATTAAGCTACGATGCAGCTCTAGACCAGGCCAAATGTTCGTCCTTATGTTCAAGACGTGATTCTTTGTGTGCCAAAACATTTGACAAAATAGGACAGCCTGATTCACGCCTTAATTATTTAATACCACCGTGTCGGGCTAAGGAACATAGACGTAACTTAAGGTACGGAAGCAGGCTAACATTGTTTCCCTGCAAGACTGTGTTTCCGATCACATAGCTTTTAAATTGTAAATATAGATTTGTTAGATAATTGTTGTAAATAATGTATATCTTATATAGTACACTCTAACATTAATAATTTCTAAAGAATTTTGTAAATAATTTCGTAATTCGCTTTCGAGCGCGACGATCTTATAATAAACCATTGATTGATTGATTGATTGATTGAAATATATGGGTTTCTTGAAAGATACACAACGGAAATGTTTCTTAAGTACTGGAAGCACTGTAGTCATAGCAACACTGACACAAAATAATACACATTTTTAGCGTACAAAACAGGATACAAATCGGCCAAAAATAATTAAAAAATAGTTGTTTTAGCTATAGAATTCCCGAATTTATGATGTAGTTATGTTATTATTCGTTATATGAGCTTTAAACTAATGTAAAATTCAACCTTCCGTTCAAATATAACGTTTCGAAATGTTCACAAAACTATAAAACTGCATTTTACCGATAAAAATTCCTTTTTGAAATGAAATCAGTTTAAAATATAAACGTAAAATGATTTTGTTCTCCTTTTAATTTAGACCTTTTTCATCATATAAAATATACGATACTTTAACCGTAAATAAATGAAAAACTAATATAGGCCTATATATAAAGCAGGAGTTTTTAGAACAAAAATACATCAACATTTTTATTGTTTTAATTAATATAAATATAATATATATAATATTGGACTCTTCTTATCTTATTTTGCTAAAGTTAAAGCGATAAGATCCGTCCCACAGGCACAGCTCTTCCAGTAAAGTTCCAAAAGCGACCTTTAATTCAGACTTTCTCAAGTTTTTCTACAATCTCACTCTCTCCACTCCTGACAATCTGCCATACTTATGAGATCAGTGAGATGACCACCCACCAACCTTGAACCACGCGCCCGCGATTATTGATGAACTTGAGATCTCCCATGGATTTCCTTTTTTCCGGGTGTGATAAATAACCGAGCGGAATTAGTATCCTCGCCCCGGGCTATCGTCCGTAACGGTGCTTCGCGCCGTTGGCTCGGGGATGAGTAAAATGAATTACATAACACAAAATAGTAGTCTTAAAATAAACATTATAAACATTCTCACCAATTTCGTCTTATTCAATTCAAGACAAACTGAACAACTTGTGTTTTGTTGCTATTTTGCTTCAAAACTTTACAATTATATAACGTTCTTTGCCTTTGGTGAACAATGGGAAGTGTATATAATCAGTTGTATAGTCCAAAGTAATTTTTTAGCAATCTGAATTGTCCATTTTCTGCATTGGTAATTCGAAGTTGATAACGAAATGAGCTCATGATCAGTCACTGCATAGAAAGACAACTTTTGGTATACAGCAAACTGGGAGCAAACGTGCCACGACCGCGATTATTATCTCAGATTTGTCGCCATGCAAACCTGAGATTTTTCGGGCCTATTTCAGACGCACGTTAATACGTAGAAATTGTCTTCACCAACTGGAAATATTCGCCGTCACTATCATTCAGCAAAACCTAAAATCTGCCGCGTGCGTGTAAACGTATGCAGTGTGAGGAGTTCTTTCATTAGTTTGTTAGATTCAATAGTTTTTATATAGCTATAATGCAAATCAGGATATTATATGCATGATCAAACAAGTATATTATACTGCACGTCTAAAATGTGTTTTTCAATACTTTATGAAAGATTGAATTTGTATTTATAATTGTTAATAATAGAAGGAAATACAATTGGTTCTTTAGAAAAAACCTTACACTAGTGTTTGACTGCACATGTCTTGACAGAATATTAATAACATTGTAAGATGTTAGAATAGTTTTTGTAGCTTCATTGCATCACAAATAATGGACAATGCAACTACTGACAATGTCAATGATAACTCGATTTAATTACAAGCTTGTGTATAATATTTCAATTGTTAATTAGTTCATTAGTAGAGATGGTCACATAGACATACTACAGATTAATATCATGTAGGGCCTTCAATTAAGATAAATGCTTGTTGAAGTGTCTATATAATCATGCAATGTTTTAATAATCTCTCCTGTATAGCACTTGATGTCAGTCAGCTCACAGTTTGTTCGGCCTGTGTTCTGGCATTAGCCTAGTGCAGAAAATAGGCCTTAATTATAGGGGGAATATATAATTAGTTCATTTACTGCAGTATGTGTCGATTTGCTATAGCTTACATTGGTTTGGCTAGTTGTCGCCCTTTTCAACAGGAAGTATTGGAATTTATATAAGCATTCATTAATTCAAACATTGACATGGCTTTTTTCTTGTAGCAGCCTTCCAGTATTCATTGTCACTAAAGATCGGTACGAGAATAAACAGTACATGCATGAGGTACTTCTTTATGGGCTACTGAAGGACTCGTGACTTCAAGAACCAGGGACGTCGCGAAGACTTCACAGTTGGGGGGGGGGGGGGGTGTATGGTAGAGAAATAGGTAAAGTTTACCTGAACTTTAACTCCTGCAAAGGGATTCAATATTTCGGTAAAATATTTGGTTTGAACGACGCTACCGTGGAGCTACAATCCTCACGCAAATACGTAATGCCTGATGATATTTCCGACTTTCCTGATTGGCTGATAGCTATATATTTACATATATTATAACACACAGGGGCGCACATTCCAAAACAGTTTGGGGGGTGTCCATTGTTCAGGGACTGACATATTTGTTTGACCATATCAAAACATGTATTACGAGTTAATGTAAAAATATGTATAGTGCCAGGGGTGTAGAAGGATTGCTAAAAAATAGGGGGCCGACTTCCACGTAGACTTGAGTCTGTAGATCGTCGGAAATGGCATTTTCAGAGTCTTCTCTACCTCTTTCGTTATAGGCCCTTTCATATATAAGAATTCAAACACTCTAGTTTCGAATTCAAATATTTCGCTGCAATTTTCTTTAAATGCAGTTATTTAAAGAAAACGCCCCCCAAAACGTAACCTTCAACATCATAAAGACCCAATTAGAAACTGCATTTTTACAACAGAGCTGACTTAATTTTACTCGAGAATACTGCATGACGTGAAAATAGAACGCACAATGCGGCAGAGCAAAAGTTAGGAGGTTTTGCGCAGTCGTGTATGGCTATGTCATCTTACAATGATTTGTATTATTGCTTTAAGAGGAAAATATATCTCCGGGTTTTGCAATGTTGATTTCTTTTACTGACAATTTTTATATCGTTTATTATATGTTTTTTAGACAGGATGATTCGGACCAACTCGGGCCGAATTAAGTAGTGTCATTTTACAATTTGGGACCGACTTTTTGGGACCGACAAACTGTACTACTAAAAGCGACGCGATTACAAGTGAGATGATATAGTTTAGTCCTTATAAGTTCACAGATCAGATCTGTTTACTTATCTCGTTCACAGTTTTAATCATCCGCCATATTTACCTCAAAATACCTGATTTTTTTTACCCAACATGTTGTGATTTTACCTGATTTCCCCCCGTTCATGTCAGTTGGGGGGTGTTACACCCCCCATGCACACCCCCCCGGTCGTGACGTCCCTGTCAAGAACTGATAGTTTAAGACTTAAACCGGTTACACAATAGTTATTAAACAGGAGATGATTGTTGAACGAAAACCACATCAGTGCATATAAAAATCGTTCAATGGAGTAGATATCTGTTCAGATTAAACTACATTGGCTTGGCTTGCTATAGACTTTGTAAACGTGCAGGATGTATTCATGAAATCAGTAAGCAATCAGCATGCACGGAAATTTTGGGTGTGCATTGCGTTAATTATAATCTTCTATTTCCCTTTTAGTACTATAGCCTTGCATTACTAAATGTTGTTACTGCCAAAGATCATCTTAAGAACTGACTGCTGCGGGGTAGCTTGTTTTTCATGGACTTAACCTTTACATCAATTCAAGAACTAAATTAGTGAAGAGGCATAAACATACAAAATCCTGCAGCTGATTAAACCGAAGATGAGTGTTGAACGAAAGTCACATCCTTATTCTATTGAAGCTATTAGTAGTAGTGTATGTGGTTTTCGAGCCCCTTTTTTGAGGGTGTGCGGGGGTGTGCGAGGGTGTGCGAGATTTTTGAGAGTGTGCAACATCATTAACATAATTATGTATTGACGTCATAATGATATACAAGGTGAGTTTGGGCGAAACAGTCATTATGTTGAGTTTTGAGAGTGTGCAACATCATTAACATTCATCAATTATGTATTGACGTCATAATGATATGCAAGGCAAGTTTGGGCAAAACAGTCATTAAGCTGAGCTCAGCATTTTCGTCACAAAAAGAGTTAATCCTTACGCTTTTTATCACAATAGCTATAGCGTCCCTATAAAGTCCCCAAACGTTGTGTTCCAAACACAGTCCGTTTCGACAACGATCACAACTTCTTTCCGCCTAAGATTGCTTTGGTGAAATTTTCTACATCTGAAAATTCTGAAATCTGTATCTGAAAGTTTACAATGGCTCAATACTTATTTAGTATACTGCTATAATCGTTAAAGGTGTAAGAATTATGTGCATTGCACATTATAGGTTTGTTTCCTCCTAGCGTTTAAAATTTTCCGAATCGGGTGTTTGTTATCTTATTGAGATTAATTTCCTTTTCAAGGAGCTTCGACATCTACTGCCCAACCCAACCGATTTCCCCAAGACCCAATTATACCACCAGCTAATCTCCCCTCTCAATTACACCGGCAACATTGGCGTGCTATTCGAACCCGTCAAAGTCGTGGTAACCGAGTCCAGGATTGGTACAATTATCGTCTAAACTCTATGGATATGAGTCAACTTGTACAATACGTAGATCATATATTCCATGACCAAACTACGGTGTTCAAGCTCAACGTATCGTTTGGATTCGTGTTGTTCAACAACGAGACAGAACAATTCCAATACCACCACTCCTCTATCAACAACAATCGTGTATTTGAGGTACCGTTCCAAATACGTAACCTCGAGGATTTAGATCAAGTACGCGAAGCTTTGCAAAACTTGGATATCTTCGAATGGGCTCGACAACAACGACCCAACTCGAAGTGGGTCGTTGTGGATATTACCAACGCTACGTTTTATATAACGAAGCTTCGCGAACATCCAATTGGACGTAGTACCCGCTTACCTCGCCGTGTGTTGGATAATCCTGCCATCGTGTCGTTAGATTGCAACAAGAAAACTGGTCTACCTTACGAGGACAAATTGTGTTTCTTCCGTTGTTTGGCTATGCACCGTGGATGTCACTCGAGCAATCTCGAACGCGATACTCAACATTATTTTGAACGGTATGCTGAGGATGATGATGATTTTGAAGGTGTGACACTCGAGGAATTACCGGACTTGGAAAAATTATTTGAACTTAATATATACGTGTATCGTCTTGTTGAACTTTACGATGAAGAGAACGACCAGACAAAAATTGTGGCGCAACTTATACAGCGATCGCACCGTGCCTATGCCAATACAATGTACTTGAACCTCTACGGGAGCCATTTCAGCTACATCAAAAAGTTATCGTTGTACTCCAAATCATATTGTTGTTCGAAATGTGATAAACTATGGAAAAATGCGTGGGCTCTCAACAGACACGAGAAAACCTGCGAAGCTACTGTTCGTCATGTATTCCCTGGTGGTGTCTATAAACTTCCACAAACAATCTTTGATTTACTCGCAGACGAAGGTATCGAGATCCCTGAAGATTTAAAGTATTTCCCGTATCGTGCAACGTTTGATTTCGAGTGCTACTTTCAACGCCAATCACAACACCTGAGAAACACGGCGAAACTTACATGGGAAGCTGAACATATACCATTGAGTGTATCAGTATGCTCCAATGTACCAGGATACGAAGAGCCCAAGTGTTTTGTTTCCTCTGGTAACACGGCAGATATGATCAAACGATTTGTGGACTATTTGGTTGAAATAAGCCAAGAGAGTTATGGATTATTGTTGGATCGATTTGGAGACGTGTTTGATCTAATCAACGAACGAATATCCAACAGCGAGGTATGTATATATAGTTGACCTATTACATATTTTATATAATTTTTGTACTTATTATTATTCTCTATGTTTTAGTTGAGCGAAGTGAACGAGTCTACAGCATGCACCGAGGAAGATGCTATGATTGAGGACATGGTTCAATGTCTGCTTGAAATGGATGGACATGAGGTAAAGTAGATATATTTTACCGACTACGTCTTGTTTATAATATTTATATTTATTATCCTTCTCTGTGTTTTAGGCGAGCGAAGCAGACGCTGTAGAAGCGAACGAAGAAGAAGACGTGAAAGTTCACCCGTTGGAGAAATTACAGGAGAAATTAATGGAATATATGATGGAACTACCAGTCCTTGGCTTCAACTCGGGAAAGTATGATATCAACGCCGCTAAGAACCCCTTCTTCACACATCTGGTCAAACATGAGTCTGTCAAATTTGTGATAAAGAGAAACAATAATCATATGTGCTTGAAAACATTGCACTTAAAGTTTCTCGATATCACAAACTACTTGGCTCCTGGTTTCAATTACGAACAGTTTCTGAAAGCGTACGAGTGTTCACAGGCGAAAGGCTATTTCCCGTACGAGTGGGTCGACGCAATCGATAAACTGAACTTTCCCAGTTTACCACCACAGCAAGCTTTCCATTCTACCTTATCCGGTACGGATATTACGGACGAACAGTATGATTATTGTCAGCGCGTATGGGATGAGAACAGTATGACAAGTTTCCGCGATTTCCTCGTGTGGTACAACAACCGCGATGTGGTGCCTTTCCTTGAAGCGATTGATAAAATGAGTGATTTTTGGAAAGAAAGAGATATAGATATGTTTAAAGACGGTGTAAGTGTGCCAGGTCTAACAATGAAATATTTATTTTCAAACGTGCCCAATACATATTTCTCGTTATTCTCGGAGAAAGACAAAGATCTCTATTATACGATGAAAGACAACAATGTCGGCGGGCCGAGCATTATTTTCAACAGATACCATGAAAAGGATAAGACAAACATTCGTAATGTCGAGATGTGTGCGAAAGGACAAGACCCAAAACCATGCAAAAAGGTGGTCGGATACGACGCAAACGCACTTTACCTTTGGGCTATCATGCAGGACATGCCAACGGGGCAATATACCAGGCGTCTGGAGGAAGATGGATTCAAGAATCGGTTCAGTGGTAAGATGGCAATCGAATGGTTAGAATGGGAAGCATATCAACGAGGAGTTTCAATCAGACACGAGTACAACAACACAGAGAAACGCATTGGTCCACGCCGCTTACCTGTCGATGGTTTCAACGCCGAAACACAAACCGTGTTTCAGTTTCAAGGTAAAATATAAGTGTAGTTGATTTCTCGTAGGATTAGCTTAATTGCGTGGGCCTAGATTTTAATTGTGTAGGATTAGCCTAATTGATTTTTGGTAGTTGCGTGGGATGTACTCAATTTGTGCTTTTTAATACTTAATTGTTTTTTAGCAGTTGCGTGGGATGTCCAACATTCCTTTCTTGTAGGAAATGGTTATGCCTTACTTAAATTCATATTTGTAGGTTTGTAATTTTCTGGTTTTCTCTTATTAGGTTGTTGGTGGCATGGCCACGATTGCCATCTCAACGAAGGTAAAGAAACCAACATAACGCGGGACAAACCCATGAAAGAGTTGCTAGCCGAGACTAGAAAAAACAGCGCTTATATCCGTAAGCAAGGTTTCAATCTCGTCGAGTGTTGGGAATGTGAGTGGCGTGGGATGAAAAAGACCAACAAAGATCTGCAAAGATTTATTGCTACACGACTTCGCAGACCCTTAGACAAAGTGAAAACGATGACCATGGCTAGTATTGTGACTGCTGTCAAGAACGAGTCGTTGTTCGGGTGTGTTGAGTGCGACATCCACGTTCCTGATCATTTGAAAGAAAAGTTTTCCGAAATGTGTCCCATCTTTAAGAACACTGAGATATCCCGAGAAGATATTGGTGACTACATGAAGACCTATGCTGAACAAAACAAAATCATGAATCGACCAAGACGGAGTTTAATCGGTAGTATGATTGGTGTGAAAATCCTGTTGGCAACCCCTCTGTTAAAGTGGTACCTAGAACACGACCTCGAAGTCACACATGTCTACCAGGTGATTGAATATACCCCTAAGCCGTGTTTCAAATCTTTCGGTGATACTGTGTCGGATGCCCGTCGTGCTGGCGATACAGATCCCTCCAAAGCTATCATCGCAGACACAATGAAACTCGTTGGCAACTCTGGCTATGGTAAGACCATCACCAACAAAGAACGACATCGTCAAGTGAAATTCTGTGACGACGACGAAGTCTCAGATTTAATCAACTCACCTTTCTTTCGTGAACTCAACCCGATTAATGAAGACACGTATGAAGTACAAAGCAGTAAGAAGAAAATCAAGTTGGATCTTCCTCTTCAAGTAGGATTCTTCGTGTACCAATACGCGAAATTACGCATGCTTGAATTTTACTATGATTTCTTAGATAAATATATTGATAGGTGTGATTTTGAGTTTTGTGAGATGGACACTGACTCGGCATACATTGCTATAAGTAGTGAAAACATTGATAGTTTAATTAAGCCAGCCATGTTGGAGGAGTACGAGAAGGATAAGTGTAACTGGTTTCCGCGTATAGACACCATAGAACATGTACGTTATGATAAGAGAACACCAGGGCTCTTTAAAGTAGAATGGGAGGGGGATGGAATTGTGAGCTTGTGTAGTAAAACGTATTATTGTTTTGGGAGTGGTAAAGATAAATTTAGTTGTAAGGGGGTTAATAAGAAAAATAATGTAATTAATAAAGAAAAGTATTTAGATGTAATTTTAACTAAACGTCGTGGATCAGGTGTAAATAGGGGTTTTAGGGTTTTAGATAACAAAATGTTAACATATGTTCAAGAGAAGAACGCTTTTAGTTACTTTTATCCAAAACGCAAAGTTTTGGAGGACGGTGTTTCCACTACTCCTTTAGATATTTAAGTGTGTGTAAAAATATAAATTTTCAAAACCGCATATCTGTTGTCTTTGTATGGGTGGGGAGCACTCCAACAATCTAGCGTATCGGGACTCTCGGGACACGAAAAGTCCCGCAGGGAAAATTTCTTGAATGTATAAGCGATAACAAGGACTTGCGGGATGATAAAAGTCCCGCTGGGACTCCTTTAAAATGGTATACATTTTCAAAAATGTTTCAGTATACATCATGCCTCGAACGCGTAAAGACTGTCCGATTTGTGGGAAGAAAAGTTTGTTAAAATTATCAAACCATTTAGCAGACATTCATGAACTGTCTTGTGAAAAAAGACAACCTTTTCTGATTCGCGCTAAAGCTACACCTTTAGACCTTGAAGCTGTTTTGAATGAGTTGCATAGATTGGTTAGAAACACTAAGCAGCGGTCAAAATGGTATAAATAGGTTCGTACAAATAATTTTCATTTCATTCTCACGATGTATAGCATACAGTTAACACACCCTTTTGGCCTCCTTGTGTCCGGTGGTACAAAGTCAGGCAAAACAACATTTGTTAAAAATCTTTTGGCTTACGTGGAAATTATGATTAATAAACCTCCAGAAAACATTGTGTATTACTATACTGAATATCAAGATATGTTTGGGGAAATACAAACTTTAGTACCAAACATAAAGTTTATACAGAATTTGCCTGATAATATATTGGACACTATTAATCCAGAAAGACGTAATTTATATATTATTGATGATTTTATGGGTGAGAGAGACGCCCTTATCGCTAAGTTATTTACGAAAAAATCTCACCATGGCAATCTCAGTGTTATATACATTGTACAGAACTTGTTTCACCAGAGCAAAGATCATCGTACGATTTCTTTAAATGCAAGTTATTTATGTTTGACAAAGAATATTCGTGACGCAAGTCAAATAGTTCATCTTGCCAAACAGTTATATCCTAACAGCACAAATTTTTTCCAGCAAGCTTATCAATTGGCGACAAAAGAACCATATTCCTATTTATTTGTGGATCTAACACCGACGTGTCCAGACGAAATCCGAGTTAGATCAGGGATATTTCAAACTGATAAACATTACGTCTACCAAGCCAGAGTATAAATAAACCAGTCACTACGTATAATAATCATTTGACAATGTCTGCTTGTATGAAGAGGAACTCCGAACTTCTCAAAGTATTGGCCAAGAGTAAACCGAAACTAAGAAAAGCCATTTTGAAAGCGGCTGAAGACGATTTTTTGGAAGCAATCAGACAGTGTCTGTTGAACGTTTGGTTTGAAACCGTCAAACTGAAACCAAAATCAGCTAAAAATTGCGCCACATTCCAAACATATAAAGTTTGCAGCTGATCGACAGAATTCTGTTATAAAAAGAAGAACACGTCTTGTCCAAAAAGGAGAAGGGTTTTTACCATTTCAACTTTCCTCAGTCTTGGAGCAATTGGCTAACTTTGTATAATGGAGTATGTTAAAAGATTAGTCCTCGTCCCAGAACATATGGCTGAACAACGGAAGAGACCTCTCGTGGCACCTTTGACTGCTCAAGTCAATGAAATAGACTCGGATATGCAAGACACAATGCAACGCCAAGACATACCGATCGATGAAAAGGCAAAATTATACGATCAACATTTACAACGTTATTTAACGTTTTATGATAAACGAATGGATAAACCTGTCCGAGTGAATGTCGTACAACCTACAAAGACAGATGAGCCCAGAGAACAACCGGATGAACAAATCGAATCTTCAGACGAAATCGAAACGGACATTTTGGATAGCGTGCCAGCAACGATGAAGTCACGTGCTCGCCAACTGATCAAAAAACTTAGGGCAAATAAAGATATCGTTGGGTGGAATGAACAAGGACAGTTGTTGTTCAAAGGGAGATCTGTTCCAGGAACAAATATAGTGGATTTGGTCAACGATTCTCTAAGGCAAAGGAAGAATTTCAATCCAGCAGGTTGGGAGTTGTTTTCAAAAGCCCTAGGACATTTAAATGTACCCGAAGGTATTGTGAGAAATGAAAAACGCCTCCAACTTGTTCGCGAGTATAAAACCAAGGGAATCCCTGAAGACCTACCCTCTACCCCTCATTCCCCTATAGCCCGAGTGCAGCAAGAAAAGAGGAAGAAACGTAGAGACATTATTAGTACTCCATATAAATGGTTAAAATAATTTATTTCTTGTAAAGTTTTACAATAAATGTATTTTTAAACTAACATTACATGTTCTATTCTATAAAGTACCACTTATCTATAAAGTCACGCACTAACATATCGTTCCAATGTTTGTTGTCCGTAAACATATTCACAATAGTTGACATTGGAATACGTCTACACCGATGTAAAGCAAAAAATAATGTATATTGTCCACACACGTCCGATGAGGGGGCTTGTAAAACATTTGCGTTCCAAGTAAAGGTACTACACTGCTTGTCCAAAAATTGAATAAAGTTCTGACTGTAAAATCCAGGCGCTTCACCATAAGAATCCCAAAATTCCCCTTTTTCATTTTCTGTAAGATATATCGCAACCCAATGAGTACCTGGTTTATTACTTGGATCCGTGTTGAGTATAAATCCTCTAGGTCTCTTTTGTATTTCACGAGGTAAACCATCAGAAGGTAGAACGTTTGTAAACACATTTTTCGTAAATGGGTCACTCTTGAGAATGTTTAAAATCTGTAGTGAGTCCATGTTCAGTTGCTAAAATCACACAACACGTTCCGATTCCCATCAATCTCGATAAGACTTTGAAATTCACCAAGCACCACGATATTTATAGCTGTCTCCAACGGGGTTCCAAACTGACACTGGATCGAGACGTTTCCATTTCTTACTGGTTGTATATGATCACCAAGGCAAAGGTCTGGAGTGAGATCAAACACAAACAGCGTGTAACCGTTTGCATATTCTTCACGAGTAATACCGTTGCCCTGATTTTCAAACATTTTATGTGTACCAGTATACAGGGTTTGGAAAGCTGAGATGTAATTGCTTGCTGCCCCAAACTTCAGCTGTAAGGGCTTTCCAGGAAGGTTCTCTCCGTTAACAGTCAGACCCATGATAGTGATATCATAGTTTTTAAAATTGAATGGATTTTTGGTGTAGGTGCCGTTGAATGCATCAGCGTCGACCATTCCCATAACAACTCGATTCGGTAGTCGGCCTTGAAATATATTGGGTTGGTTTCCAGACATATTTCCTCGAGGCACAGACACAACTTTACAGTCGATACGGTTGATAGGATATTTAGCCGTCATGTGTTGTAATGTTTCGGAATGACTCATTATGACACTAGGTGATACGTTCACTCGTCGCGCACGAAAGACACATTCTTCAATAACCACTTTGAAGGCTGGATTTTCAGCAGATGAAACCAGACAAAATGGATTTCGTGATCTGACCAACTTAATTTTGATTGGTACTGCACCAAGAATATAACGTTCTTGCGCAAACAGATCAGAATGAATTCTTCCCTCCATGGCAACAGATTTGCTTTGACGTATATGAGCATGGCGCTCTTTTAATCCGGTGTTGACATTCCCAGCCTGTGCAAGGGTTTACAACATCCATCTTTCCCGAATTATCGCGGTAAAACATTTCACTCGTCAAAGGGAATCTTGCACATCTTTACTAAAGTTCAGAACAGTTTCGATATAGGCTCTGTAGGGATAGGCTGTGCTCGCAGGTGTGACGAGTTTGTTATTCAGGAATACTTCTACTTGTGAAAATAGTGCATGCATCCAGAGATTCACGGGACCAACCTGATCGTCAACACCTAGATTTGCTCCATCTGCAGCTGTAATATTTGCTTTAACGTGTAGGTAACTACTCGCAAGATCCGTGTAAACTCCGGAATTTGCAGCGCATAGAAATTCAATCGTATCTGAGGACGTTATACTTGTAATTGGGTCAATGTCTTCCCAAAAACCCTTTTCCATTTCAACTTGAGTAGGTGGTGTACTAAACAAATCCAGTTCAGACTTTACACACACACATGAATCTTTATGTATAGTTTCAACGGGATGAGCCATGCCAATTAGGATTATAGTTATCAATGTTGTGAGATGTTCTCCGCTTCTTGGTTTGAGGATGAATGGCAGTTTTAGCTGGTGCACGTCTTTTTATAGGTCTCTTACGCCCACGACCTGTCATCGCCTTCTTCACTACCTTATTAGCGACATCACGGACGGCTTGTTTTCCACGAGCTTTTACCGATTCCGAAACCTTTTCCCCATTGCGTACATCTTGACCAACTTCCGTCGCTGCTTGTAACGCTCTTTTACCAACTGTTTTAGCGCCTTGTTTGAATAAAGGTATTGCAAATCTAGCAAGGCTTCTGAAAATTCCACCGATTCCATATCCCCTCTGTATTCTTGCCGCTCGAAATCTTTGATTGCTACCACCACGCTGATTTCTTGTGTAATGTTCAGTTAGTAGCTTTACGTCAGGGATAAGTATACCTTTCATCTTTAAATAAAATATTGAGATCTCTTCTGTCTAAAGTGAAGTGACGCTATTGACTTCCCGAAAGCAAATGAGACGTTTTCGTCTCTGTCGTTCTTTATATTCACTTCAATGGTCTCGAAAGAATTCACTTTGACGGGAACGTATTGCAAATTACGGAAACTGGCGTGAACATTTTCGCCATATTCACCTTCTATATTGACAATTCTTAATAGGGGCACTTTGACATCGCCTACAAACTGAGCATCGACGATATCACTGTACACATACATGGAAGAAAATCCACCGTTGATATCTGCCACATATGGACTTGATGTCTTCTTTCGAATGACAGTGTCTTGGTCAAACCCCAAGACCATTGCTATGTCACCAGTAAACCACGCCATTGCACCGTGCTTCACATCAACCGTTACTTTGCGTGTACTGCGACTATAGCTGAATTTTATTTTCGCCTGTGCTTCTTTCGACACGCTGACATTTAGTGCTTTAGTCAATTGATCAATCGTCGAATAGTGTACATCTTTAAGGATGCTAGTTTGATAAGGGTTAGCATCAATTTTATACATAAACGTTTGTTGTACTCCATTCCGTACCGTAGTCCACGTATGTGGATAATGGAGTCCGGCCAAAGCAACTTCCCACTGTCCAGGTAAAGTGATTCTTTCGGCTAATTTCACTCTAAAATTTGCCACTGTATTATTTGGAAAGTATTTTATTGAACTATTGCTTGGCAATGTTAGATAAAACTGTGTTGCCATACTGAAGACCAATGCACAAATGAACACAAGTTATAAGTTTCAAATACATTTATTTGTTCACATCTTTTACGTTTTCTGCAGGTACCCATGAATTAAATTTATCAGGATAACCTAACCATTTTACAAAATATTCTTTACGTTTATTACGCATGCGTGATCTAAGTACTTTTTCTACTCTAAAAAAGTCAGTGTCTGCTTTATTGACTTTCTGAAGTTCCTGTTCATAAAAAGTTCCTGCTAATTCTTCTCCGTCGTAGTCAGCGATCTTGTACACAGGGGGTCGGCGACGCACGCGTTTGGTCACCGTAAATACTTCTTCGGTCCAACTAGGTAAGTATCCTTTCTTAAATGTTCGCTTTGCTTTACTGATTCGTACTTGGTCGCCAATGTTAAACTTATACAGGATCGGTTTGATAAACTCTTTTCCGTAGAGTGTTTGCCATACAATATCTTCGTTGTCTTTATTCACGTTGGCAGGAGTCATTCCAATACTTCGATGTCGGGAATTGTTATACGATCTCACCAATTTCTGAAGAATGTCTGTGTACTTTAAAGTATTCTTAGCTGTAAAATATTTCCACATCTTTCCCGTTTCAGCGTTCGGTTAAACCTTTCGACAATGGACGCTTTCGTTTCATTATGTGTAGTAAAGAACCGAATATTGTTATCCTTTAAGAGTTTTTGAAACAGTTTGTTTGTAAATTCTGTTCCTTTATCCGTGTGAAACATTTTTGGGTGACGTCCTTTCTGGATTATTTTACCAAACGCTTGAACGAGGCTTTCTCCTGTCTTGGTCTTAAGCGGCTCAACCCACGCATATTTACTGAGTACATCAATCACTGTTAAAATGTACTTATAGCCGCTATTTTGTTTACTTAATGAATCCATAATCACTAAGTCAGCCTCCCACTCATCATTGAACCGATATCGTACGGGTTTATGTAAGGTGTAAGTATCTTGCTTTTGCAACCACGAGCGAATTTTATTCCGCGATATCTGATATTTCCCGTCGTTTTTCACGGCGCGATATATGGAATCTACACCACCAAAACTTGCGGGGCTTTCTGGATTGTAATACAGTCGACTTAGGTATTTCTCTGCCATCTATATCTGAAGCTTGTATTATAATATTGCCTCCACAACAAGCAGAAATACAACGTATCCTCCGAAATATATTTCGAAGAGATATTTGAGGTAAACCTTTACAGCAACAACTCATCTTTTCCCCACCGAGGTCAGAACGAAATGAACCAAGCTATGATCACAAACTGATATATAAAGCTATCAACGTAAGCGAGAGTGTTATTAAAATTGATTGTTTATTATTTTGTTTATGCTTTGGAATACTGACAACTCGAAATGCCTCAACAGATCTTCGGACATTTTGTCGAATAGATTCCTCGCTATCGCTGTGTAAATATACGAAAGCTAAATAGGCGAAAATATGACCAAAATTTGTAACATTTATTTCTTTGTAGAGTTGCTCATAATCACAAACAATCATTGAATGGTATAAATCTTCGTGTTGGTTCAGAACTGTATTTATATGAAACGATAGGGTTTGTTTATCAATATCAATCTCATTTCGTCTTAACTCGTCATAAATTATATCTATGTTCTCCATTTTACCGTTTCACCACAAAGGTTAAAAGGCAAGTGAGACATACATGTTATTGCATCTCAATAATATGTAAATTCGTGGATCGCTTTATAATGACTTAGCGACGCATATAGCAACGAAAAAAAGCACACAACACAGTATTTTTTTAAAACATATTTATTGTCACATATATAAATACAGCTAAAAGATGTCTATTTCATCAAGTTCACTTGTTAAAGCATTAACAGATTTAAGAAATGTATATTCCGCGTATGCCTCTTTAGTGTTAGATTTAGCACTATTAAATATCTCTCCTGTCTCTTCAATCTTGTACCGGTATTGCAGTGGATTACTGAAAAGTTCGATGCCAGTATTGATCACACGAGGTTCTTGCTTCTTCCATTCGAAGAAACCACAAGCGTCTTCTTTGGGGCAGCAGTAAAATAGACGGTTTTGATTTGGTCCATCTTTCTTGACTTTTCGTTCACAGCATACCATTCCATGTTGGCATATAGGTCTTGGCTCTTCGAATACCTCCCCCCATTGCCAAAATTTGCAGGGATTCTCTCGTTCAGAACATACAAAGTACGGTCGTCCATAGTTTTGTTTCATCTTGTCTTTAACCGTACGTAACTTTGCTAGTTTTTGATGTGTAGGGCACACAGGATGTTGAGGACCACTCTTTCTAAAATCTTCTACGGCTTTCGTGAACATATAACAATCTTCATCTCGGCAAAAGAACTCACAGCTAGGTTTTTGTCCACAGAACCAAAATGTACCATGGTTTGTAGTCGAATAGGACGCAGGTTTTCCATGTAGACACTCCATCGTATTGCTTGTAAATGATGCTCAAACAACGCTTAGTAAAATATATAAGGACGCTATAGCTATTGTGATAAAAAGCGTTAGGATTAACTCTTTTTGTGACGAAAATGCTGAGCTCAGCTTAATGACTGTTTTGCCCAAACTTGCCTTGCATATCATTATGACGTCAATACATAATTGATGAATGTTAATGATGTTGCACACTCTCAAAACTCAACATAATGACTGTTTCGCCCAAACTCACCTTGTATATCATTATGACGTCAATACATAATTATGTTAATGATGTTGCACACTCTCAAAAATCTCGCACACCCTCGCACACCCCCGCACACCCTCAAAAAAGGGGCTCGAAAACCACATACACTACTACTGCTATTCTTAGTTTGAAAGAGACAACAAATCAAAACGTTCAGTCATTCCGTCCATATTGCAAAGCTGAGAATGAATTAAGCACTGGCATTAATAAATATACTGATAATTCTTTTACACGATTAGTGCCACGGCCAGGATGTCTTCCACGAGCCCCAGTATGGGTAAAAACTGAGAAAGAGCGATGTTTTGTACGATTTGGTTTACAAAGCCATCAAGATAGTGGGCTGAAGAAAACAGATGAATGTTCCTTTAGGACATCGAAGTTAAGGAGAGACATAAGCGTCCAAGGTAACTAGCTATGCGAGAGTTAAATTCATGCATTAGTTATTTGTAACGGGTATAATATTGGGCAACTGTCGCTGCTGTCTTGTGGAGTACAACTTGTATTTAGAGATTGATCAATTTTGTGCTAAACCATTGCCAATCTTTCTACTCATTGCCAATGAGTAAATTAATTTTAAAAAATCTAACATATTATAGTTAAATACACCAATTGAAACTTCTGTTCTCAAACAACCCTGAAAATTAAAAAACCTTGATTTGCTCCAAGAAATTGGTAACTTAAAAAAAACGATAATAACTATAATAAAAAATTATCCAGATATATGGGAGGATTAGTGTCATGGTCATGCATGGCGGGCGTTTGTTATTGTTTTATCTTACCCATGAAACTGTACAGTACATTTTGCTATTTTGAAGCTATTACTGCTATAATATTGATAATATAATAATATAGTTGATGTTCGCGGGCATAAATATGTTTTTGGCCCGAGTCAGACGTATTTTAGCCCGAGCGCAGCGAGGGTTAAAATGAGTTCTGAAGAGGGCCAAAAACATATTCATGCCGAAGAACATCAACTGTATTACTATTAGCATAATTTTACAGGACACTTACAGCATAATAAAATAAAAAATATACGGTAAACTCTATATAAAATGAACGCCTGAACGGTGCCGTCATCACGCCAGCAGTGTGTTAACTAAGTTTAAGAAAGCAGAAAATATTAAAAGCAGAAAAGTTTTATTTTCGTTTCAAAAGTTGTGAACTGATATACTTTGGATCAATTGCTTGAACAAAGCTAGTTTCATTCCACGATGAAAATAAACTTACATTCACTTCGGCTTCGCCATTGTGTAACTATATATTTAAAAGCTTCCGCCGCTTGACAGACATATTGTTTTCTCGTGTTTTTGGAATAGATTCTTGCTCATTTAGCTTCGAAGATCGATAACTTTTTCTTCGATTATAGTTTTACAGCCTTGCTTTTTGTCGTTTAAAATGTTAAAAGAACGACACTTGTCTGAAGCTGGCGAAACGACTTGTCGACAGAAGCTAGTAAACAATGATTTTCTGTCGGTCATTAAAATTCAGCCCGCAAAATATGCCACAATGTCCGCTAAAGTTAAAATAATTATAGATGAATTCTAGAAACTGTTTGCCCTCAAACAACGACGTCAGACTTTATATAATGCATTCAAAGGTTTGAACAATAAATTTATTAAAAACGTTTACGTCGATCTATTTGTTCTAGAAGACATTCACAAACTTGTGCTACCAAGGCAAAATTATGAAGAAGAACCCGAAGGCTGTCTAAAACCACGTCGTAGGAGGACAGCTTTTACAATTAAACAACTGCTTGACCTTGAACGAGAATTTCAAACAAGAAAATATCTCTCTGTTGAAGAAAGACATAAAATTGCGAGGGAGTTGAATCTCTCTGAGATACAGGTGAAAATATGGTTCCAGAATAGACGTGCAAAATGGAAACGTGCACGAAGTGGCGCACGACGGACAAAGAACACTGACGGTGCATGTATGTAATAAAAGTAGGGTAGTTGTACCCATCCCTGTTCATATTGATTGAGAAACCATTTTCATGTAGCGGTAAGCTAGAAAACAAGGAATGAAACTTAATCGGCCACAAATAGCCAACATATAAGTAACAAATGATGGCAGTTAAAGTTAAGACAGGTTTTCTAACAACAAAAATTGATAAAAGTGAAAAACAGTTCAGTACAGATTGACCTTTACTGTTTCAACGTCAAGCACGACACCATAGTTACAGATATGGGCGGTTTAGAATACCTTATTACCATTACTATATTGCTGTATGTCCTTATTACCTTATTACCGTGTGTGCTGTTCTTATTACATTACGTATATATACATGAACTTATGGTTAAAGGGCTTATGCAGCGAAAATTCGGTTCGAGTGAAACTCTATTATTAAAGAGAACTTTTGAAGTTATGAAGATTGACGTTTGGAGCTTTTCCATATCCCACTTCGTTCTTGAGATATTAAGATGTGTTTGATATGTAAATAACATCACTGTGACATCACACTGCATAATGAATTGTTGGAAAATCACGAATATCTTTGAAATAATTGAATTAAATCACTTGAAACTCTGCATGACTTGTGTGGTGTCCTGCGATAGGCAGAAACAAATGACAGTTTAAAGGCGATTGGTTAAATAATCTCAGAGGTATTCGTGATTTTCCAACAATTCATTATGCAGTGTGATGTCACAGTGATGTTATTTACATATCAAACACATCTTAATATCTCAAGAACGAAGTGGGATATGGAAAAGCTCCAAACGTCAATCTTCATAACTTCAAACGTTCTCTTTAATAAGAGAGTTTCACTCGAACCTAATTTTCGCTGCATAAGCCCTTTAAGTTGACAGGGTGGGTTAAGATAAACACAGTTAAGAAAGTAATATCACAATCGTTGTAAAGATAAAAAACAGTCTAGGCTAAGTATGTAATTAGATAAGCGTAACACTTGATGTAAAGCGAATTTGATCATATTCACATGTAAATTTGCGCTATAGAAATGTTAATCGTTAATCGTTGGAGCTCGACAACTGGACTCTGTAGCTCAGTTGGTTGGAGCGCTGCACCGGAATCGCAGGGCCGCAGGTTCGATTCCTGCCAGGGACCTATATAGTTGCATTTTTCGTAGCTGTTCCTGGTTAGGTCTAATAAATGTATATAATTTTCACTCAATAATTTTCCATCTACAAAACCTTTCAATTTTCCATCTACAAAACCTTTCAATTACTTTATTATCTCTACCTTATCGGTATGTGCTGTCCTTATTACCATATTACCTTATTAGCCTACTTTATTACCTTATTACCTTATTACCTTATTACCTTATTACCTTATTATACCTTATTACCTTATTAGGGGCAAAACGGTAATGAGGGGCAAAACGAGACACTTAAGGACACTTTTGTTCTGGAAAGAGAGGGATAAATTTTTTAATGATATTTTTGGGCTGGGGTATTTCAGGCAGTCCCTAAAGAAGAGATACAACACAAAAAAAAATGTTGGAAATAATTTATTTAGCGGAAATCAGCAAAAACATGAAAGTTATTTTTGTCTCATTTTGCCCCGCCATGGTGGGGTAAAATGAGACAGTGTGAAAACATGAGTAAAAGTTCAATTTAAATAGAAATTCATTTACTAGAACTATATATAACTTACTTTAAAATACATTTACTGATTTACACATTATATTGAAGTCAAAGTTAGTAACACCAATCACAGGTCACACTAGTTGCAACAACATTACAACACTCCTCGTGACACCACAGTTTGCATGCAAAACATTTAACCCAGTCCTCGCCTGGCATTGATCTGGAAATTTTTCATCCTACCATTCACTCGGCGGTTCAATGAATCCTTTGGCACTCCAAAGGCGGCAGCAGCTTTCCTTATCGACATCTCCTTTTTCTCAATTGCTGAAATCGCAAGTTTCATTTGGTCCTCACTCCAGTTCGCACACTGGGTTTTTCTAACATAGTTTCGTACCATTCTGAAAGCAATGCAAGTTGTTTTGATTAATGATAAGTATTGTGTTTATACTGAGTTCATCATATTTAAGCTTTGCAGTCCTTTTCAAGACTATCTGTCTTGTGAATGCATGATTAAAATTACACAACCATGCATTTAAACAGTGTAAACTTTCCAAACAAAAACAGGCTGGGGTCAAAAGACTTCAAAATAAAAAATATTGCTGGTTAATATAAATTATAATCATACACATGATATATTGTTAATCATTGAGAATGTGTTGGCAATAGGCTATAGCATAACTCTTGAAAACCCTCAAATTGCTAGCATTATTATTACTTAAACATCAAATACATTTAGCTTGCTAGGAAAGTTGAAAGTGTCTCATCTTGCCCCATCTTCATGAGTTCATTTAACTCTTTATCGTTTTTCGCCTTGCGCCGTAATTACGATCGGTTGTTTCAAAATGTAAATATCGCCAGACGTGTTTATTCTCTGGCAACAGGACACGCGTCATTCGATAGCTTATGACTTCCTCTTTAAAATTATATTTAGTTTGTCCCGGTTCATATTACATATCCAAATTAATTTGCATACATGTTCATAAATTATCTAAAAATTTTACAATTATTGTTAAAATAACCCTGAATTGCCAGAACAGGGTTCAGAATTTTCGAGCAAATGTTAGCAAATTTTGGACCAAAATTGTAGCTCATATAAAAAGGAATATTATTGGAAAGTTTCATTGCATTTGAAGAAGTAGAAGTATTTTATTTTATTTTTTGAAAGTCGCATGCAAAATGCCGAGATCGTTGAAATTTGATTCCGCACGCGAAATTAATTACGAAATGCCATATAAGGTCAGTGTTGATTGCTATAAACCAATGAAAATCCGCCATCTAGGCAATTAAATCACGCGGAATCGATTGCCGGTACTTTCAATACGCTAGGATGCAAAGCCGCGGAGATTTAGCTTCCGAAGTTGCCCGAGCGTGCGCCGACAAAACCGGGATTTCGCAATTAGACGGGATTTTCACGGGAAAAGTCGAGAATTGTCATAAAATGGCTAGTTTATTTAGTATGGATATTTAAATACATCCTTTCGAACAGGATTTTCAAGAGCTATCCAATGGTCACACTTAGGAGTTTGTAGCGTGTAAACCAAAGGTAGGAAAGCGAAATGAATATATAATTAGTTTGTATTATTGTTAATTTGTAAACAATACAAAGTTCAGAGGTGTTTGCAAGGGGCTAAATTGGCCGCGTAGCATTGTAAACAAACACAATTTACTTCGCTAAAGACATCGTAAAACGCTGAATCGAACGGTGGTATTTTCATCTACATAGCATGCACTGAACCGAAGATATGAACCTGCAAAATATAGGGCGATATCGCCCTAAAAACATTAGCACCAAACAAGAAAAAACTCGCAATAAAGTCAACAAATGATCAAAATGCCATGTGTGACTTGAAAGGGCATGTTATAAGCTCGCTAAAACCTATAGGATTCATTCGGTAAATACTATAATTAAGACACAAGAATCGATTAAGTAAAATTGCTAAGTAATAACATACCTGAATTTGTCGAGCTTTCATCCAAAGCGGATTGCAAAATCTTGATTTTTTCGGCGTTTCGTAGCAGAAAGAAGCGTGTTTCGGTGAAGATAGCTTGCAGAAGCTTTGTTTATGAGCCCACGATCATACAATAGGATGGTAGTTACGTAGAACGTCATATAAGGTAAATTGAATTGGATTGTCTCATTTAGCCCCACTGTCTCATTTTGCCCCTCATTACCCTACCTTATTACCTTATTACCTTATTACCTTATTACCTTATTACCTTATTACCCTATTACTATGTGTGCTATTGTTATTACCTTGGGATATTTATAAGTTGCAAATCCTTATTACCTTAGAACCAGTAATAAGAGAAAACACGCGGAAGTTCCAGCCTAATTTTGGGCATCATATGAAGTAGAAATATATAAAAGTTATACAAAATAAATTATACTAAACATTGTATACAAATTTGACCGGTCTGCACAGACAAGCAAGTTTACTGTGATAACTTTCATATGGCAAATTATATTTGCTCGTCTGTATATAGGCAGAGTACAAATTTAGCTCGTCTGGGTGTCAAGTAATTTTCGCTCCAAAATCCAATCTGCATGCACACACCATCAACAAGAAATTTGACATGGTGAGCGATCTATTGAGTATTGTTGTTGTAGTTATCATGGCGGCCAGAAAACCATGGCAAATAAAATATGCCACGTTTTGCTAAATTTGGCACTTCTTAAAGGGCTTATGCAGCGAAAATTAGGTTCGAGTGAAACTCTCTTATTAAAGAGAACGTTTGAAGTTATGAAGATTGACGTTTGGAGCTTTTCCATATCCCACTTCGTTCTTGAGATATTAAGATGTGTTTGATATGTAAATAACATCACTGTGACATCACACTGCATAATGAATTGTTGGAAAATCACGAATACCTCTGAGATTATTTAACCAATCGCCTTTAAACTGTCATTTGTTTCTGCCTATCGCAGGACACCACACAAGTCATGCAGAGTTTCAAGTGATTTAATTCAATTATTTCAAAGATATTCGTGATTTTCCAACAATTCATTATGCAGTGTGATGTCACAGTGATGTTATTTACATATCAAACACATCTTAATATCTCAAGAACGAAGTGGGATATGGAAAAGCTCCAAACGTCAATCTTCATAACTTCAAAAGTTCTCTTTAATAAGAGAGTTTCACTCGAACCGAATTTTCGCTGCATAAGCCCTTTAACGCAACATATCCCCTGGTATAGAGTTTTCTCAGGATATTTCTTGCTGTCTTTGGCTCGCACTTCTTGGACAAATTTGCAGAGCCAAAAATTCAAACTTTCGGCATTCATGCTTACCGATTGCCGGTTCGGTTGTTTTACCACTAGACTATAGGGTTTCAGACGGCAATCTGATGTTATTTAGAGACCTGGTTCCTACTAATGATATGCGTGCTTTGTGCTTAAAGTCTCAACATATCTGTAATGTGATATTGTTTGTTGTTGTTTTCATATAGTACATGTTGTAAGCTTGGATATATATATGTGTTAAGGAAAGATTGTTCTTCAAGCTTTAGTATTCAGAAAAATCATCTGAACTCCCAACGGGATTCGAACCCGTGTCTCCCGATTGCCGGTTCGGTTGTTTTACCACTAGACTATAGGGTTTCAGACGGCAATCTGATGGCAATCTAGTGGTAAAACAACCGAACCGGCAATCGGGAGACACGGGTTCGAATCCCGTTGGGAGTTCAGATGATTTTTCTGAATACTAAAGCTTGAAGAACAATCTTTCCTTAACACATATATATATATATATATAGTCAAATCTGCAGACATGCATGTTTCGCCGTTCAACGGCTGGTCAGTGCAGCTGGTAACGCAGTCTAGATGCGAGTGACTTCGTATTTATACACCATACTCTTGCCCTCACCAAGCGCATGTGGTACAATACTCAGACATATATATATATATATATATATATATATAGTCAAATCTGCAGACATGCATGTTTCGCCGTTCAACGGCTCGTCAGTGCAGCTTGTTATGCAGTCTATTTATACACCATACTCTTGCCCTCACCAAGCGCATGTGGTACAATACTCAGACACATGCGCATCCAGACATGCGTGAAGTGTCTTGGGGCCAGAGTGCTCAAACGACCACAAGGGAAGTGAGCTTTTGCATTATAGCTTATTAGCCACCAATTAACCTCACAGAGTGCTCAACAACACAAGTGAAGGAGCATATATAGTCAAATCTGCAGACATGCATGTTTCGCCGTTCAACGGCTCGTCAGTGCAGCTTGTTATGCAGTCTATAGATGCGAGTGACTTCGTATTTATACACCATACTCTTGCCCTCACCAAGCGCATGTGGTACAATACTCAGACACATGCGCATCCAGACATGCGTGAAGTGTCTTGGGGCCAGAGTGCTCAAACGACCACAAGGGAAGTGAGCTTTTGCATTATAGCTTATTCAGTAGCCACCAATTAACCTCACAGAGTGCTCAACAACACAAGTGAAGGAGCATATAGTCAAATCTGCATATATATATATATGCTTGCATGAGCATTGCAATAAAAATATGAATGCATTGTTAAATTGAATGTTACTTGATTTGTTAAAAAACCTCAATATCTTGAGAATAAAAAGGGGAATATAGAAAATTTGTGGATGATGTTAACGTTGACGATTTTAAGAGTTCAAATAACATTTCAAAACAGTTCAAATATATAGTTTAAAATAACATTTCAAGTTTTTTATTAATCAAAATCGCTTATTCAACGATTGTTCAAAGGTATAAATTATTTAAAAGTATAAATTTTTAGAAAAAGGAGTAATTATTTATATTTCATATACGTATGCACTTAAAAATCAATAATAACAAGTTATATCAGAATGCATGCATCCTTTTACTCCAGCCTTCCAAATTTAAAGACAATTAACGTATTGAAAAATAATATTGCACCGATTCAGATAACATCTGAAACTGGACAATGACCAAACAATTGTTGCTTTTATCACTTTTACATTTCGGTAGAAAATCAACGTCATTATTAACATTAGCCCCTGCTTGCAAGAGGCAAATATCTATATGTGTCGAGAAGAAGAAATTATATTACATAAAATCAATATCCTTTCTGCAATAAATTGCCTCAATATTTGACTAATAAATCTGACTTTCTCAAAAAGCCGGCTGAAGACAGAATCGGTTCACACATGTCCAGCAAAGTATTGTCACAAAATATGGGCCTGATTTACACGTCTGAACAATTTTATATTGGGAATAGCCGGCATAGATTACTAAATAATGCGTCTTGATGCAAAATCTGTGTGTTTATAAATGTGGTATTAAAAAGCCTGTAAGAGAGAATGAGGTATCGTTTGTTCCCATGATCCTTCATGATATAGATATTTGCATGTCTCCAATAGAAATCGGGCCATTACTATAGGGAAAGATGTACTCAGAGTCAGGTTCAATTACGCACCTTAACAGTCGAACAACAATATACATATATGCGCTTTTAATGCATTGTAATAAATAATTGTGCGCTGTCAGTTATATTTACAGCTGTTGCTTAAAATAATCGATGGTAGTATAATGAATGAAATTTAAGACAAGAGACTGTTGAGGGATTGATTCAGTCCAGTGGCGTGTCAGTTTTTAAGCTTTCAATATTTGGCACATCAAGACCAAAGACATTCGCTTCCTCTCGTGCATTGCCATTGCTTCTTTCTCTTTTCCATGCTTCAAATATGCGAACACCCCACTGTGTTTTATATTGCGTACTCCTTGGCACTGAATTTCGTAGTCTTTTCAAGCTTTCTCCTTCACTCAAGGCTTCAGCAAACCGTTTCGCCATCACAGACGTGCAAATAGGATGTGCATTCATGCCTCCAGCCATGTAATATAGTTTAGCTTCATTTGCATAATGAAAAAGACATTGCTTTTAACATAATAAGCATTCCTGCAATTCCCTCGACGCCAAGAATATTTAATGAGTTAGAGAAGCCATTTCTTATCCTCGGGGCTGTGTTAGAAGTGGGGCTCTCAACACTCGTCATTAGTTCCGCACCTCGGCTGCGCCTCGGTGCGGAACTAATGACTCGTATTGAGAACCCCACTTCTAACACAGCCCCTCGGATAAGAAATATTACATAGTTTCGGCCAAATTGCACTTGCCTGGCAGATTTTGAATTTTTAATGTGAATTTCGTTTTAACATATTTACCTATTGCTACATATAGTAATGATTATATATATACTTTATAAAATTAAAACATCGTGTTTTAAATATATATATATATATTTCTATATGGTTGTTTTCATATACTATATATGTGATATATAGTACATGTTGTAAGCTTGGATATATATATGTGTTAAGGAGCGAAAGATTGTTCTTCAAGCTTTAGTATTCAGAAAAATCATCTGAACTCCCAACGGGATTCGAACCCGTGTCTCCCGATTGCCGGTTCGGTTGTTTTACCACTAGACTATAGGGTTTCAGACGGCAATCTGATGTTATTTAGAGACCTGGTTCCTACTAATGATATGCGTGCTGTTTGTGGTTGTTTTCATATACTATACAGTATATGTGATATAGTACATGTTGTAAGCTTGGATATATATATGTGTTAAGGAAAGATTGTTCTTCAAGCTTTTGTATTCAGAAAAATCATCTGAACTCCCAACGGGATTCGAATCCGTGTCTCCCGATTGCCGGTTCGGTTGTTTTACCACTAGACTATAGGGTTTCAGACGGTAATCTGATGGCAATCTAGTGGTAAAACAACCGAACCGGCAATCGGGAGACACGGGTTCGAATCCCGTTGGGAGTTCAGATGATTTTTCTGAATATACTAAAGCTTGAATGCTTGCATGAGCATTGCAATAAAAATATGAATGCATTGTTAAATTGAATGTTACTTGATTTGTTAAAAACCTCAATATCTTGAGAATAAAAAGGGGAATATAGAAAATTTGTGGATAATGTTAACGTTGACGATTTTAAGAGTTCAAATAACATTTCAAAACAGTTCAAATATATAGTTTCAAATAACATTTCAAGTTTTTTATTAATCAAAATCGCTTATTCAACGATTGTTCAAAGGTATAAATTATTTAAAAGTATAAAGTTTTAGAAAAAGGAGTAATTATTTATATTTCATATACGTATGCACTTAAAAATCAATAATAACAAGTTATATCAGAATGCATGCATCCTTTTACTCCAGCCTTCCAAATTCAAAGACAATTAACGTATTGAAAAATAATATTGCACCGATTCAGATAACATCTGAAACTGGACAATGACCAAACAATTGTTGCTTTTGTCACTTTTACATTTCGGTAGAAAATCAACGTCATTATTAACATTAGCCCCTGCTTGCAAGAGGCAAATATCTATATGTGTCGAGAAGAAGAAATTATATGACATAAAATCAATATCCTTTCTGCAATAAATTGCCTCAATATTTGACTAATAAATCTTACTTTCTCAAAAAGCCGGCTGAAGACAGAATCGGTTCACACATGTCTAGCAAAGTATGAATGTAACTGTCACAAAATATGGGCCTGATTTACACGTCTGAACAATTTTATATTGGGAATAGCCGGCATAGATTACTAAATAATGCGTCTTGATGCAAAATCTGTGTGTTTAGAAATGTGGTATTAAACAGCCTGTAAGAGAGAATGAGGTATCATTTTTTCCCATGATCCTTCATGATATAGATATTTGCATGTCTCCAATAGAAATCGGGCCATTACAAGGGAAAGATGTACTCAGAGTCAGGTTCAATTACGCACCTTAACAGTCGAACAACAATATACATATATGCGCTTTTAATGCATTGTAATAAATAATTGTGCGCTGTCAGTTATATTTACAGCTGTTGCTTAAAATAATCGAGTGTAGTATAATGAATGAAATTTAAGACAAGAGACTGTTAAGGGATTGATTCAGTCCAGTGGCGTGGTGGCTGGAGAGGCCGGGGGAGCCATGGCCCTCCAGCGATGGTTTCAAGAGGGACACCGAAATGCAGGCGGGGCGCCAAAATCACCAAGAAGGGATTAGTATTTAATTCTAAAATTTAAATTTTTAAATTAAAATTCTCAAACACAGCGCGATACTATTGCGGCACAACAACATATTTCTTATATAGTTCCTGTTGTTACGACAATCTACCTGGCGAAGAAAGAGCTTCTATAACTTAACAGTTTTAGCTGCGACCGCAAAAAATACCGTTTTAAACAATGACAGAGACGGGATGAAAACAAATTAAACTGTTTTCGAGATGTTAGCGACAATTTTATCCAGGGGCGTACCGAGCGGGGGGATGAATGTGCGGGTGTGACACCCCCCCCCCACACTTTTCTGAAAATGGTCCGTAGATTGATTTCAGATTGATAGTGGTCGATTTTTGAAACCAAAGCGGGAAGCAGTGGATCGGTAAATTTTAAAATTTCAAACAACCACAGGGTTGTACTTTTGTTCATACTCTAGCTATTTCTTGCAGAGCCAACTACAATCGATCATCTCATCTCCAATACTTTGTCGTTACTTTCACTTTGTGTATATATAAAAAGGACCAAAACCAATGTTCTGAACACTGACGCTTTTAATTGTATACGGAGCAAATATTATTCAAAACTTTGGGATGAGGTTGTAAACTAAGTTAAACTAAGTGCGTTACAAATCTTGAATTCTTAGGTGTAAAACTCCCCAATTTTTTATTAAATATCCTCTCAGGAAGCACGGAAAATGCACTTCTTTGGCTTCAAAAATGCAAAATTTTCCTGGGGGAGCATGCCCCCAGACCCTCCTAGGTTAAACCCGCAATAACAATTTGCTGAAACAAGATGCGTGACGAACTGGTAACGTTGTGCGCTCGCTGAGACAACTAACATCGCTTTTTTGCACTTCAAATTCGGGCGATACTGAATAGAAAACTGTTGGGGGGGGGCGCCCGTATCGAAATAACTTTTAGAGGCGCCAAATTTAACACTGTCCCCCCTTGAAAGTTTGGAGCCACCACACCACTGATTCAGTCACGTGTAAGAATACGCGGTCGACCAACAATTTAAATATTCCAAGAAGTTTTAATTCACCGATTTATCGCAATACATGTATAATATAGTCAGGATAATCAATATTGGTACTTAATGAAACATTAAGAAATAGCATGAATTCGAAATCGGGAACTTTAAAAATAATTTGCATTACGTTTCATATATTATTCACTCAGATCAATAAAGCCGAAAAGAAGTTATTATTTAGAAAATAATGAACATCGATATTGCAGGAATTTTTTTCAGATATATATACAGGGAAGATTGAAACGAATTTCGCATTTACGCTTTGTTCTCTTACACTTTGCTTGTACAAGTTTACTGCGACAAAATGAATTTAACAAATGCATCAGATATTTTCATTATGACTTGTCGAAGAAGTAATGAGGTGCAAAAATTTGTTCGTGAATTTCCAACACAATTCACATTTATAAGTCATGTCGCTGGCTGTTTCTTCAGCGTTCTTATTATGCTAACAACGATAACCTTGAACTCCCTCACATTTGCAACAATTTGGTGGTCTCCTAGATTGAGAAAATCAACCTCACTTTTTCTTATCATGATTCTTTCTTGTATCGATGCAGTGGCTGGATTTGTCGCACATTCAGTGTTTACATTGCGTCTCGCAAGCGAGGTTTTTGGAACTGTGGAATGTTGGATGCTATATCTGCAAAGAAGGTCGTCGATCGCTCTGACAATTTCTTCTTTAATGACAGTCTCAGCGATAAATATTGAGAGATACATTGGAGTATTTCATCCAATTTATCATAAAACAAGATTACAAAAAAGTACATTTTTGAAGTTACTTATTTTATCCTGGACAGTGTGTGCAATTATGTTGGGGTTATCCTTTTATGATTTTAACATTCTAGTAAGGTTTGCAACAGTAAATTATTTCAGCTTTATGTTGTTCACTGGGTTTACGTACACATGTATTGGAATAAAGGTCATTATCTCAGACAGACAACGTAAGATGCTCTCTCCACCGTCGGAAAATGAAACATCTGTCCCAAAAAATGATCGTCACTCCCTGGGCAGGAAAGAACAAGCGCGCTTCCTAAGAGAACTGAAGCTTGCGAAGTCTTGTTTTATAATTGTTACATGCTATGTAATTTGCTTAATGCCAGTGGCTTTAGTCCTTGGTGCAATGCATCGCAAGCTTTCTGATAGCAATTATATTATTGCGATTGCATGGTGTGTAAATTTGGCTATGCTTAACTCCAGTCTAAACTCTTTGATATTTTTCTGGCGAAGCAGCCAATTAAGAAGAGAATCGAAATGTTTCTTAAAGAGAATGAACCCATGCAATAAGAAAACCATGTAATACAAATTATTATATTATAAGTTTATTATACTCATTAGAATCTTGTAACCGTAGTGCAGGGTTGATTTTCCCCATAATTATGTATATAAAAAATATAATAGCCCGTGTGGGTGGGTGGGTGCATGTGTGTGTATATGTATTTGCAATTAGTTCAACGATGACGAAGTTATACCTAGCTTAATTTAGCCTGATGGCTATTTCAGTTAGCTTGTACACCTTAAGTTAAACTGAAAGTCTGATTAGTTTAAGGCATATATTTATTGAGGTAATCACTAGGTATTAACACATTTTGTCATTGTTATTCTCAGAACATAACTTCGCTAAATGTAATGGTGAAATACACTTTAAACTTAGAAATAGAACTTGTTGTATATTTTTGTTCGTATACAAGATGGCTATTGACAAAGGTCTGACCCAACTGAAAAATGTTTCAGAGCACTACGGTATAACGTAGACCTCCTGATAGGAGAAGGGGCAATATAAGTGCGCCACACAGGTGTACCCCATGAAAGCCTGTCATTTCTAGTAGAAGGTATACAGGAAGGCCTTCTTTATGCAACAAAGGCAAATCACTCTGCAACAAACAGCATGGATTGATAACAAATGGCAAACATACAAGATTTAATATCAACAAGACAATAGTTTTGTACAGTACACCTTTCGGATATTTTTGTTGTGTTTCCAGCTCCATGGATACTTTTTGTGTATGGAAAATGCACCTGCAGGAATACCATTGTTTCTACTCTATACCAAAAGCGTCTTTCAGTGCTGCAGGCTTGCAACATGTACGCAGTGCGTACTTATTTTTAGTGTATGACGTCAGAAAAATCAAGGTTTTGATTTTCCCGCGGGAGTAATCCCACGAGAGGACATGTTCGTCTGTGTTCACACGTCGGGATGTATATTTGTTTTCATATAGACTTTCTGATTTGTTTGAGATCAAAACATATCTATATGTGTCGAGAAGAAGAAATCATATGACATAAAATCAATATCCTTTCTGCAATAAATTGCCTCAATATTTGACTAATAAATTTTACTTTCTCAAAAAGCCGGCTGAAGACATAATCGGTTCACACATGTCCAGCAAAGTATGAATGTAACTGTCACAAAATATGGGCCTGATTACACGCTTTTAATGCATGGTAATAAATAATTGTGCGCTGTCAGTTACATTTACAGCTGTTGCTTAAAATAATCGATAGTAGTATAATAAATGAAATTTAAGACAAGAGACTGTTGAGGGATTGATTCAGTCCAGTGGCGAGGTGGCCGGGGAGGCCGGGGGGGGGGGGCATGGCCCATAAGCGAAACAAAATTGGAAGCAAAATTCAAGACAAAATATATATGCACGTATTCAACACAATATATGCACATATTCAACACAATATATGCATATTCAAGAAAATTTATATGTATATTCAAGAAAATTTATCTGCACATATTCAAGAAAATTTATATGCACATATTCAAGAAAATTTATATGCACATATTCAAGAAAATTTATATGCATATATTCAAGAAAATTTATATGCACATATTCAAGAAAATATATATTATTATTATTATTCAATAATGCACATTAAGTAGCTTTGACAGCTAAATTACAATGTGATTCACAATTACATAGATAAGATATATGAATTAACAATTATAATTATTTGTATTCTAATCTATATTACAACGTTAAAAGGTAAATTACAGATATATACAGTATATATAAAATATATATTAATAGTATTTAAGAAATTATTCGTGAAAGTTATTTTAAATCGTCTACTGCAAGGTTATATTTACGAATCGCATATACTAGAGGACTATTTCTAAAACGTTCTGTTCTACATTTAAAATTGTAAATTATTTTAACGACAAAAGCAATAGGTCCTAATTTACTGCCTTGTGGAACGCCTCCAGTGATTTTCACAAAATCAGATGCTTCCTTTCCAAACTGTGTGAAATGAGATCTCTCGTCCACGATGCACACCATTTAATCAGAGCAGGTCTTACGCCCATTTCTCGCATATTGTCTAACAATTTGTTGTGATCAATGAGGTCAAAAGCCTTCCGGAAATCGAGAAAGACTATCCTGATCACTTTGTGCATTTCGTCCATTGATTTATGCCACTTATGTATTAAATTAACTAATGCGTTAATTGTCGATGATCGCGGTAAACCACCATACTGAGATATGCAAATATTCAAGAAAATGTATATGCATATTCAAGAAAATTTATATGCACATACTCAAGAAAATCTATATATGCACATATTCAAGAAAATTCATATGCACATATTCAAGAAAATTTATATGCACATATTCAAGCCTAAATTTTATGCAACGAAAAAATGCCCGGATATTCTATTTTAAATTAAGTCATTCAACACAAAAGTTCCCGGATCCTCTTCTTATTTATTCAAGGGTCAATACTTTATATAACAAGCAATGAATTGTCTTGTACGCTTTTTTTGTGGTCGGTTTTTGAAACCGTAAAGCGGGAAGCAGTGGATCGGTAAATTTTAAAATTTCAAACAACCACAGGGTTGTATTTTTGGTCATACTCTAGCTATTTCTTGCAGAGCAAACTACAATCATCTCATCTCCAATAGTTTGTCGTTACTTTCACTTTGTGTATACATAAAAAGGAACAAAACCAATGTTCTGAACACCGACGCTTTTAATTGTATACGGAGCAAATATTATTCAAAAGTTGGGGATGAGGTTGTAAACTAAGTTAAAAAGTGCGTTACAAACCTTGAATTCTCAGGTGTAAAAAATCCATAATTTTTTATTAAATATCCTCTCAGGAAGCACGGAAAATGCACTTCTTTGGCTTCAAAAATGAAACATTTTCCTGGGGAGCATGCCCCCAGACCCCCCTAGGTTAAACCGCAATAACAATTTGCTGAAATAAAATGCGTGACAGACTGGTAACGTTGTGCGCTCGCTGAGGCTTAGCAACTATAACATCGCCTTTTTGCACTTCAAATTCGGGCGATACTGAATAGAGAACTGTTGGGGGGGAGGGGCGCCCATATCGAAATAACTTTTACGGGCGCCAAATTTAACACTGGCCCCCCTTGAAAGTTTGGAGCCACCACGCCACTGATTCAGTCACGTGTAAGAATACGCGGTCGACCAACAATTTAAATATTCCAAGAAGTTTTAATTCACTGATTTATCGCAATACATGTTTAATATAGTCAGGATAATCAATATTGGTACTTAATGAAACATTAAGAATAGCCTTTTCAAACCTTTCAAAGATGACATTTTTTTGCCGACAATCTTTCCAGATATTATACTGAGTAAAAGACTGTATTTTTGTGAAGTTTTCTACGGTCATTTAATATCATTTTCTTTAATTGACAATTGAAAACATACTTGACAGACCGGGTCTTGAATGTATTTTTGCCCGACCAACATGGCAAAATTTGCCCTACAAAATTGCCATTGTTAAACATTGGCGAGGAGAGGGGGGTGTCTCTCTTTCTACCCACAAGACAATAAGGAAGGTATGCTGATTAAAATTTTGTACTTTTCTAGTTGTTTTACGAAAATAACATGTTTGAAAAATGTCCTTTTAACACACATGCAGCCTCAATTTAACTTGCCGAAAACACTTTCTTGTTGACATATTTGTTTATGAAAAATTATACTGATGACACTATTGAGTCAACAAATCAGTGTAATACACTGCAGTTGAACGTGCTTTTTCAAAGTTTGATGTTAAAGAAAAAGCTGTACGTTCAAATCTTTCTGTTTCAAAGTTTATTTTTCGAGTGGCTGAGATGCTGAAACCTGCGTGAGTATTTATAAAAAAAAACAAATACAGTAGTCAGTACAAATATTTGGTAGTTTTTTCGCATTTTGGTGAGAATAAAGTTAATTCCAGTCTAATTCCAGTCCAAGTACACATAAGTTAACTCTAATTTTCTATTTTGACTATCTTTAGGGTACGTTTCTTAAATTTTTTTTTAAATATAAAAATTGTCTTCACTCCTATTTTATTTTGGCGCGATAGCCAAAGAGGTCCGTGTCGTGTGCATGATACGGACCTCGTAATCAGCCAATCTGAAGGCTCCATTTAGTTACGGACCTGGAGTTACGGACTCGAGTCGGACAAAAAAATAAAACACTGTGTTATTTTATTATGTATAGTTAGAGTGACATTCTTTGATTTCCCGCAATCTGATTGGCTGCGTGAGCGGACTGCTTTTTACGATATCTTGACCGTGGTTCAAGAGTTATTTTAGCGAAACTTTATCTAGTTATAAAGAAAGGAGTTAAAACAATTTCGAAACCATAAAAATCCTCATAACGCTGGGTTTTTTTTAAATCCACACTATGGAAATATAATAATTCTGGAAATGCTATTTCCATACTATATCCATAGTGTATCCATAGTATGGAAATGGCAATTAGTGTGGATCGTGACTAAAACACCACACGAGTAACACGAGTGACATACGAGTTACATACATACACATACTAACATACGAGTACATACGACTAACATACGAGTACATACGACTTACATACGACTTACATACGACTTACATACGACTTACATACGAGTACATACGACTTACATACGAGTACATACGACTTACATTCGAGTACATACGACTTACATACGGTAGTAAACTCGCCTGTATGTTTCAGTGTTTGTATATTGCATTATTGACGAAAAATATCGTATTCGATTCTTGGTCGACAAACTTGATTGGTTGAAGCTAATTTTTACGTCTTTGCGAAAAATATCAATTTCTCTGCCCTCACTCCTACCGATTTTTTGCCATCGAATTTTACTGTCGACATACTACTTTGCTATGAAAACGACGCAAAAATAACGCTTAAAATCAACGGTAATATATAAAAATATGAATGTCTTACATTACAAGAAATATTAAATACAGTAGAAACTCGCAGTCTATATCAAAAGTACTTGAATGTTTGGTCATTTTCATGCCATGCAGGCAATGTTCGGCAGTCTCGTTAGCTATATGGCCACGTTCTTTTATTACAACAAGACGCTCTGTTGAGCGTTAAGTTGCTGGATCTTTTTACATATAGTTCTGAGTAATTTACGTACTTGTTAGTTTAACTTAACTTATTCGCAGTCAAATTAGAGTTATATATTCAAAATCAATCATACGATTGCATCGAAATTCGGAAGCAATTTGCACAAAATCCAGACACACGATTGGGTCGAAATTCGACTATGTTGTGCGCATTTTCACACTCTTTTAGGTGTATAAATAATGGTAATTGAACTGAGTGGAGTGCAATTTGGTCTGAAATCAAACGCGTGATTACAAGACTTCATTTTGAAATCTAAATAATTTTTTAAACCGGAAGCGGTATTTTATTAGTCTATGTTTACAATTGACACACCCGCGATACTCCCTGAAATGCAACAACATGAATTGTAATTTGACAAATTGACTCAGTATAAACAAGCAAAATGTGAGTGAATTTCTATAAATAAAGACCGAAAAAGTAAGTGTAAAGATATCGTAGACTTTACATGTAAATTGATAAACGTTTCTTGTGATTTTGTGCATTCAAACATTGACACTATACAATCGATCATTCCATATTTTAATACCTTGTGCATTTGACAGCTTTGTGTTCAGTTTTGGCTGTTGCTCAAATGAAACTTGTTTTTGTTGACATTTTGACAATGTTTCATTCAAAATTTTGTTGATAATTTGGGCTGTATTATTTGTGAAAAATTATTTTATATTCTTTTAAGTTTGACTCGCCTTTATGTTGATTTTTATGAAAAAAACTGCAGTAAATGCAGTCTAGAGTATTGACAATTTATGTTGAACAGATTTGGTAATTTGCCAGAGCATATTTTTCTTTAAATTGATTGGCTAGTTGAATTCTATCATTCAATCTGATTGGTTGTTGTGGTGCAGAGCTTCAATCTGATTGGTTTTAAAATGATGCGATTAATACTCAAGATCATGCGATTTGGGAATTAATCGCACTATTTTTTACCAATCAGATTGCAAGAAATGCCATTGATTTCAAAATGAATATAATAAAGCATTATAGTAGCTCGAGCTTTGAAAAGCCGAAAATTTAAAGATATGAATTCTAAAATTACAGAAATTCGCACATTGTTTATCTTCATGCATGGTACATGCACTGATCTGAAAATATAGTACCGTGGTGAAGTCTGGTGCGTATATGGGATATTTAGAGATAAACGTTTGGATATTTAAGACTAAAGTGGGACTAAAGTTTCAGAAAATTTGGGTTATTGATGGATAATTTTCATGACGTCAAAATATTGACGTATAGGTTCATTTTGTGTCCAACGACGTGGAAGAAAAAATGCTTCCCGAATCCTATAGTTGCTGCTGTACCCCCAGCAACTAATGAGAGTTTGGAATAAACTGACTTATATTGCGATACTAAAGATGCCATGATCTTGTACGATAGCTCAATTCTTTATCAACAGGTAAGAATTGAAATAGCACTATTAAAATAAAGGACATGCACTGAATATTAGCGGGAAAATTCGCTGTTGAAAAAAATCGAAATGCTCAAAAAATGCGACATTTAAGGAATTTGTGTAAATTTTCAAAAAAAGACTTAATTTATAGTTTTGAAAAGCGATTAATCGCTTGTATTAAAAATTTTGGTCCATGCACTGAACCGAAGATAGTACTTTGGACAGTTTCCAGTGTCGGGCTTTTGATTGGCCTGTTGATAAGGAGTTTTTAATAATATAACTCAACTCATTATTTAAAACGAGTTTATTACCCTTATGTAAGTCGTATGTACTCGCATTTTAGTCGTATGTACTCGTATGTACTCGTATGTTAGTCGTATGTACTCGTGTGTTACTCGTATGTACCCGTTGTACTCGTATGTCACTCGTGTTGCTCGTGTGGTGTTTTAGTCACGATCATTAGTGTGGAATTAGTGACATTAGTATAATTTCCATGCTATAATTGCCATTTTCATACTATTTCAAATGGTAGGTGATCCACACTATTCCCATAGTCAGGATTTTGAAAACAATTCCAGTGTTATACACTTGGATTATATATGTAAAAATTACCCGGAATAAATTTCGTTACTCCCTACGCAAAGATTAAATTCAGCTTAAATTTTATGTTAAGGAAAAAATAAAATAAAATGTAAACAAGAACAAGGTCAAGGAGTAAAAATAGCCTTCGCTTTGCTGATATACATTAAAACTATTGGTTTTTGAAAGTTAAAAAATAACAGTAACAAAAAGTTAAAAGATAAACAAACAACTTCTATTCAAGAAAACAAGGTAAGCTGCAGATGAGAACAGCTTCTTTCATCTTAAGGTTACAGAGCAACTTTGAATTATTAAAATTCAGACAGAAAGTATTTTCTGGTTCTTGCTCCCCAGCAGTTCTAACATTTAACCAAGTTGAAGAAATTTTTTTGTATATTTGAATATCTGTTTTTAAATAAAATATTTTCGCTGCACCCGCAAGTGGCGCGAAGGCGGCAGCAGAAGAATATATTGTTTACACCACTCTGTGTCCTTATATGGCACCCGAATTGTCAAAACAAATTACTTTTTTGTGATCTCATTGGTAAGAGATGTTGCTATAATTAGCGCGTGGCGTGAAGCCATAGAGCGTAAAAATTCGCGAAATCGCTATCTGTAATATATAAATTCGACTTTCTCTATAATTTTTTTCGATAGCTACTTCTGTTAAAAGATTAATGCTCCCGCCGGAACTGTTTCATGTTGAAGGATAACGCATGCTTAATTTGAAAGCGAAATTTGGCACGACGTGGCATTGTTTAATCCAAATTAACCGAAAGGTATTGCTTACTACTACTTTTTGAATATTTTGAATATTTTGAAAATATTTTGAATTTGGAAAGTTGGCAGTTACGTTTACCCGACCTATTTTAGATCAAAATTTCTATTTACCCACCACAAGAAAGGAGAACATTTTTTACCCCATCCCTAGCGTACACCTATTTTGTGTTGAAGTTAAAGGTCATGTAGAAGCACATAAGACAGCAATCATAAGATAACCCAATAGTAAGTAAGTAAGTAAGTAAGCAGGGGTGCTTATTATCCTTACTTGCAGCTGAGAGCTAAGCTGAATTGCGAAGGACACAGCTCAACGTGACCAAGTCGAAGGCTTTCTAGGGCGCATATGGCAGCCACCTTTTGCTCGCCATCACGGAGCACAGCTACGATGGAAGGGCCAGTTAGGGGTTAAACCCAACCCACCCTGTCAACATTCCCTGTGGGAGGAAACCGGAGTACCCGGAGAAAACCCACGACTTTCGGCAGAGCGTTGACTAACTCTTTTCACATAGCTATCATAAGTCGTCCCCAACGGGACTTGAACCCACGATATCAGAGGTGAAAGGCGCGTGCTCTGACTAAGGTCCAAACTACCATTGATGAGTAAAATCATCTGCAGTGCTGTTAGATAGAATAAAACAATAATGAGTGTGCTTTGGGCACATATATTTTTGCCTTAAGGTTACGAAAAGGTTACGTTTAGAGGGTCGAAAATCATAGTTTTTGTGTTTTTACATGAATGTAGTTTTGGCCGGTGTTTGTCGCAATATCAAGCAATCTGCAGTATCAAATGCATTATGAAACCGAATTAAAAAGCGATTGGTCTTACTATTATGTACTAGTAATACGTACCCTGATTATAGCCAAGTGGTGTAGGAACCGGGCGGCACAGGGGGCGCGTGACCCTCCCCCCAAGTTTTGTTTAAAGTGCCCTTTTCGCAAGCTAAAACAATGGGGGAACGCCCTTTTCTAATAGAAGAGATGCCCTTAAGACGAAGTGCCCCTCCAACTTGAAATTGCTTCCTACGCCTAATTGAACCTAATAAATAATTGAACCATGGTTACCATGACAATAAACAGTTTCTTCTGAAAAGGTTCCACCTGGCCGTCTTGCGAAGAAGTGGGCGGTCTAGTTGCTCTGATAATCGAAAAGCACGCGAAAACTTTTTGCCTTCGTTTCTGCGTGACGAATTTTCAGCAATTTTAAAAACTTTGTTCAGCTCGAATTTTGTCAACTTCGTTCCCAGGCTCTTCCCCCTCTTGTGGAGAAAAGACCATGGTAGGAGCTGGTCACGTGATCTGCTGAAACTAGCAAAATTAGAGTTGCTATGTCATTTTTCTGGGGACGAGGGTAACAAAACTACTCACCAGCGGAGATCGACTAGTCTCCTCTCCTCCACAAAATGACACAACAACGCTAATTATAGTGTTGCCTGTTTCTAAGATAACTATAGTACACCATACATGAAAGATTTCCACGTATACCTTACTTATTCAATTTTGTCAGGCGAATGTTATGATTAACTGTATCAAAGGCATAAGTTGCAATTATTGATTTTTTATTCCATATGAAATGAAAAGAATTACGTTAGTTGAAATAACTTTTAAAATCGGGAACAGCAAGTACACGCACATTTTCCTTAACTCTTTTCAGTCTCACAGTATTAAGGTTGGGTTTGGTACACGTACAAATCAAGCAATTTTCAATAAATAAGCTCTAAACTAACTAGACTTTCAGTTTAAGGTGCTAATTGGAATAACCATCAGGCTAAACGTCGTCATCTTTGAACTATTTGCACACACACACACACAGGCTATAGGCATTATTTATATAGCATCAACTACAAGGGGAAAATCAATTAACCCTATAGAGTGGGTTAAGATAACAGTGCCTTTTTTAAGGAATTTTCACTGGGGGGTGCAAAACAGGAAAAAAAGGCAGAGCGAAAAATATGAGCCGTCGAGGTTTGGCGAACGCGCGAGTCAGAAGCGAGATTTTGTAAAACTTTAATTTATTAACTTCAGCTATATTTTACTTTTAACAATAACTTCAACTCTTTGTAGCTATAATCGTACAGTTATAAGTTAATCTCCTTATCAAGTAAATCAACTGCAATTCTGACAGCAATCATGACCAATTCTGCTTCGCACTTCGGGGGCAGAAATGGCTTTACTGGGGGAGAGATCCTTTCCCTGGAGGGGCAATTGCCCCTCCAGATATATGGTTAAAAAAGGCAAAGTTATAAGATTATATAATAAACTTACATTACATGATTTCCCCGTTAATGCATGGGTTCATTCTATTTAAGAAACATTTCGATTCTCTTCTTAACTCTCTACCTCGCCAGAAAAATATCAAAGCGTTTAGACTGGAATTTAGCATTACCAAATTTACACACCATGCCATTGCAATAATAAAGTTGCTATCAGAAAGCTTGCGATATAGATACTAGCGTCAGGCAAACAACATAACATGTGGCAATCATAAAACAAGACATATTTAAAGATATCGTAGACTTTAATTCAGCGTCGGCCACGGACATATAAGAACAAATGAGGGTTGTTTCGCGTGTGCCTAAAATATATAAACAAAATCTCGACGTTTCGAGCTAAAGCCCTTCGTCAGGAGAAATTAGTAGACAGATAAACACATTACATCAGCCTTTATAGCAACGCTATAAAAGCTGTCACGTGAACAAAATATTAACCAATGAAAATAAAGTAGTCATAACAATCATAACAAAATAGAATTAATATGTAAAGATATAGACTGCGTGCAGGCTTCGGCCCAATTATAGGGTCGAAGGCCTGCGCACAGGCGTTACACTTATCAAAGCGCTATAAATGTCGTACAAGGGAAGGGAAGAGGGGATATAGAGGAAAGTATATAAGAAGTATTTAAGAGAAAAGAATGAGCTAGATGAAGGAGAGGCGCTCATTGATACCATCAGGCTGAATGGTGCCAAGTTTAAAAATGAGACGCTTTTCTTGCTTCCGACGGGTATCATTACCACCAATAATGGGATGAATGGCGCATATTTTCATATCAGAAAAGGAGTGGTTGGCACTGTTGAAGTGCCTAGCAACAGGTTTGTTGTGCACATTGTTCTTAACATCACGCAAGTGCTCAGTAAACCTATCGCCTAAACGTCTTCCAGTCTCTCCGATGTAGAGCAAGCCACATTTGCTGCAAGAGATGCAGTAAACGAAGTTGGAGGAGATGCACGTGAAACTGTGCTTGATGACAAACTGAGATTTTGGAGCCGAAATACAGGTCGCGGGGTTTAAATGCTTACAAGTGTAGCACTTAGCACGACCACAGGAAACAGTGCCAGCTGGTGACACAGAGTCCTGTCGCAGTGAGCTGTGCACTAGGGTTTCCCGGATGTTTTTACTGTGTCGAAAAGAGACTAGTGGGGTCTCGGAGAAAATGGAAGACGTTGCAGGGTCATTTTTAAGTAGATTAAAGCCCTACCATGATTGCACATACTGTCCAGGATAAAATAAGAAACTTTAAAAGTGTACTTTTTTGTAGTCTTGTTTTATGATAAATTGGATGAAATACTCCAATGTATCTCTCAATATTTATCACTGAAACTGTCGCTAAAGAAGAAATTCTCAGAGCGATCGACGACCTACTTTGCAGATACATCAGCCAACATTCCACAGTTCCAAAAATCTCGCTTGCGAGACGCAATGTAAACACTGAATTTGCGACAAATCCGGCCACGACATCGATACAAGAAAGAATCATGAGAAGAAAAAGTGAGATTGATTTTCTCAATCTAGGAGACCAAGGTTATCGTTATTAGCATAATAAGAACGCTGAAGAAACAGTCAGCGACAAGATTTATAAATGTGAACTGTGTTGGAAATTTACGAGCAAATATTTCCACCTCATTACCCAAATTGGCAACCCGCAAAACATTTGATTCACTTGTTGAATTCATTTTGTCGCAGTAAACTTGACAACATGCGAAATTCGTTTTAATGCTCCCGATTTATGCATCGGCATGGCCAGAAATTTGCGACATTGTATCCTGCAAAACAATTAACAGAGGTACCTGGCTACATAAAGTACCAAGCGATTATTTTGATATCAAATGTGTAGTATTTATTGTCTTTTCTGCTTGAGAAATAGACATTTGTTTTTCAAAGCGGGCGTCCAATCGCAAGACGATATTAGTAGCCTACGGATCGCTTGCAATTTACGCGTTTTGAACTGGATTTTGGAACAACTTTCCTGATAGCTCAGACAAGATTGTCAAGATATAGGTGAAAATGGCTAATCTTTACTACAAGGCTCCGTCGAGGCAAAATCAAATTCTTTTTCCTCATTTTATAATCGCGTTTAGAGCATATTTTGAGCATATTTACTAGACTCTAATAGGGGAGAAAGTTGTCGTAGCAGGCATTTATTTGCGTCAAATGTTTTTGTTTTTGGGCAACACCGCTGGCGTGCCGCGGGCTCAATGTCTGAGATTTCTGCCCATTGCGGTTTGTGTAGAATTGACGCGGCGACGCGGCCTTTTTTTCGCCCTTTTTTTTCTTAAGAGTTAATTAGGAGGCCCTTTTTGGAGAAATGGGTGAGTATTTTTCTATTTTTTATAAAGTTTATAGTGATTTTTTATGCTGTTAATGCTAAACTGTCACCACATTTGCAGGTTTAATACTGATAAAAGCTTTATTTAAGAGTACTTTATTTTGCTAGGATACTGATGGACCGTATTTGCAAAAAAAATCATTGACGCGCAGAGTTAAAAATGACGCGCGCGCTGACCAGAAACCGAAGACTTTTTTTGGCCGAACACAGCATTTTTAAAGACATTTCAAAACTAGTTATTCATTAGTCCGTATAAACTATTCTATAAATATAGTGTTAACAGTACAAAAATATGATACGGTACAAAACATATGATGTGACTACAGTTTTCGTTACTCTTTCCTAAACGTCCCTGAAGAAGTCGGCTTTTGGAACTACTGTTCCATAATTAACGCACAGGGAGAATTTGAAGTTTGTTACATCAAATTGGCAGACTGCAGTCTGTGATGGTGCACCCCAATTTTTTAGAAAGGGGCGCACCTGGTTGAACAATACAACCTTTTTATATTACCTCATCGCCTTTTGACTGAAACAAGCTTGTATCGTTCATGCATGGGTTCGTTGCGTTTCGTAGAGTGTGCGATAATTTCTCTTGTAGATAAAAGAGAATAAATTATTTAGGTTATTCGGCATGATAGATTTGGCTAAAAAATATATTTATGACTCTAATTTGAACGAATTAAGTTTACTATCCTGCATCTTGTGATATTCAAGAAGTTGGTTGAAGGATGCAACAATACCAGCAACCTCAAAAAATATAGAAAATACTTCGACGTTTCGAGTAAATATTCTTCGTCCGGCATAGTGTAGACGAAGGTCGTTCTCTCGGAACGTAGGATACGATAACCAGAGATAAGCTGGATGTACGAATCATGCTATAATTTTTTTGGCTTACTTTTTAGCAAGTACCGAATGCAAGACTATATATAGTAGATATTATGGAAACAATTAACATTATTTTCTTATGATGATTGACGTTGATTATAGTTGACAGCCACTTACTGCACAGGCTTGCTTAGTGGAACACACCGGTTCTGCTATGTTATGCATGAAATAGAAGTTGGTATATAATTACGTCGGGAAAGGGAAGCGCTGTCCAAGCCGCTTTGAGCTTTTTCCGGCGTCGTTTGACATAATCTCCTAATATTTATATGACTAAATATTACATCCTACACACTATTGTTGGCTTTTCCTTTTACCTCAAACAGCTGCATGGATATTAATGTGTACGTGTAATATATCTCACCAAACAAATGATTATAAATATTGAATCTTAATCTATTCTACTTCTTAATCTTAGACCTATAGTTATAGAAATTTAGCGTCTGGAAAAAGTATTACATAGCATTTCTTTAAAAGCATTGCGAAATTTGGTGTTTAAAAGTCCGTAAATTATAGGATTTACGGTACAGTTACATCGAATCAGCCATAATGACACAGCGACATATTCTGGTGGAAATTCACAGCTGTCTGTAATTGCGAAACAATAGAGAATAGAACTGTAGGGTACAAAACATATCAAGACAGCCAAGATTACTATGACCACTGTTTTCGTTACACGTTTCTCTCTTTGAATCCTAAACGTCTTTGAATTAGAAGTAGATGATCCGACTGCTGCTCCCTTACGCACTGCCTGTACGATTTTAAAATTGCAATATATCAGAACTAAAGTTGGCAAAATACCGTGAAAAAACACAAAGAGAACTATATTCATCTTATTACTTCTCCATTTCACGCCACAATGTAAGAACTTATCGTCGTATCCATAGCCAGTTGTAAAGATTGGATAAACGGTAAAAACTGCGCACCAAAGCCAAACGAAAGCCACGCCAATGAGTATTACTTTGGTGGTAAACCATTGTCTGTGTTTGAAAGGATAGTTTGTGGCCATAAACCGTTCAAAACTGACAAAGGCTAACATATTGATCGAAGCAAGAATGAACAGGGTACTCATGATTCCTCTTGTCTCACAACTGCTAAACGACGGTGGGAACAAGTCACGAGCTTCGAGTGGAAGAAAAATTGCTGCATAAAAAAGATCAGTAATGCTTAAATTTAATATAATTAAATATGTCCCAACTCTGAGATCGCGTCGATGATAAATTGCGAGGATTACTAAAATATGTCCCGCGGACGCTACTACTGATAAAATAACCAGCAATGAAACTTGTAAATTTCTCGGTATCGGATCCTCCAGAACGTGATCGGGAATAGATGTCGAGTTTAACGCCATTACTACATATAAAATTTCTCTGAATATCAAAATAAATAATGTATAGCATTTGCACGGTGTGCTTCTCAGACGGTTTAATAAAGGTCATCGCGTATATTCAATTAAAGAACAGACCGATATTGAGTAATTTCCATATTATTAATTACAAGTTAGACATCTTTATATTGACTATGACATGCAGCCTAACTAGTAATTTGCGTAAATTAGTACCTGATCCAATATTGGAATTAGAAAGAATTGTCACGCGAAGTGCTCCCGATCTAATTGCTAGTTCTTCATTTATAAAATTATAGCAACAAACTTCTGATTACAGAAACAAATTTCATAATATCCTTCTAAGTTGAACGAGATAGAAGATTTACAAAATATATTGTACCCTGGGCATCTCGGACGAAATAAAGAAACGCAATTTTGATAAATATGTAATTGCATGTGTTGTTTCTTTACGTGTAAGATTTTATTCAATATAATGTATATATATAGCGAATCGTTTACAATCGGACGCTATACTACTGATAAAATAACCAGCAATGAAACTTGTAAATTTCTCGGTATCGGATCCTCCAGAACGTGATCGGGAATAGATGTCGAGTTTAACGCCATTACTACATATAAAATTTATCTGAATATCAAAAGAAATAATCGGTATAGCATTAATTTGCACGGTGTGCTTCTCGGACGGTTTAATAAAGGTCATCGCGTATATTCGATTAAAGAACAGACCGATATTGAGTAATTTCCATATTAATTACAAGTTAGACATCTTTATAATTATTGACTATGACATGCAGCCTAATTAGTAATTTGCGTAAATTAGTACCTGATCCAATATTGGAATTAGAAAGAATTGTCACGCGAAGTGCTCCCGATCTAATTGCTAGTCCTTCATTTATATAATTATAGCAACAAACTTCTGATTACAGAAACAAATTTCATAATATCCTTCTAAGTTGAACGAGATAGAAGATTTACAAAATATATCTTACCCTGCATGGGCATCTAGCTCGGACGAAATAAAGAAACGCAATTTTGATAAATATTTAATTGCATGTGTTCTTTCTTTACGTGTAATATTTTATTCAATGTATATAGCGAATCGTAAACAACAAAAGCACTGGATCCTAATCATTTCAATAGTACGCGATTGAACTAATTTCACATACACTGGAATCTGCGGAAGAATGCGCGAAGAAAATTGAAAATCTTATTGTCAGGGCCAAAGCCAAATTTCCAAACTCAAGTATTGGATTATTGGAAATCACGTTGAGACAAGATATCAAGACAGCACCAAAAGGAGTCAACAAGAAACTTAAAACGATCTCTGCTAAGCAAAATGTCAAGTTTATCGACAACTCCTCTATACTGAAACAGCACACGTTTAAATGGTAGTAGCCTGCACCTAAACGCCAAAGGTTCAGCATTTTTAGCCACTCATTTTCTTAGATTTCTTAAAGGAGAACAACATTTGCGACCACAACGTAGACGTTCTGGAGAGGATTTTCAAATGTCAACAATAAACCAATTGGGGGACCTGCTGGAAATGATATCCGAGAGAGAAGTTTTGAACTCCCTACTGTCAAAATTCCAATCAGGATTTCGACCAAAACATGGAACTGTGGCCGCACTAGCTTATTCAAATGTGCGATCAATGGTTGACTGATATATGGATAATGGAAAGATAAACGGAGTTGTTTCCCTAGATATTCAATTCAATTAAATTCAATTCATTTAGAAATACATAATACAGTAGGAAAATACTATTCCCACAAATAGCAAAAGCTAATCAAAGGTGGGAATAGTATATATAATTATTTACAACATTTAATATTAATTTTAGTACAAATGACATTACGGTAGTTAGAAATACATTATATATAAATTCGAATTGATATGCAACAATAGTCGAAGCCTCAGGGTATTTGAGTTTTATGGAATATATAAATTAATGTACATATTAATGACGAAGAGAGAGAAAAGAAAAATCAAAAAGATAAAATTCATCAGACATAAAATCAAACAGACATTCTCTGCACAATCATTGGGATGTCAACGTAGTCGTCCTCGTTATCCAAAATATTAAGGAGTAATGTATGCAGCTCCTTGGTGAATTCTTTTTTCTTACAACTACGAAGATATTTTGGAACAGAGTTCCATATTTTTGCACCAACTCTATAGAGAAAGCATTTTTTTGTAGAGTTGTACGAGAGTATTTAATTTGATAATTACCAGCAGTTGAAGCTCTAGTACCATAGGAGTGTACAGTGGCAATTTGGGTAAAAAGATCAGTTATATTCTTTGGTGCTAAATTATTGTTGACGTCGTACATTAACTTGGAAACTGATTCAAAGTATAACAAATTCACTGGAAAATTAGCCGTGTTTTTAAAAAAGGGAACAGCGTGTTCTCGATTGTTAGCCAAGTACATTATTCGTAAAACACGCTTTTGAAGTACTAGAAGTTTTTTTAAATGTATTTGAGAAGCGTTTCCCCAAATAGTGATACCATAGGACAGGTAAGGAAGTATAAGGGATCGTTAAATGCTTGTGAGAATCTGAGAAGGAACAAAATGCCTTAGCCTAGCAATGATTCCAGCTGTTTTACTTACTTTAGATGCTACGTAATCTATATGAGTAGTAGTGTATGTGGTTTTCGACCCGGATTTTTAGGGGGCCGCAGGGGGCCGCAGGGGGCCGCAGGGGGCCACACTAATTAGTATGCAAGGGGGCCGCAAACAACACTAATTAGTATGCAAGGGGGCCGCAAACACTATCATATAGGGGGCCGCAAACACTGTCATATAGGGGGCCGCAAACACTATCATATAGGGGGCCGCAAACACTATCATATAGGGGGCCGCAAACACTATCATATAGGGGGCCGCAGGGGGCCGCGAACGCAACTCATCATTAACATAAACATAATTATGTATTGACGTCATAATGATATGCAAGGCAAGTTTGGGCGAAACAGTCATTAAGCTGAACTCAGCATTTTCGTCACAAAAGAGTTAATCCAAACGCTTTTTATCACAATAGCTATAGCGTCCTTATATATTTTACTAAGCGTTGTTTGAGCACATTTACAAGCAATACGATGGAGTGTCTACATGGAAAACCTGCGTCCTATTCGACTACAAACCATGGTACATTTTGGTTCTGTGGACAAAAACCTAGCTTTGAGTTCTTTTGCCGAGATGAAGATTGTTATATGTTCACGAAAGCCGTAGAAGATTTTAGAAAGAGTGGTCCTCAACATCCTGTGTGCCCTACACATCAAAAACTAGCAAAGTTACGTACAGTTAAAGACAAGATGAAACAAAACTATGGACGACCGTACTTTGTATGTTCTGAACGAGAGAATCCCTGCAAATTTTGGCAATGGGGGGATGTATTCGAAGAGCCAAGACCTATATGCCAACATGGAATGGTATGCTGTGAACGAAAAGTCAAGAAAGATGGACCAAATCAAAACCGTCTATTTTACTGCTGCCCCAAAGAAGACGCTTGTGGTTTCTTCGAATGGAAGAAGCACGAACCTCGTGTGATCAATACTGGCATCGAACTTTTCAGTAATCCACTACAATACCGGTACAAGATTGAAGAGACAGGAGAGATATTTAATAGTACTAAATCTAACACTAAAGAGGCATACGCGGAATATACATTTATTAAATCTGTTAATGCTTTAACAAGTGAACTTGATGAAATAGACATCTTTTAGCTGTATTTATATATGTGACAATAAATATGTTTTAATAAATACTGTGTTGTGTGCTTTTTCGTTGCTATATGCGTCGCTAAGTCATTATAAAGCGATCCACGAATTTACATATTATTGAGATGCAATAACATGTATGTCTCACTTGCCTTTTAACCTTTGTGGTGAAACGGTGAAATGGAGAACATAGATATAATTTATGACGAGTTAAGACGAAATGAGATTGATATTGATAAACAAACCCTATCGTTTCATATAAATAAAGTTCTGAACCAACACGAAGATTTATACCATTCAATGTTTGTTTGTGATTACGAGCAACTCTACAAAGAAATAAATGTTACAAATTTTGGTCGTATTTTCGCCTATTTAGCTTTCGTATATTTACATAGCGATAGCGAGGAATCTATTCGACAAAATGTCCGAAGATCTGTTGAGGCATTTCGAGTTGTCAGAGTTCCAAAGCATAAACAAAATAATAAACAATCAATTTTAATAACACTCTCGCTTACGTTGATAGCTTTATATATCAGTTTGTGATCATAGCTTGGTTCATTTCGTTCTGACCTCGGTGGGGAAAAGATGAGTTGTTGCTGTAAAGGTTTACCTCAAATATCTCTTCGAAATATATTTCGGAGGATACGTTGTATTTCTGCTTGTTGTGGAGGCAATATTATAATACAAGCTTCAGATATAGATGGCAGAGAAATACCTAAGTCGACTGTATTACAATCCAGAAAGCCCCGCAAGTTTTGGTGGTGTAGATTCCATATATCGCGCCGTGAAAACAACGGGAAATATCAGATATCGCGGAATAAAATTCGCTCGTGGTTGCAAAAGCAAGATACTTACACCTTACATAAACTCGTACGATATCGGTTCAAGCGGAACCGTGTTATTGTCGGATCAATAGATGATGAGTGGGAGGCTGACTTAGTGATTATGGATTCATTAAGTAAACAAAATAGCGGCTATAAGTACATTTTAACCGTGATTGATGTACTCAGTAAATATGCGTGGGTTGAGCCGCTTAAGACCAAGACAGGAGAAAGCCTCGTTCAAGCGTTTGGTAAAATAATCAAGAAAGGACGTCACCCAAAAATGTTTCACACGGATAAAGGAACAGAATTTACAAACAAACTGTTTCAAAAACTCTTAAAGGATAACAATATTCGGTTCTTTACTACACATAATGAAACGAAAGCGTCCATTGTCGAAAGGTTTAACCGAACGCTGAAAGGAAAGATGTGGAAATATTTTACAGCTAAGAATACTTTAAAGTACACTGACATTCTTCAGAAATTGGTCAGATCGTATAACAATTCCCGACATCGAAGTATTGGAATGACTCCTGCCAACGTGAATAAAGACAACGAAGATATTGTATGGCAAACACTCTACGGAAAAGAGTTTATCAAACCGATCCTGTATAAGTTTAACATTGGCGACCAAGTACGAATCAGTAAAGCAAAGCGAACATTTAAGAAAGGATACTTACCTAGTTGGACCGAAGAAGTATTTACGGTGACCAAACGCGTGCGTCGCCGACCCCCTGTGTACAAGATCGCTGACTACGACGGAGAAGAATTAGCAGTAACTTTTATGAACAGGAACTTCAGAAAGTCAATAAAGCAGACACTGACTTTTTAGAGTAGAAAAGTACTTAGATCACGCATGCGTAATAAACGTAAAGAATATTTTGTAAAATGGTTAGGTTATCCTGATAAATTTAATTCATGGGTACCTGCAGAAAACGTAAAAGATGTGAACAAATAAATGTATTTGAAACTTATAACTTGTGTTCATTTGTGCATTGGTCTTCAGTATGGCAACACAGTTTTATCTAACATTGCCAAGCAATAGTTCAATAAAATACTTTCCAAACAATACAGTGGCAAATTTTAGAGTGAAATTAGCCGAAACAATCACTTTACCTGGACAGTGGGAAGTTGCTTTGGCCGGACTCCATTATCCACATACGTGGACTACGGTACGGAATGGAGTACAACAAACGTTTATGTATAAAATTGATGCTAACCCTTATCAAACTAGCATCCTTAAAGATGTACACTATTCGACGATTGATCAATTGACTAAAGCACTAAATGTCAGCGTGTCGAAAGAAGCACAGGCGAAAATAAAATTCAGCTATAGTCGCAGTACACGCAAAGTAACGGTTGATGTGAAGCACGGTGCAATGGCGTGGTTTACTGGTGACATAGCAATGGTCTTGGGGTTTGACCAAGACACTGTCATTCGAAAGAAGACATCAAGTCCATATGTGGCAGATATCAACGGTGGATTTTCTTCCATGTATGTGTACAGTGATATCGTCGATGCTCAGTTTGTAGGCGATGTCAAAGTGCCCCTATTAAGAATTGTCAATATAGAAGGTGAATATGGCGAAAATGTTCACGCCAGTTTCCGTAATTTGCAATACGTTCCCGTCAAAGTGGATTCTTTCGAGACCATTGAAGTGAATATAAAGAACGACAGAGACGAAAACGTCTCATTTGCTTTCGGGAAGTCAATAGCGTCACTTCACTTTAGACAGAAGAGATCTCAATATTTTATTTAAAGATGAAAGGTATACTCATCCCTGACGTAAAGCTACTAACTGAACATTACACAAGAAATCAGCGTGGTGGTAGCATTCAAGGATTTCGAGGGGCAAGAATACAGAGGGGGTATGGAATCGGTGGAATTTTCAGAAGCCTTGCTAGATTTGCAATACCTTTATTCAAACAAGGCGCTAAAACAGTTGGTAAAAGAGCGTTACAAGCAGCGACGGAGGTTGGTCAAGATGTACTCAATGGGGAAAAGGTTTCGGAATCGGTAAAAGCTCGTGGAAAACAAGCCGTCCGTGATGTCGCTAATAAGGTAGTGAAGAAGGCGATGACAGGTCGTGGGCGTAAGAGACCTATAAAAAGACGTGCACCAGCTAAAACTGCCATTCATCCTCAAGCCAAGAAGCGGAGAACATCTCACAACATTGATAACTATAATCCTAATTGGCATGGCTCATCCCGTTGAAACTATACATAAAGATTCATGTGTGTGTGTAAAGTCTGAACTGGATTTGTTTAGTACACCACCTACTCAAGTTGAAATGGAAAAGGGTTTTTGGGAAGACATTGACCCAATTACAAGTATAACGTCCTCAGATACGATTGAATTTCTATGCGCTGCAAATTCCGGAGTTTACACGGATCTTGCGAGTAGTTATCTACACGTTAAAGCAAAGATTACAGCTGCAGATGGAGTAAATCTAGGTGTTGACGATCAGGTTGGTCCCGTGAATCTCTGGATGCATGCACTATTTTCACAAGTAGAAGTATTCCTGAATAACAAACTCGTCACACCTGCGAGCACATCCTATCCCTACAGAGCCTATATCGAAACTGTTCTGAACTTTAGTAAAGATGTGCAAGATTCCCTTTTGACGAGTGAAATGTTTTACCGCGATAATTCGGGAAAGATGGATGTTGTAAACCCCCTTGCACAGGCTGGGAATGTCAACACCGGATTAAAAGAGCGCCATGCTCATATACGTCAAAGCAAATCTGTTGCCATGGAGGGAAGAATTCATTCTGATCTGTTTGCGCAAGAACGTTATATTCTTGGTGCAGTACCAATCAAAATTAAGTTGGTCAGATCACGAAATCCATTTTGTCTGGTTTCATCTGCTGAAAATCCAGCCTTCAAAGTGGTTATTGAAGAATGTGTCTTTCGTGCGCGACGAGTGAACGTATCACCTAGTGTCATAATGAGTCATTCCGAAACATTACAACACATGACGGCTAAATATCCTATCAACCGTATCGACTGTAAAGTTGTGTCTGTGCCTCGAGGAAATATGTCTGGAAACCAACCCAATATATTTCAAGGCCGACTACCGAATCGAGTTGTTATGGGAATGGTCGACGCTGATGCATTCAACGGCACCTACACCAAAAATCCATTCAATTTTAAAAACTATGATATCACTATCATGGGTCTGACTGTTAACGGAGAGAACCTTCCTGGAAAGCCCTTACAGCTGAAGTTTGGGGCAGCAAGCAATTACATCTCAGCTTTCCAAACCCTGTATACTGGTACACATAAAATGTTTGAAAATCAGGGCAACGGTATTACTCGTGAAGAATATGCAAACGGTTACACGCTGTTTGTGTTTGATCTCACTTGGTGATCATATACAACCAGTAAGAAATGGAAACGTCTCGATCCAGTGTCAGTTTGGAACCCCGTTGGAGACAGCTATAAATATCGTGGTGCTTGGTGAATTTCAAAGTCTTATCGAGATTGATGGGAATCGGAACGTGCTGTGTGATTTTAGCAACTGAACATGGACTCACTACAGATATTAAACATTCTCAAGAGTGACCCATTTACGAAAAATGTGTTTACAAACGTTCTACCTTCTGATGGTTTACCTCGTGAAATACAAAAGAGACCTAGAGGATTTATACTCAACACGGATCCAAGTAATAAACCAGGAACTCATTGGGTTGCGATATATCTTACAGAAAATGAAAAAGGGAATTTTGGGATTCTTATGGTGAAGCGCCTGGATTTTACAGTCAGAACTTTATTCAATTTTTGGACAAGCAATGTAGTACCTTTACTTGGAACGCAAATGTTTTACAAGCCCCTTCATCGGACGTGTGTGGACAATATACATTATTTTTTGCTTTACATCGGTGTAGACGTATTCCAATGTCAACTATTGTGAATATGTTTACGGACAACAAACATTGGAACGATATGTTAGTGCGTGACTTTATAGATAAGTGGTACTTTATAGAATAGAACACGTAATGTTAGTTTAAAAATACATTTATTGTAAAACTTTACAAGAAATAAATTATTTTAACCATTTATATGGAGTACTAATAATGTCTCTACGTTTCTTCCTCTTTTCTTGCTGCACTCGGGTTATAGGGAACGAGGGGTAGAGGTAGGTCTTCAGGGATTCCCTTGGTTTTATACTCATGAACAAGTTGGAGGCGTTTTTCATTTCTCACAATACCTTCGGGTACATTTAAATGTCCTAGGGCTTTTGAAAACAACTCCCAACCTGCTGGATTGAAATTCTTCCTTTGCCTTAGAGAATCGTTGACCAAATCCACTATATTTGTTCCTGGAACAGATCTCCCTTTGAACAACAACTGTCCTTGTTCATTCCACCCAACGATATCTTTATTTGCCCTAAGTTTTTTGATCAGTTGGCGAGCACGTGACTTCATCGTTGCTGGCACGCTATCCAAAATGTCCGTTTCGATTTCGTCTGAAGATTCGATTTGTTCATCCGGTTGTTCTCTGGGCTCATCTGTCTTTGTAGGTTGTACGACATTCACTCGGACAGGTTTATCCATTCGTTTATCATAAAACGTTAAATAACGTTGTAACTGTTGATCGTATAATTTTGCCTTTTCATCGATCGGTATGTCTTGGCGTTGCATGGTGTCTTGCATATCCGAGTCTATTTCATTGACTTGAGCAGTCAAAGGTGCCACGAGAGGTCTCTTCCGTTGTTCAGCCATATGTTCTGGGACGAGGACTAATCTTTTAACATACTCCATTATACAAAGTTAGCCAATTGCTCCAAGACTGAGGAAAGTAGAAATGGTAAAAACCCTTCTCCTTTTTGGACAAGACGTGTTCTTCTTTTTATAACAGAATTCCGTCGATCAGCTGCAAACTTTATATGTTTGGAATGTGGCGCAAGTTTTTTAGCTGATTTTGGTTTCAGTTTGACGGTTTCAAACCAAACGTTCAACAGACACTGTCTGATTGCTTCCAAAAAATCGTCTTCAGCCGCTTTCAAAATGGCTTTTCTTAGTTTCGGTTTACTCTTGGCCAATACTTTGAGAAGTTCGGAGTTCCTCTTCATACAAGCTGACATTATCAAATGATTATTATACGTAGTGACTGGTTTATTTATACTCTGGCTTGGTAGACGTAATGTTTATCAGTTGGAAATATTCCGGATCTAACTCGGATTTCGTCTGGACACGTCGGTGTTAGATCCACAAATAAATAGTAATATGGTTCTTTTGTCGCCAATTGATAAGCTTGCTGGAAAAATTTTGTTCTGTTAGGATATAACTGTTTCGCAAGATGAACTATTTGACTTGCGTCACGAACATTCTTTGTCAAACATAAATAACTTGCATTTAAAGAAATCGTACGATGATCTTTGCTCTGGTGAAAGAAGTTCTGTACAATGTATATAACACTGAGATTGCCATGGTGAGATTTTTTCGTAAATAACTTAGCGATAAGGGCGTCTCTCTCACCCATAAAATCATCAATAATATATAAATTACGTGTTTCTGGATTAATAGTGTCCAACATATTATCAGGCAAATTCTGTATAAACTTTATGTTTGGTACTATAGTTTGTATTTCCCCAAACATATCTTGATATTCAGTATAGTAATACACAATGTTTTCTGGAGGTTTATTAATCATAATTTCCACGTAAGCCAAAAGATTTTTAACAAATGTTGTTTTGCCTGACTTTGTACCACCGGACACAAGGAGGCCAAAAGGGTGTGTTAACTGTATGCTATACATCGTGAGAATGAAATGAAAATGATTTGTACGAACCTATTTATACCATCTTGACCGCTGCTTAGTGTTTCTAACCAATCTATGCAACTCATTCAAAACAGTTTCAAGGTCTAAAGGTGTAGCTTTAGCGCGAATCAGAAAAGGTTGTCTTTTTTCACAAGATAGTTCATGAATGTCTGCTAAATGGTTTGATAATTTTAACAAACTTTTCTTTCCACAAATCGGACAGTCTTTACGCGTTCGAGGCATGATGTATACTGAAACATTTTTGAAAATGTATACCATTTTAAAGGAGTCCCAGCGGGACTTTTATCATCCCGCAAGTCCTTGTTATCGCTTATACATTCAAGAAATTTTCCATGCGGGACTTTTCGTGTCCTGAGTCCCGATACGCTAGATTGTTGGAGTGCTCCCCACCCATACAAAGACAACAGATATACAGTTTTGAAAATTTATATTTTTACACACACTTAAATATCTAAAGGAATAGTGGAAACACCGTCCTCCAAAACTTTGCGTTTCGGATAAAAGTAACTAAAAGCGTTCTTCTCTTGAACATATGTTAACATTTTGTTATCTAAAACCCTAAAACCCCTATTTACACCTGATCCACTACGTTTAGTTAAAATTACATCTAAATACTTTTCTTTATTAATTACATTATTTTTCTTATTAACGCCCTTACAACTAAATTTGTCTTTACCACTCCCAAAACAATAATACGTTTTACTACACAAGCTCACAATTCCATCCCCCTCCCATTCTACTTTAAAGAGCCCTGGTGTTCTCTTATCATAACGTGCATGTTCTATGGTGTCTATACGCGGAAACCAGTTACACTTATCCTTCTCGTACTCCTCCAACATGGCTGGCTTAATTAAACTATCAATGTTTTCACTACTTATAGCAATGTATGCCGAGTCAGTGTCCATCTCACAAAACTCAAAATCACACCTATCAATATATTTATCTAAGAAATCATAGTAAAATTCAAGCATGCGTAATTTCGCGTATTGGTACACGAAGAATTCTACTTGAAGAGGAAGATCCAACTTGATTTTCTTCTTACTGCTTTGTACTTCATACGTGTCTTCATTAATCGGGTTGAGTTCACGAAAGAAAGGTGAGTTGATTAAATCTGAGACTTCGTCGTCGTCACAGAATTTCACTTGACGATGTCGTTCTTTGTTGGTGATGGTCTTACCATATGATGAGTTGCCAACGAGTTTCATTGTGTCTGCGATGATGGCTTTGGAGGGGTCTGTATCGCCAGCACGACGGGCATCCGACACAGCATCACCGAAAGATTTGAAAACGGCTTAGGGGTATATTCAATCACCTGGTAGACATGTGTGACTTCGAGACCGTGTTCTAGGTACCACTTTAGCAGAGGGGTTGCCAACAGGATTTTCTCACCAATCATACTACCGATTAAACTCCGTCTTGGTCGATTCATGATTTTGTTTTGTTCAGCATAGGTCTTCATGTAGTCACCAATATCTTCTCGGGATATCTCAGTGTTCTTAAAGATGGGACACATTTCGGAAAACTTTTCTTTCAAATGATCAGGAACGTGGATGTCGCACTCAACACACCCGAACAACGACTCGTTCTTGACAGCAGTCACAATACTATCCATGGTCATCGTTTTCACTTTGTCTAAGGGTCTGCGAAGTCGTGTAGCAATAAATCTTTGTAGATCTTTGTTGGTCTTTTTCATCTCACGCCACTCACATTCCCAACACTCGACGAGATTGAAACCTTGCTTACGGATATAAGCGCTGTTTTTTCTAGTCTCGGCTAGCAACTCTTTCATGGGTTTGTCCCGCGTTATGTTGGTTTCTTTACCTTCGTTGAGATGGCAATCGTGACCATGCCACCAACAACCTAATAAGAGAAAACCAGAAAATTACAAACCTACAAATATGAATTTAAGTAAGGCATAACCATTTCCTACAAGAAAGGAATGTTGGACATCCCACGCAACTGCTAAAAAACAATTAAGTATTAAAAAGCACAAATTGAGTACATCCCACGCAACTACCAAAAATCAATTAGGCTAATCCTACGCAATTAAAATCTATGCCCACGCAATTAAGCTAATCCTACGAGAAATCAACTACACTTATATTTTACCTTGAAACTGAAACACGGTTTGTGTTTCGGCGTTGAAACCATCGACAGGTAAGCGGCGTGGACCAATGCGTTTCTCTGTGTTGTTGTACTCGTGTCTGATTGAAACTCCTCGTTGATATGCTTTCCATTCTAACCATTCGATTGCCATCTTACCACTGAACCGATTCTTGAATCCATCTTCCTCCAGACGCCTGGTATATTGCCCCGTTGGCATGTCCTGCATGATAGCCCAAAGGTAAAGTGCGTTTGCGTCGTATCCGACCACCTTTTTGCATGGTTTTGCGTCTTGTCCTTTCGCACACATCTCGAAATTACGAATGTTTGTCTTATCCTTTTCATGGTATCTGTTGAAAATAATGCTCGGCCCGCCGACATTGTTGTCTTTCATCGTATAATAGAGATCTTTGTCTTTCTCCGAGAATAACGAGAAATATGTATTGGGCACGTTTGAAAATAAATATTTCATTGTTAGACCAGGCACACTTACACCGTCTTTAAACATATCTATATCTCTTTCTTTCCAAAAATCACTCATTTTATCAATCGCTTCAAGGAAAGGCACCACATCGCGGTTGTTGTACCACACGAGGAAATCGCGGAAACTTGTCATATTGTTCTCATCCCATACGCGCTGACAATAATCATACTGTTCGTCCGTAATATCCGTACCGGATAAGGTAGAATGGAAAGCTTGCTGTGGTGGTAAACTGGGAAAGTTCAGTTTATCGATTGAGTCGACCCACTCGTATGGGAAATAGCCTTTCGCCTGTGAACACTCGTACGCTTTCAGAAATTGTTCGTAATTGAAACCAGGAGCCAAGTAGTTTGTGATATCGAGAAACTTTAAGTGCAATGTTTTCAAGCACATATGATTATTGTTTCTCTTTATCACAAATTTGACAGACTCATGTTTGACCAGATGTGTGAAGAAGGGGTTCTTAGCGGCGTTGATATCATACTTTCCCGAGTTGAAGCCAAGGACTGGTAGTTCCATCATATATTCCATTAATTTCTCCTGTAATTTCTCCAACGGGTGAACTTTCACGTCTTCTTCTTCGTTCGCTTCCACAGCGTCTGCTTCGCTCGCCTAAAACATAGAGAAGGATAATAAATATAAATATTATAAAAAAAAATCGTAGTAGGTTAAATATATCTACTTTACCTCATGTCCATCCATTTCAAGCAGACATTGAACCATGTCCTCAATCATAGCATCTTCCTCGGTGCATGCTGTAGACTCGTTCAATTCGCTCAACTAAAACATAGAGAATAATAATAAGTACAAAAATTATATAAAATATGTAATAGGTCAACTATATATACATACCTCGCTGTTGGATATTCGTTCGTTGATTAGATCAATCACGTCTCCAAATCGATCCAACAATAATCCATAACTCTCTTGGCTTATTTCAACCAAATAGTCCACAAAGCGTTTGATCATATCTGCCGTGTTACCAGAGGAAACAAAACACTTGGGCTCTTCGTATCCTGGTACATTGGAGCATACTGATACACTCAATGGTATATGTTCAGCTTCCCATGTAAGTTTCGCCGTGTTTCTCAGGTGTTGTGATTGGCGTTGAAAGTAGCACTCGAAATCAAACGTTGCACGATACGGGAAATACTTTAAATCTTCAGGGATCTCGATACCTTCGTCTGCGAGTAAATCAAAGATTGTTTGTGGAAGTTTATAGACACCGCCAGGGAATACATGACGAACAGTAGCTTCGCAGGTTTTCTCGTGTCTGTTGAGAGCCCACGCATTTTTCCACAATTTATCACATTTACAACAACAATATGATTTGGAGTACAACGATAACTTTTTTATATAGCTGAAATGGCTCCCGTAGAGGTTCAAGTACATTGTATTGGTATAGGTACGGTGCGATCGCTGTATAAGTTGTGCCACAATTTTTGTCTGGTCGTTCTCCTCATCGTAAAGTTCAACAAGACGATACACGTATATATTAAGTTCAAATAATTTTTCCAAGTCCGGTAATTCCTCGAGTGTAACGCCATCAAAATCATCATCATCCTCAGCATACCGTTCAAAATAATGTTGAGTATCGCGTTCGAGATTGCTCGAGTGACATCCACGGTGCATAGCTAAACAACGGAAGAAACACAATTTGTCCTCGTAAGGTAGACCAGTATTATCATCACAATCTAACGACACGATGGCAGGATTATCCAACACACGGCGAGGTAAGCGAGTACTACGTCCAATCGGATGTTCGCGAAGCTTCGTTATATAAAACGTAGCGTTGGTAATATCCACAACGACCCACTTCGAGTTGGGTCGTTGTTGTCGAGCCCATTCGAAGATATCCAAGTTTTGCAAAGCTTCGCGTACTTGATCTAAATCCTCGAGGCTACGTATTTGGAACGGTACCTCAAATACACGATTGTTGTTGACAGAGGAGTGGTGGTATTGGAATTGTTCTGTCTCGTTGTTGAACAACACGAATCCAAACGATACGTTGAGCTTGAATACCGTAGTTTGGTCATGGAATATATGATCTACGTATTGTACAAGTTGACTCATATCCATAGAGTTCAGACGATAATTGTACCAATCCTGGACTCGGTTACCACGACTTTGACGGGTTCGAATAGCACGCCAATGTTGTCGGTGTAATTGAGAGGGGAGATTAGCTGGTGGTATAATTGGGTCTTTGGAAAATTGGTTGGGTTGGGCAGTAGGGGGGCGCAGGGGGGCGCAAACAACACTAATTAGTATGCAGGGGGCCGCAAACACTAGCATATAGGGGGGCGCAGGGGGCCGCGAACGCAACTCATCATTAACATAAACATAATTAATTTTGTATTGACGTCATAATGATATGCAAGGTGCGTTTGGGCAAGACAGTCATTAAGCTGAACTCAGCATATTACAGTATCTTACGATATCATACAGTATCTTAGGATATCATACAGTATCTTAAGATATCATACAGTATCTTAAGATATCATTTTAGGATATCATACAGTATCTTAGGATATCATACAGTATCTTAGGATATCATACAGTATCTTAGGATATCATACAGTATCTTACGATATCATACAGTATCTTAGGATATCATACAGTATCTTAAGATATCATACAGTATCTTAGGATATCATACAGTATCTTAGGATATCATACAGTATCTTAAGATATCATACAGTATCTTAAGATATCATACACCCCCTTAAAGATTTGAATAAATTTAGAATATATTATTTATAGGACGGGGAAATATTGTACAATGTACATACAACACACACAGAATTAATTTTAAAAACACATTTATTGATAATAATTTCTTTTACAGCGTTAGTAAGGTCTGCTCCTAAGAGCATATCGTTTAGGTGTCTTTTGTATCTTTAAAGATATATTTTTTTGTCTGTCTTCGGGGGATAATCTTGCAATTGCTAAATCTTAAGGTCTCCAATCTGAAATCTACCCATTATTAAATATATTTTTAACAAAGTAAATAAGGTCTGCTCTGGGTCTGCTTCTAAGAACGTATTATTCTTAAACTCCAAATCCTAAGAGTGAATCATTGAATCCTAAAATTGAATAATTGAATATCGAGCGATGTTAGCTTCATATCGAGCGAGCCAACCTCCATATAGAGCGAGCTTAGCTTCGAGCCGACCTCTAAGACGTAAGGATAGGCCCGAGCGGAGCTCTAACATATAAGGATAGGCCCGAGCCAAGCTTAGTGTATATCTCCGATGATATCCTAAGATATTGTATAATATCCTAAGATACTGTATGATATCCTAAGATACTGTATGATATCTTAAGATACTGTATGATATCCTAAGATACTGTATGATATCCTAAGATACTGTATGATATCTTAAGATACTGTATGATATCCTAAGATACTGTATGATATCGTAAGATACTGTATGATATCCTAAGATACTGTATGATATCCTAAGATACTGTATGATATCCTAAGATACTGTATGATATCCTAAAATGATATCTTAAGATACTGTATGATATCTTAAGATACTGTATGATATCCTAAGATACTGTATGATATCGTAAGATACTGTAATATGCTGAGTTCAGCTTAATGACTGTCTTGCCCAAACGCACCTTGCATATCATTATGACGTCAATACAAAATTAATTATGTTTATGTTAATGATGAGTTGCGTTCGCGGCCCCCTGCGCCCCCCTATATGCTAGTGTTTGCGGCCCCCTGCATACTAATTAGTGTTGTTTGCGCCCCCCTGCGCCCCCCTAAAAATCCGGGTCGAACGGTACCTCTACTACTACTTATATGGTGTTTCCAAGTTAAATATTCGTAAAGCGTTTGATTCGATTAACCATGAGATTCTGCTACGAAAGCTTAAATACCAATTTGGAATTCATATGGTACAGAGTTGACATGGTTTGAATCATACTTAATGAATAGGGAGCAAGTATGTTTTGTCAATGGCCACACATCATTACCAAAGAAAATAAAATGCGGAATTCCACAGGACTCAATCCTAGGGCCTTTATTGTTTTTATTATATGTCAATGACATGCCTGATTATTTAGAAAAACAACTCCGTGCCTCTATGCAGTGATACTCAAATTTCTTCTTCTTCGTCGGATGATTTTGACACACTAATTGCAAATTTAAATTCTGATTAAACAACATCCGGAATTGGCTTTCTAAAAACAAGCTCCAACATCACCCTACCAAATCAAAAGTTATTTTTATAGGATCATCATATAATTTAACTAGAAATACATTCATGCAGAATCCCCTCGCCATTATAGAACAAAACAATTATTCTCTTGAACACCCCAAAAGTTATTGTAACATGAAGTACTAAATCGATTACTGTAACCATGGTAACACGCTGTGTTGCACACTGTAATACTGTATATTTCTTTTCTTTTCTGTACAAACTGGTAAAATAGTCATAAGAATTTTACTTTTAACTGTAAAATTACCAATTGCCCAACTATATAAAGTAGGTATGTTATTTTGTGCTCTTTTAGCTTTGATTTACTGTAAAATTCAATCTTGGACGTCTCACAAAGCCTTTCGAAATTGTCATAAAACTTCAACTGTTTTTTAACAGTATTAAATTTGGAGGAAACATAAACAAAAAATAAATATTTTCATGAAAATTCTTAAAAATAATCAGGATTAACAAAAAATTACATTCTATGTTTTCGATACTTTTTTCCCGCATAATGCCTGTAAAATTCGAAAGTTTAAAAATAAGTTTGCAAACCAGTATAATTTATGTTGATCACTTCTTTTTCTATGCAACACAACATTATTACTATACAGGAATCACACCGAGGAATCAATTTTACCATTGAAAAACTGAATTTTTCAAAATTATTGATAAACCTGGTATACTTTGGTTACATCACTGGTATGCTGTACTGATTTTAGTGTTTACCTTTCACTAAATTAAGTTAGCAATATCCTACAGTATTATCACACAACATGACACACCAAATTATGGTACAATTTGATAAACCGTTGCTTATTTATCTCTGCACTGGTATTCTGTGGTACATTAGAGTTTGTTCCACAGAATGTTCAATTAAAAACAAAATTTAAGCTATGATATCTAGCCCAAAAACCCCCAGGAAGAAGTTTTTGAGATAAAATATGTTGTTTCTTTATATAACGCATTTGAATTAATACTAAAACAATTTCTAAGATTAGTCAATGTTGTATTGACCACACAGGATGAACTACGCATTTTCAAAACCGCAAACTGTAGTGCATGCCAATTGACGGCAAAACTGTAAAAACAAGTATGCAAAATAAACACTTACCCGTTTAAAACGCTTTAAAACTCGAAAACCCTGTCCTTTCTCGGCCTTTCGACTGACTTATTTTCTATTTTGACTTTAGTAAGTGAAAGTCCTCTAAAACATTTTCATTTATCTTGTTTTACTGAATTAATATGTCCCGACTCCAGAGCACAATTTTTACAAATATTTTCATATAAATGCCAAAAATAAAATGTTATTTTTAAGTTATTTTTCTGACGTATACATACAAAAACAAAATCGTTGTCTTAGCCAATCATGATGTTGCTAGTTACCAGTTTTCTCTCGGCTTGAACTTGCGCATGCGCATAACTTAAAAAAACGTCCAGTCCCGTCCATGACAAAAAAAAATGGCGGACGACTTTGCATTCCACAATGTTTTCACATACCCGGGCGTAAATATCCGAACGGAATTAGTACCCTCGCACGGCGCTTCGCGCCGGCTCGGAGAATAAGAAGGTTGGTGACAAACCTGTACTATTAAATAATGCCCCAGTTCCTCAAACTAATACATATATATGCTTAGAAGTTGACATAGATGAAAAACTTAACTGGGAAAAACACATTTAGACAATATGTAGCTAGTAAGGTGAGCGCAGGAATTGGGGCGATGAGACGCATAAAACACTATGTCCCACCTGCAACTCTACAAATGATTTACAAAGCATTGATACAGCCCTACTTTGATTACTGCTCCCCTCTATGGGATAACTGCGGTAAAGTTCTCTAGGACAAGTTGCAAAAATTTCAGTCTCGTAGCCAGCTACGATATTAGATCTGTTGATGTTTTGGAAACACTTGATACAAAACGATCGCAAAGTAAATCTATATTTATGTACAAACATTGGTGTTATGGACAACGCTTTGCTTGGATGCATGCATAAATTAACACAGACACGGATTAACGTTTGTAACAATATATATTTTAAAGTGTAACAATTCTACAAGAATAAACAGTTCTTCAACATATTGTCCGGGTTTTACAGTGTTTTCTAGTTTAGATCGTTTGACTTTGTAAACAGTTCCGTCTTCCGTAAGCACAAGTTTGCGTTTCTGTCCTTTATGCTCCACAGGCTTAACGTCCAGAACTTTAAACACTTTACGTTTCTTGTTTGCAGGCAACAGCGGTACTTTTTCGTAGTCCAGTACGCCAGCCCAGTCCCCATGTTGTACAACTTTACAGACGGCAAACTTTTTCCTGGTGGGCGATAACTTCGTTTTCGATATAACTATATTACACACACCCATTAACTGTTCCTTTTGTTCTTCCAAACTATCCCCATATATGGAGTTTCTGTAAAGCTTCTGCGAAGCTTCTGTGGAGCTTCTGTGAAGCTTCTGTGAAGCTTCTGTAAAACTTCTGTGGAGCTTCTGTGGAGCTCTCCAAAAGGAGGATAAAGGGGGTTTAACGAATACGAAAATGTATACATTTTTAGAGCAAAATATGAGTAATTAGTGACGCTTGGATGCATGCATAAACTAACACAGACAAAGATTAACGTTTTAAACAATTTATTCCTTTAGGTATAACAAATATTTACACAAATATACAGTTATTAAACATATTGTCCAGCTTTTACACTGTTTGCTATGCGAGGGTCGATGTGAGGTCGATGTGAGGTCGATGTGAGGTCGATGTGAGATCGATGTGAGGTCGATGTGAGGTCAATGTGGGGCACCGGTTCGAGTCCGGTTCGGTAGATGTAAACATTTCGGGGTTCCGCAGGGGTTCCCTCGGGGTTCTGTACGGGGATCTGTGGTGGTTCTCTCGGGGTTCTGTAGGGGTTCCCTCGGGGTTCTGTAGGGGTTCTCTCGGGGTTCTCCGGGGGTTCTGTAGGGGTTCTCTGGGGGTTCCCTCGGGGTTCCCTGGGGGTTTCCTCGGGGTTCCCTTGGGGTTCCCTCGGTTTTATTTTAATTTTTTTTTTCAAAGGCCAATCGGGCCACTCGGACAATATTTATTTCGATATGCGGACTTTTGCGGGACATATTTAACAAGTCCCGCTCGAAGGGACGCGTTGGCGACGTCTTGCGGGACATATTTAGGGCGTCCCTGGGTCCCGTTTGACAAAATGTGTAGGTCTTGCCATGGAACAGTCTTACGGGACGTCGGGACGCGTTAAGATGCGTCCCGTAGCGACGTCCCGGGGTCCCGTTTGACAAAATGTGTAGGTCTTGCCATGGAACAGTCTTACGGGACGTCGGGACGCGTTAAGATGCGTCCCGTAGCGACGTCCCGGGGTCCCGTTTGACAAAATGTGTAGGTCTTGCCATGGAACAGTCTTACGGGACGTCGGGACGCCCTAAATATGTCCCGCAAGACGTCCCCAACGCGTCCCTTCGAGTGGGAATTGTTAAATATGTCCCGCAACAAGGTCCCGTAAATGAGTATTTCTACGGGGCTTGCTAAATATGTCCCGCAAAAGCCCGCATATCGAAATAAATATTGTCCGAGTGGCCCGATTGGCCTTTGAAAAAAAAAATTAAAATAAAACCGAGGGAACCCCAAGGGAACCCCGAGGAAACCCCCAGGGAACCCCGAGGGAACCCTACAGAACCCCCAGAGAACCCCGAGAGAACCCCTACAGAACCCCCGGAGAACCCCGAGAGAACCCCTACAGAACCCCAACAGAACCCCAACAGAACCCCGAGGGATCCCCTATAGAACCCCTACAAAACCCCGAGAGAACCCCTACAGAACCCCTACAGAACCCCTGCAGAACCCCTGCAGAACCCCTGCAGAACCCCTACAGAACCCCGAAATGTTTACATCTACCGAACCGGACTCAAACCGGTGCCCCACATCGACCTCACATCGACCTCACAGAGAGTTAGTTTTATCTTTTTATTTTACTTCCTTTCCTGCCTGTTTGCCTTTTTGGCCTGTTTGGCTTGTTTGGCCAGTTTGGCTTGTTTGGCTTGTTTGGCTTGCTTGGCCATCGACCTCACATCGACCTCACATCGACCTCACATCGACCCTCGCATAGCAAACAGTGTAAAAGCTGGACAATATGTTTAATAACTGTATATTTGTGTAAATATTTGTTATACCTAAAGGAATAAATTGTTTAAAACGTTAATCTTTGTCTGTGTCAGTTTATGCATGCATCCAAGCGTCACTAATTACTCATATTTTGCTCTAAAAATGTATACATTTTCGTATTCGTTAAACCCCCTTTATCCTCCTTTTGGAGAGCTCCACAGAAGCTCCACAGACGTTTTACAGAAGCTTCACAGAAGTTTCACAGAAGCTCCACAGAAGCTTCACAGAAGCTTTACAGAAACTCCATGGGGATAGTTTGGAAGAACAAAAGGAACAGTTAATGGGTGTGTGTAAGATCGTTATATCGAAAACGAAGTTATCGCCCACCAGGAAAAAGTTTGCCGTCTGTAAAGTTGTACAACATGGGGACCGGGCTGGCGTACTGGACTACGAAAAAGTACCGCTGTTGCCTGCAAACAAGAAACGTAAAGTGTTTAAAGTTCTGGACGTTAAGCCTGTGGAGCATAAAGGACAGAAACGCAAACTTGTGCTTACGGAAGACGGAACTGTTTACAAAGTCAAACGATCTAAACTAGAAAACACTGTAAAACCCGGACAATATGTTTAATTACTGTTTATTAATATTCTTGTAAAATTGTTATACTTTAAAAAATATATTGTTACAAACGTTAATCCGTGTCTGTGTTAATTTATGCATGCATCCAAGCAAAGCGTTGTCCATAACACCATTATTTCGCTCTAAAAATGTATACATTTTCGCATTCGCCATGCCCCCTTTTTCCTCCCTTTGAGCTACAATAAATTAACGTGAGTGTGAATAAATTAAAAATACTTAAGAAATGATGACGTCATGGGTGGAGCAAGGCGCTCCACCCGCTCAACCCGACGTAGAACCCCTCTTCCCCTACTACTACCAGTTAAGAATACAATGAAAATAGACAATTTAAGATGTATTGTTTAGGAATGATACTCTATAGACAACAAAGGGTAAATATAATGCGCTTGCGCCTTGCAAGCATTTAGTTGTTTTAAATTTAGAAGTATTATTTTATAAGATAGTTCAGGTGGAATCGGGAAAGTAGGAAATCCCAGGTACAAGAGCAACTTGCAAATTTTAAATCCCCGAGCCGGCGTGAAGCTCCGTGCGAGGGTACTAATTCCGCTCGGATATTTACACCCGGGGATGTGACAACAATAGCGGAATGCAAAGTCATCCGCCATTTTTTTGGTCATGGTTTGGTTTGGACGTTTTTTTAAGTCATGCGCATGCACGAGTTCAGACCGAAAGAAAACTGGTAACTAGCAACCTCATGACTGGCTAATAATAATAATAATCTTTATTGACAGGAAACTTTCTCACCAGCGTGATTTTCAGAAAGATCCTGTATAAGGCAAATAATTTGTATTTAATATTATGTCAGAAAATTAACTGCCATTTTGCAAACTTTTTTCAAACATAGTTTTCCTGCATGTTTTGCACTCATTAATAATACTAGGAGTCAGGAGTCGGGACATAATAAATACAGACAAAAAGTCACCAAAACGAGATAGCTAAATGAAAATTATTTAGAGGACAAATCAACAGGAGGAAAAAACAGTCAAAAGACCGAAAAAGGAAAAGTTTTTCGAGAATCGAGTATTAAAGCGTTTTAAACGGGTAAGTGTCTATTTTGCATACTTGCTTTTGCCGATTTATAGTATGCAGTATGGTTTGCGAATTTGAAAATGCATAGATCATTCTGTGTGGTCAATACAACATTGATTGATCTTATAAGCGTATTTTAGTATTAATTGATTCAAATACGTTATGGAAAAAGAAACAACATATTAAATCTCAAAAACTTCATGTCAAAAGCAAGTGCGAAGTATAAAAATACTGTTCAAAAAGCAGTTGAAAATTTCGAAACGTTTTGTGAACGTCTAAGACCCGTCTAAGGTTAAATTTTACAGTAAATCAAAGCTTAAAGAGTACATAATAGCATACCTACTTTATACAGTTGGACAATTATCCTATCAATATTTTGTAGAAATTAAAATAAAAGAAATAACAGTGTTGCGTGTTACCATACAATAACTTTTGGGGAGTAAATTGTTTGGTTCGAATGGGCGAGGGGATTCTGCATGCATGTATTTCTAGCACGTGCTAGAGTATATCATTACGAAGATATTCTGGAACGAGGTTACCAATTTAGACCTATGCTCTTATTCCCTCTACCAAACCCTATAGAACAATCTAAGCGGCCAATCATATCGGTCGAACTGGATCACTAGTGTTGATATCCTGGTTAACATATTGCCGGTTTATATATATTCACGGTTATATTCGTATGGGAACCAAGCTCACCTGACTTGCCAAGATCATGGCTTTAAGATGGGATTCGGGCATTACAGGGCTCATGTCATACGAAACCTTCAATGCACAAGTATGGCAAGCTAGGGAAGAAATTATTATTTAATTATCATAGTGCACTATATATCATCTGTCAGGCTGACAATGAAAATCCACTATCCGACAAAAACGCGAAGGGAAACCTAGCGTTTCCGGGCTGTGCGCCATGCGTTTTACTCAAATTTTCCATTTATTGAGTATTGTAAAGGATACACCTATTCAAGAAGAAATGAAACTTGAAATTGCTCAACGTTACAATGAATACGTAGGTGACTTACGTCATCCATAGCATAGCACAGCACAGCATAGCATAGTTATAGAGTAGAGTTCAATCTGAATCGTTTTAAAACATCAGTTATTGCGGAGACAGATGTATAGTGCCGGAAGCTGTTTCTAATATTAATAATATACAGAATGTTTATCCACCTGACCAAAGTTTGGTGCATTGTATGACAAAAACGTTTTGTATTTATAAGTTCCTTGTACACTTGTAGGTTAGATTTCATGCATGGTGTTAAAATTAATATAATTATTTTAATTGGTTTTTTTCTGGGAAACACCACGTTTATTTATTTCGCAAACATTTTGATCTTTAAGCCAGGAACTAGATCTATTCTACTTGCAATGATATATAATTATTCATCCCCACGCAGTTACCGTAACACCGGGTTCGAAATCTTTGTGAAATAAATAAACGTGATGTTTTCCATAACAAAAGTCAGTGTACACTTCCGGATAGTACGTCAACTTGGTTAAAGAGCCTCGCTTTCATATAGAGCTCTTACTTCCGAGTCTTATCTTAATAGTTATAGGGCACCTAATTATATGGACTTTTCTTTATCTATTACATGCAACCTTATGATTTCGTAAATATGTCACTAATAACAGGTATGACGGCTTTAAAGCCCAATGCCTCAATCACGAAACGTGGCTCTAGCCAGGGCGAGGTTCCGGAACTCCCGGAAGGGTGTATCAAAGACTTTTGTCTTACGCTCATTTGTGGTCAATTTGATCATGTACTATCTATAGAATAATCGCCAAACTTCCTGGTAGTCGATAGATAACATAAATACTGTTGAAAACATGCACAAGCTTTGACATCCCGTCGTAGTTCAAAGGTATTTCATCGACAAACATGGTTGACACTTTCAGACGTCTTTTGTACGATATTAGCAAACGACTTTCTGGAGATGAAGTTGTAGATCTTATGTACCTTTGTAATGTTCCACAATCAGCGCAGACGAAAATACAAGATGGCAAGGATCTGTTTAAACATTTAGAAGAATCTGGTGTCATCAATGCACAAAGAATTCACACACTTAAAAAGGTGTTGATTCTACTACGACCAAAACGCCAGGATCTGTTGGATTTAGTCGACAGGAAATTCCCCGAAGTCGATAATCGATCGAATCGTTCGATCTCTATTTGTACAACGAATACAATAAATACCATAACCAGCGATACAAGCGGATATTCGTGCGTCGCTAATACAACGAATAGACCTTCAAGACCAAGACAAAATACATTGTCAAACGACAGTACACAATCTCAGAGGAAGTATTTCATTGTTGACTGTTACTGTATTCAATTTTACGGATGCTCCATAACGAAGACTTTCTGCTGCTGCTACGGGACAACAATCTTCCTGTTTTTTCTTCTTCTGATTTCCATGATCTTTTGGTTTTCGGGAAAGCCAAAGACTGTGTACACGTACCTCAATGCGGAAGAGTATCGAAAGGATATCGGTTTCGTCGTTGTAAGTGTGCTATTATTTTTACTCGTAGTTGTGATAATTCCATTCCTGATTCAAAAACATGGCCCAAAGATATTTTCGTGGTGTAATCGAAAACGAAATGAGCATGTTGATCGACGACGAAGTCTAAGAAATCACCGACAGTTATTACATGAAAGCCAAGCGTTAAGTCAATCGGAGCCAAGTCCACGAAATACTGCTATCGAATTGAAACCACCAGATCAGCATACAAATAACATTGAACTCTCAGTACATGATACAGAAGCCCAAACATCAGGAAACGAAAGAGTGTCTTCAAGCAATCCAGTTTAATATTACTGAACTCGTAAAAGTTCTCAATGCCAATGGCGAAACATTGCTATACACCACAGTGTAACTCCATCATGCGTCATCAACAGAGATAAAGACCCATTGTTAAGGCCATTTTCCATTGCGGTCGTTTTGCCCGCGCGGGCGAAGCGACCGATTCGAATCACGTGAATAAATTAGTCGCGCGGGCACGCCAAGAAAGTTGAATGTAGTTCAACTTTCAGGCGTGTCCGCGAGGTGTAAAGCGGACAAAAAAATCTCATGCTAGACACCTACAGCGAAAGTTGAAACATGGTCGCTCCGCCCGCGCGGGCAAAGCGGCTGTAATGGAAAATTGCCTTTATATATACCGTAAAACCTATAGACTGAAAGACGTTACCAATCAAAACACTATATTTTAGCAAGTAGGTATACAGAATGACTGTACCTTATGCAGCACATTATAAGATTTTCTTTCTTATAATGGATAATAAACGAATAGTAATTTGTCATTGCTTGCAAGCTCTTATAAATAATGGTGGTTCTTTCAAGTTAGTTGGTCATTGTTATAGCATCACGATAGTAATAGTAATAGTCTTTATTTACCATCCTTGGTGAAAAAGTACAATGGTATTACAATATATGAATTAAGCTTATGTACAATAAGAATTACAATCGTTTCCATATATAAATATTAAATATGTAAGATTAAATTTTAAAAAATTTACAATTAGAACATCGCCTATTTCTTATGCAAAAGTCGAATGGCTCTCGGTATAAAAGACTGTTTGTGCCTCTCAGTTTGTGACAGAGGAATTCTAAAATTCCTGCAATTTATTTTCGATTTAAGATTATGATTATGAACCAGTATATTATCAGTAATAAGTTGGTTGGGGTCACCATTATCCTGAATTCTCATAAATTCTTTCTGAGTTTGCTTATCACGTCTCTGTGCAAGTGATTCCAAGGTGTGTTTAGGAAGACCAATTACGCTCATACAACGATCCTGTACTCGTTGGAGTTCATCTTCAAGATACCGAGGTAATCCACCCCAAATTGGACTTGCATATTCAAGCAAAGGTCGGATATTTGTTGTATAGATGCAGAGACCAATCTCGGACGGCAGGTTAGCCTTTCTACACGTTCTTAATTGGTAAATCCTCTTGCTTGCCTTGCCAATAATACTTGATACATGGGTATTCCATTTTAGATCGTTCTGCAAATAGGTACCCAGGAGTTTAAAATAATTTACCCTTTCTATTTCAGTATCACCCACACACAGCGGGGGTGGAATTGGACCTGATTTCTTAAAAGTTATCCACATATCCTTAGTTTTTTCCCCATTAATTTCCATTTTATTCCTCTGTGCCCAGATTTCCATTGCATTTATAGCACTCTGGATAGAGCTACTAGACCCTGTAGGAACCGACTGATAACGTGTACAATCATCAGCGTACTTACACGTTTCAGGAATTACATTCTGATCAGCATAGTCTTCTATGTCATTTACATACACGTTAAACAATGTTGGAGAAACTACGCCGCCTTGGGGCACCCCAGCAGGAATATGGCTTATTGTAGATAGTACTCCAGGAAGCTTCACTTGCAGAGTTCTATTTGTAAGGTAACTTTGTATCCACAACCAAAAACTTTTACGAACCCCCATAGCAGCAAGTTTAGCCAGTAATATAGCATGGTCAACGAGATCGAATGCTTTGCGTAAATCCACAAAAACAACGTGAACTCCGTCATTTAATGTATTTGAATCGGTGGCGTCGTAAAGATATTGGGTGAAATTGGCAAGTGCTGTGACCGTTGATTTACCTTGGGTAAAGGCATATTGCGTATTATTTATCTTTAAATCTACCTTGTTAAGACCGAGTTGAATTTTCTCTAGCACTTTCGCGATTTGCGGTAACACAGATATTTGTCTAAAATCATTCTTCACATCTTCGGGGTTTTCACTTTCGGGACTGGACTTATTAAGGCGTGTTTGTATTCTGTCGGATACTTGCATTGTAGAATACTGGCACAGATAATATCATGGATTACAGGTGCCAGTTCTTCACAGAAACGATGTAAGAGCCACGCCGGCACACCATCTGACCCAGTAGCTTTTTTTGTATTAAGGTGCTTTAACGCAGCTTTTACCTGTCCAATATTCGGAGTAGGTGGTGGGTGATCCTCCAGATCATCTGCTAAATCACTTACTAACAATGAATTTGACTCACGATTCTCCCAAGGGGCAGTAAAAGCCTCAAGAAGCTCGTTGGCCACTCTTATTAATTCAGTTTTATTTGGCGCCGTGGGAGTTGCTTTATGTTCCCTGGCACCAGCCAGGGCATAAATACTCTTATACCATTTACTCGAATTTGTGTAGCGGAGTTTCTGTGCTTTATCTTTATAAAATTTATGTTTGGCTTTAGCAATCAAATCAACTACTTTGGTGTGTAGCTTTTGGTACTTCGCCATATCATTCTTCACATATGCTTTTTGTTTAGCTCGTATTTGCTTTTTGATATATGGAGTCATCCATTCTTTATCATTCGGGTGCATGCGCACTGATCTCAACGGAGTGTAAGTATCAAGTAGATTCGTAATTATATTGTTAAAACCCAACACTTTTGCGTCAACATCATGCAGATTAAAAACCAAGTCCCAATTTACCAAGTTTAATTTTAGTCCAAGAGTTCTCAAATTTTCTGGGTTGAAATCTCTAACTTGTCTTGTAAACGCTTTGGTATATTTTTTTGCCTTCGGTGGTGTTGGTAATAAGCACTGGTGGTCAGAACGTCCCAATGGGGGAAGATGTTGCACTTTGTCATAATTTTGAGACAAATTGGTAAGGATTTGATCTAGTATGTTACTACCACGAGTAGGAGCCCTAACCATCTTACGAAGATTGAATCTTTGACAAATTTCATGAGGGTTAAGATATAGAATGAAGGATTAATTGACCAACAAAATTGTATGAAATATTTCATTAAATTTAAATTATACAGCTTTTATCCTTAAGAAGAATGTTGATGGCAAATAGACCACTTTCATAATTCAGATGAGTTTAAATATTCTTTTATGTGCACTTTTAAAATAAGCCTCATTGACCTCGTTCAGGTTAATAAATTCTATTCAATTTCAGTCACAGAAACGAGGCTGGTAAGGCTTATTAAGATGCACATAAAATAATATTTAAACTCATCTGAATTATGAAAGTGGTTTATTGAAGTACTTTTCAAGTGATTGTTCTTTCTATCACCGCGTCAGATATGGAGGTTAGGCTGATAGGCTCAGTCGCATTGTAGAGTGCTTCCAGTTAATCGATTCTACCAAATATCGTAGGCAATTCCTGGTAATGTTATGTTCTCCTCTTACAGTTAAGTAAAACTGGACCAATAAGAATACTCTTACTGGACCTCGAGAGAGTTTTTTAGACAGAACTGAAAGAATCATCGAAAATGACAGTTTAAATATTTAGTTTATTTTGGTTTTAGCATGACTTATCTAACACAAATTCTACTCTTTCACTAAGGTAATTATAATAACACACATGACAATGGTATCGAAAAGGATAACCAATCCAAGTTCTGCCCTCGGATCTGCCCCTGGTGCAAACGTCTCTCAGAATGCAGCAAATAGCATAATTTCGCGGGATTAGTAAATAGATCATTGGGGGGACATTATCATGCTCATGAATGATTGTTTTCTCTTGGGAACGTAAAACCTCTGTGAACCTACGAACACCATTACATTTTCAGCTTTGCATTTGCATATATGCATGACTACAATTTATATGCAGAGTACTAAATATTATTTATTTTGAAACACATTTCTAACATTTCGTTCACTAAAAGCACTAATATTTGGCACATATCTGAAATTTGACTTAAATTTGGCCTTTCTCCTAATCCGGCTTGTAAAAGGAAAGTCACTCGAAAAGACGCTCAGCGCATATTTTGACAACATGCCGTGATTCATACCAACTATGTTCGTCCGAAAGTAAAGACAAAACTTAAACTTCCCACACAATCCCTGTACGAATTTTTTCTTTGAACTTTCTCTGTACGAATTTTTTTTCTTGTTTCAAGACCTGCAGGTCTGCAAATGTGCAACCCCCCTCAAAAATCTAATGGTCACTCCTTGGGGTCATGATGCTTTTGTATTTGTCTACAAACGTAACTTGTATATACTAGATTCCTTTCCATTCTATGGAAAAGGAACTTTGAAGAAAATGACATTAGTGCATGCATAGTCCCTATAACACAGTGTCTGGAAACGCATCTAAACCTTTTTTATATGTTTTTGTTCATGTTTGTGCACTTTCACACTCAGTAAACACATTGTTCTCTTAGCATAATGAAGGAAGCAGCCAATAAAATCCGCACAGCTGCATATTAACATTTGTAAAACAAAGAAAACGTGCACTCTCAGTACACCCTCAACATCAATCCACGCACATGGCTATAAACTTTCAAGTTTGGCGCGTTTCCAGACACTATTATAGGGACTATGGTTGAATGAAGAAAACGAAATGATATTCAGTAATGCCTTCATTTTATGTACATAATGCAAAGAATCATCTATCCATTCAATAATATAGACACGTTGGTGACTTGTATATATTCCCTGTTTTTTTTGTGGGTTTTTTTATTATTCGCCCATTTATTACACAAAAATACTAACTATATATATACAAAATTATTATCTAGGGCTAGGAGTCTACTAGAAACCTTTACAGGCTTTTAAATGAAGATTCATAATTGGGCATGTGCAGTCATATTTCACCTATTTCGATTCCGCCAGGGAAATGAAGGACTCTATACTTCTTTCAACCTTTATTATTAACATAGAAGGCGGGTTTAGATGGTGGATATTTCGAGGGAAATAATATATACAATATTTTAGACGTGAACGGCAACGGCTGCGAAAAATGCAACTCTAAGTGCTCCGATAGGAATCGAATCTGCTACCCTGCGATTCCGGTGCAGCGCTCTGACCACTGAGCTACAGAGTCCAGTTGCCAAGCGTTAACCGCAAGTTCGTGTATATATATAGATGCGGGTACTGCGGGTTGGGATAAGGTAAACTACAAGATGTTTTTTTCTGCATCTCACTCGATTGAAATTAAGGTAGAAGGTTTAGATGGTGGATATTTCGAGTGAAAAAATATATACAATATTTTAGAACTGAAACGGGAACGGCTGCGAAAAATGCAACTCTAACGCCCGTATTCTAAAAGCGTACTCACACTCACACTTGAGTGGCATTTCAGTGAGAAGCACTGAAGTGGGGTTGAAGTGCGAGTTTGATTGGAGTTTGAGTGTAACTGTTTTCGTTGAGAGGGCGCACTCATTTGTTAAGCAAAGTGGTTAATTTGCATTCAAAGAGCGTACTCAAGTGTGACTGACTGGAGTGCAGTATTGTGAACAATCATAAGTGCATGTTAATAAGAGTGTGATCTGTCTTGGCTGAGAAGTTCCAAAGACAACGTGCAAGATGTCACAAAACAGGCAGTACTTTTCTCAACTAGAAAAGTCACTACTGACAGAGTTAGTAGCAAAGCACAAGGCTGTCCTGGAATGTAAAAGAAATGATTTCAGGACAATATCGCAGAAAAACGCGTTGTGGGAAACGTTATCGCACGAATTCAATTCGCAGTCCGGTGTAACTAAACGGGATGCTAGACAACTTAAGAAATGTTGGGAAAATTTGAAGGCCCGTGCCAAAAAGGTCCTTGCTAAAGCAAAACGAGCCACTAAATTAACTGGTGGTGGTGTACCCACATCACCGGGAGACGAACAATCATCGGCTATTGCTTCAATAATCCCTGCTCAAATAGACAGCCTACAAAACCCGTTTGACGACGATAACTTCGAATCAGGTAAGGATATGCTCTGAATCATGAAAGAGTTGTTAAAGTTTAATATTATAAAAGAATACACAATAGTGTCTTAGTGCATGTCGTATTTCATTTCTCATTAATTTAATAGAAAACGATGAAAACGACATTCAGCAAATTACAACTTCTACATTAACTCCAAATCAGCAGCTAGACCCGTCGACTGTTGTCGAGGGTGCATTGTCGTTACCATCGACCACAAGGTCGACACAATCTAATTACATAATAATGTAGGTGTGGTAGATAATACGTGACAACTCAATTTGTCAAACATACACAGTAGAATATACAGTGTACTGGAAATATTGTTTTGAAACCTTTATCAACTATATTAGACCAGTGGTTTACGTGAAATGTTGTATTATCAAGGCGGCGCGCACAGCAACACCCAATCGTCCTTCATTGCCTTCAACATCTGGCATGTCGTCACCTTCCTCCGGAATATAATCAGGTTCATCAAACGGATCATTTCTCTTTCGTAAAAAATTGTACAAAATAGCTGTCGCAACAATAATAGTCAGTGTCGTTTCCAGTTTTGTACGCAGACACATAGACAAGCATGGAAATAATCTCTTTAATACTCCAAATGTTCTTTCGACCGTATTTCTGGTTCGTATTTGAGACACATTATAGCTTCGTTCTGGCCGTGTTCGGGGATTCAACAGTGGTGTCATGAGATAAGGCCGACATGGATACCCACTGTCGCCCAGTAAAACGCCATCGATGTCGCCACGTTCAAATTTTGCACATAAGCGACTGTTGTCAAAAATTCTTGCATCGTGTACGCTTCCTGGCCAACGTGCGACAATGTTTACAATTTCCAAATTTGCGCCGCAAACAACTTGGACATTGATGGAAAAATACCCTTTTCTATTCCGATATAGCTCTGCATTCTGGCCCCCTGGAGATGAGATTTTAACGTGGCTACAGTCTATTGCCCCAACCACATTGGGAAATCCACAAATGCGCCAGAAATTAAGCTTGCTTTGTTGTATCATATTCTCATCTGGAAATTTTATGTAATTATTCTTTAGTCGAGCAATAGCTTCCGACACTCGTTTTATAATGCGACTTGCTGATGGCTGCGATATTTCACATAAGTCTCCACATGCTAACTGAAACGTACCAGTAGCATAAAATCGGAGAGTTATCAGCAGTTGGATATCAGCGGGAATCGGTCGTCCCCTGTCGTTATGTGCCTGTATATCTGCTCTGATCATGGCCAGGAACTCCTGAAAGGCATCCTTTGTTAACCTATATCTGCTCCTAAATTGTTCGTCGTCGTACTGCTCTACATTGAAATTATATTCTCTCCGTCTATTTCTGTTATTGAATATCATATTATCAACAGCATTCAGTCTATTTAGCAATCTTTCGGCCATATTTACATGCAGTAAAAAATTGTGAGTGCAGGTCAAGGGACGTATACCTCTCACTCACACTTCACTCAAAATCTGACCTTCACTTCAGTGTGAGTGGTGTCTTTGAATAGTTGGAGTGTGAGTGTAGCATTATACTCAGTGAGTGTGAGTGGACACTCATTGAGTGGTGAGTTGCACTAATTGAGAATGAGCGTCCACTCATTGAGTGTGAGTGTGAGTGAGCTTTTAGAATACGGGCGTAAGTCCTCCTGCGAATCTGCGATTTCGGTGCAGCGCTCTGACCACTGAGCTACAGAGTCCAGTTGCCAAGCGTTATCGATCCGCAAGTTCATCTAAACCTTCTACCTTAATTTAAATCGAGTGAGATGCAGAAAAAAACACACACAAAAAAAATCTCGTAGTTTATTATTAACACATTAACAAAGGAAACTTTTCTGTTTCCTTTTTACACTTTTTACAAAATACAATAAAACATTAATTTATTGTTGCTATAGGTTCATGCCGACCCTTAAGTATAGTGGTTCGTTTGAAGTTATATCATGGACTTATTATAGTGAATTTGAAACATCTCAAAATATAACGTTAAAAACTTGTCGCGCGCCTCGTTTCCAAGTTCCAACACATTTTCGTTGTTTCAAAACACTCCTTCCCGTGTTTGATATATTACGTAAAGTGTTATACTAAAACTGCAGGGTGCATTTACATTATATATATATATTTTTTCGTTTTAGGAATGCCCGTTTCGCATGCTAAATTTTTCCAAGAGCTTGAGGAGCATGACAAAGCGACTGCCTAGTGACAAGAAGCTGCACAAAATTGAAAAACTGTTGAAGAAGCTGTTGGGTTAAAGAAAACTTTATTCTCTCTTAATGGCAATTAGATTTATTTTTACGATTTTTGAGATGAATTTAAATTTAAATGAAACAAATATGGTCAAAGTAACGAACAATTAAAAATGTAATTCATTAACAAAATTACAGAACGCATGCATCATTTAATATTTACTATTATTTATTAGTAGAATCATACTAGTATACTATTGCAAATGCTGTTATTTGATTGGCTACGCTACTCGCTATCTAATTGTCGATAGATAGCGAGTAGCGAAACAGCCATCTCCTCGGCGCGATTTTTAACGAATTTATTTCAATAAATTATGAAAAACGTTTTGAAATACTGTTTTCTTGCTGGTTTCTACTAAAACAATTAGATTATTCGCTCTCGATTTCTATGAGATGATAGTTCATTCGGGCTTCGCCCTCATCAACTATCACCTCATAGAAATCTTGAGCTCATAATCTAATTGTTAAGTATAAGAGGTAGTCGCTTGGTAATAGGCCTTTTGCAGGATGCTACAAATAATTGAAAACAACGAGTGACTGGGACGCATGGAGAACAGTGGGATTTCCAAAACAATGAAAAGACAATGGAGCAATTACGCCTACTGAATCCCGCTATTGTTATGCTAAATTACCTGCAAAAGGCATATTATATTGAAACAATTCAATATCAACCGTGCTGTGAAATGAAAATTCTGCACAAGAGTATTTTGTTGTAAAATTAGAGGATTGAGTGGCTGTGTTCAATCACGGATTAATGTACAGACAGTACATGTAGCTAAGCTACAAACGAACCAATACACATATATAACAAACAAGATGAAATATTTAGAGTCAAAACACTAACATATATTGTATTTTAAACTGAAAAGATGATATACAACGATTAAAATACTAACTGAAGATATTTTTAACAAAATGTCCATGTGAAATTCTAACATAATGAAGGGTTCTTGCAATCGACCTTGATTAAATTCCATACTGTGCACTTTCCATATTGTACACTTTTTTGCTTTGACTATTCTTTTTAGTTAATTAGGCCTATTGCCTAATGGAGTTTGGCGCAATGCATGCCGGTAGAGTGGTATCAAATTCACTTCTTCGAGAAATTTTGTTGTCATGGCGGCAATTTAGCGGTTCATTATTCACATGCTCACCACACCACACATATAGATATTATAGATTAGTACAGTCTGCAGTAGTTCGTTTGGAAAATTATTTGTCAAATTCCTTTAACATGTATAAGTTGTATAATAATTAAGTTTGTATAATCTTTCATTTTAATACATGTAACAGTATGCTTTCTACAATATATCTTACCAATATTTTTCATTAACAATGATATATTTTCGCGTACTAAAATCAGTATAAATCTTTAATAGAATAATATTACTACCAGTAAATGTTGAATGTTGATTAACAGTCAATACAGTTTCTAAAACGTTTTTATGCATAAGACAGTAAAACAGTTCTCAACAATTATGTAAGTCCAGTCAATTCCAACTATGACCATTTACCAGGAGAAACCTGTGGGGATTTGACTTTTAGAAAGTATTTTATCAAATTCCTGATCATAGCACAAATAGAAACCATAGTCTAACTGGTAATGTGGTGCCAGAGCCAGTAAAAAATATATAATGTAAAATGCCCCACTTTCTGGGCTTTGTAAATTCTCAGATTTTCATATTATATAGTAGGCATTGTTCCAAACTTTGAACAGTCATGGCTGTGGTTATATTAAAATTTAAAAATTGCCTTCTAAAATAGCTATCCGTAATCAAGTAATACCCAGCAGGGCCAATACTTAATTAACATTCACATCAATTTACCTATATGGAACTAAATTTGTGTCAAATCCTCAGTTTGCACCTGTGGGGCAGGATGATTGTAGTTGCATATGACTCGTACATTAACAATATAATATAGAGAGAGGATATGAAATAATCATACTGAAAAGACAGTATGTGGAGTATACATATGCAGTTAAATATGCATATAGTATTACTGGTTGTTAAATAGTATTAATTTCGTTAATTGATGCCTTTGGCTAGGCTTTCCAAAATTCACGACCATTTCAGTGTAATTTTTTCCATAAGTGGGTAATCTCATGGTCAAGTATGAATCAGCGACACACTTCAATAACCATAGTCGATGGTCTTCTTCAATCAATGGTTGATTTGTGGATTCTTCATGTTGGGGGGGAAGTAAATTGGTTGCAACTTGCCCAAAGTGGTTACATAATGCCAGGATCATCTTTGTTTTCAAATTCCTCGTGTTACTGACTTTGCCAGAGGCTGGGTTTGTAACATGCAGCTTAAATATGTGCTCGGCATATTTGACGACGTCCACCACAAACTTTGATGGTATTTTAAAGTTTCCATTGTTTAGGAAATGAAGGAATGATGGTTTGGATTCATATATTGGTTTCACAAAATAGTTGTGTTCTAATCGAGTTGGTGGCTTTGGTGATGATCCAGTTAAGTTGGTAACACAGAACGGACATTTGACTTTCTTCATGAGCTTTGCAACAATAAAACCACTGATGTACTCCAAGATGTTCTGGACAAATTCTGAATGTGGGTTGGACTTTAGTAGGTTGCTTACAGTAGCGTAGCTAGCGGAAAATTATTGGTCATGCTATATACTACGTTAAGGTTGCAGATCACGAGGCGCCACCATGGTTGGCGCCGAGCGAGAAAATTGAAAATTAGACCTTCTAGAACGTCGGAAATGACCATTTCAGAGGCTGATCTATTTGATATTTTTACAACCAGTTTGGTCAATTTCGAGTCTCTGAAACGGTACTTCATGCTTTCTGCGCGATGGAACTAATGACATTTCATTATAATTCCGCGTAAAGTCCGTAAAAAGCAGGAAAACAAGCTAAGAAACACAGTTGCAAATACATCATTTTTATTTCAACATGAGTAGGATAACTAAGTACAGTATATTACAAACATTCAAACAATGAAACAACTTAAACAAACAGGTTTTTATAACTTAAACGTATACTGCCGGAAAGAACATACTAAAATTAGTAAAATTGCAAAGTTTGGTTGCGAAATGTTGTAAAATGCGGAAAATATAGCCTCACAAAGTTTGCAAATTTTGTATACTTTTGTATTACGTGCGGAAATTCCTACCACATTTGGGCCGAAATGATCGTCTAAATTGCCTGACTGAATCATTCTGATTTGTGCAAGGTTTGACCTATTAAATAGGCTACTGTAGGCATATAAATATGTTTTTATTCCTATTTTACAATGGACTTTTAAATTTACAAATTATATGCACTTATAATTAACAGCTATGGCTTAACAATAATATAACTACGATTTTTCAATAAACAGCGTCTTAACTGAGACAGGGTCTCAGTTCAGGGAAACAGCGTCTAAAATGAGACAGGGTCTCGGAGACAGGGTCTCAGAGACAGGGTCTCGGAGACAGGGTCTCAGAGACAGGGTCTCGGAGACAGGGTCTCGGAGACAGGGTCTCGGAGACAGGGTCTCGGAGACAGGGTCTCGGAGACAGGGTCTCAGAGACAGGGTCTCGGAGACAGGGTCTCGGAGACAGGGTCTCGGAGACAGGGTCTCGGAGACAGGGTCTCGGAGACAGGGTCTCAGAGACAGGGTCTGAGACAGGGTCTCGGAGACAGGGTCTCGGAGACAGGGTCTCGGAGACAGGGTCTCGGAGACAGGGTCTCAGAGACAGGGTCTCAGAGACAGGGTCTCAGAGACAGGGTCTCAGAGACAGGGTCTCAGAGACAGGGTCTCAGAGACAGGGTCTCAGAGACAGGGTCTCAGAGACAGGGTCTCAGAGACAGGGTCTCAGAGACAGGGTCTCAGAGACAGGGTCTCAGAGACAGGGTCTCAGAGACAGGGTCTCAGAGACAGGGTCTCAGAGACAGGGTCTCAGAGACAGGGTCTCAGTTCTGCGCGCACTAAGACAAATATTCGAATGGCAATGAGTTGTGCTTTACATGTAGGTGACTCGCATATCCAGCAAAGTAAGAACAGAATGATGGAACAACGCGTTCGTTTTATAGCTTTCCAAATGCAAAATTATTTTGCGCACATGTATATATTTTTAACGCATTTATACACTACAAAAATATGCAAATTTCCTTGCGTGGCAGTGTCAAATTACTCATCGCAGTAAACATGGGTTTCATGTGGGAATTCCATGTGGAAGAACAATACATGGAAAATATTGATATTTTGAAATAGATGTTACAAAATTTGATGTCTTTTTAATGTTTCGTGATATATTTAGCTTGTCTCATCCTGCAAACTATGCTAGGGTATGCATCTACTGACAGCGCGCAAGCCACTGGGTCAATGCCAAATAATTAATCACCGTCTACTGAATATAATTTGTGTTGCATGTTTGTTTCAAGAAGCTAAAGCATAATAACAGTCCCCGCAGCATTCCCTACCTTGCATGTACCCTAGTAATAGAATGTAAAATCACTTACCTTGACCAACTGAACGAACGTTCGGTGTATAAAAATATTCGTGCAATCACAGTTGTGCAATCAAGCGTACGGAAAGAATTCTCGAAGGCTCAAGTCATGCTTTCGATAATGAGCATGACTAGATGTTGTGAAACTGCGCGTTTGAGCATGCTCAGATACTGTTATCCAATCAGATTGCGAGTATTTCTACTATAAAATATATTACTTGGTCATGCTGAATTCGGAGAGCATGACTAGACGCGAAATGCGTGGAATATAAGCTTTACACGCAAAATTCACACGCATTGGCCATGTTTGTTGCTAGGTAACCTACGAAATGAGCAAAATACTGCATAAAATGACGTAATTTCGCGAAAATATCGCAAAAGATTGCCAAAAAATGCGAGAATATCGTCAAATAAAATGGTTGAAAGTTTTTGGAAACTAGTTAACCAAACGATTTGAATTTGAAATTTTGAGGAAAGGAATTCTTTATTTTTGGGAAAATTTTTGGTCATGCTGGGCATGACCAGCATGACCTCTAGCTACGCTACTGGTTGCTTATCATTCCACTGACTCTGTCTGTGTGTTGTTGTTCATCATCTTAAGGACCAGAGGAATCCTCGACTAATGGAGCTGCATGCTTTCTTGATCGGAAGATAGGAATGACCACAGTGTCATTGAAAACTTGACAATTAGCATTAGCCGATGCAGTGACAGCATTTCCAAGAAGCATCCTTTGGAGTGCATACTTGAGCTGGAGACTGTTTGGATTATTGTTCCAACCACCTTTCGCCCTTATACACGAGAACAGGAGCTCAATATGGTCTTGGGAATACTTGTATGTTAACACATATTTAAAAGGATCTTCTGGCAAGGTTAGCATTTGCTTCACCATTTCAAGAGTAGACTTGATACTTATCACAAATCCAAGGACAAATGTTCTACGAGGATGCTTAATTATGGGTATTCCTTCATAAGACTTGAGACTAAGCAAATACTTCGCTGTTGATTGCAGTGTTGCTTGCCATCCACTCATGTCTGATAATTTCAGGGGTTTCTTGAAGGCTTTGCCATGGGGATTTCTTGAATTCAGCAAATCAAAAAGCCTGTCGATGGTTCTGATGAATGTAACTGTGGCTTCACTGCTTTGGAACTCGGGCTGTTTCTGAACAATGTTCATGAAATCAATTGCATCTGCCACTGAGCCACTGAGTGTTTGGGCTGCCAAACTCACATTCATTTTGTGCTTTTCGAACTGCACATGGTTGTTAGACAACTTATTACCAAGCTTCAGACCTTCTTGCTCTTGGACCAAATGAAGAGTGTCGAGAAATTTCCATTGTATTTGATCACCATCACTTGAGCAGATTGTGCCAAGAAATGATTTCTCGCCAATTTCAGCATATGGCAGGCATCTAAGATGACGAACACATCTTCACCGGTTACAGGATGTTGGAACTTTGTCAAGATGGAATCGTAGGTGTCACCAAAACTACATCCAAGTTTCTTAAACGTACTGATGTTGGTTGTAGTCCCATCTGATGTGACACACCACACTTTCAGACCAGCAGCACTTGCCTTTGCCAATGCCATGCTGATTAATGCTGCCTGGACAGTTGCAGAGGCTTTATCCGTTAAGAAGTACCCGATCGGTTGCTTCCAATGGCTTCTTAATCCTACTAATAAGAACACAAGGGCTTCGGATGCAATGATTTCGGGTGCTTCTAATGGGCCATAATCGACAAAACCACTATATTTATTGTTGACTTTAATTCAGCGTCGGCCACGGATTGAGGGTTGTTTCGCGTGTGCCTAAAAGATATAAACAAAATCTCGACGTTTCGAGCTAAAGCCCTTCGTCCAGGGCCTTTTTTAAGAAATCATCAGTGGGGGGGCATCATCGAAAGGGGACGTAACAAGTAGGTGGTGTATTATATGTGTCTGAAGGCGAAGGGGGGTCTGGGGGTCCTCCCCCAGAAAATTTTTGTATCCTTGAGTCTCTGTGGCTTGATTTCCTGCGTTTTCAGAGATAATTTTTGATATATCCCATCTAAACGGGCCAGGTTTTGTTGTGAGAATACAATAACTTTCCTCTAAACTCAGTTTTTTTCCATTTTTGGCTTATACTTTGGACAAAAGGGACCTTCACTGGGGGGGGCAAAAATAGCTTACTGGGGGGGCAAACATGGGGGCTGGGGGGGCTTTTGCCCCTCCAGTACATTAGTTAAAAAAGGCCCTGCCTTCGTCAGGAGAAATTACTAATTTCAAGCAACAATCTTTCTTTTCTGCATTCAACTTTGCTTCTTCCTCCAAAATCAACCGCACTAGGTCAACTTCGTTCACTGCTTTCAACCGCTCACGAACAGCATGGAGGTTTCTTTTCTCCTCTTCGAACTTCGACATCACATTATCGAAGTCGAACATCCCCGACGTTCTCTTTTTCTTCGACTGCGCCATGATTTTAAAACGGTTTTAAAATGCAACAGATTTCGTGCCAAACAAGGCCTCGAAGAAATTTGAATAACATGTGCGTGCGGCCGCGTTTGCATATATCTATTGGAGATTGGGCACGGGTAATTAATTGGGCACGAAGGCACGGCGTGCTTGGCAAATTTCTTTAAAACTGTCGGTGTATTTTAGGCATCATTTGTCTTTTCTACGCAACTTCTGATGCAACAATTTAATTTTCTTATCTCTCTTTGCAATTTCTTCATCTTTCTCAACCAGAACATCTGTTATAAGATCTTCACAACTGAATTTTGCCTTTTTACTGGGTACAACCACTGACCTATAATAAATGGACTGAGCGCGCAATCTATTTTATCAGGAGCTCGGTGTCCTCACCACTGCTCACGTCATATAGGTCTTTGCTCTCATGCGTAAATTCGCTGACTTACAAATGCGTTGATAAACTGCTCGGTTCTATATATGTGTCAAACTCAAAAAAATTGTTAATTTTGTGTTTTTGAGGCGAGAAATTGCTGCGAAATCATTGTAGAAAGTAAGTCAGTTTATACTAAATGTGATCTTTATGAAATTGGCGGGCTGTCAAGTATGTTTTCAACTCCCAGTTAAAGCCGTATACATGTTTAGAAAATAGCCGTAGAAAACTCCACAAAAACAGCTTTTACTCAGTATAATACCAGGAAAGATTGTCGGCAAAAAATGTTCATGTCAACAGAAGGTTAATACTTACATAACACGACAAATTTTATGGAAAAACTATAGCATAAATACCAGCAATCATCGATGGCCCGAAGCTCTTGTTGTGGTCGTGTATAAAAACATACCGAAGCCATCATTTTATTTAAAATTAAAATGTTTGTTTTCAAACTTAACTTGCAACAGGAAAATATACTCCTATTTTGGAAAAGGGTTTTCTCAACTCGAAGGTAGTAAATATTTAACAAAAACAGCAAAGTTTGTAAAAACAACAACACAGAATTGAAAAAAAATTAAAAACAAACTTCGTTAAAATTCAAAATCACAAATTCGCCCGCGAGCACAAATAACATTAGGAAAATATCGGTATGCGGTAATTTTCATCGATGCGAGGACCTATATGACGTCAGCAACGGTGAGGACACTTTTTGACCTCGAGCACTCCATTTAGTATAGGTCAGTGGGTACAACAGGAAAATTGACACTACTGGTAGATATGGTAGATATAACTGCTAAACCTTCGTCCTCAGATGATCTTGCCATAGCTGTGATTGGAAATTGTGAAGCTGGGAATGGTGTGGATTCAACAGTCTCAGATATGGTAACATCGTTGGTTGCATCATGGATTGGATCAATGAGATGTTGAGAATGGAGTAAATCTGAGGAACCATCAAGAAGAGTATTTACTAGGAAAGTGAGATCTTGCTTGGGATGTGTTGTGGTTGCATCTGCTGGGAATGGTGTGGATTCAACAATCTCAGATATGATAACATCGTTGGTTGCATCATGGATTGGATCAGTGAGATGTTGAGAATGGAGTAAATCCGAGGAACCATCAAGAAGAGTATTTGCTAGTAAAGTGAGATCTTGCTTGGGATGTGTTGTGGTTGCATCTGCTGGGAATGGTGTTATTATAATGCTGTTGGATATTGTTGTCCCTTGGAAAGTTTGCTGTTGATTTACACGATATTCAACTGCAGTTTGAGATTCGTGGAAAACTGAGGGAATGGCGTTAAATTTTAGCCGTTTACTTGTGTTGTGTTGTTGCTGATATACAGTTGTGAAATCAGTCTCTAAAAAATGTTTGCTGCAAATGTGGCTAAACTGACTGGCTCTCCATTTCTTTCCTTGACGATCATATTTTTTAAAAGAATTTTCCCATTTTGCTAGTACTTCAGAATTCTTTAATGGAAACCTGTAAATGTTTATAAATACTGTTAAGATAGTATAAAAAGATGATATTTATCCAAATTGAAAACAAAAAATGATGCAAAAATTCCTGTTAACATTTTTATATAGTTGTTTCAAAAACAGTCATCATGGTAATGGTTAACAATTAGAAATGATGGGGGCATATAGTTCCCAATAATAAAATTGGGGAACAGACCCAATTCGCTTGCTTGCCCCCAGTTGTTTCTATTTTATTATGTTTTATTGTTAAGTAATAAAATTATTATAGATTAGAAGATATAATAGTATTAGTTCAGTGACAAAACTGCCTCCATTCTTACACTGATCTCAATATTAACATCACCAGTGAACTATTACAGTATTACCATAAACCTCCAAATATAATTGGAATGTCCTGAGCGTTAGTGAACATGATGGGCTTATACACGGCTCGGGGGGGGCTTATATTCGGAGGTTTACGGTATATCATCTAATCAAATACTTTACAATAAAATATGATAAACATGACAGTCACATTTACTGTGACAGATCTGGTAGAGTTTCAATCAAAGGTACTACCTACTTGTTTTACCTACCCTTAAACTAAAGTATGTGAAATAGCATTTTAGAACCATTAAAATTTAATTCCTCTCCCCCAGAAGTTTCTTCTGCCTTCAGCACTTGACTCAGTCCACCCCCATTACTACACTTCTGTATAATATTTGCTTGTGTAATTTGTTCCAGAAGATGAAGAGAAACAGGGCTTTAATTAATAGAATTTTTCAGGGCAAAAACATTCCCGGCACCCTATGATGTCATAAAATGTTTCCCAGAGGCCCTATGGCATCATAATTGTAAAGCGGGAGAAGCAATGTTTTACAATATATTTCGCTTCAGGGACCGCAGAGCAATTTTTTTATTGGAGGGGCTGGCAAACACGAAAGGTGTGAACCTTCTAGGGGGGTTTGGGGTCATGCTCCCCCAAGAAATTTGAAATCTAAAGCCTCTCAGAGCCCCAGGAATTGCATTCAAGCTGATGCAGCTAGGATTTATATTCTCGGTTAAGCAATCTTGTATCAAGAAATTGTAAGGGCCTTTGTTGCTTTGGGAGCCCAGCCTCGTACCCAGGCGCTTTTAAGGAAAAGAATAAAAATCGCGTTCAGCTAGTTTATAGAGATCAGTGGCTAAGCTGAGCGAGCGCGCGCGGGTGCATGGGGAGGTCGCGACGAAGGAAGCGCCTGGCAGAAAATGTATTAAAGATGGCGGCAGTGATTTTTAATATCAATGAATGCAAATGAGAAAATATTGCAATTGTCGTCGCAAACTGAAAGATTTATACACAATGTTGTATGTTCAGGAAATATTTTGTGTCCAAATGATGAATGCACTGCGAAGAGTTTTTTCTGGAAAACAAAAAGCATTTTAGTGTACTTCATATATTTTTTACGTATTAATTAAATAATAAAACATTGATAATTTGCAATTTAATTTAATATTGTTATAAGTTAAAATTTCCTGCCAGTGTCCTGGCTAATGTAATCTCAACTCCCATCTGAATATCATTAATTTGGTTTTCTAAAAACAGAATTTCTGTTTTATGCTCACTGAATTATTCCATGCATGTGCTTTATGCCATTTGTTTTCACAGAAAGATTAGTACCTATTAAAATTGTACACACACACTGTGATTTGACAGCAGTGTACGTATAGACCATCGATCATTTCCCATACTCAAATTGTAATGAATTCATGCTATGTTTAAAACATTTTAGGGCTACTCCTATATGGGGGGCACTCTGTGCTTTGTCTTTCACATTCGGATTTCAATGACCGACGGGGCCATGCTACCCTTTCCCCAGCGTCCCTGAAAGATATTTTTATCAGGCTCTAAAAAAGTTCAGCAAACAACATTCAAACAAGACATTGAAAGTCATTTGTTGGGCTCTTACTGTATATCCATTTTTAACTTTTCTCAGGTTTGTTATTGTATTAATCACCTCAAAATCTCATACTATATATTAAAGCAAAATAAAACACCCTAATTGCATTATGGTACAAACATTAAATTTATACTATGGCATGCAGACAGAATAATTTTACAAAATACAACACATTTGTTCACATTCAGTCATTTATTCCTGTTTTGTTGGACCTGGAAAACATGCTTTAACTGTTCGAGTGAGAATGTTCTCGTTGGATGTCAAATCAAGCAAACCATCACAATGACTGTTTCACATAAATATTTGATTCTTCATCAATACTCAGCAACATGTTCTAGCTCAGTTGACAACTTATGCCTTCTCTCATCACACTGGGAACTGGACAGATTGTACGCTAAAAAGAACACAAAGCACACTGTTTGACCCATGGGCTGTTTACATGACAATAGGGTGATCCTAGCCACAAGGTTACCCTGGTAACCAGTAACCCTATAGTCTATTGTGTGTTAGGGTGATGCTAGAGATAGGGTTACCTTTGCAAAAGGTCATTGTTTTTCTCTACATAAGCCATGTAAAGACATCCTACCTTAATATTCACTACGAATGTGACTGATGTCAAAACAACAAAGACGTCATATGATTAATAATATACATACATATCAACCCGACAACTATTTTAAACATCCATGCCACTTTGGCAAGTTGGTAGCAATATAGCCTGTTGGTGGGTTATGTGACCCTACCTCATGAATATACTGGTTATTTTCGGATGCTCTTGGTAACCATGCTACTTCAGTCAATATCAAGAAGCACTGACAGATTTTTAAATGAATACATAACAAAATACACAATGCCTATGACTATATTATTATAAAATAATAATAAAAAATGATAGTAAAAATTACCTTGAACATCGAGTTGTCGAAAGGAAGTATTAAATTCATCGTCTGAACTAAATTCTGTATATAAAAGAAACTTGTTTTAGCAATACAAATTTGCCAAAATCGTAGACTGCCTGTGATCACAGTTAATAGAAGGAAGATGGTTAGGCTAGCCAATGACGTCACAAAATATGTTATTGTTCAGCTTTTATTTTGGTCACGTGGAAACTTGACGGCACGCGAATCTTAAATAATGTATCGAATTACATATATTTACATTACAAGCGTCGCTATTGTATCTCAAAAGCTGTGTTTTAAAGAGATATTTCATTCGTTTTCTTTTGGCCATGTAATTTAAAGCAATGCCCGGTGCAAACTGTGCATTTTACGGCTGTTTTAGCAGCGGTAGAACAAAAACTATATCGCTATTTAAAATTCCCGTGGTTAGCGCAAGAGATGGCGATCATGTTAAAACGTTGAAACAAAACGCCAGAGAAGAATGGCTTCGCCTAATTTTAAGGACGAGAGAAATGACCCCCGAGCTCAAGATTCAAATCGAGAAGAACAACATACATCTTTGTGACCTTCATTTTAAACCAGAATGTATTAATGCCTGTAAGTATACCAGCGTATTCATATTCGCGTTTAGTATGTTTAATATGAATATTCATGATTTGTCAAAAGTCAAACTGGTCAATTGTTAATTACACCACAGTGATTACACTAGAGCCTTTCAAAAACATTAATAGTTTCTCTTTTTTATATTCTATAGCTCCAAGAAGAAAAGATTTGGTGTGCGGTAGTGTCCCAACCGAAAACCTGCCAACAAAAAGCCACGAAAATCCAACGAGACAACGAAGAGCTTTGGTACGATCTGGCACGACGCCAGTAGAGGAAATGCCTTCAACATCCACAAACCCCCAAGAGAAATACAGTATATGGACCTCAGGAACATTGTTAAGCAAGCCCATGAACAAAAATTTGATCCGTGGAAAGTTGATGCATCGAGTGAGGGACAAGTGAAATTCACATTGTTTGACAATAAACATTGTCTACCCAAATACACCTTAGTGGTGGACAATAGTTTGGAATTTATTGTCTTGGTGTTCAACTGGCCCCTATCAGAAGACCATGTTATTTATAAGGAAACTAAACGTACTGTTAAATATATCGATGTTCTTGAATTGTTGCAAGCAATCGAAACTGCACCATTATGCAACGGTTTGCCTTATGATGATGATGATGTGCGATCTGTTGCTGTGGATCCTACCTCCCAATGTTCCTCAGGGTCTGTTCTTCGCCATTCGATACCAAAATTACTACCTGATGATGCTTCACATTTTGAAGTTACAGTGATTTTTCGTTCAGTCGATTGTGAACTAACTTTATCAAGTGAAGGTTCAAAAGAACAATGTAAACCATGTTCCACTGCTGTTAGCGAGATTAAGAGGTCCAGCAGAAGAAAATCGAGAGCATCAGCCCTTCCAGCTAAGTCAAAAGCTCCACTGGCAGCATGTGGACCTGAAAAGCTCCGTGCAACTTTAGTGGCAACCCGACTTGAGTGCATTGATCTTCGAGAAAGACTAAAGTCTCTGGAAAAGAAGATTGAACAGGATGGTTTGGGAATAAGTGAGTCGACAGAGAAAGATATCCTCAAAATCATGGCTGGAAAAAATCTTGACGATAATCCACACATGAAGTTTTTCTGGGACCAGCAGATGAAACTCCTTCAGTCTAGCAAAATGGGAAGAAGATATCATCCCCAAATAATCAGGTTTGTAAAATATTTTTTGTGAGTGGAAACATGGAGCATTATAACTGTACCGGGATATAGCCAGGGTGGAGTTAAGGGAGCCGCGGCTTTTAACCTAATATATATTTACTTCAAAATTAATGGAAGTACAATTAATTCAACTCAGTCCCCTAGTCAACTTGATCAATTGTTCTTCATAAAATCCGGCAAACAAGGTGCTCGTGCTTGCATTATAACCACAACTATATACCTTTTGTCCAACCTCAGCCCCCCTCCCCCCTTTTTTACAGGTCTGGCTACGTCCCTGTAACCAGGGCCTTTTTTAACTAATGTACTGGAGGGGCCAAAGCCCCAAGTGTTGCTCAGTAGCCCCAAGTTGCTTTAGCTATTTTGGCCCCCAGTGAAGGTCCCTGTTCAAAATGTAACCAAAAAAGGGGGGAAAACTGAGTTTAGAGGAAAGTTATGGTATTCTTACAACAAAACCTGGCTCCGTTTAGATGCGATATATCAAAAATTGTCTCTGAAAATGCAGGAAATCAAGCCACAGAGACTCAAGAATACAAATTTTCTGGAGGAGGACCCAGACCCCTTCAATTTCCCACACCTGTAATACACCACCTACTTGTTACGTCCCCTTTCGATGATGGCCCCCCCACTAACGATTTCTTAAAAAAGGCCCTGCAACTGTATACATTTTTACATTCTAGATTTGCCTTGTCTCTCCATGCAAAGTCTGCAAGTGCCTACAGAGAACTGCAAGAAAGTGGTGCTCTTATCCTCCCAAGTGAACGTGTTCTCAGGGACTATAAGAACTATTTTAAACCAAAAGCAGGAATCAACAAGGAAAGTGTTGAACATTTGAGAACAAAATCATCCTCATTTTCAGATTTACAGAGGTATGTCTGTGTGGTTATGGATGAAATGAGAATCCAATCGAATTTAGTATTCGACAAACATTCCGGGGAGTTAATTGGGTTCATTGATCTTGGTGATCCCATGACAAATTATGCCAACCTCCAGCAGGAAGATACGATTGCCTCCCATGCTTTAGCTTTCCTTTTGCGTGGACTTTGCACTGACCTGAAGCACATCATAGGATATTACTTCACTGGTAATATCACCTCCTTCCAGCTGATGCCGATATTTTGGAAAATTGTTTCTGTTCTGGAGGTGTCTCTTGACTTAAAGGTTGTTGCTGCAGTTAATGATGGAGCATCTCCAAATAGAAAATTTTTCAATCTACATTGTAATCTGGCCAAAGAGATAAAGCATGACATTGTATACAAAACTCTCAATGTTTTTGCAATGTCACGCTTTATTTACTTCTTTGCTGACTCTCCGCACCTTTTGAAGACCTCAAGGAATTGCCTCTACAATTCTGGATATGGTTCCGGTAGCCGATATATGTGGAACAATGGGAACTATTTGTTGTTTCGGCATATAGCCGATTTATTCTACAGCGATCAAAATTTTGCTCTACACTCCCTCCCCAAGCTTACCTTGGATCAGATCACCTCACATCCTACAGCAAGATGAAGGTAAAGCTGGCAGTCCAAGTGCTAAGCAATTCTGTGGCTGTTACACTACGAGAGAGTGGCAAAGAGGAAGTTCTCGGCACTGCCATGTTTTGTGAAATGATGAATCGTTTCTTTGATTGTACGAATGTTCGATCAAAAACCGAGCATAGCAGAAAAAGAAATGATTTCTTGAAGCCATATAGATCTTGTGATGATGAGCGTTTTGCCTGGTTAACAGATGTCTTCCTCAAGTACCTCCAAGATTGGAAGACCAGCACCTTAACACGACCTGGTGAGTATTCTGCGGATGATAGAGCAAAGATGTTCTTGTCACCACAAACGTACAATGGCCTACAGATCTCTGTCCTGTCTCATGTGGAAGCTATCCAGTTTTTATTAAAACAGGGATTTGATTATGTCTTGTCTGAAAGATTTATGCAGGACATTTTGGAGGACTACTTTGGTCATCAGAGAGCAAGAGGTGGTGGTAGATCAGACAATCCCACTGCTCAACAGTTTGGGTACAATGACCTCACTATTACCACCCAGAGAGACATTGCACCAGTTATTAGAGGCAATGTTGGTGGGCGTTATGAAGTGAAGAAATGGCAGAAAGTTAGTGATGAGCCGTCAAAAACGCCGAAAAAAGACAAATAAGGAACTTGATATATTAGGGACCTTAATAATTCATAATCTCATATAAATAGTCTATTAGCTGTGATCGCATTTATAAAACACTTATTAAATTAATTAACCAAATCATTCTATCTATAAACCCATATTTCATCACTGGAAATAATGTTACTTCAGATGATGGTTGCTCACTGACTATGATCTGGGTTTACAGATAAAAATATTTGGTTAATATTGTGTTCCTTAATTAACAACTTATAAAGCAAAAAACAAATTAAGAATAGACAAAACAACATGCAGGTTGAGACTGAAAATTTACACTCTCGACATGCATATATCATATATTGTATTCTCAAGATGTCTTATCTATTCAGAATTTCCTTTTTGCTTTACTTTTTTAATTGTCGGCTGTTCATGGTTTTTAACACTTAAGTGGTATCAGTATCACAAGGTGAAAACAGTTACATTTATTGAAAATTTACCATGTCAAAGAACTTGCATGCTATATTGTATGTTTAATATATGTATATTATTGCACTATAATTAATGATTAATAGAAACTTACACCATTCACACCAACAATATTATAAATCAACAAATGCACTATATTACAGTTTTAAAACATTTGCTGTATGAAAGTACCTATTTCTTTTCAGATTTCTTGAGCTCTTTCCTCAGCGCCTTGGTACTTGTTTGTTTTTGTTTTATTTTGTATTTTGTGATAAAGTCTCGAGCATAAGAAAAGACCTTTACTTTTATATAGAGTTTGACAACATTCTCCAAACACAACTTTTGAGTTGAGATGAAAGTTCAATTCCGGATGTCAAAATTATATTCTCCACAAAGACTTAACTACAGGAGAATTGAGCACTGTGTCGCATATAACACCGGTTGGTATGCTTCTTAATGTTTCATTTGTCTTGGCAAGTTCAGTTCGAAAGGTAAGTTCGAAATTTCAAGGATGCCGACCAGGTCAGCAGAGGGTGATACAAGTCCTCCTCTGCTTCGTGCAGCAATAAACCCTTGACTAGCTGGCTCACTCGACCTCATTGCTTGTAACAAACCTTGAATTTCCTCATTCGATTTCTCTTTTTTCTTCCTATTTTTCAGATGTAGCCTGCTAACTATATACCCTGCAATATATGACAATGGCCCACGTTCAGCAGGATCAATTTTCTTCCTCTCGGCTTGATCGTCCTTTTTCATGTGTGTCCTGTTGTAAAAGCCAACAAGAAAATCAGGCAGCTGTATCATCACTAAGTTCGCTATTTTATAGTCTTTGCACGTCAGAAGCTCGCACGATCGGGGGATTAGACCATAAAACGATTCCAGTAACTTATCCTGGCTCTTTTTTCTAGCGAATTTTTGATACATAGGCAGCAGAGCTTCAAAAAGGGCTTCAGTGGATGTCACAGTTCCTAACGCTTTGTTCGTATCACTGCTGTAAAGGTCTTCGTCAATTATACGAGCTTTTATAGCCTCAACAAAGCCACAAACTGTGTCTTCGTCTAGTTGCTCGACGCTAGAGCTTTCCTCAGAAGCCTGTGCAAAGTTCTCTTGCATGACATGCTTCGAGTTCGTATGTCTGGTTAAGCCACCTTTCGATTTGCATACTTTCTCGCATTTATCGCACGGAAAAGATTTTTTGCCTTCGATTTCAGTGACAGCATCGATAAACTCGTTGTCGATCTCGGTTGCCTCAGTTTCAACAACGGCAACGCTACATAAAAGGTTGAAACGATCATCAAAGTCCTCTTCAGAAGGCGACTCATAGCCAGATATCTCATCCCCTTCAATGCCGGCTGGATTTTCGCGTTCTGTATCGCTCATACCACTTTAAAAATAGCTTAAATATCTTCTAAACGTACTTGTGTGGCACTACTTCAAAGAATCCTATCGCTTTTGCTTTGAAAACAACCTGAAATTTGATACTTTATCCGGAAATGTGGTTCACTCCTATGCAAATTTATACAATGTTTTCACAATGCGTGCCGCGAAGTCACCACGTGACTTTTTTCCCTTTGATCCCCGACATCATTCACCGCCTCCTTTGAAGTTTGCCGGCTAGCCTAACCATCTCCCTTCTATTAACTGTGCTGTGATCAAGCATTCAATTGTTATTGTATATAAAAACGACAACAAAGTATGCAAATTGCTTAAAGAAAATAGCAAAATAGCCCGAATGAAAAACAGCAATCTCGCAAGGGTATAGCATATCAAAGGTCCAATAGTTTTGTGACCACAAATAAGAAAAATCGTCAATTCTGTGCAACCATTTCATATATTTACACAATTTTAACCACTAGAGGCTTTGCAAAAATATTAAATATATTATATATACATAAAAAATACCTGTAGTTAGAGCTTCTGCAAAAGAATGGTCTGTTTCATCCATACAGATATCAATGATAACACACCAGGGAGAAAAACTGACGAAAAGGCACCTCAAATCAAGCGATGGAAAGGATTTTTCACATTTCGGTCAAAATTCTTCACTTATCTGCATTTTCTGCCAGGCGCTTCCCCCTCTCGTCGCGTCCTCCCCAAGCACCCCCGCGCGCTCGCTAATCTCAGCCACTGATCTCTATAAATTAACTGAACGCGATTTTTTTTTCTTTTCCTTAAAAGCGCCTGGGTACGAGGCTGTTGGGAGCCCCTTTTGAGCTAGGGGCCCAGAGCAGTGCCCTCCCCCTAATGTACCCTACTTTATTCTTTCACTGTGGCTAACACCTGCATGTAGACAAGCTTACTTGTCAAGATAAGAGTCTTGTGTGTTAATTAATATCAACATATTTTCTTTCAGCCCCTTTGAATCAGAATAAAAAATCATCCTTCATAATGGGAGTACCACTGCAGATAACTATATCTGAACTCTCTTTATGACTGGGTTGTGACAACTGTTGGTGACAGATCCAATGTTAGTGCATGACATATTTTCTTCCCTGGCAAAAAGTTATTCAAGGTCTTCCTCAAATTCATACAATAAGATATAATTAGACTGTACATGCAAGTAAGATATAATTAGGCTGTACATGCGAGGGGCGAGAGCCTGTTCACACCACGCCCCTTGGACAGCTTCTCTTTTAAATTTGAGTGAAACCTACACTGTATGATGGATAGCTTGCAACCTTGTGGATTAAATTGGAAGCAAAATTTTCTTTGCAGCAGTGTTTGCAGTCAACACTCATTCCAAATTAACCCGCAATGCGCCCTGATGCACAGTGGCGTAGCCAGCCCGCCGATTTAGTCCCGCTATGCAAATTTGTTTGTGTTCATTGACGGTGAAAACAATCAATTTCTAAAGAAATGAATGATGATTTTAAATTTACATAGTGGGACCAAATCGGCGGCTGGCTACACCACTGCTGATGCACCATATCTCTTACTCTGGCTAACACCAGATAATTTTACCCCTCAAGGGAGTCTTGGTTGAAACTGATTACTGATCTATCGCAGGGTCAATTCCAGTGGCATAGGAATGGGGGGGGAGGGGCACATGCCCTTTTCTCCAGCTAAAACAATGGAAAAAGTGCCCTTTTCTAATAGAAGAGGTGCTCTTAAGACAATGTGCCCCCCCCCCAACTTGAAGTTGCTTCCTACACCTATGGTCAATTTCTGCCAGAGGACTTAATTTATGGTTAGGTCTAAAATTGTATATATATATTTCCACTTGGATATTCCATCAACTTCGGTAAACAATTCTTTTATTCAATATAAACACTGTAACATTTAATGTTTAAAATACCAGTATATTATATTATACAATGTTACGTTTTCTCATATAATAAACCTGCTGTTCGAGTAAATGTTATGACTTACATATGTTTACATTTTCTTTATTTTGCTGGCGGGCAAATTCCGATCACACAATAGATTTTTTAGAATTTAGAAAACATTTAATTGCATTAACACGCAATTAAAATTGACACACGTTTTTACTTTTCAGCTTCAATTTAATTTCTACAAACTATAAAACATTTCAAAAATTTGCGAAAAATGGCAACGGTAAAGACAGTTACATGTAATTTACGTACTTGTGAAAAGATGTTTTTTCGCGACAATTTTTCTTTCCGTATTGCTTGCTTGTGCACCCAGGAACGACGCAATATATAGGTATATTTGAAAGCAATTATTATAGAATTAAGCCATTGTTTTCTCCGGACGGAGAAGTTTTGCTCGAGTTTTTTTTTGTCACAGCGAACTCAATGCACTAAATTTTAGGAGAAAAATAGTTTGTTCCTAAAATGTAATGCATTGACTTTGCGATGTTTTTCGTGATTGCATTCAAATTTATACTGGCCGTGTAACGGTTCGCGGTGGGGGCCTAAAACTGACGTACGGACCGCGTGAAATTGACTTTTGAGGGACTGAAACTGACGTACGGACCGCGTAAAGGACTGGGATTTAGGCTTCACTTTTTTCCGCCTGAATGATTGAATGTTATCGTTCCAGATACTACAAAATTATGGAGTTCACTGGTTCTTGTACGTCACAAAGGCCATTGTTTACAGCATTCTAGGGCAGTTTTTGTATCAATTTTAAGTCGCAAAATATGGGTATAAAACGTACGATCAATTGGTAAAAATACATGATCAGCATTGATAGACAACATGAGAATATTTCTAGAGCAAAATCGTTTACTGACGGTCTCTTACAACATTACAATACCTAAAAACGTTGAGCAAATCGATTCTAAAACGATGAATATGTTCGAATTGTGTTCACTCATGGCGTCCTTTCACGGCTGTTTTCTCCGTAATACGTGCAGCAAATTCCTTTTAATTTGCACAGAATTTAGCCAAGGCTTCTCTTTACACACAGCGATAAAAATAACGACGATCGCGACGTAGATTTGATAGAAAATTAATCATTTGTTCTTTGAAACAAAATTGCCGCCATGACAACAAAATTTCTCGAAGAAGTGAATTTGATACCACTCTACCGGCATGCATTGCGCCACAGCTCATTAGGCAATAGGCCTATTGAAGTTCAAACTTTAAAGACGTTTTCGACATATACACTAGCTTTGCAAACGACTTATTAGCTGAAAGGCATATCCTTCGTTCAACTAGGCATTAGGGAGCTTTAGCAATTTTCATAAATCTCGTACTCAAAAGCCCGACGACTACGACTTTTGCGAGATGGCGTATGCAAACAACACGCGAAAATGACGAATCTCGTACTCACTGCTAAAGCTCCCTATTGACAATTGAGTACTAGATGTTATGTTGCAAAGCGTACGCAATTTTTTGATAACAGAACAAAATACACAATCCCAAATATATATATATATACTATATAGCGTAACCTCCGTAATACAATATACGCTTGTCTGTGAACATGTTTCTGGATATGCATGCTCAATGGTCGAGGTTGATATGCGCATAATTACGATAACTCATTTTATCTTACTGGGATGATTCAACAGAATGACATTTAGTCATATGCAACTTTAGGAAATCTTTACGACCGAATTCCTTGTCACAGACGTGACATTTAAAAGGTGTGATACCGCTATGCTTTCTCTTGTGTCTGACTAAGTTTCCATGTTGGGCAAACCTCAACTCGCATTGGTCACATGCAAAGGGCCTTTCTCCAGTATGGGTTCTTTTATGAGTTACTAAGGCACTCTGCTGTTCAAAACTTTTGCCGCAGATGTCACACGTATGTGTCTTCTTCTGGGGACTGACTGCAAAATTTATTCTTCGACTGACGGGGGTTTGTGGAGCGCCCGCGTTTCTGCTAGCGACCCGGGACGGACTTCCTTGTGTGGGTACGTCATGCGTTTTTACGTGTTCAGCCAAAGTACCCGCATCATTACCTTTCTCGCCACATTGCAGACACTGATACGATACTTGCACACTTTGACTTGTTTGTCCAGTTTGATTCACTTCACCTGTCTCATTCGTTCGTGCAGTTTCATTCGTTTCAGTTGCACCATTTTGATTCGTTTCACCAGTTTGACTCGTTCCACCAGTTTGACTGGTTTGACCAGTTTCACATCTTTCACCATTCTGAATCATATTATCCATTTGATTTGCTTCACCAATTTGACTTGTTTCACTTGTTTGACCCGTTTCACCAGTCTGGATGGTATGACCAGTTTGACTTGTTTCTCCAACAAAACTCGTATCAACCATCTGAATCATGTTAACCGTCTGACTCTCTTCACCAATTTGACTTGTTTCAGCTGTTTGACTGGTCTCACCAGTCGGACTAGTTTGAACAGGTAGACTTGTTTCACGCTTCTGACTCGTTTTACCATCCAAAATTGTCCGTTTTCGTCCCCGGGAACTTTTAGGTAAATGTACTTGCTCGTGAGTTTTCATTAAATCCTTGCGTTTAAATGTCTTCGGACAGAATGAACACTTATGTGGTCTGATATCAGTATGATTGTCCTTATGTCGACGCATGTTCCCTACTTGGCTAAAACTCATTCCACAAACATCGCATACATAAGGTCTTTCTCCAGTGTGTTTTCTCATGTGTTGTTTCATCGATCCCACCTGGCCGAAAATTTTACCACAAATCTCACACTTGTGCTCCTTCTTAACGTGGCCTGCTATATGATTCACGAGACTTTGGGCATCAGAATAACACATTTCACAAATATTACACTTATACGGGTTATCCCTGCGGTGAGTTTTAAAATGTTTATCAAACAGCACCGGATCTGAAAACTTCGACTTACATGCCTTGCAGCTTAGAACTGGATGAACAATTTTCTTATGTGCTTTCAAATCTTTCTTGACAGAGAATAACTCAGAACATAAGTTACACGGAAATCCATTTTCTATCCTGGCATGGATTTTTTTGTGGGTTTTAAGAAGGTCCATCCTGTTAAACGTCTTTTCGCAAGTTTCACATTGATAAGGTTTTTCCTCCACATGGGTAATTTTATGTCGGTTCAAGTTTCCCATTTGTGAAAACTTCTTATCACATTGGTCGCACGCATGGGGTCTTTCTCCAGTATGTGTTCGTTTATGAACAATAGCTGCACTCTCCGCATCAAAGGATTTATCGCACAATTCACACTGAAACGCTTTCACTCCCTCGTGGGATTTTAAGTGTTTCTTTAGCAGAGACATCTTTTCAAACTCTTGACCACAAACTTGACAGTTAAGTTCTTGTTCTCCGCCTTTGTTAGAACTTGACTGACCATGTGCCTTCTCATTAGAATGAGTCTTTTGGTGCATCTTCATCGCATCCATTCTGAAAACAGAATATTCAATCAATTATTGTATTTTTCATTCAGCGCATCGAGCATCCACTGAATGCATCAAACAAGAAAATGTTGAATGACATTCAGTTTGGGCACACCCTCTATCAGCTCTGGTTCACGGCAATACTGTATGTTTATCCTAGTCTCGTAGCCACGGGAAAACAACATATACAGGCCTGCCATATCCTAAGACCAGATCGCGAATGAGGGACAGACCATTTCTGTTTGCTAGGAAATGAATTATTTCAAATAGGCAGAATTAATTAATTTGGGCGTGACGTTTCACTTTGTGTCACGAGGGTAATATGAAGTCTTGAGTGGAAATGACTTGTATCAAATTATGATTATTGAATCACATCTTTTTAATTCTTTCTAAAGGATAATTCCATTACCAATGGACAAGTCAAATACTTTATACCAATTTTGTTTTCTATTTATTGCATTGGACAAGTAGTTGACAGTTGGACAAGTTTAATTCTTTCTATAGGATATTTCCATTACCATTTATTCCGATTTCTTTTTCTATTCGTCGCATTGCATGGACAAGTAGTTGACAGTTGGACAAGTAGTTGACAGTTGGACAAGTTGCATATTGTAATTGTTTTGTTTTGTGGAATCATCACGTATATGCATTGTGCAAGGCTTTCGATCACGAATCGTCATCAGTGCAAATAGCAAGATCGAAAGATATGCCAAATAAATATCGTGGCATTTCCACCAAACAAAGAATTATAATTATTTCAGCACGTAAACATGTATTCAAGGAACATATTAAGTTGCATATTATTAGGTACCGGATATGAATGCAAAGCTAATCACAACTCGATAATGAGGAACAAGGGGTTCATAATTTTCGAACACCTTAAAGAAACACCAATTCCTTGACAGTTTGTGTAATATCTTACGTAGCCGTTTCAATTGAACATACAAAAGTTTTTAATTCAATGATGCAATACTATTTAATATTAAAATTTCAATTTTGCTTCGGCTTCAAGATGAAATTCAGGAAACACTGCATTTAATATGGTCAAGAATTACCTACAGCTCCAGATTTAGCCTGACAATCTAAAGACTGATCATAGATCCTGCTGGGGATACCACATTATTTTCCAATAGCCAAACTAATAGGACTTACAATATCGAAATACAACGCAGCCGGCACAAGTTGTTTATTAAGACTTTTCAAGGACTATTTAAGAGCTAAAATAAACATTTCACTGACTTTTTAATTTCTTACAAGCATACACAGTAACACAATATGCTTGGTAACTAAGATTAGTAAATAATTATTATACCAGAACCATTAATTAATGCCACTACTGCATAGTCATAAACTCTATGACTGATCTTTACATTAGTGGCCTCTGGTTGGTAACAATATAGTGGCCGAACTATGACAGTATAGTAAGAATTAAGGCAGAGCGGCGACTTCCTTACACCATTTGCCAGATGAAATTATGAAAAATGTCCAGTCCCTACTAACTTCCAGACGAAGGGCCTTCGCTCGAAACGTCGAAGTTCTTATTGTATTTTTCAGGTAGTTTTACACAAAAGTCAACCGCTAGATTAGATACGTTTTATACTTTCTAATTAATATTTTGCGTGATTCAATTCGAAGCACTTTTAACAAATATTGTATTTTCGAGGACTGTTAAAGTGCCCTTGAAAATTGATTTTTCAATTTAAACACTTTTCAAGGGGTTCAAGGACCTCACGATCTCTGCTGAGTTTCTTGGACACAGATGGTAGGTTGGCACGGAGTACTGTATGGGTGACAATTGCAAATTAAAATTGTTTATAGCGTGCTTGATGTTGTAGTCCTGCATACTATATACTGTATTACAAATTTTGTCGGCCAACATCTTATACTGTAGGTATACTACCATGAATAAATACACCGATAAATATAACATGTACAATTATTTTCATTCAGCTGCAATTTTTATGTTCTAATATAAAATTGCATAACTATACATGATAGAAAAGATAAAATCTTAATGTGTAGTTCCAGTGTAGTTAGCGATGAACGGTATGGGCACACGATGAACGATATGCTTGAGTATTTGTACGATCAAACGGTCGGAAACATGTAACAAGAACTTAGACGTTTCGAAACGTCGAAGTTCTTGCTATTTTTCAGGTAGTTTGATCCTACAAATCAATTAAAACATGAAAAAGCATACAAAAGAGAAATATTAAACATGAAAAAGCATACAAAAGATAAATATTAAACATGAAAAAGCATACAAAAGATACAGTCTAGGACCTGTATAGGAGTTTGTATGCGTTTCATTTAGCACAGGCAATCTCAACTGTTTTAGGGTAAATTGACCATGGCGGTCAACATGGCATATGTGCGAAAACCTGAATCCGGGACGAAAGTCCTGAAAATGACCCCGCCCTGAAACGGCAGTGCCGACATAGCTCTAACATCCGAAAAGCAAAAGCGACAGCCTTTCTGAAGTGCTTATAGTGTTTAGAAGGGTTGCTTTTAGGGGTAGTTATTGGAAGGAAAAATTTGTCTAAGTATAATATTTTACAAGAAAATGACTATGCACCACCACAGGTCAACTGCTAATTATGCATGAAATAACTAATATACCTTGCAGAGATTAAATTTTCTTATTTCCTAAAAATTTTTATCATGGGATGAAAAACTATGCTTAATTTAATATAATTATTGTAGATTTCATAAGGATTGACATTGTTTTGCTTAAATATAATACATTTTATTTCACTTACCCCCCACCAAAACACGATTTCAGCCATATTTTGCCGTCTTGTTTGCTTTTTATCGCCGAGTCTTGCAAGTATCATCCAATTGTTGTACTTTTACATAATGATAGATGACTAAAGAAGATTTCAACCAAGTTTCGTCAAGTTTTGAAGCAGTGCAGTGTATTTTATCTTCGATGTTGTGTCCTTCGATATTTCGTCAAATATGCTGCCATTGGAAGCCTCGCAGCTTCTCTGCCCGATAAATGCCACTTCTTTGTCTTCATATGTATTTATGTATGATACTTGCAAGACTCGGCGATAAAAAGCAAACAAGACGGCAAAATATGGCTGAAATCGTGTTTTGGTGGGGGATAAGTGAAATAAAATGTATTATATTTAAGCAAAACAATGTCAATCCTTATGAAATCTACAATAATTATATTAAATTAAGCATAGTTTTTCATCCCATGATAAAAAATTTTAGGAAATAAGAAAATTTAATCTCTGCAAGGTATATTAGTTATTTCATGCATAATTAGCAGTCGACCTGTGGTAGTGCATGGTCATTTTCTTGTAAAATATTATACTTAGACAAATTTTTCCTTCCAATAACTACCCCTAAAAGCAACCCTTCTAAACACTATAAGCACTTCAGAAAGGCTGTCACTTTTGCTTTTCGGAAGTTAGAGCTATGTCGGCACTGCCGTTTCAGGGCGGGGTCATTTTCAGGACTTTCGTCCCGGATTCAGGTTTTCGCACATATGCCATGTTGACCGCCATGGTCATTTTACCCTAAAACAGTTGAGATTGCCTGTGCTAAATGAAACGCATACAAACTCCTATACAGGTCCTAGACTAATAAATATTAAACACGAAAAAGCATACAAAAGATAAATATTATATTTACTAAAAATCAACTCACCTGGAAAATGTCTTGTCGCAATGCATGCATTTGTAAGGATTGTCTCCTGTATGATTCCTCTGGTGTCTCAGTAAATTTCCCAGTTGAGTGAAAGACTTGTCGCATTCAGTACAGTCATACTGATTCCTCTCCTCATGACTTTTTGCATGCCGTCTTAATGAGCCTACAGAAAATTAAACAGGGGTTGAATGAATACGGTGTTACGAGTTATAAAGATAATGTTACCGGACTATTTTGACCTCTTGTTGTTTGTATTGTGCCTGTATTGTTGTAGTGTGACTCCCGCTTTTTGTAATTATATATTCTGGTTGATGGTAATTGGACCGCAAGATAGTTTTCGAGCAGCAAGTGACGGTGACATCTTTACGGTTGGATCGAGAGATCTGTATAACTTTATAAACTATATAGAATAAAGAACTGCCAAAATCGCTTATTCACTGTGTGAGTATATTTGTGTCATAATCGAACTAACAAAGCGTGCATCCACAATTGTAACTGCAGTATATATTCATATATAGATAAAGCAGCGAAGTGGTGTGACTATGTGAAATATGACTGAAAAGAGCATACTCTGAAAAGAGCATACTCATAGAGTTCAATATAACGGTCGGCCATCGGCCACTTTCCGAGCGAATTGCTGAGATGGCCGACCAATTGAAGTCTTGCTCGTACATTATGGCCGACCGTTTTTGACTTATTAATTTCAATAATTTCTATCTTGAGGTCTGTAAATAATTAGTGGCCGATCAAAAGGCGATCACGGCCGACTAACACGTGGGCTGGTTGGACATCATGTCCGACCAAGTTTTCAGAATTATATTGAACTCTGCTCTTGTTCACTGCATGACGATTTGAGTTATTATGAGTTAGCAGTGAGTAAAAAGAAGACAATAAATTACAGGTTGTATTTCAAGTCTTTCCCAGATATTAAAACCACTCTTACTGTTCTGCTTTACTGAGAATACTCAATGTTAATGGTTTATTTTTAAAGTTACCGGACATGACCTCATATATAGACAATTCTGAAATAGTTTTGTTCTGAGTTTGGTCGTTATGCCTAGCAATATTAGCAGTCCATAAATCATGCAGAAAGATAAAGTTTTGGCTTGCTTAAGGTTAGAAATATGGATTTTATAACATCTGCTGTATACAACAACAACTCAGGTGTGGCATGAAATATCACCATTCGCATGTAAAATCTGATGTAAGCTAGAGCATTAATATACAAACAAGGACAAAGTATTTTCACTCAGAAGATGAAAGAACAATGTTGACTTAGCAAAGCCAAAGAAGTTACAATTTGGGGAAATTTACAAAGTAAAAGAAATCGAAAGTAAATTTTACTCAATTAGTATATAATTTGATATTTTTGTAGCATTAATAATGGACTAGCACAGTTATACATGGCAATGTGTAAACCTTATTTTGTGTTAAGGCTGGTTCACATGCCTTTTCGAGGATTCTGTGATAACGCACACGTGCGTTAGACTATTAAGATCGATAATGAGTGGAGCTGAGTCATCCTGCCATAAATATGTAAATATTTTTAGCTTGTATTGTATTTTCCATTTGTCTATTTTCGCTTAATATCCACAGTTTAAGTTTGCTTTTGCTTTGAAGAGATTTATAATGATTATTTCGGTAACATATCAATATACTGTAGTGCACAGTGTTGTTAGTGTTGTACTGTAGTGCTTATTAGTGTTATTTGCGTGTCATCATCCCTGACATTTCGCTAGTTGTGATTTCGTTTGGCGGCTTATTTTTCTGAATAGGTGAGAAATGAGAAATGAGAAGTCTTGCTCGGACATTATGGCCGACCGTTTTTGACTTATTAATTTCAATAATTTCTATCTTGAGGTCTGTAAATAATTAGTGGCCGATCAAAAGGCGATCACGGCCGACTAACACGTGGGCTGGTTGGACATAATGTCCGACCAAGTTTTCAGAATTATATTGAACTCTGCTCTTGTTCACTGCATGACGATTTGAGTTATTATGAGTTAGCAGTGAGTAAAAAGAAGACAATAAATTACAGGTTGTATTTCAAGTCTTTCCCAGATATTAAAACCACTCTTACTGTTCTGCTTTACTCAGAGTACTCAATGTTAATGGTTTATTGGTTTTTAAAGTTACCGGACATGACCTCATATATAGACAATTCTGAAATAGTTTTGTTCTGAGTTTGGTCGTTATGCCTACCAATATTAGCAGTCCATAAATCATGCAGAAAGATAAAGTTTTGGCTTGCTTAAGGTTAGAAATATGGATTTTATAACATCTGCTGTATACAACAACAACTCAGGTGTGGCATGAAATATCACCATTCGCAAGTAAAATCTGATGTAAGCTAGAGCATTAATATACAAACAAGGACAAAGTATTTTCACTCAGAAGATGAAAGAACAATGTTGACTTAGCAAAGCCAAAGAAGTTACAATTTGGGGAAATTTACAAAGTAAAAGAAATCGAAAGTAAATTTTACTCAATTAGTATATAATTTGATATTTTTGTAGCATTAATAATGGACTAGCACAGTTATACATGGCAATGTGTAAACCTTATTTTGTGTTAAGGCTGGTTCACATGCCTTTTCGAGGATTCTGTGATAACGCACACGTGCGTTAGACTATTAAGATCGATAATGAGTGGAGCTGAGTCATCCTGCCATAAATATGTAAATATTTTTAGCTTGTATTGTATTTTCCATTTGTCTATTTTCGCTTAATATCCACAGTTTAAGTTTGCTTTTGTTTTGAAGAGATTTATAATGATTATTTCGGTAACATATCAATATACTGTAGTGCACAGTGTTGTTAGTGTTGTACTGTAGTGCTTATTAGTGTTATTTGCGTGTCATCATCCCTGACGTTTCGCTAGTTGTGATTTCGTTTGGCGGCTTATTTTTCTGAATAGGTGAGAAATGAGAACTGTGTTTTATGATTAATGAATTATTAATCATTTATCAGTACAAAAAATGGCCCAAACTAACTGTTCAGAACTTAAAACTTCTTTACTTGAAGTTTGGGTTCCACCTGTAGGCGTGCGATCCTTGGCTGGTTTATGGACTAGTCTCCTCGGACAACTGGAAAACGACGCTTGGGCAACATTGCATGCAAGGTTGGTCAAGCATCTTAATCTTTCTAAACGACATATTGAACGGCACAGTTCTTTCAAAACAAATATCGATAGCTATTTTGATAAAGAGCCACCATTTCAAGTTAGTGAAACATTTCTATCTGGAAGTTGGAGTGACGGTCTTTTCTTGTATGGTGAACACTCCATGGAACTGCCAGACATGGACTTCATGTGTGTGTTGAAGAATATTTCATTTTCGCAAGATGATCAAACACGAGGCAGCTTGCTCTTAAGAGAAGATACGCCTTTTGTTCACGCGTATATTACAAGCAAAGACAAACTGAACATGTGGGACGACTACCTGGTATACGAAGTTCACTCCCAAAATAGACAGCGCTTGTCTTCGATGAAATTGAAAGAAAAACTAGAAGAAAACTGCGAGCATATTGGAAACCTTTATTGCTTTAACTTTGGAGAGGAACAACGTGAAAAAGTTACGGAAGGCGCGGCAATAACGATAAGCAAACCCAAACCAGTCAAATCTTACACACATTGTTTCACGGAGGGATTTTTGAAACTTGGTGAACCAGTCAATAAAACAATTTTTTCTGATATTTTTGATGCAGCGGTGATGGGAGTATACGATATATACTATAGAATAGTTCCTTCCAGCGACATTGTTTTGTCTATATTTTGCGAAGGGTGGCCTTCCTGTGCACGAGAATGGACCACACGAGAACGACTTTGGCCAGATTTACATTCGGTGAAGAAAATCACACAAGGTGGATTCCACATTGTCCCAAAGAGCTCACCAGATGGAGATTTTCGTTTGTCTTTTTCATGCGCTGAAACCATGTTGGTTCAAACTCTTTCAACACTGCAGCACAAAGTATTGAGAGCTTTCAAAGCGGTAGTCAAATATCATCAAAATACCTGGAGCCCAAATCTCAAGGAGATTATATCAAGTTATCATCTGCAAACCATCGCATTTTTGCATTTTGAGAAAACTTCACAGCAATCTTGGACCGAAGAAACTGTGGTTCATCATCTTGTTACATTACTTGGGGAGTTAGCAGAGGCTGTGAGAATGCAAAATCTTTCAATGTACTTCATGCCTAAGGTCAATCTCTTCCAGCATATTGATGATCCCGAAGTCGCGCTAGATTTTGCGGAAAAGATCATACAAATTACCAGCAACTTTTGTGCTATTTCTGTAGCACTGAAAAACATAAACCTTTCCAGGTATTTCAAAGCACGGGAGCATGAATTCAAAACTCTATTTAGGAAATTAAATGCTGAAAGTGTGGAGAAGGGAGAAAGTTCTTCACATGCAACAGACATGACCACACCGTGGATGATCTTCAAAGCTGTTAAAAGGATATGTAAGGATCAATCTCAATAAACAATGTGATTTTGATATGATTATTGTAATTGTAATTTAATGAATAACATTCAATTTGGTTCAGGTACTGTTAGACAGTAGCATTATTATTATTATTATCATAATATTTTAACAGGGGGCCTAACTCGCAAAGGCGATTTTCAGTAGGGCCCTGAATAATTTTCAGTAGGGCCCAAAGCGATTTTCAGTAGGGCCTTGTATCCGTACTGCGCCAAAAAAGCGGACAAACTTTTGCAATGATGCAAATACATAGGTGTGATTTTGTTCTTTACCTCCACTCACAAAAATCCTAGTTCAGGCTGATCACATTAAACCTTCCCTTGCTTTGTCATGTAAAGGGGTGGGAAAATTTGTGAAGCACAAAGATTGACTTCAGGTTGAAAATTGTGAGTTTGGGATAATTGCTTCAACAACAAAGCAGACTAAATGCAGCAGCATTCTGCTTGGGCTCATGGTCAAATATTTCAGACACACATGCATCAACTCAATGGTGGGTCATGGGACAATACATTGATTTCTATCTGTTAATCATGAACTGGTTCAGTAATTTTCGTCAAACGAGTAATTTCCAAACATATAATAAAGTTAGGGGCTATGATAATATGGAGCTGCATGAGGCCAGTTTCCAAATTCACATGGAGAGTCAGAAACTTTCATGTCAAGTGTCATTAAATATTCAATCTGCGCGTGAGAGAGCCACACTTGTTAGGAAATGCATATAGCTAAAATATTTAGCTTTTGTTCTATTTTCAGAGTTTTTATGTTCGAAAGAATAGACAATAGTTTAATCTATTTAAACATAGTCAGTTCATTGTCAGCTCATTGCAAAAATTCTATCTCACTAAGAATTTTCAGGCACTCCTCTTTATACTAACTGGTGAACTGGTTTTTAAGACATGTTCAAAACTACCAGTTAGAAACATGCGTGACACTACTCTTGGGAGATCACACCTGGCAATAAATGTACAGTATTTTGAAGGTTAATAACTTTTGTCACAAAAATTCAAATCTCAGCTTTCCTGGGTCATGATAGGTTGGCCATAACCCAATTCCTAACCTATAACACCTAATCTACATTGCATTGCAGGGTTTAAAATAAATATATTGAATTTAGAAATATTTGTAGGCTGTTTGGTATATGGACCTTTTTTGTACTGGCTATTAATTTTTGTAGGGCTTAATCTTTTTCCTGGGGGAGTTCACACTGAGGAATGTACCCGTAGATGTGTTTTCAGTTTTGGAACTCTTACAATGCCATTTCAGGCTGAAAAATAACAGTCAGAGGGAAGACGTTTATTATTGTGCTGTAACAAACTGTTGTTCTGGACTTGGTCTTAGAAATAGTTTTAGAAATAACTGCAATAGTATTTTACAATACTCACTGTAATGTATAATATTATATATAATTATCTGAACAAATTGAAAAGTAAGTGACTCACTGAACTACCAAGTTAACTTTAACAGGAAATGTGACTTTAATTTAATACTGGTTAACGAAATAACTGATATTACAGTGAGTATGCGTATTATAAATCACATAGTACTGTTTTGTATTATCTTCACAATGACATGCATTACAAAATTCAAATACTGTGTAATCTTAACAATCCATATTATGATAAACCAATGACCTTATATAATCTTAACAATTAGTCCACACTACTGTCATGATTAGTTAAAACCACAAAAACGCAAAAATGCGCTGAAGCAAGCTAACTGGGCGTTATTGCGGAGCATGACTACAGTAATAGGCTAAACCACAAAAAACTAGGTGTGTTAGCAAGACGACTCAGCAATGACTTTTCAAGTGATCAAAGTGGAACAACTGAACAAACTGCGCGTTACAACCTAGTAAAAGTAATACTAATTCGGTCACAACTAGTTCGGTCACATTTGTAATTGCGAGATTTCAAGGAAAATTTAGACAAATTTTGGCCATTGCCCATTGGCATTGCTGAAGAGGTATCATATTTTAACCGGATAACCGCTTGACAGCTGTAGTCTTTAGTTTTCAATAATTTTTTTTTCTTTTGAAAGGGAGTTGATTTTTTAATCATACATCTGAACTTCGAATCGAATTCATTACGAGCTTTGCAACGAACTTCCAAACCGTGTGGTGAAAAATGTAAATGATCGGAAAGTAAACTGAAATTGACTGTAGCTCAACCGTTAGTAATGACTAGAGAGTAATAAAGGAGTCAGCTTGAACAGCGATGTATATACTTGCATGATTGTCGATTTCGATAAGATTAAATACTAATAATGCCATTTAGTATTTGACAGCAAAAATATGGTATTTACAAAGTCAAAGACTGCAGACCCTTTAATACTAAGAAGTGAGTTATCGAATTTCGATTCAGTGTGACGGGCAGATGGGCAGCAAAACGCATGCAACGCTCCAACATCTTAATTTACATCAAATTTCAAAACACTTAAACGCGATATATATTTTATATCAAGACAGAATTTTTTACAATTGACGTTTACCGAGAAAAACTTGGCATTTCTAATTTGAGAGTCGCCGGCAAGTGCTGTGAAATGCAGGCTGTTGCCGGCAGCCAGCTGAAATTTTAAACCCTGCATTGCTCTGTCTGGCACTCTGGCTGCTAGGCATAATTTAACAAAGCCTTAGTCCTGAGGCAACAAGTGTGATATGTGTCACACCATAATTTCATGGAAATTATTGTTAAAAAATGTTTGGTTTATTTCAGTAGTTACTGATAACTATATCTGGAAAATAGAAGTCGAGACGAAAGCCAGTCTATTATTAAACAGACTGTTTGAAGAAATTGAAGCATTGAGCATCTCTTAACAAGGCTTAGTCAAGTGTACTGGATAATTATACACTTAATACACAACTTTGAATGTAAATAATCTGGGAACAAAAGTAGTCTCATGATACAGGAATGACCCTTGACTGGAAAGTTGGGAAATTGTGCATCCGAGATTTTGAAAAGTTGATAGTAATTAGGGGCTTAATCAAGTTGCCACATATAACGTTGAATCGATGTTATCACATGTACCCACCCACCTGAGATAACGTCGATCATGGCACTGCTGTTTCAGTGTATTTAGAAAATATATTTTACTTTGGTATTCCAGTGAAAGAATTTAAATTTTCTACAAGTGTTATTTTTTCGTTATAGCGTGCAGAATTTTGGAAGATATTTCACTTATATTGCTAGCCACATTGTAGCATAGATTTTTCAAATGGCAAGTTTAACTATTTCAGTAATTATTTAATGAAGAAATTATTAAATCACATTTTTCTTTTAAGAAAACTGCAAAATCCCATTACTTGATGTCTAGTTGATGTAAATATTTCAGGAATATTAATGACAGTATTTAGTAATGTACTAAATATTCCTTAAACTTTTTCCCTTATTCTATTTGTTTGTAAATAGCTTGTATTTTTCATTGAAAATTGTTCTTATGCATAGGTGGATTTTCCCTTATTCTATTTGTTTGTAGATAGCTTGTATTTTTCATTGAAAATTGTTCTTATGCATAGGCACCCCCCCCACACCCCCCCGCTAAATTTTCGGCACTCCCACAGAGCAAAATCTGAAAATCCACCTATGTTCTTATGTACATAGTCTAAAACTATAGGGGCCTCGTCATAAAAGTCCAACAGGATTTCCAGAGATCCCTAGCCTGTTATACTATTCTATTAATTATTCAATAAATAAAATCTCAAAAACTGGTAAATAAAATCTCAAAAACTTACAAGGTAATGTAATGCACATTTAGCATGGTAACCCACACACCCACTCATAACGTTGATTCGACCTTATGCATAGTAACATGAATATGGATGCAGCCCCTTATATTAATAGAACACATCAACACCACATGCCCAAGTTCTCAGTTTTGCAATACCAAATTTCCACAGTAAAAATATCCAAAAGACCATTTCAGAACCCTCAGGATTTCAAAAATGTTCCTGGCGCAGGATGCGCCCACCCTCTCTCCTCCGCAGAGGCTTTTTATTTCCAAGAGAAAATTGGGAAGAGAAAATTGGCAAGAAAAAATTGGCGATTTTCTCGCCAATTTTCTCTCGGAAATAATTCGCTTGGCCTTCATCATAGACAGGTATCACTGGGTAATAAATACCATTAGATAGTATCATACCTGCATGTAAAAATGTCTTGCTGCAAACATCACATTTATGAGTTTTCTCCCGTGGTGGAATTGCTTCAGTTGCTTGTGTTGTTTCCCCTCCCTGTTCTTCGGTAGAAACACCACCAACATCGTTTGTGGTTGCCGAAGTGACGGGAGTGTTGCCAACAGTTTCAAAAGTAACTTGAGCTTCGACATGTTCGACTTGTTGTTGGGACGGCTCAACACAATCCAACGTGCTTTGTTCTTGAGCTTGGACTTGGTCGTCGCTCGTGTTATTTATAACAACAAATTCAAAATTAGCCTGGCCTTCGTTGACTTCAGCTTGTTGCTGATTCTGTACAGCACAATTCAACGCTTCGATAATGATATTATATTCCACTGGAATTTCTTCCATAGTTTAGAAATTTTCCTTAAAATCAAAACAGGAATGACGAACAAACCACAAGGAATGGCAAAATGGCGGCAAAGAGAATTTAGCGAGGGCGGTACTTCATGATATACATACTGAACATATCCTTCCCAACAGCCCCTTCTCTCATCTCACACCGCCCAACCTTCAAAGTACTTATATTTAAGGTGGCTCGGTACAGTTTTCAAAAAATCCAAGTATACAGTTTGACATTTCTAAACTTCGTATTTTTAGGTTTTATGCAACATATATCGAGATTTTCATATATTTTAATGTTTCTTCTTTCAAATTTTGTTATTTTCAGTAACACATAGTTCGTTGCTATTGCAACACACGCGTCCGAAATTCACTCCAAAACAGCCTATTGCTTCGTGTAGTTGGAAAACTTTTGGAGTTTTTGGAGTATTATTTTACTTTCAACATAAACTAACAATAAACGAAATACAAAAAAATTCTGTAATGCCAAATTTTTGAAAAAGGCAAAAATGTCTTCAATAAATTTTTTTTTGGCATTACATAATTTTTTATTTTTGGTATAATGAAAGACTTTTGCGGTGCAATACAGCATACAAAATTTGAACATAGGTCACCGGTCAAAATAATGAGATATAGCGCATTGTTTTTCAAAATTGAATTTTCTAATGACGTCAGCAATTGACATGCAACACGCTTTATAAAATAACATGTATATAACGCGTGCTCTGATTGGTCGAAACCCGTGTTTGGATCAGGCCATCCAAACACGGAAGACTATCGTGTTGTTGTTATTATATAAAACAATTACTTTATGGTTTCCGTGTTTGGATGGCCTGATCCAAACACTTGGGAATGTTGCTCGAGTTAAGAAAAGCGCGCAAAATCACTCGCCTTCGGCTCGAGATTTCGCGCGCTTTTCTTAACTCTCGAAACATTCCCGCGTGTTTGGATCAGGCCATCCAAACACGGAAACCATAAAGTAATTGTATAATACAACACACGCAATGGGGCGAGATCTCGTCAGCAACTCGCCACGTCAGGTTATTTTGGAATTTGTTTCGTTAATATTCCCGTGCACAGGAATGATCACGCGGGTTTCTTCAGTTTTGTGTTCGCGACTATTGCATAAGGGTTTGATGAGGATTATCGAGCCACCTTAAGGATTAAAGGATTACCGAATGGTTTTCCGTGCAGGATTGCGTGATCCTAACACGCGGGATGTTGCGAGACTTTCTGAAAGCGTAAAAAAATACGAGCCGATAGGCGAGTATTTTTTAGCTTTCAGAAAGTTGAGTTTAAAAACCTCGCGAAGCGCCTAAAATTTTCCGTGCATCGTGCATGATTGTCTCAACATGTTATTTTATAAAAGGTTTTCGTGCTGTCGCAAACAATGATGCTATAAACAACCTGTTACCAGACATTTCAACACTGGCAATCAGTGATTATTCACATTGTTTCAGATATGAAAATTCGAACTCTGTGTCCCATTTCTGGCAGCAATGATAGCCGCAAAAGGCAAGAAATGCGTCTCATTGGCCAACCGGGCACCATTCATCCTCTCGGCATTAATGAGCGCTTCTCTTACATTTAACTCCTATCTGTTTATGCCTGCCATCAGCAGAACTCTACATCTCACCTCATCTCATATTTGTTCGCTTCTCCTTATATGCTAATATATATTTTGTGATCGGTGATTTCCATATTTTGTTTATAGTTTGTTTTGATTAAATCCATCTGATTGGTTTATTTTTTATCACGTGATCGCTTTTGTATTCACTATAAAAGCACATGTTTTTCCCTCGACCCATTCTACTAACTTCCAGACAAAGGGCCTTCGCTCGAAACGTCGAAGTTCTTATTGTATTTTTCAGGTATAGTTTTACACAACTGTCAACCGCCGAATACTTCATGTTTTCCTATTTTATAGCGCCTGAGCACGAGAAGACCGTATGTCTAGGGGCTTGCTCGATATACTGTATGCACAACCCCAAATGCCCAAAACAAAACCCTAAATCGTGCTATGAATAAACGTTCAGGTTTTATCCTTTACGTAGATTAAAAATATAGATAAAAAGAAAAACATGCTTCCTAATTTTCAGAGTCTAATGACACTGAAAATCTTCATAAGCAATGGGCACATCTTCCACTAGACTTGCTACAAGTCGACTCGCATAATGACTGGGTTAATACGGACTGAGTTTACTGAGTTAATATGGACCTGGTTAATATACACTTACTAGGCCAAAATTCAAACAAACAAACCAATTATATATATTGAATTTTCGAAGTACTTGTACTAGATTTCAATAGCCAATTACACAGTTGACGTTAATATTTGTGTTTATAATTATGGGCTAATCATGTTCTTAACATCTTGCATCCACACAAAAAGAAAATTTTTATTGTGATAATTGTACATGCAAAACTGCTAAAGATTATACAGTTGATCGAACTCATACAAACCGTGCTAATGACGTCATCTATGCCGAAATTGAACTATTTAAATAGCCTTACAATTTCAAAGCTCCAACCAAAACAATTCAGTGGCAAACACGAACAGGGTCGCGTCTTCACAAAGTATAATCTGTTATAATTGCTGTTTTAGGTTTCAAAGTGCACATATTGGAAATTCGGTAAGGTTATTATATAAGGAATTATTTAGAATAAGCTAGCTCTGTCCAAAAAACTCTTTCAAGATCAGTCTTTCGATCCGTCTCTTGGTAATCTCTTGGTGCAACTTTGTGTTGCAAGCAAAATTGGCGTAACTGATGTATACATACAACTAAAGAAATAGGTACGCTAGAGTGTACGTGCTTCTGCCACATGCTTTTCCTTTCAAAACTTAAATTCGAGGTGTGAGGGGCCGAATGAGGCAAGCTGACAATATCTTGCTAACGCTGACAAGCTGAATTTAAGCCTAATATACTTAAAATGACATGCAGCCACGCATTATTATTGACCATTCAGTACGGTATGATTAATAGAACTGCGTACGTGCACTTGATAAAATTCGTCGGTTTTTCATTTTCAACTATCGCTCGTAGAGAATTGGGGAAGCTCTTAATTTGTCTTCTACTTGTAGCGTTAATTGTTTGAATTATTTTACAATATGAACATTGTAGACGCCTGAAATAGTTGAAACGTGCTTCAAACAACAATACGATATCAACTTTCACGCCTCTGGCTGTCACCGTGTGCCTCATGTCTAATCAGGGAGGAGCACAGCTACGATGGAAGGGTTAGTTTGGGGCTCATAAGTTTATCCAAACCCACCCTGTCAACATTCCCTGTATGAGGAAACGGAGTACCCAGAGAAAACCCACGACTTTCGGTAGAGCGTTGACTGACTTTTTCACCTAAGTGTCATGAATCCGCAGCGAGAATCGAACCAACGATCTCAGTCAGAGGTGAAAGGCGTTTGCTCTGACGACTGCGCCACAGAAGCCCAGTTCAAATCCATCTTGAACTATATATATTTACTACTGCCATTGTTTTTGAGCCAATCGGATTGGAACTAGCTCTCACTGCAACAATTAACGTACCAATCATATTGAATCATAGAATTCAACTAGCCAATCAACTTTCAGAAATATGTTATATGTGATCTGGTAAATGACCAATTAAATCTAACTGAAATATTTAATGTGTGCAATCACTATACGCATGCAGGTATTTTTGCATAAGAATAAACATAAAAGCTAGTCAAACTGTAAAGAATGTCAAATAATTTTTCACAAATAATAATGCATTGGCAAATTATGAACGAAATTTTCCATGAAACATTGTCAAAATGTCAACGGAATAAGTGAGTTAATTTGAGCAACAGCCAAAACCGAACTCAAGGTAAATCGGAATCGCCGATCTTAGTGCGATGTTTGAATGCAGATAACCACAGCAAAAGTTTATCAAGTTACATATAAAATCTATGATATAGGTGAACTTCCTTTTGTGATCTTTAAATCTTCTCAATATTTAAAATCCCTGTAGTTGTTATACTTATAAAATTATATTTCTTCATTCTAAAAACTGGTTTAATCGTGGTAACTACAAGTCTACAACTCCTAGCTATCACCGGGAGGGTGGATAATTTTTCCCATAAAACTTGTTACCCACCCCGACGACCTTTACATGCCTTTGGTTAAACCACTGAATACATTATACAGTATCTCTGTTCATAGGTAATACGGGCGCAACTTCGTTTGGGGGGGGACAACAAAATTTTGCATACATATTGATAACAATAATAACCACTTTTAATTGTATTTTACAAATAAATATGCGGAATTTTCACTTGTGCATTGCTTCTGTGAACTCAAAATGAACGTTTAAAAAGCTGTGAGTAGGAGGTTACATAACTTAGAAAAATACCTATATCGTCCATGTCGTTGACCAAAAGTGTCAATTATTTTCAGGTTAATCATGTCGTTCTTAAAAGTTTTGTTGGCATGTGCTCGTCAGGGCCGTAGCCACGATGTTAACATTGGCGCAACTAATTTTTTCCAGGGCAAAAGTCCGAGAATCTGTAGGGGGGTCCTGGGGCATGCTCCCTCGGAAAATATTGAAAATATTAGGGTTCTAAAAGGGTATTTCGTGCATTCTGAGATCACTCTGATACCCAGATAATATACATTCAAAATCGCGTTTTGCACTCATTGCCATGGTTCAATAATAATAATAATGGTTCAGAATATAAGTTACTAAATAATCATTCATTCTAATTCTTATAGACCAAAAAACATTCTGTGAAATAATTGGTGCGACATGCAAATGTCACTCGCATTTTCTCCGTTCACTGTTGGCTACGGCCCTTCTTGTCAATGTTAATGAGAGCGATAGAATTGAAGCGTTCTTGGTCTATTGATGTGCGAAGATAGGTTTTCATGCGCCGTTCTCGTTATAGCCGTTACAACCGGAGCCAATTCTTCTTCGGTCAGGCAAAGGCATACAACTGAATTACAGAAATGTTCAAACGATGCTATTGTTTTCCAACAACAAGCAAACCAGATAAATATATACAGTACTTTAAATTATAAAATTCTGTTTTTGTTGAAGTTCAGACTACATAATTCTATTTTGCCCGAATATTCGTGAACCATTTGCCCGAATGACTTAAATCTTCAAAATCCCCAAATCTCCAAAATCCAAAATCCCCACGGCCCGTACGCCTATGTCTCTGTTATCTTGTAGGAATCATGCACGGGAATCGCAAGGTAGCTCAGTGGCTCGATCCCTACATAGTTGTTTTAAGGTCGTATTCTCTTTCTGGAAAGATTAAATCGCGGTAACTACAACCTCTTGTAGTTATCAACATGGTATGTAATTTTTGAAAAAAACAAGTAACTATACCTACCCCAAATTTCTTAAACTACTGAACATGCACAGTACAGGTAGCTCTGTTGTCGAAACCTTGCACAGGAATTCGATCATTGTAGTTGTTTTTCCTATACCGTATGGTGTAGTTATCAAATACAAATATCAAATACCTTGTTCTTAAATACATTACATTGTTTTTAAGTTCAAATGGGGTATATTTCAATGCTCTGTCGTTAAACTCTCTCTCCAGAACTTTGAAAATGCGCAATTCCGTTGTGAAGGCAGATACAAATATAATAATTTTTAAAGAACGCCGCCCTCGAATAAGCGCCGACCTCAAATATAGGCACCGCATTAAAAACACTAAAAATGTAAAGAGCGCCACGGCGCTCAAATGAGTAAATACGGTTAATGAAAACTATACTGTAGTTAACTAATATGGACTGTATTAAAACACAATGAAAGGACAAATATATATATATAATAATAAGAATTATATTTAATAGAGAGCGCAATAAAGATTATACTGACACGCTACATTTTATTAAAAATATAGGCTAAACTACAAGTCGGCGCATAATATGATTCATGGGCCAATTTATCTAGATGCTGATTGGTAATCGTAATCATAACCTTTAAATACTAGTCTCACTGATATTAGAAGTACCTATACTATACGAAGTGTTCCACAAAACTATGGACATTCTTCAGAAGTAGCTAGCTACTCAAATGCAAATCACTCAGTACAATTAACTCTAAAACCCGGACCCTATCCCCAAAACTTTCACATGTAAAGCAGTAATTGCTGCATGATTGGTAAATATATGTAAATAAATGTAATTACTCATGAATAACCCATGAATAATAACTAATAAAATGATACTACCGCATGTATAAGCAATAAAATGATAAAATGAATAGTATTATATAAGCAATGGTATATGCAAAGAAGGCAATCATTTAGTGCTATTATAATTGCACTTTACTCGTTTCTCACAGTATCCAAGTTTGAGATATCATTCTCTATCCAAAGAGATGATGTTAGGCGACTTGATATCAGTGTGTAGACCAGCATTGTTAATACCTCGTATTATAAGCCGATACTCTTTGTTGGTTGTGAGCGAGATTGATCTAAATGAAAATCATAAGGATATGGATTGTCTGGAAACTCAGGTGAAGTCTGTGTTCTACCCACTGACCTATACTAAATGGACTGAGCGCGCAATCTATTTTATCAGGAGCTCGGTGTCCTCACCACTGCTCACGTCATATAGGTCTTTGCTCTCATGCGTAAATTCGCTGACTTACAAATGCGTTGATAACTGACGGCTCGGTTCTATATTTTTATTGTTTCAAACTCAAAAAAATTGTTCATTTTGTGTTTTTGAGGCGAGAAATTGCTGCGAAATCATTTTAGAAAGTAAGTCAGTTTATACTAAATGTGATCTTTATGAAATTGGCGAGCTGTCAAGTATGTTTTCAACTCTCAATTAAAGCCGTATACATGTTTAGAAAAAAATCTCAAATAACCGTAGAAAACTCCACAAAAACAGTCTTTTACTCAGTATGATACCTGCAGGAAAGATTGTCGGCAAAAAAGTTTCATGTCAACATACGACAAATTTTATGGAAAAACTATAGTATAAATACCAGCAATCATCGATGGCCCGAAGCTCTTGTTGTGGTCGTGTATAAAAACATACCGAAGCCATCATTTTATTTAAAATTAAAATGTTTGTTTTCAAACTTGCAACAGGAAAATATACTCCTATTTTGGAAAAGGTTCTTCTCAACTCGAAGGTAGTAAATATTTACCAAAAACAGCAAAGTTTGCAAAAAAACAACACAGAATTGTTAAAAACAAACTTCGTTAAATTTCAAAAACACAAATTCGCCCGCGCGCACAAATAACATTAGGAAAATATCGGTATGCGGTAATTTTCATCGATGCTAGGACCTATATGACGTCAGCAACGGTGAGGACACTTTTTGACCTCGAGCACTCAGTCCATTTAGTATAGGTCAGTGGTTCTACCACAGGAGGCCCAGGCTCTATTTACCCGCGCCCGCCTGCCAGGCTTGCTGGTCAAAAACCGGAAGTCGTTGAACAACTCAAAATACACTCAAACCTGATTGGACAACGAAATATCAACAAAAATTTCAAAGTTGTCCAATCAGGTTTGAGTGTATTTTAAGTTGTTCAACAACTTCCGGTTTTTGACCAGCAAACCTGGCACGCGGATATATTTTTGCCAAATTTTGTCATTCCCTCACGGATTTTAGAGCGAATTTAAGCTCTTTGATTAAAGCATCGTTGTTTTGAGAGTTGTACGGTATCATTCTTGCAGGGGATATCGATTAATCTCGAAAGAAATGCATTTAAAGGCGAAAAATCGAGGATAGTTTCGTGTAACATATGCCAAGTCTGGGCTATTTTGGTCTCAATGTTTCCTTCCTTCCCTCGTTATAAGGAAGTCACAGGCGGGCGCGGGCAAATAGAGCCTGGGCCCCCTGTGGTTCTACCTCTTTAATTATGTTAAACTTTATGTTTGCGCAAATTTGTGCGCGGTGAATACAATGCGTTTTGGCATTATAATAAAGCAATCATTCAGTGACATCATGCACGACGAAGTATTCCAAACATAACATCGTACAGTAACTGATTGTAGACAGTTTGAAGTTTGCCAAGTTTCCAACTATACCTTGATTGATTAAAGTTTATTGCGAATTTTCTGATTTATTGATCCCGTTTTCAGATTCTTGAGGTCATTAAATAATTAAGTAGACAGTAAGTAATTGACATACAAAATATCAAAAATATACGCAAAAATTCAATCAGTCATTTCTGACATCACCAGAATGAAGCTGAAAATGCAAAGAATGACTTGTTCTCGTCCAAAATTATTATCAGTTCCTCATTACGTCAATCATCGTGCAGGTAATTATGTTGTGGTGTTGCAGAATTTATTGCAGAATAGTACCTATACACTGGACACCCACGTTTGAGATATCCTCAATTGAAATAAGTACTAGTTCATTTGATATGTAGTCCAAAGCAAAAGCATTGTGGTGAACTTGAAGCAGATTGTGGCTTATTTCCAACCGTGACCTGGTAGTATATCCGCCACCTCCTGTGTTATATAGTTTGGCCAAATTAACCGGAATTTCTGAGTAGACTTGTCCAAAGAAGAATAAATCAATCATGTAATTACTTAATGTGTTTAGGACGTGCGCGTTTGTGTAACGTGATTAAACAATTATTTGATTGGGTGTCACTTACCTAAATACGGCTGATGTCCTGAGTTCATCACCAGGCACATCATTCCACTCCGTCGACTGTTCGTTTCCTTGTACAATACTCCATTGGTATTTCTTCATTCCGCTGTGCACGTCCTCCAGTTGCGGCCAAGCAGCGATTATGCGATCTTGATGTGGAATATACACAACTGTCTCTCCGTCCTTCTCTCCAAGTCTGCCTTCAATGGTTACGCCAGTAAACACAGGAGGAGTTGTGTCAATGTACACTCCATCTGATTTCGCGTCAATGTAATTTCCCGCCCAATCAATTGCTCGTACTGTTAGATAATAGGTATTACCATCCAAAAGGTTCAATCCAGTGACTGAAGCATTTTTATCGAGTGCTGCGGAGGTCCAATGCGTTACAATTCTTCCATTTTGATCTTTAAGTTTGTATCTGTATTCCGCAAGGCCACTTCCTTGACCGTTATCGCGAAAGCCGTCCCAGTTTCCCTGGAACACAGTCTCGTCCGACTGAAAGTCGATGTCATCATGAATGCCATCATTAACTATTCCGGAAAGCGGAGCATGCTGGTCAATAATGAGGCAATTTGAGAAGGCCTGGGTACTGAGTCCGACAGCGTTTATCCCTTCAACAATGGCGCAGTATTTATCTCCGGATGACAGACTGAGTCCCGATAGTTCAACTGTAGTTTTCAAACCGACTGAAGTTAAGCCCGACGTCACAAGGTTATCAATACTTGATCCTCTGTGAACACCAACTCTATACTCAATCATGGGCGTATGCAGATCTGTGAATGGTTGCCAACTCAAGTCGTAGGTATTAGTCCAGTTGGCATATTGGAGATCTGATAAAACACTCGGGCCGTCAGAGACTGATCCTGGCAAAGGTTTTGATGTATCTACGATTACACCATTGCTGGAGATCTGTTTATACATCCCTGCTTTCGTGTAGGCTCGGACTTTTGTCGTAACATTGCTCCCGTCAGATATGGTCGGAAATGTTCCAGTAAACGAATCTTCTATACCGACACTTGTGAAATCTTGTAATTCGGTCTCTTCGTTGACTTCCATCGGTCTATTATAGACAGCGACTTCGTATTTTGCGATACCGTGTGCTGTTTGAAATCCACCCCATGTTGCACTGATTGCTTTACTTGACTGATACTTAAGATCATTCGACCCTAGTCCATCCTCGATCCAACCGCCGGTAGGCTCACTGGAGTCAATGGTAACGGAGCCAGTACACAAAGGCGGCTTAGACTGTCCACGAAAATCAGTGGCTTGAACGGCTACTTTATATGTTTCAGAGTCCTGTAAATTTAAGCCGGAGAGGATATGGCTGTTAGTATCGGAAGGGAGTAACTCACCATTGTTACTGACCATACATCTGTCTGAGGTTTTTAACAAAGACCACTTGAGGATTAGATCGCCACAATTTACAGAAAATTCACTAAGTTTGAGATATAGTTGATCGGTATTTGATTGAAACGTGGCATTGTTCTCAAACGTGACATTGTTCTCAAACTTTGAGTTTATAAGACTTGCTTCACCTTGACGGAGTTCTATTGCGGTTAATTTTTCTGGTGGACATGTTTCTCGGTCGCCTTCACATCTGCAAGATTAAAATGTAAATGACATGGTTGGCGCCAGAAATGGTGCATTGCACTCCGTGGAAGATAAAAGCAGACTAAAAAGCTGTTTAAGTCATGTAAAGATACCATAATGTGTATTACTGTAATCACTTTCTTCGTAGGAATGACAAGATAAAATCAATTTCATAAGCCGGGTAACGTTGTGTAACGTATAACCCATACAAGGTTTTAAATTATTAGTTTCCTTCGGTTTTATTTATCATTCTCTCTTTTCGCCAGGCGCGTGCGAATTGAAAGCAAAAAGTGTATTGTGTTTGGAATTTTATTAATTTGAACTTATGAAAGTATTTGATTTTGGCCGCACCTTAAAAATGTTGAATGACTCGGATGGACAACAATGCAGTGGGATATTAAACGCGGTTCTCTTTTACTGTAGGTAAGGCGGAGTAATCTCAAAGTACTAGGAATATTTTAAGTGCTTGGTCTGTAAAAGATAAGTAATGCCAAGGGCGATCAAGTACAAGTTCACAGGAACTCTCGTCTCACGAAATGCGGCCTTCGATAAGCTGTTAATTTATGCTTTACGAGTTCCTCCGTAAGCAATGTTTTATTTCCCAAACAGCCCGTTAGCGTTCAAAATCGCGACTAGTTATGAATCTTAAAAACTGACAACCAAGAGTAAGAAAGCATTACCCATATATTATGCATGATGAGATTGGACCCCCCTGTTTGCTTACAAGATTTCGCAAGCCTTGAGATGAGGCATGACGGCCTTGAGATGAGGCAGACGGCGCTAAAGGTTTGGCGGTGCTACTCATACCTCTCAGGCCGATCACACAGATCCATAGCTGAACGGCATATCACACCATTTCTTCTTAAGATAGTCTTACATGTCCCATCACCCACACATTCAGACCTCTCTATACAACTGGACTGCGGATATGCTGAATCACAGCGATATTCTGTGCCTAAACAACGACCATTTTGACAAGTATCTTCTTTGGTGCATGGATTGCTATCGTTACATGAAGATGCTGTTTTGTTTGACCACGCAGAACTTAGTTTAGTGGACTTGTCGTGTAAGTCACACCACTGACATTCATTCCCTGGATTGGTCTCTTCATGGTTGTAATCAATACCTGATAAAATATGGCATATTGATTTAAGAAGTTTGAATTTCGGGTCAAAAGTATTTATTACAACGTAACGATACAACAACACATTCTAAGACGGAAAAATTCAAAATTGAAATTATGTTATAGTTACTTCTCAATAATTACCAACAAATTACAAATTAATGCAGCAAAATATAGAGCAATAATATTATACATACAGCATTCAATGCTCAACCACCACCAGCCATGAATGGAACATGTGGTACAGTGTACAAGATTTACACCACTCATTCACATTGGCCGTAATTAACTTCTTTAACTTCTGAGACGATTTATTCGTAAGTCGGGAAATTAGAGGACGAATAAAAAATTCACATCGTTTGTTTAAGTGCGACCACAGGTCCACGTTAAATAAGACGTCTTCTGATATAAGGACGGTTAGTACCCTGTCTAGCTCCCTACATGGCGATGTATATTTACACATGAACTACAGTACCTAGCTCACTCCAAGCGCATGTGGTATAACACATGTATTGTACATGTATGTATATTATTATCAATAGAAAATTACCTTCCATTTTGCAAGTACATGTGTTTGACACAAAACCATAGCCAGAGTATAAATTGCAGCCATTTCCATTACAGTATGAGCAAATTGTGTTGCATGTAAAAATGATGCCCTTACATTGACCATTTTTGCATGTGTCTGATCTTGTGCAGCTCTTTCCATCATCACATGGGATTCCATCTCGGTTTGTCCAAGCTGTGGTACTTACACTCGTGTCGCACCACTAATCATAACAAATACAGAGAAAATCACATTAAGATAATTTTATGTGAGTGAATCAACGCGTATATTCGGGGGTGGAAGCGTAATGGTTGTGACTCAATTATTCACTATTAATCTTAAATATTTTCAAACTATTCACCATTCGTCGTATTTCTCGACGTATTCATTCATTTTATTAATTTTTAATTATTCATTATTCCTTTTCCACTATAAATCCGTTATTGATTATTAAGGATTTTTTGAACTCAAATATTCATTATTCTTTTACTATATGGACCTGTTATTCATTATTCATTATTCATTATTCCGCATTATTCCGCTCCCGCCGCCGAAACATCTATAAGACCATTAGATACAGAAAGAACAAGGTTTGAAACAAGATCAAAGTAAATTTAAGAAGGAAAGCTTACACATTTGTAATTAGAAATGGGACTTGTAGTTCTAATGCATAGTACCAAATTTCTATTAATACTGACTGGTGATTTTGTTCATGTTGTTCTCATGAATTATTCTTTAATATTAGAACAGCCTGGTGGCATTGAGAACAAGGAACGCCCTCCCCCGGGTATTTTTTTCCACACATAGTAAATTAAAGTATACCTGACAAGGATTTCCTGGTCTAACAGCTCCACTTTTGTAACATTTTCCTTCGATAGCACAGTATCCAGATTTGACATAACATCCTCTTCCGTCGCAGTTTTCACATGATTTGCACGTGAAAGGTGTTCCTTTGCAAACTCCGTCAACACAACGGTCATTTCTCGTGCACAGGTTGCCATCGTTACATGATAAGGCATTGTTGTTTGTCCAAACAGTTTCGCAGCGTTTTCGACAGTACTGTTATGAACGAAAGTTAACATAATATTAGGGAAGTGGATACAGGCCTGACACTGGATCCCAATGGATAAACTCTATTGTTCCGACAAAATAATTTTCCTAATGATTTCAACATTCTAAAATGATACCAACAAATTTCTTGTATCGTGAATGAATGAATGTATGTATGTACGCATGTATGTACTCATCGGCGTAATGTTGTCTCAGAACATTAGCGCTACACCGATCCAAATTTTTTTACACGTTTGGATCCAGTTTCAGACCTCTATTTATGGCCTGAAAGCATCGCAATCAACGTATTTCTCGAAATATTGGGGAAAGAAATAACGGTTCTAAAAAGTAATGGTAAAAAAGAAATTTTAAACAATGATTTCAAATATTGATTATGAAACGTAAAAAGGGTTAAATCCTGAAATCCTCGCAATCAACTTTCAGTCGAATTTGCAGCACTCAAAATATCGCGGAAGAAATAACGGTTCCAAAAAAGTAATGGTATCTTTAAACAATGATTTCAATATTGATTATGAAACGCAACGTAAAAAGGTTAAACTTGAAATTTACATGCAAGCAAATGAAATACAATAGCACACTATAGGAGAAGTGAATTAAATCAGTATATATATGTTAATTCTAACCGAATGTTTGATCTATATAAATAAGCATAGGAATGCGTATAACCGCTCTTATTTACTGAAACCATACGACGTTCAAGTTAATTTCAAAGACACAGAGAAAGGAAGAGCTAGGGGTGGGTCGTATTGAGTTCAAGCTTATACCAAGCTGTTGTACTTAGTGTACCTAGTTGTATTTTTCGCATCTCCTTCGGAGTAGGTCGTTAAAATTTATGCTTGAGGGTTTGTAGAATCAAACTACCTGAAAGATATAACAAGAGCTTCGACGTTTCGAGCGAAAGCCTTTTGTCTGGAAGTTAGCGTGGGTCGGGATGAAGCATGTGTATATCTTGAAAAACGATCCTGAAATTAAACATCTTCCATTTTCTCCAATAACTCCTTAATTAGTATCTTAATTCGACAAGTGATGTCACTCACAACGATGCTAAACAACCTGTTACCCGACGGTGAAAATCGAGCCCTCTGTCCCATTTATTTGGAACTTTTGCCTACGCTAGAAACGACAGCTTTCTTCGGAAGCCTGAAACGCTTCATTGCCCGAAGAGGGAGACCTGAGCGAATCTACTCTGACAACGGGGGAACTTTTATCGGAGCCGCAAAGTGGATAAGAGCCATAGCAAAAGATGAAAGATTGCAAGATTACCTATCTATTTATCAGATGAGATCAACCTAAGTCGCGCCCCATGGTGGGGCGGACAATTGAACGGATGATTGGGCTCGTGAAAGAAGCATTAACCAAGACCATTGGAAATGGTTTTCTTCAATGGAACGAGTTGGAGGAAGTGTTACTTGACGTCGAGGTGGCGTTAAATAACCGTCCATTATCTTACGTGGAGGATGACGTGCAGTTCCCCGTGTTAACACCTAATTCGATGTTGTTTCTAAACAGTAATATCCTACCCGAATTGCAGCCACATAATATCGAGGACGGTGACCTTCGAAAACGAGCGAAACACTTGATGAAATAATATTTGAGAAGCCTTCGTGAAAGACACCGTTCGAAAGCAGCACATCGTGGAGCAGTGCCAGCGGTAGGAGATGTAGTGATTATTGCAACAGATGAGAAAAAGCGTGGACGATGGCCGCTAGGAATTGTCGAATAATTGATTGAGGGAAAAGATGGTAAAATCAGGGGAGCCAAAGTACGCACAGAAAAGTCACAAATTGAGCGTGCCGTGCAGCATCTTTACCCACTAGAGCTCTCGTGTGACAAGAAAGAACCAGTTCTAGCAACCCTCAAGCCAGAAGCAGAGACATTTAGACCGAAACGGGATGCTGCAGTAGCGGCCCAATTGCGTGTCGAGGAGATAGCGGAGGATGAACAATAGACTTATCTTCAAGTGAACACTGAACTGTGAACAGTCAGAACAATTTAGGGTATATTGATGTTAACATTTTAGTTCTGTTGTGTCATTGGTCAATCTCCAGTTGTATCGAAGGACAACATTTATCTCAGATTATAGATAAATGAGGGGAGGGTGTTGGAGATTGCCAATATACTGTTAATAATTAACATTTATTAATTAATATGAATGCGGAATAGCTAAAAGTGTCAATCAAAAATCGCATGCGGTCGAAACGTTTATCGCGGAGGGAGTTGTGAGAAGAGCAAGCTTTATACTGTAATAAAACGTTTATAATCAACTATTTTGTGAGTGTTGTGGACATTTTGGGAGGCTATTCACGACAGAGACGAGTTCTGAAGAAAAATCATAACCACGGAAAAAGCCATAGTTTTATTGTTATTCCAGACAATGCACTTTCCCCCCACGCGAATGAGAGTTGCAACTCTCATTGACTGTCATCAACTCTCATCCTCGTTTGACCGGGGTTTTACCCAACTTTCCGGGCCCCTCTGAACAGCCCGGGCCCCGGGTATTTTGCCCCCCCCCTCTCGCCGGTCTTGGTGACAGGCCGACGCTGTATGTACTAAATTACTTAAATATATAGCAGCCGTAACACACAGTACGTTATATAGTAACGTTACATTTGCTTAACTTCTGATTCACGAGATGCATTCTTCAAAAACCTTCTATTAAGACCTCACCAACTAAATTCTAGTTGGATTAGTAAAGAAGATCATACAACTTAACTAGCCACTATATCAGACTGCACTCATGTTGATTTGTTTACATTTTTCGATATTCGTCTAATGCTTTCATACTCCGCTTTCTTCTGCTTGAAAGTACGTAATTCGGCAGCTTACATTTACAAATATTTTATTTGCGTTTCCAAAATATCAATTTATAATCTATTTCGCAAGAACGTCTTAAATCAGTGTCATTCTTTTCCGAAGTTCTTCACGACTTCAACGTGACAAGTGGGTTGGCTTGACGGATTAAGCCGGTATACCTCATTAGACATTTAGAAATGTCAAAGAGAAACTACTTCGATTCCAAACATGAAACTTTTGTGGTATACCAAGCAATAAAGAGGATTTTATTATGTGCCCTATTTTTTCCTTCAGTATTTTAGATACCAGGAGTGTTTTATGGCCGTTAAACTAAGACAAATTTTTGTATAGCTTTTTGTAAAGTTTGACTCCAAAAAAGGGTCGCATAAAATAAATCTGTAAAAATATAAAAATCAAAGTGAGAATACTATTTTTAATCAGATAGTAAACTAGAATAGTGCCTTAATACATACCAGAAATATGGCGTTCCATGGTTTATAATTGGCCGCTCTGGCACAAAGTTGCAGTAAATGTTAGTCTGTTCTGACATCAAAATTAACTGGTTACCGCGAATCAGATTTTTGTGAAAATCGCCGATTGGGTCGATTTGGTAAAATAATATTTTCATCTGTCATGAGATTCTCGGTTCTTACAGGCATACGCTCTCAAGGGTTGACCAAGGAGAGGCCTGGGAGCATCCTTCCCCTGAAAATTTTGATATCTAGGACCTCGGAATTGCGATTTGCTGCGTTCTGAGAAAATTATACTCAAATTTGTACATTGAAATAGAAAATAATCTTGCGATTTTTTTATAAAATACATAAAAAATTCTGACTTATACTGCACCGTTAAATCAACATATTTATGTGACTTTAAAAATTTAATTTTCTAGAAATTATATGCAACCCCCCTAACAATTTTCTTAAGAAAAATATGACTCCCCCATCATTTCCGACCACCCCTCCCCTCGTGTGTACATTCCCTTATATAACCTCAATCGGCTATAAAATATATTAGATAATTCCAGTCTATTAACATGTAGTGTCATGATGCACAAGCGTTCGTTCGTTTTTGATGATTTAATAGAAATCTAGGTATATTTTTACAGACGATGTTTACCTGGCATTGATTTTCAGGGTTGACTGTGCCGTACTGATAACATTTTCCTCCGATTTTGCACTTTCGTAGTTCACATCTCGTACCAACTTTGGTGTAACATGAATAGCACTCGCACTGGTAACTGTAACCTTTGTTGATACATTTGTGTTGACATGGCCTTGTAGAGCAGATATCTAAATAGAAAATTATTTATAGTGGGGAATGACTGAATAGAATAGCTGTAGGGTTAGTGTAAGTCGGTGTAAGGGTTAAGGTTTAGGGTTAGGGATAAGCAAAAGGAAAAGCAGGGTATAGTGCTTACAATCTGAGTGTATAAATGACCTTAAACAATGCAATATACTTCGAAGTCAGGCATAATTCAAACCTATACATGCACAGTACGTCCCTGCATGTAATTGGTAGTTCTCCTTCGCGTGATTACACTTCTACACCGTTATAAACTACAAATTCCATGAAAATATTTCTGGTAAACTATATTAGGGAGCTGTCATTAATTCTACCCGAGAGGGGGCCGGAAGGAAATGTGCTGGCCATGAAACTATTATTGAAATTTGGTGGGGCTATGAAAACTTTTCAAAAATAATGATGGGCTATGAAAATCTTTTTTACTTCTCATTGTTTACTTGTACTATTGATAATATGTAAAGAATGCCACGCGACTACCCCAATTAAAACCTCAACTGATTTTAAAACATGTTTGTACATTGTTGAAATTCCTCATCTGTATACCCCCCTCAACTAATTGTAGGAACTTTGATCTCAATTTTCTACCCCCTAATAAATTATACCAATCGTATGACATAATTAATCAAATAAAAGAAAGATAGTTTTATCCGATATCCAGTACTAGGGAAGTGTGCTAAAGAAGATGTCACTCTCTTTAAGTGTTTGATCCAGCTTCTCCAAACGAGTCAATATTTTAGAGGAAATTTGAAGTAGAAATTGTCAAAATCGTATGCTAATTATTGAACACCCAGTATCCAGTTCATCCTCTCGCCACTGATTTCCTTTGTTTTTATCTTATGAATTATTAATGAGAATGTTTGGGAATGTTGTTCCAAATAATCTGCTCTTTTCCACATTCTTTTTTATCAATGAAAAGAAGAAAGTTGGGGTTTTGGAAAAATACACATCCTCACTGCCTTGAATACTTCTTAAATGTTGTTTAAACAGTATTTATCCTTTTTACAAACCATGACAACCCTTTCAATCACTTGCATGTGTAAGTATAATATCTTATTGCTTTGAAAATTCTGGTAATGTTTAAATACCTTTGCAAGAAAAGACAACATCCAAGATGGGCAGAATCCGAGATTGGATTGGCAATCCTTTTTCTCCGGTATTGTTGGTATGAATATAAATTTTTAATGTATACATAGGATAGGCTATGAAACCAAACGAAAATTTTTGGTGGGGCTTTGAAATCATGCTGCAAACTTTTGCAGGGTTATGAGATATTTTTGGAAGTTTCCTTCCGGCCCCCTCCCGGGTAGAATTAATGAAACCTCCCTAAGTAGTTAGAATTACATGCAAGTACCATTGATGCTATATGTCATAATAGCAAAACCGATTATTTCAGTCAGCCATATCTGATTTGGAGCATTCTTCAAGTTCACATTGTTCAGTTCTCACATACATAAACAATACGCGCTAAAATACCAGTAGAAGCTTCATAATATATACTTTACATGAGCAAGAAAATGGTCTCTTCTTTTTACTAATTCGTTCGAAAGTATACAATATTCTTGCATCAATTATCACCATTGCAAATTTAGAAAAGCGATAAAATATTGTCTATAAGTCTAAGTAAACCGCCCAACTCAAGGCATATTTTTAGAATACAGTAGGAATGCTTCATAATTTATTAATACCATGCATACTAGCAAAGAGGAAAATCAATTTTCTAAGCCTGTAGTAAAGGTATCGGATATGGTAGTGCACTCACCCGTCTCACAGCAGGTCCCTGTATAACCTCCCCTGCAGGAACATCGTCCAAACCACGGCGTTCCTCCATTTCGACAGGCGTTCCTATTGCATGATCTTTCTTCCCTCAGTGACCAACAACCCCCTCCACAACATTCGTGTTCTAACTTGTATCTTGTTCGACTCTGGGTTCCCGCATTTCCACATTTATGAGTACATCTGCTCCAGCTGCTCCATGTGGATAATCTACAGTTTCTTGCACGGCGACGACGACGTCTTCTCCACGCCCACCCGTCGTTTATCTGAGCCCCCACGAGAATTGTGATTACAATGCAAAGAGAAATAAACTTCATTTTCTCAGTAGTGCTTTTTCTAGACGAATTGGGCGATAGTGATTTGCTTTGATCGTGGGCAAGCTGGTGGGATGGATAAGCGTAATCTGTTGTGGTAAATATAAAGTTCTTCAATATCAGATAGAACGTTCAACGTTTGAAGATGATCTTGTATACTGCTATAAAGAATAGAATGAAACATTTTCGAATTTTTCTTTATATTCGTTTTAACATTGCTTTATCTTTATATAAAGCATCCAACAGGCCGAAGTATGGAAAACTGGGGGGTTGAAACGAAAAAGAAAAGAATGATGTGGAATGTGCATGACTAAACGATATAGGTATGTGTTGTCTATTTTACATTTTTGGAAAAAGTGATGTTATGCCTGTTATGCCTTTTGTTTATACATTTATCGAAAAGTAGCGTGCAAAAATGTTATATAATTTTGTGCTTGATTAGCACATTTGAAATGAATAAAATTATATTTCATTATTTATTAAAATGTGCATTAGATACACTAGAATTTTTCAGATCAGTGAACAATATCTTTATGTCTTCTATATTTGTAAAGCATACTGCTTATATTTATTATACTTTATTTTTCAAACTCGTTCTGGTAATAGAGTTGTCAAATTTCCAATTCTAGTTGAGGAAGGAGACAGAGACCCGGGGATCACCAGAGAAAATTGGCAAGAGGAAGGCCATGCAGTGTAAAATTATTTGGTAATGCTTTGTACGGAGCATGCTACATACACTATGACATAAAATGATTAATCACTGACACTATAAATAAGTCCTCTTACAAATTTCATACGTGTTTACAAAAGGCTATTCAGGAGGACAGGTTTGCCAATAGGGACGATCAACGAGTCGTTTCAATTATCGAAATCTGCCGAAATATAAGTTGTAACTTAGAATGCCAGTTACTGTTCTTGCGTAAATGGAATATTAGCTCACAGCCTGGTAGGCAAGCTGCCCCAGGAAATTGCGCGTTTAAAGGGGGGACGCCCTATCGGCAACATTCTGCCTCGGGGATGGGGTACTTCCATATATAGGTGATATAACGGAATATCCGCCGTAAGGTATGGTTTTCACCTCTGTTGGTCTGAAATTGGGGTACAGATTTTACAGTCATTATCTGAAATAGGCTTTTTGTTCTGACTTTGGGCGTAATTTGTACTTTTCCGTTTCACATAAGGTATAGATTAACATTGCATGTGGAATAAGGCTAGGGTTCTTCACCTCCACCAAAGGTTTGCATTGAAGAGTAACCCCTCCCTGCAATTCCGCTGTGCAATGTAAAAGTACAGTATGTCTCCCTTACACCGGTCGCCTCTGTTCTGTTCGAATGCAAGATGTATGTTGAATAGAAAATATTAACAAACCCGGATATCACCATGACGGATTTCGCCCTGATTAGTTCACTTCCTGATAAACGTTTTCTAATTGGAAGCAAGTACCAAACAAAATGGAACTAAAAATGCGCACCTTACTTGTATTTAAATTGGTAGCACAGATTTTGCAACGTAACACAAGTGAAATATAATATGAAGTATCATGGGATGAATGTTTTGAGGTATCATAGGACTAGATCACAAAATTATTATACATAAAATTGTAAACAGGTATCTTTATAGTAATTTGGAACTTCCTTTGCATTGTCCGAATGTTTCTGACTATTTTGACAATGTAACTATTGATATCTCGACTTTATTGGCATTGCAAAGAAACAAACGCCACAATCTAACACGAACAGGCTATATCAAAACTCGAAACTCGTTCAATCTCAGACTCAGTTACTTGGTCTAAAGTATACAAAATGTTGAGATTATTTCCTCTGAAATTATTGAAGCGTACTAATATTAAGCTGAAGGAAGTGAATAGCTCAGCGTAATATTGATCATACACATGTACTTCAGAGTTGCCTTACATACAGATACAGCTAGCCTGCGTGGCAGGCGTTCTATTGTGGGGAAGGGAGTTTTGTTTAGAGCGAGCGCTTTTTTTTTGAGAGCTCGCGCTAGGGAGAAGTTAGGGGGGGGGAGGAAAAAAGCGGAAAAAAAAGCGCGCACTCCAAACAAAACTCCCTCCCCCACAATAGAACGCCTGCCACGCAGGCTAAGATACAGCATGCAAGTTCTAACATCACAATGGTAAACTTCAGGCTCAACGTATAGGATCCTGAACATCATTTCAGGGGTAAATATGTGGGAATCTTGATAGCTTCTAGCCATGTATTAAGTCATTATAAAGTGTTCCGCTTACCATTACTAACAGATTTGCAGAGATGATGTGCTTTGTATATGAGACAAGGTATATATACTTCTACTACTGAACATTTAGTCATGCATCGTTCGATTCAAAGGGTAATATCACTTGATATCAGGCCTAAGGGTCTTGTTTCGGGTATCAACGAGTTTTTACTTTTATGCTGACAGCGTTAGTAAAAATGAAATTTCAGTGTTCTTGACGCATGCATAATCTATATCACGCAGCACGTTTACTTGTAATAATATTAAGGGAAACATGGTACGGGCTATATATAAATTTAGAATAATACCTGACCCAAAATTAATGTAACAAAGATATATTTTACGGCAACCATGCACTGTAATAAAGAAAGCTCATTTTGATTGGAAAATGTTATTAGTATTTTAATTGTATTTATTGAAAATAGAAAAATTTAGTCCTAATTTGCTGCCCTTGTGGGGGACTCCTGGATATATAACACAATTGGTTTTCTATATTTGAAGATTCAAATTTGTCCAAATATATATTGGATAAATGATGAAGGTACACTCTGAAAATCGTCGCCGTCGGTCTCGCTAAAAGAAATTTTTGCCTGCGTCTCTATTTTCGTATAAAACAACTAAATTAATCCCTCGAGATCAGTTCTGGTTCAAACATTTATACAGTCTATATAACTTACCTTGTTTCACTTGAAACAAATTCTGCGCTGATGTAGTCCTTCGTCTGTTCCTGCATGAAACTACGCGATGTTTTACAAAGATACAAGCGTCGTCGGTAATTATAAGCAAAGACTATAAGCTAAGAAAGCAGTATCATGCAGCGCGCGTTTTGTAAGAACTGACAAGATAACGACAGTTTAGAATAACTGGATTGTTCTTTAAGCTGAAAGAAATGATCGCTATACTGATATCATATAAAAAAAAATTTATCGCCATATATTATGCAGTTAATTTTTATTCATACACATACACAATTATATTCTATGACACTGTAAAAACAGATTGGTTAAAATAACCAATTTGAATTGGTTGTCTCAGATGCATTCCTTTTGACCGAAATTGGTCGAATATAAGTGCATCTGAGACAACCAATCTAAATTGGTTATTTTAACCAATCCGTTTCCACATTGAAGTTCTTTAACTCTTTGAAGTTCTATAAGTTCTATAAGATATATAGAAGCGACTTATCGAATAGGAATCGAATTTGTACCATTCAATATTTAAACCTAAGAACTCGTATTATTCCATCTGTTACGTTTGACAAAATTGAACTTATGAGACGTCTCGTTTATATATTTTTATAAAAGCAATATCGCGTGTGTCGAAGATCATGTACGTAGCTATAGATCAACAAACTTCGCCGGTTGCATGAGACTGAAATAGCGTGTGCTTGACAAAGACATACTATGCCTACGGTATAATATAAGCAAGGACCGCGGTAATTATAAGCAAGGACCAGTTAGAAAGCAGCCTACTGTGCGCTATTTTGTAACAACTGATAAGATAACGACAATTTGAATGACGTGGACGGCATTGTTCTTTAAGCTGAAGGAAACGGTAAGCATCGTACTATAGTCTATACACTATATTATATAATCTCGTGGAAAGCTTGAAGTATTTTGATGCTAAACTTGCAAGTATTTCTCACACTGTATATATAGTCTGTATATATATTTTAGTGACGTTTCTTATGGTATGTGCATGGAGGAATATGATCACTTCATGTAATTAGCTACATTTAATTATGCAAGTATGAAATTTTCATGCTGAGTTATGAATAATGGTGAACTTCATTTCTTTATTTATGAGAGCTAGTGATTGTGTGAACAAAAATTGAAGCAAATAATTAAACAAAATTTTATGTATGATTCATGTTTGTTGTCCTAGTTGACGATTGACATCCACATATACGGCATTTTGCAATTTTTGACAAGTCAGTTATATAATACGAGTTTAAAATTTGTAAAGAAACCTTATTACTACCGATGTTTCTTGGGATTGTGTTTGAAATGATAACAAGCTCAGAGTTTCGAAAAATATTAGTGCATATATTAGCTTGTTATCATTTCAAACACAATCCCAAGAAACATCGGTAGTAATAAGGTTTCTTTACAAATTTTAAACTCGTATTATATAACTGACTTGTCAAAAATTGCAAAATGCCGTATATTTGAGATCAGTGATGTGACCACCCTCCGCCGCCCACCAACCTTGAGGCATAGGCGACCGCGATAATTGATGGATTTTTCACCCCGCTTAGCTTTCCTTTCCCCCCGGGTGCCCCCCCCCCCCAGTCAGATGGTGGTCAACCTGCAGTTATCAGAGTGAAACAAAACAGTGTCAAAATGGAAAAATATTATATACAACTGGACAACGGCATTTTTGAAAAACTTCTAGCTCGTAGTAAAACAAGTATCTACTACGAGATTATGGCGTGATTAGAGAGTTTAGCAACGCGACGGCTGGAGACGACGGCAGGGACTTGGCTGAAAATTGTCATAAATTATACGATTACTGACGTTTCCATGTTGACGTTCTCGCTCTGTTTGCAACGCAATTTTCGAAATTTCACGTTGTGACCACAACGCCAAGTTTTAAAGCATTTTTTAACTATTTAATTCTCACAAAGTGAAAAAAAATGTGAGAAAGCATTTTTTAACTTTTCATTCTCACCAGACATACTAGGTTTGGGACATTTATGAGCTTTGGTGTAACAGGAAATATGGCCCCATAAACATCCACTGTCCAAAAATCTCGAACTTATGATACTTTTGAGTTAGGCCGGCATAACAGAACTAGATCGAAACTTAGTTGAGATCCGGAGTAAATAGCAATTTTGGTAGGCAAAAATATTGGTTCAATTAATGGTTCGAAACATGGTAGAAACGGAGTAAAACTTCATAAGAAAGTGGGCAATACCATACATTTTGTCAAGTCTGCTCATGAAGTATAACGAAAAAATCTCGGTCTTTAATTAAATATATAGCGAAAAAACAGCGTATTTCAGCGATGTGAATGTCAAATACCATCTAACAAGGATTCATATAAATAATAAATTCCGTTTGTATGCAAAAGAGTCATTACATGGGTCATTAACTGTTTTTGATCGAAGCATGGTCATTAAACATGCAATCACACATTCACACGACACTGTTAGTTACTGACACAGAGCCAAGATTTTACATACTATATATGAATCGAAACACTGCACTGTAGATGTATTATGACTTTGGCTTCACAACCCCGCCTTTTCTAAAGTTGATTAATGAAGTATCGCAAGTACGCAGAAACTCAGGATACACTTGCTTCTACGTAAATTTTGGGTAACCATGAGCTCCCTGCCCACAAGTTAACAGTGTTGAAATGCCGATTAGAATTTAACTATTCATATTAACTCTACTACTGAAAAACAAGAAATTCGTTGTCTTGAGCAATATTTGAACTCTCAATACTAAATAGTGTTGGATTGATAGATAATAGTTCAATGGCTTGAGAAACTGGAGGACGTGAGTTCCAATCCCGCTTTAGAATACAAATTTTTCGTTGTTTTCTGTAGTGTCAGAAATAGCATGAAAAATTCCCTGTTTCTCGCGCACGTCTTAAAGCATCAACCTACAATGAAGTTCTAAATGTCCTAAGCACCTGGGTTTATAAAATATGTTTTCATTGTTTCAGTCTTAAAACGGGGGCCAAATTTCCGAAGAGGGGGCCAAATTTCCTAGGAAATATGTCCACCAAAGGGACCAAATTGCCTAGGAAATATGGCCCTGGGCTGCCCTGGGGGACCACATTTAGGGGGGGGGGTTTCCTGGGACACAAGTATCAATTTAATTCTTACTGTATATAACGACAAATTCATTTGACTCATTATTGCCAATCATTTCCCATGAACGTAAAAGTAACATCAGCAACCGTCAAAGACAACAGAAATATTTCTTAAACCAGGTGATGCAGAAAATGACTATTTAATTACTTAGAACGTACTTTTCAGTAGGCTTTTGTCTGGTAACCTGTATATATTACTGACTGTTCCACGATGCAGTACGGTCACCGCAGGTAATTAACTTATGAGTATTCTTTGGCAAGAATTAGAAGTATATTATAGTGATTTATATTATAAGTAGTATCTAACGAGCAATTTGATTGGCTGATTCGCGTGCTTTATGACGCAATAAAGCACAGCCTCCGTTTTGTTTTTTTCTCCCTTTGGCCCCGCTTGTTAAATTTTCCTCGGAATTGTCAATACAATATGAACAAAATTATAATAGTTTTAAATCCAAAGTCTGTCAAAAAGCAAGAAAAAGTAGACCTAAACGAGATGGAAAAAGCCAGCCAACAAATAACAACGGGATCCATAAACGGCGAATAAAGATTCGTAGCTGTTTCTGAGTTTGAAATATACTTTTTTTCTTGAAAGTTCGCATTCAACGGCGACAAGAAACGCGAAAATCTGTGCTATTTTGACATCTAAAGGTACAAAAACTGTATTTAAACACAGACCAAACCAAATTTATCCACAGTTCTAGGTGCAAAAAATTAAAATTAACCATTTTGGCATTGATTTAGATAACACTATATGTACAGTTTTTAAGCTGTCAATATACAACGACAAAAACCTACACAAATACGACATGTTTATGCATTTCTTGACAGTTTGTCTGAGAAAATTTTTAACCACCAACCACTGAATTAGCAAAAAAAAAAAAATATTCAAACAGTACCTTCAAACAAAAACTGCCCGATATATTTGGTTCAAGATGAAAAATCAACTTGACAGCCAATGTTGTCAAGCAGCTTGACAAAAACCCTTCGCTTTTATACCGAATCCAGGACAAAAGTGAAGCAGAACAACGAAAAACCAATCTGTCTATCATTGTGCACCATATTTGAAAAATTTTCAACAGTTTTTGTGCCTTTTTAATCCCTAATTTTTGTTGAGTTGCAAGTTTTTCGCTCCTTCGCCGGCCAGAATTCAAGCGTAGTTGTTGCCAAGCAATGAAAACATTGAAAAGCTTGCGAGTGACGTCAGTGATTACATGTTAGGAGAATATCAATATTGATCTTTGAACAAAATTGTTTACTGTGCTTATCTACCACTTATAATATAAAAGAATTAAAAAAACTCGTCTTGTGCTGTTATGGTGTGATAATGCACTCAAGGGAATGTTGGGAGAATACTCGAGAAGCGTGTAAAACACTCGGCTACGCCTCGTGTTTTACAAGCTTCTCTCGTATTCTCCCAACATTCCCCCCTCGTGCATTATTACACCATAACGGCACGCGACTCGTTTTTTAATTCTTAATTTTAAAACACTCGGTAACAGGACCGTAGCGAAAAGCATGCTGTTGGGGTGCGGGGTGTGTGAAAAATTAGTCAACGCTCTACCGAAAGTCAACTTTTCGGGTACTCCTGTTTCCTCCCACAGGGAATGCTGGCAGATTGGGTTAGATTGAGTTAGGATAATCCCAAACTAACCCTTCCATCGTAGCTGTGCTCTGTGATCAAACATGAGTCATATGCTGCAGGACCGTAGCCAAGGGTGGAAAACTGCCACATTTGTCCCACCAATAATTTCATGTAGAATATTTTTTCTTGAAGAGTTAGACTGAATAACTATTTAGTAAGCTTGATAACATGATCTTGATGATAGAAGTAATACTGTTCTCGATCAGCCAGTTTATTATTTAACAGCCTTTTTGAAGCGGTCATGTCTCTTATCAAGGTTTGTCTCATCGATGTTACATCTGAATTCTGAAGGACTACGGCCGACTATATGCTCGCGACACTGGCTTACACCAAGTATACTCATACTCCATTCATAACCACGGTCACAGAATAATATTGAAGTTCGGCCAGCATTTTTGCAATGGCGCTTTCATTGCTGCGGAGCGAGCGAGCCTGAAGCGAGCGAGCGTAGCAGCAACCTAATATATGCAGAGAGGGGGTTTTGAAGTAAATTTTATTTAGCGCATGGAATTGTGGTCGTGCGCGCTTGCTATGCGCAGAACACAAATTTTAAACTGCTCAGTGTCCATGTGCTTTTCGATTTTGACGGACGGAGTCTTCGATTTTGACTGACGGAGTCTTCAAGGTAGGATATTTTGTCTTTTGTTTATAAGTTACGTTTACATTTGTTTACTCCTTTTTGGAAAGTTGGCAATCTCAATTTATATGTCTATGAAACGCTGAAAGCACACAATCGATCGCTGCTAGATTCAGTGTCTGTTTATATATAAACTATATATTCTGCTAATGTGCTATCGACTTTGCTTGAGCTGTTAGTGCTGTAAAGCATGGAAGTCTTACATAGAGATGTCGATCTTTAAAAGGTTGCTGATTTCCATATTTTGCATCAAGTGATGTTTCATGTATGCCGCTTGACGATTGTGACTCCGCGTGAACTTGACACAAAGTCACAGATATGCAATTGATCGTCTAAATTGCCTGACTGAATAATTCTGATTTGTGCAAGGTTTGACCTTTTAAATAGGCTACTGTATGCATAGAAATATGTTTTTATTCCTATTTTACAATGGACTTAATATTTTTGTCTAGTCGCGTTCACATATTATTGTCAGAACAGACAGGGTCTCAGTTCTGCGCGCACTAAGACAAATATTCGAATGGCAATGAGTTGAAATGAATTGTGCTTTACATGTAGGTGACTCGCATGTAGGTGACTCGCATGTAGGTGACTCGCATGTAGGTGACTCGCATTTCGTTTATAGCTTTCCAAATGCAAAATTATTTTGCGCACATGTATATATTTTTAACGCTTTTATATGCTACAAAAATATGCAAATTTCCTTGCGTGGCAGTGTCAAATTACTCGTCGCAGTAAACATGGGTTTCATGTGGGAATTCCATGTGGAAGAACAATACATGGAAAATATTGATAGTTTGAAAATTTGATGTCTTTCATGTTTCGTGATATATTTAGCTTGTCTCATCCTGCAAACTATGCTAGGGTATGCATCTACTGACAGCGCGCAAGCCACTGGGTCAATGCTAATTAATAATTACCGTCTAGCCGTCTACTGAATATAATTTGTGTTGCATATTTGTTTGCATGTTTGTTTCAAGAAGCTAAAGAATAATAACAGTCCCGCAGCATTCCCTACCTTGCAGGTACCCTAGTTAATATGATATAAAGCAATCAATATAATGTTGTTATTTGGAATGTTTTCTAATGTTTCACGCCGATATAATATTTTTTGCCTGTACTATGTTAGCCGTTACCATGGAGGCTCTTCGAGGCGACGAGTATACGCGATTTTGAATGTATGTTATCTGAATGGTAATCAGAGTAGTGTCAAAATGCAGGAAATACCGTTTCGAAACACTCAGATTTTCAAAATTTTCCGGGTGTGCATGCCCGGACCCCCTAGCGTTTCTCGGCCGTTTACTCCGAGCAGATTTAGTCGCACCAATTATGTTAACGTCGTGGCTACGACCCTGCCCTTCAATCCCACTTACTTACTTACATTGGAACATTAAGTAAGGCAAAAAACAGTAATTAATAGATGTTTTATTAAATTTGTTCATACATGCACGAAATTGTATCATTAATACACACTAATATACACGATAAAATCATTCATGTTCATTTATTATCAGCATACTGACATCTGTGCGGTCCACTGCCCCCGAAACGTCTGACGGACTTACAAAGGCGTTCCAAGCTTGCTTTGCTGAGTCGTAAAAGCGAAGAACCGGTCGGCAAACATCTACGGAAAAACGAATAATAATTTAATGGAAATTACTGCGATATAGTTGGGTTTCACTAAGCACTATCGCGCAGCAGATGATGGCCATGCAACCTTCAGTTATCAGAGTTGTGAAAAATTGGTATGTTATTTCATCATATGTGGCGGATAATGTAGTAAGTATTGTTAGAATAATAATTATGTTGATGTTGTTAAGAAATTATGCAAATTATGCATATACAGGCGAAGGACGCTGATTGGACAGTTATGTCATGTGACTTTTATACACACGAGGTCTTCTTCGAACTGAATTGTTATCTCTTAGTTTATATTATATTTTACCTTTGTATCGCTTTCATACGATGATCAAATAGAATTCTTAACAAGTATATATTGAGTTTGACGACAAATTTGAATTCTTAATACTGTAGTGATGTAGTTTAATTTCCTTGTTTGTCAGTTATGGTCAGTTAAATGACGCCACTTTTGCATTAAGTTGAGCTCCGTCTACTGTCCTGTGACGCTTATTGAACATTGCAAACTTGACCCGACACAAAAATCCGTCCTATTACCACGTTTCAAAACGTGATTTTCAAACGTGAGGTTCAACTAGTGACAGTGTAGGTAGTCAGTCTGCAATAGTCAGTCCGTGGTTTCTGTCTAAACTACGATTAGTTGCCATAAATGGCACTAGACTGCGGGCTGTCATTACAAAACTGAAAAAAAAATGCAGTATTCGACTCACCTTTGAATCACTATTCGAAATGCTCGTAATCATAAGGTATAATTAGTCACCACCACCAGTGACGAACAGTTAGAACGTACTACACCAAAACGGCGAAGCAGAGTCGCAAATGCAGCCACACGACGTGACGACGGGGTATAAAATATTTATACTGTTGTATAGCTTTAGGTATTGTTGTTTCGTGAATGTTTTACACTATACGTAATACGGGTTTACTACGTTTAATCTAATTTTGCTTTGTACAACGTATTATAAGTTTAGTACGTGGCTATTCTCCGTATGTACGTCTGATTAGGTGGTTATACAGTATAAGAAAGGTTTTAAAAGATATGTCGCTTTCATAATTGTAGTTGTTTGACTTTGCGTTAAAATATCAGCGGGGCCACGAAGGGGAGAACCCTGTACAATTTAAAACCCTGAGGTTCCATTTAGCCGCTTTGTAATTCGCACATTGTTACAGTGATTGCGTGTAAAGTATACAGCTATTGAATGTAAGGAACGTGGTTTCACATCAATCTTTGATTACTCTAGTTCTAATTTGAGTATAATCTAATCAAGTTTACTTGACGAAACGGCGGGAGTTTGTCATTTTATGTTGTTAAAAGCCTAATTACATGTTTGCATAGATTGTCTCAAGATCCCGTGGGGACTGGGGAGGAATGCAGGCTGATATGCTACTGCTATGAGTGATCGTGCAATTGTTATATACAGGCAAATATATGATAACAGCGCTCCGTGTATTATGCGACGAATGACTTGAGTTGTTTGGCACAATTGAATGTTTATATATGTTTGTTAATCATCCATGTAGTATTGAAATGAGGCATGGTGTAAAATTGTTTTAGCCTATTTGACTTGCAAAATTTTTTGTTGTAGTCAGTGCCCCGTGAATAGTTATGATGATACGGGAGGCTTGAACTGCTACAAATGATCAGTGACAAAAGTTGTTGTAGTCAGTGACAGTGACAGTGCCCCGTGCTTAGATATGAGGATACGGGAGGCTTGAACTGCTATACAAGTGATTAGTGATAAAAGTTGCTGTAGTCAGTGCCCCGTGAATAGATATGATAATATGGGAGGCTTGAACTGCTACAAGTGCATGATTGGTGATAAAAGTTGTTGTAGTCAGTACCCCGTAAATAGTTATGATGATACGGGAGGCTTGAACTGCTACAATTGATTGGTGGTAAAATGTTGTAGTCAGTGCCCCGTGCATAGTTATGATGATACGGGAGGCTTGAACTGCTACAAGTGATTGGTGAAAAAAGTTGTTGTAGTCAGTGCCCCGTCAGGAAAAGTTATGGTGATACGGGACGCTTCCCGTGAAGGCTAGGTCGCGGAAGACCTGAGCTGTTCAGTTGGATTTACATGTTGACTGTATAGATGTCTGAAATGACAGTGCCCTGCAAATCAGTACAGGATGGTGTGAAATGCGAGACCTTACTCCTATATGAGCTACCTGAGCAGGCGACATATATAAATTATGTAGCTAGTGCCCCGCCAAATATATTGGAGTGGATGTCTTGGACTGCTACCACAATGGATAATGATTGTGTCGCAAGAGTAATCAAACAGAGCTCTCTGAAAATATGGTGTTAGTACGATGCTTTCACCTGTTACACTGAACTCAATTCCATAAGATTTGAAGTTGTATATGACAGGGCTAATGACCTAGCTGATTGATTCTAAAACTTGTATTGTTGTAAGATAATTGCCTATGAATAATGAACACAACAATCCGGGTCGTTAAGTATTCATTGGCCTTCAGTGACTTTATTGACAGTATACAACATCACATTACCACAGTTTTATATTTCCTAGTGTGATATTGATGGTCTATAAACTGAAATGTGATAATAAAACCGTACAACTTCATTAAGAGTTGTTTGGTTACGGTTCAGTCTTACGGAGTTAACGTTAGCAACCAACATATAGAGTATCAAATTACGTTGGTGAGGCATGCCTGAGTGGCTATGAATAGCGCTGAAGCATTTTAGGGTCGTCATGACTGTGATGTCGATATTTAAGAGCCCATTTTCTTGGATGGATTCCATTGTCGGCGGACGAATTTATTATCGATGACATCATGCTAAATCAGGTCCGCGTTTGCATGGGAAATCCACCCCTCCTTGTTATAGTGTATTTGCTAACGGAAATACGAGAACAATTATAGCTACTGTACATACATTGTGCGAAAGTACTGAGTTAGATTATCACTTGTTTTCCTTTATATCTAAACGTACATGAGTATGGGCAGTGCTGGTCACTGGGGAACTAAAGTTTGCTCAATTTAGCCGTATTTCTGTGTACCAGGTACTAGGTGGTTATTTTCAGTTCTTCGTCTTCGTGTTGTTGTCCGGTCGCCACGATCAGCGATTGATATCGTCGTATTCGTAAAATGTCACTTACAGCAGTGCATGAGCGTCCATTTATATGGCATGAAGTTTAGCCGCAGAGCAGGTATAGTTTCCTCTCGATTTCCATATTCATTATAATTACGGTGCGGTAAAATCACGTCGTGGAGAGTGACAGTCCTGAAAACGAAAGCTCCTTCACAAAACTTTCCCCGGTTGATTTACTGGGTCAGGACGGTCGCCCCTCTACTGACGGTGGTTTGGCTGTTCTCTCCACACATAGGCCCAGGACAAGTGTCCAATGTGGACATGGGAGTATGATTTTGATTTTCATGCCAGCGTAGTCAGTGGAAGCAGCTAAACAATATCCGAACGCGGGACTCGTTGAGTCAATTGCCTGGGGAGTTCTGCTGCCGTTGGTGGAGGGATGGCCGTCCGAGCCCGAGTCTGGAACAGCTGAATGAAATGCTTCAAAGGGATGAGTTGAGTAATCTAGCCACTTTGTTATTTCGAGATTCTGCTTCTTTTCGCGCAAGCGAAATGTATAATCATCATGAACCGTGGGTAGATATCGTGGGTGAACACCTAACAGCACAAGAGGAGTAGGTGCTACAGTGGATAAGAGAAAAGTATCCATCTTTCCACATTTTCCTACATTGTACGGGAGTATTTAATGGCATGCAATATTACAAATGCCTTCGACCACGCCAAAATTGTTTGGAATAACCGATCGTCTCAGTCATTTGTTTATTTTGCTTGAGGTACTTTATTCGATCGCTTGCATACTGGGGCAAACGCTTTTGATTAGTAAAGTGCGATTTGTCACTACCGAACCGAACAAGCCTCGCTTATGCCATATATGATGCCTGTTTCTTAAATGACATGATTTAAGCTTTGGGATGAGGTTTGGGATGAGGTATGGGATGAGGTATGGGATGAGGTATGGGAATAAGGAGTAGGATTGGAAGAAAGGGAAGGATAGAATTGGTGGGTAGGGTGGGGTGAGCAACTGAGAACAAGGTGGTTGACCAATATTTTCAGCCCAATACCTTAATTCAACTGAACAGATGAGACGAGCATTGCTGAATAGATTACTATTCGAAATGCTCGTAATGATATGTAAATGGGGATTAAGGTATAATTAGGTCATATATATGTAGATTATGTATCACATGGTGTATGCATGGTATTTAAAGGACCACACCTAGCGAGAATTGCACCATTTAGTGTGAATTCCGTCGGCCGACACACAGAAGGGCCGAAAGAGAAAACACCCACCCACCCGCCCGGAAATTCGCACGGTTCGTGCGCCGACAGCTTCATGCAATCTCGTCACATCGGTTCAGACCAATATTTTCAGCCCCAATACCTTAATTCAACTGAACAGATGAGGCGAGCATTGCTGAATAGATTACTATTGCACATGAGAAGCCAGGACCATGCAAGGTTTGGTCAAATGACACGAATCACCAGCCTTGCCAGGTTTGCGACATTTGTGATGTATGGCTTCGCACGTCAAGCCTGATTCACCTTGACAAAGTACACTGCAGCCTTCTCTCTCGCCTCTATTATCATTGCATGCCCACTAACCAAAGACAAGACAGTGTAGTGTTAAGAATCACTAGCACTGCGCGAATATCAGCACTATGCTTGCATGCTTTGTTCATCAAAATACGTATAAGTAAAATATAAAGTATAAAAATATTTAGGTATATTATATAGTCACTAAACACTATATCGTGCAGCAGATGGTATTCAATCTGTAGTTATCACGGTGAGAAAATAATGTTAATCCATTCCATTGTATGCAGTAGTCTTGTATTTATTGGCCAATAAATAGAATTGAGAGATGCAATTTAATCTGCTTGCTCCTATATCAATGATATCAACATTTCTGGAGTTGACCACCAATCAGTGGCTTTTCATATTTAAGGCAACAAGAAAAAGAATCCCTCAAATGTAGATGAATTTAGATGAATTTAGTCTTTTCGGGTATTTATGGCTATTTTCCACTTGAATTATCCTGGCTGGAATTATTTTCAATTTAATCCTTACTGTAATAACTGTATTATAACGACAAATTCATTTGACTCATAATTGCCAAATGATTTCCCCATGAACGTAAAAATAAGACTAAAACTGATGATTTATTTCTTCGGCTTTTGTGTTTAGATGAGAAATTAAGTAATATCGGGAACCTTCAAAGACAACAGACATTTTTTTAAACTAGGTGAAGCAGAAAATGACTGTTTAATTACTTAGAACGCTTTTTCAGTAAGCTCTGGTCTAGTAACTTACATTATTGTTCAGGCTCTTTTCCCAGGATGCAGCATAGTCACCGTAGGTAACTTAGGAGGATTCGGATCAGTCAGTTGGTGTCGGTCGGTCAGTCAGTCCGTCGGTCTGTTAGTCGCTCAGCGATCGGTCAGTTGGTCGGTAGGTCAATCGGTTGGTCGGCCACTCAGTTTGTCGGTCGGTTCCTTGGTCGGTCAGTTGATCGGTCAGTTGGTCGGTAGGTCAGTCGTTTGGTCGGTCAGTTGGTCGGCCACTCAGTTCGTCGGTCGGTCCGTTGGTCAGTCAGTCTGTCGTTGGCCAGTCATTAGTTTGTCGTTGGTCAGTCAGTCGGTCGGTCTGTTGATCGGTCAGGTGGTCGGTCTGTTGGTCGGTCAGTTGGTCGGCCACTTAGTTGGTCGGTTGGTCCTTTGGTCGGCCAGTTCGTCAGTCGGTCGGTCGGTCGGTTCAGTTGGTCCGCCTGTCGGTCGATCAGTTGGTTGGTCGGTCGGTTATCTTATTAGGCATTCAATAAGCTTCAATTTAATGTAAAATTTAATCTTGGCGTTTGGTTAAATGTTCATATGAACTCTACTGAGCCTGAGGTCTCCTTTCCAAGACAATTAAGTTGCTCAAAAAAGTATATTTGCTTTCGCGACAAGGACAACCACATGTGTAGTTGTAGAGGTTATTATATACACGATTATAGAGGGTCTTCCAGGGGTTTGGGGGGAATAAGGGAACACGGTGTATTTTGTAGTAGGGACACGGGAAAATATTGGGGAACAGGGGAACAAAGCCAATTTCTATGCAACAGTATGAATCCCATCATGAACAAACGTATTGTAAATAGAAAACGAGCGCAATGTCAATGTAATAGAAAATTACATTGAAACGCTAACCGCTGGCTGAATCAATTATCAACTCACATAAAAACCATATCATTGAGCTAAGAATGACTGAAAATCAAAATTTTACAACTGTGCATATATAAAAATTGACCAAAAAGTGTGCAAAATGCATGCCGTATATTTGAGATCAGTGACATGACCTGCATCCACCATCCTTGAAACATTGCCATGCGCCCGCGATAATTGATGTATTCCCTTCATGGAATTGACGCCCTTGAGTGAAACAGACGAAATGCTCCCGGAGTTATATTGCGTAAGAATGTTAGTTCCCAGACTCCAAGCAATAAATATTTGCACGGAAAAATTACAACACTTGGGCCCCTCCGTCTTCGTCGCTCGCGAGAAATCAACAAGAAGGTCGGGAATTTTGGCATATTTTGTGGTTTTTCACATAAATTTGTTGCTTAGACGTAAATCTAAAGAAAACGAAAGATGTAGATGGGGATGTAGATAAGACATTTGAACGACTGATTTTCGTGTTTGTGTCTGTTTCAAAAGAATTTTTATGACTTTCTTTCTATTGTCTATGTCTCAGTTCATGAATCATGATAAAAAGCTATTTTTTGAGGGTGTAGATAAAAGGCGGACGCGGACGCGGACGGCGGACGGCGGACGGCGGACGGCGGACGGCGGACGGCGGACGGCGGACGGCGGACGGCGGACGGCGGACGGCGGACGGCGGACGGCGGACGGCGGACGGCGGACGGCGGACGGCGGACGGCGGACGGCGGACGGCGGACGGCGGACGGCGGACGGCGGACGGCGGACGGCGGACGGCGGACGGCGGACGGCAGACGGCGGACGGCGGACGGCGGACGGCGGACGGCGGACGGCGGAACGACGGACGGCGGATGACGGATGACGGCGGACGGTGGACGGCGGATGGCAGACGGCGGACGGTGACGGCGGACGGTGACGGCGGACGGCAGACGGCGGACGGTGACGGACGGCGGACGGCGGACGGCGGATGGCGGACGGTGACGGCGGATGACGGCAGACGGCGGACGGCGGACGGCGGACGGTGGACGGCGGACGGCGGACGGCGGACGGCGGACGGCGGACGGCAGACGGCGGACGGCGGACGGCGGACGGCGGACGGCGGACGGCGGACGGCGGACGGCGGACGGCGGACGGCGGACGGTGACGGCGGACGGCGGACGGCGGACGGCGGACGGCGGACGGCGGACGGCGGACGGCGGACGACGTGTATTACGGCGGACAGACGGACTCGTGGTATTTTTAGCCGGGGTTTTATCGCCGGTAGTTATTTGTGGGTATTTTTAACCGTATTTCCCGGCTGATGGTTACTGACGAAATGTCGGGATTTTGTCGTTTGTTTTGTTGGTTTTTTAAAATAATGTTCCCGTACTTTTACCTGGTTTCATATACGAGGTTCGGAGTGGCGAGGCCAGAATAAACTGACGATTGGGGGGGGGGGGGTGGTCGGTATTAAAAGCGAAGCTCCGAAGGCGCGAGGAGTCGTAGGGGGGTCAGGGGGAATGCTGACACGGAAAATTTTGGATTTCTAGGGTGAAACGCCATTTCCTGAGTTTTGAAGCTACTGTGTTGTGCAATGATCTGAAAGGACAAATTTAAATAGGCCCGTGGCCTCGCCACTGGTCGTTCGGCACAACAAACTTGATTCATTTTTGTGATACAACAAACCTCACACCTCTAATAAGTGCTGTAGATTAAAAAAACAATATCCGGATCGTGGGTCGGAAATGAAAATGTGCACGAAAAAAACTCCAAGCTCTATAACAAGTATTAGCCAAGCCTAATCGTAGGTGTTTCGTGTTGATGGAGTAAAACTAAATTAAGATTTTTTTATTTTTATGTAGGGCATGCTGCGGGAGGTGTACGAGTTATGTTAAGTTTTTCCTGCTTTCATGCTATTGAAAAAAATCATGCAAAACGCAAATAACATGGTGTGACATAATATATATACTTGGTCTGATTTTTAAGGTCAGTGATGAACGCTTTCGGCTGAATTCATAAGCTTTGTTACATACATCAGCTTTATTTAAACACGGAGAATCATCAGTATAATTATTTACAAAACTATTAAAATATTTTAAAAAGGAGCAAAAAGAAATATAAATACTGTTCTACCTGATTGCCGTGTGGGAGTCAGATCGATTATTATTTAAGAAGGCTTCTAAACCCGTCTTAAAAGTAGCGAGAGAGGTTACTGATCTAAGAGATTCTGGCAGGCCATTCCATAAGGAGGCTCCACTGTAACTAAAGGAGCGTTTCAAATAATCTGTGCGTGGTATTGGGACATAGAGTTTACCATAAGAATCTCTCAGATTATAAACACTCTCACTAAGAGAAAACATCTCTTGTAAATAAAATGGTGTACGTTTGTTAACAGTATTAAACATAAGGATTGCCTTTTGCTTTAATCGCTTAGTGGACAATGATTCCCAATTGAGTTCTTCAAGAAGAGAACTTGATGAAATATCATAAGATGAACGGGTAATAACACGGGCGGCCCTATTCTGTAATTTTTGTAATTTATCGCTTTGCTTTTACCTAGGCCATCCCAAACAGGGGCACAATAGGAAAAATAGGGCTCCACCAAACTTTGGTAAACTCGAATTGCAGTTTCCCTGGTAATAAAATCTCTCATTCGTTTGAGAGCGCCGATACCCGAAGAGACTTTTTTCGTGATATTATCAACATGATATTTCCAAGTCAAGTTCTCATCAATTGTTAAACCCAATGATTTAGACTTCAACACTCTATTAATCTGTTTATTATTAACACATACTTCCACATTCTGATTATCAAAGGTTGAAAGTCTTTGTCGAGATCCGATAATCATAAATTCAGTCTTGGCAATATTTAAACTTAGCTTATTTGCCTCTAGCCATGTGTTTAAATTGGCTATTTCGGCATTCATAAGATTTTCTAGCTCAGAAAGGTTATTACTTTGCATGCTGATGTTCGTATCATCAGCATACATTCTGGGTAAACCCTCGTTCAAGCAGTTAGGCAAGTCATTGATATAGATCAAAAACAAAAGTGGGCCTATAATAGAGCCCTGCGGAACTCCGTGGGAGATAGAACGACTACCAGAGAGTTTTCCATTTACGTAGCATTTCTGTTTTCGATTGTTTAAATAGGAATTAAACCACGATAGCGCATTGTCATCCACACCATAACACTTGAGTTTACGTATAAGAATTTCGTGATCAATTGTATCGAAAGCTTTCTTTAGGTCAATGAAAATCACTCCGTTTAGCAAACCCTTATCAATATTTACGCACCAGTTATTAGTCGACTCTAATAAAGCTGTAACGGTACTGTATGATGCTCGAAACCCGGATTGATAGTTCGACAGTAAGTTGTTACTTGTCAGATAGGAGTAAAATTGATCATAAATGGTTCTACCAAAAACCTTGGCAACCGCCGATATAATTGAAATTGGACGATAATTACTTAGATCACATTTTTGCCATTTTGAATATAGGTAAGACTTTAGCCATTTTCCAATCAGTCGGGTAAATCCCCTTAGAAAGTGATCTATTAAAAAGTTTAGTTAACGAGGGTGAAAGAATATCAGCGGCTATTTTTAATAATCTACCTGGAATTTTATCAGGGCCGGTAGCTTTGTTAGCATTAATCGTTTTTAGCAAACAATTTACAGTGCACAAACCAATTTCCTCGAAAGAAAATACAGTATTTGTGGACTGAATATAAGAAACAGGATTAACATTAGAGCTAGGTATTTTGTTTGCAAGTTTCTCTCCTATCGAGGTAAAATGTGAATTAAAGGCATCCGAAATTTCAGCCGCATTAGTGATTTCATTACCGTCAAGATTGACTTTCTTGACACTTGTTACATCACTCACTTTACGAGAGTTTAGATCGTTCACTAGTCTCCAAGTTTTCCTTGGATCTTTTCGTGCAGCCTCAATATTAGTGATAAAATAGTTTTGTTTAGCCTGCCTAATAGTGTTGTTAGTTTCGTTTCGAGCTTTCTTATATTGTAACCAAATTTCATCGTCACGTGTAATATCGAATTGCTTTTTTAGATAATCTCTTTCGCGAATTTTCTGAACTACATGTGAAGTAATCCAGGGAGACTTTCGTTTCCCTCTACGTTTCTGGTTATGTGGGGCATGTTTATCAATCACAGACATAAACATATCCAACCATTCAGTCCACATATCATTAGGGTCGTTATGCAGAGAAACCTCCTCCCAATTTAGATTATTTAAATCATTCAAATATGCACGCTCATTAAAGTTTTTGAAATTTCTCTTTTCAACAAAAGCATTTACCGGTGCCTTATGATATGTAAATTTCCGAATAAGGTATACCAGAGAATGATCACTTATACCAAGAGAAAGAACACCGGAAGCTTTTACTTTATCAAGATTATTGGTGATACATAGATCAATTAATGTTTGTGAGGTATTTGTTATTCTGGTAGGTTCAGCAATTGTCTGTGAGAGATTATAAATATCAAATATATTCAAAAGCTCAGACGTGTTGGAATTTGGTGTGTTTGACAATAGGTCACAATTCAAATCTCCAAGTAAATACAGTTCGGAATTCTCAGCATCTATCTTATCGATAATTTTCTCGAATAGAGTAAATAATTGTTGGGACGAGCTTGGAGGTCTATACCATGTACCCACCAAAAACGGCCTTGAACGAGGATTAGAAATTTCGATTATTTGGATTTCAAGATCTTCATTTGCCAGATCTTTACGAATTCGAAAATTTAGATTACTTCGTATATACATACATACACCACCACCACTTCTACCATTAACCTTACGGTCTAGCCTAACAACATCATAGCCTGAAAGATGGATTTCACTATTGGTGATGGACGAATCTAACTTAGTTTCATTTATAGATAATATATCGATTTTACTATTGTCCATAAAGATTCTTAAATCATCAATGTGAGCTAACAAACTATTTATATTTAGACAAGCAATGGCAAGACCATGGCTGAATAATCTAGTATATGGGGCTTCGGTATTAGAAATATGAGATGCAGATAAAGAATTAATTGACTCCTTACGGCAATTTCCTAACAGGAACTAATGTACTTAGAAATGTTCTTTGCTACAACAGAAGTTCCTTTACGATTAAGGTGCAAGCCTCTTGTGTTTAGACAAGACAAATTAACTGATTTATGATCAATAAATGCCCATTGATTTTTAGAGCATATTGCTTTAGTAAGTTTATTGGCTTCTGTTGCTTTTGCCGATAGTTCGGAGTTGTCTGATCGTGGTAATATACTAGAAATCACAATGCTGGTTGCCGGGGAATCTTCTACAATTTGGGTTGCGAGATTTGCAATCCCTTCAGCCACTCTCTTAGCAGATAGATGTTTTAAATCGTTAGTTCCTACGTGTAGAATGACTTTATTCGGCTCCTTACGAAGAATGGGCTTTAAATAGTCTTCCATATCTGTTATATTTGCACCAGAAAAGCTTTTGACAACAACATGATTGTCAGTATTAGAAAGACGCCATCCTTGGAGGTTCTGGACAATTGAATCTCCCGCAACAACAGTGACATTTTTCGCAGAAACATTTGCATGTTTGTTAGGCGTTTTTGGCACAGTATGCGAATTATTGGTTCCACTGATATTTGATGGAATTTGTTGCATGACTGGTTCTGCTATGGAATTGTTGTTTGCTGGAATTTGTTGCATGACTGGTTCTGCTATGGAATTGTTGTTTGCTGGAATTTGTTGCACAACAGGTTCTGTTACAGAATTGTTAGCTTGTTTGTCGCCTTGCGTGCATGTGGGCGACGTTCAAGCGAGGAAACCAAACCTGCTGAATTGAACTATCAAATGAATGGTTGTTTGAAACGGTAAAGTCTGTAAATATATCATGAATTTTACTTCTGAGAGCCTTGCAAACATGTTTACGCACACAGGAATATATTATTACATTTCTTCGTCTTGATTGACATGTTTATGCACAAGCGAATACATTTCCTTCGCTTTGGGGTTTCCCCTATAGTCCAGCTGCATTTGTATTGGTCAATTTTATGAGCCTTTATTAGGGCGTTTAGTCATGAAAGCTGGGTTTTCTTGCAGGCCCTCATTCCCTATTCTTCTTTTCCCCTCCAACGAGGGCCGGCCACGCAGGCTAAATGTGTGATAGAAGTGTCGTATGACTGAGATGGCGGTACCATGCCTCTCTCCTTCGCAGAGGCTTGGATAAAAAAAAATTATAAAAGGATACGCTAATATTGGATAATAAATAAAAGAATGCGCTAGATGGTAATAAACAAAACGCGCTAAATGGTAATATAATGCGGAAACCGCTGAAAATCGGAGCGCGGGCGGAGGAAGGAAATAGCGGCGTTTTGTTTATTACCATCTAGCGCATTCTTTTATTTATTATCCAATATTAGCGTATCCTTTTATAATGATATATAAATTCATGATATATTTACAGACTTTACCGTTTCACTGAACCATTCATTTGATAGTTCAATTCAGCAGGTTTGGTTTCCTCGCTTGAACGTCGCCCACATGCACGCAAGGCGACAAACAAGCTAACAAAGCTTATGAATTCAGCCGAAAGCGTTCATCACTGACCTTAAAAATCAGACCAAGTATATATATTATGTCACACCATATTATTTGCGTTGTGCCTGATTTTTTTCAATAGCATGAAAGCAGGAAAAACTTAACATAACTCGTACACCTCCCGCAGCATGCCCTACATAAAAATAAAAAAATCTTAATTTAGTTTCCACCAACACGAAACACCTACGATTAGCCTTGGCTAATACTTGTTATAGAGCTTGGAGTTTTTTTCGTGCACATTTTCATTTCCGACCCACGATCCGGATATTGTTTTTTTAATCTACAGCACTTATTAGAGGTGTGAGGTTTGTTGTATCACAAAAATGAATCAAGTTTGTTGTGCCGAACGACCAGTGGCGAGGCCACGGGCCTATTTAAATTTGTCCTTTCAGATCATTGCACAACACAGTAGCTTCAAAACTCAGGAAATGGCGTTTCACCCTAGAAATCCAAAATTTTCCGGATCAGCATTCCCCCTGACCCCCCTACGACTCCTCGCGCCTTCGGAGCTTCGCTTCTAATACCGACCACCCCCCCCCCCCCAATCGTCAGTTTATTCTGGCCTCGCCACTCCGAACCTCGTATATGAAACCAGGGAAAAGTACGGGAATATTATTTAAAAAAACCAACAAAAACAAAACAAAATGACAAAATCCCGACATTTCGTCAGTAACCATCCGCCGGGGGAAATACCCCGGTTAAAAATACCCCACAAATAACTACCGGCGATAAAACCCCGGTTAAAAATACCACGAGTCCGTCCGCCGTCCGCCGTCCGCCGTCCGCCGTCCGCCGTCCGCGTCCGCGTCCGCCTTTTATCTACACCCATTTTTTGGGGGGTCGTATACTTCAATGGCCATTGAAGTATACGACTCCCTTGGGGCAGGGGGGTCGTTAACTTCAATTGATCCGGCTGCGGGATAGCTTACAAAAGAAATATCCTTTGTAAAAGCTCCAGAGAGCAAGCAGTTTTGTCGCGAAAGGCAACATGAATTAAAAGTTAATATGACACTGACGGAATTTCACACCTCATGGGAAGACCTTCATAAAAGCAATACCAATTATAACTAGATTGCACTAAACGTTTGCGCAAAGCGTAAAATGTATTCATCTATTTTATTATATCTATTTTTCTATATTTTATTTATTTCCCTGTACAAAATATCAGCCTTATCAGGCATAACGTCTATTAAATACCCAGCATGTATCAGCAAATATAGCGACAAATTCCTAGTGTTGTTAATTATAGTATCAATTTCAATTTGTATCTTAATAATATATTAGACTTGTCTCTCTTTTCACACTGTAATATTAAATGGTTACTGAAAATTGCTATAGAGTTGAAGTAAGGCTGCGTATATTAATAGTCAGAGAGAATCAGTTACTCGCTTCATTCTTACAATTGTATGTGAGCATTATTGCCTACTTCAAATGTTTACATTTATGGAAGCCCACAATTGTATCGTTGGCAACAATCTAGTAAGCCCAGAACTAAAGTCATAACTTGATCTGTGCTTTTTGGCTCTGCACCATTAATGCTATTACACACTACTGTACTGTAGTTAGCAGACTGGACATGCTGTGTTTCTTATATTATCATTGTTGTAGTGCGCACATACCTCCAAACACAGATATTATAACAGATTTCTTTAGTTATACATGTTATAACTAACTGTTGAATCAGTGAACATCAACATACATTTTACTCAATCAAATCTACATCAGCTATAGAACTCTTGGGAATTATCATTGAAGACGTGAGTTAAGAAAGGATTAAACTGAAAAAAATTAGTCTAATAAACACATATTAATAGCGAGAACGACAGGAGAATTTTTAGATTCCATTTGTTAGCATTTGGCAATATGAGTGATAATCGAGGTGATAATTAAACTGTCTTACATAAGCAAATTGTTTGCATAGTTTCGTTTCTTCAAGACAACGACAGGTAAGCAAAATTATGAAATATTTCTATGCAAATATTTAAGTTTATAAATATGAAAAATAACTACACAATTATTTTGTGAGAGGAAGAAAATTGTAACTCGATTTAAGGCATTTTTCTGTTATAAGTAAGACGACGCCATTTTGTGTTTAACAACAACCCCGCTGGAAAAATTGGAGCCCGCGCTTCCGGGAGCAAATTGCATAGCAACCGACCATCGTGATCAGACGTGTTTTGTTAAGGTGGTCCAATACAAAAAAAAAATTTCTATCTTTTATTACTATTGAATCTCTACTGCTAATATGTTGTTAGCCTCAACACTCTGACAAAAAAAAATGTTGCTGCAAAACATTGTTGCCATGGTTACCGAGATAAAGCACCCCCTGTGGTGAAATTCATGCAATTTTATAAACACAATAACTAAATAAGCATTAATGATAAAATTATAGAATAACTTTTATTTACTAACAAATAACATTGTCTAGGGGTTGAACTAAAACAATCAACATTGAAGCATTATCACCAGTTTTACAGGTCAAAAACTGGAAAGGCATTTGACGACTCGCATGGAAACTGTCGCCACTTCAAAACTATTCTACATAACTCAATTCTTTTAGTTCATGACCTAGAGCTTGATATGATGAGTCTATGCTGAAAATTGCATCAAGATAGCTTCAATACCTCTTCAGATATCCTGCGCGCAATAATGGAAATCGCTAATTTATGCTTATTCGAGAAAAATGCATTTAAAGTTCAATGTTCGGTTTATCAACATGACGGTCACATTAAGGTGGTCTTATACATTGAATACTATTTTTCCTAATTTAATACTTTTTCCTCATTTTTACTCTAATATTATAGAATATGGGTGGCTGACACAAAATCACTCACTGTTAGTACAATTTGTGGATTAGTGTTACAATTTTTAGTGATAGATAGTTCAATATAGTTTATATATTCGGTATATAAATGTGAAGAGAGTACGTGCCTATTATCTCAAAAACTGATTATTTTGTGGTCGCTATCATCATAATTTTTATTTCCGATGCAAAAATTAGTAAAAGGGAAACAAGCCCTGACAAGGTGGGGAAATGCCCAAGATTTTCTGGTTTCCATCCATTTTGTCTCAAAAGAACAAATTCAGCGCTTTTTCCTTTCCCTGCCCGAGATCCTGCCTCACTTTTAGTAAATGTGCACAGTAAGCAAATTTTCGATATTAGCGACCACAAGTCACGTGATTTAGAGAACATAGTTACCATTTACTTTAAAAATCCTCTCTAAAACTTTCGAAATATGTTCAACCAAATTTCCATAATTTGGACACGTGGCAATATTGGTGTCGCGAAATTAAGTGATTCTAGCAGGCAAATGGTTAGTTGTTTTGATCTGTCAAATATTAATGAATTGACACGGTTTGTTATTCACTCTAGTGCAAAAATTTGAATATTCGATTAAAGCAAACGAAATAATACCAGAAAATATGACGGGGGCATCATATTGTTCGTTGTATAAATCCTAGCATTTTTTGGTATTTCCTTACAATTGAATGGGTCAAAATAAAAGTTCCAACCGTGTCTTGTTCCCATGATGGTTTAACCAGAACTCTTCGGTGTGGGGTGCTCTTTTAAAATACATTTAATGTGCACAATATTAATGTGTAATACATTCACTTCTGGATAATGGCTGTATTTATCTTAACTATCCTAAACTTAGCATCTCAGAGTAGGCATATTGCGTCCGAAAAAGCGAATCGCAGTTACTGGGACTGCATTTTCTTATAATTATCCCTCGCTTGTCAAACTACTAGTAATACTGGCGTGCAGCAACCATCGCCCTTTCTACCAACTATAGTTCAACAATATTATTATCAATTTCGCGCACATAAAATATCAGTTGTTAAGCTTTGGGGATGGTATGTGCATGCGCAATCGGTGGTTGCCATTGTGATATAAAATTATATATTTGTGTCTGAAATGGAAAAAAGACGAACAGATTAATACTTTGAACTATAAAATTTAAAACCCGACTTAAAAAACGTACAAAAACAGCCAGCTAAAAATCTGAACATATATACTAAGTATATGAACATGAACTCGTATAAAAACAAATTATTGTTAAGAATATCCTAAATATTTCACAAATATGCACGAAACCTTCAACACAACGCAATGTAGATGTTAGTCAAATACGTTTTAGTTCAGTGCTTACCACAATACGCCATTATTACTGAAAACTTTCAAGTTTGCTTTCATCCTTTGGGTTTTATCTTTGACAGCCACACGAATTTTTAATACGGATCGGAAAGCCTGTTTTCAATTCAAAGGTGACTACCCCACGAAGCACCAATACCTGCTCACGTACGTTGGTCATTATCGTTTAGTTTGATTTGATATTTCTTTATGAAATTCTACTTCACAGTCTGTATAAACAATCATAAAACTTATAAACTTATATAATGGGAAGCACGGGTGGCAGATGACGTTAGCGATCTGCTCCTTACTGCTGAGCTAAGCCGGCTATACCGAGCAGGTCGAGGGCACGGATTTACTCAGGTTGGGTAACGCCAGTGTCCTTGATAAACTCATGTAGGTTGATATTGGTTGGTTCTCTCCTGTGCTTCGAGGGTTTTTCTCCGGGTACTCCGGTTTTTCACCCTCGCTAAAAACTAACCCTTAGGGATTAAACTTGACTAACTAACTAACCTTCTGTCAATATATTGGGGTGCAAAACATGTTAAGGATTTCCGTCCACCTCAGGGTGGTAAACACGATAAACATAAACATAAAAATCTATTGCAAAATAAAATATTGATTGCTAGTGAGTTAAACTTCTGACATTCGCTCTGAAAAAACAAAATCTTTATCTTAGCCAATCAAAATGGCATCAATCCGGGGAGGATGGGGGGACGAATCCCCCCTCAGGGATTAAGGGGGATTAATATGTAATTATCTTCCCCACTTTCTCTTATACGACATGTTATCATCATCAGAATTATCTAAAGTCATCCCCCAACGTGCATGTAATGGCATTTTAGAGATTTTGTAAAGGAGCATGCCCTTATACTAGCTGGAGCATTCCAGCTTTCGGAAATCAATATCTGCGCATTCCTGGTTTCGCCCTTGGCAAATCATAATTAAAGTTTATAGGTACCACTCCGCTCTCGGCTTATGGTCGCGCATGCGATAACGAACCCGGACGTAAATATCCCATCAGAATTACTACCCTCTCACGGCGCTTCGTGTCATGAGCTCGAGAATAAGGCTGGATATAAAGTGTAATTTTACGTTTCTTGTATATATAGGCATAAAGGAAATTGTATTTTAGGAGCGACCTGATTGAGACACAATTGAACCAAGGTCCATCTTTGTGTCTGCCAAAACCCTTTACAATCTATCCTCTTTAATTTCTTTTGCAAAACTCCGACGAATAATTTGATTATGAGGTCGTTTGTTTACATTTCAACTTTATTGTACTTGGGAAACCATTTTCGTTAAGAGAACTGTCTGTAATTATCGTGCCTGGTTGTCGGGTATAAAATCGCCAGTATTTTGATACCGTAATACGAGATCGGGGTAAGGGGGGTTAGGACCATTTCAGAAACTGTATGTACAGTATCGTTATACACAAGCCAGATTATATAAAGGTAACAAAGGAAACGTAGCAAAATAGACACTTTCAATCATTCTAAACTTTGGGCATCTCGCACGATATAGCTGAATATTAAAGGTGTTTGTAGCTGGAAATTTGGAACGAAAATTATATAGGTATTTTAGACCTAAGCCGGAGCAGTTCCGAAAAATGTAACTAGCTAGAGGTCCTCTGGCAGGAATCGAATCTACGGCTGTGCGATTTCCGTGCAACCCTCTGCCAGCTGAGATACCCAGTCCAGCTGTCAAGAGCTAACCACAACTCCATGCATATAACTAGAAATACATGCATGCAGAACCCCCTCGCCCATTAGAACCCAAGCAATTATTCTCCCCAAAAGTTTTTGTAACATGAAGTACTGAGTTGATCACTGTAAGTTTGTAACCGTGGTAACACGCAACCGGCCGTATATTTCTTTTATTTTTTGTACAAAATAGCAAAATAGTGAAAAGGTTTGTACTTTTAACTGTAAAATTATCAATTGCCCAACTATATAAAGTAGCTATGCTATTACGTACTATTTTAGCTTTGATTTACTCTAAAATTCAATCTTAAACGTCTCACACAACGTTTCGAAATTGTCATAAAACTTCAACTTAACTGTTTTTTGAACAGTATTTTTAGATTAAATATGTTATTTCTTATTCTATATAACGCATTTGAATTAATACTAAAACAATTTTTAAGATTAGTCAAATGTTGTTATTGACCACAGGATGAACTACGCATTTTCAAAACCACAAACTGTAGTGCATGCCAATTGACGGCAAAACTGCAAAAGCAAGCATGCAAAATAAACACTTACCCGTTTAAAACGCTTTAAAACTCGAAAATCCTCTCCTTTCTCGGCATTTCGACTGATTTCTATTCCTATTGACTTTAGTAAGTGAAAGTCCTCTAAAAAATCTTCATTTATCTTGTTTTGGAGACTTAATATTTGTCTGAATTAATATGTCCCGACCTGAAAAAGGATTGCATATCAAATTATCAATGCCAAAAATAAAATGCCAGGATGGCAGTTATTTTTCTGACGTAAACATATAAAAACAAAATCGTTGTCTTAGCCAATCATGATGTTGCTAGGTACCAGTTTTCTCTCGGCTTGAACTTGCGCATGCGCATAACTTACAAAAAGGTCGAGTACTGTCCATGACAAAAAAAATATGGCGGACGACTTTGCATTCCACAATGTTTTCACATACCCGGGCATAAATATCCGAGCGGAATTAGTACCCTCGCTCGGCGCTTCGCACCGGCTCGAGGATTATACGTTGCATCGGAATCACAGGGCCACATGTTCAATTCCTGCCAGAGTATAGTTTCATTTTTCGCAACTGCTCATGACTATGTCTAAAAAATGTAGATAATTTCTTTGATTGTCATATAAACTTTCACTTAAATATAGAATAGCTACTGAACACCGTCGAAAGTAGATTTATGGCAAAGTGTCGTACGAATAGTTGCCCAGTAAAAACCTGTGAAAAGTGGCACCTAAAACTTGACAAAGACCGACAACTGAGCAAACGAATTGCGTAAATAGCGAAAAAACTAACTAATATTTTCTAACTGATATTTGATACGATTGCTATTCGCCGTCAGTAGTTTCTGAAGCACGTGAGGCGCAGCAAATTTTCAAAAGTTGGCCAGCTTCTGGTATGTTGACACATCATGTACAGTGTAACTGTGTCAGCAAATAAAGTGGATCTTGTTCTAACGCTTAATGAAAGCGTTAGTTCTCTTGATTAATAAAAAACGTGTTTTGTTCGTTAAGAGGGAGTTACAAAACTAAGCTTGGAGCCAACTCTCAAGCACGGTTGTCAACGCAAGATGGCGGGTTATGCTCAATCTTTTTCTCCATACAGTTTTCCTCTGACATCAAACCACACGGCGTCTCCCAACTTGTATCGTTTGACTTTGTAAACATTGCTATTTTCTGTGGGTTTACGTCCTTCATGGTCGACAGATTTGATATCGAGGATTCTGAACGCTCTTCGTTTGCTGCCAACTGCTAACAGTGGCACTTCCTTGTAGTCTAGGATACCGGCAACATCACCTCGTTGTACAATGTATTAATTGTAACCTAGTCTTGGAATAGCATGCCGAGACCATGCTCTTAGGATGTTTCCTCTTAATGTTGTCGAATAAAGACGCATTTCTAAGACCAATTTTGCGATGATTGTCTGCCAATTTAGGAATGGTGGGGGCTGTCCTACGTTTATATTCCTCCGCTTAGTACAACCCTGGTCATTTCCAGTTCGAAACCTGCAGGATCCTCGGGTGAAAGTTTAACTAATTGTCCCAATGTTAGGGGATTTAATATTTCCTAATTGTCCCAATGTTAGGGGATTTAAAATGGCCATGCTTAATGTAGTTAGCCTTCCGAAACATGTTGATCAATTACGCATATCTGGACTTTTTCAGTATTTTGATCTGCTCGCTCTAGATGAAACTCGTCTAGACTCATCGATTTCAGATGATCTAGTAAATATTCGTGGCTTCAATATCGTCAGGAACGATAGATCACGTAGTGGAGGAGGTGTCTGTGACTCTGTATCTATCTCCGTAATCCTGTTTACTATAAAATTCCAAGTGATCTGGTTCCCGATGGTCTTGAAGCAGTCTGCTTGGAGATTTCCAAACCGAAGTTTTATCGTTGCATCTGTTTACCGTCCACCTGCTTCCTCCTCTGAGTTCTTTGTTGCAAATGAAAACCTGATTAAATTAATTGATGATGAACATAAAAAACTTCATATTTTAGGGGATCTAAACTGTGATATGCTAAAGAATATTTCTGATTCGCCAACTTAACAATAACGCTAAAAACTATTTTTGAAGCATATAAACTATCTCAGCTTATTACTGACGCGACACGAATAACTAACAGCTCTTGCGCTCTTATTGACAGTCACTATATAACATCTACACCTGAAAAATCAACTTGTCTGGAGTAATACATACTGTACGGGTATTAGTGATCATTGTTTAATCTATGGTATAAGAAAAATAAATCCTATTCTGAATACACGCAAAAAGGCTAAAAAATCGAAGTCAGAAACACGAAAAGGTTTAATGTGGAACATTTCAATGAGGATCTTCGGGAACAAATTGTTCTGAAGTCAGATACCGATTCCATGTGGGCCCTATGGAAAGAGTTGTTTCTGGAAGTTCTGGATAAGCATGCTCCAGTTCAGCATATTAGGAAAAGATCGTCTGGTGTCCCATGCCTTCCTGGGGAGATAAAAAAACTAATATATGATAGGGATAAGAGAAAGCGTAAAGCTATGGTAACACACGTTGACGCAGATTGAGATGAATATAGAACATCCGGAAATAAGGTCAATATTGCCTTACGACACGCTAAAGCTGAATACTATCGCAATAAAATAGCCACTCGAAACAACAATCCTAAAGAGGCCTGGAAAACAATAAATCATTTACTAGGTCGATCCTCTAGCGGCACAGTTGTAAATGAATTAAAGATTAATGATGATAATATTACTTCACCCGAAGAAATAGCTGACGCATTCAATCAATATTTCATTAATATTGGCATGAGTCTAACTAATTCTATGGCTGAGTCTGATACTACTTTTGAGCAATATATCAATCCTGCTCAATCAAAAATGATCCGTTTCAAGTTGGTATTAGCAAATAAAGTAGCTAAACTCTTGAACGGCTTATCTAATTCTAAAGCAACTGGCCTTGATAAAATTTCGGGTAAGATCTTAAAAGCTGAAACCTTTACTATTGCCCCATCCCTTACACATATTTTCAATCATGGTATTCTATCCAGCTGTTTTCCATATGATTGGAAAATGGCTAGACTTCTCACAGTTTATAAAAAGGGACAACGGAATCTATCTGGAAATTATAGGCCAATTTCAATTTTACCTGCAATAAACAAATTAATGGAAAAAACTATGTATGACCAGATATACGAATATCTTAATAAACACTCGCTACTTTCGAAACACCAATTTGGCTTTCGTAACTTCGGCTCTCCTCGATAGCACGAACAGTTGGTATGTTAACATGGACCGCAAAATGTTTAATTTAGTGGTACTGCTGGATCTAAAAAAGGCGTTCGATACCGTTAACCACGACATTCTGTTGCGCAAATTAGAGCTCTACGGCATTACCGGTTGTGTCCTGTCCTTGATACAATCATTTTTGTCTGATCGTAAACAGAAATGCCAATTGGGTGACGCGATGTCATCCGAGAGGCGTGTTAAATGTGGTATTCCGCAGGGTTCCATTCTTGGTCCACTCCTCTTCCTTATATACACTAATGACATGCCAGAATGTCTTAACCATGCTACTCCTCGCCGATTATTTGCTGATGACACAAACATCTGACATTAGGAGAATTCGTTATTTTGTTGATAGAGAGACTCTGATCTCTATCTATAATGCTCTAATCCGTCCCCACTTTGACTATTGCAGTGAGGTATGGGATACCCTGGGTACATGGCTTCCCAGTAGACTTCAAAAACTTCAGAATAGAGCTGCAAGAGTAGTATCGAGTGTGAGAAATGATACTTCTGGGTTAGAAGCAACAAATGCATTAGCATGGAAAACACTTGAGGCTCGACGAGCCAAGTCAAAAGCAATACAAGTGCATAAAGTTATAAATGGCTTGGGTCCGAGCTCGCTCGCTGAACTTTTTGTGCCTAAAAGAAGTATTACGGACCATGACCTCAGGGGCTCTTCTACCTCTCTGCAACTACCTCAGCCCAGGACTGAAAAACTTAAGAAAAGTTTTTCTTTCGATGGAGCTAAGGTTTGGAATTCTCTACCTACAGATTTGCGTAATTCGGATACTTTGTCAACATTCAAAAAGGGAATTCGCGCTCACAATTTCTAATACTGTACATTAACGTACATTTTGTTATTCAAAACATATTTGTTATACATACTAGTACTGGTTGCACAAGTAATGACAACTATTTGGGTTTATAGGAGTTAATTGGACTAATGAGGGTAACATTTTTTCTTCGGGGGGGGGGGGGGTATATCATTGTACTGTGTATATATATGTATTTATAGTTTCAGAATTTTATATGATGCAACACACGCCCCTCGTGGAAATCAGCTTGTAGTTGGCGGGGCTAGCGTGTGATTTTAAATAAATTTAAAGTTTTACCTACCTTACCTACATACCTACTATGAATAGCTACTACAACCCCAACAACAACATTAATAACTACAATTATAACAAATTGTTCAACTATCACGCAAACTTTTGTCAACAATGGGCGACTTGCGCTAAAGCAAAGCATGACGGTATATTAGTTACACGGCAGAATTTTTCAACATGGCGATTGCGTCTTTCGCTCTTATGTTGGTCGTGAATAAATGATAAATACACGGGTATTATTTTCGTTTACTTTGCAGTAAAAAGCTTTTATAAATTCCTTGAGGCTTATTATGGGCCTGTGTCGTCTCATGGAATTTGTACAAGTCATAGATTTTGAAATATTTAACACGGTGGACACGGCCATCGGACATGAAGGAGCAGAAATTTGTCCTTTTCGCACACTTAGAAGGTGAGTACATCGATAAAATTTACTTTAAATAAGAGGCACACATTTGATCGTAAGAAATATTTCCTCGATTGAGCTGTTTTTAACGGCTCGAGAGGATAAAATGTTCGTACACGAAGCCGGCTTAAAACAACACATGCTTTGATCAAGTGTACCATTTGCAAACCAAAACATTGAATTTGTTTCGCGGGAAAAATATAAGTTGAATTTGTCGGACATTTCGTTTTTGAAAATTTACACTGTTGACACTGTTTAAAAAAGTACTTTTAAGTACTATTGGCTGCTCTTTTACTGTTTTTGGAGAATTGGAAAATAAATTTTATCGTACGTGTGCTTGAAATACTCGAACATTGCTGTCGACGTGTTTCGGTGCTTCTTTGTGGCAAAAATATGGAGCAAACAGGTAGTAAATCTCCTGGTCCAAGCATACAGTGGACAAAGAACTTCCGGGGCATGCCTCCTTTCACACATGAGCTGCTCAAACAATACTTGATAACTGACACATCAGCCAAACACGGCAAACCACCAAATGCATACAAACATTAAAACAAGTCAAGGCTGAGATTATGAATGGCACTGAACGTTTCTTTCTTGTAAAAAGTGAGGTACATGCATCAATGAAGAAGGCACGATATACTGTATATGCTCCTTTACACCAGGACACTGGTAAAGTTTCACATGCAAGTTGTTCTTGTGTAGCTGGAAAGGGTGGTTGCTGCAAGCATGTAGCTGCCTTATTGTTTCAAATTCTGGACTTCATTCAGCTTGAGGTAACTGAAGTGCCAGACGACTTAACTTGTACGCAATTGCTACAACAGTGGCATGTACCAGCAGTTGAATATACAAAATCTGCTGTACTTTTTGATCATGTCAAATTTACCAAACACACTTCAAGAAAAAAAATCATACACAACTACTCAGTCAACCGAGAATAACCCAGCACCTGGTTTCGCTAGAAATGTTAATGAAAATGACAGTAAAAAACTGAAGGATGGGTTGGAAGCTGCAAACACATGCAATTATTTTGAACGCCTTCTGGAATCGAACAATTGTCAACGGTGTGACTATAATGAGTTTCGAGAAGCTTTACCTTCAAAAAAGAGGTTTACTGAGGCTGAACAGAGTGCCAATCTCTTGCATAATGTGGAAATAAGATATTCGATATTGAACCAGATAACCATCCCTAGCATTGCTGAAGTATTTAAGAACTTGCCATGTCCACAGCATACACCTTTTGTCCACAGGAAAAACTTTTTAAAACAAAATAACAATTGCATGATATTGAATGCAACACAAGAAGGCAATCGGACAATGACCTCTGGTTTGAAGAAAGGCGACTTCGTTTAACCGCCTCAAATTTTGGCTTAGTTTTGAAACGTCGGGAAAACATTTTTCCTAGGTCAATACTTTCTAAGCAGTTTTTATCTGCTGGTAGCAAAACAAAATTACCGCAATCATGTCAATGGGGACATCGCAATGAACAAAATGCAATTGTGACATTTAGAAAATTGTTTTTATGATGGAAAGCAAATCAAAGCATGTGTTGAGTGCGGGTAGGTTGTCAATGCACAAGCTCCATGGCTAGGTGCAAGGCCAGATTGTTTACTGTATGACACTAGTGAGGAGAAACCATATGGTATTGGGGAGTTGAAGTGTCCATTCTCTAAAAAGGACATGACAATTGAAGAAGCCTGCATGGATTATTCATTTTACCTACAGGTGATTCTACCTACATTCTCATTGTACCTACAGGTACAATCAATAATAACATGGGTATTTGGATAGGTATCTTTGAAAGCTTGTGGCATTATTTCCTGAACATGTTCACGTGATGTCTAAATGGGGAGAGCCCCCATCCGGTGGTAAAGAAATCCCAACCAAGTAGTTTCAATACGTGAGAAATGGGTGTGTGAAATGCCGAACCTGTTAGCAATGTCAAGTCCCAACAACCCACATCTCAACCGAACTAATACCATGAAAAGTTCTTGTTCTGGGGATAGTGACCGTTGTCTGTGTTACATGAACCAGCATACATTAGAAAATTACAAGCTGGTTGCAAGTAGTCAAAGAATGCTTTAAATGCTGCATAATTTGGAAAACTTGTATAAAAATTTGACATGTTCTAAGCGTAGTACACACTGGTTGTATTTGTTGATAACTCCTCATGTTTGGTTTTCAACTCAGCATGTTCAGTTTTTAAGCTTTTTGTATTGTTGTTGAGACCCATCCTCAGTTGACTGATGTTCAACGAGGGTAGGAACATTGGAACATTTTTGTCTATATGATGACATAGGAGCGGTTGGTAATGCACCTAACACTTTCTTACCACCAGGAAAATGTAGTGAACCAACTTTGTGGCTTTTCAAAGGTTGTTTTTGTATGCCTAACAAGTTTAGCCTTTTTTCTTTTGTATTTGACTCCAGAGGAAATGGTAAAAAGACAAATTTTTGTTCTTCATGCTGTTGCTTGTACAAAGTGATACACAACATGCTGTCCCTCCTCTACTTTTCAAAACTACTTCTTCTGTTTGCTCCATATTTTTGCCACAAAGAAGCACCGAAACACGTCGGAAATTCGTAAAAAAAAACAACCAAGTGACTAGCGACAGCAACGTTCGGGTATTTCAAGCACACGTACGATAAATTTATTTTCCAATTCTACAAAAAACAGTAAAAGAGCAGCCAATAGTACTTAAAAGTACTTTTTTAAACAGTGTCAAATTAAACTTATATTTTTCCCGCCAAACAAATTCAATGTTTTGGTTTGCAAATGGAACACTTGATCAAAGCATGTGTTGTTTTAAGCCGGCTTCGTGTAGGAACATTTTATCCTCTCGAGCCGTTAAAAACAGCTCGATCGCAGAAATATTTCTTCCAAGTGACGAGGAAATGTGTGCCTCTTATTTAAAGTAAATTTTATCGATGTACTCACCTTCTAAGTGTGCGAAAAGGACAAATTTCTGCTCCTTCATGTCCGATGGAAGCCATGTTTCAGTTTGCACGCCGTGTCCGCCGTGTTCAATATCTCAAAATCTATGGCTTGTACAAATTCCATGAGACAACACAAGCCCAAAATAAGCCTCAAGGAATTTATAAAAGCTTTTAACTGCAAAGTAAACGAAAATAATACCCGTGTATTTATAATTTATTCACAACCAACATAAGAGCGAAAGACGCAATCGCCATGTTGAAAAATTCTGCCGTGTAACGTACTAATATACGTGATGCTTTGCTTTAGCGCAAGTCGCCCCTTGTAACAGTGACGACAAGATCAACAACAAAGGCAACTAGCATATTGGCGCAGGTACATGTAAGCTTAGCGTACCAATTTAACTACAATGCACTCAATCAAACGACTAGTCGGTGAATTATCAGAAAAAATATCATACTCCGAATAGCATAATCTTGTAAACTCACGAGATGTGTTCTTGAAACACGACACCCCAAAAATCCTGATGATATTTTCGATGATTTTGAAACCGAGTCGAATATCCTTTCGAATTTAATTTATATCGTCTTTTTACAGTTAGCTATTAGTTAAGAAGGTGATGTTATTCCGAGTACGTAGTAATTAAATTTGTGTGTGCAATTTGAATATCAAAACAGTATACAATCCATAATATAATGGCAAAGCTAAATCGTGTCCGTGAAATATACCTGCCAGATTACAATTAAATTTTACATTGATTGTTATGAAAATTGCATTAGGCCATCTGTCGTCTTTCCGTTTACTAGATGGGTTGATTTTCTCATTGCAACCACAGGTAAGGTGTCCGCTTAATAGGTGTTATGAAAATAGTATTTTATAATAGAAATGACTGGGACCTGAGATGTGTGTCCCTTAAAAGAGGTGTCCGCTTAAGAGAGGCAGGGGCGCACATTAGAGGTGGTGTGGGCGTGTTACCCTCCACCCAACATTTGTAAATTTTTAAGAAATGTCGGTCGTAAATTGTAAAATTACACTAATTATTTCGGTTGGGTTGGTTCGAAACATTCTGTGTAAAAATACGTATAATGTGCGTTCTTTTTCCTCGTTAGTATTCTCGAGTAATATTAAGGCACTCTGTTGTAAAGAGGCAATAACTACTAATTGTGTCTTTATGATGTTGAAGGTTACGTTTTGAATTCCTTCATAAAACTAACAAGCTTTATGGGTAAGGTAACAGTCTCAAAAGCATGAAGCGCATTTTGCAAAAATGTATAGCAAATATTATAGGCAGCGCTTATAACAACGGCATATATAAAAGGAACTATCGCAGTATTGATATTATTATCATACATATTATTATGATATTAATATTATAGTATTTCCGATTCTCTAATGAGGCAGTATAGACTGTAATATTTTATGACACGAAACTGTGTAGTTGTGTACATAAAAGATATGACAAAACCTGAGTAAAATTGGGCAGAACTTTCTTGTAGCTTTCTAACGTTTTTGTATACATCTCACTTTCATACAACATACATGTCGTTTTCCTCTACCTTAACAACGTGTAATAATGTAGTACTATCAAGGCTTTTATATATTTCTGTACTCCGTATAATGGCTATTGCTTCCCTGAAAATGCAAGAAATTACATTTCCGAACTTTTTAAATTCCAAATTTTCTCTGTGGGAAAACCCCCACCGATCGCCCTATTATCAGGTTATACGTCGTACATTTAGGAAAGTTGTGCGCATATCTCCACATAAAATGTTTTTCCTGTATCATGACACTACACATATTTAAAATTAACTCGTACTACATGTGTTGATGTGGTCAAACAAATATCAAAAGTCGGACCTGAACAATGGACACCACCCAAACATTTTTTTGGAATGTACGGCCTTGAAGAGAGGTGTCCGTTGACAATGATTCGACTGTAGTATGAGGCTGGTTTAAGTGTTCATCTCCATTACTTTGCTCGAGATATTATATAATTTAATAATGCTTATTTGTTTTTAATTGTTTGACTTGCTTAAAATTTGGCGCCACATTGCGCCAAAAACTTTGCCTTTTTAGGAACACGTTCGGTATATGTTGTTATTCAATTCGATACATGTAAAATTCGACGTCGAAAGGATGTCGAACTTAAAGTCATTCGCTCGAATCTAATGCGAATTTTATTCGACACATGCCAGATACGACGTTTGGAAAAGGTCTAACTATGAGACAATACTACCTAGTTACGTCACGGTTAGGTGTATGGTAAGGGCTAGCTTTAGGTTCAGGATCATGTTTAGATTTGGCTCTGGATTGGCATTATGATTGTACTTATTATGAGATTGTTAATTAGATTTATGAAATAAATTATATTAATAATGAGCTGAGTGGTTTGTGTTTGTTTCTGGGGTCTGGACCCTAGCTTAGTGCATGCTAATGACGTTATTTGCATTCCTACCACCCAGCACTCTGTAGCCCTTTCCTTAGTCACTAGAAAATTTTTGGGCAGTTCACATCAAGATAAATGCCTCGTTTATCAATCAATCAATCAATCAAATCGTTTATTAAAATATACATCTTGCAGTCAACGTGACTGAATTACATGTATACGATAAAGATACATTTATATAAAATATGTTTGTATGTTAAAGTTAATATTAAAACCTAACTATATATTACATTTAAAACACTATATATCTATTAAGAATCATACTTATTTACATAATTTGGTATAAAAGACGTTTTGTAGCGATTAGTGTTACATTTGGTTATACGAAAAGTTCTATGAGATCGCAAATGATTACATGTGCTATCAGTCCTATCAGGTAACAAACAAGCCAGTTTGTGATCGTTGTCCTGCACCATTTTTCCAAAGAACTTCTTACAGAGAAGTTCGCGTCTGTTATATAATGTTGGAATATTAGCTTCGAGAAGTGCATCATTATAATGTACAGCAGGAAATATGATACGCATTGCTCTTTTTTGGATACGCTCTAATTCCTCAGATAGATAATTTGGAAGAGCAGAATGAAATACTTGGCAGGAATATTCGAGAATCGATCTTATTATTATGGAATAGAAGCAGACCAAATCTTTTGTGTCCACATCAGCCCGCTTGAGTTGCTTGAGAAGATACATGCGTTTTGCTGCTTTTTTAGTGATATCAATTATATGGTCATTCCATTTCAAGTCATTTCTTATCGTGAGTCCCAGGATTTTCACTTTTTGAACTCTTTCAACAGGTTATTCATTAATTTGAATCACATTAAACGTTGGTTTAGATTTTCTAAAACTTATAATAATTTCCTTACATTTCTTAGGATTTAGCATAAGTTTATTGTCTTTCGACCATTTAGCAATATGATTGATTTCATGTTGTAAAGAACTTTCTTGATCCGGTAAGATGAATTCGGAAGTAGTGGTATCATCTGCAAACCTCCACATCAATGATTCATTTTCGCCAGTAAGTCCGAGATCATTAATCATGGCCAGAAAGAGCCAAGGCCGTAAGCAAGTCCCCTGCGGTACACCTGCGGGCACATATTTATAACTAGAAAGACAATGACTGTGAAGCTTAACTCTTTGTTGCCGATCTCGAAGGAAATCAATGAGCCAGTTTATAGTAGTTTCTTCTACGATAACCAACGCCAGTAATCCAAGTATTACAAACTCTGCTCCAATTACAAGCACTGTTCCGGAGAATATCGAATCCAATGCTGCTCAATTCGTCAACAATCCGAATGTAGTTCTAAATTCTTCCACTATTCAAGGAAGGTCGGCTCCGAATAGGGTTTTTTCGTGAAGCCTTGGCCCTTCAGCTTCGTCGTTGTCACCAACTCCGTTGTGTCAAGTCACCAACAACAAACGCTGCCGTCGACAATTTCTACGCATTCGGAACAGCCCTAACCATCGCACGAAGTGCCGGTCTACGCGTCGGCTGGTTGTGAGAAGCCAATACAAGACGGTCTAGCTTCTTGGTCGTATCAATAACCTCCATTTTTCTCGCTTCCGGGCTCGAATCAACAAAATACTTCCAATCTGGAGGCAATCTTGGATTTTAAAACGTGTCGAACCCAAGCCTCTAAGGGTTCGCCGTACCCAGCCATATTGATTCGCTCACATCACGTACTGGTTCGCTCCGCCCTCAGCTTCATCATGCTGTTCAGGCAAACTCGGTGCCGTTTCAACCCTCGTTAGTGGGGCTACCTCACGCTCCGCCGCCGGTAACTGGTCACATCCTCCGGGCTCATTGCAGTCTAGCATGGACACAACTATTCAGCCTTCCTAGAACTTCTTGAAGAATATAGATTACCAACACCATTAAAACCTCTTTCATTAGAGGATTCGCCAAAGCTCTTGGAATTAACTGAGAAGAGAGTACAGAAGGTCTAGACTAAGCTCAATCCCTACAAAGCATCAGGACCTGATGAAATACCTAATTGGCTATTTAAGGAATACTCAGTCCTGCTATCATTACCCACTACCTATATTCTCAACGCTTTCTATTACGAAAAACGCTTGCCTGTAATTTGGAAAATAGTTGATGGATTTGGAAAATACCAATTCCGATGTCACTCCCCAAAGGTGACGGAAGAATTTTTGGTCGAAGATTATGTCAAACCAGTTGTCTTGAAGGTAATTGATTGTAACCAATATGGTGCGATCCCAAAATCTTCTAAGATAATGGCACTAATTAGTATGCTACATAATTGTTACTAAAAACTGATGGAAACGGATCGACCATTAGAACGCTTTTGTTTGTCTACCGTAAAGCATTCGACCTTATCGACCATAGCATACTCATCGGCAAATTACACAATTTAAACTTATCCAGAAGTATCGTAAATTGGATAATTGATTTCTTAACCGATAGATACCAAAGAGTTCAATTAGAAGAAAACTGTTATTCTGAATGGAGGTTGGATCCCCCTCGTGTACCACAGGGAACACAACTCGGACCATGGCTTTTCATCCTCGTGATAAACGACTTAGACATTGGAAATAACGAAATATGGAAATACGTCGATGATACGACCACGTCAGAAATTGTCCCCAAGGTACCACCAGTAATGCCCAGACTGTTGCTAATAAAATCATGTCGTGGTCTTGTGAAAATAAAGTTCAATTGAACCCCAGAAAAATGTAAAAAATTAAGAATTTCATTCTCTAGCCAATCTGCTAACGTCGACCATGCAGTTGTCGAAGTAGATGATAGTTATTTAATTATTCGACTAATTACTATCTCAAAATACTTCGAATCTAAATAAATTTGGAATCAAATTATATACAATCATCCCATTGTTTTGTGGATATATTTTCCGTGCTGTAAATTCATCGTTTCAAACATTTATCGTGGATTGTTTTATCGTACTCGTCTGTGTATATAGACTACAGACAGCGTCTACTTCTGGTGTATTTTGAATATCTCGTTATATATTTGCTGGATCTGTTTGATAATCTCTCAGTGAACTGTAAATCGTCTTCCTAATATTGTGTCAAGGTTTTTATTTTATTTGGTTAAAGACAATTCGAATTATCTCGTTTTGTTCAATTTTGGCCGTTGGGATTTTTGAATATTTCGCGGCGTCTCACCTCGAGTTACCGTGGCAACAACTATATTAGTTCGTGTCTCGTGTCTTATGGTTATGAAGTTTGTGTTCAGGTCTTGGAACGTCAATTACTCGTCATAATAGTACATCTTGCGTCATTTTATACTCCAGTTTTATTTTGTTGATTTCCGTAAAGAGTAAAGTATTTCGTCAAATAATCTATATTTATAGTGTGTTATATTTCTCAACGCCTCTAAAATACAATCGTCTGGTACTTGATCTCAATTGACCTATAAGGGCGACAAGGCTTAATCCCTCGCAAGTCAATCTTCACGATGCCAAAACATATTTCTTTCTGGTTTTCGTCACTCATACTGCTGTTGCTCCTTTTCATTGTCTTCAACTCATGTAACTCATGGAATGTAGACACTCCAGATGCCTCACTCATGATCTCTATAGGTGCTGATATCACAGAATATCCAAACAGGAATTGTGGACTCTCCCGTAAATCAAAACACTCAAATATATTACCCTCCCTTAAAGTTAAAGCCGGAATTAAACTTCTAAACGCCAGTTTATACGCTTACTCTCTTGTACTTCTTGCTGGAGACGTCAGCCGAAACCCTGGGCCTGCCAATATCTCTCAAGATTCGCAGAATTTTAGTAACATTAGTTTTCCAGGAAATCGAGGACTTAAGATTGCACATCTAAATGTAAGAAGCTTAATCAATAAAATAGATTCACTCCGTATTCTTTTGGAAAACAATCCTTTCGACGTCCTGACCATCTCTGAAACCTGGTTAACCAACAAAATATATGACCCTGAATTAACTATTCAAGGATACTCTTTTGTCAGAAATGACCGTAAAAACAAAAAAGGAGGTGGATGCATGATATATATTCGTGATGGTTTACCCCATAGGGCACGGCCCGATTTACAAGATGACAATATAGAATCTTGTGTCCTTGAAGTTAATCGGCCAAAATGTAAGAAGATGTTCATCTGGTAAATCTATCGAGCCCCTGATGCACCATTAACTAATTTGATTGATACTCTAAATTCAAAGATGAGCTTACTTCCTCAGGATGCTGAACTAATTTTACTTGGTGACTTTAACGTTGACGCCCTCGCTAAAAGAAATACTCCGACTTACTGCCTGAAACAACAACTTACTTTGCTTGCAAGTACTAACAATCTAATCCAACTGATTAACACTCCAACACGGATAAACGAACTTTCATCAACAGCAATTGATCTCTTGTTTGTTAATAACAAACATCGTATTGTATCAAGTGGTGTGTTACCTGAACATATCAGCGACCACTCCCTCATTTTCTGTGTTGTCAAGTCCGGGGTAACAAAATGTCCCGGGAGAACAATTGAATATACATCCTACAAACATTACTCTAAAGAAGCATTTCTGGCAGATCTTAGGAACGTAAACTGGAATATTGTTGATGAAATTCCTGATATTAACAGCGCAATAAATTTTTGGAATAAGCTGTTCTCTGATGTTGCAGAACGTCATGCCCCTACAAAAAGAACTAGGATAAAAGGTTGTCATGTGCCTTGGATGACTTCTGAGTTGAAAACATCAATGCAGGAACGTGACCGTTGTTTCCGTAAAGCTACTAAATCTAATTCTCCATCTGACTGGGCCAAATATAAAAGATTAAAATCGAATGTGAATAGACAAGTCAAGAAAAGTAAATCTGATTACTATCTTAACCTTATTGAAAGCTCTAAGAATAATCCTAACTCTCTCTGGAAACACCTAAATGAAATCACCTCACGTAAACCAAACTCCAACATTTCGTGTATTGAAGTCGATGGAATTCCATACACTGAACCCAGACAAATCTCTGAAATTCTCAATAACCATTTCTCAACAATTGGCTTAACACTCGTTGACAAATTCCGCTCAGTTATTTCTACCGTCAGTTCAGCCCTACATAATGATCATCCTCAATCTGAATTTGTCTTTAGAGAAATTGATGAGTGCTATGTTAAGTCAAAACTAAGGAAGCTTAAGACAAACAAGGCGATTGGTTTGGATAATATTAGTGCTAGATTGCTAAAGGACTCCGCTGATGTTATCTCGACAAGTCTCACTAAAATTTACAACCGTTCATTAGCAACCTCTGTCTTCCCATCAGTATGGAAATGTGGCAAAGTAACAGCGTTGTTTAAATCTGGAGACCGCTGCAATGCCAATAATTATAGACCAATAACCATTTTACCAACTGCTAGCAAAATACTTGAAAGAGCCGTTCACAGTCAAATCTATAGCTATCTACTTCAAGAAAATATCCTGACCCCGAAACAATTCGGATTCCGTCCAAAACTCTCTACGGCAATTGCTCTTACTAACTTCACTGACACCATTCTTGATAATTTAGACAAAGGTTCAATCGCAGGAGCAGTTTTCTTAGATCTATCGAAGGCCTTTGACACGGTCAGTCACGATCTGCTCATAGAAAAACTTGCCACCATTGGTTTTTCACAGGCGACAATCAACTGGTTCTCTTCTTATCTATCAAATCGTTTTCAAGTCACTTCTATTGGCCTCGAACACTCATCCACTAAACCTGTACAAGTCGGCGTACCCCAAGGAAGCATACTGGGCAGTCTACTGTTTCTCATTTATGTGAATGACATTCCATCTACTGTCCATAACTGTAACATCTCCCTGTATGCAGATGATACTGTCCTGTTTTGTTCAGCTAAAACCGCTATGGAATTGGAACAAAAACTAAACTCTGACCTCCTGAACCTATCTCATTGGTTTGCTGCTAACCGCCTAACTCTTAACACTTCTAAATGCAAATTTATGATGTTCGGAAGCAATGCCAAACTTACCAAACTACATGATATAAATCTACTCATTAACGACCGCCCACTAAATCGTGTTCAATCTTTTAAATATCTTGGTATAACCTTAAATCAGACATTATCGTTGTCAGATCATGTTGAAACACTTTGTAACAAAGTCTATCAACGCCTTGGTGTCATTCGAAGAGTTAAACACCTCTTAACACGCGAATCCCGGCTTACTTTAGTCAATAGCCTTGTCATGCCGATATTTGACTACGCTGATTTTGTATGGGGTGATAAAAACAACTCCGTCCTCATGGATCATCTTCAAATCCTCCACAATAAAGCCGCAAAAATCATTCTTGACGCTCATCCACTTTCGTCAGCCTCGGAATCACTAAAATCGTTAGACTGGCAGCCGTTATCAATGCGCAGACACTTTCACCGTTGCCTCATCATGCATAAGTGTTTAAACAATAACGTCGACTTTAAATTTAACTTCAAGTACTCGTCCGACATCCACAGCTACAACACCCGAAACAAACAAAACTTACATTTGGAGCGCGTCAAGAGAAATTGGGGGAAACAGGCTTTCAGCTACCATGCTGCTAACGACTGGAACAGTCTACCGATTGACATCCGGGATACAGAACAATTTACAACATTTAAGGATAAACTTAAGAATCATTTGTCACTATAAGACACCATACCGCAGTAATGGGACGCACTAAGACATTATAATCTTTAACATTAATATTATCATTATTATTGGTAGTATATATATATTAGTATATAGTATTTTATATAGTTGTTTTTTTGTTGCTCAGGGCTCCGCTGAAAATCACTTTTGTGAGCGGACCTCCTGATTAAATATTGTAATTATTATTATTATTATTATTATAGGCCCTTCCCGATTATGCTAGTAAAACTGGCATTTTATGATACGTTTTTTCCCAAAATTATGTTCAAATTATGCTGATCATTTTTCAAAATTATGCTCCTTTGGTTAAAAAAAATGCTTGGCTTTATTTAGAAGAAACACAAACAAAATAAGGCATATCGTGTGTTTTTCGTTAACTAAAGGTCCATGCAAATATAATGTTTATACTTTAAATGTTAAAACTTTTGTGATGCCATCTTGTTTTTCTGAATTAACCAGTGCTTCCACTTTCAGATTTCTAATTCCGTATTATATGATAGTGAAAACGGACTTCATGAGGAAACATAGTCTTTCAAAGGTCATTAAAACTGCATGAACACTATGAACACCAAAAACATGCAAAATTTTGCTTTTTAACAACCAAAAATGCAGAAAAAAAACCCCCGGAAAATGCTAAATTATGCTAGCCATTCTCTTAGAAAAATGCCAAAAATATACTCGTTAAGCCAAATTATGCTGAAAATTATGCTAGCATAATCGGGAAGGGTCTAGTAGTTGACACGGTTGAACTATTAGCTAAGAGCAACTATTACAAATGAGTTATCTTGAAATACTCACATTGAAAAGGTTACAAAGAAAACTAGTAAGGGACTACAGTATACTTTCTAATTCAGTTAAACGAGCAAGGCTACCACCTGAAGATTTGGCGCTGTTTTACATAACATGCATTAGATCGGTGATTGACTACGCAATTCCTATTGTTTACCATTCCCTTCCACAATATCTAAATAATAATCACTTTCCATTATTACTCCAGGTCATGACTATCACACTGCTGCCGAAAGTATAAAAATAAAACCAATGCAGGACCATCACGAGCATTTATGCAATAAAGATAGGCAATAAATAATAAGATAGGCAATTAGGTAAACTGCTGGCAGAACGACGATTTAACTTCTCTCGGACCGACACAAACAGAACGATGAACACTCTATTTTTGCTATGAGTAACTTGACTAATAAAGTATACATTTAAATTGACCTTTTTCATTGACAAGATGACGTCAAAAGGTCGAGCTCTGCTAATATTTTGATAATTCAGTGTTCTTTTTGTCTATTTGTGTTGTATGTTGTCCTTATTTATGTCGTAAACGATGAGCCAAACCACGCCAGTTACAAAAGAAGTACTTGCTAATTGGATGACGAGAAATTGGATGAAAAATTCAAGCCAATCTGTTTGCTAATGGATAATTTAAAGGACAATGTAAAGGCTTTCTCAGTGACAAATTTTATGCGATTGCGAAGCGAATGGAGATTGTTGAGGCTAAGTGTGATGAAGCCCTGACGGAAAACAAGTGTCTAAAGGATGAAGTTTTTAGATTGTCTGCAATTGTGAAACAACAAAGCGAAGATATTAATAATATGGAACAATACTCTCGAAGGGATTGTGTTGAGATATCTGGCTTACCAGAAGAACCCGACGAAAACACAAATGCCTTGGCTATTTTGGCAGGGCGTTTTTTAAGAAATCATTAGTAAACCATACTTTTAAACCATTGTAATTCCACATAGGTCACCCCGCACGAATGTAGTTTTTCAAGAAGGAGCAGATGATTTACACTCTCAAATACTTTGCGAAGATCTATAAAAATTGCACCAGTCATCATACCATGATCAATATTTCTGCGAATCGTATGTGTAATAAACGATAGTACTGCAGTCTCCGTCGAGTGAAATTTTCTAAAACCATACTGGTATAAAAGCTAAGAAGATGATTATCTATGAAATACTTAGATAACTGCTGATTCACCACTTTTTCCAAAACTTTTGAAATTGCAGGAAGTATAGAAATCGGCCGGAAATTATCCATCTCCTCTGACTTTCCTTTTTTAAATAGGGGGATAGCCCTTGCATTCTTCCAGTCAGAGGGAACGGTGCCTTGTGTTAAAGAAGCATTTATAATCCTTGATACTGGTTCAGCAATGATGTCGGCTGAGTCCTTTAGGAGACGGAGTAGTATACTACCCAAACCACAAGCTTTTGATTTAAGATCACGAAGTTTCATTTTAACAGTTTGGTTAGATCATAGACTATCCAGAAGACGGTGACTGGAAACGCTGGACAAAGTGTTAATGTTGTTGACGCGACATCCGTGATGCGCTTTTATCACGTAGCAGTTATCAGTTGCCACGGCAACCAGCCTTAATCAGAACAGAAAAAACATGAATCTTTGGTAATTTGGCCTATTTAAATCCATTGAATGCGTGCGTTCCCTTTTTGACTACAAAAATGTCGCCATTGTTGTTGTTAGTGTGTGCACCTATTTCAAAGCCTGTAACTTCACTTTAAATATTTTCAAGACTTCTCATTTACATATTTTAAACAAGGATAGAAATGGCGATGCAACTATTGCTTTTTCAAAGTTTTCTTGGATTTAATAAAGCAAAAAATCACTTTTGAATGCATGCGTATTATTTTGAACTACAAAATAGCCGCCTTCGTTGTTGTTTCTGTGCACATTTACTTCAAACCCTGTAACTTCATTTTAAATATATTTCAGGCTTTCTCATCTACATATATTGAACAAAAATAGAAATGTGAATGCAGCGATCGCTATTTCAAACTTTTCCTGGGTCTAACAAAACAAAAAATAGGTACGTTAAGCGTACATGTATCTGCTCATGGTGATCCCACTGTTGTCATGAAGGAATAATATTCTACAATTCTATTTGGCCCTAAATTGTATAAGTTAAACATATTTTGTACAAAAACATACACTTCATTCAACCAGTACCTTGTAAAGAATAAGAGATTGATATTTAACCCATTAATTGGCAGTAGCCTACCACTGACATGTAAAATCGTCTGCCATTAGACAGAGTAAAATACTAATAAAAGTAGGGTGCATCTGAGCTTGCCAGCTAATGGGTTAAAAGAATATATTTTTATAAATATCACAAAAATATATTTCATACATAGTAGAACAAGGTTTTCATATTAATTTATAAATGGGGTTCACAATTTACAGACGTATCACTACGCCAGACAATTTAGTACATATGACAAATAAAATGGCTGATAGAAATTTCACTAGCAGAGACTATTTCCATAACACAACAAATATTTTATTTATATTTATGATCTCATTTGCTGAAACATGTTAGGTTCAAAATCTTCTCGATAATCCATAATATACTACAATCAGGTATGTGAAAAAATTGTAGATGCATGGATGTTGTCCGAATACCAGATGTCGCAAAGACATCCTCGCACAGTTTCAAAAGCCGTTTTGAACACATTGATAGACGACGTCAACATGTGGTATTCAGGGATGGAGGAACACAAATGAACTATTTATTCCACATGGATGTGTTAGCAAATAGGTCATATTATTGAAGCCTATTCATCAGTACTTAGCAAATGTTAACTATGTTGAAAATCAGGAGTACAATTTGACACATGTCTATAGTCTGTGAATATAATGTATAAAGTATATATAAACACAGCATATCAGATCCATACATTGGCTAGAATTGACTAGTCAAAGCTGCAGTGTTCCGTGTTTGTTTGTTCACGCTACAATACAAATATGAGAGTGATGTGTAAAGTACAGGCAAATGATTGCTTGAAAAGACAATGAATATAAGCGATTTAGTAATTTAGAGGAGAATTTGCCTATGGATATGAATTTCTATTATGAAATTATAAGTATGTGATTGTGACACCGTCTGCAATAAATGTCATACCAAAAGGAGTATTGTACAGTCTTATCTTTTACCGTCTTAACTATTAAATACTATAAACAAGACTATATTTTTACACAATATTCTATTTAAAGAAATGTGACCACTATAAAATGTGGAATTGCTAAATCTGAAATTAAAATGTGGGATTAGCTAGTATTCATGGTAGTCAAATATACTTTAGTATTGAAAACTTAATATGTGCATAAACAAGATGCTAAGCCACTTGCTGATTGGATTGTAAGCCGCTTGCTGATTGGATATCAATTTAAATAAGCTGGTCGCTGAATGGCTATAAGCTAACAGCTAACAGCTAACAGCTAACAGCTAACAGCTAACAGCTAACAGCTAACAGCTAACAGCTAACAGCTAACACCCAACAGCACGATGGCAATATATCTGCATTCGCAGATACAAAAATCACTTTTGAGTGCATGCGTATTATTTTGAAATACGAAAAGCTCGCCATTGTTGTTGTTTCTGTACACACCTACTTCAAACCCTGTAACTTCACTTTAAGTATATTTCAGGGTTTCTTATCTATATATAATGAACAAAAATATAAATGTTAATGCAGCTATCGCATTTACATTTGTTGTCGCTGTACACACCTACTTCAAACCCTGTAACTTTACTTTGAACATATTTCAGAGTTTTCCATTTGTATATATGGACCAAAAATAGAAATGTCAATGCAGTTATCGCCTTTTCAAACTTCTATTCGGATTACCAAAGCCAAAAATCACCTTTGAATGCATGCGTATTATTTCGAGCTACAAAAACATGCCTCATTGACGTTGTTGTTCTACAGGCCGTATCACGGACAACACGCTCAAAACAATGGCGTTTCCAGTCCCTGTCTTCTGGATAGTCTATGGTTAGATACAGAAGCGAATTCAAAAGATAGTGTTGCAGTTTATTGTTGTTGTTGATTGCTAAGGACACTAACGCCAATCAATTCATAGAGGCGTGATACAACAGTCGTAAAATATCCATTAAAAAACATTTGCAATCACCTTCTTATCAGAACATAATTCGCCGTTCACTGATATCGTAGAGGATTTTGTCTTAGATTCACCCAGCATCATTTTTTTCACAGTTTTCCAAAAGTCCTTAGGATTATGACCGTACTCTTCAATCAATTTCCTATTATAGGAACTTTTGGCAGAACGAATCTTACTAGTTACACGATTTCTCATGTGGCGATATCTAGACCAGTCCTCGGAAGAATTGTTTTTCCTGGCTTTACTCAAAGAAAATCCCGTTGGCGCATAAGCTGCTTTATTTCGCCGGTCACCCAAGAGCACCTATCATCCCCACGAATGCGTTTTTTTTTGTATTACAGGTGCGTGATGATCTACTGTGGAAAGAAAACTTGTTTTACGTTGGCTCCATAGCGACTCGACATCATTAACATGCATATCATTTTCTACATTTCCCCTGGGTGTATTGTTTATATCCTTCAATTCTTCTTCCACATTCTTACAAAAACTTGTCGAGTTGTAATTTACAAAATTACGAAAGGTTCTAGTTTGAGCCGGACTTTTCTTCCACAATTTCGGTCACAGTTCAAATCCCCAGTCAAAATAACTTATTTTCCAAGCACTGTCGCAACATCTACCACATTTTCCAGCTTCGATAAAAAAAGTTTGTCGTGATATCTTGAAGAATTTGGAGGCCAGTAATAAATTCCAACTAAAAACCCACGCGATTTCGGTAGTAAAATTTCCAAACAAAAGCCTTCAACATCGGTAGCTTCCAATATCTATTTCTGAGTCTTGGATTTTCCCATTTAACCAGATTTCGCTAAACGTTAATAAATGAATCCCGGATTTTAAGTTCAAATATACGAACCGCGGTTCATATATCTTACTATATAGACTCTGTATATTCTGATGGATTATCTTAAATGCCCGTTGATTTACAAAATTCGTCGTTGTTGGTAAAGGGAAATCAGGTTCTTCGTCTATTAGCTCCTCCACAGGCTGAGTATAACACAGCTCACAAGGTTTAAACTGTTCAAACGTAGCACCAAGACATTTGAGGTGGAACGGCTGTTGACAAACTGTGCAACACGTATTGGCCTGATTTTTTCGAATCGTCTTTACACAGGATGTACACATTAAACTTTTATGAAATGGTCCCGGATTCATCGATATATCGTTGCATTGTGCATCAAAACATGTATAAGCAGCAAGTGACGGGTTAAGTTAATCAGCCTAAGGCATAGATAATCAGTTGAAACATTTGTTGACCTCTTAACGGCCATCTTAGGCTTCGAGGATATTTTCGATATAGCAGCAACATGCACCAAAAGAGTTTGATAGATTTTGACCAATACCAAGCTCAACGGATCTATATATCACGTTTACTACAGATCTTAATTCGCCTTAACTCGCCGCGAGATAATGCGAGTTTAGGCGATTTAAGAAAAAACACAACTTTTAGGTAATGCGTTTTAAGGCGTTTTAGGGCGATTTAAGGCGATTTAAGAGAAATGCATGGTAATTAAATATGCAAGTACAGGACCTTTAAGCAAAATGCAGTAATAATATATAATTAATAGTGCACAGTACATGTATTTTGAAAGAGCACCAGTCCCCCACCCACACCCCCAAAGGGTATGGTTAGTCGACAGTCATGTAAACAAGACCCAGTTGAAACTTATTAATTTGCTTGTTATTTTGCCGTATTACTAATTTGAAGGTTATACCACCAAATCTCTGGAATTAATACAATGAAGAACATAAACCAGTATAATAACATGTATTTTAAATTGAATTGGATACTAACTACTTACTAACTGAGCGTGAGGTATGTACGGTAAAATATCAAGCTGAGGTCTTGCTGTATTGACCGAGCGATAGCGAGGTCAATACAGCAAGACCGAGGCTTGATATTTTACCGTACAGACCGAATAGTCGAAGTTAGTAAGTTGTTTATTATATGGCATTTCAGACAACAAAAAACAATTCATTTTGCCAAAATTGGTCACGCGAGGGCAAAGTACAAAGTCCGAAACTCAAAGCCGGTCATTTTCAAATGTCAAAATAATTTCAATGATACGAATTTGTCTTAGTTTTTTACAAATTTATCTAATCTTAGCTTAGTAAAACTACTCTACAGTACCATTTATAGAATAAAATATAAAATTAATAGAAAATATAGTGATATTGAGCTATCGGATCAAGGACAAAAACAACTTTGCATGTTCGAAAAAACAAAAATATTCTTGACTGTTTTAGTTAAAAAACATCGTAAAATTTACCTTAATATTTCGACTTGAGCCAACAAAACTTGATTTTATCCCTTGTAGTTATCCCTTTTCCGTATTTTCCGCCGTTTATTTTTCATTGTTTTAAATTATTTTTGAGGATTTTTTAATGCTTTTATGGGTTTGAAATGTGTTCAAGTCGTCGCAGGGCAATAAGAATACCGTATTGCCCGTGGGCAATACGGGAAAATCCTGCCTCGTCAGCGACCAATCAGATTGCGAGATTCACCAAAACAAGCATTTGCCATATAATAATAATACATATTACTAAGTTCAGGCATGGAACCACAATCAATTGCAAATCTGAAAAATCAGAGTTGTGGCTGGAATATGGGAACGAGAAGTTTTAGTGCACACCATGGGGTTGCTAAGCTATATTTTGAGAATTTCCAAATGCATGAATGCCTTGTCAATATCTTGGAAATTACAAGGGTACAGAATATATTAGAACTGCATGTGATAAATGATAATGCATGTTCCAATGTGGCAATACATTATAGTACGTTATTCAAAATTTACATATGTGTTAAACTTACCAAATAAGCTTGAATTTACATTGCAAATATAGTATTTCATTTCCATGTGTTTATTTAATAACTAAAACTCAACAATGATTAGTATTTATTTCAATTCTCCTCGACATGCCACCAAATTGCGCGACGTAAAGAATTGCGGTTCAGCATGCTAGGAGTGGACGTCTTGAAAGTGTAAGCGTCACATGGCGGAACGTGGTAGTCGGATAAGAGCGTGTACATTTTAAAAAGTCTTTCTTTAACAAATCATGGCAACAAATGTAGGATACGATAGTAGCTTTGATGAATGGCGTGAATCACTTGTAATTTAAAATAGTAAAAGCTTGGATTCCTTGCTTTCAATGCATTCCAATTTGGATGCTTGGTCGTGTTGGTCGCTTGCTTGACAGGACGTCAGCTTTCATTTACAATCTGGCCAAGTCGTTTGCACCAACCTGGATGGCAAAGGAGGTCTCGAAGTGCGGATTAGTAGAACGTGTGGATGCTTATATTTAAATTGGGGGAGAGGAGACATGTGGTGTTTATAATATTAATAAAATAAAAGCTATTAAGGAAATTTGCTGAAACATTATATGAACAATATATTTCTAATAATGCGTTCTTTTTTCTACGGGTGAATCGAGACAAACATGCATAAATTTGTTAATTTTGAAATGAGTTGATGGCTTTTTCTGGTAGTGGGACTACTGAAAAAGACAAAAAAAAAATTTTACCTTTTTTTTTTTTTTTCATTTGGACATCAAATTACTAATGACACAATTTGATATTTGCTTTTGTGGAAACAATGGGTAAAGCAATATAACACAGATCAGTGGAAATGACACTTATTATTATATGTGGCCTTGGGATATTATCTGTTGTGTGTTATAGAGCTTAGGGCCCACTAAGGCGGGGCTGCTGAGCTGGGGGCTGGCCTGGCAGAGCAACATTGTCTGTGACAAATTGGAGGCTGGGCTAACCACTTTGGCGAGAGATCCTGGCAAAACAAGGCAAGGCAAATTAAGTTTGTTTATTGAAGTTCAATGTAATAAATTGGGCCAGGCAAGCCAAATTGCGACAGTTTATGCTAACAGGCTAAGCGCTGGCCAAGGTGGGCTAAACCGGCTCTTGTGAACATTAGGTCAGAGCAATCAGCCGGCCTTTAGCTTCGCAAATCTTTACATTGCAAATGAATTCTAATAGTGTAGTTAGTTCTTTGTTTGCTATTCTACACTAAATTTTCAGCATATATATATTTGGCACTCTGCTGCTGTGTTTGGGCTGTCATTGATTAAACTTAAAGTTGGTTCTTTAGTATAAGGTCAGTCGGTGGAATATATTAATATCAGTTTACTTTAAAAATTGTATATAATCTTTGCTTACACTTTCCACTTCAGAAACCTTTAACTCTCTATTCAGGTAAAATAGTGATCTAAACTGATTAGAACAGAAATTGAAGATTTCTTGCTGTGGTATGGATCTCTGTCTACTCTTCCCCACTTCTGCTCTCTCAGGCCTTCAGAAACACTTTTCTTTTTCACAATTAAATTTTCAAAGATGCCACAAAATTATAAAACTGCCATGACTGGCCTGTTTATAGTAGTAAAATATAACATGGTTCTCTATAGTATGAAATATTGTTAAACGTAGGAAACGTAAGTATGAACTAGTTGAATGAATGATGAGGTGACATGATTGGGGTTTCCATGGCCATTTCTCTCTTATATGATTTCCTTCTTTCTTGATCCTTCTTGAAATTCAGCTTCTCCACACAACAAAATTAAATAATTCAACCAATATACAACACACAAAATCATTACACAGCAATAGAATAAACATTATTAATTTGTATAGAAGTATTATTCAAAGCAATAATAAACAAAATATAAAAGAATGCAATACAGGATTTCGAATACGATTATGAATTTTATTTCCTCAAATGAATATGAAAAATCCCATGGATGATCAGTGGATCCATGCTACCCATATCTGCTCCTACATTTTGTCATTTGGGCGATGGGATTTTTTTTGGGCGCTTGCAGAACGCGCCGCGTGGAACCGCGCGGTTATATATATATGCGATATATCGTAAAGTACACACAAACATCATATGCCATATATTTTCTTCGGATATTCTTATTTTAGATAGAAGATTCAGATAGAATGATAATAAATAATAAATAATCTGTTCCTACATATGGATTTAGTCATAAAAGGAGGAATATATCAATATAAAGTTCATTGATTGTAGGATATTTTGCCTTTAAAAAATAAATTCCGGCAGGGGGGGAAAATATAATTAATAAGCAAATGTCACCGGATATTTTGCCATGCATATCAAGTGCAGTATTTATAAAAATTAACTAGTAAAATTACAATTTAGTTTATATAAATTTTCCCAGAAAATAAATGTCCGCTGGACAGCTTGAGAGAAGGCTCCCTATTCCCAGTGGCTAACATGAAGTATTTCACTAAAATGCATGAAAAATATAATAAGACGATTTATTATAAAAATTTATAATAATTTCCTTTCCATACAAATGTGAACCGGACAAGGCTGACTATAAACGTTGACTAGGATCAAGCTGTGGTTTATCAATATAATGATGTAAGTTTCAACAGTGTTGATATAAAATATTAAATGTTGTGCACTACTGCAATTCAGCACTTGTATATAATATAGGAAAGGAAATGTCAACTGTGCATAAGCTAATATTGAAAACAGACTGATTCTTGCCATCCTGACTTTTTTCTGTTTGAATATAAGGGTTCCCATGTCATATTATTTACTTATATGCTTGATAGTATGTAACTTATGCACCAGTCACTGGAAAGTCCGGCATCCCCCTACACGGGACATGCCGGGAAATAGCGTCGATTTAATTGCAGATTAGCCTATCTGTTATGCCTCGGTACCCGGGGCATTAGACAGCGTTAGCTATGTGTCATGATGGTCAGGGATTATGGGCGGAATCAGCGGGGATTCGTTCGTTCGAGATGTATTATTAAGCCTTGTTCATGGACATTTACCCTATACTCTATAGGCATTGTTTTACTAAAAGTAGCTTTTACAGGATAATATATGTATTGACTTTGAACACATTGCAAGATATAACTAACAGACAAGATGCAAAATATTTACCTACTTTGGCAAAGTTTTGAAAAGCTCTAGATTGCATGTTTGGCTCGAAATACTCAAATTGGGGAAATTTTAGAATAGTTTGTTGAATTTTAAAAGCAATTATTATGGTAGCCTTCATTTTTTGTGCCAGTGTAGCGGGGAACTTTAGTCATGATCATGTTTAGACTAGTAAGAATGCCACGTATTGCGCGGGATTAGAATTATTTAGGACACAGCCTTTATCTAAAGCCCCGCTGTTTCCTGGGTAGCGGGGCTTTGCAATGACTAGTAAATGCTGTGTTTCGGCTATAATCAATAAGCATGTAACTTCCCGTGTTTCGGCTAAGCCCCCTCTCTCCAGCAAGTCCTCTCGAATAAGCCCCCCTCCTAGCCTTGTCTGAAATAAACATCCAAACTCCCCCCTTTCCTGGGAAAAGGGTGTTTACACTGTATATAGTATTAGGCGATTTAGTGCGAGTTTAGGCGATTTAATAGAAACTTTGCGTTCGGACGATTTAAGGCGATGTAAGGCGAGTTAAGATTCCAGAGCAGGCCTAAAACATAAAGTATCCGTATTTAACTGTATGTTATTTGCCCTTAATTGAAATCTCCCAAATTGCGCGCTCTGACATGTTGAAACAAATGCCCTCGTTGTTTTATGAATTAATATGCATCAATTCATGAATTATTATGCGCACGAAAGGGGTCCATTAAGCCCGAGACATAACTACTGATGTTAAAAATGTAGTAGGCCTACACAAAGAAGTTGTTTTGATCCCCAATGATCGAAATTCACGTCCACATTTGGAGTTAACCACGGCATGTTATCTCAGCTGGAGTTATATTTAGTCAATGATAACGACTTCATATTTGTCACTGTGCGCTTCAAGTTCTATCATCGCCACCTGAAAAATTAATGTTACTACTTCAAAATTTATATGAAAAACTTTAGTAGAAGTTAAGTTATATTAGTAAATGATAGCATTTGGTTCGTAAATATCAGAATTGTTACGACCTACGCCATGAAAAATAGTATTAGAAATATTGTATAGCCATATGCAATAAGTGTGAAGTTGATACATGCTAGTCAAAACTTAAGTAGGGCATTAATTATGCATAACATGAATGTCAATTTAACAAACTTAATTGGTCACATATCCAGCTAGTCTATATTTATGTACGCCTCCGAGCACAAGAATAAACTTTACGTGATCTGTTAAGTATTTAATAAAGCTATCTAAAGCATTGCACTTCGGTCATAATCAGCGCAAAATTTTATTCGCACTGAAGATGGGAAATCAGTTTAAATATATCCCACTGAGACTAAGTGCTTTTCTCACATATTTGATGCTGCACATTACCAGATGTAAAGCGATAGAAGATTTTTGTTTCGATGGCAATTATGAAGGTAAGAGATACGGAAGTAAAATATTTGGACGCTTGTTAGTTCATGGTAAAAGGTGTAATATCAGACACACCATATTTTCTCTCGGTATACTATTTTCTGGCTAAGCGTCGTCAATCTAACTCGAATGGGGATAGTATTCATTTATTTAAAGCAGAGTTAGCGTGCCAAGTTGCTAATAGTCAAAGATCATATCATCAAAACACAACAGCCGGCATGCACAACAGCCTGGCATGCAGAAAGGATATATGGAAAAGTAAAATTTGTTTTTAAAATGTTATGCACATAAAAATACTGCAAAAGTTCGACAATAATTTTTCTTCTATTGGGAACCATAAACTTGTGAATAGTTCTAAATTAAAGCGCTTGCTGCGTGTTTTGGCAAAAGTAATTTCGGAGTGTGCTAGTATTTTTCGTTTGCAAATCAATGGGCTTTAATTTGCGTCGTTTCGTCTTTGCATCGTTTCGTACGTTTCGTACGAGTTATATTTTTGGAATAAAGAAATTATTTCTTTGAAAGTTATTGAATGAAGCCAATTGTGAGAATTTTCAATTGCTAATGCGTGAAAACTAGAATGCCTTTTAACTGATTGCATAGCTCGATAATATTAGTAGAGTTTTTTTTTCCAGCATTCTGAGAGATACCTTTTCGTCATTCGCCTACTTTTATCCACGAGGCGCGTGAATCCGGGAAATCCGTCTCAAAAATATTGCGGACTGCCAAGGTATATCGATGAAATCAACGAATGTTAGCAAGAGGTAATATACCCGCGTGGCAGCAAGAGCCTAATTGATCGACTGTCTACATGTTATTTAGGTTAAATCTTGAATTGCATAATGATAAAAAATAAAGATATTTTCAACACAAGTATGAAATTCGAAGTTAAAAAATAACTACGCAAAGAAGTTGTTGTGATCCCAACTTATCTAAAATTCATGTCCACATTTGGAGTTAAGTACGGTGCATGTTATCACAGCTGGATATATTTTGAGGCCATGATAATGACTCCATACATGTCATTGTGCTCCTCAAGTTGCGTCATTGCCATCTGCAAATGGTTTTGATCCAAAATGTCTGAAGAAGTGAAATTATTAAATGACAGCACTTAGTTCGTAAATATACAACTGTGACAACTTTACACGATGATAACCATATTGTATAACCATATGCAGTAAGTGTGAATCGAAGTTGATACATGCTAGTGTCAACTAACGTAGTGCATTAATTATGCATCATATAAGTGTCAATGTAACAACCTTAATTTGTCACGAATACAGTCTATATTTTGCATGCCTCCTAGCACAGCAATAAACTTTATTTTCTGAGTACAGTATTTAAAAATCAATCGAATTTGCTGTCACAATCAGCAGAAAATATTTCACACAGATGATAGGAAATCAGCTTAAATATATCCCACTTGGGCTAAGTGCTCATCTCACATATTTTTGCTTGCTATTATTGTGGATGACGCACATTATCAGATGTAAAGGGATTGAAGATTTTTGTTTCGATGGCGATTATAAAGGTAAGATATAAGGAAGTTAGATATTTGGACGTATATAATATCAGATATGAAAACCATGTTTTTGCTCGCTATAGTCTGGCTATTAGTCTGGTCGTCAATACAATTTGGTTGAAGATCATATTAATATTAGGGAGCCAAGACATTTCTCTCACTGATTGTTACTAACGTTCGACCTTTCAATGTGGCACATATCAAATTTATAACTGATTAATTTGACAACTCATTGATCAAATCATCAAAACACAATATAGCTCTTATTGAAGAGCTTCCTAGCGAGTTTTGATTACGTTTCTTTTCCGAATGTGCCTTGCCTCCAAACGCAGAATATATATATTTTCACATAATTAAATGTGAAGGAAGCCCATGGTAAAATACTTCAATAACTAATGTGTGAAAACTTCTATTACTTTTATCCTTATAATTATATTAAATTAAGTTGTGTACTTTTATCCACGAGCCACGCACGTTGAGGAAACGGTGGCGTGGATGCAAATTCCGTACACCTAACGAAGTGAAAGTCCATCGTTGATCGCGGGCAAGTGACAATAGTTCGTGCGTAGAACTCCCACTGATCTAAAAAAATATTGCGGATTGCCAAGATCAGTATACAGTAAGCGAAAACGCCAGTTCGACGAAATCCATGATAATGCTCCCAAAATGGCTGATTATTTAGCCCCACGTAATATTCCGGCATGCAAAAATTATGCATTATATGAATATTAGTTCAACAACTTTATCCTCTCATAACTAGTTCAATGTATGATCAATGTATAAAATAGCGATAGAAATTTTCATGTTGCTAAAGTTCGATAATAATCTTACTTCTATTGGACAGGAAATACGTGTCAATAGATTAAGGCGCTTCCCTGTGCATTTTGCCAAAATAATATTGGTCGGTAATTATTCTTCGTTTACAAATAGGACTTGCCTCGAAAAGTATGAGTTGTATTTTTGCAAGAAGAAATTCGTTTTTTAACAAATATTGAAGGAATTGAAGCCATTGGTAAAATGCTGCAACAAACTAATGCGTGAAAATTTGTATTGCTTTTAACTGACTGTATAATTCGATAATATTTGAATAGATTGTTTTCCTAGCTTTCTGTGAGACACTATCTTGTCGTTAACAAATAGAAAATGTGTTGCGTGCCTTTATCCACGAGCCACGCGATTCGGGAAAATCCATGGCGTGGGTACTAATTCCGCACAGCTAACGGTATGAAAGTCCATTACTGATTTCGGGCATACGGCTCCACTAATTGATCTCAAAAATATGGCCGAGTGCCAATGATATAAGCGAAAACGACACTTCGATGAAATCAACCATAATGCCACCAAAAATAGCTGATTATTTAGCATGGAGCAATATTCTCGCGTGATTGCAAGAGCGGAATTGATCGACTGTACATGTGCATGCTATTAAGATATATCTTGATAAAGCATAATTAATGGGAACTGAAGATAAATTTTTAACACAAATACAAAATTCGATGTACAAAATTCAGTACACGAGGAAGTTGTTTTTATTACAGTACCCAAAACGCACGTCCATATTTGCAATTAAATATAATGCGTGTTAACTTGGAGTTATATTGAGTGGCAATGAAAATGACGCATTATTTTAAATTTTCCGCTTTAAGTTCAATAATAGCCACCTGCAAGTGATAACTTCAACACATTTAGTACAAGTTGAATTTTTAAATAATTGCATTTAATTCGTAAATATAAAATTGTAGCAACTTACACCATAAAAATAATTTTAGGACTATAATTTTAAGAACAAGCACATGATTATCAATGACGATGAAATGTAGATTTGGTGTGAGGATTAAACATACTACTCTAAAGTTAAGTAGACATTAATTATGCATTACATATGCGTGGATAAAAATTATTCAGACTTTCGGAGTGATAAGTCCGTCGTGGCTGTACAGTAGTTCATGAAATTTTAAAAGTATATCAGGACTGGGTGTATTTATCCTCCCGATAATTTTCATGCATATGGTGATTTCTAGTAGCACACATCAAACGTGCACACGGCAAATCACCGCAAGTTCGGTAATATAAGATGGGAGTGATGCCAGTATATGGTGTATGGGTAAATATTAAGATTAATTTTGTCTCGGCATTTCGTTCGATAGGACAAATAGCAGAAGGTGTTAGTAGATGGAAAACTCGAACGGAAATTTGTGTACAATTTTTAGACCTAGCCAGAGCAGTTGCGGAAAATGCAACTTAGGCATTCTCGCAGAAATTAAACCTGCGACCCTGCGATTCCGGCGCAGCCCTCTAACCAACTGAGGTACAGAGTTCATTTGCTGAGCATTAACCGAAAGTTCGGTATATAAGATGCGACTAAAGCCAGAATATGGCGTATGGGTAAATATCAATATTTTTCTCGTCATCTCGTTCGGGAGGATTTATAGTAGAAGGTGTTAGTAGATGTAATACTCGAACGGAAATCTGGCTACATTTTTTAGACCTAGTCAGGAGCAGTTGCGAAAAATTCAACTTAGGCCTTCTGGCAGGAATTGAACTTGCGGGTCTGCGTTTCCGGTGCACATTTTTCAGACGGGGCCGTAGGTTTAATTCTTGCGAGAGGGCCTAAGTTGAATTTTGCGCAACTTCTTCTGGCTAGGTGTAAAAAATGTACATAAATTTCCGTTCGAGCATTCCATCTACTAACACCTTCTACTATAAATCCTATCGAGCGAGATGCCGAGAAAAATCATGATATTTACGCACACACATACTGTAGTTGAACATAGAGTATTATAATTTTTCAAAACCATAAATAAGTTAGACTGAAGAAGGCGTCTCTGCGATATCTTAGGCTTATTGTTTACTTATATCTAGAAGGGAATCGTCGGCCTTTTTAGCGCTACTATCCAGATATTTTAAAATGTATGAATGTTTTAGGTATCAAATTAGGCACTTTATTCTCTTCTTCAGTTTTGACAGTAACTGCTGATACGTTGTGTAGTTTTCGGTCGACCAAAATTTGGAAAAATTTCTTGTGACATTGCTCTTAAATCATACCAAAAGTGCACGAAATACCATTTTAGAGATTATAGATTGCAACATTTTCTCGGCAAACATGCCCCAATGCCGCCCTAAAGGTCTCGCGCCTCCACCGCTCGATACTAGTGTCACTGGACACTCGGAAATCTTTAGCGCCCCTAATCCAAAAAATGCTCCGCGGTTCCTGAAACCACTGTTGTTTTGTTTTTACTGCAAACTAAAGCAACGTTCGTGATAATATATATGTCGTTTCCGGAAATTTCGTTCGTTGCATGCCATAAAAAGTTACCCATAGGGACGAAATATTCCATATCTTACATGTACGAGTCAAGGAAATTTTACTGGGATGCCCCTCAATAACACTTAAAAGTAACACCTATAAGAATAACACCAAAAGCTGTATAGCGCTTAACATTTTTTATTTTCCTTCAGATCGTCGCTTAAACAGCTCTCATATGCTGCAGCATCTACAGGCCGAGTCAGGACTTGAATGCATTTTGCTGTGTCTGCGTCGAGATGAATGTTGTAAGTCTGTAAATTTCAGGAAGAATTCGCAGTGTGAGAACAACTGTGAACTACTTCATGACACAGCAGTAAACCAGCCTGACCTTTTAGTGGAGCATCACGATTATGATCATTACGTATTACTACAGCCAATAAGGGTACGTTTTTATACTTACATACTGTATATGCAATCAACTGACTTGACCGAGAGGAATAAACAGCCAGAAGTATTCAAAATCAATGACATATAAGAAAAAGGATAGATTAGTATATGGTGAATTACTGAATACAATTTACTTCATTTGGCCGAGAAACGCTTCTTGCCAGTATGATTGTTAGTGGTATGCATCCGCTTGTCTTCCACGTACGCAATCACACATGATAGGATTTTTCCTTTCTAAATTTGAACTTGAATCTGTCAAACGAAACATGCGATTGCCTCCAAACATGGGATATAAACATGAAACGCAGTACTCACCAATAAGCAGTAATGCATTGTTCCAAACTGGTATCTTCCATTTGGAACGAAAGGGAAAATATTATCTTTTACTGCCGGCAGATGCACAAATCTAGACTATAATCCGACAGCGAAATATTTATGGCTCTTTCGATCTTTCCTAACTCAAATATTACTATAACCCTATAAAACGTAAACGAAAAGACAAACATCAAACTTGTGAGCAATGCGAGGTAATATATCTATATTTTCACTGGATATTATTGTTTATAAAATGGATGCTATCCCTAAAAAGATTAGATGCACGTCTCAACCTGATGGATACCAATAAAGCCATCCATCCGATCTTGCGCACCTCGATCATCGCTGGTTTAGGCACAAGATTGTCGTGTGGAAATTGTCTTTCGTGAATGCATAATTTCTTCGGGTATTGCATTTGACTAGCGTTGGAAAATATTCTGAAATATACTAAAAAGCTACGACCTTTTTAATGAAGGCCGTTCGTCTGTGAGAGAGTAATGAAGGGCGTCGTTTGTAACTTTTCATATATTATTAAACGTTTTCACATAGGACCCAACAACCTTCAAGTGTCCTGATTCTCGATGCTTAAATAGTGGAACATGTGTTGGTGGATGTGGAAATGTAACTTCATTCTGTGAATGTTCTCGTAATTTTCGAGGAAAATATTGCAAGGAATATTGTAAGTATACAATGAAACCTCTCTAATGCAGACATCAAGGAGGCGGTCCAGCGAAATGTCTTCTCGCTAGAGGCCACTACGAACCATAACGAAATGTTGCCCCAAAATAGGTGAATTTTGTATGGCTGCTAAAGGAAATTCTACACCATACACAAACTTTAACATCACTAGTACCGGAGTTTTCGTAGTATAAAAACTAAGCGCACATGTCTTCCTTTGGTCAAGATACAGTATCCGTTCTCACGAATTAGATAATTATTTAATAATTTCTGATAACACTTTCCCGACATACTAAACTGTCCAAATTAAGGGGAAGTTCGAACATGCCGCCAAGTGCATGGTCAAGTAACCGCCTTACCAATATTTTATACCGTAGGAAAATTGAAAGTCGTTAACTATATCGTCCGTCGATTGATTGCAACTTTCAAAATTTCACTGCGTAAATACTATTTTCAGCCGTACAATGATTTGTAATGTTAGACAGTCCAACAAATATTAGACCAATTAACAATTAGACAACGAGTCCGAGTTGTCTATGAGCGATTAGTAGAAATTGTGAGGTTTCTATTGCTTTTCCTGCATTCTGATTGGCCAAAATTAAGCCTCTAAAAAGTGATAGTCACTGCTCAGTGACTATCACTTTTTTTCAAAATGGCTTCTTCGCAAGCTGCCGAATTTAAAACAAAAACGTTTTTTGAGCCTGATTCAAAGTTTTAAAAGAAAAAAAACTGCTGATAAATTCAAGGAGGATATATTTTTGACATTTTTAAAAGTAAATGATAACAAATACACTATTTTTCTTTCATGAAAGGCAGCGTTTTCTCGCTGTTGAAATGTATAAAACTTTTTCCGTACGGCTCAACCACTCATGACAAGTGTTTATTTTGAAAATTATTCGTTTTATCCTCATTTATATCGTTATATTCAGCACAAACCTAGCTGTGATATATTTTTAAAACCATTCTACTTTGTATTTGAGCCCTTCCAAAGTATTTTTCTCACGAAATTGTTTGTTTTTGTTTCGCTTCGATATATTTTTTACACTCGTCTTTTGCCGGCGTGTTTGTAATAACCGGCCGCTGAGAAAAGCGCTGAATTTTGTCCTATTGCCTTTTCAACTGACCTCATAACTTTCTGTGTTTGTTTTTCTCTTTGAAATTTCTACTAAAACAATTAGTCGCCTCAGGCTCGGTGATTACAAGCCTGAGGCGAGTAATTGTTAAATAGTCAACGAAGGCGAAGCCTGAGTTGACTATTCGCTCATAGACAACGAGGACGAGTTGTCTAATTGTTTTAGTATACACCTTGTATAGATATACTAATTTCGAGAAAATAATCCATACACCGTGTAATTTTTAAAATAATTTAATTCAATTATCATTTATACGCACGCGCGAACTCACGCGACATCACATAACATGTAAACACGTGAAAATTATAAGGATCAACTGTCAGAAGCAAACCGTTTGGTGTTAAAATGTCCATAAAACATTCGTATGAAAGAATTTCATCGAAAATATATATAAAAGAAACGACTACCACGGGAACAAATGTTCAACTGGATAGTGGAATCGATCATGCTTGTCTGATGTAGTTGTTGTTAAAGATTGGCCTATGCAGTCATGGAAATTGAACGATTGGGGAGCTTGCATCTCGACATATATTTGTGGCTTGGTTTTCAATGCGAAGCTGCAGGACATCAGAGTTAGCCTGATCAGTTGTTTCAAGTGCCGAAGACATTGCGGGTGATGCTTGCATAAGGTGTGACTTGCTGTAAGTAGAGCTGCAGACTGGACTGAATGGAAGGATTACTCTCGCCCGATACGAAGGGATTTAGAATATTCGACATGTTTTCCTTCTGCTGGAAAGAAGCCGTCGAGCTGTACGACTGAATGGAGAGATCAGTTTGGTGACCAGTGACATCCTTGATATGTCTAGCCTCTATGTTGTGGTCAGACAAAACTGTGACAGACGTAGCTCGAATGCAATGATTTGTTAGGTGAGGGATTATCCCGGCGGCTTTCGACATGGTCTTGAGAAGATTTCCGAGCCTGTTTATACCAAAGGGACAATTACAGAACCAAATTTCATCATTGTCCACTTGAAACTTCGCACAAATTTATCTTGGCCGCTGAAACAAAGCGTCGTGATTTGGATTAAGGTGCTTCATGAAGTTTTCTACGGTTTTAACCGGACAACGAGGCGAATTGGGAACTTCAAACATTTTGCCGTCAGCTTCGTCGATGTTGTCGTTCAGACCGCCTTGGTGGTTTTTGGTTGAAATTAAAGCTTCGCGACGGAACTCGTAGTACCGGCGTCCTTGTGATGTTGAGCGAAGGACCAGCATCTGTTTGGTGAGTTTTCCTAGATTTTCTCGGCCTCGTTTGCCAAATAAGAGGGTAATATAAAACCAAGCTGTTTGCATAAGCTGGCGAGGATTTTGCGAGTCGCTGTTGCCAAGCTGGCCACTTTAGTACAATTTTTCCAGTTGTTCTGGCGTCATTGCAGCCTTGTGGACAATTGCTCCGACTTTTCCTTCCCTCGTATGTTTCTTACAAATAGCATTCAGGATTTTGTTGGCTTTTTCAAACGCAGGGTCAGCAATTATCGACCAAGGCTTGTTGTTTGGTGCCTGTTATAAATGTCGGTCAATCGCCGAACGTATATCGCGAAGCGTCGTGAACGATATAGTGTCTTGCAGCGGCATAAAATATTTGGAGGCACTGACAAAGTTCGTCTTTTGCCATTTGTTCAAATGGTGTAGTGAATTTAGACTCAAACCACTAAAAAAATACAGTTTTTCTAGTGCAAACTGACGAAAATGTTGTGTTATTTAACCACTCGTGAGCGGCAAGTAAAAGCAGATTTATTAATTTAATACGGTTTCTATTTCGTTCCTTACGGCATGTAGTAAAATACGGACAATCGGAACACCGGAATACCACCGGAACACCGGAATACCTCCGTAACACCGGAATAATAACCCCGGAAGTCTGAACACAACATTTGCATGTGTTTGCTATTCGAAATGCTCGTAATCATGCATGTGTAAATGGAATTAAGGCATAATTAGGTCATATATATGTAGATTATGTATCACATGGTATATACATGGTATTTAAAGGACCACACCTAGCGAGAATTGCACCATTTAGTGTGAATTCCGTCGGCCGACACCAGGAGGACCGAAAGAGAAAACAAAGATCCGAACCGTACGAATTTCCAGAGTTATGGCAGACGAGAAGCGACTACGTCTTATTCAACCAACACCAGCAGCGTCACCGGCACCAGGTGGCGAACAGTCAGAACATAAGGATGATCACGTACTACACCAAAACGGCGAAGCAGAGTCGCAAATGCAGCCACACGACGGGGTATAAAATATTTCTACTGTTGTATATAGCTTAAGGGATTGTTATTTCGTGAATGTTTTACACTATAATCTTTACGGGTTTACTTCTTTAATCTAATCTTGTATTGTACAACGTATTATAAGTTTAGTACGTGGCTATTCTCCGTATGTACGTCTGATTAGGTTGTTAGTAAAGGTTTTAAAATATATGTCGCTTCATACAGTAATTGTTGTTCTTTGACTTTGCGTAAAATATCAGCGGGGCTACGCAGGGGAGAACCCTGTACAATTTGAAACCCTGAGGTTCCATTTACCGCTTTGAAATTCGCACATTGTTCAACCTCGTCGCCATCATGGTGACCGAAAAGACAGTGACTGCTTGTAAAGTATACAGCTAGTGAATGTAAGGAACGTGGTTTCACATCAATCTTTGATTACTCTAATTCTAATTTGACTATAATCTAATCAAGTTTACTTGACGAAACGGCGGGAGTTTGTCATTTTATGTTGTTTAAAGGCTTAATTACATGTTGCATAGATTGTCTCAAGATCCCGTGGGTAGGAATGCAGGCTGATATGCTACTGCTATGAGTGATCATGCAATTGTTATATACAGGCAAAGATACGATTGATAACAGCGCTCCGTGTATTATGCGACGAATGACTTGAGTTGTTTGGCACAATTGAATGTGTATAGATGTTTGTTAATCATCCGTGTCTGGTATTGAAATGAGGCATGGTGTAAAATTGTAGTCAGTGTCCCGTGAATAGTTATGATAATACGGGAGGCTTGAACTGCTATACAAGTGATTGGTGATAAAAGTTGCTGTAGTCAGTGCCCCGTGAATAGATATGATGATACGGGAGGCCAGTGTTGTAACGAGTCGAGTCATTGACTCGGAATCGAGTCGACTCGAGTCGCAATTTTCTGCGACTTGACTCGACTCGAGTCGAATACGAAAAATGACTCGACTCGAGTCAACAGCCCCAAATGACTCGACTCAGACTCGACTTGTTGATTTCTGTCGCAAATGACTCGAGTCAACTCAGCTACAACTTGTTCAGGATAAATCCATCAAAATATTGTAGTTGAATAGGTTGGGAAGAGTCCTGAAACGGCTTAAAGAAATAAAAAGTAATTCTCGATGCATAAAGGCATGTTTCCACTTGTAGGGAAATTGTTTAAGGCATTTTTGTTCACCTTTCTGTTCACCATACAATCGTGTAGCCATTGACTCGACTCGAGTGAAGCCATTGACTCGAGTGAAGCCATTGACTCGAGTGAAGCCATTGACTCGAGTGAAGCCATTGACTCGAGTGAAGCCATTGACTCGACTCGACTCGACCAGATAGTGAAATGACTCGACTCGTGACTCGACCTTTGGGTGACTCGACTCGACTTGTGACTCGACGTGTTGGTGACTCGTTACAACACTGCGGGAGGCTTGAACTGCTACAAGTGATTGGTGATACAAGTTGTTGTAGTCAGTGCCCCGTAAATAGTCATGATGATACGGGAGGCTTGAACAGCTACAATTGATTGGCGATAAAATTTTGTAGTCAGTGCCCCGTGAATATATATGATGATACGGGGGAGGCTTGAACTGCTACAAGTGATTGATGAAGAAGTTGTGTAGTCAGTGCCCTGTAAATAATTTGTGATAAAAGTTATTGTATTCAGTGCCCCGTGAATAGATATGATACGGGAGGTTTGAAGTGCTGCAAATAATTAGTGATAAAGTTGTTGTAGTCAGTGCCCCGTCAGGAAGAAGGCTAGGTCGCGGAAGACCTGAGCTGTTCAGTTGGATTTACATGTTGACTGTATAGATGTCTGAAATGACAGTGCCCTGCAAATCAGTACAGGATGGCGTGAAATGCGAGACCTTACTCCTATAGCTAGTTCCCCGCCAAATATATTGGAGTGGATGTCTTGGAATGCTACCACAATGGATAATGATTGTGTCGCAAGAGATTAACAGAGCTCTCTGAAAATATGGTGTTAATTTTTCGTTAGTACGGTGCTTTCATATGTTACACTGAACTCAATTCCATAAGATTGGAACTTGTATATGACCGGGCTTGATGACCTAGCTGATAATTGATTCTACAACTTGTATTGTTGTAAGATAATTGTCAATGAATAATGAATACAACATTACGAGTAGTTAAATGTTCCTTGGGCTTGAGTGAATTGAGATATTGACAGTATACAACATCACATTACCACAGTTTTATATTTCCTAGTGTGATATTGATGGTCTATAAACTGACATGTGATAAAAAAGTAAAACTTCATTAAGAGTCGTTTGGTTACGGTTCAGTCATACGGAGCTAGTAACCAACATATAGACTATCAAATTATGTTGGTGAGGCATGCCTGAGTAACTATGTATAGAAGTGAAGCATTTTAGGGTCATCAAGTGATGTCGATATTTAAGAGATTATTTTCTTGGATGGATTCTATTGTCGGCGGACTAATTTATTATAGATGACATCATGCTAAATCAGGACAGCGTTTGTATAGGATCCCTCCTTGTTATAGTGTATTTGCTAAAGGAAATACGAGAACAATTATAGATACTGTATATACATTGTGCGAAAGTGGCCAGATTATCACCTGCTTTCCCCTATATCCAAATGTACATGAGTATGGGCGGCGCCGCTCACTGGGGAAATAAAGTTTGCTCGACTTAACCGCATTTCTTTGTACCAGGCACTAGGCAGTCATTTTCAGTTCTTCGTCTTCGTGTTGTTGTCCGGTCGCCACGAGTAGCGATTGATATCGTCGTATTCGCAAAATGTATGAGAGCGTCCATTGATATGGCATGAAGCTTAGCCGCAGGGCAGGTGCAGCTTCCCCTCGATTTCCATATTCATTGCAATTACGGCGCGGAAAAATCACCTTGTGGAGAGTGACAGTCCTGAAAAAGAAAGCTCCTTCACCCAAACTTTCCCCGGTTAATTTACTGGGTCAGGACGGTTGCCCCTCTACTGACGGTGGTTTGGTTTTCTCCCCACACATAGGCCCGGGACAAGTGTCCAATGTGGGCATGGGAGTATGATTCTGATTTTCATGCCAACGTAGTGAAAGCAGCTAAACAATCCGAACGCGGGACTCATTGAGTCAATGGCCAGGGGAGTTCTGCTGCCGTTGGTGGAGGGATGGCCGTCAGCCCGAGTCGGGAACAGCTGAATGAAATGTTTCAAAGGCATGAGTTGAGTAATCTAGCCACTTTGTTATTTCAAGATTCTGCTTCTTTTCACGCAAGCGAAATGTATAATCATCATGAGCAGTGGGTAGAGATCGTGGGTGAACATCTAACAGCACGAGAGGAATAGAGGCTACAGTGGATAAGAGAAAAGTATCCATCTTTCCACATTTTCCTACATTGTACGGGAGTATTTAATGGCCAATATTACAAACGCCTTCGACCACGCCAAAATTGTTTGGAATAACCGATCGTCTCAGCCATTTGTATATTTTGCTTCAGATACTTTATTCGATCGCTTGTATACTGGGCAAAACGCTGATTAGTAAAGTACGATTTGTCACTACCGAACCGACCAAGCCTCGCTTATGCCATATATGATGCCTCTTTCTTAAATGACAGGATATATTTAAGGTTTGGGGTGAGATTTGGGATGAGGTATGGGATGAGGTATGGGAATAAGGAGTAGGATTGGAAGAAAGGGAAGGATAGAATAGGTGGATAGGGCGGGGTGAGCAACTGAGAAGAAGGTGGTTGACCAATATTTTCAGCCCAATACCTTAATTCAACTGAACAGATGAGGCGAGCATTGCTGAATAGCTATTCGAAATGCTCGTAATCATATGTAAATGGAATTAAGGCATAATTAGGTCATATATAAGTAGATTATGTATCACATGGTATATACATAGTATTTAAAGGACCACACCTAACGAGAATTGCGCCATTTAGTGTGAATTCCGTCGGCCGACACACAGAAGGACCGAAAGAGAAAACACCCTCCAACCGCCCGGAAATTCGTACGGTTCGTGCGCCGACAGCTTCATGCAACCTCGCCACATCGGTTCAGACCAATATTTTCAGCCCAATACCTTAATTCAACTGAACAGATGAGGCGAGCATTGCTGAATAGATAACTTTTTGTTTTTGGCAAAATGGCCGAGGGCACAAGGTACGTGTGAAATCCTTTTGAAATCATGCATTATTTATGACATCCTTATTACAATAGCTTATATAGCTTTTGACTTTAACAGGAGAAACTCGTTTGTTGTTATTTCGTCAGATGAAAACGAAAGGTACGGTAATTATCGTTGCTCGCACAACATAATTACACATGATACATGAAATAGTTTCACATTTGAATGAACATACACATCGTAATATTTTCAATATCAATATCTTCGTCACTTTCTCCATGAGAACTTTAAAAATGTTCGTATATAATATTCAAATATGAAATAACATTCAATATGAAATATTATTCAAATATGAAACCATTTCATGTATCATGTTTTTTATGTTGTGCGAGCAATGATAATTACCGTACCTTTCGTTTTCATCTGACGAAATAACAACAAACGGGTATCTCCTGTTAAAGTAAAAAGCTACATAAGCTATTGTAATAAGGATGTCATAAATAATGCACGATTTCAAAAGGATTCACATTTCACACGTGCCATTTTTCCAAAAACAAAAAGCAAACACATGCAAATGTTCTGCACATTTGACGTCTGCAAAACGAGAGTTTACTGCCATATTTTTTCTGGTTTGTTTTCATTTTTCACAAACGTTGTCCATCACGAATGGTCAACGGTTGAGCAGCCAATCAGAATGTAGGATTTGTAATGGACAATTGTTGGGTGTATACTAACAAACATTAGAACTTGTTAGCCAGAACTGGCCTTAAGTCACATGGCTACCCCATTGGGGCCTTCGAGCCGCTGGATACTCTAAACATGTAGAACAGAAAAATTTAGAAATATACCATTCTCCCGTTACCTTTGGATTGGGCACTTTTTAACAATTATATATTTTAACAATAGAATAATGACGTAGTTTTCAATGACACATGGTCATGTATCATGAATGTGAAATATATGTGAATCTTATAAAACATCAAATTAAGTACTCGCTAACGGCGGCGCGCCGTTATATCAGTTAGATGCGCGCATAGGCGTTACGGGATTAGAAACTTTTGGGGGGCGGACGTCAGTCAGCCCGACCAGCGCCGAAGGCGCGAGAACTCCTAGGAGGGTCAGGGGGCATGCTCCCCCGGGAAATTTTGAAAAGTAGAGTCTCTAAAATGCCATTTCCTGCGTTTTGGGGCGAGATTTTGTGCATGGAACGGGAGAGGAACGAAGAGAAAATATTAGTTTCATTGTTTATTGAATAATATTCGTCTCATTGTTTGTTGGAAAGAATAATTTACTAATTATAGCATTCTAAAAATCGTATGTTGAATTTTCTCTGGGGGGGAGGGGGCGGCTGCCCCTGATGCCACCCCGCTGCCTACGGTCCCTCTCCCACTCCGCCGAAACTTCCGCCACTTGGTCTAAATAGGATTCAAACTCATTAATCTAACGATTTTCCTTTGTTGATATGGAATAAAATTATACGTTTGGGTATGCTAGCGGCAGTCCCATGACATCTCAACGATGTAAGGGACAGCGAAACAATGACGAAAAGCTTGCTGCGAGCTTTTCCACGTTTTGGGGAAATAATTTATGCAAGAAAATTACTACGGTAGTTATGCATGGTCGTGCATATGTAAATTCCAAAATGTTGCAACACGAGGAGTTCGTGTCCGACGAATACAAGTTTTCGGAAGCCCTTAACATGGCTTGTTCTGTCCTTCAAGTAAATACTTTTTATCTCGACCAAAAGGAAGCTCTTCGAAATTTTTTAAAGGAAAATATTTATTATTTAGTGCACAAACTGGATTCGGAAAGTCGTTAATTTTTTAGGCAATCCCGATTATTGCTGATGTATTGAAAAATCAAATGATCGACACATTTACTCCCCTTTCAACTGTCAGCTGGTCACCAACAATACTTTGCTCTGCATATCTCATCTGGTCACCGTCATCGAATTGAGGAACGAATTTCTGTAGTTCATCAAGGATGTTTTGCATGCCATCTACTTCATTTTCATGCTCATAAATAATACCAAGCAATGTCTGAAATAGAAATTATAAAATAATGCACATAACAGTTGCCCTACATCAATATCAATACGTCATTAAAGAGACTGTTATCACTTAATCATGCTTTAGAAAAACTATCTGCTACTTTGACAGTCACTAGAGATGAGCCCATTGAGCTGATCGCAAATCTCCACAGATTACTGAGGCTGACTCTTTTAAAATAAATTAAACCATAGTAATTAGTCAATTAATAAATTTCGTCCAATTTGGGTTAACATGTCATCAATCAGCAGTTCACCTTAACCCATTAACTGGCAGTACATTACCACTGACGAGTAAAATCGTCCGGCGTTAGATAGAGTAAAATACTAAAGTAGGGCACACTGGGCGCATTGCCAGCTAATGGGTTAACAAGAGACACTGGCAGGTAGTTTTGTTAACCCATTAAATGGCAATACCCTACCACTGACGAGTAAAATCGTGTGGCGTTAGACAGAGTAAAATACTAAAGTAGGGCGCATCTGGGAGCATTGCCAGCTAATGGGTTAATTAAGCTAATAATTATAATTTGCAAATAGTTCCTTATCAGAAAGGTGCAAGCCAGAAACTCTGTTCCCTGTTGACATCCATGAACAGTGATGGGTATCCAAGTTTTGATGATCCTTTGTCATATTATGAGTGGAAATATGAAAATCAACATTGTCTATAGTTAATTTTCTGCCATGATCAGGATTTATAAATGCGTATTTTCTGACAGATGACATGGGATCACGTTTCATCTTTGATTCCTCACTCTTCTCTTCCCTCTGTTTATCTTCACTCACTAGTTCTACTGTTTACTTAGCCTTACGTGAAAACGACATTGGTTCAACTTGAGTTTCAATATAACCACCACCAGCCGCAACCTCCGCAAGCTTCTGTAACGACTCAATATTTTTTCCAGCTCCATTATCAACCTGGTCATCTTTCTCTTCGACATCCTAAAGCATGTTCGAATACAGTGCGCAAGTACCGAAAATTGTCCATTGCTAGATGACATGTATTTGTGTTGTCTGTATATGTATCTGAAGGTTGCCTATTGGAGATGAGTGCATAATAAAGAGTTGGGCCTTATTTTGTAGGGGGAATCTAATAGTGAACTAACAGTATGACATTCAACATGACAACAATTTGTATAGGAAATAGCACGGTTCGAGAAGTATTAATGAAAAATTGCACGCGTGTGTGGCGAAACACACGTGCAATTTTTCATTAATACTTCGAGAACAAGTGCTATTTCGTATTGGTATTATTATTAACAATTTGAGGAGAACTTGGTGACAAATATTTGCTCAATACGTTGCTCAATTTTTACTAGGGGTATTTGGGAGATGTGGTATTTTCTCCCAAATACCAATAGTAAAAAGAATTAAGAGAAAATTTTGATGTTCTTAGCCAATCAGAAACGAGGAAATTGTTATTAATGATATTAACATGTAAATTATTGCATTTACCTTGTGCGCAAAGGAGTTTTGTTTCGTTGTTACATCTTCTTTATCACCCTGTTTAATTGATTGGATTACAGCTGTTTTCATTTTACCTTCCATGCATACCATATTCTTTACTGCTATGTCATGATATTTTCCATACTCAGTTAATTTCTTGTAAAGGTATGTATGAGATGGCATGATTCGTAAACACTGCATGCGACTCATTATTCCCTAAAATATAAATTAAAAATGGAAACCCTCTAACAACTGGAGATTTTAAATCACACTGACATGAATTGTTAATTCAGAAATTATTTACCCTGCTATGAAGAAGAATATGTTAAAGAGTTTTTTAAAGTAAATGTTGATCTTATGAAAAGCACGGCCGTGTTTAAAAAGTTGTATATAATTCTCACTGGGAAATTCAATGAACCAACATCCTTCAACATTTTGCTGAGTAAAATACCAAGAGCATTTCCAGCTAATAGGTTTACAAGAGACACTGGCAGATATTTTAATAGTTTTGTTAACCCATTAACTGGTAGTACTCTTCCAATGACATGTAAATTAACTGGCACTACCCAGTTACTGAATGATTATGATTCAAATTTTAAATGTGCGGTTCCATCTAGGTAGCAATAAATAATATAGTTGTGGTTTATAGGATCACACTATTAGTAACAATTTTGAAATCCTTGTTATATTTTTCAAGCATTTTGGTTTCACAAGTACGGAAATGTCAGTAAATGACTCCGAGAGGAGCTAGAACATTATTATTCTTCGCAATGACGTTACTTACCATACATCCTGAGTGACGATTTAGTATCGCAAGTAGTAGTTGAAATGCAATCATACAACGGGATCTATTTCGTAAGCATGTGGCAGCTGCAACAGAAATAGAAGCTCTGGAGAGAATGCAGCAGCCTTTAAAACCAAAAGCAACAGTGTAGCACGAACTTTCAACTCTTCAATCAAGACACCAAATGAAAAGTTTGCAAGACTTTCTCTATCGGTCTTTCGCAGACAGCTGTTTTCCATGTTCTTTTCCAGTTCTTTGCCTTCTTGCTCTCTCTAACACACATGGAAACACACTCCTTGTGAATCTCTTTCACAATTTCTTCATAAAGATGTGGTCGAATAGTCTTGCACTTCCAAGCAGCTTTAGTAATCTGTTTTTGTAGCCCGGGACAGCATTTTTCCAAACGAGCTGACTTCTGGTGCAAGAACTTTCCTCTTCTGCCAGCTTTCCCAGTTAATTGTTACAACAACGTCACATTCACTGGGTTCCCGTTTTTGGTTCACACAAACTCCTTCTTGAGGAATTGGTGATTCATCTTGCATTGGATATCTGATTCTTGTCCTTCTTTACGAACAGGTGTTGATCTTCTCGCCAATTGATGCGACTGGTCAACATCACTACAATCAAATACAAGCCAATATTAGCCCATTAGCTGACAATTCTCCCAGATGAGCACTACATTAGTGTCTTACTCTGTCATACACCGGACGATTATAGAACGCTGGCAGTTAATGGGGTTATAAAACTATCTGCCATTGTCTCTTGTTAACCCATTAGCTGTGCACCCTACATTAGTATTTTACTCTGTGACTCTGTCTAATGCCAGATGATTTTACTAGTTAATGGTTAACCAACAACATAAGGCTTGCTTCAATTGTTGAATTTTGGAAGAATTAAATTTGGTCATGTCCTGTAATGGTGTATTTTTTCAGATAACCCTCAAAACTAATGTGAATCACCTTTGACACGTATAAACATTGACCTTTGAAACATACAGGCCTCGCAAGAAACAAATATGACAAAATAGTCTTTAATATAGAGCCTTTAAATTAATACATTTATGATTTTAGGTTGTAGTAAATATGTTACTACTGGGCCTTACTTAAAAATTAGTTAAAAATGAGTAACCTACCTGATAAACTGGGGGCTTTCAACCTCTTCATGAACGTGGTCGATAAATATTGTTCCACAGGCAATCGGTAAATATCGAAACAAATGTTTCATTATCGTTGACATTCGAGGCAGTAAACGCAGTCGTTTTGGGTTGAGCACATTTTCGCTGATACAAGGCAGTAAGTTGTTCATTCAGCTTGCACAAATACATTCTCCTTTAGAGCTTTTCTTTTCTTGACAAGCGTGAGACATTGCTTGTAAATGTATGGAAATATCGAGAATACAACGAAGGGAAATCATTCAATTCGATACTTCATTTTCATTTGCCCTCAACGAGATTACGGTCTGTTTCATTCGTTAGCACTTCCCAACAAAAAATACATGCATCCGCGCCCATCTTTATTCGTTTAACGATAGGAGAAAGTTTTGAAATTTACACACAAGCACGGCGCGCCATATTGCGGCATTGTGTTAAAGATCAACCGAAAGAAGAATAAAGTAAAATATGCGATAATTTGCATAAATTATGTAAACAGTTTCACTTCCGCATTCCTTCGCGTAGCAAGCTTTTCGTCATTGCTTCGCAGTCCCTTACATCGTTGAGATGTCATGGGACTGCCAGCAGGCTAATGTTTGGGTGGTCATTCCATTGAAACAAATATATGGTGGTTTGTTGCGAGTGAAATAAGCGGGCACAGAAAATGGCAGTTAAGTTTTAGGAAATTTTCGAAACGTTATACGCAACGTTGGCGCTAGACTTGGATCAAGAGACGGACTGGATCCAAGTCTACGTTGGCGCTTGAACTTAACATTAAATTTAAGCTCTCAGAATGCTTTAGGAATAATCTATTTTGTAGCTATATTTCTCATTTCGGCAATTTATAATTCGATCTATGGTTGAAAGTTTTAATCTTTGCATTGTTTTTGCCATTTTTGTGTAAAAATGTATCATGGCTATCACTGATCGGGCTACAATTATTTGGCGTAGTAGTCTACTAATTGGGACTGTATCATAATATTTAGACAATGTTTGGGAGGTATATAAGTATTTTGGTTAGAAAAGGCGAAGGGAATTCACATGCATGTACCTCAAGTCATCTCATTATTATTATTATGTTTTCGATTATGCTTTCGTTTCGTTCTTATTCCTTTACATGTTTTCAGGCGATTTTCAAACGCCAGTGGGTTGTATCGACAATCGATTGAGAATTTTTACCACTTATTGAAATTTATTACAATATTTGTGATTTAAGGTGCTAATGCCTTACGTTTTCGTGGTAAAAATATCGAGGATTATGGAATCTCCACTGGACCATCAGAGTCATTGACTGATTTGACTGCATGTTTTTGGATGAAAACAAGTCAAACAGCTGTTTATGCGGGTCAAGCAATCTTATCTTATGCCTACACCATCGGCAGTAAAGAATTTTCCAACGGAATACTTATTGTCATGCGACCAGAACTGGAGATCTATTTCATCCCGTATCCTGGTAAAATTGACGAGTCTCCTTAAGGTACTATGTTTTTGTCCACGTTTATGGAAATTTGTGCACTTTTTCGACGAGTGGATATATCTTTTGTATAATGAAGCGAGCATCGGTAATGTTTAAATAGTGTATTGAAATCTAAGACTATAATGATTTGTGCACCTTTATTCGCTACAAGAAATGTGACTTGTCTATTTAGAGATAATTATTTGAATGCAATGTTAACCAAATCTTTCATTACCTATATGGACGAATCCAATGTCTATTATTCTCTTTGCAGGACTGAATTGCTTTTTGCTAACACTGAAAAATTTCAGCATGTTTGTGTTACATGGCAGTCTTCTGATGGACAGCTCGTCGTTTACGTGAATGGATCGAAAGTGTATCAAATCAAAACTATGGCTGGAAAAAGTCTGCCAGGTGGGGGGAAATGGGTAATTGGGCAAGATCAAGATTCAATTGGAGGCGGTTTCGAACCAAACCAGGCGTTCGTTGGTGAATTGGCTGAAGTCCATATCTGGAACAAAGTCCTTTCTTATGCTGCAATTGAGAGTCTCGCCTTTTCTTGTGTTGAAAATTTGAAAGGCAACTACGTGGCATTTACTGATTTTGTTATCGAAGGAAATGCTGTTAGATTCCAACCGCCTTGTTGCAAATGAACACTGACAAAGAATTCGTTTTCACACTTCATTCAAGACATTTTATTATTTAATAGTATTATTATTATTATTATTATTATTTAATAGAAATAATAAACTGAATTACAGGTAATATCATAGTAAAATTAAAATTATATAAACATTAACAATATTCGATATACAAGACTATATTATGGACAGATAAAAATAAAATAAATAACTAATTAAAACTCTTCCCTAAATTTAACTGTTACAAAGTTCTGAAATCGATCAGTTCGAATTATTGTTGGTCTGTCTATTCTTTCAGTTCTCAAAGAGTAGGTGTGGTTCAGGATAGGGAGCTGATTGTGGATAAGAGGGTAAAGCGGATTGCCTGGTTTAATATTTGCAACAAATTTCTTACAAGCTGCATCTCTACGAACACTAAGAGGCTGAATACCCGCCAAGGATAAAGCTTCTACATACGAGGAGGACGGATAGATAATTGCCAATGCACGTCTTTGAACTCTTTCCACATCGTTGCTTAACATTTGTGGGAGATTTGCAAAAAATACCGAAGCATACTCCATCACTGATCTAATAATAGCACAATATACAGGACTTCACAATATCCGCATTAGAAACACCAATCTTCTTCAATTTTCTCAAGGCATATAATCTTTTGTTAGCTTTCTTTATTATATAGTCACAATGCAAAGACCATGTTAAATCACTAGATAGATAAACTCCAAGTAGCTTGAACCCTGATACAACTTCAATTTGTATACCATCGGTAACGATAGGTTGCCATTCAATGGCATTGTACTGAAGGAAATCAACAATCATGTCTTTACATTTCTCTGGATTTAATTTCATGTTATTATGCCGAGCAAATGTTTGGATATCAGAAACAGTAAATTTCATCAGTGAAGGAGAATTTCTCGGGACAATCTCCATGGTAGTTAGAACGTCAACAAATTTAGCTCTTGGGCCCCATGTAGATATAAGATCATTGACCATAACAGCAAAAAGTATCGGGGCAAGCTTAGTCCCTTGAGGAATACCCCCATTGATATTTTGTACAATAGATGTTGAATTACCAATGCGTACAAACTGAGATCTCTCTAGGAGAAATGAACCAATCCATCTTAACAGGCTATTGTGGATGTTAAATTTAGATAACTTTGCCAACAGGATCCTGTGATCTATCAAATCAAATCCTTTGCAAAAATCAGCAAAGAACAATCTCAGTGAACAGTTACCCTTATCCAGGGCCTCTAAGGCTAAGTGAAGGATATATACTATGGCTTGTTCAGTAGATTTCCCCGCTACAGCAAATTGTTTATTATCCAGTTGAGGTAGTATGGTAGGGAAAACTCTAGTTAAGGTAAAACCTTCCATTACTTTGGCAATCTGACATGTCAATGATATAGGTCTAATATCCTTTTCGATGGCATTAGGTGGTCTTTTCTTGGGAATTGGGGTAACAGCAGCACACTTGAGTAAGGGTGGTAAATAACCTTCACGTAAGGATGCATTATAAATGTCTGCGATTACTGGAGCAAGTTCGAAGGCAAATTGTTTTAATACGATGTTAGGTATTCCATCCGGCCCAGGAGCTTTCCTGACCTTCAAGCTGCGCAAAGAATTATAGGCTTCCCAGGTTGTCACAAAAAGTTCCTCTGGAATATTTTCCACAGGTATACTAGATATGTTCTCCATTACTAGTGGGATAAAGTCAGAGGTAAGGCTAACGAAGAACTCATTAATTCTCTCGCACAACTTATCAGTTGTGTCTATAGTGACCCCATCAATAAGATTTTGAAACCACTGTCCCTTCGTATCTGAGGTGTTGCACCATCACGTGACTAAATTCTAAAATCTTTTACGTGCAGCCTATAAAGCTGCCTGTTAAACATGTTTTGTATGTCATTATAACAAGTATTCATAACAAATTTCAAGTCGATACAATTATTCCCTCGCAGGTAAAAAAGGTTTGAATAATTCGTATTGCTGACGTCGGCATTATTTTCAAATGCCGTTAAAAGCTACATTAAAAGCTAAACGCGAAAAACTCAATTTACCTTTTAATTAAAAGCAATATATAGTGTCATAGTAAACAGAATATAAACATGTGTAATAAAACACGTCTTTCCTTAAGCATTTGTTTTTTTGCTGCCATGTTGGATGGCATCCACCTGCCATCCAACATGGCGGCGAAAAAGGAAAATAAATTATGTGTTTTATAACAAAATTCTATATTCTATTTACTATCATACTATAGATTGCTTTAATTTTAAAAGCTAACCTTAGTTTTTCGCCTTATGTTTGGAAAAAACGTAGTTGCTACAAAACGTGTCTATAGCTCAGAAAATAGAAAACTTGATGGATTAATTTATAGTTAACGTTATATCTTTAACTATATATCTTGCATAGAAATCCGGTGTCAAATAGCTTCATGTCCGAAGCTTGCATGTGAACTTTTGACCAAGGAGTTGGTCAAACTATGAATGAATGAATAAACGAACGAACGAATGAAAGAACGAACTTTATTTTACACGATAAGTAAATCAGCAGAGCTATGCCAACGCGTTATAAACATATAAACTTCAAGTATGAAAAACATACAACAACTAGCTGTATAATTATATTGATGCGCCAAAACAGACAATAATGGATTCGGTGAAGTATTTGGGAGATGATAAACTTATTGAACCTGACAAATGTTTTTTCATTCCCTCATTAGAAACGTTACTTTATTTGTATATTGACTATTGTATCTACACGCAACAGTTGAGAAAATTTCTCATAAAGTCTAAAGACATACGCAGGCAGAGTGAAAGCAGTGAACTAGCATCAACTAGTGCAAAGTATTCTTTGGCAAAGAAAATGAAATATTTCATGCAGTCCATATTTTTACCTTGCAAAATATTGCATCAATGTTTGTATCATAATAGAATAACTGTTGAAAGCCCAAAAAGCACTACACGTCATTCTCACAGTGCAGTATCACAAACAAAACTATATATCATTCAGTTAAAATACCATAAATCAACACTCTGAAAGAGAGACGGAAAATTATGAGTGTATGCAAATTTTAACATTGCAATGCTTTTAACAGAGACTGAAAATTCTGTTGATGCGCTGGACATCCTCAATAAATTGGACGAACGGGAGCTTTCAAGAATTCCAAAGTTATTGAGATTTTATGGACATTCTGGCTGAAGATAGTTTCCATTACACTGACGTGGATGAGTTACTATCTATTTTCTGTCTTGGTGTGATCTTCTTCAAGCTGTTAACCACTAAACATGTTCTTAACAATGAATAAATTCTGATCAATCCAAATTAAGGTAATTTCTATTTATATAGGGATTGAGGCACCTTTCAACAATTGAGTATAAAATGCTCAAACGCAAGGCTTACTCTTAAAACAAAAAATATAAGGACATACTGCGGATTCCATTTGAAAAGCGAGAAATCGACTGAACAATTGAGGTTTTGGTCATGAAACAACAAAAATATGGGATGGTATTGCAGATTCTATTTAAAGAACGAGAAATTGACTAAACAATTGAAATTTTAATCTTAAAACAACAAAATGTAAGATATTACTACGGACTTTAATCATAAAACAAAAAATGTATATATACAGATTCTGTTCTAAGAACGAGATGTATTAAGCTGATCGTTTGAAGTTTGATACATCAAATTCCCCATAAAATCTCTCCTCATTTCTATGCTATAAAATTTAGTTACATTACAATCACTTACTTTTCTTCTTAAAGTAAATAATTTACACCGTCATTGCACGTTCCCCATGCAAATTTTGACAACTTAATACAGTGTTTTGCTTGCCGAGCGTTCTTTTAGCTAAATTTTCAACTAAAATACTCAATTTCTATTCACAATCGTTAGCCCATCATATTTAAATGAAGCATAATTTTTAAGACATCCTCTCGAATACTGACACGTTCGTCTCCGACGCCATATTGAAACTAAACTCGTAATATGGAAATTCGTTGCCGTGACTACCGCGTCTTACCGCGTCCTGTCAAGCGCGCGAAAGCCTATTTTCAGTGAGCGAACAATCCAAAACTCTACATCATGTAAGTTTTTCAAAGTTTTGTTTGCTTTGATTATCTTAAACAATTAGTTTATTTGCTTATTAATTTAAATAGAAAGGAGTTCACAATTTTTCGAAGTTTTACACTCTTCCGGCGCTCAAATAGCGTAGTTTCCAGTCTCGCAAAATTGGTGGCATAAAACATTTCATAAAAATAGTATTACTAAGCATTAATATACCATTTATGAACTTCTATCAATAAATAATCTCATAATTAATGTATATATCATATTTCTGAAAACTCTGACTGGATAAACTTTTAATATAATCCATTCAACAATTGTCTACTACTGTAGTATAGTACAGTTTTTTCACACTATAATCCTGTGGCAACACTATATATTTCATTCATATTTTCTTCCTGTATCATAAAAATTCCAAAACGGGCGTGTCGTTCCAAGACCTATCGGTAGGTTAGAAACACGCCACCATGTCATGCTTGGGACCTGATGATATCATGACCTTGTTTCCCTTTTTAAACATACAAAGGGCAATACTACAGTAGCTTTACCTCCGCAATTGCTGTGGTCTTGGTTATTCATCTTTGAAGAAGCACCCGGGTTTTGCGCAAACTATTCAACCTTTCTCTTTCCCATTCTTTCTCTCATCAGTTACAATTATCTATTCCTATATCAATAAACAACTAATATTAGAATAATTCAATACGCATATGCTATAATAAATTTTTTATAACTCATAGATCTCTTAAACAAAATGAATCCAGAATGTCTCCTAAGCATATAATTATAAGACCCAATACCAACTTAATCTTTAAGTCCCCATACGATACCCAAATATAATTCATATAGTTAATTTTTAAAATTTTAATTGTTTTTTTTTTATTTTGACGAGGCAGAAGTGTGCTGCTCAGCACAGGTCGCTCCCTCACTGCAGACTGTAACATCAATACTAACAACTCAACGTAACATAACTCAACACGCTCTGAGAACCCTACCAAAAGGATTCCATTCAGAACACCTTAATGTCACATAGATTGATGGTGATCTACCAAAGTCTATTTAATTATACAACCTATACAAAACAAATTTCCTAATCATATTTTTTATACAATCATATCTGCGTCAAAATTCTTGTGACACATAGGGTTTTCCCCTGCTACCCCTATAGATTAAGCTAGATGAAATATCAAATTAGTATGTTATGTATATGGAAATTCGAGAAGTTAAATAAAAAAAAATTTGCTAATATCTTTGAAAATCTAATTGGATAATAAATAATAAACTACCTAAAATAACCTTAAATGCTATATTGAAGAGTATATTGTATTGGATAACTTGATAATCAATATAGGATATAAGATACGAATTAAATAATGTATAAATGTGAAGGAAGTGTATATATATAATGTCAAAAGTTCATATTTTATTTCCGTTGAGGAATCTCCAGTCATTGTGGAGGAGATTGAAATAGAACCAATCATGGCTCCGTCTTTCTTTATTGTTAAGAGTGAAGTCTAATTGCCTTGCTCTTTTCTCGGCTATCCTCTGGTTTGTCCATGATTGCGAGGAAAAAATCCACTCTCCCGTGTAATAGGGTGAACCTCCATTACAAATAAAAAATAAAAACAACCGCAAAGTGTCTCCATTGCCAATTGGTTTCTTCCAGGATGTGCGTTTAATGTCTTGTGGCCAAATGTTGATGGAATAGAAGATGTCTCCGTCAATTAGTTGTAATAGTTCATTTCGTTTGGCTATGTTTTCTCGTCTTGTTAGGTGTTTGTGTTGGGTATTATACATGTTTATGAAGCTTTCTGTGTTCATTTTGTTTAAATTAAGAAAGATCTATGGGTTATGAAAATTTAATTATAGCATATGGATATTAAATTATTCTAATATAGGCTGTTTATTGATATAGAAATACATAATTGTAACTGGTGAGAGAAAGAAAGGAAAGAGAAAGGTTGGATAGTTTCCCCAAAACCCGCGTGCTTTTTCAAAGATGAATAACCAAGACCACAGCAATTGCGGAGGTGAAGCTACTATAGAGGAAGAATATATGAATGAAATATATAGTGTTGTAACAGGACTATAGTGTGAAAAAACTATACTATATTAGACAATTGTTCAATGAGGTTATATAAAAAATGTACCCAGGCAGAGTTTTCAGAAATATGCTATTTACATTAAATATGAGATTATTGATTGATAGAGGTTTATAAATGGTATATTAATGCTTAATAAAAGTATTTTTGTGAAATATTTTATGTTATTAATATGTCCGTATATGTAATTTTTTCGAGACTTTAAATTACGTTTTTTGAGTGCCGGAAAAGAGTAAAAAATTCGAAAATTGTGAACTAATATCTATTAAAATTTGTAACTAACTAAATTAATTATTTAAGATAAAATAAAACAAAAAAAAACTTTGAAAAACGTACATGAAGTAGAGTTTCGGACTGCTCGCTCACTGAATACCGATTTTTGCGCGCTTTACAGGACGCGGTAAGACGTGGTAGTCATGGTAAGGAAATTCCTACATCACGAGTTTAGTTTCAATATGGCGTCGGAGATGAACGTTTCTGTATTCGAAAGGGAGTCTCAAAATTGAGCTTGATTTATATATGAAAGGCTAACGATCGTGAATAGAAATTGAGTATTTATTGAAGATCTAGTTAAAAGAACGCTTGGTAAGTGATTACGGTTATAGTCGTCAACATTTTTGCATGGGGAACGTGTAAATTATCTACTTTTAGTAGACAAATAAGTGATTGTAATGTTACTAAATTTTGTAGTATAGAAAGGAGAAGAATTTATGTTGCGTTTGATGTGTCAAAATTCAAATGATCAGCATAATATATCTCGTTCTATGAGATATATGCGGTAGGTATGTTCTTATGCATTCTATAAACTTAAAATTAATGTTAAATGCAACCTTCCGCTCATTAAAACGTTTCGAAAAGTTTGTAAAACTAAACTGCCTTTTACCGATAAATTAGTTTTTGAAATGAAATCAGATGAAAATATACAAATTCTCTCGTGAAATGATTTCGCTTCCCTTTTAATTTGCAACTTTTTTAAAACATAAAATATAGGATATTTTATTTGGAATAAAATGAAAATATATGTGAATAAAACAACATTTTAGGGCTATATTAAAATACATCAACAATTATAGGAAACTTGCCATATTTTTTCGACCATCTATCTCTATTTATCCTTTTTATAAAGTATAGCGATAAATTCGTTACGCCGCTTTTCCTGAAGTCCCAAAAAGCGATTTATAAGTTATAATTCAGACTTACTGATACTCATGTTTTTTTATAATTCGCTCATGCCACTCCTAATCAAGATCAGTGAGAAGACCACCCATAACACCCATGAATCATGGCCATGCGCCCGCAAAACTTGATGAACTTTAGATTTCCCATAGCTTTCCTTTTTCCCCGGGTGTAATAAATAGCCGAGTGGAAATAGCCCCTCGCCTTGGGCTATCGCTCGGAACGACGCTTCGCGCCGTTGGCTCGGGGATTAACTATTGTATAAAAACTGTTAAAGGTTATAAAAGTCGTTTAGTGATACTTGTTGATTTTATGAAGAAATACCGGCCAAAATACAGCAGAAACAATACAAATTTATTGTTTAAAACGACAGAACAAAACGTAATGTGAACGTATACATGCGCCTGCAATATTAGCGTCCGTATTGGCTAATCAGTACTTTATATAAGCAGTAATGTTTGAGTGTCTATAACATCTATTTCCAACACTCCCACTCACTCAGCATATTACTGCACTAAGATAAGTCCAAGTCTTGCTCGAAATTTTTTCAAACTGTCCTCGCAGTAATAAAGGCTTCGTGAAAATATCCGCGACCATTTCATGTGTAGGACAATACTTTAGTTCGATTGTTCTATCTTGAATTTTCTCTCGAACAAAGTGGAATTTAATATCGATATGCTTTGTGCGCTTGTGTAAAACAGGATTTTTTGACATTGCGATTGCCCCTTGATTGTCCTCCGTTAATAGCGGTTGGACTCGAACAATCTATTTGCAAATTCTTGCGTAGTTGTCGTAACCATACACTTTCTTGAGTTGCTTAGCAAAGGGCGATATATTCGCCTTCAGCAGTTGAAAGTGCTGCCCAACTAATGGCACCATTGGAGATTACAAATACGTTTCCAGAAGTAGATCTTCGATCGTCTGAATCTGCGGCCCAATCTGCGTAGGAATATCCTTCCATATCTTTATCACTTGCTTCGTACTGGAGATGCAGTTTAACTGATCCCTTCAGGTAGCGAAATACACGTTTGACAGCTGTAAGAGGTGCTTCATTAGGAGACGAGTTAAACTTTGCTAAAGTACCAACTGCTTGAGCTATGTCGGGTCGAGTAGCTATAGCTGCATAAATCAAGCTTCCGACCATCGATTGGTACTCAACGGGATCAATAATGCTTTGCTGTAACCATCATTTTTCACCATCTTCACATTCACATCCATCGGTGTCGATACATGTTTACAATCTTGTAACTTGTACTTGTGCAATATCTTGTGGATATACTGCTCTTGGCTCATCAAATAGGAAAACACCCTCCATCGTTTTTATGTTTACTCCAACACAGTAATGGAGCTTACTCATATCTTTCATCTTGAACTGAGCTGCGAGACTGGCCTTCAAGTGGATCATTTCTTGCTCGGTTTCGGTTAAGAGTATGAGATCGTCAACGTGTACAACAACTATGGCGAGTTGATCATTGACTTTTCGAATGAAGACACATTGATCAGCAGCACTTTGCTCAAATCCTTGGGATATCATGAATTTCTTGAACGACTTGTTCCAACATCGTGAAGTCTGCTTCAATCCATAGAGAGATTTGTTTAGTGGCACACAATATTTTCTTTTCCGGGAACAACATAACCTTCTGACTGCTCCATATAGATATCTTCGTCAAGTGTTCCATTTAGGAAAGCGGTAACAACATTCGTCTGATGGATAAACATAGCAAAAGCCAAAAGAGCTCGGATATATGTAAATCGAACAACAGGTGAAAATGTTTCGTCAAATTCGATCCCGTACTTTTGTAGAAAACAAGACGTCCTTTAAACCGATCGATCTTCCCATTTTCATCATGTTTGACTTTAAATACCCATCTGCAGGTAATTTCCTTTCGTCCGGTTGGCAGTTCGACAAGCTCCCAGGTCTCATTTTCGATTAGAGATTGATATTCAAAATCTGCAGCTGCCTTCCAGTTTTCCGCATGATCACTTTCTTCAACGTTGTCGGCTCTTCAACTTATGTTACAAAGAGGGCTGTATGCTTTGCTGTTGTGATACAAGCGTATTCATCATGATAATAAACTGGTGGCTTTCTTTTTCGCGCTGAACATCTACTATCAGGTGATTTCTTCTTATCTGATTCTTCTTTAGAGCACTAATCATTCTCTTCTTCAACCTCCAATTGTACTCTGTTCGTATGTCCGAAGTCAGTTTCATTGAACGTAACATCTCGACGGATAAAGATTTTACGTTTGTTCTCATCGTACAATCGATACCCCTTCTTTGCCAGACTGTAGCCAACGAATCGCATCTTCACTGATTTCTGGTCGCGCTTCTGACGTAAAGAATCTGGTACGTGGGCATAGGCAGTGCAACCAAAAACACGGAAATTTGAAACATCCGGTTTCTTACCGTACCATCGCTCATATGGGGTGACTCCAGTTGCTGTTGTGATAACTCGATTCCTTATGTACGCTGCTGAACAAACTGCTTCAGCCCAAACTGGAAAGACGTCATGATTGCTCCTCTTTTGTAACAAACTCACGCTGGTTTGTATGATTTTTATTCGAATAACGCTTGCTTAGATTGACACGTAGTGCCTAATTGTCAGAGAAAAGTTTTTGTTAATGCTAAGCATGGGAAACAAAATCGTATATTTATCTGACGTATTTCTTCCACTTAGATGAAATAGCGAAAATTTTGTGCAAACAGGTTTAAGGTCCCTAAGATAAGTTAAACGATGAACTTTGCATGCAAATTCACTGCGAGCATCTAAAGTACAAGATGCGACGAAATTTTGATTAGATTGGCGTGTATGATATTTCTGTTGTTTAGACAGTTAATTGAGCAGGTCGCAATATAATTGCGTATATATAACTGAGTAATAGAGTTCCTTTTAAAATTTTAAAGTGGCATACAATAAAGTGTGGTCGGCCGAAAGACACAAGGCTGGAACTTTCAAAGCTGATCGAATAATCGTGTGCACCTCAAATATGCACATATGATTTCATCAACACGAAATTTTCAATGAAACAAAGCAGAATTACTTCACAAAATCTCGATCAAGACAACCATATTTGTATTTACATGAATCGCCATTACTCTCCCAGCAATGCATGGCAGGTTTCAAAATCTCATCTACCCGCAAACCCGCTAAAAACAAGAAAGTTACGACAGCAGTCTTAAGGTGAAGGTAAAGAAAAAACAGACAAAATGATGCCTCGTTCAAAATTACTACAGATGCCAACATAATACAAGAGTTTGTAGCCCAACCAAAGATGCCCAACGAAGACTGAAGCTTAACCCGACAGCTAGAGTAAAGAACACAAACTGCCCATTTCAACTTGTTGTCATAATAGATTGCTGTAATGTGTGCAGCATCGATCTGCACTGGAAGCACAACCACTCGACTGATAATCTTGAAGCATCTAACTTCAAGGACTTGTCGACAGAATCAATTGAAAAGATACAGAAATTGTATGAAGCTGGTTACACTCCTTCTACAGCAAGACAACAATATCTTGCACGCCATTTGTAAAGACGATGTGGAGTTTCATATAAAGAAAGCTGACCGATCAACAACTCCACCAAGAAGGGACTTTCATTATATTTACAAACTGTTTGGCAACGAAAAATTTGGTGAAACACATACTGATATGTTTGATAAAATTGTTGAAACACTGGAACGTTATAAGATGCGCAACCCAGAGGCAAGCACAGATTACCAACTTTATGGGGGTGAAAACATTCCACTTCCTGTTGCCATAGTCGTTGATGAAGCGTGTCCACAAATATATTAAACAGAGTGGGGAGCTATTTTTCGTCAATACAACACCAAACACTGAGGAGCACAATTTGAAAGTTTTCCTTTTTTGCACGCATAGTGTTTTTGGGGATTTGCGTTGTGCTATGTTGATGGCATCGGATGAAAAAGAATCTACACTGAAAAGTAGCTTTGGAATGCTTAAAAAGTGTCTTCCCGAAGATGCTTTCTATGGTCGAAGGTGCAATCAAGGCCCGGCAGTTATGATGACAGATAACTGTGATGAAGAGCGAAGTGCATTGCAGTTTGTGTGGCCTACTGTGAAACTTTTACTTCGTACATTCCATATCCTTCAACAGATTTGGAGGTGGCTTCTTGACAAGAATCACCAGATCATTCAATCAGATAGGCCACACATACTCAGTATGTCCCAAAAAGCATTGTATGCTGAATCAGAAGATTTGTTTGAAAGCTATTAGGATGAACTTTTAAATTATGCATGTGAACGTTATGACCATGCAGTCGTATACTTTGAGAAGCTCTGTGAAGATCGAAAGGTCTTTGCACATTGTTTCCGGTCAGAGTTGCTCTTGAGAGGAAATCAGACTAACAACTTTGTGGAGTCCCAATTTCTGGTATTATTTTGAATAGAACAAAGGAGTATAACGTTGTAGCACTAATCGAGAAGCTAACAGTATAAAGAGAAGCGGGTGTCCATAGCAGACGGTAGTTTGATGGCCATTTCAGGAGACGCTTTTTGGCAAAGGGATCGACCAAAAATGATGTGCATGGGTACAAACAACCTAACGAAGAAGAGAAAGATTCATTTTTAAGAAATGTGAAGAAATACTCAAATGATGTATTCCAAGTTGCCAGCCTAACAGACTGCAACAAGAGGTAAGCAAAGTAGAAAATTGGTCTTCTTTTTGGGTTAAAAAGTGATTTTGTTAATATAAATGGGGCGTATATCATATTTTCACATGAAATGATCATGTTTGCATGCATGTTTGCAAATGCGAAAAGTTTGCAGGTTTTTCGATGTACGACTGAACACCCTCACTTTCTAACCAATAAAAATTATTATCTAACCTGAAATGAAAGAACGTACCTTGAAATGTATGATACCCGGCCAGATATGAAAGCGTGCACTCCTGCCTGTCATATGAACAAATGACTATATACTTGACCCATTGGCTGCCAATGGTTCCAGATTCACCAACTTTAGTATTTTTACTCTTTGTAACACTAGATGATATTTCTTGTCAGTGGAAGGGTAATAGTGCCATTGTTTACACTAGGCAGTTCATCTGTATTGAAATCTCGAACGCTGCCGTGCCAGTGTGGGTAGAATAGATCAAAGATTCGCCGGTTGGGATGTTTAATCTACCTGAAAAATACAAGGAGTACTTCGACATTTAGAGCGAAGTTCCTTCTTCTGGAAGTTAGTAGAATGGGTCAGACAAAAAGGCGTGCTTTTATAGGTAATGCAAATTCTCATACATAAATCTGTAATTTCCCAATTCTTGCTTTCTTCGCTTGCTAATATATACCTAATTATTCTGTATTGTGATGATTTCCAAATTTTGTTTACTGTTTGTTTTGATTAAATCCATATTATTGGTCTATTTTTTGTCACGTGATCGCCTTTATATTCACTATAAAGCACGTCCATCCCAACTGCCGAATAGTTCATCTGCATTGCCTGCTTAGTATTCAACCTTCTTGAGTTATATTAAATTGGCCAAACACACACAGAAATCTACTTTGGCACTATTTCCATGGCCTAGTTAATACATTAAATGGCAGTATGAGTATAACCCTGAGTAAATTCATCTGGCATTAAAGTAAAATAATGAAGCATAGCTTTCAGGCTGCTGGATTATTTTGAAAGCCCTGCTAAAGTAGGGTGTATCTGGGAACATTACCAGCTGCTGTAATGTGTTAATTTACATGTCAACCCATGCATTTATATTTTTGTCAACAGTTACATGGTGGACATATCAATGGGAGTCTGCAGTTGTGATTGGGGAAAGGATGGGTCTCCATGCAAGCACCAGCATCTGATTTGGGTAACCAGGCTAGCTAATTGCCTAAATTTTGTACCTATTGCATGCCCAGAATTGAGGCAAAACTTTGCATTAATTCCACAATTATACATCTTTAAGGGATGTCGATTCCAGCATTATCTCAGTGGAAGCAAATGGATCTGCAGCAGTTGAAGAGTGTATCATGAATGAAGGATCCACCTCTTCTCAAGAACAGCTATATCAATCTTAAATGTCTTATGATTGCATGACTTGGACCCAAGGATGTTTGCTTTGGGAGGTTCGAGTGTATTCCTAGAGTGTTACATTGCTAAGCAAGGTTTTTTGCTATTTTAATTTATTTAAAATTTGGCACCAAAATGACAGGGTTTGAAAATTTCAACAGCCCTCTAATAGGATACTAAAAACTTGAGTAGATTTTCTGGTAAGCAGTATCAAACGCTGAAACGAGGCAACACGTATTTGTGGAAGAGAGAGGTTGTCAGAGCAGGTTCTGGTACAGCCAAATAACAAACTCACTAGAAAATAGCATGCAAAGTCTGCAAACAATGTTAATAATGAAGAACATTTGTATTTACGAACGATTATGGCAAAATGTATAGAGCAGATTGTGAATTTCTGATGCCAAATAACTTAAAATCTAATCATGGATATCAAGATAATGCAGATTTCAAGCCCTGTTAACCCATTAGCTGGCAATATTAATGTTCAGATGCGCCCTACTCTACTATTTTACACTGTCTAATGCCAGACGATTTTACTTGTCAGTGGTAGAGTACTGTCAGTTAATGGGTTAGCAAAACTAACTGCCCTTGCCTCTTGTTAACCCATTCGTTGGCAATGTACCCAGACGCGCCCTACTGTGCTTTGGTATTTTACTCCTCCTAATGCCAGACAATTTTACTCGTCAGTGGTAGCGAACTGCCAGTTAATGGGTTAAAGACATACAGCCAACCTCGAAGCAGTTGAAGTTGAGATTATTTGTAAGTTTATATTAACTTATTAAATATTAAATGACGTTTGCAGCAACATTGGCAAGAAACATCATTGATGCTGAGGAAAGATCAAATTTATTCAAAAATGCCAAGGATTCCCTTGAACAGACTTGCAGTGTTCTTGTGCAGAAAGTTGTGACTGCAAGTCTGTTCAAGGGAATCCTTGTTTTTTTTTATCAATTTGATCTTTCCTCAGCATCAATTGATGTTTCTTGCCCATGTTGCTGCAAACGTCAATTAATATTTAATCCCCGAGCCGGCGCGAAGCGCCGTGCGAGGGTACTAATTCCGCTCGGATATTTACACCCGGGAAAAAAAAGAAAGCAATGGGAAATCCAAAGTTCATCAAGTTTTGCGGGCGCATGGCTATGTTTCATGGGTGTGATGGGTGGTTATCTCACTATAAATCTTTGTTAGGAGTGGAATGAGCGAATTATACATACATTATTCAGCTCACTCCCCATTGGGGTTTTTCAGTGACCGATTACATCAAGTATCTAGCTTGCCTATATTATAGTACTTAACCTACATTATTTATTTTTACAATTGTGATATTACTGTCCTAATCTGTCTATCCTAACCCACCCTGTCAACTTTCTCTGTGGGAGGAAACCGGAGTGCCCGGAGAAAACCCACGACTTTCGACAGAGCGTTGACTTACTCTTTTCACATTAGTGCGATGAGTGTCCTCAACGAGAATCGAACTCAAGACTCAGAGGTGAAAGGCGCTTGCTCTGACGACTGCGCCACCGAAGCCCCAATTATAGAAAAACATGAGTAAGTCATATCAGTAAGCCTGAATTATAACTTATAAATCGCTTTTTGGGGGGATCAGGAAAAGCTGCAGAACAAATTTATCGTTTATACTTTATATAAAAGGATAAATAGAGATAGATGGTCGAAATTAAAAAATATGGCAAGTTTCTTATATTAAATTGTTGATATATTTTAATATAGCCGTAAGAATGTTGTTTTACTTACATATATTTTCATTTTTTTCCAATTAAAATATCCTATATTTTATGCTATCAAAAAGTTCCAACTTAAAAGGAAAGCGAAATCGTTTCACACGAGATAATTTGTATATTTTCAACTGATTTAATTTCAAAAACTAATTTATAAGTAAAAGGCAGTTTAGTTTTATAAACTTTTGGCAACGTTTTAGTAAACGGAAGGTTGCATTTAAACATTAATTTGAAGCTTATAGAATGCATAAGAACATACCTACACCATATATCTCAGATTTATATGGCTAAAATAACTAATATTTTAATTATTTTTGTAGTTTTTTAACCTGTTTAACTGTTTTGAACTCCTGGGGCCGGTTGTTCAAAAGCCGGTTAACTTAACCCTGAGTTAGTGGTAACTTTCATACAAGTTTCCCGACATCGGTTGTATTAATATGAATACTTTTTTCTATCAACTTTGTACTGGGCGATAGAAGTTTCTGTTTATATAGTTTTGAAATAAACAAACATGTAGAAGTATACAAACCAGCACAGCAGATTAAAATTGAACCCGGGGTTAGCGTTAATCGGCTTTTGAACAACCGGCCCCAGAAAAGTTTATTTTATCGTGTTGCCATGGCTACTGTGCTTCCTTTATTCTTTCCAAAATATTATTGTTTCCTTCCACTCTTCTTTCCAAACTATTAGAGTAATTATCAAAATTTTAATGGCACATTTAAAATGAAGGAAGCCACAGTGATTACGTCAAGTAAAACATTTCATTTGGCGATAGCCTTTGATTGCGGCGTGGAGAGGGGTGTGACCCAAGGAAGCCAAAAATTTGTTTTGAACGCAGATATCCGACTCGCCTACAACCTTTGCATGGCAGATTTTTTGATAAAAAAGATTAGCAATAGTAATGTTTTGGAATTGAACGTAATGTCTGGCAATGTTCAGCTGGGGCGTGGGGTTACTGCAAGCATGTATTTCTAGTAAGTTAATATAAACTTACAAACAATCTCAACATCAAATGCTTCGATGGTTAGGTTAGGTTATTTTAGGTTAGGTTAGCTGAAGGAGTTTTTAAATTTTCCGGAAAACTTCAGAGGCTGATGAAATCTACGAATGGAAATCTTACATCACCGTTCTTCAATTTTGGAGCAAATGAGCTAAATAGGACAAGAAATGGGAGAAAAAAAAAGTTCAGCCGAACCGAAAACAAAAATCTGGCAATGGCAGTCGTCAGTCGTCAAGCGGTGGCTAAAGATCGTCCATGGTACACTTGTCCCACTTGAAGTTCCAGCCAAGAAGGCAAAGCGCAGTCACAATTTGGCTGCTTGTGTTGCGCAAAATATAAATGTCTCAAGAAAGTCAGGTTCGCATGTAATGAAGTCATGAACAACGCATGTTTTAAAATTACTTGAAAACAATAAAATGTGAACTAAAGAAATGCAAACATTGCTGTACAGACCTGTCAAACTGTATCTTTCAGGAAAGTCAGTCTCATACAGTACTGCACAATACATTTATGCTTATTCTTGATTGCATAATTTTTTTCAGTTTCAATATACGCACACCGTAAACAACACTTGACTCTTTAAGCTATGCCTTTACATTTTATATGGTAAACTGTTTTGATCCCCTCCAGCTGTGTTTTCCTTAATCAGACCCAATTTAAATGGACACCTCAGCCAGGTTCCGAATGTATAAACTAAGGTAATGTCATGGAAATAAGGGTTCGCCTGTACACCCTTCTGGAAAATGTCACTGAACATGCCACATTTCCTGAAAAATTACTGGGAATTTGGCTATGATACCTTGGTCTTATTTTCAGCGACGTTTCTTTCTGGAAAATTCTATTAAACAAATATTGTATAGTAAATAGTAATGCTGAAGACCTAGCCTCAGAACACCAATTTTTAGAATATCTAGCACTGATTGAGGTGCTTTATTAACAGAACAGTGTTCAAGAAAATATATTATAGTTATATGATGTATATACAAGCTTCTGTATCAGTCCGGTTTCTGGTTCTTGAAACTTTATCTACAGTACTAGGTATGTTTCAGTTTCATGTGGCGTTTTAAACTTGTGCTACTAATACTTGATCCGTAAATTTCACAGGTGACTTTCTCTTTAGTGTGAGTCACTTCATGTCATTGCATTTGTACTCTTTCTGGTGTTCCTTAAGAATGTGAACCTTTATGTACTGTGCATGTGAAAATTCATCACCACAGTCACTGGACATACTTATATCACATCCCTTCTGATGGTATTTTAAATCTTTCTCACTTGTAAAACATCTATCACATTTACCACACTTCTTCTTCAGTTCCACCATTCCAGTGTCCAAATCTTCTCTTTTCCCCTGAGCTTCATCTCTCCAATCCTAAATTCATGAATGGCCGCATTTTGATAGGAGGTGTGGAGAGTGTGCACCCCCCCTGGGAGTGTTTACACCTCCCCTGAGAAATTGTGCACTTCCCCTGAAAATTAATACTTCTGCCAATGGATCAAAGCCAAATTTAATATTAAGAAATGGAAAACATTTTATACAGTTATAGAAACATGCATGGGAGTTTGGGAGACCAATAAATAATCTGTGAGAAATAATCTAGTTCTATGCTATCTAAACTGAAAAACTGTTTTTTGGGTGTCAAGACAGTATTATTAAACATTTTTTTCGATTATAGCACATGTTAAAATTGTTTTGTTATAAAGTTTCTAAATTCAAAGGCGTGATGCGGAACATTTTCTGTTTTTCTATACAGTTATAGAAACACGCTTCTCGATTAATCAATGCACACATACTATAAATCTTATGTTATAATGAAAAACAATAGACCATTACAAAGCCAGCTTTGATTGGCATTTGACAGGGTAGTGTTACTTATAACTGCAACATTCTAAAAACGCTTCTTTAAAAGTGCCAGCAATGTACTGTGTGAAAAATCTCGGGCCCCAGTTTCCATGAGAGGGGGGGGGGCAGGATGTTATTCCGTACTTTGGTGAAGTCAGCATTGTGACTGCAGTATGTCCACTAGCCCTGCAGGGGGTTGTGAAACAAATTTGATATGTGCATAAATATTATGGTTTAATACTAAATCCACATTTACATACTATATACCTTCCTTCTTTGACTTCCAAGTTCTCTCCACATTTTTTAGGCAACTGTGGAAACTGTGCCTATATCTGTACTTTGAACTTCTCCAGTTGGCAACGACCGTTCACGAAAGGGAAAATTGCGACGCGCGAGCGAGCCTGCAGCGAACGAAGAAAGTCAGCACTAAGTTATTATTTATGTGATGGATTCTGCAAAGGAAAATTCTGTTTGACCACAATGCTTTGCTTGCGACCAATGACTTTTTGGCTTTAACCTTGTGCTATAAATAAGTGCCTGACCCGTTGCCATGTCTTATACATTATTCGACTGCGATACATCTCGATCAATTCCATGCGTGCACATCCGCCCGAGCATTGGACGGGCATTATACAGCTGCACCTGTTCCCAAGATCGGGCGTTTGCTTTCTTTATGTTGTCCCTGGGGTGGGCAATTTTTCGAGGCTTTCAATATCCACTATTTAATATATAACTTAGGCAAGCGCAAAAAAGTCGCAGGTTTGTTGGTTTTTTCGTCATTTAACCATATTTTAGTACGCGATTGTGGCGATTGTTTAACAGATAGTTTCACACTATGTTTCATCCTTCATTCGGTACAACTGCATACTGCATTATAACACTGTTGAGCAAGTGTTTTAAAATTCAGATTGAGACATTGACTTTGGAGCGTTTTGTCTTGTTCTTGTTCACACGATTACATTATATTTCACTATTAGTTACAAATTGAAAAACTCCACAGTCAAGGTCTCAAGACGCGCAACAGGGTGACATAATCTCCGAAGCGTGTGTTAAACGCCTCCATTTCTAAATTTTCACAAAATACTTCAGTCTGCAAGGCTTAATAAATATTTTGTTATTTTTGTACAGCACTTTTTGACGTCAAATTGGGGACAACTGACACACAGCATGAAATGCAGCGTGCATTCAGATTTTATGATTCGGAAATTGATTTTCTTATAAATTTATAGTAATACAGATATTTTAAAATATATATTTTAATACAGATATTTGTCAAATGCACGACAAATGCCAGGGGCGAGATGGGCATGCATGGAGTTGATTAAGACAATACACCACAAAGCGAATGTGAAGACAATTTTTCATATTATTTTTATGAGATATGCCTAATGTCATCATCAGCTATTAAGTACTTGAAAATGCTTTTGTTGGCACAGTTTACATATTTCCTTGGTCTGTGTTGTTGTTTGTACATTTTTTCCCGACATGTTCTCAGTCGTTATTCTATTAATATAATTGTGAACATTAGCGGGTGTATGTTGTACGCCTCCGTTGGTTCTCCTTGTTTTGTCCAAACTTTAACCACAGACACGCCGTAAACAAGTTAAGTATACTAAACTGCCTACAGCATTTAAAACATGTCAAAAATTTCTCGATGGAGCGGATTTTATTTCTAGTAACGCCAACGCAAGCAGAAGACAAGACGAAGAACAGTGCATGCGAGGGTAAAACAAAAGATGCAGTGAAGCATGTTCAAGCAATTTCTACATTAACAATCTCATAACAAGTACAATCCTAATGCCAATCCAGAGCTAGCCTGCGAGGCAGCCTCTTCGGGTTTTGGGAGGTCCTAACGTAGGAAGAGCATGCACTTAGACGCTTCTAATTATTCTTCGTGCCACGTCTCATTATAAATTCGTATTTACTCTAGAAACTGTCACATCAAATCATAGCTGAAATTTGTTTGTTTACTTACTGTGAGTGAAATGCCAAAACACAGATAAAAAAGATTCGACGCTTTGCTTTGTTCACTTTCTCTGTAAGTGAAAAAGAATTGTTCAATTCTATTTACGATTGCCAGTATTGTAAAGTTATGTGTTGGACATTTGAATGGAATCAAACGCCCGGAAGCAGAGAAATACGGTGTCTAGGTAAATGCTTACATTTCATATGCTGCAGCTTTTATTGAATTTTAGGAACGCTAAGAATCTATATGAGACATGAATATTTACTAAATAGTAGTGTAAAGAAACAAAACTCGACATGCAGAAATGATGGTCAGAGCAAAGGATAGCACTATAGATAGCATGACCGTACTACAATCGCTTACAATAGAAATCAGATTTGTAACACCATAGCCATAGGCATTATTTACAATAAAAAAAATGTTGCTTATTATATCTGAACTGTTACTTATGAACGCTAATTTGTCCCGTGATATTGGAAAGGGAAAGTTTAAATGAGAGCTGAGTGAAATGTGACTTGCTTGGCAATTTGGTACTGTCTATACCAATCACATCAAGACATGTACATTTACAAATGAAATTTTAAGAAATTATATATACTATTTGGGAGCACACGCTGTGAATCAAAACACTTATAGTTATAGATCAAGATACAAATTCATTCATAATGATTAGACTGAAGAAATTGTTTAAGGTTAGACTTAAAAATAATACCATCGTGTGGTTCCATATTATATTGTGACATTGCCATTTGCATAAGGTTTAGCTATCTCCCGTAGAACATACTTTACATTATATGCTTGTATCGAAGTCTAGGAGAGTAAACTGACATTTTTGTATTTGTTGGTATTGTGATCTATTCACTTGCTAATTGTCGTTTATGTTTGTGAGTTCGTATTTCATGAAAATATATGTAGATGTAATTAATTTACAGTAATATTTTCAAATTCGAATATTTCTTTCCTGTAAGATTCTTAGCGTTACTAAAGTGGTAGAACGTTATTGATACATATACGCATATATAACGGCTCGTAAAATGCAAAAAAGATACCCGACGCGTTCTCTGACTTCTAGACGTTTGATTCCCTTAAAATTTCAAACGCGCATTTTAAAAATACCTATACACGAAGAACTATTAGAAGCGACCAAATATTACTATAAACTATATAGGAGTTGACATAAATATCAAATTTTCACCTATTTTGTTTAAATATTTCATGGTTGCGGAGATCGATAGTAGTAACAATATGAATAAGCAATGTTTGTAAACCAAAATCGCAAGTATTTGTCCACGTCTAGGTACTTCCCGAGATCGATGTATTTTCATTGCCATTTCGATGCATTATACAGTATAATCTATAGTAATTAGGTCATACATGAGGTAAAACTCCGTCGAATAGGCCAATATCTTTGCGGGCGATGCAAACTGCGGAGATCGCGATGAATTTGCCGATGTTTGATCTGTTAATACAGCTAAGAAAAGTGCCGGTTATTCCACGGCAAACTACTTCCAAAATCGTTTGAAAATCGGCCTTTTTCCTAGTTCTAAGAGTCGTCAATATGGCGTCTTTAAATCTAAATTTTTGCGAAAAGACAAGCTTGATAAATTGTATATGTTGCTTCGAGCAGCCATGTTTATTGTTTATTAGCAAGGCTAGTTTCCAGTCTATTACTACAGAAAAACAGAGAGATTTGCGTGATCTGGTGACTTGGATTCGTGTCGAATTAGTAATTTGCGTGCATATATTTCGAGCAATTTTCCATGGCAAAACATGTACAGACAAAAGGTCAGCAAGTATCAGATGTCAGGTCATGCTTGGATTTCATACTACAATCGCGGGATAAAAACATGCATTTTTTCCCTTAAATTTCTCGTTTCTCGCTTTATATATAACATTCTTAAAATATACGCAGAGCTTTATACTCCTGCGATATTGAGCTATCTCCTGTTGTGGATGTTTGTTATGGAAGTGATAAAAAAGTGCGGTACTTTTGGCCTCAAAGTCGCGTGACTTTGCATCCATTACTTTAAAATTATCGCGAAATAAGCCTGCGCCCGGTGTTTGAAGCGTCTTAACGCTGTTTTGCCGTGCGCAATGTTAAAATGTATTCGCAGATTCAAAACGAATAGGTTCTTGCGAACATTTTGGTGGGAAAATTGGGAAGTTACGGTTTCGCAAGCCGTCTGCCATAGTAAAATTCCCCGTAGAATGCTATTAATACGAAGCGAATACCCGCTGAGCAAACGCAGTCGCAAAATGTCCCATATTTCTGTTAATGTGCCGTATATAAATGTTTCGGTGTATAAATGTTGTATATGCCAGTTTAAATAAACAACATATTTGCAAGTGTATGCGCCTTATATTGGGAAACCTTTTATTTACTTATATTATACGCACAAATGAAAAATTCGACATGGAGCTCCCCTATATTTTCATATGGCACAAGCGAAAAATTCGACATGGAGCTCCCCTATATTTTCATATGGCACAAATGAAAAATTGGGCATGGAGCTCCCCTATATTTTCATTTGTTAGCAAAATATACGTTGACTAATTCGGGGTCGAAATCACATAGCCAAACACATCCTTAACGGGAGAGGTAGGCATATTACTAATTCAACACCTAAGTTTGGTTCCCAGCTGTGACCTCCGCCGTTGCCGTCTTTAAAAAGATACCAATGTTTAACCCTTCGGTTCTTTGAAAGGTTATGGCAGATCGACTTTCGCCGGACTTTACATGATGTCCTCAATCAGTCATAGCCTTGAAGTGGAACCGTAATTATACAAAATATATAGCATGAAAACAATTTGCTTTCACGCCATTATAACGCCTCTCCCGCCTAAATATAACCGAATTGTACTTGGTGTAATTTGAAATAAAATCGTTTAAAATCACTATATAGCTAGGGAGGGGTAGGTGGGTACTCATTTGGAGAAAAAAACTTTTTCGTAAATGCTCCAATGCTCGCGATTTTCCAATAACATATCGTTGCTATGGTGGTTGCTACGGAACAAAATTTCAAACAAGCTGCTATTTTCCCCTATTTATCCATTTTACGCCAAACAAATACAAAAATTAACACCACAAAACGAAAAAGGGATCATTAATGATGCATAATATGGCTAATTTCAAAATAGGATTTTCTTTTAAAATTTGGTATTGGACCACCTTAAGATTGAACAAAACACGAATAAAGATAATTACGTTTGCTTTATTTATTTCATTCATGGACTACATTTGAAAATTGAATATTATATATTATATCTCGTATATTTATTATATTTTATATTTACTTCAATCATGAGTGTAATTAGATTTTCAGAATCGACAAAAACAGCAGTTTCATTGTTTTATTTTATAAATGTTGATCATGGCCGCTGGAAATGAGATCTGTGATAATCAGATCGGTTCTTCACTTTCCTGATGCATTCTGTGAATAAACAAATGAAATATTAGTTCAATTCTACAGAAAGGAGCAATGCAATTAAATTGTCTTGTATCGTTATATCTATCACTCGTTTGATCAATTAAGTGTTTTTCCGAGTAAATAGATAAGTTTTATGTAAAACCAATGAAAACTACTGTTCTGGTCAAAACCCTATATGCACACGGTGAAGCAAAGGTCACACAAATTTCGCTTTTCTTATGATTCAAGTTACTAACACAATTGAAATGTATTCCCTTTCCCAATTTCAATGTTATTTCTACGACCTTATATTATTTAAAAAGTTTGTTTTCGCATCCGCTGGGATATTAAATCATTCTGCATGTAATATTATACGCTAGCAGTTTGTATGCCGTCAGATGTCGTATTCTCAGTGCCAATTTTACAAACATCATGGTTTGGTTGCATGCGGGGGCAAGATAAACTGTAGGAGGAGGAGCATACTCCCTTTTGCAATTATTTTTGAAATCTATAGAGTTTCTGAAATAGCATTTCTTGCATTCTGGGGAAGATTTGACGGGCAGAAAGGTAATTTGGTTCATTTTGCATTTCAAGCAGCAAATATTTACGCCTTCATATTAGGTTCTCCCACCGTATGATCTTTTTTAGGGTGGCATAGCACCTCACTTCTACTTTTGGTGGGGATATAGCCCCCTAGTCAACCCGGTTTCGCAGCCTATGCACGTGTGAGCTGTTGACAATAATATATAGAAGTATAGCTTTAATATAGAACTATATGCTTTTGTTTACCTTGGTAGCGTTCGATTTTCCCAACAATTTCTGTAACAAGTGTTCAATGTTCGTTAACTTTTTGTCAGTCACTTTATCATGTTCTTTCAGCTCTTGGAGAATTTTATTATGTGCAGTAGAAAAAACTAGAAAATAATTAAATAAATATATTAGACACCCATGTGTCCGATATCAATAAGTTACACTTATACAGTGGCGTGGTGGCTGCGGGGGACAGGGGGGGGCATGGCCCCCAGCGATGGTTTGAAGGGGGGGGGCGCGAAAATGCAGGTGGGCGCCCAATCTCGTACCATTCATTTCATGAGTTGGATAAATGAATCTGATTGGTCAATCTAAGAGCTATGGGATCCATACCCCCTGTGGCTATCCTTAGCGCGGTCAATATATTTTGTATAGGAGTGAACACGATATTTTTGCCTAAAAAGTTTGTTTCTTTTGACGATTTTTTGTTGATATTCGTCGTGAATAGTTGTGATAGAATTAAATGAAACACTTCGTGTGATTTGAGGAAAAGAATGGACTTCTTTACGGCAATAATTGGAAATTATTTTTGACTCTGAGTTTGATATGTGACCTGTCTCTGATTTCAATGCAGTTTTGACTGTATTTGTATGTCTTAAATGTAATTATGTTATCAAGAAGAGAGAGGAAATTCATGTGTACAAGATTCACAAGTGTACTGAGATTTTTGTACAAGATGTGGGATTTATTTATTGAACTGTAAATTTATACATGATGAATTATGGTGTTTGACAATATCAATTATGTTGACTAGTTGGCAAAAAACAGAATTATGCAACGATGTTATGGATAATTAAATATGTGGCAAAATTTGTATTTGCAGTTTAATGCTCTAGACGAAATGGTATATATTATAATTATGATCATCAATAGTGCCATTTGAAAATCGAGCTTCATGGAAGTAATTAAATGTCTTATAAGTACAGTGGTGGGCACTTTACAAAATATTGGGGGTACCCAACCTGCTGTTGCTACCAATTAATAGAATTTCAGGTTAGAAAACATTGAGGGGAGGGGTAGTCCCATTTCCCCCTCTGCTAGTGTCTACAACTGGTCACTAGCTACGACTAGGTCTCTGGTTCTAGGTGCGCTCAAGCCTTGCAGACTTTTTGGAAGCAAGACTAACTAAACCTTTATGTTAAATGCAAGCTGTAAAGCTCATACACCTTTGACAGTATACCTAGCATAATACAAGATCTATGCAATTTTTAAACACCTTTATTTATTTCAACCACGTCTACAAGCATAATAGTTTAGTTTAATCATTTTACACATTAACCATCAATATACTCTATAAATGAGCCTTGTATTATTATTTTACTTTGTATTGCACCAGACATGTTTAATAATATGTAAGGTGTGATTCTTGTGTATGGGTTAAGCCTAGTTATAATGCTAGCAATTTTGTCAGCAATTTTTCTCCTGATGTATGCAAATAGTGGATTTACAAACAAAAGCGTGTGATCAAATATGGGATGGAATTTGCATCTACACTTCTATGTGTTCTTGGCCATTTGTTTGATGAGGAAGAAAAAATTGCCAACACAATTTCTAGTTTGAACTATGCCGCTTAACCTAACTACCTATTGCCCACATATATTTTAACCCCTTGTTGATTCACTAACTGGCAGTACCCTACTGCTGACAAGTAAAATTGTCTGGTGTGAGGCAGAGTAAAATACTAAAGTAGGGCGCATCTGGGCACATTGCCAGCAAATGGTTTAATCACCAATGCCGCTTGACCCCAATGTTCAAATTCCTTTATTATTTCATATGTAAAATGCCAGGCTATTTAATGCACAGAATTTACGATTTACTGCGAAGCAGTCTTAATTCTCAGCCTTCTTTGCATGGGAGTCAGTGAATGTTTCTGAAATGCCATTTGACTGAAACAAATTAAACTAAACAAATTAAAAGGGCACACAGAGCTGACAGAGATTGCATACATCCGCCATGCAGCAAAATTAAGTCAACTTTTGACCCCGGCCCCTGCCTTGCTTAATTACGTTTCTCTAGCAGGCAAACGTTTTTTAAAGCTCCCAAGAGAGCTTCGTTCTTGAATATTGTGATATGCGTTGTTCGGAATCACACTGCAAACATAATCTTTTGTATAGTTATATATAATAACTCCAAAAAGAGTAATCAGTAAATTCAAAAACATTTTCATACTCTTGTATCTTGTACATTTTCATACTCTTGTATTTCTACACATAGTTCTTATATCTGAAACAATTAAACAGTTCATGAATTATTAAATTAAATAATACCTCTTCTGCAGGTCTTCCCATCTCCGATGTAACCAACAGGACATGTGCATATGTATGATCCATAGGTGTTAAAACATGTGGAAAAAGCGCCACAGTTATTTACTACACTTGAGCACTCGTTAAGGTCTACAAGAAGAGCAAGAGTTTCCATGAGAAAATGATACGAGAGTACGTTACCACCGAAAGCAAGACATTCTCGTCTTGAATTGCTTTTTTCGTCAAGAATTCTGGTTCCGGACAGTGTAAACATGCAATGTACGCAAATTCTTATTTTTACAATGTTTCCATGCACTGCATTTGGAGAATCAGTTTCACACAAATTTGGCAGCTGCGAATGATTAATACATGTTATCATGTTTCTACAAAACGTAAGTTGCAAATCTTTCAAATTCTTATGTAGCTCTCTTTACTGATCGAACGAGCCAAAACTGCCGCGGTACGAAACCGAAAAGCGAGGAATTTATGAAATGCTATACCGAACTTAGACTAACATGTTGTTCACAAATCAATAGACAAATTCAATTCTAAACAAAAGTGATTGAATAAACGATCTTAATGTTCCAAATCCTTTCCGGCCATTACTTCGCCATACCATTTTTTTAGTGTGTTTACAAACATGTAAAAATATTGAAGAAAAACGGCCAGTTTTATAGACACCTATTTAATATATAGTTGCATTTTTCGCAACTGCTCTGCATGGTAATTATTGTTGCTGTCGAGCCTCAGCGAGACAGCACACTATTCTTGACGTGCTAAGGTTTCTCCAGAGTTCACTTGCCCCAGTCTTTTACCCGACCTATATATTGTCAAGATCTGAGATTTGGCGTCGGTTTGTTTATCGTAATTCCGGGGCAAAAGGTCGAGCTTGAAGTCATTTTTGAAATTAGGGGGAGTGAACGAGATAATGTAAATTTTGTATGCGCACGCATGCAGGTTTCTTTCCATGTGTTCGATCAAGATTTTGAAAACTTTATATACGGATCCGAATTTAAGATCGACATTTTTCAGAAAATCTTGGGTAAGTATGGCTCTGTTTCTTTCTACTGACATACATCAAGGCGATGAACTATTTAGTGCTCAATCTAGAGAGAAGCAATGTGCTTTCATGAGCTTATCGACTATTTTAACAGCCCAAAATAACCGCTGATCGATTGGTCGACAACAACATTAAATAATGTCTTACTGCAAGGAGACAAAATGTACTTAAAAGCACTAGATAATGCCTTAATTATCCTAGACCCAGGTGTACAATTTTTGTCTATAGATAACTTACAAACAGTTGTTGGTGTTTCATGTGGTAAGAACATGTTTTCTTACGAGATCTGTGGATCTGTATTACAAATATTGCCTGTACAGGCAAAAACATGCAGCTGCATTATCTGTGATGGCAACAAATAGTCATCTACCTGTTGTTGTAGAGTCGGCTGAGGCACAAAATTGTAGAGTCGACCTGCCCGTTGAGGCACAAAATAACATTGATCTGGCCATTGTGGCGGAAAGTAACAACATTGATCTGCCTATTGTGGCGTAAAGTACTGTGACATTGATCTGCCCATTGTGGTAGAGCCTAAGAGTCCATAGAGGCACAAAATAATATTTGATCTGCCCATTATTTCTTTTTTGTTATATAGTTTGGGGGTTTGGAATTCTTACTGAGCTAATGTTAATCATTACACTGACTGGTACCATCTGAACAGACAGAAATGTATATTTTTATTTTACTTCAACAAAATGGTTGTCTCAAAATAATATTGATATATTACATCATCTCTTATTGGGTGCAATTTGCTATATGAGGAATTATGTATTTCCAACAGGTCATGTGGGTGTGGATCCTGTGTAATGTGTATCAAAGTTGTTTTGGAGAGAGACACCATTGTGTCGGTTTGCTGTATAATCATGTATTTCGACAATTCACTGGGCAGTACAAGATGAACACTGATGAAACCAAATGTTGATTAAATACATGTATGAAACATCTACAGATGGGAACAAAGAGTCAAAGACTGTTCTGACAGACTGCACATGGCAAATGCATTATCAATATCTTATGAACACAGACAACCAGCTAATTGCACCACAAAAATATTAAAAGACATTGCCTCTATAATTTCAAAGTAGTTATTCAAGATGCCATTGACAACTTTGAAGTAAACAACAACTTCTATTAACATTTGATGTTGGTACCAAGAGTTCCATTAACAATAGCACACTCAGATATCTTGCTTAATACTGTACAGTATATGCCATTTACAATAGTATAGTGTTGTAGTCACAGTGTTGTAATCTCGACGTTTTGACAACAAAATAAATCAATACATACTGTCAATAAACAGTGTATTGTTAGCAATTTCAATAAGTTCAATCTTTAATACTAATTATGTTCAGGAATTTTCCATGCAGTTTGTGCATCAAGACAGCACTTCCCTTGCGATAGTAACTCCTAGTTCTAAAATATGTATGTATAGTTTTCGCTCGAAATTTCAATCTACAAAAGCCCTTCAACATACGTTCTATCCTAAATGACTCGTGATTGGTCAATTGAGTGTGTGAGGGTATAATAATATCTATAAATTCATAGCGTCATGATAGCAATGATTTTATTTATTAATACGTAACAAACTTAAGAAACTTAAAGAAGTAACGTCCTTACCTTTGCACACCGTGCCATTTCCTGTAAATCCTGCATTACAAGCACAGGTGTATGAGTTCACTGTATTAGTACATGTGGCATGATAATGGCAGTTAGCAATTCCCAATGCACATTCATCGACGTCAGCTAAATTATTAAAATATACAATTTACTAAACAATTGTTTCTTTGTTGAGGAATTAAGAGTATTAAAACATTGTTTAACTCAAGGACGTATTATAGAGCGTACGACAATGTTTGAGATTTTAAAATCCCTGCATTATATCTCGCAATTCTGGATTTTCTTCCGAAATTTCAGGGGAGGGAGAGTTGGCTGCCAAACACGGCAGGTTTTCTCTGGGTGCTCCGGTTTCCTCCTATAGTATAGCACTTGACAAAAAAGAGATAGCTCTTACTGGACCTCTAAGTAGAACAGTTTATTACTCGCCAACTGATAAAGTTTACAATTCTGGCTGTTTTGAAAAGAGTTAAATCGTGAAGAGACGTGCGTTTCAGTATAGTTCTGAAAATTGTATACAGTATGAATAAAATTCATAAAAACCTGGAGGTATTTCACAGATAAATGATCTTCCTAGTGTACAGGGAGCGTCATTCCAATGAGCATCATCCCACATCTCAACGCAATCCTCGTATCCGCCTACATTATTGGGTTCACCAGAGTTCCACCGCGAATAAACCGAGGCCTTGCCGTCAGGATGACACCACTTGCTATTACACTTCTTTAAACCAATCCAAACGCGGGATTTGGTCCACTGATTGGAAAGAAACGCGTTGAGAGAATATCGATCAATTGTGGCTAGTTGTCCACCCAACAGTTTACATGCGTTGTTTGCATCCACCCATGTCTTGCTCCCCGTTTGAAAGCTGTAACACATATTTCCAAAAGGTTTCGTGTTTGGCGGACATACTACAACAAAATGTGAAATTGATTTGGCAATTAGTAATGGTAATAGCATGGTTTTGTGCCAGGGCAACTTGGAAAGACATATAATTATATACCCGACTATTATATAGTTTTACACGAGTTTTTCAAACGACTATATTAAACTAAATTGCACGAATGAGGGGGTTGATCTTCAGTAAACTGCCCGAATGAAACGTGAAGCTAGGCTAAATTTAACGTGCCAGAGCTTCGACTGACGTAAGATTACGGCGTACCTCACACGATTTCACCGTAACTAGCTCTACTACCTACTACTTACCTTAATGTTAGTGCTAAAAATGTTACGAACTCCAGTTACAAGTTATTACTCGTAGGCAGTTTATGTTGAAGTCGCACTGAATGCGCGCGGGGGTACATGCTTGTTCTGCCTAAACAGATTTTTCCGTCGCTATTTTTATAACTTCTGTTCTCCACGAAGAAGTAGTCGTCCGTCTGACTGTAAACATTCGTTTTGCTATGGTCGTCCATCAGAAGAATAGATTTGCCTTACGTTTTATAAAGTTTGGTATCTAGCGTTTCTGATCTCATTTCTGATAATACTTTATCTAGCTATTGCCCGATAATCCTTTCTCTACTAGCTATTAATTTAATTTAATATTGCCCGTGATCAGTGCAAAATCTGCTGATGGCACGATAGTGCATGCAATACAGCTCGATCTGCAATAGCTGCATACAGCATTAGCATATATAACTAGCACATTATGCGGCAAGTAGACAAGTAGTGCGTATAGGTAGATTTCTGGCAAAAGTATATTTAATAAGGTTGCAATTCCAGTTAGCAATGTTGTGTGCATTAGAAAGAGTGTTTGAATTTCAGCAACGAAGCTATAGTTCATTAGCAAGAAACCTAATGCAACTCACCGGTACCAGAGCTGTAAACCAACGTCATGTACATCAATACAACCGCAATCACTCCATATGATTTCATATTGACTCTTGATTCGAAAACTGGTGAGAGATGTATTTCCAACCACATTCAAGGCTAAATGATAACCGAAGCAAATTTTGCCGATATCTATATTTTTGCAATAATCTGATTCTATTTTAATCGTGGGATGAAATGTCCCTGTTGACATCACACGAACCATCAACACCAAATAATTATTATGTCAATTCAGCTAATTTCGCTTTCTGAAGAAAAAATGCAAGGTTTGCAAACGTTTTCAAAATCCTAAAAGAATCGGTCAGATTAACTAGTAAGACTAAATAGGAAGAATTTTTCGCAATATCTTTCTGCCTGCCGGTGGTACATACGTAAATGTAACTTACAGTAACCGCATGCAATAATCAGAGAATCCTCAACCCACCACCATGTTTCGGATTGCATAACACAGTTAACCTTTACAGGAAGTTGAAAAATATTTATGAATGGGAAGAAATTTATCTGCATCCTTGACATTAAATGCTGAAATGAATAAATTAAATCTAAATGGCGGGATGACGAGATTTGAAAGAAGAATTGGTCGAGATTGCGGGATTTTTACGGCTATGCACAGGAAGCCTATATGTTATATACCAACTCCCACTTTGATTCAAAAAGAAAAATGACCTCATGCGCAAAACTGCAAGCTTACATAAAACGTACTAATCTCATATCGAACCGGATTACCATCTATCTTGGTAGTTTTTTTGCCTTACAGAGTTACATGTACAGTAGAGTAATCAGCTAACCCGTTTCAAACGTATACATATTCCTAAAATTCTATTAGTTAGAGTGTGTACGACACGGGAGAAATTTGCGCAGCGTCGTTCAATCTGCGTCCTGCAAGATATGCGTAAATTTAGTCCACAAATTTCAAGAACAATTTAATGTTGAGTTGATAGATCAGATATATATCCTCGCACAATAATTGTTTATCAATGCATGACCCATGACCTGCGTTTCCCCGAATTTGACATTCTTGCAATCAGAATCGGCACCTTTTTTACTTTTGCTCCCATGAGGCCGCATTTTTCTTGCATATACTTTTATATAGACTCATGTGACATTATAGACTCATGTTATCATAACTCCTATTAAGCGGACACCCCTCTTTAACGGACGCGGACACCTTACTTGGGGTCCCAATGGGCAAATCAACCTCTCTTAAGCGGACAGATGACGGATTGTGTAATAAAATGTATTCAATATTCGACAGCAAATAACAATTGAGATCAATTTACATGGCATGTTAAAGTTCTGCAGTTTTCTGTAGATAAATATATTAGACTAATCTAATTTAATCTTCGAGGTCAAACTTTTCTTTCTTTAATTTGTCTTTTAATCAACTGCAAGAGAAACTATCTCCTTTAAACGTAAACATACAAGGGAGTTCGACGCCATAACCAGCCCCTCTGTTGACACGTTTACCCTTGATTATTACTGTTCCTGAATTGGTTGCGCGTTTCAAACATTTTGTTACCCACCGCGCCATCAACTTAGGGATGTGACCAACAACGTCCATATCATTTGTCATTTCATTCGGATGAACGAAAGACTTCATCTGCAATCTTTTCGTCTGATAATCTGGTAGATCTCACAGAAGCGCTTGAGCTTTGCCTTTTACGAACAACAGCGACAGCATTACTATCTTCCTTATTATTGGGCTCCCGCTTATTAAGACAGTGTTCATCACAAATTTTCGGTTCCCATACTTCCAAATATACGTGATATCCTCGAACAAATGATGTCACTTGTACGATTTCCATTGGCACACAATCACGGTACTTAAGACTCGATTTTTCAAACAAACTGCGCGCAAGCGGGATATATTTCGTACAAACAAAGCTGAGTGTAAAACGCAGTGCGCTTAGTGACATGCTATTCGGTAGATTAGCCGGATGTCGGTTACGACTATTCTTTCACTAGCTGTTGTTACTCTATGCTGTAGAATCTGAGCCGCATATAATTTGGGCCTGAGATTTCTATATACGTTGACCGCTAAAGGGCATGGTTTTAAAACTGTTAGAAACAAATCGCTGTGTTTATAGATGGTGAATTATTTACGTTTCTTATATTATCTCATGCAGAGGTATGTTTTACCTAAGAATAAAGATAGTGTGTATACCGGTCAGGAGTATATATAGCTCAGCTTGCTAATTATTTGCTACAAATTGAGGGTTGCTTCGCGTGTGCCTAAAAGATATAAACAAAATCTCGACGTTTCGAGCTAAAGCCCTTCGTCAGGAGAAATTAGTAGACAGATAAACACATTACATCAGCTTTTATAGCAACGCTATAAAAGCTGTCACGTGAACAAAATATTAACCAATGAAAATAAAGTAGTCATAACAATCATAACAAAATAGAATTAATATGTAAAGATATAGACTGCGTGCAGGCTTCGGCCCGATTATAGGGTCGAAGGCCTGCGCACAGGCGTTACACTTATCAAAGCGCTATAAATGTCGTACAAGGGAAGGGAAGAGGGGATATAGAGGAAAGTATATAAGTATTTAAGAGAAAATAATGAGCTAGATGAAGGAGAGGCGCTCATTGATACCATCAGGCTGAATGGTGCCAAGTTTAAAAATGAGACGCTTTTCTTGCTTCCGACGGGTATCATTGCCACCAATAATGGGATGAATGGCGCATATTTTCATATCAGAAAAGGAGTGGTTGGCACTGTTGAAGTGCCTAGCAACCGGAAGCCGTCGGAAGCAAGAAAAGCTTCTCATTTTTAAACTTGGCACCATTCAGCCTGATGGTATCATTGGTGGGCGGATCTAGGGATGATCAGAGCGATCACACGACTAAGGTAAAATTGGCCAGAAAATTGTTAAATTAAAATAGCAGTCCAGTTATCAAACTTGGCGCAGTGTATTGTATTGAAAGTTTAACAGTCCAGTTCTAAAATATCATTCAGTAGCAAGGCCTTAGAACATGAACGCGCAGAAAAGCGGTCTTACGCATGAGTTTTGCACGCTCTGGGTCAGATTCCAGCCATCTGATTGGCTATCTCGATTTTTGCGCGATCTGTGGGGAGTTCTGATCGCTAAAGCGATCAGGGGCTCGAATACAGGCTATCCGATTGGCTAATTCAAAAAAATCCTGAATTCCCATTGGCTGGATTTTTTGATCGATCATACCGTGCACGGGAAGTTCTATGACGTTTCTGGCCCTTTCTGATCGCTACAGTACTTGAACTCTGAACTATTAATACTAGCCATGTCTGTTAGTATTTACGACAATATCTTAAAGATATTGAAGCTGATCTAAAGAAGCGAATAGACGGCGTACCGAAGCGTTCTATTGAAGACTTATTGAGCGCTGTGAACAACACAAGCCTCTTCCTCGCACGAAATTTTGGTGCGGAATCATATATCCCGAAGTACGTTCGAGAGAAAACAAAACTAGATAATTATAGGCTTTATAGCATTATAGCTGTTGTAGACTGTAGTGGATTGTGCGTCTGTACCATGGTCTATACGCACATGCTATAAAATCGGCGGGTACGCGTATAATAATAAGAGACGAAATTTACATAATATTTCAGTCAATTTACTTAAATACTGCAGCATACAGGCAGTTTCAGCTTGTTTATACTTTGTTTATGCCTCTTGTGGAATGTGGACCGTATACATTAATCAGATACTCCACCATCAACCATCTCATCACGACTGGGAAATTACCTGCAACGGCAGGCAATCTCCTAGTCACCACTCCACGCACACCAGTCATGTATTTCCTACCCAAAATTCACAAACCCGACAACCCGGGCAGACCAATCGTGTCAGCTTGTGGTTGCCCCACTGAACACCTCTCTAGCTACCTCGATCACATCATGGCACCCTTGGTTAAGAACTTGCCTTCTTATATCAAGGACACCAAGCATGCCCTGAAAATTCTTGACAACATCAATTTTCAGGGTCCACACAAATTCATTTTCACCATGGATGTCAAATCACTTTACACTGTCATCCCGCATCAAGACGACTTCCAAGCACTAAAATACTTTTTAGACCAAAGGGTAATTCAGGATCCATCTACCACCACCTTGGTACGCTTGGCAGAGTTAGTGCTCACCTTGAACAATTTCTCGTTTGATGGTGAGCATTACCAACAAATAAGTGGTGTGGCCATGGGTACCAAAATGGGACCCAACTATGCCAATTTGTTTGTTGGTTATGTGGAAAAACAAATCTTCGAACAATACACTGGTCCCTCACCTGACTTCTATCGCCGGTTCATTGATGATTGCTTAAGGCCGGCCTCCACTTGCACGTACGTACGCACAATTGCACGCACGTATGTGTTTATACTTTCGTGAAATTTGATTGGTTAAAAACTTGACGGCCGCACAGAAAGTAGAATACAGTTCTACTGTCATACGTACAAAAAGTTAGCCGCGACGGTCAAGATTAGCGATCATTTTCGAGTCACAGAGCACTTGCACGTACGGCCAGCGCGGCCGATTTTGCGCATGCTCTGTGACTCGAAAATGATCGCTAATCTTGACCGACTTGTTAAATATAGGCTGTGGCTATTTGTCCAATTAGCCATATAGGTAATAGTATGGTTTCGAGTGCAATTTGGATATAACATGCACGAGTGAGTTTTTCAAAGACGTCAAATAGCACACTAGAAATTCTGCCGTGCTGTCGGTGTGTTTTAAGAACATGGTAGCGTGCTTATATAACACGCTGACGTGCTGCAAAATTTGAATATGAACACGATGGTGTGTTTTTCATTACAGAACAGCACACCAGTATGGCGGCAGGTGTGTCTGAACAGCACGCCAGATTTAACAACACACCATCAGAAAGCAAGAACACGTCAGAAATTCACTACAACACAGCAAAAGTGTGTTTTAAGGCCGTAAAACACGCAGCGTGCTTAAACAACACAGCAGTGTGTTGTTGTTTCATAAGAAATTAGCGTGCTGAAAGAACACGTCAACGTGTTGTAAACGTGGCGGGAAAGTTGACCAATCACGTCGTGAGTTTTGCTGACGAGTTTGGACAAGAAACACAACCGCCATAACTCTAAATTTGAAGCTAAATAATCTTTTGCAGGAAGTTTTTTTATCTTTTGGTGTCAAAAGCAATGAAAAAATTTTGTCAGAGAATTTGAAACAATAGTTCGACGATGTTGGAAAGTTTTTGACCATTTAGCTCGAAATTTGGACTTGAAATAGTCGAAATAAACTCGGTATGAAAAACAAAAAGGACAAACCAGTATTTACGAAGCCAAAGGGAAAACTTAATTTGGGAAGTCAGAGCGGCGTGTTTCAGGGATAACTCAGAAATTGACAATAAAGGTTAGTGCTGATATATTATATTTCTATGTCATATTAAAAATGCATATTTTTTCCTTTAAACTGATAATCGTATTTTAAAGTTATCGCTTGTAAAATTCGTTGCTCAGCAGTCGGTTTTTAAGCCTAAATTGGACTACCTTACCCGGCCTTAGACTACTTTAGGGTACCTTAGACTACCTTAGCCTACCTAAGACTATCTTGGCATACTTTAGACTACCTTAGGGTACCGGTTAAACTACCTTAGGGGCAATGTCCATATTCAACTTGCCACGCAAAACGTTAAATTGACGTTTTGGGTGGCAAGTTGAATATGGACGCGGCCCCTTAGACTACATTAGTCTACCTTTGACTAACCTACGGTACCTTAGCCTACCTTTAATATACTACCTTAGAGTGCCTTAATAGCATACCGTACCATTCCTTAGACTACCCTAGGGTACCTTAGACCACCTTAGCCCACCTTAGGGTACCTTAGACTATTAAGTACCTTACTATAAGGCAGGCTAAGGTATGCTAGGGCACTCTACGGTAGGCTAAGGTATTCCAATTTCCAAGGTAGTCTAAGGCAGGCTAAGTCTACATTAGAGTACCTTAGCCTACCTTAAACTATCTTAGCATACCTTAGATTACCTTAGATTACGTTAGCCTACTTTAGGGTATCTTAGACTATCTAAGGTATATATACTATTAAGGCACCCTAAGGTAGTCTAAATAAGGTAATCTAAGGTATTCTAAAGTTAGGCTAAGGTAGTCTAAGGTACCCTAATGAAATCTAAGGTAGTCTAAGGCAGGCTAAGACTACCTTTTTTTAGAATACTTTAACCTACATTAGACTATATCTTAGCATACCTTAGACTACTTAAGACTACCTTAGCTTACCTTAGACTAAGACTACTTTAGCACGACTTATACTACCATAGCCTACTTTATAGCCTACCTTAGACTACCTTATAGAGTGCCTTTGAGCATACCTTAGACTACTTTAGCACGACTTATACTACCATAGCCTACCTTAGGGTACCGTATAGCCTACCTTAGACTACCTAATTAGACTACCTTAGAGTGCCTTAGCATACCTTAGACTACTTTAGCACGACTTATACTACCTTAGCCTACCTTAGGGTACCTTAGACTAACTTAGACTACCTTAGCCTACCTTATAATACCTTACAGTACCTTAGACTACCTTAGAGTTCCTTAGCATACCTTAGACTATTTTAGCGCGACTTAGTCTACCTTAGCCTACCTTAGGGTACCTTAGATTAACTTAGACTACCTTAGCCTAACTTATAATACCTTACACGAAGCTGCTCACTGTGAGTACTTGCAGATGTTCTGCGAGTGTTTTGCCGCTCGCGGGAAATAGTTCAAAATTTTGAACTATTTTTTGCTCGCTGCGAGAGCTCGCAATAATAAACCAATCATAAAACGGCGTGTGGTGGCAATTACGGAATGACATTTGTGCAAGTACTCGCAGCGAGCTGTGAGGAGCTTCGTGCGAGGAGTGGAAATCCGCCTTTAGACTACTTTAGCGCGATTTATACCACCTTAGCCTACCTCATAATACCTTACACTACCTTAGACTACATTTTAGTGCCTTAGCATACCTTAGACTATACTTTAGCGTGACTTATACTACCTTAGACTACCTTAGCCTGTAGACCTTATAATACCTTACACTACCTTAGGGTACCTTAGACTACCTTAGAGTGTCGATTTATACCACCTTAGACTACCTAAGCTTACCTTATAATACCTTACACTACCTTAGACTACATTTTAGTGCCTTAGCATACCTTAGACTACTTTAGCGTGACTTATACTACCTTAGCCTATGTTAGGGCAGTGAACTCTATATATACTGGAACGATAACTGCGGCTCGAATTTTGAAGCTTCGTCTTGTAGGTATGATCCAGGCCCCTGCGCGGAAATTCACTAAATTCCGACTTTCTGTACGAAAAATTTGCATCATTTTATCGGAAAGTTATATAATTTTTCAGCGTACTGTTTGTTACAGTCGAGCTTTTTTATGCCTCTGGGAAACTAGAGAAAGTCGTCTTTCAGAGTAAGTAAATTTGAGAAACATTTTGTTATAGATAGCAAAGTTATCTCAACTTAGCTTTATATTTGATGAGTGAAAAACAAGTTCGCGCCAAAAAACATCGGCAAACTTTTGTTTTTTCAGGACTTTCTGTGAGGAATTTGAAAAGAACAAAGGGTAATATGGACTAAAGTTTCATCAATGTTAGCTTTTTATTTAATTTTTGTCTTATATATAGGTTATGTATCACTAAAAATGAGTATTTTCGTGCAAAAAAATTTAACAAATTTTAACTCGCTCCAGTGCTCCGACTCTTCGTGACAAGCCCACGCAAAAAAAACACGCATATTTATACCTACAATCACCATAGTAAAGAGCTTCTATTGGCCGCCATCTTGGCTTCAGGCAAGTATGGGCATGTTTACCTACAGTTATCGTTCCAGTATATATAGAGTTCACTGTGTTAGGGTAGTCCTCAGTCTACCTTAGAGTGTCTTAACATACCTTAGATTACCTTAGCCTGTAGACCTTATAATACCTTACACTACCTTAGGGTACCTTAGAGTGTCTTAGAGTGTCGATTTATACCACCTTAGACTACCTTACCTTATAATACCTTACACTACCTTAGACTACATTTTAGTGCCTTAGCATACCTTAGACTACTTTAGCGTGACTTATACTACCTTAGCCTATGTTAGGGTAGTCCTCAGTCTACCTTAGAGTGTCTTAACATACCTTAGACTACCTCAGCCTGCAGACCTTATTTTTTTATTTAGCTTCGCCAACTAGGGCAGGGTCACCACAACAGCATATGCCAATTAATGTGGGCCCTTTTACCTAACCCCCTGTCAACTTTCCCTGTGGGAGGAAACCGGAGTACCCGGAGAAAACCCACGACTTTCGGCAGAGCGTTGACATTACTCTTTTCACTTGAGGACTGGGTTCGAGTCGCATTGAGAAAGTTCTCACTGAGACTTGAACCCGCGGCCTCAGAGGTGAAAGGCAAGTGCGCTAACCATTTCGCCACCGAAGCCCCCTTAAATAACACCTTAGGGTACCTTAGACTACTTTAGAGTGTCTTAACATACCTTACACTACCTTAGCCTAATCTCACTCGATTGAATAATAATTGAAGGGTTGTGCAGATGGAATATTATTGACTGTAAATTATATACATTTATTAGACCTAACCAGGAACGACTGCGAAAAATGCAACTATAGGTCCCTGGTAGGAATCGAACTGCGGCCCTGCGATTCCGGTGCAGCGCTCTAACCAACTGGGCTACAGAGTCCTGAGTTGTCGAGCTCTAACCACAAGTTCTGAAGTTCATGTATATATACTGGGGTACTGCCATGTTAAGTTGTGGGTAAATATCTAGATTTTGTTGGCATCTCACTCGATTGAATAATAATTGAAGGGTTTTGTAGATGGAAAATTATTGAGTGCAAATTATACACATTTACTAGACCTAACCAGGAACAGCTGCGAAAAATGCAACTATAGGTCCCTGGCAGGAATCGAATCTGCGGCCCTGCGATTCCGGTGCAGCGCTCTCACTGAGCTACAGAGTCCAGTTGTCGAGCTCTTAATAAACCACAAGTTCATGTATATATAACAGTAGGGTACTGCCATGTTAAGTTGTGAGTAAATATCTAGATTTTGTTGGCATCTCATGCACTCGATTGAATAATAATTGAAGGGTTTTGTAGATGGAAAATTATATAGAGAAATAGAGAATACATGCATGGGTGCGCGGAAATACCAGATTTATTTCGAGTGTTGATATCGGCATGTTCAACACGAGAAATAAATCTGGTATTTCCAAGCATCCATGTATTTTTCTGTTTATTATAATTATAAAGGATAGTCTTTTCAAACAAAAAATAAAATAAAATAAAATATCCATTTTCATAAACTTCAAAAGCGATAATTCTCACATGTGAGATTATCATAAATAATCTCACCTGTCAGTGAGATTATCAGTTTTATCAGTGCTCGAAATCTCTATAAAGCACTATACTTTATATAATAAATACATTTAATAGACCTAACCAGGAACAGCTGCGATTCAATTGTTATTCAATCGAGTGAGATGCCAACAAAATCTAGATATTTACCCACAACTTAACATGGCAGTACCCTAGTATATATACATGAACTTGTGGTTAGAGCTCGACAACTGGACTCTGTAGCTCAGTTGGTTAGAGCGCTGCACCGGAATCGCAGCGCCGCAGATTCAATTTCTGCCAGGGACCTATAGTCGCATTTTTCGCAGCTGTTCCTGGTTAGGCCGTCTAACATATGTATATAATTTACACTCAATAATTTTCCATCTACAAAACCTTTCAATTATTATTCAATCGGGTGAGATGCCACCAAAATCTTGATATTTACCCACAACTTAACTTGGCAGTACCCTAGTATATATACATGAACTTGTGGTTAGAGCTCGACAACTGGACTCTGTAGCTCAGCTGGTTAGAGCGCTGCACCGGAATGGCAGGGCCGCAGGTTTGATTCCTGCCAGGGACCTATAGTTGCATTTTTCGCAGCTGTTCCTGGTTAGGTCTAATAAATGTATATAATTTACACTCAATAATTTTCCATCTACAAAACCCTCAATTATTATTCAATCGAGTGAGATGCCAACAAAATCTAGATATTTACCCACAACTTAACATGGCAGTACCCCAGTATATATACATGAACTTCAGAACTTGTGGTTAGAGCTCGACAACTGGACTCTGTAGCTCAGTTGGTTAGAGCGCTGCACCGGAATCGCAGGGCCGCAGTTCGATTCCTGTCAGAGTTGTCAGGGATCGAAAGTTGCATTTTTCGCAGCTGTTCCTGGTTAGGTCTAATAATTGTATATAATTTACACTCAATAATTTTCCATCTACAAAACCCTTCAATTACCTTAGGGTACCTTAGACTATTAAGTACCTTAAATTTCCTAAGGTAGTCTAAAGTAGTCTAAAGTAGGCTAAGGTAGTCTAAGGTAGCCTAAAGTAGTCTAAGGTAGGCTAAGGTAGTCGAAAGTAGGCTATTATAGGCATGCTAAGGTAGGCTACGGTAGTCAAATATAGCTAGGCTAAGTTATGCTAAGGTAGTATAAGGTACCGTAAGATAGTCTAAGGTAGTCTAAGACAGGCTAAGGTAGTTTAAGGTAGGCTAAGGACTAGTCTAAAATAGGCTAAGTTATGCCAAGATAGTCAAATATAATCTAAGTTATGCTACGGTAGTGTAAGGTACCGTAAGGTAGTCTAAGGTAGTTCAAGCCAGGCTAAGGTAGTCTAAGGTAGCCTAAAGTAGGCTAAGATATGCTAAGGTAGGCTATGGTAGTCAAATATAGGCTAGGTTATGCTAAGGTAGTCTAAAGTACCGTAAGGTAGTCTAAGGTAGTCTAAGGCAGGCTAATACCTTAGCCTCCTTAGACAGTACCTTAGACTACCTTAGCCTACCATAGAGTGCCTTAGTATACCTAACACTACCTTACCCTGCTTTAGACTACCTTAGTGTGCCTTATACAATAGCCTACCTTAGGGTACCTTAGACTATTACTAATTTACTAGTACCTTAGATTGCCTAGTTAAGGTAGTCTAAAGTAGTCTAAGGTAGTCCAAGGTAGGCTAAGGCAGGCTAAGGTAGGCTAAGGTAGGCTAAGGTAGTGTAAAGTAGGCTAAGGTAATCTAAAGTAGGCTAAGGTAATCTAAAGTAGGCTAAGGTAATCTAAAGTAGGCTAAGGTATGCTAAGATAGTCTAAGGTTGTCAAATGTAGGCTAAGGTAGTCTAAGGTGCTCTAAGGTAGGCTAAGGTACCCTAAAGTAGTCTAAGGTAGTCTAACGTAATCTAAAGTACTCTAAGGTACAGTAGGATACAGTAAGGTTTGCCAAATATTATTGTATGCCTATTTCGTTTGCTCATAAACCGAGAAATAGCCAATTATGGCTTGTAGGGGGGAGACCCGGAGGCAGGGCATATTTTAAGGATTTCTAAGTGGGGGGCCATTTGTGAAAAAGGGCCCTTAATCTGAGTGCTGAAGGCGCGAGCCCTGCAGGGCTCCGTGGGAGGTTTATCCCGGGAAAATTTTGAAATCTGGAGCTCTGAAATTGCCAATTCTGAATACTATAAGATTGCATATTGTACTTGTAATCCAATAGTATCTCAATGTTTTAACTAAAACTTTAAAAATACCTAACTATATAAGCCATAAAAACAATATTTCGTTAAACACAGACAAATAATTTACGCTGTAAGCGACCCAATGTATAAAGGGCCCAGGGAGTGGGGGGCCAATTTTGTATGAGTGGGGGGCCATCAAGAGGGCCTGGGGGGCCAAATGGCCCCCCAGTATATATGTTAAAATATGCCTTGCCCGGAGGGGGGGAGTTGTCCCAAATCGCAGTAATATCGTGACGAAGGAATTTAAGCTCCATACAGACTAGCAAGTTTTTCTTGACAAGTTTTCCTTGACATGTTTTATTTGCTCGTGTGTATGACCAAAAAATGACAAGTTTTCTTTGACAAGGAGCCTTGTTTAAAAGCTAATTATACATGACAAGAAATAATTGATCGAAAAAATTTGATTGCTGTACACGAAAGCCAATGTACGGGGCTTAATTAGTTATTTTAACAGTAATTTGCCAGAAGCACTTTTACAGCGATGAGTAAGGATATGTTTTGCGCTTCGCTCGCTGCCGTCGGAAGTAAATTGTTAGGGGGGGGGGGCAACTAGAGTACGTTGGAGAAAATTTCGCATTTCGAAGTTTCCGACGTGCATTTTCCGTGTTTCCTGAGAGGAATTTTTATAGTCGTAGTTGTAAGGTTTTTAAACCTCAGAATTCAAGATTTTGTAACACACTTTTTAACTTTTTACAATCTCATTCCCAAGTTTTCAAATAGCATTCACGCCGTGTGGTTTCCATTCGGTCACAAATATGGAGATAGTTAAAACATTGTTTTAAATACATCCATTCATTTTTTGTTATTTCTATTCCATATAGATTGATGCTACAGGACCCTTTCAACGCTTATTGAAGTAAAACAGGCCAACGAAAGCACATTGCCTTGGGCGCATACAGCACTTAGAACAATAGGAAGAATAAAGTGCTAAAAGTCTTCTTATCGAGCAAAGTACAGACAGTTTATGAGAGACTTAAAGAGACGGGATTTGATATGTGAATTAATATTTTATTTTGTTGAAGTCGAAGAGCGTTTTCTTAAAATATAATCTTAACCTGCAAGTCTTTGCAGATATCCGCTTAACGTGTTGTATGCTTGATGTGTTCTATACTTGATGTATTGTCTGACAGCCGTGTTGTATGCTTGGTGTGTTCTATAATTGGTTTGTTGTATGACAGCCGTGTTGTATGCTTGATGTGTTTTATGCTTGATGTGCTGAAAGAACACACCATGTGTTCTAAGAACACACCATGTGTTCTAAGAACACACCAGTGTGTTCTAAGAACACACCAGTGTGTTCTTGGAACACACAACACGCTTTTGCCGTGTCGTATACGCGGACAAAATGGTGTGTTCTTTGGATTTACGATTACACACCAAAAGTGTGTTCTATAAAACACGGCAGGCGTGTTCCTACAACACGGCAGGCGTGTTCCTACAACACACCAAATCTACAACACACCTTGAACAGAACACACCTAAAACGTGTTCAACACGCTTTTACCGTGTCGTATACGCGGACAAAATGGCGTGTTCTTACAACACGGCGGAATTTCTAGTGCTGCACTCGTCCCGAAGGACCGGACACTATATATATATATATATATATACAATATCTGTGTTGTGATTGTAGTAGATAAGAGTGCTCAACACAAAATCATTTGTAGAGCAATATTTATTATAATCTTAATACAGTTTTTGTTGCTACAGTTAAGTTTCATGCATTTATGCAATCATCAGGCAACTGTTCTTAATAGTTCAATTTCAAAATTGAACTATTAAGAACAGTTGCCTGATGATTGCATAACTGCATGAAACTTAAAGTAGCAACAAAAACTGTATTAAGATTATAATAAATATATATATATATATATGTCATGCATAAGAAACCATCCACTACGATACTAGTGGCTACAAATATATTATAGACTGAGTAACCTATATTTCAAACTCAGTCAGTAATAATATAAGTCAGTAATGGGAAAATATTGTAAAACTGTGGATAATGTAATTTTTGCGTTCGACGAAGGAGAACGCTTCCTAATCGTGACGTAACCGATGGATGATATATAGGGCATAAAGTCTGTTTTAGACGTCGAATTTAATTCGTTGAATTTAATGCATCTGAATTTTTCTCGACGGGATTTCAGAGTCATTTTCGGCCAATAATGCCACGAAACCAGTCGAATCCTTTGACAACATCGCATTGAATGTACCGCCTCGAATAAAACTATTTGAAACGTCCATTTCTCTCAAACTATAAAAAATTCAGCAGCATTAAATTCGACGGAAATTCGACGTCTAAAACAGGCTTAAGGTATCAGGAGGTTTTTAATTATATAATTATTAGTATGGGACAGTTGAAGCTTTAATTATATATGAATTTACCGTACGCGCGCGTAGCTGCTGTGATTGCATTTAATTTAATGCGATAGTGATAGGTACGTACTTTACAGTCAGCATTCACGGTAGGAAGTAAAATAATATGCTTAAATCGCAAGATCTCCGTCAGGATCCTTGACCTTGGACTTCGAAATATATATTTGAAAAATGAAAGTAGCTTCATATGCACATTTGATGTATATCCTGAACCTTTTAAATGCTGACATGCATGTTTACCACATGACAGTTGACCTAGAGAAAATATAGCCATGTGCTGATTTGCAAAAACTCCTTACTCAGATATTAAAGCAGACAAAATTACATTACTGTCACTCCTACAGCCTCCTCTGCATGCAGGCAACTCTGTGACTTAAGTCCAAGACGGCGAAATTCAAATCTCGCTTCAAATTTCGCTCAGAAACTGAAAACAAAACTTTTGGCCGAGCAGATGGGTCAGCATGCAGGGTCCCCCACAAGGCACAATCTCCTTTCACCAACTCCAAATCCCTTTATTGTCCCCTGTTACTACCCAATTCTCTGCTAAACTATAGTAAGAAATATTGCGTGCATGCGTTGTTTATTATACAATTACTTTATGGTTTCCGTGTTTGGATGGCCTGATCCAAACACGCGGGAATGTTAACTCGAGCAACATTCCCAAGTGACTGCACTATTTATGTTTAGCTAAGGGACTGCACTATTTATGTTTAGGTAAGGGAATAGTTTATTTTCAATCATAATATTATCATTTTTTCTAGACGTAATGCGATAGACACTGACGTTAACACCTGAAAGTTTGTTTTAAATTCCGGAAATACCTTGTCATAACAAAATGATGATCGTGCAAATCTCAACTTTGGTTATTAAATATTGGTTAATTAAGAGTGAATAGCCCAACTTACAAAAATCAATTAGTAGGGAAGGCAGCACGTATATGTATTCAGTCACGTTCTCAGAGTGTTAAATTCACTGGTTTCTTGTTAGATATGTGTAATACTAGGTTTTTAATTAAAGAATACTGTAATTATGTCCAAAAGTGATATTAATAATCTATCTAAACATATTAAAAGTGAATTATGTAAAAGATATAATACCATATGGAAAGATCAGATTCAACAGTGTAATAAGTTGCGTATCTTAAACCTTGTAAAAGCATATTTGGAGTTTGAACAGGGGCGTAGGAAGCGGGGACCGCTTTATAAAGGGGGGCCGGATAGCTTTCGGCCCCCCAAAAATAATTAAATTTTAAATAAATTGCAGCATATAGCATAGACTCACAAATCATAACGAAAGAATTAATGAAAGGGCTTAACGAAAGAGGTAGAGAAGACTCTGAAAATGCCATTTCCGACGATCTAGAGACTCCAAATTTTGAATGAAAGAATTAATGAAAGGGCTTGACGAAAGCCCTTTCGTTAAGCCCTTTCATTAATTCTTTCATTATGATTTGTGAGTCTATGCTATTTGCTGGCTTGCTGCAATTTTTAAAAAAAATAATTATTTTTGGGAGCCCGAAAGCTATTCCGGCCCCCCTTTATAAAATATTGGGGGGAGGGGCGGCCCCCGGCTCCCCGCTTCCTACGCCCCTGTTCAAACTCCAAATATGCTTTTACAAGATTTAAGATACGCAACTTATTACACTGTTGAATCTGATCTTTCCATATGGTATTATATCTTTTACATAATTCACTTTTAATATATTTAGATAGATTATTAATATCACTTTTGGACATAATCACAGTATTCTTTAATTAAATATTACACATATCTAACAATTAAAGAAATCAGTGAATTTAACACTCTGAGAACGTGACTAGACTAAATACATATACGTGCTGCCTTCCCTACTAATTGATTTTTATAAGTTGGTATAGTAACCAATATTTAATAACCAAAGTTGAGATTTGCACGATCATCATTTTGTTATGACAAGGTATTTCCGGAATTTAAAACAACCTTTGAGGTGTTAACGTCAGTGCCTATCGCATTACGTCCAGCCTCGTACCCAGGCGCTTTTAAGGAAAAGAAAAAAAATCGCGTTCAGCTAATTTATAGAGATCAGTGGCTAAGATTAGCGAGCGCGCGGGGGTGCTTGGGGAGGACCGTCGCGACCTCCCCAAGCACCCCCGCGCGCTCGCTCAGCTTAGCCACTGATCTCTATAAATTAGCTGAACGCGATTTTTATTCTTTTCCTTGAAAGCGCCTGGGTACGAGGCTGCATTACGTCCAGAAAAAATGATAATATTATGATTGAAAATAAACTATTCCCTTACCTAAACATAAATAGTGCAGTCCCTTTCTACCTTTTGTGCAACTAATGGAGTTAAATAGCCCTAAAATTTTAACTCCACCAAAAAGGAGTAGTAGAGGAGTTAAAATCACTCCCTGAAAATAACATTGCTGGTGCACACCTAGCTAAATCCGCGAACGTCTTTCCTAATGAATATATGGCGAGAAAATTGTATTGAAATTCAAATTAGGATGTTCATGCAGTGATATAGAATCGGTAGATCGGCATTGTATGAAATTTGCGAACGACTGCCCCGCACAGCTTCCTGAGTATTCAGTTATAGTCCATGCAGCGAATTCCATCTGGAAAGTGAGATATAGTGTGTATTACAATATTATCAACAGTGGCAGTCTGTTTTGCTATGTATTTTTAGCCTGACCTATATAGCCTCCTGCCCTCCAGGCAAATCTGCAGTGGCTTCCAAGACGGCGAAATTTGGTATATAATAATAAACAACGCATGCACGCAATATTTCTTACTATATTTAGCAGAGAATTGGGTAGTAACAGGGGACAGTAAGTCACAGTATAGCCTCCTCCGCAGGCAACTGTCTGTTCAACTAATATATTTCATAATAGCGAAAGATTTCATACAAAAAAAACGATAAAATACAATGATATAAGACACAATCTCTGTTTCACATTATCTTTCCGGTATTGATCCATTATAGTGTAAACTAGGGTACCTGCAAGGTAGGGAATGCTGCCAGGACTGTTATTATTCCTTAGCTTCTTGAAACAAACATGCAAACAAATATGCAACACAAATTATATTAAGTAGACGGTAATTATTGGCATTGATCCAGTGGCTTGCGCGCTTTCAGTAGATGCAGGCCCTAGCATAGTTTGCAGAATGAGACAAGCTAAATATATCACGAAACATGAAAGACATCAAATGAAACCCATGTTTACTGCGATGAGTAATTTGACACTGCCACGCAAGGAAATTTGCATATTTTTGTAGTGTATAAAAGCGTTAAAAATACATACATGTGCGCAAAATAATTTTGCATTTGGAAAGCTATAAAACGAAAGCGTTGTTCCATCATTCTGTTCTTACTTTGCTGGATATGTGACCCAGTGGCTTGCGCGCTGTCAGTAGATGCATACCCTAGTCACGGGGGCCGACCATTAGATTTTTGAGGGGGGACGCGGAAAGTTCGTAAAAAATATATCGTGCAGGAATGATGAGGTTAAAAAATCTTGCAAGTTGAAGTTTTTGTCTACTGAGCTGTATACATGAAAGTCCAACTTCAGTCTGAACTCTGAAACGTATTAAACCAAAATGTGAAGCCAAAATTTATTCCAAAATTTATTTGTTTTGAAGGCGCGTAGACGAGCTGCCGCGCGTAGTCGTAGATCGTTTAAACTCCATAAAGTTCCTGGTACGACGCATAATTTAATTTTATGCGTCGTATAACTCGTATAACTCTCCTTCCGAGAGCAATTCTTCCAACCCCCCCCCCTCAAAAATCTAATGGTCCGCCCCTTAGTTTGCAGGATGAGACAAGCTAAATATATCACGAAACATGAAAGACATCAAATTTTGTAATATCTATTTCAAAATATCAATATTTTCCATGTATTGTTCTTCCACATGGAATTCCCACATGAAACCCACGGTTTACTGCGATGAGTAATTTGATACTGCCACGCAAGGAAATTTGCATATTTTTGTAGTGTGTAAAAGCGTTAAAATATATACATGTGCGCAAAATAATTTTGCATTTGGAAAGCTATAAAACGAAAGCGTTGTTCCATCATTCTGTTCTTACTTTGCTGGATATGTGAGTCACCTACATGTAAAGCACAACTCATTTCAACTCATTACCATTCGAATATTTGTCTTAGTGCGCGCAGAACTGAGACCCTGTCTGTTCTGACAATAATAATATAATATGTGAACGCGACTAGACAAAAATATTAAGTTCATTGTAAAATAGGAATAAAAACATATTTCTATGCCTACAGTAGCCTATTTAATTGGTCAAACCTTGCACAAATCAGAATGATTCAGTCAGGCAATTTAGACGATCAATTGCACATCTGTGACTTTGTGTCAACACGAGTCACAAGCGTCAAGCGGCATACATGAAACATCACTTGATGCAAAATATGGAAATCAGCAAGAGAAAGCAAACGCGAATGGATAGAAAAACCTTTTAAAGACATCTCTATGTAAGACTTCCATGCTTTACAGCACTAACAGCTCAAGCAAAGTCGATAGCACATTAGCAATATATAGTTTATATATAAACAGACACTGAGTCTGGCTGCGATCGATTGTGTGCTTTCAGCGTTTCATAGATATGTAAATTGAGATTGCCAACTTTCCAAAAAGGAGTAGACAAATGTAAACGTAATATATAAACTAAAGACAAGATATCTTACCTTGAATGGTCAAAATAGACTTGAAAAAGCTTTAGAAATTCGATAAAATCGAAAAGCGCATGGAACTGAGCGAGTTTCTGCGCATATGTCTTGCGCATGCAAAACGTAACTTTCTGGGGTAGGGTAGCGAGAAATTGCGCGTACGGACAGGGGAGGGCATAGTAAATATAAAATGGCGATAATGCCGGATAACTCTGTTTATTATATACACAAGCTCTGGATATGAGGTATTCTGCAATCTGATTGGTTCTCTACTAGCAGGATATTAGCTCATATCCTGCTAGTAAAGAAAAGTAGAAAAATGGCTGGCAGATTTGGACAATTAAATGAAGAGGAATTCAAGTTTTATTGAAAAATGTACGCCAAAATGTTCTGTTCATATAATCATATTCAGAGCTTGTGTATATAATAAAACAGTTATTCTACTCACTCTCGTCGTATATGACTAATAGCCGACTCGGCGCTATCGCGCCTCGCATCCTGAAATGAACGTTGAAACCTTGAGTGGCATAAACCCTCTTCTCTCGTCTGGTAATCTGTAGTCGTTTGATATTACTTTGAAACACTATTTCGGGTTTACTGCATTTCGTCCTTTACAAAGGGAAACAATAGTTGCCACGACGAAAGAACTTGATGTGCTAACAGTTGTAGGAACAGGTGGTGGTAAATCCTTAATGTATCTCTTGCCTGCTGTCATTTCTGACAAGACAACGTTAGTTCTTGCTCCTATAAAGTCGCTAATAGATGATATACTCGACACATGTAGCAATTTGAACATATCTGCATGTAAATTTACAGGGGATGTCCCAAAAGAAATACAGGAAAGTCAACTGCTCAACTTACCAAGTTGTAAAATTGTGGTGGTTACTCCTGAAGTGTTGGAAGAGGGGCCCATTTTTGATGCTGTACTACAACTAATTGAAAAAGACCAACTTGCAAGAATTGTGTTCGATGAGGCACATACTATTATTAGCTGGGGAAATACCTTCCCGTCCTGTATATAAAAACGTCTGTGAGACTCTGGCTAGTATTAAAACAGTTCCGAAATTATTATTAAGTGCTACAGTACCAGGGAGCTGGAGATTGAACTTAGAACTATTTTTAAGTCACTAACTGTGTTTCGCGAAAACCTGTTTTTGGAAGTGAAAGGGAGAACAAGCAAGTTTTATGATGAATTGAAGGACTTTATTGTGGAACATGAAGGTGAGAGTGGCATTGTATATTGTGTTTTGCCAAGGGATGTTGGAACAGTTCATGCTGAACTTTTAAGAAGAGGAGTGGAATGTGTGAAGTACCATGGACAGTTGTCAGTTGTCATGGGCAGATGGCTGACTAACCATACAAAATGGTTAAATGGTGAATGCCAATTTGGAATGTATAGTATCTCCAAAATACTCAAGATATACGAAATAAATAACATTTATTTAACACAATTCTTTACACTCCTACTTCCATGCTCTCTCCCCGAATCTGTACCTAGCCCATCTTCGTCCTTCTCTTATCATCCTTAGTCCATCTTTATCCCTCACCGTCCATAGGTACTACTCATTTATCAACTATGTATAACAGAAAACACTATATCCCTCCCCCATTTAGAATCTAAAAAAATCTCAACTTGTCTATGGAAAGAATTGTCTTTCCGCTGTTCTAGAATAACAAAATGAAATGTTTTAACCCACAACAAAGTCTTTCAGACGTCCTGGTAAACGACGTTCTCTTAAACACCGTCTCTCCGTCAACCCTTCGCGATGATTTCTGTCTGTAGTAGCTTTCGGATTCTTTGGATCCGCTTCTTTGACTTCGTTGTGTGGTTTGGCCATTTTCCGAACGAACGAAATATTGCGCATGATACATGGCTCGTTTCCGCGCTTTATGATTACACTTGTTCCTTTCTTCTTGATTACGGTGTAGGGCTGAGGATCGTACGCCGAGGACAATTTGTTTTTCTTTAGTTCTTTCAAAAGTACAATATCTCCCTCCTTTATTTCCGAGATGGCATGTTGGATTTTGTCCGCGTATTCTTTTGCGCGCTGCTTGTGGGCGTGGTCGTGTTCACAAGCTGCTTCTAACGTAGGGCATGGCTGTGTGGCGTTGATTTGAGGCGAGCTTCGTTTTGATAGCTAGACCAAAAAACAACTCAGCAGGAGAGATTGCAGTAGAGATATGGGGTGTGGCTCTGTACATCATTAAAAACTTTGGCAGTTCGTCTTTCAATTGCGACCTTCGGCATGAGCAGCTTTGAGAGCTTTTCCCAGGGTTTTGTTGAATCGTTCAACTGTAGCATTCGCAGCAGGCCAATAGGGTGTAATGAGGCGGTGTTTGATACCACACGTTTGTAAAAATGATTTGAACTCATGGGAAATGAACTGAGGGCCATTGTCCGAGACGATTGCTTCGGGACAGCCAAACTGGGAAAATATGTGCTCTAAACGATTGATGATGATGGGAGCTGTAGTCGTACGCAAGATCTCGACCGCTGGTCTAATACTAAGAGTGACTCCCCGGTAGGAAAAGGTCCACACAAGTCAATGTGGAGGGTATGCCAGGGTACGGTTGGCATGGTGGTCATGTGAAGAGGTTCTGGATGGGACTTGGGCCCTTGGGCTTGGCAGGGAAACATTGACCGATCAATGTTGCAACATCTTTGTCTATCCCGGGCCGCCAAACTTTTTGGCGAAAGAGTTGTTTCGTTTTCACGATACCCTGGTGACCTTGATGAGCGAGCGCTAATGTTGGTTTCCGTAGTTCACCAGGCATAATGATTTGTGTGCCGCGTAAGATACGGCCATTTTGGGCGGATAATTCATCACTGACTTGAGAGTATGGTCTGAGGTCTTGCGTCTTTGGCCACTCCCCAGACGCGATGCAAGTGATAACTTGTTGCAATGTGGAATCAGTAAGTGATGCTTTCTGAATCTGGGCCAATGTGATGGCTTTTGGTACAGCGTTTGAGACAACGTAGCTGACATACTCTTCTGCAATCGACCGTTCAACGTGTGGTTGATGTGGAAGTGGTAATCGCGACAAAACGTTGGCAGGGTTTTCGGCCCCAGGAATGTATTGAATCTTGAAACGATATGGTTGTAATCTGAGTGCCCAGCGTTCAATGCGAGCCGGACGTTTCCGTTGAGGGTTGTATATGATTTCCAGTGGTTTGTGGTCGGTATATATGGTAAAATCAGTGCCGTACAGGTAAATGTGGAATCTCTCACATCCCCAGACCACGGCAAGGGCTTTTTTTTCGGTCTGAGAGTACCGACGCTCTACGTTTGATAGGGTGCGACCAGTGAACTCTAAGTAAACTGGAACGCTAACTCCTATGATCAAGCCCTATGATTCGTTGAAGCCAAGCTAGTTTTTCTGAGTTTTGAGTTGAAATACTTAACGCCGAACATTGGGCTGTATATAAATAATATATACAATGTTCGGCGTTAAGTATTTCAACTCAAAACTCAGAAAAACTGAATTAAGCTGGCACCAATCCCCCCCTGCGTTAGCGTTCCAGTCTATTATAGTTCAATGGGTGCGACTAGCATAGGCGATGCGGCGTGTTTCACCATGTTGACTTTGGGTAAGTACGGCCCCAAGACCGACAGGACTGGCATCAACTCGGAGTTGGGTTGGAGCTGAGGAATCGTAGTGGGCCATCACTGTACCTGTGAGGAGTTTTTTCAAGGTGTCAAACACTTTCTGGTGTACAGAATTCCATCGCCATAAGGTGCCTTTACGAGTAAGCGAGCGAAGAGGTTCACTAACTGTTGCGAAATCAGGGATAAAACGTGAGCAGTAAGTAGCAAGTCCTAGGAAACTACGGACTTCTGCAGCATTGGTGGGTACTCTCGCTTCGCGGGCGGCTTCGATTTTCTTGATGTCAGGGCTGACACCCGATGCTGACACCTCATGACCGAAGAATGTGAGGTTGGGAACTCCGAAAAGGCACTTATCTTGGTTCAGGGTAAGACCCGAGTCTTGCAGACGTTGAAGAACGGTGTCGAGATTGTGATCGTGTTCGTGTTTGGTTTTTCCGAAAACAATAATGTCGTCGGATATGTTTCTCACACCAGGGAATCCTTGTAAGATCCGCTGTTCTATATATATGTTGGTAAATTTCGGGTGCAGAAGAGACACCAAACATCAAGCGTGTGTACTTGTATAAACCTTTCTCGGTCGCGAAGGTTGTGATGGACCGAGATTCAGGGTGGAGCTCAATTGATGGTAACCTGACCGCACATCCAACTTCGAGAAAATGGTGGCACCTTGCAACTTCTGCAAAGTTTCTTCGATGGTGGGGATTGGATGCCGTTTTGGGATGATGGCAGAATTTGCTTGACGCATGTCAACGCAGACACGGATGTCACCGTTGGCCTTTGGGACTGCCACGAGAGGTGATACCCAATGCGTAGGGCCTTGCACAGGTTCAATGATACCGAGTGATTCGAGTTCATCAGTTTTAGTTTGGACTGCTTTGCCAATGTAGAAGGGAATTCTACGTGGAGGTTGAGCTATTGGGGGTAGAAAAGACCCCTGAACGCTCAATGGTGTAGATGATCCATACGGAAATAACTTGATATTTGTTTGAGACAATGGTATTGGACTGTTCGCAGTAATTTTTGAAAATGTTGCATTGTCAAGTACATTAACAGTGGCGCCTGAATCAACTATAAGATTGACGGGAAAATCTCCTATTTTTACTGTTGCTCGGGGCATTTTCCCCGTGACCCCGAGTTCGAAGAGGTATTCATCATCCGATATACTTTCCCCGGGGACCGGAAATGGCGCCCCAGCGACATACCGTATATTGCCATGAGTATTTGGACGACCATTATTGTTATTCCCTTGTTTGTTCATCGATCGCGATTGCCGACAAACTCTAGCAAAATGTCCCAGTTTGTGGCAGTTGTTACATGACATACCTGCGGCAGGACAGCAAGGATCTTTAGCGCGATGACCCGAATTTCCAAAACAATAACAAACGATATTTGAACCGCCTGAAGTGGTTGATGTCTGAGGACGATTATTTGATCTGCTTTGAGGACGGATTGCATTCACCCCGAGGTCAGTACCAGTGGTATTCAAGCTGTCTGCTTCTATTTGTGACGCCTGTCTTTCCGATGCTTCGAACGAACGACCGATTTCGATAGTTTTCGCGAGCGTAAGCTCCGTTTCGCGAAGTAAGCGTCGTCTCAAATTAGTGGATAAACACTGTTCAATAATGTGGTCACGAATCATATCGTCAGGCCTGCTATAATCGCAGAATTGGACTTGATGCTTTAAACGAATCGCGTACTGTTCGATGGTTTCTCCTTGTAATTACTTTTTCTGTCGAAAATTATGACGCTCTAAGGGAATGTTCTTTTGTGGCTCGAAATACAAAGTCAACTTTCGTAATGCTGTCTCGAGATCGTTGCCAGTTTCTTCCAGGGTTTCAAATATGTCTTGAACTTCAGTTCCTGCGAGATGTAGAACGATTGCTCGTTGTTGTTTCTTGTCGGTTATTCCTGATGCTGCAATGTAATACTCAAATGATTTTATCCATTTCCGCCAACGTTGGCTTATAGTTGATGTTTCACCCAAACTAAATGCTGGTATTTTCGGTAAGTCGAGTACTTTCGCCATTGAAATAATTTTACACAAAATAATTCCGTTGTTTGTTTGTTGTTTTTTCCCCTTGTTTTTTTGTTGTTGTTTTTTTACCTTGTCGCCAATTATAGTATCTCCAAAATACTCAAGATATACGAAATAAATAACATTTATTTAACACAACTCTTTACACTCCTACTTCCATGCTCTCTCCCCGAATATGTCCCTAACCCATGTTCGTCCTTCTCTTATCATCCTTAGTCCATCTTTATCCCTCACCGTCCATAGGTACTACTCATTTATCAACTATGTATAACAGAAAATACTATAGAATGGGGATTGACAAAAAGGATGTCAGATACGTTATCCATTCCCGTATTCCAACAAGTATTGAGGAATATTACCAACGGCAATGTGGACGTGCTGGTCGTGATGGATTGCCCTCTAAATGTATTTTGTTTTACAGTTATGGTTACAAAAGTTCACTTTTCAAGCTCTTTGACAGTAAACAAGTTTTAGGTTTAAATGAGTTGGTTCACTTTTTGGAAGATCATGTACAATGTCGACACAGAAGTCTTATGATATGCGGAGTCATGTGTGATAACTGCTGCAAGCGTGGTGAATTCGTCACGACAGATGGCACTTCGGATGCTCTGAAGGTTGTCCAGGCAGTAGTGGAATTAACAGATCGTGTTTATACTTGTAACACTTTGAAACTTTTCCTGGCAGGAAGTCGCCAAAAAATTATACTAGAACAAGAACTAGATATATTTTCAAACTTTGGTTGTCTAGATAAACGGTTTGTACCAAGTGTTTTACTGGAAAAGTTTTTGCACACCCTGATTCATTTAGGCATATTAGCAGAAATACGACAGAAAAAAGGAAGAAGTAGTTAGTACGAGTCTTCAACTTGTTTTGGGACCTAAAGCACATGACCTCCTTGCTCTTAGAGTGAGTGTTCCACGATATGAAAAATAATATAGTTTATATGGCATGTTAATACTCAAGGCCATATTGTAGATCTCCAGACTGCTGGATAAACTGCTTTACTACTGTACATATCCAAACTCGACCTTTTTTTGTATAAGTAATTATAAGCCATTCTTGGAGTGCTGGCATTGAAATTTATATATATGAAAAAAAACAGAAACCTGCAAAATCTGAACAGTTAATCGTTATTACATTTTCAGTAATTAAAAATAGATACATTAAAAGCAATGAAAAGCCATATTAATTAAGTACAATTTTAACCGTTTTGACATATTTAGATGCCCTATATTGAATAGTGTCACTGCATATAGAAAAATAGTAAATTAGTGTATAAAATATTAATCTGACATAATCAACTTCAATGTTTTCTATCATATTTGTAAGTATCATTGAGTTACCAAGGCAAACCACATGCAACTCTGTATATTCCCAAATGGGTATGATTAACCAGGTAATATTGTTAACAACAGATTTTGCAAACCCCCCACCCCCAATAAATACAATGATAAATACCTCTTATGTAATTGCCTTAACCTATTAACTGGTAGTAATCAACCACTGACTAGTATTATAATTGTATGACTTTAGACCGGGTAAAATCTTCTTGCATTAGACAGAGTAAAATTATAAAATAGGGTGCATTACCAGCTAATGGGTTAAAGAAATCACCCCCTTCCTATTTTCTCTACATCGATAACATAAGAGGTATCTATTGTTGTATAGCATTTTTACAGTATTCACAACATTTCAATAGGAAATTTCCTATGTAAAAATGGTCCGAAGTCATCTTTAGCCTTTTCATCTCCCTTTGTTAGTGCGTCCAAGCACTTAGGAGGCACCTTTTCTCCCTCCTTAAGTGTCTTACCAGCCCAAGAGTATTTGAGAACATCTTTTCTCTTCTTGGATGCCAAAAACTCTTCCCTAATTGCAAACTGTGCAACTTTAAGTTGATCATACAGTGATGATGGTTTCTTGTGCTTCTTGGTGTTATGAATGTCAAAGGCTTCCGTTCCTTTGTACATTTGGCGGTTCATTTCCAAAAGGTTGACACTGCATGACATGAGTTCAACCATTGAAAACGAACTCTGTGCACTTGTGAACTGCTTCACTGGTCTAACGAGGAAATTTTCAACCCACTCATCACCAGCCAGTTGCTTCCCCTTCTTACCATCAAGGTTAACAGTTCTGTTCCTTTGGTACATAAGGCGGTATGCATATGGCCACTTTGCTATTGCATTAACAGTGTGGGTAAATGCTTCATCGCGGTAATTTATTTTACCCATTTGGCAGAAAAGAGCAGGCAAAAGCATCCAGAGACCCTCAATTGCACGACCATTTCCATTTCTAGTTAAAATATATATAACAATTATATATGCATTTTCATAATAACAGTGCCAGTATAAAGCTAGAAATCAAAGCAAGCATTGGTGTTCATTGAGCTACTGAGACAAGACTAGAAAAGACAGTATACCGTTGTAGAGTGTAGTGGATAGACTGAATATATGCTGCCTATCCACTCGCTCACAATAAAGGGGTGAGGTGGTAAAAGGCAACCTTGAAGCAGGTCTATTTTTAAATAACACATACTAATTTACACATACAGTACCTCACAGATTCCTTATACCATCGTGTTATTGGTATCAACTGGTTGATCACTTGTGAATGATAGCAAAATACAGTATCCTGTTTTTCTTGTTCTTTCAACCATACTTTGAACTTTTCCAGTAAGATCTGATTGTGGGATCCAGTATCGTTAAGGCATTGACCTAACTCACGTGGACCTGGGAAGAAGGAGGACTACCAGGACCAGAAATGCGTGCAATACACTCATTAATATAACCACGGCTGTGGAAATCTCCGCCGCCGGGTGTGTGACATCCGTAAACATCAGGACAACGGTTTGCACAACCTTGTATGAGAACAGTGTTCTTTTGATCTCCAACATTTATGTTTAGTTGTCGTACAACATTTGGGGGCTTTCTAGCACTTCCACTTTCACTACACATACTCTCATCACTGATAGACTTATGAAAGTTTGATTTCATATTTTTAATTATTTCTTCTTCTTCTTTTATTTTGTTCTGAATTAACTCAACAGTGATTGTATTTTCCTTCACTTTTGCTATTTCAAGTGGGGTAGCAGTGTCGTGAAAATACTCCTCGCGAACTGACGCACCACAATCCACTATAAACAATGTGGCTGTAACTGTGTGTTCCAAGGTATAGCCAAGGTCAGTGGTGTTTGTCCGATGTCATCTTTTAAGTTTATCGGACAACCAGAATACAAAAGAGAGCGAACAAGGCGCGAATTACCGTTCATCGATGCCACATGAATCACACTTCTTTCGAATTGGTCTCGTGCTGGAAGCCATGTTTCCTTCAGAGAATAAATTATTTCGTTTAGAAATGTGTCACTTGTATTTACTGACGCAAGATCTCGCAATACATTGAACAAAGAATTGAAGCGTTTATCTAATTCTTTGTTTGCTTCTTTAATGCCTATTTTACATATTAATTGTGGCCAATCTAGCTGCTCCATATTCATGACTTCAAGTAATGTCCGCCATGATATGAATATAAACGGGGGGTGCGCTAAAGGCTAGTGGTACTTTTAGCAATAAAGAGAGTCACGAAGGGGTAAAATGGAAAATGGGTTGGGAAAATGGAATTTCATGCACTGGGACTCACCAACAGTAAAACAATAGAAAATGGGATCTGAGGAAAACCTACGATGCGACTATGGTGGATTTACTGGGTGCGCACCCCTCCTTGCCTAGGCCAAGAGGGGTGCAGGAGGGGTGCCAATTCTCATATCAAATCCAAATTTTGGGCTTGGCAGGGGGTCCTCAGTGATGATTCACCCTTCCTTGGCAAACAAATACACTGTGTATATATTTTTTAAACCACTCACCCCTAAATATTGATCGGATTTGGTACAGTTAATAAAATTGGATTTTGCAACATGCATTAAATATTATTTATTAAAAGGGTCCACATGAAACAAAAACTTCAACACTTGATATTTACAAAAGGAATGAACTAAAAAAGTCATTATACATTAAACATATTCCTGTCTTATTTCTATTCAATCGTCGTCACTACCGCTTGAAACGTCCTCATCAAGCGCAACTAATTCTTCCGCTGAATCATTGTCGTTAGAGTGTTCCCCAATATTCTCACTCTCTCCTCTCAAGACACTTTCATACAGCCTTTGTTGTTTCTTGTGTTGCTCGAGACTCTTCATAAAGGCGAAACGTTCGTACGCCTTGCCAAGATCAAATTATTTTCCCGAACTTTTAAGAGGAAGGAATTTCTTTTCTCGTTTGAATCCAAACTCGTCAGAAAACAGGTCCAAATTGCTCGCCACACCAACAGTCTTGCATTGGTTTTCGTGAGATATTGGCAGTGGAAATATCTTTGTCTTCTTTGTTGCAAGATCTGGAAAGTCTTCTTCGAGTGGCGGAACGTCGATCTTGAATACTTTATTGTCGACCCGTTGATTTATCTTAGACTCAGCAGTATCAGCAATTTTTTTTAGATCCTCGCTCACTGGATGCGGACTGTATTTGCTCAACTGATTCAGGGAAGACGTTTAATGCCAAATCCATTTTCCTCAATGATTTCGCTCTTGGTACGAAGTCCATTTGCGGTTTAGTTCTTCGTGGCTTTCTAAAAGAAAAAAGGCATGTTACTAATAATATATGCATTCTGTTTATCTCTTCAATCAGCACGTTCACATTCATTTTGGCTTACTATGTATACAGAACATAGTCATAGGCATCACACAGGTTCTTGACTACATATCTATATCATTAATAAGAAATGGATTTTCTCGTCAAAATTTGTTTGGTTATCAAAAACACTTACCGATCTTAGTATCCTCGTAAACAAGTTCCTTTACAGGTTTCTGTGTATTTACAGCCTCTCTTTCATTGAAATGATGTTCAATACCACTTACATCTACTTCTCGCCAACCACGAACTGTGAAATCCCACATCTTTCCTTGCTTGATTTTCTCCTTTTGTAACTTAGAGAGCCTTAGATGCCGGAGTGATGTGCGACTGATCTGCATGTTATCCCGAGTAGGTCACCAAGGGTAGGTCATTGGATAAACGCTGACTTATTATGTCTTTGTAATTTGACAAATGAGTTTTGAGAATACCAATTCTAAATAATGAAATTTAATTAAAAGTTAGGTTAAATAATATCGCAAGACGTTGCTGTAAAGACAGCACAATTCATGAACAAAACCAGCTCTCGTTCATTTGATATTTATGTGTCAAACAGGGTTCACACATTTTAGCTTTAATCCATTAACTGGCAGTACTCTACTACTGACGAGTAAAATCGCCTGGCCCTACTATTATCCCTCTACGTCCTGTATCACCCCCAATATTCCCACGTAATCCCTTTTCCACATTTACGACAACAACATTTATAAGAGTATTTTAATACAGTATATCATTGAATTTTTTCTTTTTTTTTGTATGAAATCTTCCGCTATTATGAAATATTAGTTGAACACACAGTTGCTTGCGGAGGAGGCTAGGGACAGTAAAGGGATTTGGAGTTGATGAAAGGCGATTGTGCCTTGTGGGGGACCCTGCGCATTGCATGCTGACCTATCTGCTCGGCCAAAAGTTTTGTTTTCAGGTGGCTCGATACCCTTTTCATCTTAGGGGAACTGGTATCTAATCTCGCACTGTGCGTGGTTCGTGTACCAAGTCGTGTTTTCGCGCAAAGATTGGTGTAAAAATCATGCAAAAATAAATAAGATTTTTAAAGTAAAAAAAACAACTACAAAACAAGTTTATTTCGATGTTTTAAATCTTCCTAGTTTTCATTTTCCTCAAAGAAAAAATCTCGTACTAATTTAACCTTTAAATTGAATTGTTAGTCTTTCTATAAGATGTTTTAAGCTGAAATAAGCAATGTTTAAAGTTGAAACTCTATGAAAACCGGCTATCGAGTATCGGTTTTCGGTTTTTAACCGGCTTTAGCATGCCATTTATAATTCTATTTCATGGTGTTTTTTTTCATTTAGAAAAGTAAATATATTACAAGGTGTTAGTAATAGCAAAAAAGTTTAGCGAAACAGCATTTCTCGCTTCGTCGAACCGTTTTTATGTCAACAGCAGCATGAAAACAAAACTGCCGTTACGAAAGCCGAAGTCAAAAACTGTAAGTAAAAACAGTCAAAAGTTCAAAATATTCATACATGTCATACATATCTTAGTCAAACGATCCAATAAAGCGATGGTCTGAGATAGTTTCGTCTGTTTTCTTTGAGTTACCCCGTTAGTTAGCAGGAAAATAATAAAAATATTTGCATTTCCAGCCAAGTAAACTTTGATTACGTGGGATGTGCGTGTTTTTCTGGAGCTGCGCCTGCGAAATTTTGTACGCGCATGTCAATTTATTGATATTGCACAAGTCGAGAAACGTTGGCCGCGCCGGATGTGGACATAGAAAACTTTAAATATTAAAGAAACGAGTTCGGTAAGGTACCCTGAAAATTTGCATGCAAATAGATTATAGCCATTTTTCAATTCCCAAAGTTTGGCATGACAGATTTTTTTTAAACTTTCACACTAGATTCGTTGAAGTAAATAAAAACGATAAGCAATTAAAAAAATGGGTGTCACCGACCTTGTTTCTGAAATAAACGCTCATGTTTCCCATATTTTCCGATGTTTCCACGCGTATTGGGTCCGTATTGTTGCCATGGCAACAATACAAACTCGCACATTAATATTGATTTTTATTCAATTCGATGTTCTCTTTTGGTCTGGAGGTTTTATGACCCTGTAATCAGCAGAAAAAACGAAATTTCGAGTGTTTCAACTTTTACTTAAAAAGTGTATCGAGCCACCTTGAGCCACAAAGTTGCCTGCATGCGGAGGAGGCTACAAAATGTCATTTTGTCTGCTTTAATATCTGAGTAAGGAGATTTTGCAAATCAGCACATGGCTATATTTTCTCTAGGTCAACTGTCATGTGGTAAACATGCATGTCAGCATTTAAAAGGTTCAGGATATACATCAAATGTGCATATGAAGCTACTTTCATTTTTTAACATATCAAGCCCGTAGATGAGGGGAGGGCCTGGGGGGGCAGTGCCCCCTATGTTTACTTTAAAGTTTTAAGAAATAAAGGACAAATCTAATATTCTTCACGGTCTAGAAGAACGTATTTTACCAATTTTTCCAGGGCTGCGACCGAAACTAGCACAAAAACATCCCCTCTGCTAAATTTTTCAGCAGTGCCCCCCCTAGAAATTGAGAGCCAACTACGGGCTTGTAACATATATATTTCGAAGTCCAAGGTCAAGGATCCTGACGGAGATCTTGCGATTTAAGCATATTATTTTACTTCCTACCGTGAATGCTGACTGCAAAGTACGTACCTATCACTACTGCATTAAATTAAATGCAATCACAGCAGCTACGCGCGCGTACGGTAAATTCATATATAATTAAAGCTTGCATGAGACAGCTTCAACTGTGCCATACTAATAATTCAGTATATAATTAAAAACCTCCTGATACCTAAGGCCCTACGGCCCTATGGTACAGTTCATATTACACCTTTTCTTTTTTACATTATCCACAGTTTTCCAATATTTTCCCATTACTGACTGATATTATTACTGACTGAGTTTGAAATATAGGTTACTCAGTCTATAATATATTTGTAGCCACTAGTATCGTAGTGCATGGTTTCTTATGCATATATGTATATATCTATATTTATATATTCTTACAGTTCTTGCGAGCGTGTTTTGGTTCACGAAATGCCAAAGAGTGCTCGATATCATATAGATGGAGTTTCGATATCATATATATAGTAATATAGCTTTCGCTTACCTCAAGGTATCCACTATATAGCCTCTTTCATGCAATGAAGCAATCTTCATGATCAGGTAACCTGCATGTGCTGAAGATTGCTTCATTGCATGAAACTGCCAACTGGCTGTAGGCCTATATGGTGGACATCTTGATGTAAACGAAAACTATATATATGTATTCTTATGTATATGCCAAATGCAAAGGCCATGGTATTCATGTTGATTAAATATTGTTGTTAAATTTATGGATATGATGTCGTCAAAATTCTCCTGAGTCCTGATATTCAGCAAACATTGCCCAAAAAAATAAAATCTGTGTACTGCTGATTGTGACGCATGACTTGTGTAGTTTTGCTATTTCCGTATTAAATTACCCAGAATATAAATAATGCCACATGCGGCCTATTTATGTGCGAGGATATATCTGATCTATCAACTCAACATTAAATTGTTCTTGAAATTTGTGGACTAAATTTACGCATATCTTGCAGGAGGCAAACCGAACGACGCTGCGCAAATCTCTTGCCGTCTCGCTCACACTTGTCTCTAACTATAAGTACTAATAGAATTTTAGGAATATGTATACGTTTCAAACGGGTTAGTTGATTATTTTACTGTACATGTAACTCTGTAAGGCAAAAAAAAACTACCAAGAAAGATGGTAATCCGGTTTTATATGAGATTAGTACGTTTTGTATAAGCTTGCAGTTTTGCGCATGAGTCATTTCTCTTTTTGAATCAAAGTGGGAGTGGGAGTTCCTGTGCACAGCCGTAAAAATCCCGCAATCTCGACCAACTTTTCCTTCAAATCTCGTCATCCCGCCATTTAAAATTCATTTCAGCATTTAATTTCAAGGATGCAGAAAAATTTATTCCCATATATAAGTATATATTTTCAACTTCCTGTAAAGGTTGACTGTGTTGTGCAATCTCAAGCATGGTGGTTGCTGAGGATTTTATGATTATTGTGGTTACTGTGCTAGTCACACTCGTACATACCTCCTGCAGACAGGAAGATGTTGCGAAAACATCCAGAGGACGGTCTAGTTCTATCCTGAAAACGTTTGCAATGAATCGCAGAATCGGTTTTACTAGGATTTTACGCTCTTAGTCCTAAAGGATTACTTATGCGCGTATTGATTAAGTACTTGAAATCTTACAGCAGAAAAGCGATTTCGTGCATATTATTTGGCTAAGTTAGCTGAATTGACATAATTATCGCTTGACGTCAACAGGGTTATTTCTTTCCATAATTAAAATAGAATCAAATCATTGCAAAAATATAAATATCAGCAAAATTTACTTCGGTTATACCATTTAGCCTCGACTGTGATTGGAAATACATCTCTCACCTGTTTTCGAATCAAGAGTAAATATGAAATCGTATGGAGACTTCATTGCGGTCGTTCTTGTATTGGTGCACATGACTTTGGTTCACAGCTCTGGCCGGCACCGGTGGGGTACTTTCAGTGCTGAAAAGCAACATTATTTCTAATACACACAACATTACTAACTTGAATTGCAACCTTGCATGTATACTTTTGCCTTTCTTTGCCGAAGCTAATCTATACCTGGGCATGCGCACACTACTTGCCACATAATGCGCTAGCCGGCTAGTTATTTACTTATACTAATGATGCATACTGCATACAGCGGCTCTTCGATTCGTCCAGCCGGTGAATTTTAGAAGGTACGTTTCGGCACGCATAGATAACTAAAAGTAAAGGTCAAGCGAAGGAAATAGTTAGCAGATTGTAGAATGTCAAATCATCAGATTTTATAGAATCTCATCAGCAGATTTTGCAATGAGTCTGTGTCACGGGCAATAGCTAGAGGAAGGCCTATTAGAAACGCTAGATGCCAAAGCTTTATAAAACGTAAGGCAATTATATTCTGCTCATGGACGACCACGGTTAAGGTGGTCCAATACCAAATTTTAAAAGAAAATCCTATTTTGAAATTAGCCATATTATGCATCATTAATGATCCCTTTTTCGTTTTCTGGTGTTAATTTTTGTATTTGTTTGGCGTAAAATGGATAAATAGGGGAAAATAGCAGGTTGTTTGAAATTTTGTCCCGTAGCAACCACCATAGCAACGATATGTTATTGGAAAATCGCGAGCATTGGAGCATTTACGAAAAAGTTTTTTTCTCCAAATGAGTACCCACCTACCCCTCCGTAGCTATATAGTGATTTTAAACGATTTTATTTCAAATTACACCAAGTACAAGTCGGTTATATTTAGGCGGGAGAGGCGTTATATTTTATAATGGCGTGAAAGCAAATTGTTTTCATGCTATATATTTTGTATAATTACGGTTCCACTTCAAGGCTATGACTGATTGAGGACATCATGTAAAGTCCGAGGAAAGTCGATCTGCCATAACCTTTCAAAGAACCGAAGGGTTAAACATTGGTGTCTTTTTAAAGACGGCAACGGCGGAGGTCATAGCTGGGAACCAAACTTAGGTGTTGAAATAGTGCGTGTTAAACATTGCATTTTCATGATATATATGCCTACCTCTCCCGTTTAGGATGTGTTTGGCTATGTGATTTCGACCCCGAATTAGTCAACGTATATTTTGTTAGCATTTGAAAATATAGGGGAGCTTCATGTCGAATTTTTCATTTGCATATGAAAATATAGGGGAGCTCCATGTCGAATTTGTGCGTATAATGTAAGTAAATAAAAGGTTTTCCAATATAAGGCGCATACACTTGCAAATATGTTGTTTATTTAAACTGGCATATACAAATATAACTTTTACATAATTTCCAAATATCTATATGGGCACTGGGCACATTTATATACCGAATATATAAACTATAATGAACTGTCTATCTATCACTAAAAATTGTAACACTAATCCACAAATTGTACTAACAGTGAGTGATTTTGTGTCAGCCACCCATGTTCTATAATATTAGAGGAAAAATGAGGAAAAAGTATTAATTTAGGAAAAATATTTTTCAATGTATAAGACCACCTTAATGTGACCATCATGTTCATAAACCGAACATTGAACTTTAAATGCATTTTTCTCGAATAAGCAAAAATTAGCGATTCCATTATTGCGCGCAGGATATCTGAAGAGGTATTGAAGCTATCTTGATGAAATTTTCAGCATAGACTCATCATATCAAGCTCTAGCTTGTGAACTAAAAGAATTGAGTTATGTTGAATAGTTTTTAAGTGGCGACAGTTTCCATGCGAGTCGTCAAATGCCTTTCCAGTTTTTGACCTGTAAAACTGGTGATAATGCTTCAATGTTGATTGTTTTAGTTCAAACCCTAGACAATGTTATTTGCTAGCTTTGACGAGAAAATGCTGCTGTACATATTCAATTAAAAATGTAAATTTAAATTGAAAGCTGAATTTGAGAGCGAAGACTGCCAATACTTGAAATATTTTGTCAAGATACAAATGGTCTGTATTTACAGTGTGACCAGATTTTGTCAGCGGTATTTACCAAATGACATGCTGAAATTTTACCAAATTGGATTATTTTTTACCAAACACGTGTTAAGCACGTGTTTTACCCTTTTTGGTAACAAAATGTGCATCAAACCATCAAATAATAATTTAAGCACACTTTCAAACTCTTTTCGTGGCGTCCAAAAACATCTTGTTAATAGTATTGTGAAGAATGCAAGGATAAGTACAAGATTAAAAACTGATATGAAAACTCCTGATGACCAATGATATATTTTGATTTTCGACAATAGTTTTATTTATGTTAATTATGTACCTTCGAGCTACCCGACATACTGCTCATTAATGAAGTAAGTGTTTCACACTTTTTCCATGTAGGCGAATTGTAACCAAACGAGCTTGAATTTGACATGGACATACTTTGTAAAACGCAAAATTTTCCGTTGAATCACTTTCGCTTAACCATTTCGAAAATTCTGGCTTCAACTCATCTCAAAAAAACTGAATATACAAATTTCCCGCCAAGGCTATACGTGGAATAATTAACCCGAAATACCCGCAAATGACCTATTTTAGGTGCATGCCTGGAATTGGGGATTTCAGGCTAGACATCCGGGGGTAACTTTAACAGTACGAGGTATCAGTGAAATGACAGCAAACTAAAGCAAACTAGATTTTACCAAAAAAGTACTAAATTTCTCTATTTTTGAGAAATTTTACCAAAAAATGTACCAAAATTTTATTTTACCAAAACTTTGTCAAAATTTACCAAATTTTACCAAAAGTAAATTAATTTACCAAATCTGGTCACACTGTGTATTTATTTTAAGATTGAAATGAGCCTTCGAATCTAGGTCTTGATGTACCGGACAGAAAAAGCCACCGCTGTAGAGTAAAATTACATAGGTGATTATTGAAAATTCTCTACGCTGATTGGTTGCGCTACCTCGGATTAATACGCGATAATCACCTAAAGCGTTTTTAAGCCGCTTTTATCGTAAATATTCAATTAAAATATTTTTGAAATGTGCATTTTTTATTTTTTTCCAAATAATCACCTATGTAATTTTACTAAAACAATTATTCGCCTCAGGCTCGGTGAATATCGGTGAATAAAAACCTCGACTTCGTCTCGGTTCAAATCAATCAGGAGACCTGGCCTGACTGTTAAAACAGGGGTCATCCTAAGGCCTTCCATTTTCCAAAATGGGCAGTTCTAATTGTAAAATGGGTAGTTCTAAAACCTAAAATGGGCAGTTCTAAAAATTGAGTTTTGGATTCACAAACCCGAAAAGTGTCTAAACATTCAATATTTAATATATTGTTTGAATTGGTCATTATGATCATATTTAACAAATTCCTAAAAATTTATATCTTTGGGATAACCCTATGACAGTGCTTGGAGACAGGCTAGCCAGCTTCCCCCTCCATAGGTGGTGGAACCGGAGGGGGGGCTAGAATGGCTAAAGGCCCCCAACTTTGAAAAGTAGGGAAATGGGGGGGGGGGCTAAGCCCCGCCTGTTTCAGTCTTTCAATTAAATATGTTTATATAACAAATGTTGAATATTAGATTATTGAACTATAATGTTTTTAGTACTCGAGATGAAAGCTTGTAACGTTGAAATTTCCATGAAATTCTCCCTACAGAATGCTGGAAATGCGGTTTTGCAAGATACTAGATTTCAAAAATTTCTCCCCCCTCCCATTGCCTGTTCTGCCGCCAAAATGGACGTCCTCGTACCCAGGCTTTTCCCTCCTATAAGAGCCTGTGAAAGAGGTTGCAAAATGGGCAGGATGACCCCTGTGTTAAAAAGGATTTATAGTAAAAATTAACTTGTGTTCACGTGTATATTTTACAAATTCAACCGATTCAAAAGGGTGGAACCTGTGAAACAGGCTAAAGCTTAAACACAAACTTCTATTTATAGGTACATATATTATTAAAGAGATTCATCACTGCCACTGATCCCTTTGCCTTGCATTTTTCAGGAAAGGTTCAGAACTGGTGATGCCTTGAAGTTGAAAAAAGGTATGAAAATTTAGATTTAATTAGAATTTACAGTCATGCATACACTTATTTGGTGCTACTTAATAATTTTAGGACCCCAAGCCAAAGGTAGATTATATACAGGCTTTCTCTATGCTTTTGTAAGTCTAACATTACCAAGCTATTGCTATGACTGTTTAAATAAGATCCCTATTTAATTAGAGCTACAACAAGGTTCTTGGTGTTAAATTATATCTACATCTTTTGTTGTAGATTGGCACTAACATGCCAAAACACTTGAGGTGGAAAAAAATCACAGCCTGTACATGTTCATTCATGTCGATAAATATCATGCTGTGTAAGCAACTCTCTTGAACAATCCAAAGGATGCTTATATGGAGAGAGGGTCACCATCAACAGATTTGTACTAGACAAATGTCTCTCTTTGATAAACAAAATTGTGTGGTGGTACTGGTGGACAATCAAGTGACATTGCCATACAGTTAGTAATATAGAAGGCACAATGCCAGCAATGATTTAACAAATGTACATCACATGTGATGTTGATTTGCTATTATTTGCACTACAAAAGCCTGTAGAATATAAATGCTGTCTTACTGATGTTTAATTAGTGTTCCTGGTCATTATTATTTATCAGAAAAGCATCCTGACATCCCAATTGGGACTTTGCAATTAAGATTTTTGGAGCACTAACTCAACCCTATATTAAGCTCAGCTCTACTAGGGCTTAGTGGCTAGGACTTCAGAGGTTGAACCCTTAGGTCTGTTTCCAAGATGGTGTAATATAGCTAATTAATATACCAATAACTAATCCAAATTAGAATAACTAATCGGTATTCAATATAGTTCACAAACACTATAGCACGCGTCTTTATCTCGGTTTATTGAGTCTTAAACACTACATTCTGGCGACGAGGATACACAATTGGAGTTAGTAAACACGTTTAGTCAATATACAACGTCGAAACATCGAATTTCAAAGCGCAAATTCGTATAAAAAACAAGATTTTCGTGTGACCACGAGGAAGCCATTTCGCACCATTTTCACAACAACAATATATTTCGATATTTTTCGTATAAAGTTGTTCCTATCCATGGCAGCTACTAGTTTCTCCTTGCCGACATTCCCGCCATTCGATGTCCATGCCGATGGAAATACTGGTCATCGCTGGAAAAAATGGCTAGGCCGCTTTGAACGGTTGCTTGTGGCGATGAATATTACCGACAAAAAACAACAACGTGCGATGTTATTACATTTCGCAGGACCGGCTGTTGACGAAATTTTTGACACCCTTTCAGACACTGGCGAAGCGAAAGACTACGACAAAGCGATAGAAGCACTCAATGTCTATTTTATTCCGCACGTAAACACGGCGTTTGAAGAATATAATTTCCGCCAAGCGAAGCAAAACCAAAGTGAAACCTAGATGCCTTTCATACACGTTTACGTCAGCTATCGCAAAATTGCTCGTTTACAGATGTCGATAAAGAGATAAAGAACCAAATAATCGTTGGCTGCTCATCGCAGAAACTTCGAAGAAAGGCTCTACGTGAAGACTCTACCTTAAAGAACCTTTTAGGCGCGGGGAGAGCCGAAGAAACGAGTCAAATACAAGCGCAAATCGTGGAGAAACAAGAGTCGAGTCAAAATATCAACGCCATTAAGACGGGCGCTCTCGAGAAACATAACCCTCGCCTCGCGACATGAGAAAACCACAAAATCAACGTCAAGGCTCAAATTATCAAAGAAATTTCAACAAACCCCACACATCAACTTGCCGCAACTGTGGTGGTATCTACCCCATGCCCGAGATTGTCCAGCCAAAGGAAAAGAATGTCATTCCTGTAAAAACTGGCCATTTTGCAAAGGTATGCCGATCGACCCTAAATACAAACCTTACGAACACCGGAACAGAGTCAACAACCTTTCTGAACAACCAGTACTAGCCCTCATGAAGTCGACCCTGATTACATTTTCACTTTGAAAAACAATTCGAACAGCAAAACCCAACCCCCCAAATGCCAAGTGTTGGTTAAAGAGCACCTTATTGATGTCATTATTGATTCTGGAGCTTCGGTAAACATCATAGACGAGTCCACATACAAGCAGCTCAACCAAAGTAACACCCTACCTCTCAAGCAGCCTGAGTCAACATCTTCCCCTACGGTACAAGTGTCCAGATACCCATTCTTGGAATGGTCATGGTTACCATTCAGTTCCAGTCCACAACTTTGGATGCCAATTTCTATGTTGCCAAGGGAACTGGTGGAAATCTCTTAGGTTGCCAAACAGCCGAACAGTTAGGAATTTTAAAGATAACCATTAACACAGCAGTTACCTCTAACAACGCTCGCATTGAAGATGAGTTCCCAAATTTGTTCGGTGGTATTGGGAAGATAAAGAACACCAAAGTCCAGTTACATATCGACACCGACGTTACACCCAAACAGCAAAAACATCGTCGAATTCCATTCCACATCAGAAAGGACGTTGAAAAGGAACTCCAGCGTTTAGAAGACCTTGATATCATTGAGCAAGTTGGTGGTCCGACACCATGGGTTAGCCCAATCGTTGTGGTGCCCAAGAAAACTGGAGCTATCCGATTATGTGTGGACATGCGTGAAGCGAATAAAGCAGTGCAAAGAGAAAAACACCCCATGCCAACTGTCGACGAGTTAATCACAGACCTCAATGGTGCCACAGTGTTTAGCACCTAGATCTTGCCTCAGGTTACCACCAATTGGAGTTACACCCTGAATCCCGCCATATCACAACCTTTACCACTCACGTTGGACTTCGACGTTACAAGCGACTAATGTTCGGCATTAACGCAGCCTCGGAGATATTTCAGAATGAAATTGCAAACCTACTGGTTGGACTACCTGGTTGTAAGAATATTTCGGACGACATCATCGTCTATGGTCGAGATGACAAAGAACATGATGAGAACTTACGAGGCGTGTTAAACCGCTTACAAGACAACAACGCCAAATTAAACGGTGAGAAATGTTCCTTCCGTCAGCACCAAGTAGTATTCTTTGGGCACACATTCAGCGCAAGTGGAGTTCAGGCAGACCCAAAGAAGATCGACATTATCCGGAATATGCAACCTCCAAGAAATGTCAGCGAAGTCAAGTCCCTTCTCGGAATGACCCAGTACGTATCTTGGTTTATTCCCAACTATGCCTCCATCACAACACCCTTGCGTACCCTGACACACCAGAACGCCAAATGGAAATGGCAAGCGGAACAAGAGAATGCTCTGAAAAAACTTCAACACGAGCTTACGAATGGTCCTGTTATGGCTTACTTCGACTCTTCGAAACCAACCACCGTCATTGTTGATGCCAGCCCCTCGGGTTTAGGAGCACTGCTTACTCAAGCAGGCAGAGTTATCAGTTATGCAAGTCGTGCACTTTCCAGTGTAGAATCCCGTTATTCACAAACTGAACGAGAGATGTTAGCCGTTATATGGGCTATCGAACACTATCATCTTTACCTTTACGGTGCTAAGTTTACTGTCATCACCGACCACAAGCCGCTACTCGGAATCTTCAAAAGTCAGAAACCGACTTCAGCGAGAATCGACCGCTGGAAACTAAGACTGATGCCCTATGATTGCGAAGTTGTTTATAAACCAGGGAAAGATGCAGAAAACCCTGCCGACTTTCTCAGCCGTCAACCCAATCCTGTTGTTTCTTCGCCCACCGACAACACCACCGAAGCCTATATCAACTATTTGTGCACCAACCTCATCCCCAAAGCTATGAAACTAGACGAAGTGAAGAAAGAAACCGCTAGCGACCCAGTCCTTTGCAAGCTTTCTGAAGCAATCACACACAACCGATGGCTCGATCCTGAAGTGAAACCGTTCGTTAACGTAAAGGACGAACTGTCTGTCTGCAATGGATTAATCGTCAGAAACCACCGCCTGGTGCTACCTCATTCACTGCAGAGCCAAGCCATAGATCTTGCACACGTAGGCCACCAAGGCATAGTCAAAACGAAAATGCTACTTCGTGAAAAGGTCTGGTTCCTCCATAGATAAGATGGTGGAACAGAAAGTCAAGATGTGCCTGCCGTGCCAAGCAGCAACCACAGGTACCCATCGACATCCAGAACCCTTGATCATGACACCGCTGCCCGACGCACCATGGCAAGAGGTTGCTGTTGACTTTGTTGGTCCGTTCCCATCAGGCGAGCTGCTACTCGTTGTTATCGACGAATTTAGCCGATTCCCGAAGTAGAAATTGTCACCACTACGAGCGCAAAAGCTGTCATCCCAAAGCTGGATAACATATTTTCCCGCCAAGGTGTCCCTGTTGTTCTTAAAAGTGATAATGGTCCGCCATTTAACAGCTCGGAATTTGAACAATTTGCTAGTTACCTTGGTTTCGAACATCGCAAAGTCACTCCGTATTGGCCAAAGGCGAATGGAGAAGTGGAACGGTTTATGCGCACCATTGAAAAAGCCATACGTACAGCACACATCGAGAAGAAGAATTGGAAACAAGCCTTGTATCAATTTCTCCGCCAGTACAGAGCCACACCGCACAGCACGACGAATGTGTCACCATCCGAGGCCCTGAACAATCGAAAGTTGAAGACACCACTTCCGAGTATTCCAAAAACTCAGCAACAAGAAACTCAAGATCCAATGCGAAAGCGAGATCAAGAAAAGAAAGAAAAGATGAAGAAATACTCAGATCATCGACAACACTCGAAAACAACTGATCTGAAGATAGGAGACACAGTCCTGATCCGCCAACCAAGGAAGAACAAGCTTACCCACCGTTTAACCCCAAACCATTTACTGTTGAAGCTCGGAAAGGAACTATGGTTACCGTCAAACGTGGTTCGAAGAAGATAACACGCAACATATCCTTCTTCAAAAAAGATTGATAATCGTGTAACGGATAGTTCAGATGACGAAGAGGATGACGACGATTTTGATTACGACCGAACCGACGAAGTCCAACACAATCAAGAACCTGCTCATTTACGAAGATCCCAGCGAGAAAGAAGACAACCAAATAGACTTGGATTTGAACATTGAACTATCAATGACTATAGACACATATTGCATGTTAACAGTTGAAATTTGTTTCAGTTTAAATTCCTATTGTCGTTTCGGGCAGAGGAGACATTTTGAATAACACATAACGTGAAGAACAGAGAACCTATACTAATGTGGGGAGGGATGTAATATAGCTAATTAATATACCAATAACTAATCCAAATTAGAATAACTAATCGGTATTCAATATAGTTCACAAACACTATAGCACGCGTCTTTATCTCGGTTTATTGAGTCTTAAACACTACAGATGGGTGTCAGGACTTTTCCTGGGAAAGTTATAACAATTATACTTGAAAAATGAAACCTCATATATTTTTCAACTTGTAAACAATAAAGCCAGTCAGAGGACAAACCTTAGACTTGGATCAAGTCCGTTTCTCTAGAGTCCGAGGGATCGAGCGCGCCGAGAAGCGGCGCGCGAGGTGCAATAAGCCAATAACGCGGTTCGCGGCGCGCTCGATCTCGTCGCTTCGCGATTCGGACTCTAGAGAGACGGACTTGATCCAAGTCTAGACAAACCTTAGCCCATTAAACTGCAATTAATACATCCTAACGCGGCCTACTTTGTTATTTTATTCTGTCTCATATACCAGAAGATTTACTTGTTAAGGGGAAAGTGTTGGGCATTAACCAGCTAATTTTGGATGTAGTCAATTCAATCGATCAAATTAAACTTAGAAACTTTGACTTTGTCTTTGTGTCACTGAATTGGAATCAAAGAGTCAAGAACCCACTTTAATTTGTAGAACCATAATATAATATTACATGGCGATTGATGTAGAACATATTCTAAAGAAAACTTTGACTTGGCTGAAGCGAGTTGAAGTGTTAAATAATTGTCAATTGAGAGACTTTTTGCATTCTCAATGCTTAGCCATTTTTCCAGGTAAGTGGCATTAAGTCATTAAAATAATTAATAATCATAGCCCGCTGGGAAGACATATCATCGTCTTTTTAACTTTTTCTACACAGACAGTTGTTTAATGTTATAAAAGCTAAATCATAAATGATATTTTTTAAATGATTTAGTTTTTATAACAATAAAATGTGTAGAAATAGTTAAAAAGACGAAGATACGTCTTCCAAGAGCGCTATAGTTTAACTCCAGAAACGGATTTAAAAATTTTAACCCCAAAGGGGAGTTAAATTTTATCTCCAAAATGAGGGTTAAATTTAACCCCAAAAGAGGAGTTAAGTTTTAACTCCAGAAATGGAGTTATCTGTAACTGCAAGAAAACGGATTATTTTGAACCTTTTTTGCTAACCCTCTTTTTCGGAGTTAAAATAACTCCCTGAAAATAACAGTGAGTTGATTGAAACTTTTAAAATTTTGCTCCATATATAGAAAAAACAATTCACTCGATTAACCTCCAGGCTCCACCTTTCTAAAACGATGCAGTTTGGCAAACTGTCTGAAACTCATATATCGAAGGAATTGAAATTTCCGTCTCATCGTTTCTAGATAGAAATTTCGAGCGAAAATTACATATATACTTTTCAGACCTAACCAGGAGCAGGAATCGAACCTGCGGCCTTGCCAGAGGGCCGGCTGCAGTTGCATTTTCGCAACTGCCCCTGGTTAGATCTAAAACTATGTATATAATTTTTGGCTCGAAATTTCCATTTACAAACAGCTTCAACATTCAGTTCTATCAAGCGGCATGTCCAAAATTTAGAATAATAAAACAATAGCTTCTCTTTGTCGATAAACACACTATCCGCGACATTTGGTGCATCGGACAATCGCGCAGGAGCAGAGTGTCTGCGCGCAATTTATGACAAAGTGTTTCAACCCTTTTCCCATTCTTGCATGTCGACTGGGAAACGGGATGGGAAGAAATTTATAGTATACGTCTTCCTGTCTAGGGACAAACCTAAATTTAACCTATACAAATTGAAACATAAATTTCATATTGAGTTGAAGATCTATTATCCGATAAGACCGCACGTTTCTTCTTCTTTCGCAAATTACTTCGTATGCATGCTTCGGCATACCTAATTTTAGTGTGCAGTGATAAAGAATTGATGGACTTTTCACTCCGTCTAGCATTCCTTTTTTACCGGGTGTAAATAGAGCGGAATTAGTATTTCTCCCAGCGCTCTCCTGATGCTTCGCTGGCTCTGGGATAAACAGTAAAATTGCAATGCTCCAATTTGAGGATTCTCTCTAGAATTGACGCCCTTGAGTGAAACAGACGAAAATAGCTGATGTGTTTTATCAAGATTAAACTAAAACACGAATAAAGATAATTACGTTTGTCTTATCTATTTCATTCATGGACTACATATGAAATTTGAATATTATATATAGCTACTTATATTTCGTATATTAATTATGTTTTTATATTTATTTCAATCATGTAGGTAATTAGATTTTCGGAATCACTAAAAATAGCATTTTTTCCTGTTGTATAAATGTTGATCATTGTGGCTGGAAATCAGATCTGCCGTGATAATCAGGCCAGTTCCTCACTTTCCTGATGCTTTCTATGAATAAAAAATGAAATATTTATTTAGTTCTACAAAAAGGAGAAATGTGATTAAATTGTCTTGTATCGTTTTCTATCTATCACTAGCTCGTTTGATCAATGGCTTCACTATGAATGAGGTGTTGTTCATTATATGGATACTAGTAGATAATCTCTTTATGTAAAATCAATGAAAAAGCATACCGTGAAGCAAAGCCGGTTAGAAAAATTTGGCTTTTCGCTTTTAGTTACTACAGTTGAATTATTAGTCTCTTTCCCCCGTTTCCCTTCCCGCCCCAATGTTATTCCTTGTACAGCTACTTTTGCTGATGTACTGAAGTTACATGCTAATATATATATATACTGAGAGTCTTTTCAATTTTCGCATGTGTGGCTGGTATTTTTGGCAAAATGTGTAGAAATTCCAATCTGCTAGGATATTAAATCTGTGATTGATAGTATAGCAGTTCGTATGCCGTCATGAGCGTGTCGTTTTATGCTAATTTTATAAACATCATGAAAATGCATGTATATATGAGCTGTTGGCAATAATATATTAAAAAGCATATAATGACGTAATCATTCCAAGGATACTTAGTCAAATTATCTATGCTTTTGTTTACCTTGGTAACGTTCGATTTTCCCAACAAATTCTGTAACAAGTGTTCAATGTTGGTTAACTTTTTGTCAGTCACTTTATCATGTTCTTTCAGCTTTTGGAGAATTTTATTATGTGCAGTAGAAGAAACAACTAGAAAATATTATATAAATATGTCATTTATTAAAATACACTCATGTATCCGTTATCAATAGGTTACACATCCTAAGATTTTGAATTGAGTGAGCGGTTAGAAACCGACTGCATACACTGTATACATTAACATGGATATCAATAGTTTCAATTTTCTATTTTTCTTAGAGATAATTTTTTTAGAAAAACTATAATTCATGTTATTTGCTTCTTTTATATATACCACCTTAACAAGGATTTTCAGGAAGCGTTCACTAACTTTTTTATAATTACACCTAACTGATCTGGAAGACGGAAAGGACTGGGACCAGTCGTAAAATATATTAATCCATTTTCGTATCCAAATTCCTAAACATCTCGTGAAATGTATTTCATTTTGTTGTCAATTTTGTCATATGGACTTGTGTTTTCCATCATCAGTTAAAAATATTGACAAAGAAGGAAAAAAGTGATTAAATGCAGCAAAATGGATTTTCGAGTATTCTGTTGCTGCTTCCAGGCCCTTCAATATTCGCCGCCAGATCACATGGACATGAAATTCAACGTTCTTTGCATGAGAGTCAGTGAATGTCTCTGAAATGCCATCTGACTGAAGCAAATTAAATTACGCGCACTACCGAATATTCTAATAAAATAGCTACAAAACAATTATCGTAACTTCAGAAATGGTAAACAGGAAATTCAAAAACATTTTCAAACTCTTGTTTATTTCTACACATATTTCACATATCTGAGGCAAATAGTTGATGAATTATTAAATAAAATAATACCATTCCTGCAGGTTTTCCCATCTCCGATGTAACCAAAAGGACATAGGCATATGTATGATCCATAGATATTAAAACATCTGGCAAGAGGGTCACAGTTATTTTCGACACTTGAGCACTCGTTAAGGTCTACAAGAAGATCATGAGAAAATTATACGAGAGTACACGTTACCACCGAAAACAAGACTCGAGAAAAAACTTGCTTTTCTCGTCGCGAATTCTGGTTCCGCGGGTTGACGTGGTTCGGGACAACTCCAAAGTAAAGTAGTGTAAACAATGTACGGAAATTCTTATTTTTACAATGTTTCCACTGCATTTGCATGGAGAATCAGTTTCACACAAATTTCGGTTGGAAAGTCCTTGAAATTCTTATGTAGCTCTCGTTACTGATCGAACGAGCCAAAAGTGTACGAGACCGAAAGCGAGGAATTTATGAAATGCTATACCGATGTTAGAACCTGTTGTTCACAAATGAATGGACAAATTCGATTCTGAACAAAATTGATAGAATAAACGATCTTAATGTTCCAAACCCTTTCCATTACTTCGCCATACCATTTTCTAATTTTATTTGCAAAGATGTAAAAATAGTGAAGAAAAACTGTCCGATAGACACCCATTATATAGTTGCATTTTTCGCAACTGCTCCTGGTCATTATTGGTCTTACTCTTTGAAAATATGTATATAATTTCCTCGAAATTCCCATCTATGCCCTTCAACGCGTTCTATCATAAATTACTCGTATTGGTCAATTGAGTGTGTGAGGGTATAATAATATCTATAAATTCATAGCGTCATGATAGCAATTTTGATTTCATTTATTAATACATAACAAACATAAGATACTTAAAGAAGTAACGTCCTTACCTTTGCACACCGTGCCATTTCCTGTAAATCCTGCATTACAAGCACAGGTGTATGAGTTCATTGTATTAGTACATGTGGCACGATAATGGCAGTTAGCAGTTCCCAATGCACATTCATCGACGTCAGCTATAGAGAAAAAAGTTTAATCATGCATGTAGATGACTTAAATTATTCAAAATAAACAATATAATAAGCAGTTGTTTAAAATCACTGTTGATTATATCTCGAAATTTTCGGTTCTCTAGCAAATCGTCAGAATGGTTGGGGCAACCAGTCAGACAGATGGCTGCCAAGCACGGCAGGTTTTCTCTGGGTACTCCGGTTTCCTCCAATAGTGTAGCACTTGACCAAAAAGAGATAGCTCTTACTGGACCTCTAGTATCAATAAAATCATAAAAACCTGGAGGTATTTCACAGATAAATGATCTTCCTAGTGTACACACAGCGTCATTCCAATAAGCAGTATCATACATCTCAACGCAATCCTCGTATCCGCCTACATTATTGGGTTCACCAGAGTTCCACCGCGAATAAACCGAGACCTTGCCGTCAGGATGACACCACTTGCTATTACACTTCTTTAAGCCAATCCAAACGCGGGATTTGGTCCACTGATTGGAAAGAAACGCGTTGAGAGAATATCGATCAATTGTGGCTAGTTGTCCACCCAACAGTTTACATGCGTTGTTTGCATCAACCCATGTCTTGCTCCCCGTTTGAAAGCTGTAACACATATTTCCAAAAGGTTTCGTGTTTGGCGGACATACTACAACAAAATGTAAAATTGATTTGGCAAGTAGTAATGGTAATAGCATGGTTTTGTGCCAGGGCAACTTGGAAGTAATATATCATACACGAGAAGGAGTTTATTATAGTGATTTGAAACACCGAAAAGTGTGTTGAAAAACAAGGCGTTAGCCGAGTTTTTTAACATACTTTGAGGTATTTTTAAATCACTATAATAAACGACTTCGAGCGTATGATATAGCTTCTCAAACAAACCAGTATTTAAAGAGAAATTCAACGCGAAAGTTTAGTTAATTTATGGCTGTTTATTACCGTGGTATCAAGACAACGATACGGTGGTGATTTCCTTTGTGTTTTGCTCATGAATTACTAATGAGTTTGAGAAAGACAAATAATTATATACCCGACTAATATTAAAATTGCACGAATGCCGTAGGGGGATAATATTTTTTTCACGCACTCATGGATGCGCGTGGGGGTGGTTGTCCCCCCTAAACAGTTTTTACCGTGGTTAATTTAATCGTGGTCGTCCATGAGCAGAATATAGTTGCCTTACGTTTTATAAAGCTTTGGCATCTAGCGTTTCTACTGTAATAGGCCTTCCTCCAGCTATTGCCCGTTGCCCGACTCATTGCAAAATCTGCTGATGACATTCTATAAAATCTGATGATTTGACATTCTACACTCTGCTAACTATTCCCTTCGCTTCGCTTGACCTTTACTTTTACTTTTAGTTTATCTATGCATGCCGAAACGTACCTTCTAAAATTCACCGGCTGGACGAATCGAAGAGCCGCTGTATGCAGTATCGGCATCATTAGTATAAGTAAATACTAACTAGCTGGCTAGCACATTATGTGGCAAGTAGTGTGCCCAGGTATAGATTAGCTTCGGCAAAGAAAGGCAAAAGTATACATGCAAGTTTGCAATTCAAGTTAGTAATGTTGTGTGTATTAGAAAGAATGTTGCTTTTCAGCAGTGAAACTAAATAATTCATTAGCAAGAAACCTAACTCACCGGTACCAGAGCTGTGAGCCAAAGTCATGTGCACCAATACAAGAACGACCGCAATCACTCCATACGATATCATATTGACTCTTGATTCGAAAACAGGTGAGAGATGTATTTCCAATCACAGTCGTGGCTTAATGGTAACCGAAGTAAATTTTGGTGATATTTATATTTTTGCAATGATTTGATTCTATTTTAATTATGGGAAGAAATAACCCTGTTGACGTCAAGCGATAATTATGTCAATTCAGCTAATTTAGTCAAATAATATGCACGAAATCGCTTTTCTGCTGTAAGATTTCAAGTACTTAATCAATACGCGCATAAGTAATCCTTTAGGACTAAGCTAAGAGCGTAAAATCCTAGTAAAACCGGATTCTGCGATTCATTGCAAACGTTTTTAGGATAGAACTAGACCGTCCTCTAGATGGAATGAATTTTTCGCAACATCTTCCTGTCTGCAGGAGGTAGACCCTATGTACGTAAATGTGACTTACAGTAACCACAATAATCAGAAAATCCTCAACGACCACCATGCTTGAGATTGCATAACACAGTCAACTTTTACAGGAAGTTGAAAATATATACTTATGGGAAGAACTATTTCTGCATCCTTGAAATTAAATGCTGAAATGAAATTTAAATGGCGGGATGACGAGATTTGAAAGAAGAATTGGTCGAGATTGCGGAATTTTTACGGCTATGCACAGGAAGCCTATATGTTATATGCCAACTCCCAATTGATTCAAAAAGACAAATGACCTCATGCTCAAAACTGCAAGTTTACACAAAACGTACTAATCTCATATCAAACCGGATTACCGTCTATCTTGGCAGTAAAATAATCAGCTAACCCGTTTGAAACGTATACATATTCCTAAAATTATATTGATACTTAGTTAGAGTGTGAGCGAGACGGGCAAGAAATTTGCGCAGCGTCGTTCAGTCTGCGTCCTGCAAGATATGCGTAAATTTAGTCCACAAATTTCAAGAACAATTTAATGTTGAGTTGATAGACCAGGTATATCCTCGCACAATAATTGTTTATAAATGCATGACCCACGACCTGCGTTTAAACCAAGACGCATTATTCATTTCCTGTGCTGGCCGCGAATTTGACATTCTTGCGATCAGAATCGACATCCTTCTTTACTTTTGCTCCTTATTTCATAAATAGGCCGCATTTTTCCTGCATATACTTTTATATAGACTCATGTGGCATTATTTATTCTGCTTAATTTAATACGGAAATAACAGAACTATACAAGTCATGCGTCACAATCAGCAATACACAGAATGTGAGATCTTAAAATTTTTGCTGCAAGGTTTGCTGAATATCAGAAGAATTTTGACAACATCATATCCATAAATTTAACAATAATATTTAATCAACATCAATACCAGCTTTGGCCTTTGCCTTTGGTATACATACATAGGAATACATATACACTGTTTTCGTTTACGTCATAGTGTCCACTATATACAGCCATTTTCATGCAATGAAGCAATAATTATTCAGAACAGTTTACCTGAAGATTGCTTCATTGCCTGAAACACGCTATAGCTCAGTATAGTGGATACCTTGAGGTAAGCGAAAACTATGATATATTTGCATGCTCTATCATATATGATATCGAGCACTCTTTGGCATTTCGTGAACCAAAACACGCTCACAAGAACTGTAAGAAATAGAATACATAAATATAGATATATACATGCACACATATAAGAAATGGCTACTGTACTATACTACTATAGTGACTATATACAAATATATTATAGACTGAGTAACTTATATCTCAAACTTTCAAAAATTTACCAACCAAAGTCATGATAATATAATTGCTGCGAGCGAAGCGAGCGGCTTACTATTCGTGGATATAGTCGATTTTGATATTTTTCATTCGAGATGATCTTCTGAGCCTGCGATGTATTGGACAGCGATAGTGATTTTCATTGATTTTCAGAGTTTTTTAACCAGACACACGTGTTCGCAATGTTCACACGTCCTTTTCAACCCAACGGCGATTGAGCGCAGAAATTCACTTAAAAATTATGTTTAATTCAACGTTATATATCTCTGGAAGTGTTGATCAAGGCGGCGGACGTTTTAGTGAACGTTCGAGGGGAAGGCAGTGTTCGTTTATGAGTTTTTCGGCTCCATACTTCACTTTACGTTCAGCCTTGATAAATGCTTTTAGTGTCAGCAATTATGTATTTATAATATTAGATCCATATATAATGGCCATAATTCCATAATAACAGTCTACACAATCATGCTATTTCATAGCATGAATAAATATGTCATTTCCCAATGTACCGTATGTTTTGAAGCATGGCCATTGAAATCTAGGCCAAAGTGCCCAGACAAATATATCTGCTCAAGATGTGCCAGAGACAAAAAAATCCAAAACTCAATGAAACCTTCCCCAGTTCCTATTGAACTACAGGGATTGTCTCAAACAGAAGAAATGCTAATCGCCCGTGCTCTCCCAATTATGAGAGTCTATATAAAACCAGGGGGACAAAGAGGTTACTCTGGTCATTGAATTAATCTGCCACAAAATGTGCACTGAGGAACTTGCAACATCACTACCTAGATATCCAAAAGACTTATCTGTTATTATTGTAAAAGTCAAAGGTAGAGATAACACTTTTAAAGATTGTGTTGTGAGGCGAAAAAAAGTGCATAATGCATTGTTATGGCTTATCCAAAATATACACTACATCAAATAAACAAATTAATATGTTTGGTTTAATTTATGTTATTACAAAGGTTTCTGTTTCTAAACGTTCACGAACAATTTATCAGGTCAACAAACTGTCCATTAAATAGTTGTGTTTGGTAGTGAATATAGTTCGGTTTCGTAGTTAATAGTTCTGTTGGGTTTGGTTCTTAGTAATAGGGTTTGGTAGTTAATAATAAATAAAGATCTTATGTGTAACTGTGTCAACTGGTAATATTTCAAGGGTTTTAAATTTAATCAGGACTGATCTGACCCCTCGCAGCAATTATCTTTCTATTAGAAATTACTAGTTTTATCATATAGTGTATCATAAGTGAATTAAAATTTTCGAAACTATACATGCATACATGATAATGCAATATATATAGGCTGTGGCTATTTGCCCACATCGCCAATTAAACTTAATATCAGTCAGTAATGGGAAAATATTGGAAAACTGTGGATAATGTAATTTTATTATTTCAAAAGTTCTTTCGAATAAAAAATAAAATATGAACTGTACCATGCATTCATATATATTCTATATAAGGTATCAGGAGGGTTTAATTATATAAATATTATATGGGACAGTTGAACCTGTCTCATGCAAGTTTTAATTATATATGAATTTACCGTACACGTATAGCTGCTGTGATTGCATTTAATGCATATAGTGATACTTTACAGTCAGCCTTCACGGTAGGAAGTAAAAATATATAATATGCTTAAATCGCAAGATCTCCGTCAGGATCCTTGACCTTGGACTTCGAACTATATATGTTCAAATGAAAGTAGCTTCATATGCACATTTGATGTATATCCTGAACTTTTTAAATTCTGAAATGCATGTCTACCACATGACAGTTGACCTAGAAAAAAGGTTGCAATATGCTGATGTGCAAAAATTACCCCTTGGCAGATATTAAAGCAGACAAATTTACATTACGGTCACTCCTATAGCCTCCTCTGCATGCAGGCAACTCTGTGGCTTAAGTCCAAGACCGTGAAATTTCGTTAAATCTCGCTTCAAATTTCGGTCAGAAACTGAAAACAAAACTTTTGGCCGAGCAGATGGGTCAGCATGCAGGGTCCCCACAATCCCCTTTCACCAACTCCAAACCCTTGGCTGTCCCCTGTTACTACCCAATTCTCTGCTAAATGATACATAGTAAGAAATATTGCGTGCATGCATGCGTTGTTTATTATTATTTATTATATAAAGTATACTGCTTTATGTACTATTTAAAACATGAGCAGGAGTGCTTTATCAGATATAAAACACGAGTGCGCAGTACGAGCGTTTTCAGTTGCCAATTTGTGGCCAACATTGTATGAGGAAGGGGAGTTCGCACAACTCCATACTGTAATGAAATTACATGCTAATATATATAAACTGAGAGTCTTCTTTAAATAACCGAGAAAGTGAATTTTCAATTTTCGCATGTGTGGTTGGTATTTTTGGCAATATTTGCAGTAGAAAATCGCATCTGCTAGGATATTAAATCTGTAAATGATATTAACAGTTCGTATGCCGTCATGAGCTTGTCGTTTTCTGCTAACTTTATAAATATCATGAAAATGCATGTATATGAGCTGTTGGCAATAATATATTAAAAAGCATATGTAGCTTTAATGACGTAATCATTTCAAGGGTATTTAGTCAAATTATCTATGCTTTTGTTTACCTTGGCAGCGTTCGATTTTCCCAACAAATTCTGTAACAAGTGTTCAATGTTGGTTAACTTTTTGTCAGTCACTTTATCATGTTCTTTCAGCTTTTGGAGAATTTTATTATGTGCAGTAGAAGAACAACTAGAAAATATTAAATAAATATGTCATTTATTAAAATACACCCATGTATTCATTATCAATAGGTTACACATACTAAAATTTGAATCGAGTGACCGGTCGTGATCGAGAAACCGATTGATTACACTGTATACATTTAACATGGATATCAATAGTTTCACTTTTCTGTTTTTCTTTGAGATAATTTTTTAGAAAAACTATAATTCATGTTATTTGCCTCTTTTATCTATACCGCCAAGAAACCTTCAATTTTCACGGATTTAACAAGGATTTTCAAGAAGCGTTCACTGAATTTCTTATAATTACACGTATAGCTGATGACGGAAAAGGACTGGGACTAGTCGTAAAATATAAAATTTTCACATCCAAATTTCTAAATATCTCGTGAAATCTATTTCATTTTGTTGTCAAATTTGTCATATGAACTTGTGGTTTCCATCATTAAACATATATTGACAAAATTTCATGACAAATGATTTCATAAAGGAAACTGCAGAAGGGAAAAAGTGATTAAATGCAGCAAATGATTGATTCTGTTGCTGCTTCCAGGCCCTTCAATATTCGCCGCCAGATCACCTGGACATGAAATTCAACGTTCTTTGTATGAGAGTCGGTGAATGTCTCTGAAATGCTATCAGTGACTGAAGCAAATTAAATTACGCGCAGTACTGAGTATTTTAATAAAATACAAAACAATTATAGTAATTCCAAAAATGGTAAATAGTAAATTCAAACAAATTTTCAAACTCTTGTTTATTTCTACACATATTTAATATATCTGAGGCAAATAGTTGATGAATTATTAAATTCATAATACCTCTTCTGCAGGTCTTAATTCCCATCTCCGATGCGGCCACATTGCACACCTCATCAATTCATCTCAACACGGCTTTCTAAGAAATCGTTCATGTGTGACACAACTTCTCTCCGTGCTTCATAATATCGGACAGGATCTAGATAGGAACACCCAGACTGATATCTTGTTCCTCGACTTCGCCAAAGCATTTGACTCTGTGGATCATAAAATCATTCTGGAGAAGCTTCGTGGTTACGGCGTGACAGGAAACGTTTTGTGTTGGTTCGCCGACTATCTTACTGGTAGGACTCAGAGAGTTGTTGTTGGCGGCGTGGCTTCAACATGGACACCGGTCACCTCTGGAGTGCCCCAGGGTAGCATTCTAGGTCCCTTGTTGTTTGTGATTTCTATTAACGACCTTCCAGACTTTGTGGAATTTGGAACAGAGACAGCCTTGTATACCGATGACACTAAACTACATAAAACAATTATATCTTCTAATGACTGTGAATATTTACAACAATCATTGACGAATCTACATAACTGGAGTGTGGAAAACAACCTCCACTTCAACGCCTCCAAGTGCAAAATACTCACCATTACTCGCAAGAAAGCTCCTGTCATTTACGGTTATGCCCTCGGAACTGAAATGCTCACTCGTGTTGACAGTGAAAAAGATCTTGGAGTTATCACCTCCACCAAATTGTCATGGGAACTTCACATTAATTCCATCATCTCAAAGGCTAACAAAATATTAGGTGTACTTAAAAGAACATGTACCATGCTAACGGACGTGAAATCCAGGCGATCTCTCTATCTCTGTCTTGTGTAATCACAGTTAAGCTACGCAACTGAGGTGTGGTCGCCCGTAAATAACATTCAATTATCAAGACGAGTGGAAAGGGTGCAAAGACGAGCAACAAGATGGATCTTGAAGAGCAGAGGAGAGTTATCCTATAAAGAGCGGTTGTTGGCCTTGGATCTGCTGCCATTAACTTTTGACCGGGAAATCAGAGATCTGGTGTTTCTTTTCAAAGCCATATTCGGATATTTGAACGTGAACATTAATAACTATGTGTCGTTTGTCAGTCATGGTCGTACGCGCCTGAGTCACACCTCAAAATACATTCTGCAAAGTCAACTGTGTAGAACTAACACCTTCCAATCGTCCTATTATAACCGTACGATCAAGACATGGAACGCTGTCTGCAAAGATGTCTCCGTCAGGGGCGTAGCGATAGGGGGGCGCGGGGGGGTGCTAGACCCCCCAATGATACCTCCGTCGGCAAAATTGGATTCTTGTCAAATTTAGGGTTTAGAATATTAATATGTTATTTCGGAAAAATTGAAAAACGTCGGGAAAATTTTAAGAAAAAGGCAATAAAATGTCGGGAAATGAAAAGGATGATAAAATGCCGGGAAAATGGAAATTAAAAGACGATAGAATGTCGGGAAATGAAAAGGACGATAAAATTGAAAGGTGATAAAATGTCGGGGGAAAGGAAAGGGCGACCTAAATTGTAAACTGTTTAGTTACATCTGTCCATGTTGTGTTCTTCAGAACGATCTTATATCGATCTGTATATGTATAAGTCTCATATTATATAATAAAATTACCTTGATTTATTATGAAACGATATTTATGAACAAATCATTGACCACGCCCTTTGCCACGCCCATTCTGTCGGCAAAATTGTGGCTTGGACCCCCCCAAACACAAAGCCTTCGCTACGCCCCTGGTCTCCGTTGATAGTTTCTCTAATCCTAGTACTTTTAGAAATTTACTCAAGCGCAGATACTCTAATATAGTTAGCTCTATTTATGACGTTGACATGGCTTGTACGTGGTCTTTGGTTCGCGACTGTCCCTGCCATAGGGCTTAATCTTTTGAAATAATTTAATAGTTAGGTTGCTTTAATTGGTTTATATTAAGTTTGGGCAGGTACCTTGCGTGGTTCTTCGACTCCCGTTTGTACCTCGCCCGTTTAGGGTCCTTATTAGGTTTAATATAGGTATATTTAACTATTATTATATCATTAAAGTCTTTGTAAATATAATTTATCTGACCCTAATAAAGATAATAATAATAATAATAATAATAACCAACAGGACATGTGCATATATATATATGATCCATAAGTGTTAAAACATGTGGCAAGAGCATCACAGTTATTTACTACACTTGAGCACTCGTTAAGGTCCACGAGAAGAGTTAGTAAGAGTTTGCATGAGAAAGTTGCTTTTCTCGTCATGAATTCTGAGAGTTCCAGGTTGACGTACATGACATTTACACGCTCAAATTTCGGGACAACTCCAAAGTAGCAGTGTAAAATAGTGTAAAGACAATACGTATGGAAATTCCTATTCTTACAATATTTCCACTGCAATTTGACTTATTTGACATTAACATATGTTATCACGTTTCTAGAAAGCGCAAGTCGCAAATCTTATGTGATTATCGTTTCCGATCGAAAGAGCCAAAACTGTGGGAGACCGAAATGCGAGAAATTTAAGGAATGCTATACCGATCATAGAACATATACCTGTTGCTCACAAATGAATAGACAATTTTTTTAAGCGCATCAATGTTAAACAAAATTGATAGAATATTAACGATCTGTTCCAAATTCTTTCCATTATTTCGCCATACCATTTTTTTACAAACATGCATGCATGTAAAACTATGTGAGAAAAATATATGGCCAGTTACTGTCCGATATATAGGCACCCATTATATATAGTTGAATTTTTCGCAGCTGCTCCTGGTAATTATAGGTCTAAAATATATGGAAATAATTTTAGCTCGAAATTTCCATTTACAAAAACTCTTCAACGTTCTTTCATAAGTGATTCGTGATTGGTCAATTGAGTGTGTGAGGGTACTAGTAATAACATAAATTTTAGCGTCATGATAGCAATGATTTTATTTATTTAATTGGTAACAAACTTAAGAAACTTAAAGAAGTAACTTCCTTATACCTTTGCACACCTTATCATTTCCTGTAAATCCTGCATTGCAAGAAGAGGTGTATGAGTTCATTGTATCAGTACATGTGGCATGGTAATGGCAGTTAGCAGTCCCCAAAGCACATGCATTAATCGACGTCAGCTATAGAGAAAAAAGTTTAATCATGTAGATTACTTAAATTATTATGATATACAATTTACCGTAAACAATTGTTTCTTTGTCGAGGAATTATATAAGAGTATTAAAACATATTGTTTAACTTAAGGGGTGTATTATAAAGCGTACGACGATTTTGAGATTAAGTAAATCTTTAGAATAAGTGCGTAAAACCCGATTGCAAACGTTTTCAAAATCCTAAAATATATTCGGTTAGAATTAACTTAGCCTGCGGTCAGACTCAACCCGAATTTATTAAATATCAACTTGAGTCTGCGCATCAGGAAAGCAAAGCTTGTGCATTCACGTGGATCAGTTTCCCCTGAAAAGCGGGGACCGTCTGTGATTGGTCAGTTACTAAATATTCATGATTAGTGACAATCATGCAAAACGCGAAATAGAATGTGCGAATTTCCGGCTATAATTTTAGAATTAATATCTTTAAATTTTCGGTTTTTCAACGCTCGTGCTTCTATAATGCTTTATACACCTAAAAGAGCGTGAAAATGTTGCACAACACAGTACGTCGAATTTCGATGCAATCGTATGACTAGATTTTGCGCACATTGATTTTGAATATAGAACTCTAAAGCGGCGGTGTAATTCTATACTCTAACAAGATATATCATAACAATTTGATTATATATATTTCTGAATAGTTGGTTTTTCTAGGCTTGTTCTTCAAAATTTCGGGTCATTAACGACCCGTTTGGCTGCGAATAAGTTCAACTAACAAGTACGTGATGACTACATTTAAAAAGCCCCAGCAACTTGACGCTCTCGATAGAGCATCTTGTTAGTCGCTGGGGCACCTGTGCCCACAGCGACTCTAGGTTTCGGCACGCATTTTTGTCGAATCTTGGATCTTGAATCTCAGATTGTTAGCCAGAAAATGAACATTACGTCATTAACTATGTCGTGTAAACAGAATGATGTACGTCATGTAAGCAGAATATTATTACGGCTCCAGCCAATTTTTACCCGAATTATCTATAAATTACCCTACGTTTTGAAGAAAATTCAGAAACTTTACAGAATCTACATGGAAACAGTGACTCTCGCAAACGTACTCAGGTTTACCCACTGGGTTTACCAAACGCAAGCTGACGAGCTGAAACATGTGTGATTGCACTTTAGGCATGGGACTAGCGCGGCCAGCAATGATTTTTCGAACTATAAAACAAGAAATCTTTTTACTTACGAAGACATGGATAAACTACTTAAAACTTCGCCAAATCTGTAACCATTAAACGACGACTTTTTTCGAACTTTGAAAAGACCTACATGTCCAACTCGAATTCTCCAGTTCTTGCAAGCGGTAAACATTTTGAATTTTCTCGGCTAGAAATGGACCATTGAATGACCTGTTGAATTTGATGCAAGCACTTTTTTTGTAGACGACATAGCTTCCTGCCTCGAAGGCTTGTAAAAACACCAACATTATAGTGAACATGACGTTGTTTTCTTAGTTTAATGTAGTTAATTTGAAGAAAAAGACTTGTCTATTTATACCTTGTACTTTTCAAAGCGCAGACGGCAATATATAAGAAAAAACGTAGATTTATTTCGGAGGAAAATTTTGTTTTCTTCCATATCGCGGCGTGCAATATATCGCCGTGCAATATATCGCCGCGCACACTAGATGCATGGTTTAGCCTATGTATGTGCAAAACATGACAGCGTAATTTTTTGAGCTTTTTTCAATATTCTCGATCAAACAGGCTGAATGCTACCGTTTAAATGCCAAAGTGTAAACTGAGTTTGCACCGTACCTGAAGAGCAACAAGCGAAAACGTTAGTGCAATAAAATTATTTGAAAAATGAGTAGTTTATAAACTATTTTATTTTGTCAAGTAAAGATTGTTCTTCAAGCTTTTTGTATTCAGAAAAATCATCTGAACTACCAACGGGAATCCAACCCCTGTCCAATTCCAAGGTTTTAGGATATAAAAACTCTAGTGAATTTTATAAACACTTTTAGTCTGATGATCGCCTTCAACACGGCGTGAAACTCGAGTAACCGTTTTTAATCTGTAAATATTCCATTTTAACTGTATATAGTTCGCTCCACCGTTGGTGTCGAGCACTCTCCTTGATAACTAGTGAGAATCAACAAGGTCAAGCATTAACTGCTTCGCTTTTTATCTATCAATGGAGCACTCTTTGGCATTTCGTTAACCAAAACAAGCTCATATATATGTAGAATATATTATATATTATATATATATATATTAACTATATAAGGATTGTTCTTTCGAAGCTTGCAACATGTACTATATCACATACAGAATTAGTATATGAAACACAAATTACACCAGCCTACAGGGCCGTAACTATAAGGAGGGTATTGGGGGGTATTCGGAAAATTGACACATCTATTCGGAAATAGAAACGTCTCAGAGAAAACGAAAAAAATAACGGCGTAACCCGCAAACTATGAGATTCGTATTCAGAAAATTGAATCCTATTCAGAAGTACGAAGTTTCAATCCAAAGTTACAAAAGCAATGTTTGTTTATCGAGATCATAACAATGGAATATGTCGCAAATACGAGAATTTCATTTTCAGAATTAAAACTACAAAATTCGGGAAATCTGACATTGATTTATTTATTCGGAAATACGGAAATTGCGGGCCAAAGCGATTGCAGCGATATAAACTGAAAATAGTTTGAAGAAAGAAAAATCCCTGTATATATACCTTTCTGCAGCCATATTACATATATCTAGTTGAAGAACTGCCCAAAGAAAAATGGCGTTGATGAGCTAGAATTGATAGAATTTTTTCTAACGCGGCCATTCGATCATTCTAATTTTGATGCATGCAGTCTTAATTTCCCGTTGACAACATTAAAATACAACTAGAAATACATGCTTGCAGTAACCCCTCGCCCCAGCTGAACATTACCAGACATTACATTCCAAAACATTACTATTGCTAATCTTTTTTATCAAAAAATCTGCCATGCAAAGGTTGTAGGCGAGTCGGATATCTGCGTTCAAAACAAATTTTTGGCATAGAAAACAAAATTGGATCCTTGGCTCACACCCCTCTTCACGACGCAATCAAAGGCTATCGCCAAATGAAATGTTTTACCTGACGTAATCACTGTGGCTTCCTTTTAAATTTGCCATTAAAAGAGTGGAAGGAAACAATATTATTTTGGGAAATTTATTTTGAAAGAATAAAAAATGGACATTTTGTTTCAAGAAGAGGAAGCACAGTAGCCATGGCAACACGATAAAATAAACTTCTTTTATGGAGTACAAAACAACAAAAACTACAAAAATAATTAAAATATTAGTTGTTTTAGCCATACAAATCTGAGATATATGGTGTAGGTATGTTCTTATGCATTCTATAAGCTTCAAATTAATGTTTAAATGCAACCTTCCGTTTACTAAAAGTAAAACGTTGCCAAAAGTTTATAAAACTAAACTGCCTTTTATAAATTAGTTTTTGAAATTAAATCAGTAGAAAATATACAAATTCTCTCGTGTGAAACGATTTCGCTTTCCTTTTAAGTTGGAACTTTTTGATAGCGTAAAATATAGGATATTTTAATTGTGAAAAAATGAAAATCTATGTAAATAAAACAACATTCTTACGGCTATATCAACAATTTAATATAAGAAACTTGCCATATTTTTTCGACTATCTCTATTTATCCTTTTTTATAAAGTATAAACGATAAATTTGTTCCGCAGCTTTTCCTGAAGTCCCAAAAAGACTTACTGATATGACTTACTCATGTTTTTTTATAATTCGCTCATTCCACTCCTAACAAAGATTAGTGAGATGACCATCCATCACACCCATGCGCCCGCAAAACTTGATGAACTTTGGATTTCCCATTGCTTTCCTTTTTTTCCGGGTGTAAATATCCGCGCGGAATTAGTACCCTCGCACGGCGCTTCGCGCCGGCTCGGGGATTAGGCCATGATCTGCGCTGTCGCCAAAATGAAAAAGACCACGAGTCAGCTTATATATTAAAAATAGACTATATACAGTAGTGCTGAAATGTACAGTCGAAATTCTACGATGTTTAGAACTTTCTGAATGCTATAAAACGTTTACCCAGAATGCAGGAAATACCATTTCAGCTAGGGACCCGAAATTTGACAAGGAGCAGGATCATTTATGTTAGAACTTTGTATGCGTGTATATATCGCCTTATCGCCTTTACGTAAATTATGTTAGCTGAGGGGTCATGCAGTAATCACCTGTAAACTAAATGTTATTCGGAAATTCGGAGGTCCATTCGGAAATTTTTTATCTGCACCCCCCAACCATTAGGGGTTAGGTACGGCCCGGGCCCTGCCAGTCCAGGTCATATTCTGAACATAAATATTGCGTTAAATTAAATGCGACATAACGAAATACTTACTTCTCAGGAAATTCGGTAGCTCGGCTCCTAGCTGTGCGGAAAATTTTCATGTACAGTTGTAGGAAAAATATTTGAACCTTGCATGAAGAAATATTTTAATAGTGTATTCTGCTTATATGAATTATCATGGCCAACAAGAAACAACTGAAGCCAAGGCATTCCGGGTCCCAGCCACTATATAGGAGTTCAATTCAACAAATGGCAATGAATACGCATGCGCTGCATGAGCCAATTACCATGGCAACGGTGCACGTTGGGAAATTCGACAAAAACCTCTTACTTAATTCGTCTTATCCTCGCCCAATGTTGATTTCAGTTTCAATGCTTGGAGTGAAGAACGAAGAGAGAAGGAATATTAAAACCAAAAGCGTCAATTAAAACATTTAAGCCCCTTTATGAATTATGAGGTTCTAAGAGCTTGCAGGTATTTTATCGCTTGTTGTCGAATCACTTGTTGAAATATACAAGTTGAAATAAACAAGAAAGATATATAAAAAGAAACAAGAGAACAAGATGTACGGTATAGACAAAAACACATTCGCTCGCCCCGCCCCTCCCCATTAGAAAAAATCAGAGCAGGTCTCAAAACAGTTCAGTGTTTAGTTTATGTCAGCTTTGTACCGATCCGGATGAAATTTTGCGCTAAGAAACTAGATAACGACACCCGCATATATGTAAAAAATATTACCACATTACACGGCAGAGGAGGTATACTGTAGGCGCAATACTCAGAATGGCGCGCACTTGAGTCAAAGCCGTAATATTGTTGTACTACGTTTAAGAGAGATGAGAATTTATAACAACACGCAGACAATATATCACAACAAACTGCATGTTAAAATACTCCAACTTTTAAATAGTAACTATTTACATGTTCAAATATTAACCACCCAAAAAGCATGTTAATTACATAAAAGTTTCTAACAACCTGCTAAAAAGCTTTCTTAACAGAAACAGAAAAACAGAAAAGAACAAACCAAGCTTATAATATTTTCTATCAAGTTCTATTTATCATCGGAGAAAAACTCCAATGCCTTATAGTTATGAATCTTATTTCAGTTAAACTTCTCATAAAAACTTCCTCGGGCACTTATACCCATTTATCGGGGCGGAATAGGTTTCTTCTTCCCATTTTCGTTTTCTTACAGCTGGAGGAAAAGTACAGTTGAAGAAAAAGACTCCAGGACGTGAAAGTGGTCCATTGTACACATTTAATGGACTTGTTCTCCAATGGCACGGACTTCTCTCAAAGTTATAGGCCCTCGGTCGTGGTGAAAATGGGCTAGTCAACGAATTCCGTAGCGTACAGGGAAATTGGAATCTTGGTCTTAGCCATCTCGGCCCCACAGAACTTGCCATAGGTGCTCTTGAATTTGCTAAAAACGGGCCACCTAACGGATTCGCTGATCTGTGTGGGGAATGGTAGACCTGATTAATGGTTCTTGGAGATGGTCTCTGATAAGGTGAAGTCGAATGATTTGGTACAAAACCCAACGACCGACGGCCACCGATGGAAGGGTTGGATGTTAAAGATGGTCTGATTGTCCTACGGGAATCACAGGGACTAATAGGAGGGCCGTTTTCTTTGGCCGGCAGTTTGAAATCCCACTGTGTAGAGATTTCACTGAGGAGTAAATGCGTTATCTTCCTGTGAGCGAAATCATCCCAATGTACTCCATCATGAATTCGGTGGTTAAGATGTCCGTGAAAAATATGGTAAAGATCAAGAAATATAAAATGATTTCCGTAATTCACGATCTGATCACGAACGTACAGATTTGCGTTTCGTACATTTTCGTTCTCCGGTCGAAAAGCCTGCGGAAAACCAAATGGAACACAAGATGTTTTGCTACTGTCTATAACAGGTAGTGTAGCATTCCATATAAGCATCCTCTTACTGTCATAAGGCATCACCAGCCCTATAGCCTCAAGGAGTTCGTTGATGTTCGTTTTAAACTCCGAGTTGGCATTCTTTCCATAGCGACAAAGATCCCAAAGACAGGAGTTCATAATGACTACGTCCGGTGGTTCAGTCTCAAAAGTGGCGATAATGGATTTCATGTACTCCCCGTAGCAACGTGTAACGGAGTAGAATGTTATCACCGTACTCCCCTTTGTGAATTTCCGCACTTCTTTGTACTTAACATTTTTTAATCCAACCTTGTTTCCACCTTCTAAAAGTTGGTCTCCCTCAAAACTATCTTCACCCTAAATGAAAAAAGGACAGTCAGTTAACAGATACGAAACTTGTGTCCAGTCCCTTGAATAGGCATATGACGTACCTTGTACGATATTTGACAAGCATATACTATACAATATTATAATATAGGGAGGGACGGGTGGCAGATGCGGTTAGCGCGCAATAATATAATATAGGGAAGCACGGGTGGCAGATGCGGTTAGCGCGCTGCCCCTTACCTCTGAGTTAAGCCGGCTATACAGCAGGTCGAGGGCACGGAGTTACTCAGGTTGGGTAACGCCAGTGTCCTTGATAAACTCATGTAAGTTGAGATTGGTTGGTTCTCTCCTGTGCTTCGAGGGTTTTTCTCCGGGTAATCCGACCGGTTTTCCTCCCTCGCTAAAAACTAACCCATCTATCTATCTATCTATCTATCTATAGTCATCCACTGCATGTATATGACCTATTCTGCAATCTGATTGGCTGAGCTACTCGCTGAGCTAAATCTTTCTTTCTTTCCGGGATTGCAGAAAATGTCACTGAAGGTCAAGTATTGTCATATCTGAAAGAAAGAAATGTAATACCCACTCAGATCCGTATATTCCACAGTCGACGCAAGGGGACTCTCTCTGCAAAAGTCAACATTTCTTCTAAGAATTGTTCAGCAGTGTCTGAGGAAAGCTTTTGGCCAAAGTTCGTTAAGTGCAAGCCATGGAAGCCAGCAAGTATTGTAGGGAAGAAACTACAAGGAGCTAGGAACCACTCAACGCTTGTATAATGGCGGTGATGAAAAATTCGAATCAGCGAAAGACATCGCTTAAGCTTATCACCTGGAATATTGGTGGGATAAAATATAACTTAAAACACCTGCGTGAAAGCCTTGATAAATGCGATATTATCTTTATACAGGAGCATTGGCTTTACTCAGATTCCCTCTCGCTGTTAGACACTGTGAACTGCTCATTCTCATCTTGGGGCAGATGCTCGTCTGAACTGAATGATGATTCGATTTCTCGACGAGGAAAAGGCGGAATTTCCTTTCTGTGGCGAAAAGAAATGAATATATGTATTGATCCTATGAATGAACTTGGTAACGATAGGATAATGGTACTGAGAGTCAAACTGCTGGATGACACCTATGTTTACATTATTGGGGTTTATCTGCCTACGATATCCGAACCAGCCGACACATTTAATTATCATCTGAAACTCCTGGAAGACGTGTCGTTAGAACTTTGTAATAATGGATCCATTATCATACTTGGTGATTTGAATGCTCATATCGGACAGCTAGCTGGAGAGAGAAGCTTTACAAAAATCAATCCCAGAGGTCGTTGTGTTCATAGAATACTAGATAACTTGGATTTGATTTCTGTTAACTCGTAGAACATGTGCAAATGACCCGTTGAAACATTCTATGGGGATCACATATTTGTTCCAAGAGAATTTAGTATCTTTATCGCTGAATGCGCTGTTATTGAAGATTGTTCTACAAATCTTTCTTACCACCTTCCAATTTATTGTGATCTACGGGTGATAATGAAGACGAAACAGCCAAAATGTTATAAAAAATTGTTGATGTGGGACAAACTGAAGGATAACATCTATGTGAAGAGATATCAGGACGAGATTGAACGAGGCCTTCCAGGCTGTTCATGGACAGACCAATCCCTCGACTCATTCGCAAAGATTGAGAATTACGTTGAGAAGATAACACACAATCTGAAATCGGCCGCGCTCTCGTCAGTGCCAATCAAGAAGTCTAAACCATTTTTGAAACGTTATTGGAATACAAACCTGTCAGCTTTGAACAAAAAGGTCAAATTATGCAGAAGAACCTGGCTAAGAAATGGTAAACATAGAGGACGGAATTATCAGTCCTTTATTGAACACAAAAATGCTAAACGTGATTTTTGTAAGGCACAGCGGAGAGCAATTTATGATGAAGAAATGAAGGATCTAGAACATTTAGAAAAAGAACATGACATTGACAGAAGTGATTTCTTCAGGAAAATTTCCCGCATGACTAAGCAACCACAAAACACAAATGATGCCTTACTTGTGAATGGTAAACGCATAGATGATGAACACGAATTACTTAGTATATGGCGAGAGCACTATGAAGACCTGTATACTCCAAAACACGATCCTGATTTCGATAAAAACTTCAAAATGCATGTCGAAGAAAGTCTTCACAATATCGAAGAAGAAAGTTATGGAAATGAAGATCCATTAGATATTCCATTCAAGGTGGAAGAGATCCAGAGTGTATGCGATAAATTGCCAAATGGTAAAGCGGGTGGTCTAGATGAACTTGTCTACGAACATTTTAAGTATGAAGGGTCGTTCACGCACCAAGCTTTGACAAGGATTTTCAATGCAGTTCGTCAAATAGAATATGTTGCAGAATCTTGGACTTTAGGTAATATCTTCTCAATCCTTAAAAAAGGTAAAAAGAATAAACTTGATAAGGGAAGTTATCGAGGTATAACGTTGTTGAATGTGATGGGAAAAATCTTTGAACGTATTGTTTTAAACCGCTGGATTCCAAAGTTTAAGACTATGGGTATCCCTAACGACCTTCAGTTTGCCTATCAGAAAAACAAAAGCTGTGTATTATCCAGTTTCTTTCTACAAGAGATCATTAATCATAACGTAGAAAAAGGAAGCAAAGTGTATTGCTGCTTTTTGGACTCTTCGAAAGCCTTTGACTCCGTATGGCTAGATGGCCTCTTCTATAAATTATACCATCTCGGCTTTAATGGGAAATCCTGGAGAATTCTGAGGAACTGGTATGGTAAAATGCGTTGCTGTGTTTCTATAAACAGTCTGCAATCTAACATGTTTCCTGTCAAGCAGGGTGTAAGACAAGGAGGAGTGCTATCGCCATGGTTATTCCTCTGCTTTAACAATGACATTCCTGAAATATTAAAACCAATTGACAGTGGGTTCAAGGTTGACAATATCCACTCCAATTCGGTGTTGGTTGCGGATGACATCACCTTATTGTCACTCAGGGTAAAGGGACTGCAAGGCTTACTAAGTGCAATTGAATCCTACAGCAAGAAATGGAGATTTTATTTTAATTCCAGCAAAACTGTCGAAGTGATCTTTGGAGAGAGAACTACAACAAATTCTGTTTGCAAACTGACCAGGGAATGGTATTTAAACGGTGTAAAAATCATAGAAAAAAGCTCGTGGGAGCATGTCGGAATCTCGTTGAGTGGCAATTTCTCCAGCACGGAACGAACAAAGGCTGCAGCAAATAAAGGAAAGGCCTACGTTGGCGCTTTAATGCAAGCTAAAGTACGACCTGCTGGACTAAATCCAACTATTGGGGCGAACATTTGGAGATCATATGGCCTTCCAGCCATGTTATACGGAAGCGAAGTTTGGTGGAACCTAACACAAACTGAAGAGGAAATACTAAATCGTGCTAATGCTTTTGCTGCAAAACGAATCCAAGGTCTCTGTATAACCACCAGCTCTCATGGAGCCCTTGGTGCTATTGGGATGTGGCAAACAACTGCATATATTGACAAACAAAAACTTTTATTTCTTGGTTCCCTTTGTCGCTCTCCGCCTGACACCTTGCAAAAACATCTATTTCTATATAGAGTATTCTCACATCTTCATCAGGAGAATTCTCGAAGTATTGGTTTCGCAGCGGATATCTATAAAATACTTGAAACATACAACCTAACGGACTATGTCACAAACTACCTAGCAACAGGTGAGTTTCCCAACAAAACCAAGTGGAAGAAAATGGTTAAAGAACAAATACATCAAAAACAGACGGAAGTATGGAAAGAAGCAATTATTTCAAAACCGAACTTAAAACACTTGCAAAAAAGTCACACAAGTTTAAAGCCGCTTCAACACTGGAGTGTAACAAGGCGCAATCCAGGCGTGCGAGAGATAATAGCTAACCTGGTAAATTTGTTATGTGGAAATGTTCCAGCAATGGTGTTATCAGCTGTAATAGAAAACGATACTGAATATGTATGTCGGGTATGCAGTGAAAGTCTGCTTGATGTTGGAGAACACTTTGTAATGAACTGTTCAGCAACGAATCCAGAGCGTAACACAATGTGGGATAAATTAATGGATAGCCTTCCTATACAAAGCATATGCTACATCCACAACCTAGAAGAAGATATTTATACAACCCTATTAAGTGGAAACTGTCCCTCTTTTACAACAGAGGAACTTGATAGATTTCTGACAATAACAGCAGGCGGAATATTTAACATATTCCTCAAAGTGCATGATCTCATTTCGATACAAGTTAACGAATAGTGCAGACTAATTTACTGCAAATACTGACACTTTCATAATTCATAATTCTTAACTTAGTTTTAAAATTTTAATATTGACTTTTAACTATTTTAATAAATTTTAGCTATTTATATAATTATTTATTCACAATTGTAAAAGTCTGCTTTTTGCAGATTCTCTTCAGAATTGGAGGTTATATAATGAATAAACTATCTATCTATCTATAGTCATCCACTGCATGTATATGACCTATTCTGCAATCTGATTGGCTGAGCTACTCGCCTACTCGCTGTATATCAGCTCATATACAGTGAGTAGCGAAAACAATATGGCGGCACAAATACTACAAGAGTGTTGCTAACCAGAAGATAGCGAAATAGTCGCTTTGAAAGCGACAAAAACAGACAGAAAAGACTCCAAAAATCATTGACAGGGTAGGAAATACATTTAATATATACAAATTAGTTTAAATAAAAGTTTTTCGACTCGAGCTCATGGTATAATTGTTAAATATGTCAACTATTACGTAACGACCGAATAAAAGTAACAAGTATATAGTACTGAGTATATTAGGACCAATGTAAAACGCTGTTGTTATTTATCACAGTACAAGTAATACAGTAGTCTGCATAGCCGGTTTAGTTCACTTTGGAGCGCAGAGGAACGGGGAAAGAGGGCCTGCAGTAAAACCTGGCTTTCATGACTAAACGCCCTAATAAAGGCTCGTTAAATTGACCAATAGAAACTTAGCTGAAATATGGAGCAACCCCGGGTCGAAATATAAGTATTCGCTTGTGCGCAAACCATTAATCAAGACGAAACGTATTCGCTTATACGTAAACATGTTAATCAATTCTCGGTGTTGACCAATCAAATTCTAAGTTCAAAAATTGAACGGCGTTTAGTCATGATTGCCGGGTGTGAGCACTGGCTCTTTTTGCCGGTTCTTTTTCCGACCAGCGTATAACCAGGAAGTACAGTAGCCATAACAACCGCTATACTATAGATTGAAGTAGGAAACGCACATACAGTACCTTCTTTTTTAAGTCTTCAGGTTTGAGAAGCTGATTTGCTTTTAACAGGCAAACTAAATCTTTGTACACACCTCTCTGAACTAAACAGCGAAAAAGTTTACACTATAGTACATATTCACGCGAACCGAATCGAAACATACATTTCACTGGCAATTCTGTCACTAAACCAGCCAAAAAATTCTCCTAGTGGAAAATGGGCTTAACGCTTGAACTGTAAAGACGTGTTTTTCAATATTCAGCATATGTACCAAATCCAGGATTTGAGGGGGTGCAAATTCCACCACTTCTGTGAAATATTTTATACTTATAAATCTTGAAAATTCCAGTATCTGTATGGCTATGCACTGGTTAATGCTGACTTTTTTGGGGTGAGTGTACCCCTGAATCACCCATTATTATTAACACAATATTATTTAACAGTAACTCGATCTTCTGTGCAGTTTCGCTATACTAACACACTGTAAGTAAAATTACAAGCAATACAATGTATGCCTCAACACAAAACACCTAGCTAGTTTTATATAAATACAGGAAATTGTTAAATAATATATATATATATTATACAGTATATTATATAGTAAGAAAGTACCTGAATCTCCAATAACGACAACTTTTTTGTTAGCCAGTAGCTTTTGTGTGTCATTTGTTGAGAACCAGTGAGTGGCCATCAAAATTACCACTAACTGAGTGCTGGCTTCCTTAATGGGAAAAGAGAAAAAAGTTACTGGACAGGTACCTTTTACATTGTCCCAATTTCTCTGTCTGGATGAACATGGAAAAGAAAAGATAGTTTGACTGATGACAACCTTGGACTGATGATTCCTGATCTGTACACCAAATTTATTGCTGAGAACAGACGGAACAGTGCATACAGTACTTAGTTTATCTACACAAATGAACTTGCAACACTTCATAACTTGTATATAGTTACTGGATTTTTGCAACAAAACCAAGCTGGCAAGCTGGCATGGTTTATAGGTATTTCAAGACCCTAACCATTTTAACCAATATTCTGTGTACTAAGACAGATGATTTATCAAACAAATTATGCATCTTGACAGATGATCTGTTTCTAGACATAAATCAGCTGGCCATTCTCTACTAATGGAGGTTCTCACCAGAATGAAAAGTTGCAGTAAGATGGGCTGAACTAGAATTTTGAGTTGATGAGAATGTAACAGTTTTGTACTAGAGCTCTCAGTTTCCAATCCTGACCACATACAATTTTGTACTTTGTTGTTTAACTCGATAACCTATGTATACAGAACTTACGGTTACAGCTCAGCAACTGGCCTCTGTAGCTCAGTTGGTTAGAGCCTTGCACCGGAATCGCAGGGCCGTGGGTTCAATTCCTGCCAGAGGACTAGTGTTGCATTTTTCGCAACCGTTCCTGGTTAGGTCGTAAAATTGTGTATATATCTACTCACTTGGATTATCCAACAAACCCAGTATTCTAGTTCAACCAAGTGAAGTGCAAAAAAATCTTTCAATTTACCTTATCACAATTAACTTGCACACCCGATAACCTATATATACAGAACTTATGGTTACAGCTCAGCCACTGGCCTCTGTAGCTCAGTTGGTTAGAGCGCTGCACCGGAATCGCAGGGCCGTGGGTTCAATTCCTGCCAGAGGACCTAGTGTTGCATTTTTCGCAACCGTTCCTGGTTAGGTCTTACATACAGTATAAGCTGCAGCACAAGCAGCCATTGGCCGGCATTGCCCAGTTAACCCATTTTCTTTGCAGTCACAGCTGCAAGAATTGTTTAAATAATAATAAATTTGTACTGATAAAGCCTATATGGCTATGTTTGTTTTACTGTGGCAAGACAGTTTTACTTGACAGTTGGAAAGTCCACACTTGCAATATATAAAGCCACGATTGATGTTATCTGACGTGGGTGGGCGGGTTCATAAGTGGTACCTAGATTTGACATTTTAATATGTGTGATGTGCGGCAACATGAATATGGTCTTTTAAGTCTGAAGTTGTCTATATGAAGCTTTTTGTGTTTCCCAAGTGCACTAAAATTCTTACTTAAAAATATTAGCCATAGTGGTGGCATCATGGCATTGACCATTATGCACTTATCAATGTTAAGTCCGAGGGGTGGAGGGCAGTCAATAGCATGGGGGATTTGATAACGAATGCCATCCCCAGGGTCAGACTTTTGTTCATCGATGATAGCCCGAGGTAGGGGACATTTGAATACACGATTTGATTTGTGGGAACAACAGGGGACATTTGACCTTTTTTGCGAAGAGGCCTGGTTACCAAATCTTTTGAAGATGGCGTAACTATAATCACTATAATCAGAGGTATGTTCCTAGTCATTGGCTTTGTATAAACTGCAAAGAAATTTGGTAACTTTCCATGAACTGAATTGGGTTTCCAGTGCAATTGCATTGTTTAATTTTCTTTAAGATTGTTAAATTAGTGTTAAAGTTGGCATAAAATAAATTCTATAAATAATCGTGTGTTTGCCTTTAATAATACTTTGTGCTTTGGGGTCACTATTGGAGATCGGGGGCATTTGAACACAAAGCATTCTTGGAAGAGGGGTATTTTGACTTGTTTTGACCAGAAACAACTTTTGAAACAGGGGACATTTGACAAAAAAAATGCAAATGCAAAAAAATTCCCCACTATTGCCCCCCCTTGGGCTTAACATTGATAGGTGCCAGTGCTTCCACTTGCAAGGATGTTTCCCTGCAGCAAGGAAATATTGGTCCTTGCAAGGAAAATGCAAGGAAATGAGTTTTACAAGGAAATGGCAAGGAAAAATACAAAAATTAAAGGAAATTGCAAGGATTTCTGTAACTTATACCAGTTACAAGTCTAAAACCACTTAAACCAGTAAAAATGAAGCTATAAATAGTATAGGTCTAACAAAAGAGGTACAGAAGAATCTGAAAATGCCATTTCTGGCGATCTAGAGACTATAAATTTCAAAATTTGTCGTTCAGCGCCTTGTGCCATTCGACCCCTCCACCATTATCAAGCACCTACGCCCCTGGATGAACATAAACAGGGCCGTAGTGAGGGGGGGTATTGGGGGGGAGACGCATATTAGAATATTCCGAAAATTGAGTTACTCATTTGGAAAACTACGGCAACATTGGATGAACAAAATCTAAGTCAGTAAACAGCAAGAGTGTTTACAAAAATAACAAAATCCTAACATTCCCATTATCGCATGGATAAGAAATCTATATTTGCCGGTTTATTAAATGCATGACACATTTTGCTTTGTCTACTGTCTATTATTTCCGGATTTTAAACAGGCTCACCACCGTGCAGGGTGTCCGTTTTCACTTTTCCGCAATCTGGTCAGTTTCCGTAAAAAACGTTGTTGAGGAACTTTTCACAATTCACGTTCATATCCAAATATCGAGTTTTGTTGAACGTTATGCCTCCAAAAAACAAATGCTTTAAAGTGGAATGCCCCTTTACACCCCCCCCCCCCCAACCTTTACCTGCTAGCTACGCTGCTACGGCCCTGAACATAAATTTCACGTTCTTATTACAAACCAAACACTTCTAAGTTGGAAATGCCTAGAATGGGCCAATTGCGGAATTGCAAAGCATCATGGTAGTTTAGTTACACGGCAGAATTTTTCAACATGGCGATTGTATTTTTCGAACGAGGGAAGGTGCTAAACACATGGGAATTGAAAGAAAAGTTTTATCATTTTCACTTCGATTAAAGTTAATATGAAATCTGTACGTCTTGTTTTATATTTCTACTTTGTCTTGGGTTTCTACGAGCAAGTGTGGTTGAAATATTCAACATCGCGTACAGAGTCACTGAAGCGGGGAAGGAGTTCGATTCGAGGTTGTCAGACACAAATTTTGGAATAGTTCACAATACAAAGGTGAGTACTGCATTAAATTATTTTCAGGATAAGGAACACGTTGTGACTCATTGCTTGCCTGAAAATTTCGGCGATCGATTTAATTCTAGCGACTTGAGAGTAAAAAATGTTTGCACACTTGACCGTCCCGAAACAACACATGTTTGATCAAACTTTATTCTCACAAACCAAAACATTGAGGTTGTTTGGCAGGAAAAATAAAAACAGTTGCTGTTTGAAATACCGAGCTTTCACATTTCAAAGGTTTTCGATGTTACAAAAAATGTTTAAAAAGTACTTTTAAGTGCTATTCACTGCTGTTCAAGTGTCTTACTGGAGTTTTTTAACCACAACATATTTGCTTGTTTCGAGTATATTTTGGAAAGTTTCGAGCCGTTTGGTTTACGATCTGTTTTGATAAATATGGCAAGTGACATGGAAAAAGTGCCTAAAGGTAAAAAAAAGTGCAGGGGAACCACTTTGTCAAAGCAACAGTGTAAAAAATCCGGAATTATCCTTCCATAAATTTCCTCTGGATTCAAGCTTAAATTAAAGGAAATATGGCTAAATTTATTGGGAATACAAAGAAAACCTTTAAAAGCCACAACGTGTGTTCCTTACACTTTCCCGGTGGAAAGAAATCCTTTGGTGCATTGCCAACTGTCCTTAAAATATCATGCAGACAAACTGTAAACAGTACCCAAGGCAGGGAACATATTTTAGACAACGACACTACTGAAGCAACCCAGTCTGAACTTGCACCAAGCCATGGAGCTTCTGTGTTAATAATTAACCCGCACTGAATACATGCAGTCATCAGTTCATCGAAATTCTTTTGCTCCAAATATTTTTCAATGGCAGTCTGCTCATTACTGTTGGCCCACTGACATGCTTTTGGGGGCTTTGTAACATTACTTGCTGGCAATAGGATTTTGTTAAGTAGTGATGTGGGGAAAACATGTTCTCTTCGTTTCATTACTGTACCGAAATATGAGGCAGTTAAACGACCTCGTCGTTCATGAAACCAAAGTTTGCTCTGTGACTGACCTCTTGTATTGCATTCAATGTCAACCATTTGTTCTTTGGTTGTAAAAATAATGTTTTCAGTATGTGGTGTATACTCCAGAGAAGGTAAATGTTTACACACTTCCGCAAAGTTATATACCATGCCCAAAATTAGGCAGGCACTCTCAGGTTTTTTTCCTTATTACCGGTAATAGGGTAATAAGGTTTTGCATAAAATTGTGTGACTTTGCAGTATAGCCCTATGATTTTCGTGTTCAACTAGGTTATGTCTCTACCTTCATCTCCTTGTGCATGATCGCTATTTTATAGTTTGGTGAATGCTATTCTATTCTGCCTTAACTGTAAATATTTTGAGCAAAATTGCTATGTTGTATTTCCCAAAGGGGAGTATATCACATAGCCATACACACAGCATAATGGCAATAAGGCAATAAGGACAGCACACGCAGCAATAGAGTAATGGTAATAAGGTAATAAGGTAATAAGGACAGCACACACAGCAATAGAGTAATGGTAACATACAGCAATAGAGTAATGGTAATAAGGTAATAAGGACAGCACACACTGACACACAGCAATAGAGTAATGGTAATAAGGTAATAAGGACAGCACACACTGACATACAGCAATAGGGTAATGGTAATAAGGTAATAAGGTAATAAGGACAGCACACACAGCAATAGAGTAATGGTAATAAGGTAATAAGGTAATAAGGACAGCACACACTGACACACAGCAATAGGGTAATGGTAATAAGGTAATAAGGACAGCACACGCAGCAATAGAGTAATGGTAATAAGGTAATAAGGTAATAAGGACAGCACACACTGACACACAGCAATAGAGTAATGGTAATAAGGTAATAAGGTAATAAGGACAGCACACACTGACACACAGCAATAGAGTAATGGTAATAAGGTAATAAGGTAATAAGGACAGCACACACAGCAATAGAGTAATGGTAATAAGGTAATAAGGTAATAAGGACAGCACACACTGACACACAGCAATAGGGTAATGGTAATAAGGTAATAAGGTAATAAGGACAGCACACACTGACACACAGCAATAGAGTAATAAGGTAATAAGGTAATAAGGTAATAAGGACAGCACACACTGACACACAGCAATAGGGTAATGGTAATAAGGTAATAAGGTAATAAGGACAGCACACACAGCAATAGAGTAATGGTAATAAGGTAATAAGGTAATAAGGACAGCACACACAGCAATAGAGTAATGGTAACATACAGCAATAGAGTAATGGTAATAAGGTAATAAGGACAGCACACACTGACACACAGCAATAGAGTAATGGTAATAAGGTAATAAGGACAGCACACACTGACATACAGCAATAGAGTAATGGTAATAAGGTAATAAGGTAATAAGGTAATAAGGACAGCACACGCAGCAATAGAGTAATGGTAATAAGGTAATAAGGTAATAAGGACAGCACACACTGACACACAGCAATAGAGTAATGGTAATAAGGTAATAAGGACAGCACACACTGACACACAGCAATAGAGTAATGGTAATAAGGTAATAAGGACAGCACACACTGACACACAGCAATAGAGTAATGGTAATAAGGTAATAAGGTAATAAGGACAGCACACACTGGCACACAGCAATAGGGTAATGGTAATAAGGTAATAAGGTAATAAGGACAGCACACACTGACACACAGCAATAGAGTAATGGTAATAAGGTAATAAGGACAGCACACACTGACACACAGCAATAGAGTAATGGTAATAAGGTAATAAGGTAATAAGGACAGCACACACTGGCACACAGCAATAGGGTAATGGTAATAAGGTAATAAGGTAATAAGGACAGCACACACTGACACACAGCAATAGAGTAATGGTAATAAGGTAATAAGGACAGCACACACTGACACACAGCAATAGAGTAATGGTAATAAGGTAATAAGGACAGCACACACTGACAGCAATAGAGTAATGGTAATAAGGTAATAAGGACAGCACACACTGACACACAGCAATAGAGTAATGGTAATAAGGTAATAAGGCAATAAGGACAGCACACACTGACACACAGCAATAGGGTAATGGTAATAAGGTAATAAGGTAATAAGGACAGCACACACTGACACACAGCAATAGAGTAATAAGGTAATAAGGTAATAAGGTAATAAGGACAGCACACACTGACACACAGCAATAGGGTAATGGTAATAAGGTAATAAGGTAATAAGGACAGCACACACTGACACACAGCAATAGAGTAATAAGGTAATAAGGTAATAAGGTAATAAGAACAGCACACACTGACATACAGCAATAGGGTAATGGTAATAAGGTAATAAGGTAATAAGGACAGCACACACTGACACACAGCAATAGAGTAATGGTAATAAGGTAATAAGGTAATAAGGACAGCACACACAGCAATAGGGTAATGGTAATAAGGTAATAAGGTAATAAGGACAGCACACACTGACACACAGCAATAGGGTAATGGTAATAAGGTAATAAGGACAGCACACACTGACACACAGCAATAGAGTAATGGTAATAAGGTAATAAGGTAATAAGAACAGCACACACTGACACACAGCAATAGAGTAATGGTAATAAGGTAATAAGGACAGCACACACTGACACACAGCAATAGAGTAATGGTAATAAGGTAATAAGGCAATAAGGACAGCACACACTGACACACAGCAATAGAGTAATAAGGTAATAAGGTAATAAGGTAATAAGGACAGCACACACAGACACACAGCAATAGGGTAATGGTAATAAGGTAATAAGGTAATAAGGACAGCACACACTGACACACAGCAATAGAGTAATAAGGTAATAAGGTAATAAGGTAATAAGAACAGCACACACTGACATACAGCAATAGGGTAATGGTAATAAGGTAATAAGGTAATAAGGACAGCACACACTGACACACAGCAATAGAGTAATGGTAATAAGGTAATAAGGTAATAAGGACAGCACACACAGCAATAGGGTAATGGTAATAAGGTAATAAGGTAATAAGGACAGCACACACTGACACACAGCAATAGGGTAATGGTAATAAGGTAATAAGGACAGCACACACTGACACACAGCAATAGAGTAATGGTAATAAGGTAATAAGGTAATAAGAACAGCACACACTGACATACAGCAATAGGGTAATGGTAATAAGGTAATAAGGTAATAAGTACAGCACACACTGACACACAGCAATAGAGTAATGGTAATAAGGTAATAAGGACAGCACACACAGCAATAGGGTAATGGTAATAAGGTAATAAGGTAATAAGGACAGCACACACAGCAATAGGGTAATGGTAATAAGGTAATAAGGTAATAAGGATAGCACACACAGCAATAGGGTAATGGTAATAAGGTAATGAGGACGTGACATACAGCAATAGGGTTTTAGGACAGCACATATAGCTAAAATCAAAACCAGTTCGGTTCTTCCTTTTTTTTGCCAAATGTTATTAAGAAATTTTCGCTGTTCTTTTGCGTTGACGTTTAACCGAATTTTTGAAGATTGCGTTTTTTGGGAGTATAAGGAATACTCCCTAATATCGGCTGCAAGGAGAAATTTTCTTTGGACTTTGGCGCATGTGATTGAGAGGGATAAAAGAGCAAAACAATTGGGAAAAAAACTCCTTTTGAACAGGTAAGACAAAAATCATTTATGTATTAAACGTATCGTGGTCAATTGTAGACTTGCCACAAGTCCGCCTTTTTATAGAAGCACGAGTGAAGTCGGTTGAAAAGGACTTTTGAAAGGTCCGAAAGCCTAGGTCAATTGCTACGTTACAACTGATTGTTTCCTATGTTAACTTATCTGACCAACTAATGAAACTAGGATCTGTAGGAAAAGTTTGAAAAGCCACCTGGCTTTAGTTTCTGAAATACAGCCTGATGTATGGTACGAGTTTTGTTTCAATGTAGTTATCCAGATCGATGGCATCTAATATTTACGAATCATCGACCAAGTTGACAATCTATAAAACAACGTGAAAAGAAGATACAGGAGTGATATAGTATAAAAACCTATTTTCGCATAGTTTCATGCATAGCCGTTATATCTTTCTACCAGTTCATCCCATACAAGTTACTTAATAATAATTGAAAAATCAAGTTAAAGGTAAAGTTAAAGGTAAAAATTAGGAGCAAATATTTAAATTTTAACGTACGTACGTACGTCGAAATTAACAACATGTTAAAAAACCACAGTTGCCTATAATTTACATGGTCTATTATTCAGAATCCGACGTATTGATAAAGTATATTCCTGGCCCTAGTAATCACGCCAAACTATGCAGAACAACTTTAAAGAGAGAGATAGACTAAATAATTACCTTCTCAGCGAAATAGCGGTACACAGAGTATATGCTACCTAAACGATTAGGCAAGCCATGCAACCTTTCATTGAAGAAATCAACGTGTACACTGACATTCACGTGATTCATGTCACATGCCATATTAATGATATCAGGAATACAACGTGTATTTGATAATCTAAAAATTATTTGCTTCTGCCCCAAAAAGTCAAGTCTGCTGTCAACAATTTTCTCAAACCATATCGGGGCAGTTCGTTCAAAGGACCTATAAAATCATACAACAAACGCTCAATGAGCTTTAAAGGCCTGCAAGGATGGATACTCCATAAAATATTTTATGGCTAATATTTTCCCAACTAAAAATGAATACCTCATATCATCATCCAGGGTAAAGTTTACGGTTAAAATAAAGGTAGTTTCTGGAAGTTCCACACCACCACTTTTGGTCTGTTTCCCTCCTCTTTGAAATGTAGACACCAGGGCTTTAGCAACCGTAGACGGATGTGTAGGATCATCCCAACAAACTGGTATCGTTGTTTTCATCAGTTCTGTCGAGATTGACTCACTTGATGATGATTGAGAAATAAATTTCCCGCCAAACAGCTCATTGATCATCCTAAGTGATGTTGACTTCCCACTTGATGGCTCGCCAACTGCCATTGGTACACAACATGATCCTATCGAATATTGTAAATATATTTTACACTTAAAAATAATCACCAGCATGAATGAATGATGCATTGGATACAATCCATATCTATTTTGCTCTTTCATGGCCAGTATTAATTTGAATGATAAAAAGCAGCCCAAATCGACCTATATAGTATTAATCGAAACGTGTCAAACAGGCGAGCTAGCGTTTTCATCTTAGCGAATCCGTTAACAGCCGCTGGCTGTAGTATAGTATCCGTGATATCATTAAACATAATGTACTATATAATGCACCATCATTTTGTAAAATTACAAAATACACGAAATGGCATATGTAAAGTATTTAATACACGTACCTATCACATTCAGGACATTCCGGTAGTGAAATGCAGAGATTCCACCAGCAAGAAACATAAGGAACGCAAAAAAATTATCCCCAAAGAATTTTTTAGCCTCTGCAATGAACGTAGCCCAGGAAAATATCTCCACTGGGATCTCAAATGCAATTGGCGAACAACATAAATATTCCTTCACACACTTATCACTCAGTGCACTCTGCATGCATTTCAAGTAGGGTACCATAAAAACAAATCTCTGCTCTTCTTTTGGTATTGGTTGACCTTTACCATTTAGCTAGAATAAATTGAAATAAATACGTCATCAAAGACAATGGCAAGGCATAGCCGTTTTAGTAATCAGACGCATGAATACTGGTTAATATTCAATATAATAGTTTATAATATAATAATATTAGTATTATAATAGTTTAGTCGGCCGATTTCACAAGACAGTTTTGATTTTATGCAAGTTTGAAATGAAACCTAACGATTTTGACTATTATCACAGGGCAAACGTACAGGTGACATAATTTAGATGATGCAATATCTTTAATCAGCTTAATTCTGCGAACAAATGGCATGCGTTAATGTTCTCTATGTAGATCACGCGTACACATTTTTGTATATATATATCGTCATTTTATCTTTCCGTTTTCAAATGTATACAAACAATTAAGTTACATATATATATAGATCAGGGGGTTGAAATGTGCGGTGCATGATGGGAACGACGAGGAAAATTTGACTAACCTTCGTCGTTCCCACAATGCTACAAGTCTGCCAATAACCCACTCACTCCGGCATCTCGTGGATAGCTTTTTGTTCTTACTACGTTATGACGTCATACTGTGTATATGCAACTAATAAGCAGTGACACGTGCGATATCTGAAAAGATAAAATTTTCGCGAGCACGAAGATTGTCGTGCATGACCTTTCTGTGACCAAAGGAAAATATTCTAGAGTGAGTGTGGACAGATCTAAACGTAAATATCGTTCTTTTTATTACTGAAAGTGCAAACATGTCAGCGGGTATATTCAGTATAAGAACATCAAAAGTTAAAGATCCATGTCTCCCTGTTTATTGATCGTTAATCCTAACCCTGACATTAACCGCTGACCTTAGGCAGCTAGGCATCAATCTATATCCAACGTTACGCATAACTCCCTAATATATTTTAGTAAAAAATGGTCTAGAACAAAATCAATTCAAGAGAACAGCATCCTTTAAAGTCCAACATTTTTTAGATTTTATCTTGTCTTGACTAAAGAATTTTGGCATGATGTTATTCTTCGGAAAATGATTTTGTATATTTAGTTAAGTGGCGTCAAGCGGATATGGCCCGTACTTGAGATAACTTCTTACATAGTATTGACTGTATTGTTAAACCAGGGACCCTCCGGCTTATTTCTTATCACATCTTGTTCTATAATACTCTGCTCTGAAGTGACGTTCAACCTATTTTAAAGATTTTATACTTTGCTGCATGCCCCTTTCTTTTAAGAAAGTTTCTTATCCGTATATACTAAACATTGAAGAAAAAAATGAACATATTCGAAGGCCACAGGCTATGCTCGAGACTTTTGACCGATATACACGCCCAAAATACCAGGAAATTTTAAAAAGCTATTAATTTGTCCGAATGGGTAAATGTTACAAACGGATAAAACCTGAACTTTGTTTAATATGTTTTGTATAATTTTTTTTCAAAAAAATGTTATTTTTTTTCACGGCATTAGTCGTTTGTCATTTGTTTGGCATTAGTCATTTCGTCACACGTTACATAACACTCCCTACATTGGTTAAATGTTTAGATAACCATTAGCAAATTGCTCGCTATGTGCACAAGGTACATTTTACAAATATAATGAGAAAGAGCTATACACCATAAATACGTATATTTTTACTCCATCATTTCGTTCAACGTCCAACAGATACCCATTATAGCGAGATAGATGGTCATCAAACACAACAAAATTTTTTATTTCAAAATAGAAGTTTGACTGCGATTCGTACTTATTTTGACTGCGTTTAACATGAATGGTACTACGACCATCACTATCGCAACGAACAGACAAAGATTTCTTTGGAGAAGGTGTAGAAACCATGGCCTTTGAAAACTTATATATCTATATCCTCAGACTGATTAAACAAATGAGTTTGGTTGCACCCCCCATAGGATTGTCAAATGTCCCGATCCAACTAATAGGATAAGGATCGAGCCAAACAAACAAACCAGATAAATCCGTCACGCTGATGTGGCCCCAAACTCATTTGTTTAATTCAGTCTCAGGATATAGATATATAAGTTTTCAAAGGCCATGGCTTCTACACCTTCTCCAAAGAAATCTCTGTCTGTTCGTTGCGATAGTGATGGTCGTAGTACCATTCATGTTAAACGCAGTCAAAATAAGTACGAATCGCAGTCAAACTTCTATTTTGAAATAAAATATTTTGTTGTGTTTGATGACCATCTATCTCGCTATAATGGGTATCTGTTGGACGTTGAACGAAATGATGGAGTAAAAATGTACGTATTTATGGTGTATAGCTCTTTATCATTATATTTGTAAAATGTACCTTGTGCACATAGCGAGCAATTTGCTAATGGTTATCTAAACATTTAACCAATGTAGGGAGTGTTATGTAACGTGTGACGAAATGACTAATGCCAAACAATTCCGAAACGCAATAAACCGAACATTTTCTTGCCGTGGTGGTGTTCTGTGGCAAGGTATACAAGACAACCAGCTATGCACGTTCTTAATGAAGGCAACAGAAGACTTTTGGGGGACCACAAATGAGTTGAGAACCAAGATTGCAGCTCTGGTTATCGGAAAGCAAGAGAGGCAGGTTGATGCAGGGGAAGTTACGTATGTTCTAAATGAAAAAGTACAGGTATATGCGAGCAATGATTTTTGAAAAAAATTATACAAAACATATTAAACAAAGTTCATGTTTTATCCGTTTGTAACATTTACCCATTCGGACAAATTAATAGCTTTTTAAAATTTCCTGGTATTTTGGGCGTGTATATCGGTCAAAAGTCTCGAGCATAGCCTGTGGCCTTCGAATATGTTCATTTTTTTCTTCAATGTTTAGTATATACGGAAAAGAAACTTTCCTAAAAGAAAGGGGCATGCAGCAAAGTATAAAATCTTTAAAATAGGTTGAACGTCACTTCAGAGAAGAGTATTATAGAACAAGATGTGATAAGAAATAAGCCGGAGGGTCCCTGGTTTAACAATACAGTCAATACTATGTAAGAAGTTATCTCAAGTACGGGCCATATCCGCTTGATCATGACGCCACTTAACTAAATATACAAAATCATTTTCTGATGTTATTACATCATGCCAAAATTCTTTAGTCAAGACAAGATAAAATCTAAAAAATGTTGGACTTTAAAGGATGCTGTTCTCTTGAATTGATTTTGTTTTAGACCATTTTTTACTAAAAGATATTAGGGAGTTATGCGTAACGTTGGATATAGATTGATGCCTAGCTGCCTAAGGTCAGCGGTTAATGTCAGGGTTAGGATTAACGATCAATAAACAGGGAGACATGGATCTTTAACTTTTGATGTTCTTATACTGAATATACCCGCTGACATGTTTGCACTTTCAGTAATAAAAAGAACGATATTTACGTTTAGATCTGTCCACACTCACTCTAGAATATTTTCCTTTGGTCACAGAAAGGTCATGCACGACAATCTTCGTGCTCGCGAAAATTTTATCTTTTCAGATATCGCACGTGTCACTGCTTATTAGTTGCATATACACAGTATGACGTCATAACGTAGTAAGAACAAAAAGCTATCCACGAGATGCCGGAGTGAGTGGGTTATTGGCAGACTTGTAGCATTGTGGGAACGACGAAGGTTAGTCAAATTTTCCTCGTCGTTCCCATCATGCACCGCACATTTCAACCCCCTGATCTATATATATATGTAACTTAATTGTTTGTATACATTTGAAAACGGAAAGATAAAATGACGATATATATATACAAAAATGTGTACGCGTGATCTACATAGAGAACATTAACGCACGCCATTTGTTCGCAGAATTAAGCTGATTAAAGATATTGCATCATCTAAATTATGTCACCTGTACGCTTGCCCTGTGATAATAGTCAAAATCGTTAGGTTTTATTTCAAACTTGCATAAAATCAAAACTGTCTTGTGAAATCGGCCAACTAAACTATTATAATACTAATATTATTATATTATAAACTATTATATTGAATATTAACCAGTATTCATGCGTCTGATTACTAAAACGGCTATGCCTTGCCATTGTCTTTGATGACGTATTTATTTCAATTTATTCTAGCTAAATGGTAAAGGTCAACCAATACCAAAAGAAGAGCAGAGATTTGTTTTTATGGTACCCTACTTGAAATGCATGCAGAGTGCACTGAGTGATAAGTGTGTGAAGGAATATTTATGTTGTTCGCCAATTGCATTTGAGATCCCAGTGGAGATATTTTCCTGGGCTACGTTCATTGCAGAGGCTAAAAAATTCTTTGGGGAGAATTTTTTTGCGTTCCTTATGTTTCTTGCTGGTGGAATCTCTGCATTTCACTACCGGAATGTCCTGAATGTGATAGGTACGTGTATTAAATACTTTACATATGCCATTTCGTGTATTTTGTAATTTTACAAAATGATGGTGCATTATATAGTACATTATGTTTAATGATATCACGGATACTATACTACAGCCAGCGGCTGTTAACGGATTCGCTAAGATGAAAACGCTAGCTCGCCTGTTTGACACGTTTCGATTAATACTATATAGGTCGATTTGGGCTGCTTTTTATCATTCAAATTAATACTGGCCATGAAAGAGCAAAATAGATATGGATTGTATCCAATGCATCATTCATTCATGCTGGTGATTATTTTTAAGTGTAAAATATATTTACAATATTCGATAGGATCATGTTGTGTACCAATGGCAGTTGGCGAGCCATCAAGTGGGAAGTCAACATCACTTAGGATGATCAATGAGCTGTTTGGCGGGAAATTTATTTCTCAATCATCAAGTGAGTCAATCTCGACAGAACTGATGAAAACAACGATACCAGTTTGTTGGGATGATCCTACACATCCGTCTACGGTTGCTAAAGCCCTGGTGTCTACATTTCAAAGAGGAGGGAAACAGACCAAAAGTGGTGGTGTGGAACTTCCAGAAACTACCTTTATTTTAACCGTAAACTTTACCCTGGATGATGATATGAGGTATTCATTTTTAGTTGGGAAAATATTAGCCATAAAATATTTTATGGAGTACAAACGTATACGAGCTCGAGTAACGTATCCATCCTTGCAGGCCTTTAAAGCTCATTGAGCGTTTGTTGTATGATTTTATAGGTCCTTTGAACGAACTGCCCCGATATGGTTTGAGAAAATTGTTGACAGCAGACTTGACTTTTTGGGGCAGAAGCAAATAATTTTTAGATTATCAAATACACGTTGTATTCCTGACATCATTAATATGGCATGTGACATGAATCACGTGAATGTCAGTGTACACGTTGATTTCTTCAATGAAAGGTTGCATGGCTTGCCTAATCGTTTAGGTAGCATATACTCTGTGTACCGCTATTTCGCTGAGAAGGTAATTATTTAGTTTATCTCTCTCTCTTTAAAGTTGTTCTGCATAGTTTGGCGTGATTACTAGGGCCAGGAATATACTTTATCAATACGTCGGATTCTGAATAATAGACCATGTAAATTATAGGCAACTGTGGTTTTTTAACATGTTGTTAATTTCGACGTACGTACGTACGTTAAAATTTGCTCCTAATTTTTACCTTTAACTTCATCAGTTTTATAAGAGTGCTATTATGTTGATTTTTTCAATTATTATTAAGTAACTTGTATGGGATGAACTGGTAGAAAGATATAACGGCTATGCATGAAACTATGCGAAAATAGGTTTTTATACTATATCACTCCTGTATCTTCTTTTCACGTTGTTTTATAGATTGTCAACTTGGTCGATGATTCGTCAATATTAGATGCCATCGATCTGGATAACTACATTGACACAAAGTTCATTCCATACGTGCGGCAGTTTTACGGAAATTCGCAGAGGGTTGATCAAGTAGAAAATCTCCTGAAACGATTTGTGGAGATTGTAAAAGCATCGACAACAATTACACCAAAAGAGGTACGGTACCAATACGCATATATGTAATAAATACTTATTTCAATTGAGGTTGTCACAGACAATAGTCAAATTTATACAATTTGAGCGCTAAATGAATGATGGGAAAATTGTGATTCCGATATTGAATGTATACAACCAATGGTAAAATCACAAAGAAATGGCAATTTTTCATGCAGAAAAGTTAGGGCAATTTTTGCTCTCTTATATAAATGCATTGGTTTTATAGGTATCCAAACTATTAAAACCAAAAGTTGATGCAAGACAATCAGTGTATGGGGATTGCCTACATTTGAATTTCGTAAGAGCATGTGCGGTGTTAAAAGATGCTGGGATCTCTACTGATCAAAAAAAGATTAAAGATCTTGTGTCAAAGATTCCTGGGGGAAATGGCAATTTTAGAAGCGTTTTTGGCGGGGATAGAAATCAGCAGTCCTGTCTAAAGATTCCAAGATCTCAAATTTCTAGTACATTGTTGGCTGAATTGGACAGCTGTAAGTACATGATGCATATAACTCTGCATAAACCCATAAGACCATTGCAATTGTTGATTAAAGGTACGTTTACACGCCGCGATTTGTCGAGCCGATTTCATGTTTTTTCTCGATGATCAAGCGAATATTTCCAGTTTATGAAGTCATCAGATGTCGTCATGCAGCGTACTTTTGAAATATAATCAGCGTGCATCTGAAATCGGCCCGACAAATCGCAGTTTGTAAACGTACCTAAAATCAGCGATCGATGTTCGTCAATAGGTTTGATTGCTTTTTTTATACCCCAATAAGGAATAGCGGAAACGTCTTAGCAGTTCATTTATACTGCATGCATGCTTTTAATCCGAATCAAACGAGAGACAATTCACAGCAAATTGCCATTAATGGAGCATGGAAGAAAGACACCGATCTAGAGAACGTGAAAGACACAAAAATGACAAAGTGCCTGGTAAAACCACTGAATCCTTATCTGGTGATTTACGTGTCGTTATTGATTCGTTCCAACAGAGAGATCAACAATGTTCAGCAAAAATTGTAATTCCATAATTATGATCATTTTCAATCACGGCGAGGAGACACAAAAGCTGTTTTCGTTTCGTTTTATATACAAGTTATGTTTTCTACATGAAAGCTAAGCATATTATGAGAAGCTAAAAGCTAACAATTTAATACATTGTGTACTGCAGACGTACTATATTTAACAATTAGATTATCAGCTCAAGATTTCTATGAGGTGATAGTCGATGAGGGTGAAGCCCGAATGAACTATCATCTCATAGAAATCGAGAGCGAATAATCTAATTGTTTTAGTAGAAACCAGTATTTCAAAACGTTTTTCATAGTTTATTGAAATAAATTCGTTAAAAATCGCGCTCTATGAGATGGCTGTTTCGATATACTAGTATGATTCTACTAAATACTAATATAAGCCTATTTAGTAGTATCATACTAGTATACTATTGCAAATGCTGTAATTTGATTGGCTACGCTACTCATTATCTAATTGTCGATATAGATAGCGAGTAGCGAAACAGCCATCATTCGGGCTTCGCCCTCATCAACTATCACCTCATAGAAATCTTGAGCTCATAATCTAATTGTTAAATAGTAATATATGTTTTCACTCCATGTGTTTTAGTAACAAACGACGATCAACATGCTGAAGGTGATGATGAAGATTTTTTTAGTTCTGAGCTACCAGAATCAAGTGAACATGAGCCCGGATCAAGTGAATTAAATCAAGAAATTAGGGAGGTGGAAGAAAGGTTTCGGGCTAGAATGAGCCAAATGCAAGACGTCCACCTTAACGAGATAGCGGATCTCAAAGAAAGGCACAAAGAGGAACTGCAAGAGAAAATCAACGAACTTGACGCAATTCGCAACCGAATGCATGCACTCAGTAAACAGAACCAAGTGAAAAAATTGGATAAAGATTGCCAGACGGGTGTTATCGTGTTGGATTCTCCAGGCCCTTCTCCAATTAGCACTGTAAATGCAATTGTTGCTGAAACTATGACTGAAGCAACTTCTAGCTGTGCGGGAAACGATGACCAACCAATGTCTACTGAACCCAAAACATCTTCGTTGGACGTTACGAAACCTCGTAAAGGTAAACTAGCGCAATCGGGGGCAGCACACCTTCGCCAGTTTGCCATGTTTTCACCTGTGTTTGCTTGTGTGTTTGTTTGTTTGTTTATTTATACTGTCTCTGAGCAAGATAACTAAAAGAGAATAATCGACCCTTGAGAGAATAAAGAAAGAGAGAATAAAGAGAACAACAATTGTCCTTAGCCGATGGCTATATATAATGCATTAGCTCCCTAAACGTTTGTATTAAAATAATTTCAGAGTTATCATACTCACACACGAACGAACGAACGAACGAACGAACGAACGAACGAACGCATGGACAACCAATTAACCCGAGTGAAAACATGATGTGGCGGAGTTAATTATGTATATACCAGTGAATTTCTGATTAATCGTCTGTATTTTACAGATAAGGGAAACGGAAAAAGGAAAGATGACCTCGAAGATGCGCTTACCAAATCATTCAAGCCATCTGCCCCGAAAAGGACAAGCAAAAAGTCAAAGATGTAGCACTGACTTCAATATTTTTTAATCGAAGGTGTGGCAGGTTGATGGTATAATACTGGGAAAGAGGTGGTATACATCCGTGTATCAGATTCACATGCATGCTTCATAAAGGGACGGAACGTATATATATACTTAGGTTGCGTTAAGACATATTAATTCTTTTTTATATATGAAACTTTTAATGATTTTCATCAGACTGTCATGTTACTATATACAGTACTTATTGCTTAATTTTCAGTATTTTTATTAAAATGGGTGTTGGTCAACTTTGGAAGGACTGGTGTTTTGTTTTGCAAATGGCATCTTTCGGTGTATGCGTTTCTCCGTTTGATTGCACGATGTATGTAGAAAAAGTGGTGCAATCGTGGCATGGCACAAACAATCTTCTTCATTCTGCTTGCCCAGACAAAGGTTTGCTCGGCTGCCATTGAGTTGTAAGTGGTTGGAATTTTTCCATCCGGATTGTAATTGACTTTACAACGTTTATCTTTGTGGTTTCGCAAATGAAGCCTGTCAATTACTTTCCCAATATCATTCCAAGCTGTGTTAAGAGGTGCTGGGAGTGGGAGATCTTTTCGTGCTATCTTCATGGTGTCGACATGACACATATTGTCATACGAAAGTACCGTGTTCTGTATTGCTGTTCTTACTTCATCTTCTGATGCTCCGTTATCAAGCATTGGCTTAAATTTTAGAGTGATCCAGCAAATAAAGATGATGAATGCTTGGGTAGGCGATTCAGATCTACAATGTTAATATTATAGACAATTAGGCACATGTTACTTGAATGTCACAAGGGCACAATTACGTTTTTTGAAAAGGAAAATAATGGACAAGGATATTACACAACAGCTGGATAACTCAGCAAAATTTATAACCGTGCATGCAGGGCATGTCTACGGATATTTCGTCATAATATATGGACATATATAGTTCACATATATATCTATTGTACTATTGTAGTGTCCTTGATACACAGTACAATCACTAAACCATTTATATTATAGGAGTACTTTTCAAATATAATCTGGGCTCTTCAAAAACATGCTTCAAATTACTCTAAAATAAACAACGTAAGAACTTATACTTATACAACGGTTGGAAATACTCAATGATTCCTCCACTTGTGACTAGCCAGAATGACCCTCTGGACCAGGACTGCAATGTCACTTTTCCGCCAGTATCTTTGTTGCACTCAACTTCAGCAACTAACGTATCGTTGTTTTCCAAAAACCCAGGGTTCTCTGACAAAAAGGATTTAGTGCCTGTCGAAACAATGTGAAAGTATATTTGCATGATTGCAATAATATGCTAATTTTAGAATCCAATCTATTTGAGGGGAAAGAAAATTCACAGTGAAATAGCCATCGTTCTAAGTAAACCTTGAAATGTTGTGGCATCAGCAGGGCTAGAATCACTCGTTTTTGCCAATTCCTCCAGTTGATGTTCTATGGCATCGTGATCAAGTGGTTTATTTGCGCTCCTTAACACCATGCCTGACACTTCTAAATACAAATTTGGAGAGTTAGCATTGGACTTCTGTTAAGGAATATACTATTCTGCTTCTCTGACCGTGAAATCGCTAGAAGTATATGAATACCAAAGCCGTGAACCCCGACGTGACAAGAGCCGACCATGTGCTCAGTGATACAGAAAATATTGGGGGGGGGGACTCAAGGATTTTACTCTCCGCTGGGTTCTTGATATTGATCATTTATATAATTATAGTAGAAATATTGTTGACTATCAGTGATTATATAGGCTTGTAAATCACCTCGCTTTCGGCGACTATGCCGGTGTCACAGGAATTTCAGGCGGTGGGGTGAAATTTGTTGTGCACTGCGGAGTGTTGCATGCTCTCACAACGGCAGCTTTACACAGATATTTCTTTGACTTGTACAAACTAAGTCTAAGAACAGTTTATATATCTGTCAACAACAAATAAATGGCTGAGACCACCATAGTCAGCAACGCGCTAGTGTAAGATACGATTGAAATTTAGCAAATTAAATGAGTAATGATGTCAGTGAAAAACAAGTTTTGACAAAGCAATTTTAACAATAGTCGCCACAGAACCGCCGCAGTAGTTACTTTTTAACAATAAATTAGGAATAACAAAAATGCATAGAATGTGTTTGAAAGCGTCTTTAGTCCTTCGTATGTAAATTTGTATTGGTCACAATTGATAACTTATTTCAAGTGACTATTTGACTTATTGATAACTTATTTCAAGGGAGAGCGAAATTCATAAATGAAAGGCGAATATTTTAGAGGGGGCGAATTTCTTAAAGGGCGCGGTTAATTCACTGGGAATTTCGCCCCCCGTTGTTAAAAATTTAAGAATTAAAGATCTGAAGTACCATACCTTCACTATCAGTTTTGTCCTTATCACACTCTTTCAAAAATTCTTTTAAATTAGACGATATATTCAATTTCTTTGCTGCTTCCACGTGGACGGTACAGAAAGCTTTACCTCTCACAGGTGATAGTGGGCATACGCTCGGATACTTAATCGCTCCAAAACCGTCAACCTTTACTGGAACCTTCCACATACAATGTAGATGCCTGAGCTTCCAATTACCATCTGCAACGTATAATGTTCCACACCCTGAAAGCAACAATATTTGGTTTTATGGGACGCTTTTTATAAAGTTTTAAGGATGCATGCAAGCAGGGATGCCATAGCGATGGCAGGGCGATGGAGGGGTAATGCGAACCGTAATGGCTGTCGAACAAAATTTTCGCTGCCACGCCTCTTGGATGGGATTTCGATGAATTTCAAATTTCAGCTCATTTAATTTCTATTTCACTGTACAAATAGAATTATATACAGAGGCACAGAACGAAAAATTGTCTTACCCAATATGAACTGATCCTCTAATTTACAGTTGTTTTCTCTCTTTTTTAACAGTCTTATTATTGTTATCATTTATATTAAAAGGACACTTTTGCCCCCCTTGGAAAGGGCAGGAGGGGAGATTTCTGGTTTCCCTGGATACTCATTTCAGTAATTAATGGGTATATATCAGGGGCTTCGGTTGTGAAGTGGTTAGCGCACTTGCCTTTCACCTCTAAGGTCGCGGGTTCAAGTCTCAGTGAGAACTTCTCAATGCGACTCGAACCCAGTCCTCAAATGAAAAGAGTAAAGTCAACGCTCTGCCGAAAGTCGTGGGTTTTCTCCGGGTACTCCGGTTTCCTCCCACAGGGAAAGTTGACAGGGTGGGTTAGGTAAAAGGGCCCACAGTAATTGGCATATGCTGTTGTGGTGACCCTGCCCTAGTTGGCGAGGCTAAATAAATAAATAAATAAATATTACCTCTTTCTTTACAATGCTGTGCACATTCATGCTGATACAAGCTCAGACTTCGGACTTTATCAGCATACTCCATTGCATCTTCATATGATCCTGCTAGTTGGCATTCTTTTTCATTTTTAAACGACCACCTATCAAGCATATCGAGTGCTTCCAATTCGCGATGAACCTCTTCCTTCCAAAACGTTTTAGCCACGATCTTTGCAGTCAGTTCGCCTGGTAGCACAGCTATTATATAAAGTCCGAAAACAATCTTCAATATACAGTTTACAGTTTTTACATGGTGTGCTCATGCAGCCGAACGAAATATTTTAAACAAATAATTTCAAAAAGCATCGTTATCTAATATCGTTATTTTAATTATTGACCGAAACAGCGAGTGATAATTCGTCATATTATTGCCTGCTTTCAGTTGTTTGCAGTGAACACTAGCTCTTTGAACTTCCAACAACTTGCAGGTTTTGGGCTCTAAAAAGATGAACTTTAACATTTGCTATTAAGATTTGAATTAAGGTTATATAATTTCTTAATGAACTTATATCCATTTATTGAAGAAAATATTTTGGATTAATTATTATATTAGTTCTTTATACCTCTTTTTGACTTATCCGTTGCACGCGAAGCTGTTGTGTCCTCTTCTACAAATGAAAAACTACTTTACTTTTGGTATTGAAATTAAACAAATCAACATTTTACAAGTAACTTTCTGGTTAATTATACTGATTCTGCATGGTTACAATATTACTACTAAAGTTTGTACCATTCAATTCAGTTTCCAAAATTTTAATAGACTTATAGACAATTATACTAACAGTCTATTACTGCCGCTAACAACAAATGCTTTGTGAACTTTATGCAAGCATGGTTTGCGGTCTGCTAAATTTAGCATTTTTCTTTACCTGATTTCTCGTCATTACAAAATATTGCTTGGTCAATATCATCAACTAAATTGTAAAACAAATATAAAAGGTCCTGCGTAAAATATTATTGGCATCTTAATAACTTTCATCATGGTATTGATAATAAAAAGGTCACGCATACCATGTGTAATGCACTCTATTTCTGTCTCCTCTTCATCAATGCCATCCCCAACTAAAAATGAAAACTGTTGTTGGATATGGAACATATCTTATTATATATTACTGTCCTATAAACTAACTTTGGCATACTCTACTAAATCTGATAATTCTGGTTGGATTTACACATAATACTATACCTTGAACTACAGAAGCAAACTGTTGAATTCTGTTATGGTGTACTTCGTTATATGCCTCCGAAAAACCACTGAACGATACCCAGCTGTGATTTCTGTTGTACAAAATCAGTAAAAGTTTATTCATGTATATACAAAAAAATACTACACCTAATTAGCATTATTAGCGCAACCGAAAATACTCAACCCACCTACTAGCTATGGGCTTTAACACAATGCTTGATGCAAAAATTGTTTGAAAAATAGCCAAAATAGTATAATTAGGCTTTCCGCTATATTGAATTTTAATAATACAACATAAAGATATTTTTGACACTATATATACTATACTTGTCTATTTTAAGCACTCGCTAAAAATCGATTATAAAATTTTTCAGATAATTGCATTTTAACAAATTAACAAGTTATAAACTAAATATAAAGTGCTTACCCCAATGATGGAATCCATTCATATAACTCTTTAGCAACGTACTTGACGTTACTGGTTTCTATCCAATCAACGCCAAGCGATTTCGAATAGACATGTTCTCCTTTCGAGTCAACGAAGCTGCTAATGCCATATTTTATATTGCATTCGCGACAGCGTAATCTCAATTTTGTACCTGGCACCGGGCCATTAAAATCAAACAGTGTAGCTTTCGTCGCTTTACCGTTTAGCACGAGAGGTTTTTCACAGCTGAAACAATCTGTCGTCGGCGGAAGCAAAAGGAGATTGAAATTTACCTTTTCCTGCTCGGTCAAACTCCACAGTACCTCATCAAGTAACTTTATGCTAACGCTAGAAGTGGAACGGAGCAACGAATGGCAACGCGTTTCAATTATTTTGATGTACATGTCCAGATCGGTGCTAGAAATTTGAAAACCTGACTTTTCCATAATTTTGATGATAAAATAGGCACGCAAATTGGTATATCCTTCCATGCCTGTACGTTCGTACGCATTCGGAACATGTTTAATCGCAGCCACTAATGTTATTAAACCCATCATCGTAAGTTTAACAGACAAAATAAATACTACCTCTTCTTCGCCAATTTTGTTATCCGTCCCGCTATGAATCAAAGCGAGGTCTAACAGCGCAGCATTTTCGCGGCTTGCTATATTGTTGATAACACTTCTCGCATCAATTTTGTCTGACAATCGTGATTCCACCCCTTGCTTTGAAAATAACTCCTGACCTCGCCGCCTTTTCGACATGATAACGTTGTGAATGTACGCGACAGAAAAGTTAACAAAATATAATATATCAACAGAAAGGCCAGTCCGGTGCGACGCAAGGGAAACTGTAATCTGCTATATAAATATGTTTTATCTGCCAAAGTATGCAACCATGATAATGATGATATTGATCTGAACAAAGTCTGCCGGAATGGGAAACATAACTTACACTAATGTCATGTGAAACTATGGCAAAATAACAGACTCGCATTCCAACTCAGTAGAAACATGCAATTAACGATTTTTTACCGGTCCCCTCAATACACTCATAAAACTATTATACTAATTAAGTGCCGCGCGTTTTGCGTCCTTCCAAATTTTATAAGACAAACGTTACACATTGTTACAAAGGTTACACTGCATATGCGATATATCTTATGGAAATAGAACTTTGAATGACTATTCATTATTACCTTAATTATTACCACTATAACTTATTGATAAGCTGCCTCATTACTCTTTGTTGCTGCAGCCTGCATGTGCTGTCCTTATTACCTTATTACCTTATTACCATTACTCTATTGCTGTGTGTCAGTGTGTGCTGTCCTTATTACCTTATTACCTTATTACCTTATTACCATTACTCTATTGCTGTGTGTCAGTGTGTGCTGTCCTTATTACCTTATTACCTTATTACCTTATTACCTTATTACCTTATTACCTTATTACCATTACTCTATTGCTGTGTGTCAGTGTGTGCTGTCCTTATTACCTTATTACCTTATTACCTTATTACCATTACTCTATTGCTGTGTGTCAGTGTGTGCTGTCCTTATTACCTTATTACCTTATTACCTTATTACCATTACTCTATTGCTGCGTGTCAGTGTGTGCTGTCCTTATTACCTTATTACCTTATTACCATTACTCTATTGCTGTGTGTCAGTGTGTGCTGTCCTTATTACCTTATTACCATTACTCTATTGCTGCGTGTCAGTGTGTGCTGTCCTTATTGCTGCGTGTCAGTGTGTGCTGTCCTTATTACCTTATTACCATTACTCTATTGCTGTGTGTCAGTGTGTGCTGTCCTTATTACCTTATTACCTTATTACCTTATTACCTTATTACCATTACTCTATTGCTGCGTGTCAGTGTGTGCTGTCCTTATTACCTTATTACCTTATTACCATTACTCTATTGCTGTGTGCTGTCCTTATTACCTTTTTAACATTTTCTAACATTACCCTGTTACTATATGTGTGCTATTGTTATTACCTTGGGATCTTTATAAGTTGCAAATCCTTATTACCTTATTACCAGTAATAAGAGAAAACACGCGAAAGTTCCAGCCTAATTTTGGGCATCATATGCAAAGTTAGGAACAGTAATTTGTTCCAGTATAGATTCTCTTATTTCAGTATTGTACCTTTGAATTGCAAATAGGTTTGCATCATTGAATGCTGTTTTTGAAGCATTATGCTGTGGCATAGTTTGTTGTATGTAATCACATGATGCCCAAATGGGTAGGGCTCTTAACTTGTGATAGAGAAACTCTAACCAAGTAGCCCAGATACGGGATACGTGTGCTTCTGAAATGCCAAATCGGTGAGCAATGTCCACCCCCATAAGACCACAATGTATGCGAACCAGAACCATAAACAACTCCTGCTCTGGCGACATTGACCTTTTTTTCGCCCCAGCTTCTTTTCCGATTCTGCTGAATATTCTACATTGTTACTTGAACCAGCATAAGTTAAGAAATTACATGCCGGTTGCAGAAAGTCAACGAAAACTTTAAATGTTGCATAATTTTGAAAACCTGTGTAGAATTTAAAATTTGTGTCACTGGCGAGTACATGCTCTATTGGCAGTACACACTGTTCGTATTTAGATGATAACTCGTCATATTTTCTTTTTAAAGCTGCATGTTCAGTTTTTAATTTTTCATTGATTGACGCTTGTGCCTCTATGCCGCCAGTTGTTTGTTGTTCAGACTGGGTTGCTTCAGTAGTGTCGTTGTCTAAAATATGTTCCCTGCCTTGGGTACTGTTTACAGTTTGTCTGCATGATATTTTAAGGACAGTTGGCAATGCACCAAAGGATTTCTTTCCACCGGGAAAGTGTAAGGAACACACGTTGTGGCTTTTAAAGGTTTTCTTTGTATTCCCAATAAATTTAGCCATATTTCCTTTAATTTAAGCTTGAATCCAGAGGAAATTTATGGAAGGATAATTCCGGATTTTTTACACTGTTGCTTTGACAAAGTGGTTCCCCTGCACTTTTTTTTACCTTTAGGCACTTTTTCCATGTCACTTGCCATATTTATCAAAACAGATCGTAAACCAAACGGCTCGAAACTTTCCAAAATATACTCGAAACAAGCAAATATGTTGTGGTTAAAAAACTCCAGTAAGACACTTGAACAGCAGTGAATAGCACTTAAAAGTACTTTTTAAACATTTTTTGTAACATCGAAAACCTTTGAAATGTGAAAGCTCGGTATTTCAAACAGCAACTGTTTTTATTTTTCCTGCCAAACAACCTCAATGTTTTGGTTTGTGAGAATAAAGTTTGATCAAACATGTGTTGTTTCGGGACGGTCAAGTGTGCAAACATTTTTTACTCTCAAGTCGCTAGAATTAAATCGATCGCCGAAATTTTCAGGCAAGCAATGAGTCACAACGTGTTCCTTATCCTGAAAATAATTTAATGCAGTACTCACCTTTGTATTGTGAACTATTCCAAAATTTGTGTCTGACAACCTCGAATCGAACTCCTTCCCCGCTTCAGTGACTCTGTACGCGATGTTGAATATTTCAACCACACTTGCTCGTAGAAAACCAAGACAAAGTAGAAATATAAAACAAGACGTACAGATTTCATATTAACTTTAATCGAAGTGAAAATGATAAAACTTTTCTTTCAATTCCCATGTGTTTAGCACCTTCCCTCGTTCGAAAAATACAATCGCCATGTTGAAAAATTCTGCCGTGTAACTAAACTACCATGATGCTTTGCAATTCCGCAATTGGCCCATTGTGAGCGTACAATATTTTGTGATACATTTGCCTCAAATTTGCCTGAATTTTCTTGATTTTTTCTACCGTTTGGGTGGCAGGGAAATTTTGTGGGAAAAAAGGAATTTTGGAGATTGTGAAAGGAATTTTGAACAGGCGGTTGTGGAAGCACTGATAGGTGCATTAGCATGAAGCATTGAAGCATTATATTCATAGTTTGCTTTCCCTATATAATTTGAGGCTTGTACAAACATTGCTAGTTTACATAATCACTGTCACAGTCAATGTTCGGCATTAATTTAATTAGGTTGTCTTAAAATTATGACCCCATGATTCTTTTCACAAAGAAGCACTCAAGGAAATGCCCTTTGGGCATGGTATTTGAGACCGCTAAGATTTATATAACACAGGTCAGAAGAGGTCAACCTTACAACCGTCCTCTCATAACTAAAGTGCTAAGTTCTTTATTTGTACATACCTGCTTTTATACAAAACCTTTACAACATTGAGTGTCTTGAGTCAGTGCCCTGATCGCTGATATATTGCGTACAGTCCGTACACTAAAATTTACCCGCTTCAATATTTCTTCACAGTTTTGACGCCGGCTGAGATTCGCATAAAATGTCGCCGATTGCCCGACTGCTCGCCATTAACGCCTGGGGCGTGTTGTGGAAACATTGTTCCGGAAACAGGTTATAGATTCTTGTCTCGCTTTTGTCTCGCTGTTTATTGATTGCTAATCCTAACCCTAACCGCTGACCCTAACGCATAAACAGCAGTGAGGGCGGGGGCCAGGATCCTCCTGGCGGAGTTGTCGCCCCCCCCAATAAACTGTTCCCTTGAAGAAGACCTACAAAGAATATTTCAATGGTGTTGTAACCATAGTCTTCTGATAAATCCGGAAAAAAAACAAAATGCTGATAGTTGGATCACGACAAATGATGCAACAGATACAGACTCCACCTAACATAAACTTCATAAGCAAAAATCTTATACCGATAACGGAAGTGAAAGATCTTGGTGTGTTCCTCGATTCTCTCTTATCCTACAATAAACATATTCAGGCCTTATCCTCTTCTTGTATTTCTAAATTAGGCCAAATCAATGGGGTGAAACATTTATTTGACCAGAAGACCCTCGCTATGATTATAGATACATTGGTAATGAGTAAAATCAATTACTGTTCATCCGTATGGTCTAATACATCAGAAGGCAATATTGACAAAATTCAATTAATTCAAAATTATGCCGCAAGAATAATATCGGGTGTGCAGAAATTTGATCATATATCTCCAACAATAAGTGCACTTGGATGGCTACCAATTAAAGAACACTTGTTATACAGAGATACACTATTAATGTTTAAATGTATAAATGGCCAAGCTCCTTCATATCTCTGTGATAAATTCAAACAAAGAGATCAAGTTCACGATCGTAATACAAGAAGTAATGAAGATTTAGATATCCCAAAGTTTCGAACTTGTACTGGACAAATAACTTTTAAGTATAGAGGTACAAAATTATGGAACGAACTTGATAAAGAGACAAAATTAATAACTAATCTAAACAGTTTTAAAATAAAACTTAAGACTGATCTAATGAAGAAGCATTGATAGTGAACTTTTTCATGTTTTAATTGAACCACATAAAGATACAGTTTGTTTTTAGAATTTTTTTATAAATATAATAATATTATATTTTAAATTAGATAGATTTTAAATTAGATAATTTCTTAAATATTATGTAGAAATTTTCTTACATTTATACCTGTAAATTGTCATTGAAAAACCCATTTGGGAATGTCAAATAAGTATAATAATAATAATAATAATAATAATAATAATATCTAGGAAACATTCGGACTAATACAAATCCCTGTGTTGACCCGCCCTAGTACTTTTTCGGGCCTCACTTGACTGGGAATCCTGGCTACGTCACTGATAAACAGCGAGTCATTAATCTATATCTCCGAAACATTTTTGCGCAGACGTATTTTCACAAAGGGACCGTTCATTAAATACGCTGGGGTATTGGGTAAAAATATTTTCACTGCTTTTCGTATGTTCAAGTAAAAATAAAAGTGCTAATCTGCCTCCTATTGCGACACAATTGTGGTAACCAACTAACCATGTAACATCTAGCAAAATAAAGCACAAGCATGCAGTTCATTCAAGCACTGATCAGCATGGTGAGCATGCGGTCTTCATCAGAAATAGAGCACTGGTATATATCACGCCATTGTTGTAAACTGTGAATTGCAGACTCTAAATTAAAAGTACTATAGTAAACGCTTACTAGTGCAGAATGAGCAACCACGAAACCAGGGGCGCCGATATACTCAAAGTGCATGATTACTCATATGATCCCAGTTACTGTGTACATTTCCGTGTGTTCTTATAAAGTTGAACTCTCTCTGCGGGGTGAAATTTGACTGAAATTCACTATACTGTAATATATCTGTAACTACATGCTGCAAAATTTTCACGTTTTTGCGACACATTCACACATAAGTCGTATAACACTTCATTTTGTTCATTTTCTTTATTTCAATATTTTTACTGGGTTTTAAATGCGCTGCGTCAAACATGGTGCTAAAGTTGTTGTCAAAATTTAGTTTTTCCCGCGGTGTCTCCCAATTACAAACTCTACTTATTTTTTAAGAAAGCTGTAATAGGGTTCAAGATCTTGTAAATACTAAATATTTTCCAAATAGATCTAATCTTACAAACGAGATGAGACAAGAAAATTGTTCCAGTGACCTCTCCCCCCCATCATTTGTGAATTTTTAAAATTGTAAAATTACACTACTTAATTCGGTCCGAGTTGGTCCGAAACATCCTGTCTAAAAAACGTATAATAAACGATACAAAAATTGTCAATAAAAGAAATCAAGTAATCAACATTGCAAAACCCAGAGATATATTTTCCTCTTAAAGCAGTATACTCAAATGTAAGATGCATAGCCATACACGACTGCGCAAAACCTCTTTGTGCGTTCTATTTCCACGTCAGTATTCTCGAGTAAAATTAAGTCAAGTAAAAATGCAGTTTCTAATTGTGTCTTTATGATGTTGAAGGTTACGTTTTGGGGGGCGTTTTCTTTAAATAACTGCATTTAAAGAAAATTGCTGAGCGAAATATTTGAATTCGAAACTAGAGTGTTTGAAATCTTATATATATTAATGAAAGGGCCTATAACGAAAGAAGTAGAGAAGACTCTGAAAATGCCATTTCCGACGATCTACAGACTCAAGTTTTTCAAAAATTTTAACAATCCTTCTACACCCCTGGCACTACACATATTTTTACATTAACTCGTAATACATGTTTTGATGTGGTCAAACAAATATAAAAAGTCGGTCCCTGAACAATGGAAACCCCCCAAACGTTTTTGGAATGTGCGCCCCGGCGTTTGCGGGAAGCATATTCCTTACTTCAGTGCATCTGTTTCTCGTAGAATATATTCCATAGTTTGTTTTGTTGTATTGTTTGTGCAGTTTTGAAGAGCCTCTAGTATTATAGTTATGAATAACATTATTTTTTACACACAATGAACGAAATTGAGGTGGTAATGTATTGTTCAATAGATCAAATGTGAACAAACCAATCTGAAAAACATTTATTTCCTTAATATTTAACATTTTTAGTTTTGAAAATAGTGGCAATGATGATGAAATGTATGGCGAAAAAGTTATTAGTACGGCGGCCCAGACGCGACAGCACAAAAACAATTTTCTATTTTTTGATTTTTTGATTTTGTGATTTTTTGATTTTTTGATTTTTTGATTTTTTGATTTTTTGATTATATTAATTATACTCTACTATAGTACTTGAATAAGCAAGGGAGTTTTAATACTGACAAATTGTATCAATACCCGGTAACCTCTAAGCAAAGCTTAAATCGGAAAAAAATGCAGCTACTAATATTATAGTATCTACACTAGTAGGAGCAGGGACGTAGCGAGCGGGGGGGTGTGGGGGGTGTAACACCCCCCCCAACCGTAAAAGGTGAAAAAGAATCAGGTAAAATTCGAGGTAAACTTTTGACAGGTAAATTTAATTGGGGGATAAAGTCGTTATATTTTGTAAAGTGATAACTAAAACTGAATGTTAAATGACTTGAAATAACCTGATCTATTTAAAACCTCCATATAACTAACTTTTGTGCAAAATACAGTCAATTTGGACGCAATTCGTTTGCAAAATCGCTTCAGAAAACGCTGGAAATGTAGTCCTGGAGCCTCAAAAATATAAAAATCGTCTGGGGAGGCCCTCCTATCGTTAAAGAACTCTGTATTACAATGATAATCAACAGGGGCGTAGGAAGCGGGGAGGCCGCGGTCCCGCCGGAATAGCGTTCGACCCCCCAAAAATAATTGAATTTTTAAAAAATTGCAGTACTCACAAATCATAATGAAAGAATTAATGAAAGGGCTTAACGAAAGAGGTAGAGAAGACTCTGATCGAAAATACCATTTCCGACGATCTAGAGCTCCAAATTTTCAAAACTTTTCCGCTCGGCGCCAACCATGGTGGCGCCTCGTGAGGACGGCCCCCCTAAGTTTAAGAAGCTTCCTACGCCCCTGATAATCAATCAGGAAAAGGTCTATTATAATCACTATACTTCAGGTAAATTTTAACATAGAAGTTCAATTTTCAGGTAAAATTATTTGACACCCCCCCAAACTCCAGATGCTTCGCTACGTCCCTGTGTAGGAGATTAATTTGTGCACGCCACGCGACAAGCTAGTGACTTTAGTATGGTGTAAGACCATACGAAACGACCCGGGAAAACGTTTTCCGCGTTTGTTTATATTTGATATTTCGTTTGATGTTCATGGGATGTACCGACTACTACAGAAATTGAAACGTAAAAACCACTTCCTCGAAACATTCTTTTCCATGCACATGGCATGGCGTTGACGTTGTATTCAACCCTCATGAAAGTCAGGGGGGGGTTTACAGTTTATACATTTTAAAATTTACTGTAATTATTACATGTCAGTTCCTTAAATTCGCTACGAAAACATATTAAATCGTGCAATGATAAAAATGGGATGCTTTAGCAGGGTGCTTTAGTGACTGATGATGAGTTGGGCACGTTGCTTCCTGGTGGACAAAGTTTGAAAAAGGTGGTGTAAGCACAGGCGTCCCAAGCTCACATTGTTGCTATATTAATTTTTTTTTATTAATAATATTTTATTATTGCTGTTTGTATGTTATGGTATATTATGTGTATGTGTATGTGTATGTGTTATGTCTGTTATGTTATGTGGCAGAAATGGTTCACGCGACAACAATGTAATGTAGTTGTTGTCGCGTGACGCATTCGAATCAACCAATAACAATAGAGAGTGTAATTCGAACTCGCGAGCTCTCAACTGAATATCCCCGGGTATCGACAGCCACGCTGCCTGAGATTGTCAGAAAATCGAACAAATTATGGATTTTCGCCGACAAAAAATATCTTGTGTTTGCTGAAGACGATGAATGTGATGTGAAATGTAATGGGCTTTATGGATCTGTTGTTTTTTTGGCGATTCGATGCATTATTATGCGACGCGAGAAGGATTTGTGAAGCCGATGCGAGTTCGTTGGAGCTGTATTGACCTGCCTTCTCCTTATTATTACATATAATACCATGAGTGACTTTCCCCTCTAAGACTAAGTGGATTTAAAATCACACCAAGTCAACATCAAAAAGTCGATTGCAACTTGTAGTAGAAGTAAGTAACTTTATTTCTTCATTTGACACAATATTTTAGCAATTTTTTGACAATATATATTCGACTATTAAGTCTACTATAATTTACTAATATAAAGTACCCTAACCATCAATAATAAATATATATTTAATTCCATCATACCATTCTGGCACATAGCATAACAGACATAACACATACACATACACATAATATACCATAACATACAATCAGCAATAATAAAAAAAAATTAATATAACAACAATGTGAGCTTGGGATGCCTGTGGTGTAAGTAAGTTTAAAAATAAAAGTTTAAAAAAAAAGTTTAAAAATAAAAGTTTGAAAATAAAAGTTTGAAAATAAAAGTTTGAAAATAAAAGTTTGAAAATAAAAGTTTGAAAATAAAAGTTTGAAAATAAAAGTTTGAAAATAAAAGTTTGCGACGTTAATCCGGCCCTGAACTCGCGGCGAGTTTGCGAGTTGGTTTTGCGATGAGTGGAAAAGAGCCTTAACTCTGTTCTGACTCTGTGCTGCGGTCTGCGGAGGAAACATTTCCAATTAACATTTCCTTAATTTTTTCCTTCCACAAGCCATAAATTCCTTTTGGAAGGAAATTTCCTTCCTAGTGAAAGCGCTGGACCACGACCGCCCACGGCAATGAAGCGACTTTGTCACGAAATCAACACGAAATGACACGACAAGAAAGCGAACATGACGTATTGTCTATTTTCATATTTCGAAGTCACCAGTCGACATTGAATTTCAAACAACAAAGATTAATAGTTTGCTGGAAGTGTTTTTACTAATTTTAAGGCTAAAGATGAACAGGATTTTCGGTAAATCGAAACCTAAGGAACCTCCTCCAACCTTAACAGATTGCATAGCTAGTGTAAGTCGTTCTTTCTATCCTATTTCGATATTTATGTGAAGTGACATGGTAGTATATTATTTTAGTATTTAACTTGTAAAATAGCCAGTTATGTTGTTGCTTAATGCAGTTATTTCAATTATATATCTAAAGGTGGATAGTCGAGGTGAGTCAATTGAGAAAAAGGTCGCCAAACTTGACATGGAATTAAAAAAGTACAAGGATCAAATGAAGAAAATGAGAGAAGGACCATCCAAGGTATATTTGACATTGTCACCATACATGTATCATAATATAATTATTAGTTTGTGGTATGTTACATAATATTATACCTAACAATAAATTTGTCCAATGAGAATACTAGGTTTGTACCACATGACCATAGTATTTTTCTGTGAATACCATCCCAGAGCCAATTTGTTCTCAGAGTCTTTTCCCTGGGGCATCGTCTTCCAGACTGTAAAATTTTATTTTTGTGCGTGGAATACTTTCATGTTCTGTGGCAGTTGTGCGGAAATTAGGCCAAAACACTTGAGACAGCTTCAAAATTCTGCGCGGGGAATGCGTTCACCAAACTTTATAGCCTGGATCGTCTTCAATGTCAAATACCACACTACAGCAGGAAATTCTACTTTGAATACCCCACTCATACCCAGTCCATGACGTTAAATTTCATCGGCTGCCAGCATGGCAGAAGCAACAGAAAATAGTGAAGATGAACACAAAACTAATGATTTTCAATATAATATATCATTTAGTATTCATTTGACATTTCACTCGGGGTATTCCACAAAAATCACCATGAGGGATGAAATATCCCTCAGGCTTCACTCTCAAGATATTTCATCCCTCCGAGTAATTTTTGATGGAATACCACTCGTTCCAGGACTTCAATAATACCTGATAATAATTGGCTGTTATTGATTGTATAAATTGGTCATATAAATCCATAAGATGAATTAGCTACGTAGTTTGTCTGTATACACAGTAAACTTGCATGTTCATATTGACACTTGTAGATATGTTCATAAACATAGTTTGTCTTGACAATTGACCATTCTATATGCATAAATATTGCATGAGTTTTGTATATTGCATTAAAATAAATGAAATGAAAATTAATATCATGAGGAGATTAGATCATGTCAGAATCAGCCGTGAGTCATCATCCCCAAAGTTGTATTTTGTAATGCAGAATTTTAATTAGGTGCACTCGATTACTATGGTGCACATCTACAAGTCGCTAATAGCCTATCTTGGCTACCTCCAGAAAAATAAAATCTATCTGGGGCTTCGGTGCCGCAATCGTTAGAGCACGTGCCTTTCACCTCTGACATCGTGGGTTCAAGTCCCGTTGGAGACGACTTATGATAGCCATGTGAAAAGAGTTAGTCAACGCTCTGCCGAAAGTCGTGGGTTTTCTCCGGGTACTCCAGTTTCCTCCCACAGGGAATGTTGACAGGGTGGGTTGGGTTTAACCCCTAACTGGCCCTTCCATCGTAGCTGTGCTCCGTGATGGCGAGTAAAAGGTGGCTGCCATATCCCAGGTTGAAGATCTTGGCAAGATCTTGCAGGATCTTGGAAGATCATGGCAAGATCTTGCCAAGACACAGATCTTGGCTTGAAGATCTTGCCAAGATATTAACAAGATCTTGCCAAGATGATTGGATCTTGTTATGCAAGCTAGAATCTTGGCAAGATTACCTGAATTGTCTGCCAAGATCTTGCCAAAATTCTAACATGAATATTTAGTCATATATATTTCATTCCACTGCAATCTTCAGTTTTTATTTATATAGTTGTAGTAAACCACGATGAAACGGACCATGTACATATATTCAAATTCACAAATTTGAACAAATCATTACAGTAAATTATCCTTTTTTTAGTCTTAAAGTAAAATTAATTTAGGCTTGTTTGTACAGTACATATCATGCTACATGATCTCAATTGACCACGTATATTTGCGTATTATTTTACACACAACTTTTCAGTAGAATTGATCTTGTCAAGACCCAAGCATGATCTTGTCAAGATCCTATCATATTTTTGCCATGATCTTGGAAGATCTTGCCAAGATCCCACCATGATCTTACCAAAAATCCCATCACAATCTTGGCAAGATCCTATGGTAATCTTGCCATGATCTTGAGTAATCTTGCCAAGATCCCACCATGATCATGCCAAGATCACACCATGATCTTGCCAAGATTCTATAATAATCTTGTCAAGATTCTATCCTTTTCTTGCCATGATCATGGAAGATCTTGCTATGATCCCACAATGATCTTGCCAAGATCCTATTACAGTCTTGCCAAGATCCTATCGTAAAATTGCCATGATCTTGGGTAACCTTGCCAAGATCCCACCATGATCATACCAAGATCCCGCCATGATCTTGCCAAGATCCTATAACAATCTTGTCAACATTCTATAATTTTCTTGCCATGATCATGGAAGATCTTGTCAAGATCCCACCATGATCATACCAAGATCACACCATGATCTTGCCAAGATTCTATAATAATCTTGTCAAGATTTTATCATTTTCTTGCCATGATCATGGAAGATCTTGCCATGATCCCACAATGATCTTACCAAGATCCTATTACAATCTTGCCAAGATCCTATAATATTCTTGCCATGACCTTGGAAGATCTTGTCAAGATCTCACCATGATCGTGCCAATGTTTTATTACAATCTTGCAAAGATCCTACGATATTCTTGCTATGATCTTGACTCATCTTGCCAAGATTCCATCATGATTATACCATACGCTATGTGGACACAATGCACGCATGCATGCTGTTTATTTTGCAATGCATGTTCGATCTGGCACGCAAGTGTGAAAGATCGACGTTACGCCGCGGCTGAAACAATAATCTGCGCTATATATTTATTTATTTATTAACTTTACAACCATACATAAAATAGATTAAACCACTACATAATATGGTTGAAGGTATGGTCAACAGGACATGATAGTGTCTATAAACCATGTTAACTCAGTAGCGAGAAATAGGTGGCGAATACATAATATGGTTGAATCAATAGGACATGATAAGTGTCACACTAAATAGGTATAACTCAATGGCGAAATAGGTGGCGAATACCGAAAAGGTGTTCGTGACTTAAATGACATTCATTAGCCCCAAGCGTTAATTACATGTCCGGCCTCTCTTCACGAATGCACACGGGTGACATCATTATTAAATAAGATTTTGGTGCATTATTTCATAAAACCAAATGTCTCGCAAGTATTTAATTAAAGTTCGAAATGTACACAGTCTCAAATATTTATGAATACCATGCGTGTACACTGCACAGAATGCTCTCGCAACTTTGCGTGCCAGATGCCAGATACAAATGAGATCAATATCCGCAAATCTTGTTATCTGCGCATTATTCGCATACTTGCTGTTGACGACCGTTGGTAAATTGCCAGTCTAAGGCGCGTTTTAGGTGGTCAAACATTACAACGTACACCGCACTTTATACTTCTGTTCCTCAAGTTTGTTTCTGCACTAAAGAAGATACTGTAAAATATGACAAGTATGCCGAACTGTCCTGTTGAAGGTAAGTGCTTTTACAACTTATATTGTACCCAATTGAAACGCATATTTTTGGATTGACGCGCATGTTCCCACTAATATGGCCAACCTGAAAATATTGTGCGGACAATTGCGTTTCTCTTAGCTTAATAGGTTCATAATCTTGCTACATGCAGTTTATATATATATAGAGCTTTGTTCGCGAAGAGAACACGTACTGTATAAGTATAGGAGAACAAGGCACGGCAGATTTGAATGTGCGTAAAAGCCTCCCGCGCGCTACAACCGCTCAAACTGAAGAATGTGCTCGATTATAAGTACGGGACCGAGAAAAATACTATTCGCAAATTTGCTAGTGCTCTGGTATTGTAAATATTAAATCACAACCACACGTAAATTTGACACGTAGTAATCTTTTACCCCAAGTTTTTAATTTGATATGTCAATAGTAATGCTTCGTCTTAAAAATTATATATATTTTATATAGTACTGTATATGAAGAAGATTGCTATTTTAATATTCTAGTTCGAAAACGAAAGGAAATACTCTATTGTCCAAGGAAGATTTATCGCGTGTAATGACGACGATTTGATGATCGGTGCATATCTAGGATGGTGCCAAGATATATATTGAACGCCTTTTGAATAATACAGGTAAAAAGAGCGCTGCTATACTATATATGAATTAATTGACGTTGCATGTCCTGCTGGTTCCTGTGTTATAAATGCTTTGTTTATACACGCATTCTCTTTCTAGGGAAAAGAAACGTATTTTACTGAAGAAATACTCAAACTGCAAGAGGAACCACATCAAAGCACATGGTAAACAATATTCATTAAACTTCGTCAATAGAAACCCATGCTTCCATGCATAAGTCTTGCTTAGCAATTTTTTATTTGAATCACCAATGGAACTCGATCGAGGATGGACTGTTTAATATTCCAATCGAAAAAATCGCCAATACCGGTACTAGATCCAGACATCCAGTCAGGGTCACTATTAAAATTGTTTGGTAAAAACATACCGTAATAAAAATTGACTCTTTTGATTAAAAGTAGTTTTGCCATTTTGTTTAGAGGTAACTCAATGGAAACAATCATGTAAAACTGGACATATTACTCCAAAGATGTCCACAATGTCAAGTGTGGAAAAGAAAGGATAACAAGATCTCGCCGTGATTGTGTGTAATCTAAAGTGCCGGGATATGCACATAAAGACGAAATTAACGAACTCGTAGTCATAGTAAAAAAACTGTAGATATTGATATTTTTATACGTTTAAACTTTTTCGCCAAATTTAGACGACTACGTAAACTGAACCGGGTTCGCTTGTCCCCATGTGCCAGAATAATTTCAATGCGGCAACTTCTTGGGGGTTTAAACTGACTCAGATCGAACAATTTATGGCGGTTTGCGTTGTACAAATTTGGCTTAATAATGATGTGGAATGTAGTAACATTTACATTTAATGCATATGCTTCTATTTTGATAAATCAAATCAAGGTCATTGTGCCAATTATTATTTTGTTTCATTTTGTGTAACTTTACGATTCAAGGTTTTGTAGGATCTTGCCAAGGTTTTGTAAAGTCTTGCCAAGGTTTTGTAAGATCTTGCCAAGGTTTTGTAAGATCTTGCCAAGATTTTGTAAGATCTTGCCAAGGTTTTCACAAGATCTTGCCAAGGCTTTTTAAGATCATGCCAAGATATTATCTAAATCCTGCAAGATCATGGCATGACCCTTCAAGATCTTGACAAGATCTTACCAAGATCTTTCCAAGATCTTACATAAATCCTGCAAGATCATGGAAAGATCTTGCCAAGAACATGCCAAGATCTTGCAGGATCTTACCAAAATCCTGCAAGATCTTGCCATGATCCTGCCATGATCCTGCAAGATCTTGCCATGTTCTTGTCAAGATCTTTCCATGATCTTGCCAAGATCTTGCAGGATCATGCCAAGATCATGGAAAGATCTTGACAAGAACATGGCAAGATCTTGCAGGATCATGGCAAGATCTTGCAGGATTTTGGTAAGATCCTGCAAGATCTTGGCAAGATCTTGCAGGATCTTGGCAAGATCTTTCCATGATCTTGCAGGATTTATGTAAGATCTTGGAAAGATCTTGGTAAGATCTTGTCAAGATCTTGATGGGATCTTGGCAAGATTGTCAACCTGGGATGCGCCCTAGAAAGCCTTAGACTTGGTCACATTGAGCTGTGTCCTTCGCAATTCAGCTTAGCTCTCAGCTGCAAGTAAGGATAATAAGCACCCCTGCTTACTTACTTACTTACTTACTTACTTACTATAGGCATGTTTTAATATGAGAATCTATCATTACCAAAAATAAAAAAATTCTGTAATGCCAATATTGCTTATTGTTAGTCTGTCTTGCAAGTAAAATAATGATAAAAAAAAATTGGGAGTCATTGTGCTTCTTTTCCAACTACACGAGGCGATAGGCTATTTTGGAGTGAATTTTGTATGTGTATGTTGCCATAGTAACGAATTATGTGTTACTAAAACTAACATAATTTGAAAGTAGAAAGATCAAAATATATTAAAAACCTCGATACCTGGTGAATAAAACCTAAAAAAATATGGAGTTTGTGTTGGACACCTGAATTTTTGAAAACTGTATCGATCCACCCATGTAAAGAAAAGCAAACAATACATGAATAGGAGAAAATTCAGAACTTTGTATGAGATTGGGTGAGATGTAGAATACTGTATCTGCTGATGGCAGGCATAAACAGTAAATATAAGAGAAGCACTCATTGATACTGGAACTACCATATAATTTATGCAACTATACCCATCCAAGATTAGCTATATCTGCATAGTTCATCAATTAAGAGGAATTTGTGTTCATAGCTCCTCTTCACAAATGATCTGCCATATATATACCACCTGTGTCCACCTTAATATTTACTGTACTTGCAGATTTCAAGCCTTGTTCTAACATGTTGGGATTAATGCATGCCCACCAACCTGCGGTAATTCTGATGTTTCATAACAGTCGAGCATTAAGTGGCAGACACTTTGCAATAAAATGGCGGTACAAATTTAGTTTGTCCTGTCACATACTGACACATTTTTTTGCAGTGCACAAATTCAGTCCTGAGATCTTTTTTGGCTCATGTTAAATAATGAACCTGTTACTAGTTATTAATAATACACAAGAAAACTAATGTTTGAGACAACTAACCTGTATAAGTTAATAGCTTCGGGAAATCATCAACTGTCAAAGTTTTTGCTGCTTGCTATATAACGCACCGTTGTTTACACTAAGGCAGCTATAAGTTTGAAAGTTTCACCATGATGTGAGTTCTGCAACTCTTCTTGAAGACACAGTTTTGTCAATTTAAAAAATATTGTACGGGTGTGGGTCCACATTTTTGGGATTACGGTACAGTAACTGCACTGAGATCAGTCGAGTAGCATTTTCTTGTACATCAATCAATACTGTATTAATTAAACATTTATCAGGCTTTCGTGGTTGAAAGTTATTCAAGACTTTAAGAAAGTATTGGAGGGCTGTCACTCCCCTTCCCTCATCTTATTCACCGGCACTCAACCCCGCAATCAGTAATAACAGTATATGATAACCGATGCTGACGCAAGTTAAACTTTCCAGGCATATTAAATCATAGGTATATAATTGCATCCTATCCATTAAATGACAATTACTGGCCTTAACCTGTTTGCCCGTAACCATTGAACGCTTGTTACACTTTCTACTCAGACTGGCATTAGTTATAGTACACATTGGGGCATTGTGCCTTTTGTGGGTTTATTACCAATTAGTGGCTTTAATGCATGGCATGCAAAAATCTAAAAATGTTGCAGATCTAAAAGAAAGTCCATTATTTATTAGTTTGGCATCTCAATTGCTGTTATAAAAAAATGTGTTACTAACAATAGCTTATCAATGTGATATTTAACAATTATTTACCGAAGTCGAGGTGATTATCGGTGAATATTTACCGAGACGAAGTTGAGGTGAATATTCACCGATAATCACCGAGATTGAGGTTAATAATTGTTTTAGTATAATTTTAGTAGTAAAATATGCATTATGAATATAATTTACTTCCTTTTTAAATACGTAAGGGACCGGTCATTATTTATGGCTGGGGTGGGGGCCGAAGAGAAAATGGTGGGGTAACTAAAAAATTAGGCAGGTCTGGGGTGGGGTAAAATAAAAAATGAGAAGGCTGACCGAGTGCTTAGTGCAATAAACTGAATGTTTAATTTAATAACGGAAAATCGAATTTTTAATATTTAACAATTATTCGCCGAAGGCGAGGTGAATATCGGTGAATAAAAACCGAGACGAAGTCAAGGTTTTTATTCACCGATATTCACCGAGCCTGAGGCGAATAATTGTTTTAGTAAAATTACATAGGTGATTATTTGGAAAAAAATAAAAAATGCACATTTCAAAAATATTTTAATTGAATATTTACGATAAAACCGGGTTAAAAACGCTTTAGGTGATTATCGCGTATTAATCCGAGGTAGCGCAACCAATCAGCGTTGAGAATTTTCAATAATCACCTATGTAATTTTACTAATGGTTGTTATGAAAAGGTTGATGATTTGGTGGGGTAATTTATTTTGTAACCTTCTATAAAATATGGGGTAAAAAAATTTTTGGTACAAAAAAGGTGGGGTGGGAAAAAATTTTGGCTTTAAAACATTTTCTCTTCAGCCCCCACCCCTGCCATAAATAATGACCGGTCCCTAATGTCTACTAAAATAGTCTATGGCCGAATAGCGCTGAAAATTTACAAGAAAGATCATGCAAGATATAAATCAAACAATTTAAAACGTTTAGGAAAAGTTAATTGTTGTCATATGTTAAATGTGAATGAACGTCCTTGGCAAGTGCAATTTGCCGCTCTTTGCTTGTCACTCGTAAGTTTTAAATTTGTCAAACAAATTGTTAATAAATTAATTGCAAAAACATTTCTTACCTTTAAAAAGCTTAACCCCATATTTTTTTGCTAGTTTTGTGGAACTGCATTATCCTTTATTTCTTTAATTTCATGGAGAGAAGTCACCACAAAACGACTTTGGGAAGCCATTTTGAAAGAAAAACATTATTTACTACTCCGGCTAGTAAATAATACCTCCGATTTACTGCTCAGCCAACCAATCAAAACACTTGAAAGGCATTATTTACTACTGAAATTATACTAACCATAATATCTTGATTACCATCATCTGCCTGAGACTAAGCTGTGATTGATTTGTGCCCTTTTCAGTTGATGAGCCTTTGAGGCCACTTTTTGTTTTAAGCAATAAGCAACTGAAGTGACCAATGGCATTTTTCTTATTTAAATAGAATATGGTCAAGCAAAGAGCAATGAAAGTCTTAAAACAGAAAAAGATGTGAGGAATAATTCTAACTATTTGGTTGAAATGTTATGATAACTACAGTATATGCCGGGTTGCCTTGACACCTTCTCCACTCTTCTGTCATCAACTATAATGTCCAGATCATCCACTCTACGTATCTCTGCACTATATATGTAGCATTGTAGCATCTCCGGTCTTGCAATTTTTGGTTATATGTTAGTCAAAGATATATATCTTGGTCTAAATCAATATTATGAAACTTGATATCTTTCTCCATTATTTAGGTACGAGAGTCAACTTGAGAATCTTAGACAGCAATCTTTCAATATGGAACAGACAAATTACGCTACTCAGACGTTAAAGGATACTAAAACTACGGTACTGCTGTTCAGCATCCCTAACCATGAATGGATTATAAATTTACCTTTCGTAATACTCTTTCTTTCGATCAAAAATGTATTAATGTCATATAACTCAGGTTGCTTACCATTTACGCGAACATTTAGGAATATTAGGTAAATAAGAAACGCCCTAGCCCTGCTCCAGAATGCGCAGGTTACCATTAATTCACGTAACCTTGCTGGAGTGTTTTGAGTTTTTTCTCCGGTGTTTTGAGTAAATGCACGTGGAGCACAGAATCAACAGAATGTTGCATTGTGAATTTTGTGTTCAATTTGCCCAATTTTTGTTTAAATGCTAAACAACCACAGGGGTCAACAATTAAATAATTCACATTCGATATTAGGGAATGGATAGAACTATGCGACTGCACACTGTACAGTGCACATGCATATACTGTAGCTGCTGAACCAACATGTACAGTATTACTTAAGCTAATTACAATTTCTTAATTGAAAAAGGTGGACGCGATGAAGACCGGGCTAAAAGAAATGAAGAGAGAATACAAGAAAGTTGATATAGATCAAATTGAGGTAAATATATACTGAAATAGAACGATTTTGCATACACTAATACAAAAATAGGAAAAACTAGTTGCACCTGGTAAGGAACCACTTGTGAAAAAGTCTGCTTAGTTTAGTCTGAAAACCTCTCGCGCATCTGTGATATTATTTTTATGAAAGCTTTAAATTAAGGGGTCAATACTGTCTGTCAGCCAAAACTGTTAAAATGTGATTGAAGTCAAAAGTATAAATTAAATTGCATTGAGAAAAGAGTAATAAAAGTCTTTACAAGATGTACAGTATAATATAAACATCACATGATCTAAATGATTGGGTAATTTTCTTACGAAGCTGAGGAAGTCTGTATAATATATAATAATTGCAGATAAAGATTATTTTCTGGTGCAAGGTTAATTTCGTCTTACTTGGCACTTCCTAATTTAGTGTCTATGTATTCTGACTCATTCTTTCTTAGGATCTGCAAGATGATTTATCAGACCTTCTTGACCAAGCAAACGAAGTACAAGAAACTCTTGGGAGGCAATATGGTACACCAGAACTGGACGAAGATGATCTAGAAGCAGGTATGTGTGAATTGCTGTACGAGCCATAGGCCAAGTGTTTTTTGTAATTGTTTTGCTATGTTAGGATATTCAGAGTTGGCACATGCTTGTTCGTACGGTAAAAGTAACTGAAAACGTTTGTGATTTGGCTCTCTTGCATCACTAATTGGATAACTATTAATAAGACTCGCGTGTTGCATGAAACGTTTATGATGTAACTTTAAAATAGTGTTTGATTGAAAACTATTACTGTATAAGGCCATAAGGGTAAGAGGGAATGATCATTAATACCAACGAAAACATATCAGAGTGAATCAGCTTATATAAAAAACTTGTTTACAGTTTTTCGTCAGTCCTCACCCTTAAGAGACTTGCATAACAGTGATAACACTATACTTGGTTACGAAAACCTGGTTTGATCTACTCTCTATATTAAAAATTTACTTAAAAACAGGCGATATGCAGTAAGACTTGAGTTGTCCATGATAGTTAAAGCGGATCTCAAGTGTGTAATTATATATATGTATTGATCGGCACGAATAAATAATTTACCTACATGCAGTCAATATGTTTACTTTCAATATGTTTCTAGAACTAGATGCTTTGGGCGATGACCTTGCTTTTGACGAGGATACGTCATACCTTGACGAAGCAGAGAAAGCACCAACTGTTCCTGATACGGATCTTCCTGAACCAAGTGCAAACAAGGTAAAGTGACATTTGATATATTTACATCTAGACGCTATGATACAGTATGTCAATTTTTTCTTAATATGTTTATTCTCCATACGTTTATTCTAAATGTACTCGCAACTCTTTGGAGTTTCCTATACAGGCTGGGGTGCTTGGTTACTAAATATATTCCTTTCGAGAACAAAAGGAACGAAAACTTAGTCTACAATAATCTAAATAATTTTCCATAAAAAACGAATCAAAGGCCTTCGAGGCCGACTCACGGATGGGATCCACGGACAATAGGAAAGATGATTGCATTATGCTATTAAATACAGTTACAAAGCAGTATCCGGAATTGTAATGACGATATTGCACCACATGATTTTGGTGACATTATTCAAAGAGTAAATTCGTATGATTTATCATTTATGCTGAAGCGAAATTTATAGGCAGAGCATTTACAAACTTATGTTGACGCAATGGCGCAAATGAACAAAATAGTACAATAGTTTAGTTCCAGTATTTATTTTAATAATGTAATATTATATATGTGTCCAAACTACTGCAAAGTCCCCTTGTCTCAACAAAAAGCTTTATCGGTATCTGTGAAATCGAAATCTCGAAAAAGCGCTTTTTTACGGCAGGCGACAAATTAACTTATTTACTTCATATTAGACAGCTATAAGTTAGGGGAAACAGAGCGCGCAAAGCAGCCTTGTCATTTTCCATTGTTTAACACCGTATTAAGTACAGCATCCGTGAGTCAAAACTGAGAACACCACGAAAATCCAAGATATTGTTATTGGACCAATACAGTTAAGACTTAAAACTATTTTAATGCATGGGTTTATATATTGCAGGATCGACATTAAACTATAATATGCATATTCTTCGGCCTGTTCTGCCTTTCTACTTTGACGGAGGCTATTAATAATTTAAGTATATACTGTACTGTATGTACTAACATTTCTCTTTCTTCCCTTAATAGGATGGAATCAAAGTCGACGAATTTGGGCTACCTGAACTTCCTCAACAAACTAACTGAATCATAAACATTTACGAACATAACTTGTATATACCTATTCCGTAGCTAATCTGTCGTAATATGTCAAGAATGTAATTTTTGTAAAATTATTTAGTGCATGAGAACAAGTAAACGAAATGACGAATCCCATCCATACAATACCCAACCGGTTAGCAGCAGGTACTTATATAACTACTTACGAAGCTTAAGTATAGCGAATAGCGTTCCTTTTTACTTGCTTTAACCACAAAACCGCACCATGCAGGCATGCATGTGAAAAAGAAGACAGTACGACTATACGTTCATATTTATTTGGCAAAAATTTCGATCCATAAGCCTGGACCTTCATCGGATCCCTTTTTACCGTTTCTCATAATTTGTTCGGTTTCTCTTTATCAAGAGTGATAAGTAAACCTATCGCACTGTACTTAAATACGTGATCTGTTAATCTATATATAACATGGATGTTATCTATTTGTTAAACTTTTTAAATTGTTAACAATTTAATACAAGTGATAGTGTAGTCCATACCACATTAAAACAAAAAATAGATACAATATACAACATTCACATGCATTCACCATATTCCAGTTATCTTGTGTTGGTATGAAAGTCGCTAAAGTCAGAATATGATTATTTGAGGAAATGCCAAGACTGCAAAAGTCTAAATAAAGGCCGTGAATGTAATCGAATTATAGTTTCTATAGGTAAGGCAAGAAAGTTATAAAAGCACGTGCACTAAAGGCAATTGAAAGTAATACTGACTGTACGAACAACAAAATTACAGACGCCTGCAACTTGCAACATAAGCCGATTTCAACGCATGTTAAGCCCCGTACAGACAAGCAAGTTTTCCTTGACGAGTTTATTTGCAGTTTATGTGTACGGCAAACAAGTTTTTTCAATCAATTTTTCCTTGACAAGTTTTACGAGTCCGCATATTAAGCCGTACCGTTTCCTATGACAAGTTTTCATATGGCAAGTTCTATTTGCTCGTCTGTATACGCAACTTTGCCAAGTTTTTCTATGACAAGTACTCTTGTTCAAAAGCGGCTAACATGCTAGCTTTTGAACAAGTGTGCTTCTCATAGAAAAAAATGAGTTGCATGAGAGTTGCGACAGAAATAATTTGGCGCGCAAAATGGAGCCCTGAGAATCTTGGTTAAGAAATTGTTTAAATTTTCATCTTAGCTTTTCTTGTTATAAACACAGTCATAACGTGTTATTTTGTTAAGCTAATTCTTATAGAAAGTGCAACTCACTAGTCTGACTATAGTTGTTTAAAATTCTTAGGCAACTCTCATGACCGGTCAAACAAGCAAAATTGATAATGGTGTCCGAGGGTTAGAGCTATAGTTAGCTAGTCATTTTACGATCAATGCATGTCTAAGGGTATGTTTTTAATGAAGGAGTACCCGGAGAAAAATTACTACCTGTTGCTCGGACTGCGCTATCACAGGATTTGGATCATGTAGCAAAGTACTTTGACGAAAATGAACTAGTGATACATCTTAACAAAGGGATGCTATTGAATATCATGCACTATTGAAAACTGCAATTGAATGTCACTATCGAGGAGTAGCACTACACATCACGGATGCCTACACCTATCTTGGACATGTACTCAACAAGAGTATCAATTAATGCAAGAACATTTTGAGGCAGTCTATATATATAATCGCTTGAAGCTAGCGTATATGTCCATATCACATTTCAGCACAAAAATTAAATACAATATATATATACAATGTAACTCACATTAACAATTATTTGTTACAAAACCTCCACATTCTAGTAATTACCGCGCATCTTATGTATGCCTGTAGATTGGAGGTAGCCAATCTTCAAGTGGAGCTAGGCTATTATAGTAGACTGTAGTAATCCAGTGCACCGAATTAAAGTTCTGACTCACGTCTGACTGTCAAATATCCTCATGATTAATGATGAGTTTTGGAGTTAGCCAGTTACCCAGGTTTAGATAGCTAGCACCACTGGCTCCTGACATGATTTGGGGGGTTGGCCTATAAATCTACAACTTTTAATTTTTAGCGCCATTAGTTAGGCCATTAGACTATAGAGGTAGCGTCGGTCCATGCCTTCCTAACCTCAGTAGCCACGATCTTATGTATTGGTAAAAAAGTAGATAAATAATAGTCAGAATGAACCAGTTTCTTACGTTAGGGGAGGGGCAAAGGAAAGGGTAGGGTAGACCGCTTCAACAACTTCAAACATTTGAACGATGGTTGATGTACTGATGAGAATTACTAAGTTTTCAAGAAATAAATTATCTTCTCAGCCGTTAAGCTTTGACTTGCAGTTCCGGACTAATTTGCGTTGCACTTTAAGACAGAAATAGCCTTTGGGACTTCAACTTCGGCAAAAGAAGCGGAAAAAAGGAAGGAGGCAAATGGAGCGATTGCCCATCGAACCCTTTAACGAGGAGGAGTATGGAGTTGCCCTTTCGATTTCAGCGAAATATTTGTTAGAATTTGAGAGATTCACTCATTTCAAATTGAGACTTCGTTGTAGAACTTTATAAACGTGTCGTTTCCCACCAATAAACAGAAACTGTAAGCACCTTTTCTAACATATCAGCAATACCACTGTAGATTTGTGGTGGTCACACCAATATGGCCGCCATTGCCTTCATTTTTTATGCATATAGCAGATGCACTATCCAGTCCTAGTTTGTATATCTGTGGGCAGTACGCATGTCACGCAGATGCATATTACATCCATGCATTGGGGTGGTGTCTAAATTAAACATCATTCCAGTTACTTCTTTAAGTTCTGTCGGTGTGGTAGAAAATTTAACAGTGGGCCATGACAAACTGCCAACTACTATTGCCCGAACCAACGGCGCGGAAGCGCCGTTCCGGACGTTAGCCCGGAACGAGACTAATTCTGCTTGGCTATTTACACCCGTGAAAAGGAGAGCTAGCTGTTTTCAAAGTTCCTCAATGATCGCGGGCGCGTCGCTATGGTGCATCGTTCATGGGCGATGGGTGGTCATCTCATTAATCTCAAACGTATGGTGGATTGTCAGTAGTGGAATGAGTGAGATTATAGAAAAACATGAGAAAGTCTGAATTAACAGTCGGTTTTTGGGACGTTGAGAAGAGCTGTGGAACGGATTTTATCGCTTTTACTTTATAAAAAGGATATGAAGAGATATATGATCGAAAAAAAGTAACATATATGGCAACTTTGTTATATATATTGTTGATGTATTTGTTGCTCTAAAAACTGTTGCTTTTTATATACAGTTTTTCATTTAATTCCAGTAAAAGTATCCTATATTTTATATCTTATCAAAAAGCGCTAAATTAAAAGAAAAACGAAATCATTTGTACGAAATAATTGTATGTCTTCAACTCACAGTCACAGTCATAGTCACAGCCATGGACTATAGTCATAGTCGTAGTCATAGTCATGGACTATCGCATAGTCATGGACTATAGTCATACTCATGGACTATGGTCATAGTCATAGTCATGGACTATGGTCATGGACTATAGTTATAGACTATAATCACAGTCATAGACTATAGTCATAGTCATGATCATGGACTAGAGTCATAGTCATGGACTATATGTAGTGTCACTGGTATAAATATATCTCATCACCCTTGTTTCAAATGATCAAATCATTTTACTGTGATTCTTGAAGAGTAAGCATGTCTTATGAGTGTGACGTTTGCGGTAAATCTTTTGTAAATGCAAGTATAGTAATCGTCTTCGCCACAGGAAGACTGTTCATACAAATAAAAGTCGTAATCTTGGACAACAAAATTTTATGGTTAATGGATCTACTGTTCTACAACACCCCTTTACATGTATCGTAGCAGGGTGTACATAAAGTGGCAAGACTGTATGTGTGAATATCTGTTGGAGAATGCCCAGAAAACTATAACGCCTCCTCGGCGTATCATTTGGTGTTATCGTCAATGGCAGCCATCCTACTTAGGCCTGCTCTGGGGCGGTAACTCGCCTTAAATCTCCGCGAGATAATGCGACTTAAGGAGATTGGGGAGATAAGGCGATTTAAGGCGAGTTGCAAGGTAACTCACCGCGAGATAATGCAATTTAAGGCGATTTAAGGAAAAATTGGGATTTTAAGCGATGCGATTTAAGGCGAGTTGAGATCCCAGAGCAGGCCTCTATTTTGATATGATGAGAACATTGCCTGGAATAGAATTCAATGAAGGAATACCTGAAGATATCGACAAAGCAGATTACCTAGACAATCTGGGAAAGACAAACGTATAGCTGATGTTTTCACAAAGGGCAGTCATCACAGAAATTTGTCTGTCATCTACATTGTCCAAAATAGATTTCATCAGGGCAAAGAGATGAAAAATATTAGTCCCAACTAAATCGATTTCTAACTTGTAAAAACAAGATGGAATTTCCGGTTCAGAAACCCCAGATATTGTTGAACCACCAATCGCTCATAACCTATATATGGAGATAACGCAACCAACCACTCCTAGACCTATCGAAATAACACCACCGGTGCCTGCTACTCCTAAACCTGCATGGCTTTCTCACACCACCTCACAGAACCTATACTTATATGAAACGATAGGGTTTGCTTAATTATTAATCTCATTTCATCTTGACTCGTCATAAATTATATCTATATTATATTGACTTGGGTGATCAATTTTACATCCACAGCATAATTCGTCGCAACGTTTTTGCACATCAGAAGCCACAGCATTCGAGTATATATATTCCTTCTCGCAAAATGAATTAATATTTGTTTTGTCGTTGAACAGGTCGCAGGCTTTCCATGTAGGCACTCCATCGTATAGCAGTTGAGAAATAACGCTCAAACAAAGCTTGGCAACATATATAGGGTCGCTTAGCTATTAGCGCGTTCCAAACGAAAATGGGATTTTCCATTATTTTTTTCCGCAAAATATGGAAAATTGCGAATTATGAAGGGTAAAATATCCGCAATGCGGATTTATTTTTCACTCGATTCAGCCAAAAATGTTGAATTGTAGGACAGAGAATTATGAAAGCTGAAAATTCCAGGTAGATAATGCAAATTATGAAGACAAAATAATGCGATCCATGCATGTTTCATTTACCAAATATATAATATTCAATGTAAGAATTTGTTACAAATTTTGCGTCATTACAATGATTAGCTGTCAATATATATGTATAGCTATATAATTCATGGTGTAAGTATAGGTAATAGTATGGTTTCGAGTGCAATTTGGAAAAAACATGCACGAGACTACGAGTGAGTTTTTCAAAGACGATCAAAATTTGACGTCTTTGAAAACTCACGAGTGTTTGTTTTTCCAAATTTCACGAGAAACCATACCATTACTTATTAAGAGGAGAATTTTTTCAATGTCGCGTAACTTGCGCTCAAAACTTATGACGTCATTACATTCAATGTTTTGGAAGCAATGTCGTAATTCTCTGGTCATAATTAAAGATGGCGGCTATTTTCTTCAATTGAGATTAATTCTGTATTTCTGTTGCCGGTCTCTACAAGGTTCGAAGCAAGACTTGCAGAATATTTTTATCCACACAAAAATGAAGAATTTAGATCACTTTTAACGGAATATATATGGCTGCTAAATCACTAACAGGACGGAGCCGATGGCAACAATGAGAGATACATCAGATACTGAGATACTTTTTCCACATAGTTAGAAGTTTATAAAAGAAAATTGGTTTGGTCTGTTGCCCTTTCTAAATTTAGCTCCATCAATGTGCATTCGAGAATAATTGATGAAAATCGCATATAGTGGAATGTTGTACATTCTAGCTCTGTCAAAATCCATGACCCATGGGTATATAGTCTCAAGTCTGTACATATATATTTTGGACACTGGATAGTACAAAGGTATGTTGTATAAATTTGTATTATATATCTTAAGTGCCTTTCTTAATCTAATTCTGGTTTTGCCTTGACTTCTGAATATTTGCTTGTCCTTTTGAATACAATTGACCGAACTGAAAACATTGCTTGAAGTGCACTGGTTTATAGGCTGACAGGCTGTGTGCTGATTTCTCAACTGTGTCTTAAAAATGCACTGCATAATATACTACATGTATAGTTACTAGAAATTGTTTTCTTTCATTATGTTTTGCAACTCTGCAAAATCGTTTGTAGAAATCGTTTTGTCTGTATGAGGTTGAAAATAATACCAAATTATAGAGATTTGGAATGGTATGCCAAAAAGAAAACTGATGTTGAAAATTGTTTTGATTACTGTAATGTGGAATCAGAATTTAAAAGTAGTGTGCAATGAAGTCACCAAAATGTTAGATTTTAGAAATGTTTTGCAGCCCTCCAATGCACTTAACAATTGAGTTGTCTATATAAGCTTGAAAAAAATACCAAAATGAAGAGATTTGGAGTGGTACACAGCCAGAAACGCACAAGTTGCAGCAAGTCTGCACGCAGGCCTGATTCAACTTGTTATCATCAAGCCGATATCAGGATGCGTTCGCATCGCTTGCTCCGGCTTGATATTATCAAGTCTGACGCAAGTTGTCAACAGACTTGATGCAACTTGTGAACGGCAGACTTGATGCAACTTGTGAACGGCAGACTTGATGCAACTTGTGAACGGCAGACTTGATGCAACTTGTGAACGGCAGACTTGATGCAACTTGTGAACGGCAGACTTGATGCAACTTGTGAACGGCAGACTTGATGCAACTTGTGAACGGCAGACTTGATGCAACTTGTGAACGGCAGACTTGATGCAACTTGTGAAAATCAGACTTGATGCAACTTGTGAAAATCAGACTTGATGCAACTTGTGAACGGCAAGATCTTGGCAGACATTTCAGGAAATCTTGCCAAGATTCTAGCTTGCATAACAAGATCCAATCATCTTGGCAAGATCTTGTTAATATCTTGGCAAGATCTTGCCAAGATCTGTGTCTTGGCAAGATCTTGCCATGATCTTCCAAGATCCTGCAAGATCTTGCAAGATCTTGCCAAGATCTTCAACCTGGGGTGAGTTCACAAATAATACATTTATTATTAAGCTATTGTAAAGCCAAAATACATCCTGCATTGTAATAATCTATAGGCTAGTTACATACATTTTTTAATTTCATCTGCTATTATAATGTACTGGAATACCTGCACAGGGATTATTTGAATATTGTAATGTTTCAAATTATAGGACAATGTCAATAACATCATTGGGCAATTTTATTGCTTACAGGGACGTTTCCCTGTGTCTGATGATGGGAAAAAGGTAAGACTTACCTACATTTATACAGATAATATAAGATCTACTACAGTATTTTAATTAAATTAATAATCTCCATAGATACGTTGTATTCATATATAAAAAATTGATTATTAAATAGATTCTCACTACAAATACTCTGATCATATTGTAGAAATTGCTAGAGGATGAATTTTACCAGTCACCAACTGGCATTTCCATTCAAGAACTGTTTATTCGCTGTTCGAAGTATGAACAGTCAAGGTTTTCATACTGAGAAGTGAGGAGAGAAGAAGGTAATACGGCAGTATTGTAATCTTTAATTACTTACACAGCCGAGTAAAGTTGAAAATGATTGTCCAATGTCCATATGTGTTCATTAGGTAATTAATGCATAGTTGCATCAATTTGTCATTATATAGCTTCTTGCAATTGCTGGGTACAATGCCTTGAAGCGATGGCCACACAAAATATCACAAGCAAGATCCTGCAACTTGTTGGCCAGAAATACAACGCATCTTCCACTGCAGCCTTAAAGAAGGAAATCATTTTAACAGTTAGTATTTGTCAGAAAAACCTGTTTCCAATACCTAAATTAGCCAATTATGGAACAATGTGGTAAATTAACCTACACTTGATTAGAAAAACTGTCTTATGTTACTTAGACAGAGTAAAATAATAAAGTAGGTGAATTATTAGACAGAGTAAAATAATAAAGTAGGTGAATTATGATGCACTGGCATCCAATGTGTGAATTTATATGAAATAAAGAGCTCAATCATATAGTTAAATCATATATTACGGTTTTTATGGTCAAATTCTTCATTCTTAGCGCAAATTTATACGTGAAACAACTCTGGCCCAGGCACGAAAACTGAAAGATTTCTGGGGCACATTTTATCAGTGGAAGTTGGAAAACTGGAGCCATATCACAAGGGAGGACTGGCAGAGGTTGAGAAATGAGGACCAAGCTGCATACTCAGATGTCATCTTTTAATTCCTATAAAGTAATTATATAAATGCATTTTCTTGCAAGTATCTTGTTGGCTAGGGAAACCATTATATTATTCATAAGCTTCAGTAAGTATTTATCTACTTGACAAGAAGACCTGAACCTCATGAACATTTTTCAACTATCTGTAAAACATAAAGCTTGGTTTCCATTTGGTTGCAAAACCTGTCGCTACTAACTTTTCAACCAATCTCTGCAAAAATTTTGACACAAATCACCATTTTGCCAGTAAGTGTAGCCACTTCATGCAGTGTAAGCATTGCATGTACATAATCATCTTCCCCAAGATTTGCTGGGATGTCAGTAAGTGTTGCACATGTGATATCCCGAATACAATTTTCAGTTGCGAGGACACGAAGATAGAAATCCAGATAGTTATCTAATCTGAGTCAGTGATAATTGGATTCATAGGACAAACATTCAAATAAGCTTTTTTCACATACATGACAAATTTCTGTGTGTACTTTTCCATTTAATTTGCCAGTGCCCAGTTCCCGACTCAACCGGAATACTATCTTGAAATTTTGCCATCTATATAATTATAAAAAATAAAACATGTTACATTAAGTGGAAAACAGTCATTAATAGGTTGGATGGCTTTTGCTTTGAGAATTATTCATTTAATATGAGAATTTACTGTACAAATATTATATTATGATTTTGTACACTGTTCGTGTGTATTAAATAAACTACATTTAAATTTATAGTCATACTGTAAGTGTAAATTTTTTGTAAAAATGTGAAAACATCAGGAACATGTTACCATTTGACATACCAGATATTAGTTGTCTTCAAATCAAACATATATAACATCTAGGTACTTTATATTGCCATTGATTTCTTACCTGTAAACAAATACAGAAAGTCAACATGCGATGCTGCAACCTCGTTGATTTCGGCCAAAATGACGAATATTGTGAGCACATGGAACCGCGAACACTTTCCACACAATATTTCGCATGGATTTGCCTTTTATATTATTGTGACCACAAACAATGTTATTCTCCCTCACATTTTTTGGCTTTGTCCAATGTTTTAAGGCTGAAAAAATAACATACAAACATATACACGTTAGAACAGCTCCGAACACCCAAATTCAAAATCTAACGGCAGACTCTCGCACCGGAAGTGTTTGAGAAAATATTGATAAACATGCTATATATATGAAAATATTGTGTTTGTTTTTCCAAGTGGAAGCAATTTCAAACTTCAAAGACGCCAACGGAATATCTAGGCCTACTAACTTCCAGACGAAGGGCCTTTGCTCGAAACGTCAAAGTTTTCTTACATTTTCAGGTCTCATTTACACAGAAGCTTTATTTAAAACCAGTTCACCGATTTGTTTCAACAACTTGCATCAAGTTTGCAAATGATACTTTGCAGCAAGTGTGATTTTCGCAACTTGCATCGGCATTGATGCGTTCATGAGACTTGCTGCAAGTTGTTCTATCAGACTTGTCAAAACTCGAAATCCACAGACTTGCTGCAAGTTGTCTCAACAACTTGCATCAAGTTTGCAAATGATACTTTGCAGCAAGTGTGATTTTCACAACTTGCATCGGCATTGATACGTTCATCAGGCTTGCTGCAAGTTGTTTTATCAGACTTGTCAAAATTTGATATCCACATACTTGCTGCAAATTGTTTGAACAACTTGCAGCAAGCCTGCGGATAACAACTTGCAGCAAGCCTGATTTTCTCAACTTGCGTCAGCATTGATGCGTTCAACAGACTTGCTGCAAGTTGTTCTATCAGGCTTGTCAAGACTTGTTATCAACAGGCTTGCTGCAAGTTGTTTCATCAACTTGCAGCAAGTCTGCAAATGACAAGTTGCAACAAGCCTCATTTCAACAGACTTGATGCAAGTTGATGACTTCAACAAGCCTGCGGCAACTTGTTAACAACTTACAGCAGGCCGGTAAAATCCGCAACTTGCATCAAGTCTGTGGCGTTTCTGGCTGTGTATGCCGAAGAGAAAATTTGGGTTGAATATTGAGAAATTTTGATTTGATTACTGTAATATGGCATCAGATCTCATAGTGTACATGACTGTTATAGTCACCAAAATGTTAGATTTTAGAAATGTTTTGCAGCCCTCCAATGCACTTAACAATTGAGTTGTCTATATAAGCTTGGAAAAAGTACCAAAATAAAGCGATTTGGAGTGGTATGCCGAAGAGAAAATTTGGGTTGAATATTGAGAAATTTTGATTTGATTACTGTAATATGGCATCAGATCTCATAGTGTACATGACTGTTATAGTCACCAAAATGTTAGATTTTAGAAATGTTTTGCAGCCTCCAATGCACTTAACAATTGAGTTGTCTATATAAGCTTGGAAAAGTACCAAAATAAAGCGATTTGGAGTGGTATGCCGAAGAGAAAATTTGGGTTGAATATTGAGAAATTTTGATTTGATTACTGTAATATGGCATCAGATCTCATAGTGTACATGACTGTTATAGTCACCAAAATGTTAGATTTTAGAAATGTTTTGCAGCCCTCCAATGCACTTAACAATTGAGTTGTCTATATAAGCTTGAAGAAAATACCAAAATGAAGAGATTTGGAGTGGTATGCCGAAGAGAAAATTTGGGTTGAATATTGAGAAATTTTGATTTGATTACTGTAATATGGCATCAGATCTCATAGTGTACATGACTGTTATAGTCACCAAAATGTTAGATTTTAGAAATGTTTTGCAGCCTCCAATGCACTTAACAATTGAGTTGTCTATATAAGCTTGAAAAAATACCAAAATGAAGAGATTTGGAGTGGTATGCCGAAGAGAAAATTTGGGTTGAATATTGAGAAATTTTGATTTGATTACTGTAATATGGCATCAGATCTCATAGTGTACATGACTGTTATAGTCACCAAAATGTTAGATTTTAGAAATGTCTTTGCAGCCCTCCAATGCACTTAACAATTGAGTTGTCTATATAAGCTTGAAAAAATACCAAAATGAAGAGATTTGGAGTGGTATGCCGAAGAGAAAATTTGGGTTGAATATTGAGAAATTTTGATTTGATTACTGTAATATGGCATCAGATCTCATAGTGTACATGACTGTTATAGTCACCAAAATGTTAGATTTTAGAAATGTTTTGCAGCCCTCCAATGCACTTAACAATTGAGTTGTCTATATAAGCTTGAAAAAATACCAAAATGAAGAGATTTGGAGTGGTATGCCGAAGAGAAAATTTGGGTTGAATATTGAGAAATTTTGATTTGATTACTGTAATATGGCATCAGATCTCATAGTGTACATGACTGTTATAGTCACCAAAATGTTAGATTTTAGAAATGTTTTGCAGCCCTCCAATGCACTTAACAATTGAGTTGTCTATATAAGCTTGAAAAAAATACCAAAATGAAGAGATTTGGAGTGGTATGCCGAAGAGAAAATTTGGGTTGAATATTGAGAAATTTTGATTTGATTACTGTAATATGGCATCAGATCTCATAGTGTACATGACTGTTATAGTCACCAAAATGTTAGATTTTAGAAATGTTTTGCAGCCCTCCAATGCACTTAACAATTGAGTTGTCTATATAAGCTTGAAAAAAATACCAAAATGAAGAGATTTGGAGTGGTATGCCGAAGAGAAAATTTGGGTTGAATATTGAGAAATTTTGATTTGATTACTGTAATATGGCATCAGATCTCATAGTGTACATGACTGTTATAGTCACCAAATTTTTTTATTTTAGGAATGTTTTTGCAGCCCTCCAATGCACTTAACAATTGAGTTGTCTATATAAGCTTGGAAAAAGTACCAAAATAAAGCGATTTGGAGTGGTACTTATATATGTAAATATATATTTTTTCGATTTAAATACCACAAAAGTTATTACGTACGAAATTTGAATGAGGACAATATGTACGTGGTCTTAACTTGCTTCAAAATATCAAACTTTAAAAGTTGCGTATAGTTCACTGTATGCCTGTAAGATAAGTAAAGAGGCAGTGAACTCTACAAAGCCCTTTTAAGGTTTAATTTTTGGAAACCACTGCCCACACTTGACTATCAAGTTTGCAGGATTAAGTTGTTTCAGTTTGTTTAAAAATGTTGAAGCTCAGAATCTTTCCCAAGCTTCAGAATCTTTCCTAATCTTAAGAATCGTACTTAATTAAGTTTCTTTTTTTTGTTTTGATTTATGGCTTTCAAAAATTCTTGCTTTTGGTACTTGCCGCGAACAAGATGAGCTATGTATATCCGTGACTTCGATTCAATACCATCAAGTAGTTCTATGTAGTGGACCGTTCTTTCTTTGGGTAGATTACTGTGGTAGACATATTCTTGCATATCTTGAAATAACAGATATCTCTCGAAGCATTTGTTGCATATTTCGTCATGGTCTTTACATTTGGGTTCCGTTTCAAGCAACCAGGTCATACAGTGGCAAGGCGTATTTGACGTACTGCTAAGAGAGTGTTGGAAATCTGATAGTAGATGACCTTTGAAACCTTTCAATCTCTTTCTGAGCGCCTGTGACAACGGTAGATCGGATAGATGAGGTTCTACTTCCACCATCAGAATTGGACAGTCGTAAGGAAGCGGGTGGATTTGCTGCTTGTCGTCTTCATGGTTTGGTAACTCAACCATGGTCACAACGTGGATACAACGCCTCGGCCAAAGTCGACTTCGGGATTTTCTTCTTCCAAGCGTGGATTTGGTTTTTGCGATTTGATCTCCTCGTCGAGGTTAAGCAATAGTGCGTCCAAACTTTCAAAATTTCGTGCTCCCACCTCGTCACAAATGTTGCATAAGCCAGCCATTTCCACCATTTCTTTAAAATTTCCAGCATTTAGTCCCTCCAAGAATTTCGTTCTACTTATTGGTCTGCAACTTTGCCTGGAACATTCTTCCTTGTATTTCTCGTAAAGATGATGCTTTCCGTCTTTCAACCACAGAACGGGTAGTTTACCTCCACCATGAAGATCTGAAATCCAAGATGACTTTTTACCGTCACACGAGGCCATCCTGTGTGAAGATGGAACCGTATTATCTGGGTGGTGGATAAAATTTAGGACAAACTCAAGGTCTTCAAGTGGAAGTCTGTATTTCGTAACAAATTTATTCTTCTTTTGTGGTGTTACCCCAGGTCCATATTCAGTGGCTTGTCTACGAGCTTGTGTGATTTCGTAGTTGGTACAGTTAAATTTGGCTTGAAGAACCTTGTTAGAGAAAGTGTTTGCAACAGTGCTTAAAATTCTAGTCTTTCCGGCGGGTCCTGGCGGTTCTTGTTTGTAAGCCTTTGCGATACCATCAACCACGTCGAGCAATTTCTTGTCAGATGTGCTGCTAATTGGTATTTTATCACAAACATCTTCAAATAATTCCCATCCTTCCCCTTTCGATATCTGGTCATACTTGTCAACCAGTTCACTTAGTAAGTTCTTTGCCTTTGATTTTATTTTACGTCTCGTAGATACGCTTCCTTCGCTGAACTTTTTCCTTGGTCTTCCTCCATGGTTAAATTTGCTGTTGGTAGACGCTTGATTTCTCTCGCTGATGTAATCGCTGAGTGGAGGTGATGAGGCATCGTGGTGTTGAAAGCTGCTGTTGGTAGACGCTTGATTTCTCTCGCTGATGTAATCGCTGAGTGGAGGTGATGAGGCATCGTGGTGTTGAAGGTTGCTGTTGGTAGACGCTTGATTTCTCTCGCTGATGTAATCGCTGAGTGGAGGTGATGAGGCATCGTGGTGTTGAAAGCTGCTGTTGGTAGACGCTTGATTTCTCTCGCTGATGTAATCGCTGAGTGGAGGTGATGAGGCATCGTGGTGTTGAAGGTTGCTGTTGGTAGACGCTTGATTTCTCTCGCTGATGTAATCGCTGAGTGGAGGTGATGAGGCATCGTGGTGTTGAAAGCTGCTGTTGGTAGACGCTGATTTCTCTCGCTGATGTAATCGCTGAGTGGAGGTGATGAGGCATCGTGGTGTTGAAAGCTGCTGTTGGTAGACGCTTGATTTCTCTCGCTGATGTAATCGCTGAGTGGAGGTGATGAGGCATCGTGGTGTTGAAAGCTGCTGTTGGTAGACGCTTGATTTCTCTCGCTGATGTAATCGCTGAGTGGAGGTGATGAGGCATCGTGGTGTTGAAAGCTGCTGTTGGTAGACGCTGGATTTCTCTCGCTGATGTAATCGCTGAGTGGAGGTGATGAGGCATCGTGGTGTTGAAGGTTGCTGTTGGTAAACGCTTGATTTCTCTCGATGATGTAATCGCTGAGTGGAGGTGATGAGGCATCGTGGTGTTGAAAGTTGCTGCTGTTGGACGCTTGATTTCTCCCGCTGATGTTATTGCTGAGCGGAGGTGATGAGGATGCTAATTTGCTAATATCTACTTTCAAGCTTGTCGCAATATATTTATTTATTTTGTACGAGCAGGCCCGGCACACCTTTTCGTTCTTTGAAACGTGAAATTTTTCTTGAATGATGCGTTCTTCTTTGTCAGCTAAATTCAATTCACGTAATTTAATTTTTCTCCTTGGCGTATTGCAGTTTAATGTGGGACACTTATCCTTATATTTCGGAAATATTCTCAACATTCTACATGCAGAGCAAATTATTTTGTCTCTTGCTATGATGAATTCAGCATCCGTTAAACCTAATTGTGTGTAATTTACTGTTGTAACGTATCTTTTCTCTTTTTCAGATGACGCTATTTTGAAGCAAAAGATGCACATATCTTCTGTTGGTCGTGCATGTTCCATTTTCAAGCTAGAAAAAATATTGGGAATTTGTATCTCTAACTCTATGTATTAGAATTGTATAGTTAATAAAAAATTTTATTGTATTTTTATTGTATCAATTTTTATTGAGTTCAATTCATAAAAAATGTTTCAAAATTTCCCCCTCCAATTACCATTCTCCCCTGAATTCAGAATTCGTCTTGGCCAGACCTTTATACGCAGATTTTGGTTTTAAGACAATGTCCTATGTGTACACTGGAGTACTTTATTTAATCCTAGGTATCCCAGGATTTGTGGATAGGATATGGACTTGTTACCCATAATTCCCTCCAGATTTTGGTTGCTTACTTTGTGTTTTACGCTCTAATATGTTTTTCTTTGATCCCGACACTGACAACACTCTAAGCCCTAACTCTAGTCTAACCCTAATGTATTTTCTATTCATATGCACGATGCTACAGCGGTATTTATAGAAACTTCTACATATATGCTGTGTCTGTGACCTTTTATATATCCTTTGAGATCGGATATAGCCTCGGTGCATTATCTAAGAAAATTTTGTCAAAGCAATTCCGTAAAATGTCAATGATAGAACCAAAAATGGTTTGCCACAGTGTGTCTCGAAGAAACAATCAACGATATAAAAATAATGCATTCCTTTCAAATCGCTGGCCGCTTCAAAATAATTAGTACTACTCTAAAATTTTGTGGAACAAACAGAGAAATTGGACCTTTCCCTGACCTTGCAAAGGCTCCCCCCCCCGGTTCAACACGTTATTGTTATGTTGGTTGCTATGCAACGGGTAAAACCGCTAAAACGTTACTAGTACATTTTTTGGTTGCGGTAAAGTGGTCAAAAACTCCACAGTTATCTCTACAGAATGCTGTTTCACGGAAGACTGATATGTAATTAGTGCTGGCAGTTTGAAAAATGCTTTTCCCTGGACTATGGAAAAAGTAAGAAAAGGTATTAAGAGACTTGTAGTTAACTTGTAGTTTATAATACAACAAACAATTCACGAAAACTACTTTTCTTAAATACACAAATTGTGTTACAGATATTTTTTTTAATTTAAAACAGTATAAGTTGTAAAAAAACTTGTCTTATCGATGAAAGTCTTTTTTTGATATATTGTAGGCTGCCTATATTTCCCCACGAATCATTGCAGCTAACACAAGCCTGATTTGGTTGTAACTGTATGCATTTTGGAGTGCATTTCGAACGATTCTTAAGCTAACGTTCTCTCTCCGTAGCTCAGCAGCAATAATATCCACTTCCTCATTATTTAGATTAAATTTTGATGCCAGGTCTTCGTAAGATAATGGGGCACCAGAACAATATCCGTCGATTGTATATACCTCTGCTGTAGCAATGGCAACGTTAAGGACTCTCGCTATAACCTGAAAAGATTTCTGCCCTTTCATAAACAATTGAGTTGCTTGAATCTTTTTCGAGGACGGCTTATTTTGGCCGTAGAGTGCTCTAAGAGTTTGAATGCTCTGCAATTCAAGATAAGAGTAATCATTTGTGGAGAATGTGCAGTTACGGACTAAGTTAAGCAAAATGACACACAATTTTGTTGCATGTCCGGCGAGATTTAAAAAAAAATTAAAACAGCGAAAGCAAAATTGCTCATAGATGAATATACCTTCTCATTGGCATCTGCAGGCATAGTAGCCATTCTTGCTAAACTACGTATCTGGATTGAAGGAAAAGTGACAACATATTTACATGTGTAAATCACTTAATGTCTTTCACTAGATGTCCAGGCATTGACCATGGACTTTGTTATTTGTATATCGACTATAGTTTATATTAATATTGCTTATATACGGACTTGCTTTGACAAATGTTCTTGAGTCAAAATTGTATGACAAACTGTTTTTGGGTCAAAATCATATGAAAAACCAATATTAACATAAAGTTTCGAACTTGAAGGCTCTTTTTCCCGAAGCCGACAGCATAAATTCGTCATGTTTTTAGGAAGAAACGCGCTAAATAAATATATGCAAATGGCGAATTGCAAGAGTCTGGCCAAGACAACAATAGTAAAAAAACCCAAAAAGATAAATAATTTGCACATTATTTCTACGTCTCCTTCTTTTAAAAAGACTATTTTATCTCTTTATTACGGCGGCCCAGACGCGACAGCACAAAAACAATTTTCTATTTTCCGATTTTTTGATTTTTAGATTTTTTGATTTTTTGATTTTTTGATTTTTTGATTTTTTGATTTTTTGATTTTTTGATTTTTTGATTTTTTGATTTTTAGACTTTTAGATTTTTAGGTTTTTTGACTTTTTGATTTTTTGATTTTTAGATTTTTTGATTTTTTGATTGTCTTTTCCCTTGCTGAACTAGCATCGGGAAGCACTTTGACACTGAATGATTTAGCAGGCAATTTATGAGGCAAATGCCGTTTTGCTTTGTCTTAGCCTTGAAGAAAGCAATGACACTGTGAATGATTTAGTTATAGCAATTGTAGGCAATTTGCGAGGCAAACACAATATATTTGTGTTGAATATAAAAGGAGCAATCCAGGCTCACATATTAAATTGTCTGTGTTGTTGCCCTGCTTTCGAGCACGTAAGTTATATTCATTTGAGTTTATATTTTTAATTGTATCTAAAATATCTAAAATGCATAGGAATCTCTTCTTTTAAAAAATGTGCAGATAAATACGACTAAAACATTCATAAAACGATAATATATTGTGTTTCCTTACATCGATCGGCCTCTAACGCCATTTTGTAACTCCGATCCTCGTGCAACTAACTATTTTCAAACTTTCATTTTCAAACTTTTATTTTCAAACTTATTTTCAAACTTTTATTTTCAAACTTTTATTTTCAAACTTTTATTTTCAAACTTTTATTTTCAAACTTTTATTTTCAAACTTTTATTTTTAAACTTTTATTTTCAAACTTTTATTTTCAAACTTTTATTTTCAAACTTTTATTTTCAAACTTTTATTTTCAAACTTTTATTTTTAAACTTTTATTTTTAAACTTTTATTTTTAAACTTTTTTTTTTAAACTTTTTTCTTAAACTTTTATTTTTAAACTTACTTACACCAGAGGCATCCCAAGCTCACATTGTTGTTATATTAATTTTTTTTTATTATTGCTGTTTGTATGTTATGGTATATTATGTGTATGTGTATGTGTTATGTCTGTTATGCTATGTGCCAGAAATGGTATGATGGAATTAAATATATATTTATTATTGATGGTTAGGGTACTTTATATTAGTAAATTATAGTAGACTTAATAGTCGAATATATATTGTCAAAAAATTGCTAAAATATTGTGTCAAAAGAAGAAATAAAGTTACTTTATACTTCTACTACAAGTTGCAATCGACTTTTTGATGTTGACTTGGTGTGATTTTAAATCCACTTAGTCTTAGAGGGGAAAGTCACTCATGGTATTATATGTAATAATAAGGAGAAGGCAGGTCAATACAGCTCCAACGAACTCGCATCGGCTTCACAAATCCTTCTCGCGTCGCATAATAATGCATCGAATCGCCAAAAAAACAACAGATCCATAAAGCCCATTACATTTCACATCACATTCATCGTCTTCAGCAAACACAAGATATTTTTTGTCGGCGAAAATCCATAATTTGTTCGATTTTCTGACAATCTCAGGCAGCGTGGCTGTCGATACCCGGGGATATTCAGTTGAGAGCTCGCGAGTTCGAATTACACTCTCTATATAGCTATTGTTATTGGTTGATTCGAACGCGTCACGCGACAACAACTACATTACATTGTTGTCGCGTGAACCAATTCTGCCACATAACATAACAGACATAACACATACACATACACATACACATACACATACACATAATATACCATAACATACAAACAGCAATAATAAAATATTATTAATGAAAAAAAAATAACATAGCAACAATGTGAGCTTGGGATGCCTGTGCTTACACCACCTTTTTCAAACTTTGTCCACCAGGAAGCAACGTGCCCAACTCATCATCAGTCACTAAAGCACCCTGCTAAAGCATCCCATTTTTATCATTGCACGATTTAATATGTTTTCGTAGCGAATTTAAGGAACTGACATGTAATAATTACAGTAAATTTTAAAATGTATAAACTGTAAACCCCCCCTGACTTTCAAGAGGGTTGAATACAACGTCAACGCCATGCCATGTGCATGGAAAAGAATGTTTCGAGGAAGTGGTTTTTACGTTTCAATTTCTGTAGTAGTGTACATCCCATGAACATCAAACGAAATATCAAATATAAACAAACGCGGAAAACATTTTCCCGGGTCGTTTCGTATGGTCTTACACCATACTAAGTCACTTGTCGCGTGGCGTGCACAAATTAATCTCCTACACAGGGACGTAGCGCAGCATCTGGAGTTTGGGGGGGTGTCAAATAATTTTACCTGAAAATTGAACTTCTATGTTAAAATTAACATGAAGTATAGTGATTATAATAGACCTTTTCCTGATTGATTATCAGGGGCGTAGGAAGCTTCTTAAACTTAGGGGGGCCGTCCTCACGAGGCGCCACCATGGTTGGCGCCGAGCGGAAAAGTTTTGAAAATTTGGAGCTCTAGATCGTCGGAAATGGTATTTTCGATCAGAGTCTTCTCTACCTCTTTCGTTAAGCCCTTTCATTAATTCTTTCATTATGATTTGTGAGTACTGCAATTTTTTAAAAATTCAATTATTTTTGGGGGGTCGAACGCTATTCCGGCGGGGCCGCGGCCTCCCCGCTTCCTACGCCCCTGTTGATTATCATTGTAATACAGAGTTGTTTAACGATAGGAGGGCCTCCCCAGACGATTTTTATATTTTTGAGGCTCCAGGACTACATTTCCAGCGTTTTCTGAAGCGATTTTGCAAACGAATTGCGTCCAAATTGACTGTATTTTGCACAAAATTTTAGTATATGGAGGTTTTTAAAGAGATCAGGTTCTTTCAAGTCATTTAACATTTAATTTTAGTTATCACTTTACAAAATATAACGACTTTATCCCCCAATTAAATTTACCTGTCAAAAGTTTACCTCGAATTTTACCTGATTCTTTTTCACCTTTTACGGTTGGGGGGTGTGGGTACACCCCACACCCCGTTCGCTACGTCCCTGCTCCTACTAGTGTAGATACTATAATATTAGTAGCTGCATTTTTTTCCGATTTAAGCTTTGCTTAGAGGTTACCGGGTATTGATACAATTTGTCAGTATTAAAATTCCCTTGCTTATTCAAGTACTATAGTAGAGTATAATTAATATAATCAAAAAATCAAAAAATCAAAAAATCAAAAAATCAAAAAATCAAAAAATCAAAAAATCAAAAAATCAAAAAATAGAAAATTGTTTTTGTGCTGTCGCGTCTGGGCCGCCGTACTTTATGGCATAAAAATTACGACATATATGTTTACTAAATTTTGACTGACTCTGAATGGCTTCCTTGTTTTGATAACACCGGAAGTACAAAAATTAGAATAGTAATATATTACTAATTACACAAATTATTACCAAAGACAAATACGAGGTTTTTACACTCCTAATTTAGAGCAGTTAAAAGCGCTTACCTTAAAAAATAGCAGATTTTGAACGGCTTTCCAGATATTCTCAAAGGTTTTGATCTTTTTGCTATTTTGCTCACGCCATACAGCAAACGCGTCAGCGACAACGTCATTTTTCGCATTGCGTAGGTTTTGAGCGCTTTTCATCGAAAACACGCGACATACAAAAAATTCTCCTCTTAATAATATACATGAAAAAATTACACTGCTAATATCCGCCGCCATGTTGATTTTTCTTGCCTCGTTTCCAGGCTCTGATCTTGTTTTGTTAATTTGCACTGCTGTTATTGCACAGTGTGCAATTTCAAAAATAATTGCACTGCTCTTAGCCAATCAGAATTGAGTAATTTTTTCATCTATATTATTATACGACAAACAAGCCAAATCGTAATTTCGCATTCGTATCCAAATGACGCGTCCTTAGCTGGGATAAAAGTAAGTTACAGTTGAATCATATCAGGTAGTTCGGACCAATTTGCCTACTGGTGTAAATTTATTGGGTGTATAGCATGCATGAGCGCTTGCTGTTAATGTTTTGGTTTTAACTTTGTTTAATGGATTTTGTTCATTGTTTAGCAAATTGGTGTTTAGTTTAATGCATTAGACTTAGTGTTGCCCTAACGTACACTAGTTAAGATCATAGCCTGTTTGCGTCAAATTCAATCTGTTTGGCTTGCCTGTTCAAGTGAACAGTCAACAGTGCATGTTGTGATGTTGCACGAGAGCCTTTTGTTTTGTTGACAACTTTATTTTTCATAGCTTTATACTCAAACCAGAATTGATTGTTTTTAGTTCGCCTAGCTTTCTTTAACAAATTATCTCTTTTATGTAACAGATCCAGAATTTCCAGACCGGGCAAACGAGTGTTTGTTTTTCCAAATTTCACGAGAAACCATACCATTACTTATTAATAATATACATGAAAAAATTACACTGCTAATATCCGCCGCCATGTTGATTTTTCTTGCCTCGTTTCCAGGCTCTGATCTTGTTTTGTTAATTTGCACTGCTGTTATTGCACAGTGTGCAATTTCAAAAATAATTGCACTGCTCTTAGCCAATCAGAATTGAGTAATTTTTTCATCTATATTATTATACGACAAACAAGCCAAATCGTAATTTCGCATTCGTATCCAAATGACGCGTCCTTAGCTGGGATAAAAGTAAGTTACAGTTGAATCATATCAGGTAGTTCGGACCAATTTGCCTACTGGTGTAAATTTATTGGGTGTATAGCATGCATGAGCGCTTGCTGTTAATGTTTTGGTTTTAACTTTGTTTAATGGATTTTGTTCATTGTTTAGCAAATTGGTGTTTAGTTTAATGCATTAGACTTAGTGTTGCCCTAACGTACACTAGTTAAGATCATAGCCTGTTTGCGTCAAATTCAATCTGTTTGGCTTGCCTGTTCAAGTGAACAGTCAACAGTGCATGTTGTGATGTTGCACGAGAGCCTGTATCTGGCTATTGTAGTCTGTTTGGCTGTGAACTAATAGTCGGCATGTCTATGTGCTAAGCGGTTGTCTGAGCTGTCGTTTGGCTGCAAGCGAGTAAAGGCTGATTTCCATTCAGTGCAAAATGTCGCGCGATCGACTTTTTGCGATCGTTTTCTTTTGAATTGTGAGCCCTCGACTGGAACGGATCCGGTAGAAGGCGCATAATTCAAAAGAAAACGATCGCAAAAGGTCGATCGCGCGACATTTTGCACTGAATGGAAATCAGCCTTAATGCATGACGATTGCCTGCGATTTTTGTTCTCAGTTAATATGTTTGGCTAAAAAAAGAACATCTGTCCTCGCATCTGTCTAGCCAATGATTTTGGCAGTAAGTGAGAAGGGCACGCGACGTACCGTGCATATTTAGTTACTGCATTTGGTTTTGATAGAAAGGTGCCAATGTGCTCGGCCGTGAGAGAAAAGTGCATCTCGCAATGCATGATTGCTCAGTGAGATCGGGCACACGTAGCTACTGAGTTTGGCTTTGAAAGAAAAGTGCCAATGTGGTTTGCCGTGAGAGAGAAGTGGATTTCGCAATACATGATTGCTTGAGACCGGACACAAGTAGCTACTGAGTTTGGCTTTGAAAAACTGAATAGTGCCAATGTGTTTGGTCGTGAGAGAGAAGTGCATCTCGCAATGCATGAGTGCTTGAGACTGGACACATGTAGCTGCTGAATTTGGCTTTGAAAGAATAGTGCCAATGTGTTTGGGAGAGAGAAGTGCATCTCGCAGTACATGATTGCTTGAGACCGGGCACAAGTAGCTCCTGAACTTGGCTTTGAAGAATAGTGCCAATGTGTTTGCCTGTAAGAGAGAAGTGCATCTCGCAATGCATGATTGCTTCAGACCGAGCACACATAACTACTTAATTTGCTTTTGAAAGAAAAGTGCCAATGTGTTTGGCTGTGAGAGAGAAGTGCATCTCGCAATGCATGATTGCTTGAGTTAGTTAGTTAGAGTCTTTATTTCGAGAGGGTAGTACGTAATAGTACAAAAGCACTAATAAACTTGTAGCCCTCAATTTCAAAAATACAACAATTTCTATAATACAAGTATGCAAGTATACAAATTAAGCTATTAATACAGTATGTGTCTATATTTACAAATTTACTTTAAAATTATGGTTCGGTATATATGAATACAATTAAAAATGGCTAAGAGATTGTTGGTGTTCATGCAAAATTTCTACATATTTATTTTTAAAAATACGGACATTCAAATGTCGTCTTAAGTTTAGTGGTAGACTATTCCAAAGTTTAATTGTGGTTACGCTAAAAGTTCTACCACCTTCAGTTTCCCTTTTATACTTTGGACAGATAAAGTTGACTTCGGCGTATCTTGTATTTCTGCAATGTTGCTCTCGATTTAATTTTAATGTTTCACGTAGATAAGGAGCAGTCTCGCCATTTATGCTCTTTAAAGCAAATACAGCTTTATTTACTTAAAATGGGAGCCATTTCAACCGGTTGAAGAGTTGGATTGTCGATGACATGTAAGGAGCGTCTAAGATAACTCTCGCAGCCCTCTTTTGCAACTTAAACACCATATCCAGATAGTCTTTTCGACAGTTTGTCCACACAGCACTCGAATACATCATAATGGGCTTAATGACATAATTGTAGTAAAGGAGTCTTTGATGCATAGCCAAGCAGCCCTTTATACGTTTCAAGGTTCCAATACGTTTTGCTATTTTTTACATTAGCATGGACATGTTCATTAAAAGACAGTTCTTCGTCCATGTGTAACCCAAGCAGTTTCGCGCTTGAAACTTGTTCATATTGTAACTTGTAAGTCCAATTCTTTTGACTCCATTTTAGCAGGTAGACGTTTTCCTGTAATTAACATAGCCTTTGTCATTTTCTGATTCAAAGTCATCTTATTTGCTACAGCCCTGCAATCATTAACACTGGTAATTGATTCGTCCATGGTTTTTCTCAGTTGTTATAACCGATGCAGATAGCGTCGTATCGTCTGCGAATAGATCAACTTCAACATTATCAATATGCATCGGTAGATAATTTATGAAAATTACGAAAAACAACGGCCCCAAGATCGTCCCCTGGGGAATTCCGTGATGAACATTCTGCATTGATGATTGAACGTCATTCAATTGAACACACTGCTTTCTGTTGTGCAAATAAGATGTAATCCATTGTAAAGCATGATTGTCAAGACCATAAATTTTCAACTTGGACAGTAACAAGCAATGGTCTACCATGTCAAACGCTTTTTGATAGTCAACTAGAACCATACCAGTTATACGATTATTATCCATGTCAAACAATAACTGATCAATTAAAGCTGTTTCAGTGCTATGAAACTGTCGAAAGCCAGATTGTCTATTGTAAATCAGATCATTCTCTGTCATGTATGCATAAAGGTGATTATGCACATGCCTCTCGATAATTTTAGAGACAACAGGCAAAATTGATATTGGACGATAATTCGTAACATTGTCACGCTCACCGTCCTTATAAAGTGGTTTTTCTTTAGCCGTCTTCCATCGTGTTGGAAATACCGCTGTTTCCAGTGACATGTTTATGATTTTCGCAATAGAAGGGGCTATAACAGGGGCTGCTATCTTAAGAAATCTTGCGCTGATATTATCTATACCGGTTGATTTACAAGTCTTGAGATTTTTTAATGCCTCAAGAACTTCGATAAATGAGGTTATGCAATACCAAGGTTAACAGCTAGGTAACCATGCCTCGATACGTCAGCACGTCACGTGACCGAGGGGGGTATGTAACATGAGAGCGGTCGACGTTTGGCATCAGTTACCGTTGTGTGCTAAGCAAACATTGTAGGAAATTATTTTTTTCGGTCTTCATGATTCGTGTTAAATTTCCACCAATTTCAATTTGGTGTGAAGGTGTTAGCTCTTGAAGGGGTGGTCAGCTCAAGATACCACTTGCATGGATCTTAACCTGAGTCCAAGTAACAGTAGTCGCCCCAGGCCACTCGTCGGTCATCAGGACTAACACCTCACCATCCAAACGGGTAAGTATGGTGAATGAAGGTGTTAATCATCATTACTGGTATCTTAAACTTCGAATCTCCGTCCGATTTCGCAGCAACAAAATTTCGTAATCTTGAAAAATCGGGGGTGACATTCGGAAGTACAGATCTCAAACGGTCCGCGATTGAAGTAAAATGCTTATTGAATAATTCAGCTATTTCCTGTTTATTGTCCGTATTCTTATTTGCATTAGGTGACCGAAGATGCGAGGCGTTTAATTGTATTCGAAATTCCTTTAAAATTTCCTTTGTCATTTTCAAACAATGTTTTGTAAAATTTTTGTTTAGCCATTCTTATTTTGTTGACAACTTTATTTTTCATAGCTTTATACTCAAACCAGAATTGATTGTTTTTAGTTCGCCTAGCTTTCTTTAACAAATTATCTCTTTTATGTAACAGATCCAGAATTTCCAGACCGGGCACACGTAGCTACTGAGTTTGGTTTTGAAAGAAAAGTGCCAATATGTTTGGCCGAGAGAGAGAAGTGCATTTTGCAATACATGATTGCTCGAGACCGGGCACAAGTTGCTACTGAATTTGACTGTAACAAAAAAGTGCCAATTAGTTTCCCTGTAAGAGAGAAGTACATCTCGCAATGCATGATTGCTTGAGACTGAGCACTCGTAGCTATTTAATTTGTCTTTGAACGGACAATGCCAATGTGTTTGGCGGGGAGAGCGACTTGCATTTTGCAGTGCAAGATGGCTTGAACCCGTGCACGCTCAACTAGTATCCAGTGTTAGGAGTGGGGTCAGGTTTTATTAGGGATTAGTTCGTTTTGGGTTTATTGTTGGGCAGCATGTTCGTTCTGGGGTGTGGAGTACAGGGTTTTTGTTTCAGAATTGCATATTTGTCCTTTGTTCTGCACTGAGGAGAGGTGATTAATTATTTCACGCCTCCTTTTAGGGCCGTTTGAGAGAGATGCAAGCGCGCATTGAGCAGCTTCAGAACGCTGCTGAGGTATCGTCTGTCGACGAGGCGTTGTTGTTGATCCGCCAGCTGCGTCACGTCCCGCCAACGTTTTCGATCAGTACGCCCTCATTGGTGCACTAGAGAACTTAGAGGATGCGGTCCGCCGGTCGGGCCATAAAGATGTCCGGCGGTATGCATCCGTGTTGTCCAACTGCAAGAAGCTCCCTTTGAATTCCAGGATGGAGTTTTCGTCACGCACGTCTTGGGTGACGATGTTGAGAAGGAGGTGGCAAAGATGGTGGCGAAGATCTATAAGGTTCAATTAAATCGGCCAAGTGCTATGCCATCACAAGTTATGGTTCCTGGCCTGTCCCGAGAGGCGAGAGTGGCCATATCCTAGGATGGGAGGGCCTCGCCCTTTTGTCAAAACAAAACTGCATTAATCCGCGATTAATCCGCGGGATTTTCCCAATGTTGTGGACGTATAATGTTGTGGACAACATTATATTTATCTCTGGGAAAATCCCGCGGATTAATGCAGTTTTGTTTTGACAGGCGGATCAGGGGGGTGCGCCGCGATGTTATTGGCTTTTGTTCGCTCTACACTAAAAACTAAACAGGAAAGGTGAATTAATTTTGACAAATTCAAACCCCGTTTACACTATACCGGATTACATCGGAGCGTAGCGATTTTCATACCGGATTCGGCTGCTGTTTACACTACGCCACAGTAATCCGGTACGCGACGCGGAGCAAAAAGCCAAAAATCACTCCGCTTTGGAGGTGATATGAAAAGTAATCCGGTATGTGCCGGAGCAGTGTAAACAGGCGAATCCGGTACACAACTAATTTTGGCGCGACATTTGTAATATATTACAAGACGAATTAAAAATGGTCGCCTTCAAACAATTGATTATACTTACTTTTACGGCAGCAAGCGTCCTTCAAATAATGGCTAGTAGTATATTTTGTCTGTCGACTAGCTATTATTCATCAAGGCGACGACTCCGGCAAACACTGGTAACTTCAACTTTTCGTGCAAAATGAAAGGGCAAAAGAGAACGTAAACACCGAAGATTTTGGGTAAATTTAATGTAAAATTTGGCTCTTTTTGTTTTGTGTTGAACATTCTTGCGTTCATTTGTCTAGCAAAGCCAGCTCGTGATTTTATTTAGCGGGAAACTGGTTCTGTTTCCATGGCAACATCAAAGAGTGTTGAGCTGGCAACAAAGCGAAGCGGTGCAATGCGGCGTAGTGTAAACACCCTTGTTTTTTACTTCGGAGTGAAAATTAATCCGGTATGAAAAGTAATTCGGTATAGTGTAAACGGGGTATGTAATGCTCCTGGTATTAACGAAGAACGGCACGAAATATTATAGAAAGACAGCGTTGCGTTGACGAGATATTCTGTTTCGTATGCGAACGTCCTCCCTCAGTTTCGAGTTTGTTGTAGGCTGACGCGCATCGACAAGACTTGTTAGTTGTTATGCACGAAATATAAGCAAAACAGAATGACTTGGAAGGTTGGAAATTTATAGAATTTATTGCTTTGATATTAATCAAGAACGGCATGAAACCGTTAAGGAATTAGTCGCGTCGTCTTGGAGAAATACCACATTATGTCCGCGACAAGAGTCTGGATCTCTCAAATTTATACATGGCGGCGTTTAATGACACGCATCTTCTGCGAGGCCTACAGAGGTTACCGAACTAGTTGAAAAGGTTTGGATTGCTTGATTGAATTTTCCTAATGCTAATGAAGAACGGCATTAAACTATATTGCGATACATTTAGGCTTTTAGCCGTTCTAAAAATATATCGATTTTATTTCTCTGTTTGGATGTCTGCTTCAGCGCGACGGCATTTTTACGTCGTATGACAACAAACCGTCTGCGATCGAGGCCTCGAGAGAAAACTTTGCAAGGTACAAACTTCTAGACTTTTTTATTTTATACTTTAAGAGCCAGTAATGCAGAATGGCATTGAATGATTTTATTGTAAATTATTTCGTTCTTGAGATTTGACAACTCTGGCTCTACATTCGATCATGACGGTGCGTTATATTCTGCGAGGCCTCCAGAGAAAACCTGATAAGCTAAAAAAGTCTAAACTATTTTATTCGATTCATTTAATATTAATGAAGAACGGCATTGAATATTTTTTCTATTGCTTAAACCATTCCGAAGTTATTGCGGTTTTACTATTAAAATTTCCTGTCTGGCTCTACATTCGAATGCGAATGTAGAGCTGCGAATGTGAAAACAGAGCCATCTGTCTCATCGTACGGTTGAGTCTTTATGTAGCCCTACACGAATTATGTCTGTGATTAAATATAGGGTTAGGATTAGGATTGGGGTTAGGATTATGGTTAGGATTGGGGTTAGGATCAGGGTTAGGATTATGGTTAGGATTGGGGTTAGGGTGGGGGTTGGGTTTAAATATACATTTCGTGTAGGGCTACATAAAGACCCTACCCATCGTACAGAAGTGTGACCGCTGATTAAAAATGTGTAAGGCGTTTTTGCGAAAAAAGCCGCCATGTTCTTAGCAAGTGCCGTCAAGAGAGACAGTCGCCCCCCTGAAAACATTCAAAATGGCGGCATGTGAAGCAGTTATGTAGCACCATAGATATAGGAGACATAGATTGCTGACTCGTAATACGTCACTATATTGACAATGCGCCAAAATTCAAACAAAATTTGACCGGTTGAGCAGCCATTTTGTATGATGGCGCCTCAAGTGACTCGATGAACGAAGCTTAATGGGAGCATTTGCTAGATAATAACAGCATTAATTTCACATTACCGTGGAGTGTATTCAATATAGAAGTGTTGTGGACGGTTTTTCTTTGGAATAACAAACATTTGGCTGGTTTCAGTGAGCTCACGGATTGATGTTTTGCAATATTTTTGCCCTTTGGAGCAATGATGTCTAATAGAAAGTTGAAAGAGTTATTCCTGGATTATTTCTAAACAAAATAAAGTGGATTCAGGGCGACAAACTTGTGTATTACGAGCTGGCGGCCTAAATATGTGATTTCGCCGAACTTAAATCAGCATGAATCGAAGGTAATTTGTAATATATATGTGTTTATACGTCCACAAGGGCAATAAACATATTAAAAGAAGTATCTTTTCGTGAACGTTGCTGAAAGCGACGTACGTTGACTAGGTCACTTGATGTTTTGACCGGTTCAGCCGCCATTTTGAATTCTTCATGTTGGCGCGTGCCGTGACCTCGAGTCATCTATGTCTCCTATATCTATGTGTAGCACCTCTCGTAAGGTCGTACCTGATTGGCTTAAATTGGAATTCGGGTTTCAAGGGTTTCAACCACTGACCTATACTAAATGAACTGAGCGCGCAATCTATTTTATCAGGAGCTCGGTTTTTGGAAATTATGCCTCACATCGGCTTTATAAACCATTTATTAATCTCAAACATAAAACATACAAAATATACTCTCAGTCTCGCAGTCACATGCAACCTGTTTCCCTGCTCCGCCGAAACCCTGTTACTGTCTGGTCATGTGACATCCCAGATTTTGGGATGTAAATTTATTTGTCGTTAGGGTGGGTACGTTGGGCAGAGTTTATATGAGTAGTGCATATTAATTAATTTGTACGATTTACTTTTCTTCACTCATATTGTTTTCGATTCTTTTTCATTTATTATTGACCCAAAGTCAGTTTGTATGCAAATTTCAGTTTGTAAAAATAATTCAAGCTTTATGTGTGAAATTTTTACAGCCATTTAATATTTATAGTTAAATTTTTACAGCCATATACACGAAATTGATACACTCGTTGTCGCGTTTGTTCGATCTAGAAATATGTGATCGTATTGTATTATGAATATTAAATATATTGAAACTGTGTATAAATCAGTGGTATATAAATTTAAGCGTTCTCCTTACCGCAGAATCGAACAATTAGTTGGTAAACAGCTACAGCAAGACGATTCCGTGCCGTATGACCGCATTTTCGATCTTTATGTGTAGTCTGTAGACGATAATATGCGAGAAAGCGTATTGTATTAATAATAATTCCAAGGATATAAAACTAAATGGTTATATATTAGACTAAAACACCGTCGTTCGATGCAGCGTCCTTTAGACGGATCTTTTAAATGATAGTGGTTGGTTTACAATGTCAATGCTGTAGCAGATATTAATATCCTCGTTTGAAGGATTTAATTTGAAACTTGTAATTGTATTGTTTACAAATCTTAGGCTCTGGTGCCCGACATCTCCGTTCGGTTAAAAGCTAGCAGCATTCGACTTTGCGCAAAAATATATTTAGAACTCTAATTTTATTCGGTTAACAAATAATCTAAGTCAGACTTGAGACCCTGGGAAACAGGTTGAGTCACTCCGTCAATCGCAATGTTATTACAGTAGCCCTAGCAATTGTCTCCGACACGCTCCCCCCATACAGATTTCCCGAAATATGTATGTTCAATTAAGGAGACAATACTCTAAGATATCAAAACATAAGAAATAAAATGTCAACACAATGTTCAGACACTAAACCGATTTAGCACTGCGTGTCTCTTCGGAAAGTTTTTAAATGCCATTGTTCACTCTTTCACCATTTCTTTAATTCTTTGTTCTGCTTCGATCGCCGCAACTCGCTTGGGTCGGAATGTTTGAGCTTCCGGATTAAGATCGATCTTCTCGTTTCGAATTTGATTTACTGCAAGACAGTTCCAAGGGAAATAAGTGTTGCACCGGTCTCTTTAGAAATCCAGTTCCGGTTTGTAGTCTGACGGCTCGCATTATTCCGTCACGACCGGGAAATACTTCTCGTACGATCGCTAATGGCCATTTACCACGATTCTTCTCGTCAGACTTTACTATAACGACTTCTCCAACTGCGACCTCGAATTTCTTACGATTATGGGTAAGATTATGCCGTTCTCTTAAGGCGGTCAAGTATTCTTTGGACCAGCATTTCCATAATGCATCCTTGCATGTCTTTAGGTACTTCAATCTCTTTCGAAGACTTTTATCTTCCTCACGCCATGGTTGTTGCTCTGGTAGAAGGTTTAGTCTTTGGAACAGGCATGATGAAGGTGTCAAAACAGGAAGGGTTATGTCGTCTTCAACATAGCTCAAAGGTCTCCGGTTTACTTGAATTTCGACGTCAAGGATCACTTCGTTTAACTCGCTCCACGTCAGTGTTGCCCTTCCGATTGTCTTGTGCATCGCTTGTTTGACCACTCCTATAAGTCGTTCGAAGTGTCCGCCCCACCAAGGGGCGCGCGAAAGATTCAATTGCCATTGCATCTCGTGGTTTAGCAAATAGCCTTGCAACCTCTCATCTCTTCCGATTATTTTGAGCCATTTTGCTGCCTTTACGAAGGTACCGCCGTTATCAGAATATATTTTCCGGGGCCGACCGCGTCGAGCAATAAATCTCTTGAGGGCAAGGAGGAACGTCTCTGTCTCTAGATTTGGAAGAAGCTCGAGGTGGACAGCTCTTATTAACCCGCGCAGGAAAACAAGGCTAAATAGGATTTACCTCGACTCTTTGATGCCTTTCAATAATAAATTGGCCCAGCAAAGTCCACGCCAATAACTGCGAAGGGGATCGCTCCCTTAGTGCGATCTTCTGGTAGTTGACCAGGTAGAGGAGCAGCTAGGGCCGTTGCTTGGAATCTCTTACAGCCTGAGCAACCACTTCGATCTTACAGACTTAACAATACTTCTAAGCTTCGGTATCCAGTATTCCTCTCGAACAGCTGACATAGTAAGTCCAACACCGCCGTGTAGGGTTTCACAATGAATCTTCTCTATTAGCTTTCGTGTAAAAACAGCGTTTGGTGGTAAGTATGTGGGATAACGTCCTTCGATCCTGCCACGACACTCGAAGAGCTCCTGATCATTCACTTGTAAGTTAAGTTGCCCGCGAATCTGGTCGAAGTTGGGTGATAGCTGATCCTCTTCTGGAATAAGCTTGATCCATTTTCTCTTTACTTCCTTGATTTCCTCAACCGTTAGAGGACCGTTTCGATTTCCCTTCTTTTTGCACTTTTGAATGAATCTTGACATCCATGCTAGGATTCTCAGCGCTTTCTGCAGGTTGTACTTCTCTAGCAGCACATCTAAACTTTGATCACAGGATCGTCATCGTAACTACTTCCCTGATTACCTTAGCTTCGATTTCGGACGTTAAGGTTGGGTTGGTTATCAGGTTGGGAGGCCACTTATCACTCTCGGGCAGCCAAATTGGTCCGTTCCACCAAAACGAGGTCGGTTTACCCCCTCTACTTGCTAAATCTGCGGGATTTTGAGACGTGGAAGCATGTCTCCAACTGATCTCTGGATGCTGATGAATCTTGTTGACTCTGTTACTCACGAATTGCTTATATTCACCGTTCCCACAGATTCAGTGGAGCGCCACTGTGCTGTCTAGCCATACGTAAATAAGGGGACTAGGTAGATCACCAAGGGTATTCTTCACGTTAACTGCCAGATTCATCGCCATGTGGGCAGAAACAAGTTCAAGGCGTGGAACTGTTAGACCTTGTTTAGCCAAACGAGCTTTGGCTGCTACCAGACGCTGAATCGTTCCTGAGGGTTGACGGATCACAGAATAGACAGCAGCACCAACTCCTTTCGTAATGGCGTCTCCAAATGCGTGCAATCCACAACTCTTAATAGGCTCTTTATAATTCGCAACTGACCGTGGTGCTGTTACATCAATCGGCAGGGAATTCTTCCAGCAGAACCATTTCTTTGTCAGAGGTGGACTCAATTCATGATCCCACGGCATCTTTTGATTGCAGATATCACGGTAGAGAAATTTACCCTCTAGAACCAGTGGAGACACTAACCCCAATGGATCGTACACTTGTGCTAGGTGGCTCAACACATTTCTTTTGGTTGGAATAGACTCACAAGTTGGAAGCTTTACAGACAAAGTGTCTGTACTTCTGTCCCATGGCAGCCCAAGCACCTTCGTCTCGCTTGGTTCTGTTCCTAACTGCTTCTTACCAAGGGTTGTCTCGTCACTCAGAACTTTGTTACTGTCGTCTTCCAGTTCCGGAACATTGGAGCACCATTTGTGAAGAACAAACTTGGCGTCCTCGAAAATCTCACTCGCTTTACCCTTTCGTTCTGTGGCTTATTCGATGGTTTGTCCCCCACTCAACATGTCATCTACGTACAAGGACCTTCTTAGCTCGGCCACAACTTCAGGCATTGTGCTTTCCCACGTCTCCAAGTGCTGTTCGATAACTCCCCCTAAGAGGAAGGGCGAGGAGGTTAACCCAAACAAGGCACGAGTGAACCGATAAACTACTGTCTCCGATTTCTCATCGCTTTGCCAATGAAACCGCAGTGCGTCTCGTTCCTGCTGTTTGATGCGGATTTGAAGGAATGCCTTTTCAAGGTCACTGAATACAGCTACCGGAAGGAATCTCTGATGGACCAAGACATCCCACAATTTATTTTGTAGCGGAGGACCAGGATATAGACATTCGTTGAGGGATGGTGCACTTGGGCTAGCTTTAGAAGAAGCATCATAGACAACGCGAATCTTGGTGGTCATTGCCGCTTCTCGTATGACTGGTTTGTATGGCAAGTAAAATGTTCGTCCCGAAGGTGGATCTGGAGCAATTTCAATGATTCCTTTCTCTTCTTGATCCTTGATGATTTGTTGATATTCATTGGTTATCCCCTGTGCCACTAACTTCTTGCTTAGATTGTTTAGCCGACGTAAACTTCCCTGTTCATTTGATGGAAGGGGAGGATGGTTAGCTCGCCACGGAAGTCCAGTCTCGTACCACCCTTCTTCACTGCGGACAAGTTGTTCCTTAAATTCACTATAAACTGATTGTTGGTCATGTTCAACCGAATCAGCTAATCCCAGTACATCCAAACGACACAATTCCTCATACTCTCTCTGTGTTGTCTGGGCCATAAACATGTGATGACGGTCAAACTCTTGTCCTGGCGACATGATAAACCATCCTAACTTCGTTAACTCGGCAACCGGCTCACCTTCTTCCCCTATGCATGGTCTGTTCTCTGTTTTGATTCTTGCAAACTCCCCCGATCCCAAAATGACATGTATGGGCAGATGAGGCTTTGTGTCAGAATCGTTCATCTTGACATCTTCCAAATGGGAATACGTGCTAATCAGATTTGCATAATTGGGATTGTCAACCGCCAACAACTCGCTCTTGTTAACTTTGATCAAGTTAACTTCCATGCCGAAATCTCCGTCCAATGACTTAATTTCTGTCTTATATGTTTCCAGACGCTCATACCGAGAGCTCATTGACATGTCGACTTTCCCGCTCTTGACTTCATCAGGTTTCAACATACCCACTAGAGTGGCTGATGCAAAGGAACTGCCTGCGCCACTGTCCATCAATGCGCAGCAAGTGATACATTCACTGTTACGGTCACGACAGGAAATGTCCCTTCTCCAGTTTTAGTTGCAGTCATAATCTTCTTCGGCTCTTCTTTCTGATCACCTACCGAAGTATGATGTCGACGCTCGCAGTATTGACATGATAACTTGCTTGTACAGTTGGCAGCCCGGTGCCCTGATCCTGTACAATTGAAGCAAAGGCGACATTGTGCTAGTATTTGCTTCCTTTGACTGGTACTCACAACTTTGGGACAATCACTTGATTTGTGGTCAAGAAGATTGCAATAAACACACTCTCTCGACTGGCGGGTATGGAATAATTTCTTATGATCTCTATGCTCTCTGGGTTTGTCGACTGGAGGAGTCTCTTTAGGGTTACGCCTAGTCCAGCTTTGCAATGCATCACACAACTTCACAAAGTTCACTAGATCAACTTCACTAGATCACCCTTAATACCCAATAGCTTATCTAGAGTAAGGGACACATTCCCATTCACTTGATCTAATTTCCCGAGTGTTTCTAGGGACTGGACACTATACCGTAACCGCTCGTAAAAATCATGGATTTTGTTCACATTCTTCCCTGGGATGTTTGGTAAATCTAGTATGTCCTTAGTGTAAGCTTTAATAATTTCACTCTGTTTCCCATATCTATCTTGCAATATGCTTTTCGCCCGATTATACCCCTCAGAGTTGTACGGTAAACCCTCGATGCTCTTTCTTACTTTAAGTGACACTAGTTCCAATAAGTAGGTGAACTTTGAAACGTTAGGCATGCTCGATTTATCCACAGCTTCACGAAATTGTCCCCAAAAACGACTCCAATCTTGGAATGACCCATCAAATTTTGTTATTACCAATTTTGACAATCTTATAGGGGCAGCTTGGATCACTCTGTCTTTTCGCTACTCTCAGAAAGGCTTCCGCACCCCCCTGATCACTAGATTGCTTAGATTTTGAACTTTCAAGTTGGTTTTGAAGTTAACTTCGTTTCAAACAATTCTTTCTCAAAATCAAGCTGTTCTTTCCTCGCTTTCGCAACATGCTCACTCTTCGCCTCATCAAGCCACTTTCTCAACTGTTCTACATCGCTATCTGCCGCTGCAATAATATCTTCGACACTAGTACACGTCGTATTCGGTCTGGTGCCAAGTCAGTATTAATGTATAAAATATTTAATGACCACACTGCGCCGGCTCTTCGGGGGTCCTTCGTGAGAAGAGAAATAGATCAAACTAACTATCATCTCCGAAGTACTGCAACAGATCTTACACTTCCGAAGCCGAAACGAGAATTTCTTAAAAAAAGCTTGAAATATAGCGGCGCTATGCTCTGGAATGAACTCCCAAATGAAGCAAAATTGGCCGAGTCGCTTCATTCGTTTAAGTCAATAGTTGGATAATGACATGCTTCCTAGTTATCATATATTATATGTGTGTTTGTGTGTTAGTATTTAGTGTACCTTTTTTTTAAATATTTTTAATACTTAAACACGCCCCCTATGTAAACCAGCCTAGAGTTGATGGGGCTAGCGTGTTCTCTATTTTGATTTTAAATAAAGTATTACCTACTACCTACCTACCTACACCACTCAGTTATATTCTCGATTTTCTCCCCTTGATCGATTTTTAACTCTTCAACTTCGCGTTTACGTTCATCGGCCGCTTTCACTAACCTTTTTAAAGCTTCACTGTGACGTTCAATTCGTTCAATGTTGTTAGAACTAACGATATTCTCGGTTTTAACTCTTGTTATCTTCAACTGTGTGAGTTTTGTCTCGAGGGTCTTCACTTCCGCGTCGATATTCTTCGCCATTTCTTTTGCCCTTGTTCGGGCTAAATTCACCAGATCCCGTCTCGGAGGTGCCACGTTTTGGAAATTATGCCTCACATCGGCTTTATAAACCATTTATTAATCTAACATAAAACATACAAAATATACTCTCAGTCTCGCAGTTGTTCTCCGTCAATCGCAATGTTATTACACCCCCCTGTCTGGTTGCAGTAGCCCTAGCAATTGTTTCCGACACGGTGTCCCAGTGAACTCTAAGTAAACTGGAACGCGAACTCCTATGATCAAGTCCCATGATTCGTTGAAGCCAAGCTAGTTTTTCTGAGTTTTGAGTTGAAATACTTAACGCCGAACATTGGGCTGTATATGAAATTGAAGTAATGAAGCTATTAAAAAGTTCTATTTGATATAAAAACTTCAAGACTTTAGGCAAAATGGAAATACTTAAAAAATACAAAAACAACCGCAATTTTGTAAAATACGGCAAATTTTCCCTCAAAGTTTTAAGTATTTCCCTTTTACCTAAAGTCTTGAAGTTTTTATATCAAATATATTAACTTTTTAATAGCTTCAATTTCATATACAGCCCAATGTTCGGCGTTAAGTATTTCAACTCAAAACTCAGAAAAACTGAATTAAGCTGGCTTCAATTCCCCCCCCTGCTTTAGCGTTCCAGTCTATTATGGTTCAATGCGGTGTCCTCACCACTGCTCACGTCATATAGGTCTTTGCTCTCATGCGTAAATTCGCTGACTTACAAATGCGTTGATAAACGGTTCGGTTCTATATTTTTATGTTTCAAACTCAAAAAAATTGTTAATTTTGTGGTTTTGAGGCGAGAAATTGCTGCGAAATCATTGTAGAAAGTAAGTCAGTTTATATACTAAATGTGATCTTTATGAAATTGGCGGGCTGTCAAGTATGTTTTCAACTCTCAATTAAAGCCGTATACATATTTAGAAAAATATCTCAAATAGCCGTAGAAAACTTCATGTCAACAGAAGGTTAATACTTACATAACACGACAAATTTTATGGAAAAACTATAGCATAAATATAGGTCAGTGGTTTAGTATAGGTCAGTGGTTTCAACCAATCAGTGCGTGCAATTAACAATTGTTATATAGCTAGGGTGAACACCAAACGTGATTGGCTGATTTGTGGCTACGTGGCTTTAGATAAATGCAATATATGTAACCCGCTGGGCAACAAGTGAAAAATTGTTGCCCGCCCCGACTGGCTACGTACATAAATAAACAAAATGGCGGCACAACTTGCAAGTTTATAAACTACGATTTTCCAAGTTTGTGTTAAAATAAAGAATGTAAAACAGAAGAAAAATACACAACAGGCAACAGGATATGTTGTTGAAACCGTTTAAGTAGGTTCTTTTAATTTTAAACTCGTGTACACTACTGTTTAGAGTTTTTGTCATGAAATACAATTGTACGTTATATGAATGTTGTTGATTTTTCTTTCGTCGCTATATAACAAAACACTTAATGTCTGTTCCCTCGGGAAATAGTTAGTTTTGTTTTCCCTTGTTTTATAGTCCTCATAGATACAAATGTATTCAAATGTATTCTTGTTCTGTTGTAAAGGTAAGATTATTTATATTTTACTATTTCTGCAATTTATATAGCAACCAAATTGAAAGGGCCATACAAATCGATTTTGAATAATAAATACTGATGAGTGATGACAGCTATACAATTTTAGAATAAAGACATCAAAATATATATGTCAACTGATTCTCTACATGTCAATTTTTAATGAATGACTTTTAGTACCAGATTTGAGGACAATTTTTCAATGAGAAAATGTTTTTTCTACTACTCTTTCAAATACTGTGTATTAATTTGTAATAAATAAAATGGTCATACAGAACTGGTGTTATTCATTTTGCTCAGGAAGTACAATATAGAAAGCACATAAGGAAAACAAAATGGACAATGGTGCTTTTACTGCACAATAATGTAATATATTTATAATATTATACCTCACAATAAGTTTGTCCAATCAGAGAACTAGGTTTGTACCACATGACCAGGGTATTTTTCAGCGAATACCATGCCCCGGGCAACTTGTACCGTGAGTCGTTTCCCCGGGGCATGGTATTCGAGTCGAATACCACGCTTGAGCGGGGAATTCGACTTTTGAATACCCCGCTCGTACCCAGGTCATCGCCTAATTTCATCGCCGGCAAACATGGCGGCATCAACAGAAGACGAACTGGAAGTAAACACGGAGGTAAATTATTAAATAAGGCGCGCGGTTATTGGATAGCAAGGACGCAGTAAATACGAAAAAAATAACTAAGTTATCAGAAGTTGTATTTTAAAATTAAAAGTTATTAAATATTTATTCAGTCAATGCTATTTGTTTTCTAGTATCTAGCACAAGTACAAGCCATACAAGGTTCGGTATAATATATCATTTATAGACCTTTCACTCGGGATATTCCACAAAAAATTACCCTGAGGGATGAAATATCCCTCGGGCTTTGCCCTCAGAATATTTCATCCCTCAGGGTAATTTTTTGTGGAATTCCCCTCGCTCCAGGTCTATAACCGATAAATATTATGCAAATACAGGCTTGAGCAATGAAAGCCTATCTGAAGCGTATAATAAAGTATATAGAGGTCAACATAATTATATGTCTAGATGAACTTTTCGTATTGCATACCTGCACACAGTAAAATTGTCCGATTTTAAAATCGCGATTACCCGTCGGTTTAATTAAGGAGCTACTTCTTCCTGAATCCGATGCTGTGATTTATTTTGACTTTTAGGGTAAATACATTAATACAATCGGCGATTAGCATGACTAAAACGTGATATTGAAATCAAACAAAACGAGGTTAATAAAATTCGATACACGATTAATACATTTATCAAACCTTACCCTTGAAAATGCAAATTGTTCAGAGAGAAAAATCGAAATAAACATCAACAATTGTTCACAACACGTAAAATTACTTCGTGAAATCGCGATTACCCGTCTGTTTAAGGAGCTACTTTAGGTTTTAGAGTATCATAACATAGAACAACTCTTCCTGAATTCCATGCTGTGATTTATTTTGACTTTTCTCGATGATAAATATAAGTAGCTCCGGCGTATATCAAAATTAAAAAAATAAGAATAATGAAATTCGATACACGATTAGTATATTTATAAACACTAAGTCCCCAATTTTTCACCGCGCGTTGTCGCAAATTTCAATTTTGAATAATGACAAGGCGCATTATATTGTGGGAAGACCCTCATTCCTTCTCTGACCTCTGTTCTCTGACGGCAAACGGCATAATACAAGCAACAAATTTACTGCAACTTGGGGAATTGCCTTGTTTAGTGAACATGATTTTCATTGCATATCAAAATGACGAAGCTCTCGTAGCTTTAAACGAGTTTTCCCACCTGAAAAACGTAAACAAGGCAAGTATATATGAGGTGGTATAATTAACAGTTATTCTACGAACTCGAGTCGTATATGAGCTGATAGCCGACGAGGCGCGATAGCGCCAAGTCGGCTATCAGTCATATACGACGAGAGTGAGTAGAATAACTGTTTTATTATATACACAAGCTCTGGATCTGGATATTTACTTTTTTCAAGTAAAACTTGAATTTCCTCTTCATTTAATTGTCCAAATCTGCCAGCCATTTTTCTACTTTTCTCTACTAGCAGGATATGTAAGAAATATTATATGAGCTCGAGTCGGATATTGGCTGATAGCCAACGAGGCGCTTCGCCGAGTTGGCTATCAGCCAATATCCGACGAGAGCGAATATAATATTTCACTTATAATATAGCCAGCCACAATGCTCCATTCTATAAAATTAAACGAAAAATAAAAGATGTTTTCATGTTTTGTTTTGTTTTTATGGCCAAATCAGGCAAATGCAAATTAAAAAGCGATTATTTTGCGATACATGTTTACTTTTCGTAATTTCTTTTTAAGTATAAATTTTATACACATTTACATTTGGCTTACCGTCAAAAACCTTCATTCCAAATTTTGTTGCCTTTTTTGTGTTCTTAGGCGTGCTATTTTGAAGCAAAACTCCAATTTCTTCATCATTCATGCTTACAAATCTGGAAGCCATTTTGTTTTTTTCCCTACTAGTAGGATATTGCTCTACTAGTAGGATATCACAAAATATCCTGCTAGTAGACAACCAATCAGATTGCAGCATTGTGGCTGGCTATATTATAAGAGCTAATATCCTGCTAGTAGAGAACCAATCAGATTGCAGAATATCTCATATCCAGAGTTTGTGTATATAATAAACACCGTTATTTGTATACTTGTATTGCATATATCAACTCTAAGCTTTCTTCCCGAACTTAGATTGGTCATTGGTTGTATAATTTAGAAGTACATTCAATTTGGTTTGGTGGAAAACGCGGACTGCGGAGTCCATTCAATTTGGTTTGGTGGCATTTCCACTCGCACCAGTTGCACTCCCCTTAAGCACTGCTGACGGAGCCCTCAGGAAGACTGTAAAGAGTAAACTTTATCAAGCTTGTATGGATGATTTGAAAATCCTCAGTGTTGACACATTGCCAAGCAGAGAATTACTCAAGACATACTTCTTGGATCTCGCTGCTGCCATAAGAAGCCTGATGGGCAAAATAAACACGATCAGAGATATGGCCATTGAAATTATGAAAACAATACCCGATCAGTATTCGGAAATATATATCGTCTGTGATACCTACAAAGACGACAGTATTAAAAGAGGAGAGCGTGTTGCACGGGGAAACAGTGAGAGGTATTTGTTAAACTGCCCGGACATGAAAGTTCCCTGCGACATGCCTAAATTCTTGAAAAATGGAGAAAATAAAGAGTCTCTCTTCAACTTAATTGAGCGTGCCATCGACGAGGGAAAACAACATCTGCATGACAAGACCATCTATTTTTCAAATAAATCACACTGCAGGAAAATTACAAGTAGTGGTTCTTTTGTAGTAGAAGAACTTTTCAGTGACCACGAAGAAGCAGATACATGTTAGTTCTGGAGAAGCGGTTATGGTGAGATCGCCGCCTGGAGACATAGACATTCTGGCTCTCTTTTTAGGACACGATTTTGCTGAGGTTCTTGTTCTTGTCGACAATGGAACTGGAAAAAGTCGCAAAATAATCGACATTACTTCTTCCACTCTACCCAACATCCAAAAGCAGGCACTTATTGGTATCCACGCTTTTTCGGGCAACGATTATGTCTCGAGCTTCTTCAGGAAAGGAAAAATTGCGTTTTGGAAAGCAGTGTTAAAGAGGGTAGAGTTCATTCAACTATTCGCTGGACTTGGAATGGCTACAGAGTTAGCCGAAAACAGTTTCTTGAATCTCGAGAAATTCGTTTGCTTCCTCTACGGAGATGAAAGGATCGTATCAGTAGACGAACTACGCTACAAGATATTTGTTCAGAAAATTGAGAAAGAGGGAGAAGTCGTTGATCTCACTCTCTTGCCTCCTTGCAAATCAAATCTCCAATTCCACGCGGGCCGAGCAAATTATGTTGCACATATGTACCGCCGAGCAAATGAATTGGTGTTGAGTCTGGATAATCCGTCTAACCATGGATGGGATAGTCAAGGAAATTCCATTTGGAGTCGACATGGATGATGTTGAATCTGAGGTCGATGACGGCATTATGGGAGATGACTTTGAATATGATGATCCTTGATCAAAGAGCAGGTATTTTTTATTGAATGCAAAAAATCAATAAATTTGTTTTACATCTCTTAAAAGTCAATTCTGTATTCTTTAACACGAGAACATGTCGTTGTTTAAAATTCGTTAAAAAACCGGAAGTAAGTGTTTGAATATAGAACAATGTTTAGTTTCAGCGCTGTTAAAGCAGAAACAGATGGTTAAAACAAATTATGTCTAAATTTAACATAATTCTCAGCTTTTTCGGGGTCTTAGGACCACAAAATAGTATATATATATGAAATTTTTATCAAAAATCGGAAATTTCATGAAAACGAGGCTTCAAACATGAAAAAGAGACTGGAGTTCCCAGAAATGGCCCGTATAACATCAATTTTTGAAATCTACACCCCAAAATTGACTAGAAAAGTCTAGCCTTATAAATTCCGCCCTCGGGTTCCTCCGCCTGGTCTAAGTTTATTTGGATGGACTACTACAACATACAGTAAACTGTAGACAAGACGCCGAGTTGGCAAAGTCGAACAACACATGTGTTCGTTCTGGTCAACCAATCAAAACTTGAGAAAATGTGTTCTTAAAATTGTTTTGATTGACTGTATGTGTATGAATGGTTTTCCTAATAAGCCGTTAAATACAGACGAGCAAGTTTTCTATGACAAGTTGTCATATGGCAAGTTTTATTTGTTAATTGCACGTGTGTACACGTACAACAAATTTTCTATGACAAGTTTTTGGTTTTCTAACCGCCATGATAGCTAATACAACAATAGATTGCTGGCCAACTGCACCTAAGTGCTCAAATTATTTTGACAAGTTTTCTTTGTTGACCCATACAGACGGGCGAAATTTGTATTTTGCCAATATTTTCTATGACTAGTACACTTGTTCAAAAGCTAGCATGTTAACTTTTGAACAAGTATATTTGTTATAGAAAAACTTGGCAAAGTTGCGTATACCGACGAGCAAATAAAACTTGCCCTATGCGGAAAACTTGTCATAGAAAACTTTCTCGTCTGTAACCGGCTTTAGAGGGTTTCCTTGCCTTGTACGGCCGACATATTCGTAATTACTTTGCTCAAACTGCCAAACTCAATTTAAATATACGTCGCAGAAGAAAAATAATCGTATCGTTTTATAATAGTAGTAAATACTTAAGTATAATAATGGTAGTAAATAGTAAGTAATAATAGGAAACGCGTAATTTTCTCTCTGTTGTGTACTGAGATCAAACCAAAATCAAAAACTATCACAATATTGTTTATCAGTACTCCGAGAATCGCTTTCAATAAAAGAATGATGACCATGTATAAAACTCACCTCTTCTTCACTCTCTGTCTCTGAGTCAATGGAATCACGTGCACTCAATGGTGAACTCATTATGAGAGATTAAAAGATCGCTGATACAACTATGCTAAACTTTATAAACTGCACATTTATTGTAATTCGTGCGTGAATACAGCTTTAGACAAGGAGACGCCGAGTTGGCAAAGGTAGAACGACAATGTCACAAAAAATTGTTTTGATTGACTGTATAGTATGTGACCTGATATGATGTGACTGAATGGTTTTCCTTGCCTTTGATTGCATTGTACGACCGATATTTCCCAAATAGTTTACACGTTGCCTAAACTACTATTTTTTTTCCCATGCTATATACCAGTACCATGAATATAAAACGTGAAACTACTACAGTGTAATTTGGCTTTAAAAGCATGTCGACTTTTGCTCCAGAATTAAATTTGGTCCAGGATATATATGGATTCAAAGCAAAAGAAACGTGGCAGAGGGCACTGTCCGAAATGTAGTGCGGAATATTTTAATCGGTACTGATAAACCTAAAGAATGTTCGAATTGTGTGGAATGTTTTTGTCATCTTGACTTAACAAGTCAGAACATGTCATGCAGTGGCAGAGATTGTCGTGGTTTTATGGCAAAAGGGAAGCATAAAAGAGTTAAATGTAAGAACATACTCAAACTGAAGATGAACATCTACCTGGGGCTGGCAATGACGAACGAACTGATGAGAGCACTAAAGCATCTTCTGCAAGGGACTACGCTGTAGAAATCGCACTAGCAAGACAGTTGCCATATATATGAACATGGAAAAAAACCTATTAATACAATTTTGGAATATGACATAAACACTTGGAAAGGCATTCCTAATGGTTGGCCTGAGGTATTTGTACCTAGTTATAGCGATTGCCAGAAGTGTGGTTTTCCTCTGTCTTCATCAAAGTCTCATTCTGGTAAGAAGGGAAATTGTTATTTAATCACAATGTGGTTTGTGGATATGTGGCGTTTGCCCAGAAGTTTGTCTTGGTGATGGTAATGAAAAAAACTGCTGCAGCAATGCAGAGGTATTGTACTAACGTTTTATTGTGATTGAGATCTTTCCAAATCTTGTGACTATATGTTGACCGACTACATCCATGTTAGTGCATGGTAAACTTGTCAGGACTTGTAGATAAGTTTATTTGAGGGTTGAACCGTTGAAGGACAATAGCGACTTTCGATTGTGCTTTCGTCTTGTAGTCATCCCATTAATCTATTATGATGGATCATATGAGAAAAAATATGATCAAACACTGAAAGCGACATATTATCGGGAAGAAACTCATTTGAGCATGTTAGCCAGTAAAATAATAGTGAATGGCGTAGTCGTCAGATCTATGTTTTTATGGTAGGAACCAACCTGCTTTTATGGGGGATATCGTGTTCAGACATTTATTCGAAAATATACTATAGACCCATTGCACATGACGTCACATCGCCAGTGACGTATGCAACTGGAGGACAAATTAGCAATTATCTATGCATATTAAATATAAATTTTGTAAACAGAGCAAACAATAATCAAGAGACAGCTAGTTGAGAGTTGTTTACACTGAAATGAGGACCCTTCCAGATTGGTCTATTTTCACCGTAATAATGAATCATTCTATCTTCTTAAATTATTTCAGATTCCATATGAAAAGACAGAAACTGCCAATCAAAGAGGGATTTTAACTTTGGACGAACTTCTGGCAAAAATCAAGAGACAGCTAGTTGAGAGAGTTGTTTACACTCGAAGCAAGGACCCTTTCCAGATTGGTATAGCAGAGATGCCAATTATTATCCCTTCAGCCGTAGCAAATTCTACAATCTTGAACACTGAGATGAATAAGAAAAGTATCTATTTAACATCAGAGCAAGAAGGTATAATTAGAAAGATGAGGAAGTACACTATTCTTGACTCTTATATTTTCACTATTGCCAGGTTCTGCTCGTGAACTGTGCAAAATAGTTTTTGATAGCACGTTCTCTTTGTCGCGAATATAGGTTACAAATTTATATATCCGAGAGGTTTCAAGCTATTGTTGATACTTCGTGCCGACAGCATTTCACTCATGTGTGTGATCTATATGTTTGTTTCTTTTGCACATTCTATACCGTGGATTTTGCGCATCTAGGCCCGCGCGAACGAAATAGACGGAATTCCACTCCAATGTATACGCGTTCAATAATCTTTTCTTGGCCCGGAAGTCGCAATCTCGTCAATCGCGAGGAAATAAGCCTTTCATCTTGATTCGTGATAGCGATGCTTCTGGGACAATGAAGTGTTCGTGATGCTGATTATCAAAATAGTTTACTAGCAAATTCAAAGGGAAAAACCTGACGGAAATTTGTACCGCGAATGTTATATCTCTTATACGTCGCGTCAGTTGACTATCTCATCTCTATGAAAAGTTGTATGTTTCAGGAGCAGTACATGCAAAATGTATTTAAAATTTAATCAACGCCAAAAGCATAAGGGGAAATGTAGTTATAATAATAATAATGAAGGTTTATTTAAAAACTTATTGCAGCAAACGCTGAATTACAAGTTATTACATAGAGTATAGCTAAGTAAAAGTGCTATAATGTTAACATTACATTAAGATGTTATATCAATATTTACAGGTTATAAAATTTAAAAATCTATCAGTATTTACAAAGTTTACACAATTCAGTTCGCGTGTATGCCGTAAGTTATATCCATGATTAATACCAGCACTGTTATTGTTAAAAAGTTCTTTAAGGGGACCAGATAATTTGTTGTCTCTAGCAAATTTCCTACAAATATCTTCTCGTCTTTTTGTCAATGTTTGTAGACCAACTCTGCGCAGCGACTCTTCATATGGTGAACCAGGGTCAATTATTTTTAGGGCTCGCTTTTGGACTTTTTCCACTTTAGTTTTTAAATAGTCCGGGATTGCAGACCAAACAGGGGCAGCATATTCAAGAATTGGTCTGATTAAGCTGCAGTATACTGTTATTAATTCTTGGCGCCCAATCCTTACTTTCCGTAATATACGCAGAATGTAAAGTCTCTTGTTAGCTTTCTTAATAATATAGTCACAGTGTAAGTTCCATGTGAGATCGTTACTTAAATATACGCCAAGTAACTTGTATGACGTTACTCTTTCTATTGTATTTCCACCAATTTGTAATGAATCTCGAATTGGCAGTCTATATTGGAGAAAGTCAATAACCATTTCCTTACATTTTTTTGGATTCAATCGCATACCTCTTGTACTAGCATATTCACCGATATCATTGACCAACATAGGGGTAATGCTCGGCGAACATCTTGGGATAACTTCAATAGTTGTCAGATCATCCACAAATTTACTTCTAAGATTCCACTCACGGAGTAAACTATTCACCAATACAGCAAATAGGATGGGGCCTAACTTAGTACCTTGGGGTATACCTCCATTCAGGTACTTAAATGACGATACCTTGTCGCGAATGCGGACGCATTGTTTCCTTTCCGTCAGGAAGGCTCGAATCCATCTTACTAAAGGAGGACGTACATCCAACCTTTCTAGCTCCGCGATTAAAACGTTATGGTCAACTAAGTCAAACCCCTTACTAAAGTCCGCAAAGAATGCCCGAATTGAGCAACCGCCTCTGTCAAGAGTCATCAAAACGTTGTGTAGCAAAAAGACTAATGCTTGTGTTGTGGACCGGCCTTTCATCGCGAACTGGTATGGGTCAATCACCAATGTCCCTTAATAAGGATTCCAAGGTGAAGCTTTCCATTATTTTGGCTATCTGTGACGTCAGTGATATTGGGCGAAGGTCATCTTCAATCGTCTTCGGTGGCATACATTTGGGTATTGGGGAAACAATTGATGACTTTAATAATTCTGGTATCCGACCCTCCTTCATGGTACTGTTATAGATGTCAGATATCACTGGAGATAATTCAAAAGCAAAGTCACGAAGTATCCTATTGGGGATTTCATCGGGACCAACCGATTTGTGGGGTTTAACTTCCTTTAAGGCATGATACGCTTTATACGAGTCAACAAGTATGTCAGGCGTACATTCAGTTTGGTTATTCAAATCAGCCTCAAGAGGTTGGAATTCAGCTGATATGCTAACAAAAAAGTTGTTAATTTTCTCCGCCAGTTCATTTATTGTATCAGCAGACTCGCCCAATAACTGTTCACACCATTCTGTTTGGCCAGAACCACGTCCCGTTGACTTCTTTCCACCATTTAGATATATCACCATCTTTGATATTGTGAACTTTGTTGTGGTAATATGACTGTTTACATGATCTCACCTCGGCTTGGACTTTATTACGCCACAGTTTAAAAGGGTGGGACTTCTTCCCATACTTTGTAAGGGATGTTTGTCTCTTGGATATGAATCGTTTTAGCTTATTCGACACCCATGGTTTATCACAGACTCGTGTACTTTGCTTTTTTAACGGGAAGTGCTTATTGATGGCGTCCATGATATCTTTGTAGAAAATATTGAATTTGTTTTGGGGACAGTCTTCATTGAGAACATCACTCCATGAATTGTTACATATCCATCTACCAAACGTGCGCATATTACTATCTTTCATTTCTCTCCTACAGGCAGGCCTTTTAGAACTTTTAGCCTTAAAATTCACATCTCTTGAGTTAATAAGTACTGCAAAGTGGTCACTACTACCAATATGTGGAAGTTGTGCTGGCTCGTTAAAATGTTTAGGTTTGTTCACAAGACACCAATCTAATATGTTGTTACCTCTTGTTGGTACTTTAACCAATTGAGTCAGACCACATCTCCTTGCTAGGGTGGACGTCAATATATTAGTACTGCAGGGATTGAAGTCACCTGTTAAAATTATCAAGGCGTCCGGATATTTATTAAGAAATGTATCGACGTTTGAATTGATGTGTTCGGTCAATAACTCATTGTCCTCTACTTTAGCCGACGGGGGGTGATAAATTACTCCTAATAATATAGTCGAAGTGTGACGTGGGAGACGATATGGTGTAAGATGGATCCACAATGTCTCAAGACCAGGTAGCTCTAGGCTAGATAGTCTTTTTGCTGGAATTGATTGGTGGACATAGGCACAGATTCCACATGAGTTCTATAACATGAGTTCTATAACATGGCGTTATTGGTACTTTGGACAGCTCGAAATAGCCCGATGTCTACTGAGTACCCTTTTCCCCGTATAATATATAGTACAACAGCTATATATATGAGCAACTCTCACTACACTTGTGGTAGTTTGCGCACTCTGCCTTCATATCATCATTTTGGAACCTCCTGCTTCCTCTTTTTTGGGGGAGATAGGGTTACTACCTTTTCGATACTTAGCTTAGCGTTACGAGAACCTCAAGGTTCTGGTTAGAAGTACTGGTTAGAGATGAATTACTTCGATTTAAATTGGAAGAACTATAACATGTTAATTAATATGTTTCACTGTGGTTACACCACATTTAGCTGTTATATTTGTCATTACGGACTACCTCTACGATAGTAACTGTTAACCTGCACTGTAGCATGAGAACGAACGTAAATACAGGTTGCGAATGTGTAGTAGTAACATTTCAGAGACTCTATATTTCAAAATTAGCCGCGGGAGAGCATACACCAGCCCCCCCCCTACAGTGTTTTGCCGACTATGTTGGCTGATTATTACCAGGTGGAAAATGTTTTCCCTTGATACTATTGATTTACAAGCATGCACTTGCAACTTTTGAAAATAATCTGGAATATATCGAATAATGTCACTAGTAATAATGACCATTCCCTTATTGTGTAACAAATTCCTTATTCCCCATTCACTGTATCACAGCAACCGGCCCATCGTCGCATACGATTCTGATCCTGGTGTATGTAGTGTAATATATATGTTTAAACAATGTTTAACTTTCCCCATAAAACTAATGTATTAGAATAGTGCCGTCGCCATGCCAGGCGTCTCTATTTCTAAAGGCTTGAAATAGAGCTTGATAATTAAAATAGAAAGAACAAAAAGCTGAATACGGATAATACAGACGTCTGGGAACGAGTTAGCCTGTGTTCCAACACAGGTTAGGGACGAGCCAGGTGCCGTCGAAAGTCATTTTCATGCACCAGAACAAAAATCGCATGCGACTAATCATCATATGGTGTATAGGCCTTTAGCTATTATAATGCCGTTGCTAACAGCAAACAAGAAATAGCAAACCACTCGACTATACGGAACAGAATGATTTTTTTTCATTCAGTTAATTAGGTTACTTGCAGGGGCGTAACTTGGGTCTAAACATTGGGGGGGGGGGGGGGTGATCATTTTGGCCGGCGAAAGTGCGTGGTCAAAACATAATGTAAATGGGAATGCACAGGTATCGAGTCCTGAAGGCCCTAGAGGGGGATGGGGGCATGCTCCCCCAGAAAATTTTGAAATGTGGAGTCTCTGAAACGCCATTTTATGCACTTTGGGGGAAGATTTTATAGAATTCTGATGGTCAGAAAATGTTGTATATTAGATTAGCAAATTTTTCAAATTGCCCAAACTGGTCTTCAAGGCTTTTTGTTCTTACTCAACATGCCTTGAATCTATTTTTGCCCGACCAACATGGCAAAATTTGCCCTACGAAGTTACAATTGTTAAACATTGGGGGGGGGGGGGGTGGCTCTCCCCTCCAAACCCCCCCACTAGTTACGCCCCTGGCTACTTGTATTTTCTCTGTGCTGCGGTACAGGTTAACTAATAAGACATAGTCTATGCAAAATATGTTGCTCGGTATAGAAGTGTTTGTTTTACAATCATGCTATTCTAGTTTTCTTAATTCCACTCATTTAAATTACCATTATTAATAAATTGGCTACAAAATAAACGTTTTCGTGTATGTTTTCAAAACATAATCATGCACTTTACAAATACAATATTCATTTTGAGGTGTGATGAACCCAGAAACCTTTGAAACCCTTGAAACCTTTGAAACCCTTGAAACCCTTGAAACCTCTGAAACCCTTGAAACCTTTGAAACCCTTGAAACCCTTGAAACTTTTGAAGCCCTTGAAACCTTTGAAACCCTTGAAACCTTTGAAACCCTTGAAACCTTTGAAACCCTTGAAACCTTTGAAACCCTTGAAACCCTTGAAACCTTTGAAACCCTTGAAACCTTTGAAACCCTTGAAACCTCTGAAACCCTTGAAACCTCTGAAACCCTTGAAACCTTTGAAACCCTTGAAACCCTTGAAACCTCTGAAACCCTTGAAACCTTTGAAACCCTTGAAACCTTTGAAACCCTTGAAACCTTTGAAACCCTTGAAACCCTTGAAACCCTTGAAACCTCTGAAACCCTTGAAACCTTTGAAACCCTTGAAACCCTTGAAACCCTTGAAACCCTTGAAACCCTTGAAACCCTTGAAACCCTTGAAACCCTTGAAACCCTTGAAACCCTTGAAACCCTTGAAACCCTTGAAACCCTGAAACTTGAAACCCTTTGGAAACCTCTGAAACCTTTGAAACCCTTGAAACCCTTTGAAACCCTTGAAACAAAAATAAACAGCAGACAGAATTAGAAACTTAATAAACTAAACCGGAAGTTCTAATTTGAAACCCTGAAACCGGAAGTTTCATTTTAGCCAATCAGATAAGACCTTGCGAGAGGTGCTACCACTGACCTATACTAAAGTCTTAAAGGTATAGTATAGGTCAGTGGGTGCTACTTGACTCATGTGAAGGCGTGACAAGTACGCAAATATGCGTTTGAAACATGGGCTAAAATATTGTAAATTGTCTTAAAATTTACCGACAGTAATGTTTTTTGTTACTATCAAGTCTATGTGTGGAATGGGTTAATCAGAAAGAGATTTCACACCGAATTTTGACAATTTCAACTCGTAATAGTATTATAATATATATGACCTTGAAACCTTTGAAACCCTTGAAACCCTTGAAACCTTTGAAACCCTTGAAACCCTTGAAACTTCTGAAACCCTTGAAACCTCTGAGACCCTTGAAACCTTTGAAATTAAACCCTTGAAACCTTTGAAACTCTTGAAACCTTTGAAACCCTTGAAACCTTTGAAACCCTTGAAACCTCTGAAACCCTTAAAACCCTTGAAACCTCTGAAACCCTTGAAACTTTTGAAACCTCTGAAACCCTTGAAACCTTTGAAACCTCTGAAACCCTTGAAACCTTTGAAACCCTTGAAACCTCTGAAACCCTTGAAACCCTTGAAACCCTTGAAACCCTTGAAACCCTTGAAACATCAATAAAAGTGCAGACAGAATTCAGAAACTTAAATATTCTAAACCGGAAGTTCCCAATTTGAAACCCTTGAAACCGGAAGTTTCATTTTAGCCAATCAGATAAGACCTTGCGAGAGGTGCTACCACTGACCAAGGTATAGTATAGGTCAGTGGGTGCTACTTGACTCATGTGAAGGCGTGACAAGTACGCAAATATGCGTTTGAAACATGGGCTAAAATATTGTAAATTGTCTTAAAATTTACCGACAGTAATGTTTTTTGTTACTATCAAGTCTATGTGTGGAATGGGTTAATCGGAAAGAGATTTCACACCGAATTTTGACAATTTCAACTCGTAATAGTATTATAATATATATGACCTTGAAACCTTTGATTTTGGTATTTGGTGTATTCATTGGACCCGTATTGTCTTGGATCATCCATGGAAGAGGTAAAGAAAATATGCCCCAAACTGGATGGATTGGTTATCTAAAGGGATCAAACTATTTCTGTATTTCAAAGGAAGGATTTCAGTCATTTCACATTTCAGGGCTTGCCTTTGTTGGTTTTGTCTTCGCAAAGAATTCTTCAAGGGATGTGTGTATAGAAAATTCATGATTAGCATGGTTGGTTGGTTTCTTCAGGGATCCTTGCATTTGTTCAATTGCCTGACTTGCACATCTAGCTTTCTGCAGTCTAGCTTTCCATCTCATCTGATCAGTCATTTTGGGTTAAAAACGTGCTGTTACAGGAACTGTCAAAGTGTCAGTATGATTAAAGCAAAGGCTCTATGAGAGTTAAATCCTTGGCATTTTATCCCGGCCTTGGTGTCTCTGTTAAAACCCCTGGGTAGCATGATGGCAAGTGTGTTAAGATCTATATTTCCCCCGCAAAATCCTGTTAAAACCTTGCATATGCCCAGGGGGTGGGGTTTCAGCAGGCTCGTACCCAGACGTTTAAACGTGCTAAGCGGTTGCGTGACGCGCGCGTGGAAACTGTAGTGCGTAGCCCCGACGGGACGGAACCACACAGTGGCATTACCCTAGTATAATGCACCTATCAAGGATATCAATGTAAATTTTTGTTACATGTAGGATACAGAATGTTGCAGTTTTGGTTTAAAATTTCCACCTACAAAATCCCTACGTATAACCCATTAACTGCATGGCAGTACTCTGCCACTGACAAGTAAAATCGTCTGGCATTAGACAGAGTAAAATACTAAAGTACGGCAAATTGCCAGCAAATTAATGGGTCATTAACAAGGCAATGCCTAGTTACTGCAACTTAGTATAATAAAATATAGTTTATAATATCGTATCTATATAGCTAGTGTTATATCTAAAGAATCATTTTATTCTTAACTTGAAACTTTATTCTTTCATCTTGTTTATACAGTTTATAATTAAAATTATATATTAACTAGGGGTCTTAAGTAAAATGCCTATCAAGGTTTCTAACTAGGCCCCTAGCCCAAATGTAAAATATTTAATAGATTACTACAAATGTAAAATGTTTTTCTTTACTAATGGGTGAAATTATTAAAATAAATAAAAAGCTTTGGGAAAGTTAGATGGGATACTTGTCTCAAATGAGAAACGTGTCTTAAATTCATATTTATATTCAGACGGGTTTCTAGAGAAAACTTTTCTCATCGATACAAGTTTCTCATCGCTAATATGACTTCGGCTATTATGTGGGTAACAAATTGTCTGTGTTCTTTATCGACTGTTTTCCATATCTATATGCTTCTCTCAGGCAGACAGTGTTACCTGCTACACAACGAACCATTATGAAACTTACCATTAAATTTTCACTGGGTCCAAAACAAGTTTGATCATGTTATAAAATTTACATTGCTTTTTGTCCCCGAGCCAACGGCGTGAAGCGCCGTTCCGGGCGATAGCCCGGGGCGAGGGTACTAATTCCGCTCGTGTCGCTCGGCTATTTATTACGCCCGGGAAAAAAGGAAAGCAATGGGAAATCCAAAGTTCATCAAGTTTTGCGGGCGCATGCCTATGTTTCATGGGTGTGATGGGTGGTCATCTCACTAATCTTTGGAATGAGCGAATTATAAAAAAACATGAGTAAGTCATATCATATCAGTAAGTCTGACTTATATCAGTTATAACTTATAAATCGCTTTTTGGGACTTCAGGAAAAGCGGCGGAACAAATTTATCGTTTATACTTTATAAAAAAGGATAAATAGAGATAGATGGTCGAAAAAATATGGCAAGTTTCTTATGTTAAATTGTTGATGTATTTTAATATAGCCGTAAAAATGTTGTTTTATTTACATACATTTTCATTTTTTTTCCAATTAAAGTATCCTATATTTTATGTCATCAAAAAGTTCCAACTTAAAAGGAAAGCGAAATCGTTTCACATGAGAGAATTTGTATATTTTCATCTGATTTCATTTCAAAAACTAATTTATCAGTAAAAGGCATTAATAGTTTTATAAACTTTTGGAAACGTTTTAGTGAACGCAAGGTTGCATTTAAACATTAATTTGAAGCTTATAGAATGCATAAGAACATACCTACACCATATATCTCAGATTTGTATGGCTAAAACAACTAATATTTTAATTATTTTTGTAGTTTTTGTAACCTGTTTTAACTGTTTTGTACTCCTGGGGCCGGTTGTTCAAAAGCCGGTTAACGCTAACCCCGGGTTAAATTTTAATCTGCTGTTCTGGTTTGTATACTTCTGCATGTTTGTTTATTTTAAAACTATATAAAGAAAAACTTCTATCGCCCAGTACAAGCTTGATAGGAAAAAGTATTCATATTAATATAACCGATGTCGGGAAACTTGTATCAAAGTTTCCAATAACCCAGGGTTAAGTTAACCGGCTTCTGAACAACCGGCCCCAGAATTTATATATTATTAATCGTGTTGCCATAGCTATTGTGCTTCCTCTTCTTGAAACAAAATTTCCATTTTTTATTCTTTCAAAATAAATTTTTCAAAATAATATTGTTTCTTCCATTCTTGTTTTGGAATGTAATGTCTGGCAATGTTCAGCTGGGGCGAGGGGTTACTGCAAGCATGTATTTCTAGTTTCAATTATTTTAGTTTCCATTTACTTTTTCAGTTTTATAACTTCCAACTTTGTCTTGCATAAATTTCTTTTCCATACTTATAAAGTATATCATTAACCCATGTCTTCTGAATATTGTCTTGTTTAGAAATTTTGCTGACTACCCAAATATACATTATGTTATCTTTAATCCTTTCTATCAAATCATTCAACTGTAGAGGAAGTTCTCTTGGTACTGAGGATTGTACAAAAAGATTGTACACTGTAGCGAACATTGTCTTTTTAATATCCGACTAAAGTAATTGAGTATGAATTGTTCTATTATAAATAATACTCTCCACTCCTACGAGGAAAAAAAAGAAAATTTCCTTTACTTATATCTTATGCGCACACATTATTTGAAGTTGTATAAATCATTCGGTAACAATAAACCTTAATCAAGAGAATAAAAAAGCGTCTCTATTGCTTTCTACTTTCTGAAAAGGCTGGAATCAAGGCCGCCATCTTTGATAAATTATACACACTTAATGGCATTTTAACAGCCTTGTATGAATAAATTATTATAGCTATAGAATTTCGTAATTTTGTGTCCCAAGGGTGTAGTTTCGACCAATCAAAAGCTTGCAAAGCAAACCAATAAATATGTGCATTAAGAATAGTTTACTTCAGGAATTTCGCTACAGCCAATCGGAATCGAGATATGTTTACGTCAAAGCGAGCATGCTTGGGCTGTTGGGCATAAAAAGACCTTCGCGTTTTGTACAAGCACAACAAGAAAGTCGAAGGACTCGCTAATATCTTCTTTTCATGGCCTAAAATATAGGACTTGACCAGCTTTTGGATATTTGGTAAGTAGAATAAGTTTTTATGTGTATGTTGAGCACGTTTTTGGACATTATTGTGAGTTTTAAGTAAAATATTTCTCGAATACCGAAATTTAAGTGCGGCCCACCTAGCTTTGGCCCCCTCGTGTTTCGAAGTTTGACGTCTTGTCTATCGCTTAAACGTATGTTTGAATAAATACTTTGTTATGTTTAAGTCTTCTACTATGTTCTATCGTGTTTTAAACAAATAGGGTTCCGGATTTGCCTGCAAAATGTTGAAAATTTCGCTTAAAGCAACCTCGTGTGTTGCGAGCGACAAATTTAGAATTGTGAAATTTGTATATGTAAAATTTGAAGAGTTTTAGCTCTGAATATCGCTTTAAACTACGAACAAAATGAGCTACTTTGTAGCATCAACTATTTGGTGAATTTGAAGCAAGTTTCGATAGCAATAACTTTATCTTTTGTTAGCTTATAGCGTTTGTATTACACATGTAATTGTGCTATACATTTTGCGATGTAGAAACTGTTTAAAACCTTGAAAATCCTAGTTATTCTGGCTTGTAATTTTGTTCCAAATCATACAATAGTTGCAGTTAAGCTGTTGTTCTGGTCAGATAAAGTTACAAATAAGTAAATTTAGAACATATTTTCGACTCCATCTCTTGAAAAATATGAAACTCCAGCAGAAATCGTTTTAATATGCTTGTCTATTGTTTCCAGCAGAAATCCTTTCCCGCATCTCGACCAGAGCGCTTTTTGAGGACTCGATCAACACAGAAACTTCTCGTCAGAATGGAAAAAGTTCGTTGACATATTGAGTTGTTCCGTAAAGCATCGAAGCCAAAATCCATACATTGTACTTCAGCTGATTGCTATCGATGGCTCTCCAACGAGTTAAAGACTTTGGATATCTTAATTGGACGCCACAATGATGCATATTGGACATAACATAAACTTTAGAATAGCCAAGCACGCTGCAGAAAAAGTTTTGAAAGCATCGATCAAGAAAGAAACCAAAAAGAAACATACCAAAGTATGTACATTTTACGTAATATTTAGGATAAAACAACAGTGCCATCCAGTCACGATCCAGTGGTGGGAAACGGTTTTATTGTCTTTTCGCTGCCTTGAAAATCTCGCTGTTCTCCAATCTCCATGCCATTCAGTCACTCATTGTTTTTATTTTTTAGGTATATACAAGGGTCTATAGACAGTACTTTCCGAAGTTGGATGGTGCAGACACAAAAATGGACAGTGTAAAACATTTCTTGGAGAAGCGACCTAGTACTACAGCGGCAAGTGGCAAGACGATTTGGCGTTTAAACTTACCGTTTAAACTTACGTTTAAATTTGGCGTTCACCCACACCTCAAGACATCGGATGATTTAAGACAAGGTAAAGCAACGTGTGCCATTCAGTCACGATTCAGTGATCAGAATATTCCATTGTCTTTTCAGCTTGAAAATCTCGCTGTTCTCGATGCCTCCAGTCACTCATTGTTTATTTGTTTTTTTTGCCTTAACTTTAGGTCTATGCAAAGCAAAAGGGCACCAAGAGACTTCTCTACGGCTCAGCATGGCACGTACACAAGAATGGACAGCGTAAAAGATTTCTTGGAGAAGCCTTCTAATTTGAACTGACTAACAGCGATGAGTGACAAAAAGACTTGGCGTTTAAACTTGACCATGGCCTCACGATCGCCTCACGATCGTCTCACCATCGCCTCAAGGCTTCGGATCACTACAGACGACAAAGAAAGGTAAATGTTTCATTAATTGTCTGCATGATTTTTTAAAGCCATAGTCTTCGTCTCACCGAAGTCTGAAGAGAATAATTATGCCCTTCACAACAGTGTTCCCACCAACCCCCCGGTTTCGACCTATTTTTCAAATGTTGAAATTCGCCATCAATGTACTGTAAACGTCTTGGGGATCGTCAAAAATGTTTTCTATCACAATTGGCCCTGGGGTCCCCCTTTGGTTTTTGATATATTTTTCAAAAGTTGAAATTTTCTCTCGATGTACTCTAAACGCCTTGTGGATGGTCAAAAACGTTTTCTTTCATCTAAACAATCACTTTCAACTGATAAAAAAACATGCTCTTAGAAATTTGGGGGCGAGGACAGGAACCCGAAAGTCTTATTTTCAAAACTTGCTTGTCCCTCTTTTTCATGAATTGTTTTGCCAATAAATTTTTGAATTTTCTAACTTACTATATTCGTCGATTCTTTCAGATGATGTTGGTCCGCCTCTCTCAAGTTATGGATTTAACTTAAAAGACATGGATTTCAAAATGCATATTATGGATTTATCAAAATACATGTGTGTGTGTGTGCGTGCGTGCGTGCGTGCGTGCGTGCGTGCGTGCGTGCGTGCATGCGTGCGTGCGTGCGTGCGTGCGTGCGTGCGTGCGTGCGTGCGTGCGTGGGCGCGTGCGTGTGTGTGTGCGTGTGTGTGTGCGTGGGTGCGCGCGGGTGGGTGGAGTGCGTGCGTGGGTGGGTGCGTGGGTGGGTGCGTGGGTGGGTGCGTGGGTGGGTGCGTGGGTGGGTGCGTGCGTGGGTGGGTGGGTGCGTGGGTGGGTGGGTGGGTGGGTGGGTGGGTGGGTGGGTGGGTGCGTGGGTGGGTGCGTGCGTGCGTGCGTGGGTGGGTGCGTGCGTGCGTGCGTGGGTGGGTGCGTGCGTGCGTGCGTGCGTGCGTGCGTGCGTGCGTGCGTGCGTGCGTGCGTGCGTGCGTGCGTGCGTGCGTGCGTGCGTGCGTGCGTGCGTGCGTGCGTGCGTGCGTGGGTGGGTGGGTGGGTGCGTGGGTGGGTAGGTGGTTGCGTGCGTGCGTGCGTGCGTGCGTGCGTGCGTGGGTGGGTGGGTGCGTGCGTGCGTGCGTGCGTGGGTGGGTGGGTGAGAAACCAACTGTTGAGCGTTGTTTGTTTTAATGGCGGTGTCGTCACATTACACTTACAATTCGTAAATTATATTAAATTTATTATTTCATTTCACTTGTAATATAGATATTATTTGTGTTTAAATAAATAAATGTTTAGGAAACGAATATAGTTTGCTGTTCTATTTCTTTACAATAGAAATATCTACTTAGGAACCCATTGAGTATTTCCCAGACGTTTTTCTTATAGCTAATTGAACAACGAAGATATTCAAAACGTACCAAAAGATCAAAGGCAAAGCTAAGAGTTCACGATCAAGAAGATATTCTAGTTTCTAAGATAAATTTGAAATATATAGTTAGTTTTGAACGTCCAAAGATTATTGTTATGCAGGGCTTTTCCATGGAGCATATGCCCAAGAATGTTTACTCAATTAACGAATTGACATGTAAATTAAAATATAACACAGTAGACTTTGCTTAGATGAATAAAAGCACAAAAACGTTTGTCTAAATTGCTAAAGTAGACGATAGGTTGGCCATTCGTTTGACGCCACTTCAGCTTGATTTTTCTGGCCGCTCGTGCAAAATAAACGGCAGAAACCTCTTTCCAACCAGTCGACCGTCCGCGTGCGGGCACCAGAGCTATCCTGTTTTTTTAACACGAGCTGCAGGAGTAACCTACCAAACTGTCATTCCTTTTCCAAGTCACTTCAGATTGATATTTCTGGCCGGTCGTGCAAAATAAACTGCAGAAAGCCCCTTCAACGAGTGAATCGTCCGATCGCGGGGATCAGACCTAGCCTGACTGTTTAACACGACCTGCAGAAGTAACCGAGCCAAATTGTCATTCCTTTTCCAAGTCACTTCAGATTGATATTTCTGGCCGGTCGTGCAAAATATACTGCAGAAAGCCCCTTCCAACGAGTGAATCGTCCGATTGCGGGCATCAGACCTAGCCTGACTGTTTAACACGACCTGCAGAAGTAACCGAGCCAAACTGTCATTCCTTTTCCAAGTCACTTCAGATTGATACTTCTTGCCAGTCGTGCAAAATATACTGGAGAAAGCTCCTTCCAACCATTGGGTCGTCCGCTTGCGGGCATAGAGCAATCCTGTTTGTTTAACACGGCTTGCAGGAGTAACCTAGCCAAACTGTCCTTCCTTTTCCAAGTCACTTCAGATTGATATTTCTGATCGGTTGTGCAAAATAAACTGCAGGAAGCCCCTTCCAACGAGTGAATCGTCCGATTGCGGGCATCAAAACTATCCTGTTTGTTTAACACGACGTGCAGAAGTAACCGAGCCAAACTCTCCTTCATTTTCGAAGTCACTTCAGATTGATATTTCTTGCCAGTTGTGCAAAATAAACTGCAGAAAGCTCCTTCCAACCAGTGGATCGTCCGCTTGCGGGCATAGAGCAATCCTGTTTGTTTAACACGACTTGCAGCAGTAACCTAGCCAAACTGTCCTTCCTTTTCCAAGTCACTTCAGATTGATATTTCTGATCGGTCGTGCAAAACGAACTGCAGGAAGCCCCTTCTAACGAGTGAATCGTCCGATTGCGGGCATCAAAACTGTCCTGTTTGTTTAGCACGACGTGCAGAAATAACGGAGCAAACTCTCCTTCAATTTCGAAGTCAGTTCAGATTGCTATTTCTGATCGGTCGTGCAAAATGAACTGCAGGAAGCCCCTACCAACCAGTGGATCGTCCGCTTACGGGCATAGAGCAATCTTGTTTGTTTAACACGACTTGCAGGAGTAACCTAACCAAACTGTCCTTCATTTTCGAAGTCACTTCAGATTGATATTTCTTGCCAGTCGTGCAAAATAAACTGCAGAAAGCTCCTTCCAACCAGTGGATCGTCCGCTTGCGGGCATAGAGCAATCCTGTTTGTTTAACACGACTTGCAGGAGTAACCTAGCCAAACTGTCCTTCCTTTTCCAAGTCACTTCAGATTGATATTTCTGATCGTTCGTGCAAAATAAACTGCAGGAAGCCCATTCCAACGAGTGAATCGTCCGATTGCGGGCATCAAAACTATCCTGTTTGTTTAACACGACTTGTAGGAGTAACCTAACCAAACTGTCCTTCATTTTCGAAGTCACTTCAGATTGATATTTCTTTCCAGTCGTGCAAAATAAACTGCAGAAAGCTCGTTCCAACCAGTGGATCGTCCGCTTGCGGGCATAGAGCAATCCTGTTTGTTTAACACGACTTGCAGGAGTAACCTAGCCAAACTCTCCTTCCTTTTCCAAGTCACTTCAGATTGATATTTCTGATCGGTCGTGCAAAATAAACTGCAGGAAGCCCGTTCCAACGAGTGAATCGTCCGATGGTGGGCATCAAAACTATCCTGTTTGTTTAACACGACGTGCAGAAATAACGGAGCCAAACTGTCCTTCATTTTCGAAGTCACTTCAGATTGATATTTCTTGCCAGTTGTGCAAAATAAACTGCGGAAAGCTCCTTCCAACCGGTGGATCGTCCGCTTGCGGGCATAGAGCAATCCTGTTGTTTGTTTAACACGACTTGCAGGAGTAACCTAGCCAAACTGTTCTTCCTTTTCCAAGTCACTTCAGATTGATATTTCTTGCCAGTTGTGCAAAATAAACTGCAGAAAGCTCCTTTCAACGAGTGAATCGTCCGATTGCGGGCATCAAAACTATCCTGTTTGTTGAACACGACGTGCATAAATAACGGAACCAAACCGTCATTCATTTTCGAAGTCACTTCAGGTTGATATTTCTCGCCCGTCGTGCAAAATAAACTGCAGAAAGCTCCTTCCAACCAGTGGATCGTCCGCTTGCCGGCATAGAGCAATCCTGTTTGTTTAACACGATTTGCAGGAGTAACCTAACCAAACTGTCCTTCATTTTCGAAGTCACTTCAGATTGATATTTCTTTCCAGTCGTGCAAAATAAACTGCAGAAAGCTCCTTTGAACGAGGGAATCGTCCGATTGCGGGCATCAAAACTATCCTGTTTGTTGAACACGACGTGCATAAATAACGGAACCAAACCGTCATTCATTTTCGAAGTCACTTCAGGTTGATATTTCTCGCCCGTCGTGCAAAATAAACTGCAGAAAGCTCCTTCCAACAAGTGGATCGTCCGCTTGCGGGCATCAGAGCAATCCTCATGTTTGTTTAACACGACTTGCAAGGAGTACCTAGCCAAACTGTCCTTCATTTTCGAGGTCACTTCAGATTGATATTTCTTGCCAGTTGTGCAAAATAAACTGCAGAAACCTCCTTCCAAACAGTGGATCGTCCGCTTGCGGGCATAGAGCAATCCTGTTTGTTTAGCACGGCTTGCAAGAGTAACCTAGCCAAACTGTCCTTCATTTTCGAGATCACTTGAGATTGATATTTCTCGCCCGTCGTGCAAAATAAACTGCAGAAAGCTCCTCCATCTATAGACCAATGAAAACGGTAGACACGCACATATTATTCATGGCTTGTAAGGATCACATTTCAAGTCAGTCTTGGGTAATAGTTCGCAAAGGCAAAATTTGGAGCGAATGACCATATTTGGTATACATTTAACTAATGCAAGCATCATATTTGAACTTATAGTGGTATTAGACTTAAAATTTATAGTGGGATTAGACTATTTTCTGTTCTATTTAAATGTCTTTAAATTGCAAGACTAGCAAATTGGAAGAAGACAATAATACACCGTGTTCGCACCGAGCTTCCTTGAATAGTGGAGGAATTTAGAACAACACTCGGATTGTTGACGAATTGAGCAGCATTGGCTTCGATATTCTCCAGGACACTGCTTGTAATTGGGGCAGAGTTTGTAATACTGGGATTACTGGCATTGCTTATCGTAGATGAAACTGTGCGTGATAAACGAGGCATTTATCTTGATGTGAACTACCCAAAACGTTTTCTAGTGACTAAGGAAAGGGCTACAGAGTGCTGGATTTTATAATGTAGGAATGCAAATAACCTCATTAGCATGCACTAAGCTATAGGGTCCAGACGCCAGAAACCAACACAAACCACTCCGCTCATTCTTAATAGCATTTATTTCATAAATCCAATTATAGGAAAGCAAGTCGGCGAGCTTTTCTGGGGGCAGAATTGATGTGACTGGGGGGACAAATCCGATTTCTGTGGGGGCAATCGCCTCCCCCCCCCCCAGTTATATAGTTAAAAATGGCTCTGGAACGAAGCTGAAGTTAAAAAGATAGTAGTAAACGGGGAAACGTCCAAACTATAAACTCCTGTGATAAAAGAAAAACAGTTAATTAAAAGAATGAGAAAGCTACAATTACATAAATCATCTTTTATAATCATTTGTAACAACCATGAATGGGGTATTGATTTCGGGCGTGGTGTTTTGCATTTCAAATGTATTGATCATGAGCGCTTTCGGCGATATCCCAAAGTACAGTACTCAATTAAAAATTTACAAACGCTTTCTTATTTGCATGCTTGAGCAAACCGAGAAGAAGATGGGAAAAAATCGACAGCAGATCTAGAGGGTGTATTAAAGAAACGTAGTCCATCTCTTATGCTTTTCTTAAAGCCTGTTCTTTTCACTTTCGAACAAGTGGTCACTTGTGTCCTTCATGCCTATCATTTAGACGCCGTTCAAGTATGCCATTTCGCTATGCTATTTCATATACAGTATAGTTGCATTTGAAATTCTTAAATTATTTTTGTTGCCACACGAGAAAAAGAAGCAAGAACTGTTTAAAAGCATTTTAGAAATATGTTCGGTTGCTTTATTTATTTCATACTCCTAAATTCATTTCAAAATAATCATAAAACAATCTTTCGTCCATCGTCGGCAACAACGCCACCGTATATGGCGCCGTAAGATGGTGCAAGCTTAAACCGCGGAACTGTAGTGCACTTAAAGTTAACTATAAGCGATTACAAATTGTCAGCATGGAAAACCGTAGATACTGTGTCTTAATTGATGAGCCATTGCCAAAATGCCCAAATTTTTTGCTTTGACAAAATAGGTTCATCTCTTAAGGTATCGATTTCTTATTGCATCTCATATTTTTGATTCTCCAATCTCAATCACTTAAAATAGTATCATCCGCGCACCAATTCTTCAAATTTAAAAATTATAACCTACCGTAATTATTAATAATTAGAAAGCCATGCAAATGGTAAGCTTTAAAATGAATGTAAACAAAAACGTTTTACTCTAGTATTTCCTATATATAGAACAATTTTAGTCTTATTTTAGTCTTATTTAGTCTTAGCTATGAAAAATAAGATCTTACATAATTGTTTTTAGAACTTAGCTTCACAGTAGGGTTCGAACAGTAATTTGGTGAATACAGTAAGAGTTTGGTACTGTTATCGACCCACTGAACTCAATATATAACTGGTTATCCTAAAAAACTAAAGAAGAACGAATGAATAAAAATAAACGATCCACCCGCGCTTTTGATAAAGCTCTTCCAAATGAGGCTGTTCGAGCTTCAACTTTGAAAATATTAAACAAGAGGGTAGAGTATGAGCCGGCAAAGTGTGAGGAGTCACATTCCTATGGTTTAATTTAGGAGGTGGCTCTAACAATTTACAAATTGAGAATGAAGCGTACGGTAAATGTTGATAAACTGAGGTTTTTGCGTTTCTGCTAACATGCATTCACAATATTTTTGCTGTGAGGTGTTCTACTCACAGTTTTCAGATCTTGGTAAAACGTCCACTCAATTTCTCTATCTTTTGCTTGGGTTTTATTGCTGATTTGACAATTTTCTCCATATTTATTTGATTTTGGTCTGTAGTTATAACCCGCATGTTTGTTTTCGAAGACATTTCAAGGAGCATTCAAGTTTAGAATGGACAATATGACTGGATATAATGTCTTATGGTGCTAATTAGTCGCCTGAATTTTAAAAAGAAAATATATTTGTGAATGGTATAAGCAATCGCAGTTCGAATATTAATATTTGTTTACTTAAGTTGCCACGATATATAAATAATCACAAAATCTCTTACGCAAGAAATTCGAAAAGAACTTAGTTCCATTTAATTGTGCGCATTACCTCTCGTGTGCGCGAAGATATAGACCAAAAGAACTTCCAAAATGAGCTGACGTGGCGAGTTGCTCACGACATTCCGCATTAAATCGTAGAGGCCTTGTTTGCATTTGAAGGAAAAGAGGAGATCCTTTATTTCTAGCCAGTATGATATAGGCAACAAATTACGATTTTTGAGGCGCTCAGTATAAGACAAATCGTATTCTTGGAGTATGAACTTGGTTTCTTGAACACCCTCTTTGAACACCCTCCAGGATCATAAGATCATGGTTGGATGTTTGTTCACAAGGAGGGGGTGATGACGTAAATAAATATATTTAAAAACTCATTAATAATTCATGAGGAAAAGACAAGGAAATCACTACCGTGTCAGTGGTTTTATATGTGATAAAAAATCATGTTAATTTGCATAAACTTTAGCTTTGATTTTCTCGGCTTAGACAATGTTTATTTTTAAAATTATTTCGCCAATGAACTCATAAATTGGGTCGTTTTTTAAGCCATTTAAAACATTCGCATGCAGTTCGTGCTTTATCAGATACAAAACACTCGTGCTGCGCACTCGTGTTTTATATCTGATAAAGCACTCCTGCTCGTGTTTTAAATAGTACTTCTCAAACTCATTAATAATTCATGAGCAAAACACAAAGGAAATCGCCATCGTATCGTTGTCTTGATACCACGGTAATAAACACCCATAAATTAACTCAACTTTCGCGTTGAATTTCTCTTTAAATACTGGTTTGTTTGAGAAGTTATATCATACACTCGAAGTCGTTTATTATATAGTGATTTAAAACACCTCAAACGGCTAGCGACTTGTTTTTCAACACACTTTTCTGTGTTTCAAATCACTATAATAAACTCCTTCTCGTGTATGATATATTACGTACACTCCACGCTATATGTTTACAATACATATAATCAATCCCAGTATTTTTAATTGAAATTGTTTACAGCATGCGTTAGCTTTGCCATGAATGTACTAGCCATTAATTCTTATTTGTGTACAGCTATAATCAGTAATATATTTCCTGCGATTTCATTGGCTGCGTTAGCGGGCAGCGTTTTACGATTCCTTAGCGAAAACTTTTGTTTACCAAAAAGAGTGAAATCAAGTTGGAATCCAAAAACATCCTCCAAAATATTCTTAAATTTTATTAAACATAGCCAGAATAACATATGCATATCCTCATGATTGTTCTTCAATTGAAAATCGAAAAAAAAACCTGATTGAATGAATAATTTCACTTCAGAAAATATAAATAATTGTTTTAAAGCTTTTAAAGTGCTACTGAAACGAATTTTTCGACCCCTTTTTATTGGCTTAAAAGGATATTCACGTTTTTAGAAGCAGTTTGATATATGTATGAGCATCGTACGTTGAGTAGAAGTGGTCTAATTTTGCCTCCAAACTTCGTTATCAGATGCGAACTTTTTAAGCCGCCATTTTGGTGTCCTGTGACGTCAGAAGATGGACGGAAGTGCGAAGCAAACAGTAATCTATATAGCGTTTGAGGTATTCGCAGTGATTTCTCGTGGATTTTTGCGGCCAAAAACTATATTTTTTCACAGGAAAAACTAAATTACTAGATATAACAATCTATATTCTGAGGGGATGTCAAGTAACGAGTCCGATCGTAGCGCGAATACATCAGAAAGTTCGACTAACTCTAAGAGCACGTCTGATGGCGATACAAGTACTTCGGGATCAGTATGCTGCAATGTAGCATCTCATAGCTTCGCTTATGATGATGAACCACTGGCAGAACCAGGTCAAGTTGTGGATACCCCAGATGATCCAGATGGAATACTACCATCGACGTTAGAGCAGAGAAGCGACGGCAGAATACCTTCAAACCAGTGGTACAGTACATGGATTTATTAAAATTGATTTATAAATATACCTTGTGCACGTGTTTACATTATGAATATGCCTATTGTCAGTAAATATATTGGATATAAAGTACCTTGTCAGAGATTCTATATAAAGCATTGCCTTATATAAATTTGCCTTTCTATCAATGACACAACTTTATAGGCTAAGTTGTAAACATATATAAATATCTGTGACACAGTAATAAATAGTACAGTTCACTATTCTATATTGTGACTTGTAAGTAAAGCCTGTCTACATTTTCGTGTATATAATTTTCGTAGGTGCAGTTGCCAATGTTGCCAAACAGAATTGCTGGAGGGGGTCATGGAGTATCGGTGCTGCAAGGAAATGACACCAGCCTTGAGGATAATGACATTCGACGGCAGCATTGAGCACATCAGCTGCATCACCCAACATGGTGATTTTGGCCCAATGACCCATCAGGCTGTATTAGAGAATGTTGGTCCGCTTCTTAAAGACAGGAATGGTCGCTCTTATCGACGGCGAGGATCACAATCTTTGAACCAGTAAGTTATACTTCTGGATAAATTTGTCTACCAATAAGGTCAATTTTTTACAGTTCATTTGCCCCTGCCAACACTCAAAGCCATTTGCATTGTATTCTTTTAGATATTTGAGAGCAGTTGCCTATAGATGGCTCATTAAATGGATGAGTGGCTTATTGGGATGGGAGAACACAAGACCTTTGCCAGCTTGTGTGTACCATTTTATTCGGAAAACATACCCAACCGCAGACACAAAAGGCTATATTCCAGCTGAGCAGCGTGCATAAGGACATTAGTGTATATATAGAGAATATTACATGGTTGTGCGGAAATATGGAATTTATTTCGAGTGTTGAAGAGAATATTGCTCACGAGTGAGCGTAGCGAACGAGTGAGCAATATTCTCTTCAACACGAGAAATAAATTCCATATTTCCAAGCAACCATGTACTATTCTGTTTATTTTATAAACAAATTATAAACAAACGACAATTCATATAGAAACTCAAAACAAATATGTAAATAGTACACAAATAGTAATAGGTTTTTGATTGGCTTGCAAAAATGATATTTTCACACGTAAAAATATCGTATTTTTTATACGATTTTTCTCAGTGGCATAAAACTCTATATAACACTTATGTTTATATAATAAATGTGTTTACACTTCAAGCCTCAGCCATGTATTTTTATTGTCGATCAGTGGACAAATATAATCATCCAAAATGTGTAAGCAAAACCAAGCCAAGGCTTGAAGTGTAAACACAACTTATGAAAGGTGTTGATATTTAATTTGTAATGTTCCGTTATTATCTATACTAAACCCATCCTACAACAAATGAAACAAGTGCCCAAAGAAAACCAACTAGCTATATTATCTATTCTAGCCCATCATATAAAAAAGAAATCAGAGTACCCAATGAAAACCAACCAGATTTTATTTACTTGTCATGAGTAGTTTACAGTGTCATGAAAATCACAAATTATAGATGAACTTATTAAATAATAGAAAATGTTGCATCATCATACTAACCAATAAACATTCAATAAGTTTATGGTTTGGTACATGGTGCATTTACTGTACCTCCAATACAGACCATGCAGCATGCCATGGCTGTTGTGTGATTTTCATAAAGCGTGTTAAAATTATTATTTCAATACTATTACTTTATTATTATGGTTATAAATTACTGCTAAATCAATATTCGTATTGAACTCTTTATGAAAATATACAATATAATACAACAGCTTTGCACATCCTGCAATGCCAATGGAAGTTTCCAACAATGTCACTCACGGGCATTAGAATTAATTTTTATATTAGGATTATTGTTATTATAACTCTCTGATTATCCATAGTAATGTACTAACTTATATTACGATATTGTTACCATAAAGTTGAACTATTTATGTATATAATTACATTATGGTTCTTATAATTATTATACTATATTATTATAATTATAATTTTCCATCTTCATTTCATCTGGTTGATCCTCAAAAATAGAAAGGACAAAGATTAATCAGAAAACATGAATAGATATAATGCTTTATATTAATAATAGAAATTTGTACATCACCTTGATCATCAAAAATAGAAAGGACAAAGTTAATCAGAAAAAAAATAGATCTAATGTTTATCAATAACAGAAATTAGTACATCACCTTGATTGCTGCCCATGGCACCAATGTAATTGATCACACAAGCAAATCACATCACAAGCAAACAGGAGTCCAAAAACAATTTGTACAGTATTATTTCAATTAGTTCTAAGCAAACAATTACAAACTTAGTTATGTTTGGTCAATAACACACACCAGCTGTATCACAATCATCTTCAGAAAGTTGGATAATTTGACCATATGTGTAGAGTTTCCAAGTGTATCCAACTATGACCAAAATGCCAGTACCCAGGCATGGGAGGCTTAGAGAGTACTATCACTTGCCCAAGGCGATCCCCCAGGCTAGTGGAGGGATGGAGGCACCTTACATCTCCATTTCAGACCGGCATAGAGCAAGATCTGACCACTGCCCATACATAGCCTTTCACGACACATAATCAGGGCATCGACCACGTGGGTGTCCTTTCATGGGGTTTTTACATTTCCTACATCTGCGTATTGGCTGGGTTTGCTGAGCTGTTCTACTCGCTTCCTATTGTGCAACCAAGTCGCTCTGTTGCTGTGTCTGTTCTTCCACTATAAGTAACAAATCACCATATATATTAAAATGCTGTACAATAAACTACTACAACATATACAATATAATACAAAACATATTCTGATGAACAGTAACTTGCAAATTCAAGATTTGACTCGCAACAATAAAATGTTTTTCAAAATATGTTCGGTATTATAATTTCTGGAAGTTGTCAGTGTGAATGATACTCACAGGTAGGGAAAAGTGCTTGACATTCCAAAGCTTTTCTCTCATTGTGGCGTTTGATGGCATCTGCTCTTGACCTTCTATCTGTAAACTGTCTACACAAAGGTTCAGGTGCTTTCTTTTTGTATTTTTCCACAGTTTCAGATAAATCCTTCTCAGAGGTTGTAAACAGAATGCTTCTCACAGCATTGACATATTCTAAAGTAAATATTGAAACTGGTTATATAAGTACCATACATCAAATAATTTCAGTATGGGTTATTTCCGATAGATAGGGTTTTTAGGACACTTGGGCAGAAAAGGGCAAAATGGAGTTAAATTCTTCTCAGAGATCCCACATCAACCCATTCCTTGGTAGTAAAGTAAAACAAAAGATTACCATAAGTAGGTTGAACAGTTACTTCACGAACGACTTCTTCACCCAGCTTAAACTTTGGAAATGTAACATTGAAAATAGGAAGACCATCTTTTGTTTTCTTCGACTTGCGTTGAACATTTTCGTTAAAATGAAGAATGGCAATAATATGTCTGCAAATTAAACAGTATACAAGAATGAGAAATAATTTTTATTAGAGTATAGTACATCCATGTACAGTCCTTTTTATATGAAGCAAAAGGTCACCTGCAGAAAGTTCCCAGCCAAGAGAAATGGGTCATCTTTGGATGCCAGTGGTTGAGAGTCGAGTGAAATCCTTCAAGGCAACTGGTTTGGCCGTCAGATGAAAGCTTCGCAATATCCTTGAGGATGGTTTTCTTCAACAAAATTGAGCAGATTCGGTCATAAGCAACAGTTCCTTGAAAGATACAATTAATTTATAATTTATCAATACTGGGTGAATTTAGATACTAAAATACTACATTGGCATGGCTATATGACAGGTGCTTATATTTCTCAAGTAATTTGATCATACTGAAAATTCATATAATATTGTCAATATAGGAGCAGCTCTCGAGATATTTTTTTCCATATCTGAGGATTGATACGATTTCTAAGGATTGATATGAAAAATATATACCTATAGGAATCCATTGTCGTTCTTCCAGTTCCCCATGGGCACAAGATGTAAATAATGGATCTGGGTGATCTTCATGTTTGCCAGCCATATGTCGAACAGTTGACTTCCACTTAGCCACAATGAGATCCTCAAAACCAGGAAGGGTTGTTTGTGCACTCCAATACAGATGCTTGCGGACACCTTTTAGCCAATCATTGATCACCTCGCATCCCTTCTCTTTGCCAGCTTTCCTGAGTTGCTTGTTTATACTCTTATTTACATGCCAGATGTCATTGTAGTGTTTTGTCCCTTTCTGTTTGGTCCGTATCCACTTGGCAATTCCTTTATGTCGGTCACTAATAAAGATGTCCATCTTAAGACCAGATTCCTTTAGGAATTTGAATGCTCTTTTCGCACCCTCAAGTTCCATTGCATTGCTGCTGCCAACTTCGTTTGCCTACAAAGAAAAATTAAATGTTTTAGACAAAATTTTGTTTACTGTTTTGGCTGTTTAGCCAGACCTATCCAATACAACAGGTCCATATCAGTTCTAACATTAGGTTGCCATCTTCAAACCTGCTTTATCAAATAAATTATGTAAAAAAGAAAGTATATACTGCAGTAAGTTCCATATATGTTTGCACCACAATAAACATAATTGTTTTGTGTTGGGAAAAACACCACAAACATCCAGGATTATAATGACAAGCTTATATGGAAAGAATATAACATGGTGTTTTCCACAGAACCAAACAATTACAGGCATACTGAACCACAAGTCTATGAATTACAATAGATAAACATGCCCAAATTCATGATAAGAATAAGTGTATACCTGAAGTAATTCAAAGTGGACCAATTTTGATGTGGTATTGCTCCACATAGTATAGACTCCATACTTAGCGCTATGACCCATAGAATCAAAGCGTCCATCTCCTGACCATGTCTGGGATTCTTCTTCACTGTTCTTTACATCTTCAATCAAACCAGACTGGTTAACTTCCCAATGTTTCAAAATAGCTGGGAACAAGAAGGTACTTTGATGTAAATGGTATGTTCGTACGCATATTGTGGCAAGGTTCAAGTGCCTGAACATCAACAGAGCTTGACTGATATTGATTCCAGACATCAAGATACCAAAGCTTGTCATACTATTCCCAGCTGCATATCTTCCCATAACCATAGGTTGGCTTCTCCATGTGAAGTCCTCCATAAGGCATTTACTACAAGCCTGCACAACAGTAGCCATAGACCCAATATGTTTCACCTGAACCTTTGGATTTTCAGCCTTGCAATTGAAGCAGAATTTTCCAAATAACTCTACCAGTGGAGTGTAAGATACGAGGAACATTGGTTCGTTGTAGGAACTGGTTCCTTCATCAACACTGTAATAGAAGAACATGTCTCAGTTATTTTCCTATATTTATCATTTCGTTTGGGGATCAACTGATAGATTTAATAGTATTTAGATCTTTTCCGAGCAGTATATTTTTGAAACAGTATATATCTATATTAATAGAAAATATTCGCCCCCTACCTGACAGTGTTTCTTGTTACATCGTCGTCCATCTCAACAGCAGACTGACTTGATTCTTCAAGAGAAGAGTAATCCATTGAAATTGCATCATCAAAATACTCTTCTTCGCTGTCTTCATCGCTGTATGCTTTATTCAAAGCTGCCGTATTTTCTGCTTCTAGCCTCTGTACTTTCTTCTGCAAGTTCGCTTTTGTCTTTTTAAACCAGCAGAGTTTCTTTTGAAGGGCTTTCATTCTCTTCTTCAAGCAATGACACGACGTGCACGAGCTATGAGAGCTAGCTGTAAGATCGAATTCAGTGTCACTGTCGTATGATAAGTCATATATTGTATCGTCAACATTCTGACTTGTTGTTGGAATATTTTCATCAACTTTTGCTGGAGAATAGGCCAACTTTACAGGCGACAATCTTTTACCGCGACGAATTATCTTTGAAGTAAACATATGCAAATTTTTAGTATAAAGCGCCAACTACCATCGCATAATATTAAAATTCACAATGCGTGGGCGAGATGCCTTCGGTGCAAATATATACTCAATACTAACCTGTCTTCGTTTTCGATCTGTTAGCTGTTCTTCAGCCGGTGGAACTATTCCAGCTACATCGATTGTAGGAACAGCATCTTCCTTCAATCTTCTTTTCATATTCAGCGCTTTAGCCAAAGTAAGATTCACATCATAGCATGAATCTTCAAAGTGGGCTGAACAAAGACACGAGGTCGCAGAAGCATGAAAGCTCGGTCTATGTTTACGGACAAAATTTACCCACTTTCTCCGTCTTTGCGGATCTGTTTCTTCGTTAGGAAACAGATGCATAGATATTCCTTCGGTTTGTTGATTATTGGCGCAACTAACTAAGTTAGGACCGCCAGCAACACAGCGTTTTCCTCCGCAATAGCGTTTTTCACTACTAGTAGAACACGCCATGATGAACTGTGTTCATCTTATGACGTCACACGGCATCAAAATGGCGGACCAAAAGTTCGCACAGGAAGTGCCAAAAATCGCAACTTTGGAAGGCTATAAAATATGTTTGAAAAGGCCAAATTTAATTCTGTTTGCGGGAAACATATCAGGAAAGTGAGCACTTTAAATTAAGCCAATTAAAAAGGGGTCGAAAAATTCGTTTCAGTAGCACTTTAAGATTCACTTTCAATCGTTGTATATTTAGTCCGGAAATAATCTGGAAAGGATTTAGATTACTTTGAAAGGAATTGCTAGATATACTAATAATATTGAAGTATTAATAATTTGCAATAAAATATATTAATAAGCTAGGGAGATCTGTGAAGACATTGAAAGATCAATAATTTTAATATTTGCTTGCAGGGCTCAAAATAACGGCCGGTCAACGGTCAATGACCGGCCAAAAACGCCTGTTGACCGGTCACTTTTAAACCTCGCCGGTCATTTTGACTGGCCACATTTTCTTGCCTTCCGCTAGAATTTTAAATCCTTATGATAAAGATTTTCCCGAAAGCACTACAGTAACACTGATAACGTTGCCTATTCACCTAAATACACGGTGATTGCTAACGTCTTGAGCGTTTAGAACGTCACCATGAAACAATAAAAGCGATGTCTCTGAACAAATTCTTATGATTTGTTTCACTGTTAGTATATGCGTATTAGTGACCGGTCAAAAAACAGATTTTGACCGAGCTAAAATCCAGCTGACCGGTCATTTTAACCGGAGACCTATCGACCGTTATTTTGAGCCCTGTTTGCTTGCAATATTTGCATATAGGTTGTATACGTTTAACTTGAATCAAGTTTCAACCTGAACTACAAGAAGAAAAGTACTTTGTTCATACCCCAAATCCCAACCTATTGTTTGAATTCTGCTGAAAATGGTTCGTTTTTTCTAGTCAAAATGTTTATAGCTACAGTATCCCCCCGAGTCTTTGATTTCCAATGGCAATGGCGAATGTGTGATGAGAGTCGCAAGACTCTGGATTGAATCTGTTCAGCCCATATTGCGTGATAGCTCGACTAACCGGAGTAAAACCATTTGTCCTTAGCGAAAGTCAGAGAGAATAGTGGATATTATTATGCATCAATTAAGTCACGTACCTTGCAATTTCGGTATGCTATTTTCATGATCACGAGGAATAACTACAAAATATTTCTAATCTTCAATTTTATTAAAATAATGAAAAATTTCAAAATTTTCTCTATATCTATATCTTGACTATTCTTCGTCATTGAATGTGTCATAAGGCGCTACTGGGGAGTAATCCCACAGCTTGGACCAAATTGGTTCAACTTCTTCTTTCCTGCGATACCGCACAAAGGAAACAACTGCGACCACAATCACAATAGCAAGACTAAAGGATCGAAACAGAATAGCAAATCCATAGTTAAGTAATATCATGCCTCCAAATAAACCACCTATTCCTCGCCCAAGACCAATGTGTAATGAATGTACAATTCCTTGTAACGTAGCGCCGATTTTTGGCGGTGCACCGACATAACTAACGAGCGCCGCCCACACGCAGGAAGAAGAAACTCCAGCTAGAAGTTCAATGGGTACCACCATCCAAGGTGAAACCAAGAATGAATAATACAAGAATGTGACAACACTAGTCAGCATTCCAGCATAAATTATTGGAAAATAGCCATACTTAAGTATCAGCATTGGTGAAATGTAGAAGAAGATCACCTTGGAGACACTCTGAACCGTTGTCGTGACAACCAATATCAATGGTGTGGCACCGAGGCGAATCAAGTGCACGAATAAAAAGCTGTCTGTTAGTCCTGCACCGAGACCAGTAAAGAAAGCCAAAAAGGCAAACAAGAGATACTCAACGTTACTAAAATGTTTAATACAATCAAAGAAAGAGCAGCGACCATTTCCTTTTCCTTCGTAGGTTCGGAATTTGAATTTGAAGGTCGTGAAAAATGCAATGAGTAACAACGCGCAACAACTGTAAAACACCGGTTTGTATCTTTCTCCCATTTTCTCAGGACAATTATTGACTTCGTCTTTCTTGGAAACAGTATAGTGCAAAACACTTCCAGTAACAATAGACATTAATCCAAATCCAACCGCAGCCGAAACTACTTGACGACCGTATCTATATGGCTCTTTCTTTAGAGTTTGAAGTGTGGCCGTATCAGCAAGACTAACGATAGGAGCACCGATCAATTCAGCCGTTAACATTAACAATAATATGATTAAGAAGATATGATTTCGAATTTTCTTGTCTTCTTTTGGGCTGCTTTTGTGCGGTTCTTTCCGATAAACGTCAATAGGCCAAGTGTCTTCCCCTGCTGTTTCAGGTGCATATTCCCAATATTTGTCATATTCGCCAGTTTCCTACAAGTCAAATACATAAATATTGTTAGTTGTGTATCTTAATTAAAGTGCACTTAATTACTATAAAAATATCTGTTTTTATTATATGGCTTTATGAAATCCGCGGTTCTGATTGGCTAGCGAGCGGTCCGATAAAAGCCGTATCCGGACCGTGGTCCGGATAACTAGTTATCCGGACCGGTGTCCCGGATTAAAAAATTTTAAATTTAAAATTTAAAAATGGGGAAGCCATTTCATGTCTCAACATGAAAGGTGGCGAAAAATTCTTGTTTATGCCTTAATTAATTTAAGAATCAATCTCAAGAGCCATATAATAAACAGTTTATTGACCTCGCTTGTTCGGTCTGTACATTGAAATATCGGACCTCTGTTTTTCAGTACGGACCGCGCTCGCTGCGCTCGCTTGGTCCGTACTAAAAAACCTCGGTCCGATATTTCACTGTACAGACCTCACGCTCGGTCAATAACCTATTATTATTATACGAAATTAATAAATATAGTTATTTTTGACGAGCGCGAGACAGAAAGAAATCACGGCTAGCCTGCTAGATATTGTAAATCTTAATGAAGATCGTTAAACTAATAAATATTAATTAACTAAAGGTAATATGTGTGAAAGTTGAGAATGACAATTAATTCAGGCCATTTTAAACAAAGTTAAGAATACTACAAATCCAGCGTTCTGATTGGTTACTCTACTAGAGGGCCACAGGCATTAGCCTACTAGTAGCGAAGAGCGAGAGAAAAACTTGTGAATCAGTTACCTTTTTAAGAATAAAAAATTCACTGACACAATGTCCTATTTTTTATTCCGGAATAAAAACTGACAAACAATCTTGGAAAAAGCGTGCAAAAAGAGGTAAAATTTTGACGTTTTAATCGTATTTTTACAGTTTTGAAATTGTAATTGACTGACGAATTTAAGCCATTTTTCTTTCTTTTTATTAGCCAAATATGACTTAAAACGTTCCTTGGATATAATGGTTGTTATACGGTCTGATTTTTTTAATATTTAAACTCACAAGTCGTATACATATATTTAGTGAATTTTCACTCGGGCGTTCGGCGTTTTCATATAAACAAGAAGCCAGCGCGAAAGTCGAAGGAAGTCATCTAAATGCTCATCAATTATGCTCTTAAATTTCAATTCGCTAAAAGCTTTCCTATTTTATTCCTTCAGCTTGAAATATACTAGTAGGTTTGTACTAATACAATTAGACAACTCGGCCTCGTTTTCTCTTAGCGAATGTCAACTCGGCTTCTCCGGTTGTCTAATTGTTAATTGGTCAATATAATTAATCATTTCGCAAGTAAGATACAATACCAGTACTTACGACAATCTGTATGGTCATTTTATTCATGCACCCTATTATATGCACCAATCTATTTCGTTTGGTATAGTTCTTCAAAAACGTATTGTCAGAATTATGAATAATAGTAGATTGGATTCTCATACAAGTTTGATCTTTGTAAATCTTCGGCTATTAAAATTTAATGATATATCTGTAAACTACAAACAGTACATGTTCTGGTATTAAAGAAATAGGCAAACACATTTTAAACACATTTTTTTTAAATAGGCAAACACATAATCACAATACTACTGAAGAGCAGATGAATTTCACATTGCAGCTCCTTATAGAACAAATTACTTTCAAAAGTCAAAAATTCAAAACATGGCGCCTTGAAAGATTGGTACTTTTTAGTTCATTAATCCGTACTGACGTCCACAAGAGTACAAATGTTACCCAAATACCTTGCTGGGATTGTGAATTTCAGTATAGGTTCATTAAATATCTATGAGATTCATAGATCACAAATGCCCATGCATACATATCAGCCGCTCGTATTTTATCTATTACAACCTATTCGAGCAGAGCTAGGGTAAGCCCAAGGCCTTTTGTATACTATGGACCAAAATGGGTGACATTAATACTTTACATTCATTATTGTATAGGTTATAATCATTCATACTGAAGTCAAATAAACAGTTCTTTATATGACAGAAACTACTTACTATAGCAAATTGTCAATCAGATATAATTAAGATCGATAAAAAGATCCATGCAAGCCCTTTCAAACATGAAAGGATCCAAAACGAGGCTAAAATATGTCTTTATGTTATGATGCTATATCTAACATAAATGTTTGTATTTTCGCGGAGAATACATGCAGACATTATATATACTCGTGATTGTTAGCTGTTAAGCCCCGTACAGACAAGCAAGTCAGTTTCTTGACAAGTTCCTTGACGAGTTTATTTTCGTGTGTACGGCAAACAAGTTTTCAGTTTGATCAATTTTTCCTTGACAAGTTGTACGAGCCCGTATAATAACGACAGAAGTGAGTACCGTTTATGTATACCGTGGCAGTGGTCGCTCGACTAGGTCGAAATTGAGTGTGCAGTGTACCCACCATGTCAACTATGATTTGCGACATTGTATCCCGACATTATGTAATACATCATAATACACAATGAAAGATGCTTTCAGAATTCGTTCGAAATGAGTCTACAGTGCATGAGCAATAATAAAATGGTTTGTCGTCTCAGTTGGCTATTTCTTGTTGCGATATTTGACGGATTGTGCATATAATTTGCAGGAATTGCATGGTCACTGTATTTAAACGCACGCTAGCTTTTTTCTACCATCCATGAAATAATGAATGATGACAAATTTCCGCATCAACTTTCGAAAGATATTTTTGCCATTATTTGAGCGCTCCCAATGTAATTTATAGTATTTCATTTGCTTCAAATGTTTTTGTTTTGGGCAACACCGCTGGTGTGTCGCGGGCTCAATGTCTGAGATTTTCTGACCATGTTCATCCTCCTGAATCAGATGATTACGTGAAATTTCACTCGGGAACCTAATTTCAATAATAAAGTTAGGGGCTTTTAGTTGATAAAAAACGTCATAATTATACATTGCACACAACATCACGTTAATTAAATCATCCAAATTTATGCAGTATTATTTTGTCATTGTCGGAATTAAGAATAATAATTAAAGTTTACCTCAGTCAAATTGTCAACAGTGTTTATCTGGAATCCCATATCTCCACGTTTCGGCTCCCTGTTCGTACTGTCAACCTGGTCCGAATCGAGCTTCTTCTCAAAAACAACTCTCCCATGTGGTAATTGCTTCACATTTTCACTAAAATACATCGGCTTGTCTAAAAGTTTCCAATTCCCGCTTTTGTCTAAGGTAGATGATTCTGGAAGTGATGAAGTTCTAGACTCATGTTTATTATTCAGCATAGCATCATTTCGATGAGTTATTACATTGGCCAAGTGCTGGGCAAATTTTTCTCGATTGTACACTTTTATTTTCCGTTCTTGATTTTCCGCATTCAAAAATGTTATAGTCGTAACTGCTTTCGACGTTTGAGTCGTATTCGTGTGGTTTATTCTCGTTTGAACGTCACAATCTTTTGGTACTCCGTTTACAAAAGTAATAGATAGATAAACGATGATGTATGTTAGAAGACTGGTGTATAAAGTAGACTTGTATTTGTTAAATTTATCAGCGAAGCCGCCGAGTATTGGGGCCCCAATGAAGCCACAAAACGGTCTGATTCCCATCAATATACCAACATGATGATGATCCAACAAGAGCGCTTTATTGTAGTACAGAGGTAGATAGGCAAATAAAGCCGTAGCTGCATAAAAGAATAGATAAAACAGTTTGTATATGATGAGCTCAGGTTCGCCACACCAAGAGGAACACGTTACCGATCGTTTAATTCCCGTTTCTGCAGGGCTTTCGTCTTCGGCGTTCTGAAACAGCTGTGAAATATCATCTTGGCCATTCGACGGCTCGGGGCTCCTTGTGAATTTAATCGGATGTAAGTTTGGCGCGCTAGCCATTTTTAGTGAATGTTACATGTACGTATTGTTACCGACTATATTCTCCCATAGTTCGAGCGCTTCTGTATGACTAAATGATCATTCGATTAATGAAAGGACTTCAGGTTTCTATGCGAGGAAAAATTTGTGTCATGCTTGAGACAATATCGACGCAATTTGAATAAATTATATAAAGAACTATTGGAGTGGTTATATAAGTGTCAGCTGTTGAAAGGAAATGTGGGACACGCTTCGTCGATTATCGATAAGGAATCTTTAATCTTTACGTTAAGTTTTGGCTGAGGTGTAGATATTGCAAACCTGTTTTATACTTGTAATATAAACAGATGGTTTTGACGTTTTGAGCGGAGGCCCTTCGTCAGGAGATTTCCAGTAGGAAGATACAGATATGTCAGATAACCACGCTGAGTTGATAGCAAAGCTAAAATGCATGCTGTCATGCAATTGCATGTGAAAAGAAAATATCACACTAACGAAACAATCAAAAATTGAAATTTCTGGTCGAAATTACTCTTTGGTCGAAATTTCAGCATATATGAGTACAAATTGTTCTCAAGCTTTATTACACAGAAAATATTTCTGAGTCCCCAAGCGGGGATCGAACCGCGATCAAAAACTTAAACTAAACAAGCTTAAAAACTTACAAATTTACTAGACTATTAACTAGCGTTTACATTGCCACCGGCCCACCGCGTCCATAGTATTACACACATGCACCGACACACACACACTGATATATGTATATATATATATGTATATTAAATTTCAGTGTAAATTTAGACGCCTGAAGATCGTCTTACTTTTAGTTAGACGTGAAACACCGTGTAGCGACGGCTTTACTTTAAGATAGAAACAATAAATAAATTTGCTCTACTTTCACTTAGTGTTGAGCACTCTTTGTTCTACTAAAAACAAACAAAACTTGAAAAAGCTGGGCAAAGCTCTAATGTTGCTGACGCGACATCCGTGATGCGCTTTTATCACGTAGAAATCATCAGTTGCCACGGCAACCAGCTTTAATCAGAACAAAAAAAAAGTGAATCCTTTGGTAATTTGGCCTTTTTAAATCCAAGTGCATCTCATTAATATTGATTTTTTTATGTGCCCTTAAGCACAGAGTTATTGCCAAGGTAAGTACGTTTTTATTTTTCCATTTTGACTATAAATATTAATCATAATTCTAGTTTTGTCGTAGCATGTACATCAAAATGACGCACGTAAAAAGCATCCGTACATAAGTGGTTTCCTTTCAAACCCTGGAACTTGACGAGAAGGCTATCACTTGTCTTTTACAACATATATTTATCATCTCATATGCAATGTTAATGCAAATAGGGTATAGTTACAACTTTGTGCGATATGCCAATCTTTGACGCCTCTGTTTGCGCGACTACGAAAGGATTGCAATTTATGTTGTCCTCACTTCAAACCCTGTAACTTCACTTTATATATATTTCAGGACTTCACATTTACATATTTTAAATAAGAATAAAAATGTCGATGCAACTGTCGACTTTTCAAAGTTCTCTTGGATTTAATAAAGCAAAAAATCACCTTGAATGCATGCGTATTATTTTGAACTACAAAATAACCGCCTTCGTCGTTGTTTCTGTACACACTTACTTCAAACCCTGTAACTTCATTTTAAATATATTTCAGGGTTTTTCATCTGTATATATTGAACAAAAATAAAAATGTGAATGCAGCTATCGCTATTTCAAACTTCTCCAGGGTCTAACAAAACAAAAAATCACTTTTGAGTGCATGCGTATTATTTTGAAATACAAAAAGCTAGCCATTGTTGTTGTTTCTGTACACACCTACTTCAATCCCTGTAAATTCACTTTAAGTATATTTCAGGGTTTCTTATCTATATATAATGAACAAAAATATAAATGTCAATGCAGCTATCGCTTTTTTAAACTTCTATTGACTTTAACAAAGCGAAAAATCACCTTTGAATGCATGTGTATTATTTTGAACTACAAAAACTCGCCATTGTTGTCGTCGCTGTACACACCTACTTCAAACCCAGTAACTTTACTTTGAATATATTTCAGGGTTTTTCATTTATATATATTGACCAAAAATATAAATGTCAATGCAGCTATCGCCTTTTCAAAGTTCTATTGGGATTACCAAAGCCAAAAATCACCTTTGAATGCATGTGTATATTATTTCGAACTACAAAAACACTCGCCATTGACATTGTGGTTCTACAGGCCGTATCACGGACAGCACGCGCAAAACAATGGCGTTTCCAGTCCCTGTCTTCTGGATAGTCTATGCTTTCAGTGACTAAATTCAGTTCGTTAATGATGGCGTGATCGATAGTTTGCTGACGTGCACCGTCACTGTTCGCGCGCGCGCTCAAACATTCCCGCCCAGAATTTCTCGCGATGGCGGCATTTCGCGAATATCTCGGGTGTTTTGTTCAATACTTTATCACAGAGTAGAGATCATAAAGAGGTGTAACGGATGTACACACTTCTTTTTGTGCGTGCCTTCAGACGCTTGCCGAGCATGCGCAGTTAAAGTGCACGATTCAAGATGGCGGCTCGCTTTTAACTGCAGTTTACCTCTTAGAAGCGCGTAAAAATGCGAAAGACCTTAAGATTGTGAAACTTTAAAGAGCCGAAAATGTTGGAAACTTGGGGAATGTTGGAAACTTGGAATGGGGGGAACTTGCCGAGCATGCGCAGTTGATCATTTTTTGCCCGGCCGCCTGAAATCAGGTGGGTGCACGAAAACGTAAGTCTCCCAAGTGTTTACGACGGCCCGTTCCACCTCTGGATGATCTCTACTCTGTGACTTTATGTTCGTCTGCTTCCATTATACAAAGTTTTTCTTCGATGCAGAGGGTGCAATGCCTTGCGCCAGATGAGTATGCGCCTGCATGCTTAACGATTAACGATTAGAGGGCATTCACTCGGTTTGCTGCAGTTGCAATTATCTGAGCTGGTTGGAGTAGTTGTGGTTTTAAAACATTCGTTTACAAGGCCGAAGTAACGACACCCGACGACGGAATAACGAAGGAAGCATAGGTATGACGGCGACTACTTTTAAGGAAAGATATCGAAATCACAAGAAAGCCATCAATATTCGTAGATATGAAAAGGATACGAAGCTGTCGATGTACAACTGGGAATTAAAGAGAAATGATAGAGATTTCCTAATAAAATGGTCTATTTTGAAGCATGCAGGCGCATACTCATCTGGCGCAAGGCGTTGCAACCTCTGCATCGAAGAAAAACTTTGTATAATGGAAGCAGACGAACATAAAGTATTGAACAAGATTGTTTATATATATATATATATATATATATTATAATCTTAAAACAGTTTTTGTTGCTACATTAAGTTTCATGCAGTTATGCAATCATCAGGCAACTGTTCTTACTAGTACAGAATACTATACAGAAAGTCATCTCTATATTGTTTTTGCGTAAGCGCTATTCGTCATAGATTCGCCACTCAGCAAGTGCCGCAAGTCAGCAAAAGCACTTGCTGAGTGGCGAATCGATGACGAATAGCGCGTACGCAAAAACAATCTAGAGATGACTTTCTGTATAGTATTCTGTGTTACTAGTTCAATTTCGTGCTTGCACACGCTACTCATTTAACGGTTCGCTGATGCGCGTGCGGTTTTGAATTTTGCAGCGCTGAACTTTATTGCATGCCGGCATTTCGCAAAAAGTTCCGATCTTCGATTTAAAGTTTTGTTATTTTCAGCTTTTAGTAGACAAAGCTTCTCTTCAGTGCAAAGGTTGCAATATTTTCGACGAGCGGAATACGATGGAGCGCGCGTCACGATAGTCCATTTAATTTTATACTCTTTCTCTACACGCTTCAATTTCCACACGTACTTGGAAAGTTCAAATTAAAATTATAATTAAAATTATAATTAAAATTATAATTGAAATTATAATTTAATATTATTTAATTATAATTAATTATAATTAATTATAATTAATTATAATATTAATTAATTTTTATTATAATTAATTTTATTAGTATATATATATATATATATAACACAAAGGACAAACTTGAGTCACTTCATTTAAACTTTATTCACCACAAATTTGTTTCGTATGGCAAGCAAAGCTTGCTACACTCATCAGGTGAAATCGCGTTTGATGTTATTATGCCTTAGGAGACTTGAGATAATTATTATATATACATGTTTGACGTCATAGAAATTATATGTTGGTTTATTTTACAGTGTTATATTACATAGATTAGCTATTGGTTGCTTAGCAGGAAGTTTTTTCTGTGTCTACTTCTAGTTCGTTTCTAGAGTTCAAGGAACTGAGTTGCGGATAATAAACAATAATAAACTTTTCATGTAAGCACAGCTGTTGCATCGCTTAGTTTTCAGCTATAACTGACGTTCACTGTGTTCCGGTTGAATAACTTGTGTAGAGGATTTGTTTTAGGAAAGTGTTTATCGAGAAGGTTCAGGAAATTACGAGCGATGTTTGTTTTTACGGATTTACTAAACGGGGGGTTAAACCATATAATGTTTCTTTGGCGCTTTCGTTTCGTAGATGGTGGGCAGGGCCGTCCTCAGAAAATTTATCAGGGGGGGGTATAAGGTCCTTTCAACCGACTGACTAACGAACTTGTACCGACTACATTGTTGTTAGTCATCAAAAATATTTTTGTCTGCCGACTAAAATAGCATTTCTGCCGACTGAAACTCCAAATATAATTTCTGGGGGGGTGTGACACCCCCTCCCCAAACCTCCCCGTAGGTCCGGCCCTGATGGTGGGGTAGCAGTGGAGTTACTGGTTGAATATTATACAAAGAAACGTTATAATTACTTTGCTTAAGTGCGCCTTCGTAAAATGGTTTACATGTATGAAAGGATTGTTGGTCGGATGAAAGGGAGGATATACGTTGGCTTATTGATTTATGATATGGGGTGGGTGGTTAGATCGGCAGTCTACGTACAGCGGCTCGTTGTTAGGTTTACGGTAGGGTGTGTATTTTCCATTATTCAAATTTAGGGTGATGTCTAGAAAGTTGACTACCTGATTGTTGATTTGGGCTGTTATCTTTAAACCTTGTCGCTTGAAAATGTTGTGTAACTTCTTTCTAGCATTATCGGCATCTCTAATATCGCAACTTTCTAGACATCACCCTAAGTTTGAATAATGGAAAATACACACCCTACCGTAAACCTAACAACCATTTTACGAAGGCGCACTTAAGCAAAGTAATTATAATGTTTGAATTATTTTCAATATTCAATTAGTAAATCCACTGCATCCCCACCATCTACGAAATCGCCAAAGAAACATTATATGGTTTAACCCTCCCTTTAGTAAATCCGTAAACACAAACGTCGCTCGTAATTTCCTGAAACTTCTCGATAAACACTTTCCTAAAACAATCCTCTACACAAGTTATTCAACCGGAACACAGTGAAAGTCAGTTATAGCTGTATGCCCAACGTAAAGAGCGCCATATCTCGTCATAATAACCAAATTTTAGCGAAAACCGCAACCACCCCAACCACTAAGAACTGCAACTGCAGGAATCCGAGTGAGTGCCCGCTGAAAAATAATTACCAGACGAAAAACATAGTCTATAAAGCCGAAGTAACATCCCTGGATGACGGAACAACAAAATAATATATTGGAATGACGTCAAATTCGTTTAAAGAGAGATATGGCAATCACAAGAAAAAAACGAAAGATATGAAAAGGAAACGGAGTTGTCAAAGTATGTGTGGAAACTGAAGAGGAGCAAAAATGATTTTACTATATCCTGGTCCATCTTAAAGCGCGCCCCGCATATTCATCTGGTAGGAAACCGATATTTAATGAATGCCGATAGACAAAACCAACTGAATAAGAGATCAGAAATCTTCGCTAAATGTCAGCGTCGCGAGAAATTTTGGGCGGGGAAATTTGAACGCGCGCGCGACCAATGATAATGCGCGTCAGCAAACGATCGAACACGCCATTATAACGAACTGAATTTTAATCGCCTGGGGCCGGTTGTATAAAACTCTTAACTACGTTTTAACTACCCATTTTCTAGTTAAATGGTAGTTAACCGGCTTTAACCACGTAGTTAAGTCGGTTGTATAAAAACCTAGTTAGCGTTAACTACAGTTAAAAAGTAGTTGAAGTTAACTATGCTCAAGGGCATTATAGTTAACTTCCCAAAGCGTAGTTAAATATGGCGTTTTGTAGGAGTGATGAACTTTAATCAGTCAAAAAATACTAAAAGCAACGCTTACCGAGGGTTTTCAATCATCATCTTCCCTAGAAAGTTTTTTCTGATACTCGTGAGCTTTTAAAACGCCCTAATTTTGGTCTTTTCGACAAAAACGGAATATATTTTTTGCATAGGAAGATTTATCGATGACGAGAGGCAACCCATAACAAAGAAAAACAATGTCGTTTTTACCAACGAACTGCAGTTTGACTTTCATGGTAAATACGCCTTTTTCGTAGACTTTATTGGTCTTGTTTTCTTGCATATTTTTCAATATTTTGAATCAAAATACCGCCATTTTTGGTAAATATGAGTCCGCAGTCGTTTTCAAAATGCTTGTCAGCGGTTGCTAATCCAGTGCGTACTTTGTGTTATTTCATGTTTAATCACCCCACGCGAACCCCACGCGCAGTAACTGTGTGATTAGTTAACTACCCGACTAACTACGTTTTATGCAACGGAGTTAAGTCCTGTAGTTAACTAATTATAGTTAAGGATTTAACTACGGTAGTTAACGCTAACTATAGTTAACTTTAACTACATTTTTATACAACCGGCCCCTGATGATTGCCTTGCAAGAGGCATAACACTTTAACTAGCGATAGATATATTTTAAGATAAACAAATAAATAGCTCTGCTGTATACTCTCAGTCTAGTATTGAGCACTCTTTTGTCTATTACGCACTCTAAAAAAGGTGTGTTAAATTAACACCTTTTCTGTCCAAATTTTAACACAGTGTTAAACACGCCTTAAGATGTTTTGATACACACCTAAGGTGTGTTAAACACACCATAAGGTGCGTTAAACACACCTTGAGGTGTGTTTAGTTACGCACCAAAATATGTGATAAACACACCATAAGGTGTGTTAGAAAACACACCTAAAGGTGTGTTTTCGGCTTGTCCAAATTTTAACACATCTAAAGGTGTGTTTTGGAAGAAGGTGTGTTTTCTACCACACGAAGGTGGGTTTTGATACACACCAAGGGGTGTTTTACTACACAGCTAAAGCTGTGCTAGACAACACATGCATTGACCATGTGCTCTATTACACACCTTTCCTAAAACACAACTTAGAACACACAAATTGAATCGGGCTTAAGAACATACAAAACAATGAACACATCACATCGAAAACGGTTGACATCTTAATTCTATGTTTCAATGATTGCAAGATGGTTAAAACACATAATTTCAATGTTATACCCATTCCCAGATTGTCCTGTGCATTGTATTTTCAAAGTTACTCTGTGGCAACCATGATTTTTGAATCTAGTCGTTTTACCATTATATAAGAAAGCATAATACTATAATAATTGTTAAATAATTTATTAAGACTATAAAATAATGGTATAACTATTAAATAATGTACAGACTATTTTGTAGGATTACAGTTAGCTTAATTCATAACAGAATAGTTCTGCAGTTCGTTTTCAGCTATTGACATGCTACCCTTTAGTTCAGTCATTAATGTCTATGAAATCTAGCCTCAAAACCCCAAGGAAGAAAAAATATATCGATAAACTATACTAAAAAATATTAAGAAGCCACACATTATATATATATCACCTTGACAAAAGATATGGAACATGTAAATCTTTGCGGTATTCTGTGGTACATACACCTATATATATTACATATAATTATATATTGCTGCATGCATGCGGGAATTTTCACATCCCAAAAATCCTCGTACGCTTTTTTCAGAGAAATATATCCCCAATTAACCCCCAATTTTAAACAAAATTAAAACACAGAAAAGACAAGAAAAGTAAATTTTATTCTATATAGTCGTTCAGATGGACTTAATCGACATTTCCGTATTTGCTTGAGAGCACACAAAACAATAGCTTGAACTCAAAGCTGACGTCAATGTGATCCATTGTAAATTATATTAGTTTTCATTGTCAGCCAAGTAGCCAAGAAATTTGGGAAGTTTTTATAGAGATAAATTTTCTTTATAATACTACATATGAACTATAATAATGCATTTCTGAAACTAAAGCAATCCAGTCAAGATCTTGTAGCCCCAAAACGCCTTATTATATTCATTCCCTCACGACGTAGGATTGAATTCCTCCAGAAAAATATCAGACAGTTAAATGTCGAGTTCATGGAGAGAAATGTTTGCGACCAAATATTAAATAAATAGACTTGTTTATCGTACCATGGCGATTCTGATGTCAAACGAAAACCAGCATATATAATCCGTGGAAAAGAACAGACGAAAAAACAGGCAACCACCAAGCAACATGTAGAAATACTTGGGAAATTTAACTTGCGTCCTTTTCTTTCCTGATCACTTGTAGTTGGAGTAACACTTTCGTCCCTGCCTTTTGAGTTGGTGATGATAAACATTTTGTAGTTTAAGTAAATGAAAAAGAACAGTAAAATAGAAATGAAAACTACAACGAAAATATGACCAGATGTTTTCGTGTTCATGTAAAACGACGCAATCAGACCCGCGGGGAATAATAAAATCATCAAAAATGCCAGAAGAAAGAGAAGCCCTTTGTCACGGATGTTCGATGGAAAATTGGAAAAGTTAAGCCCAAAAATCTTTCAATGTTCAGCGTCAATAACGCAAGCATTGAAAACGTATAAAGAAAAGTACTCATGTACCTCTTTGTTTGTATACGGAGTTCATTATAGTCTTCTTTAGACCAGAGAATTATTGATAATACTATGAGTGGATGAGTGATGACGACTACAGCCAGATCAAAACAAGATAAAACAAGAATCATAAAGTGACATGGTTTCTTTCGAAGTTGTGACGACCTCCGTATACTGATTACAACCAGAGAATTCAGAAATATTCCTGCGACCATGAAGGAAACATTCAAAAGACACAAAAGTAGTGCGTTGATAAAAGTGCTTAAGTGCATTTCAACTCTTGTAGCCTGTACTCTGTAGATCTTAACTCTTTCCCGATCGACGGAAACGCGCTGTATTTACGATCAGTTGTTTCAAATATAAATATCTGATATCTCCAGCGTGTTTCAGTGTCTGCAAACAGGACACGCGTCATGGGATAGCTTATGCTTCCTCTTTAAAATGATGATTCATATTACATATCCAAATTAATTTGCGTACATGATCATAAATTATCTAAAAATTTGCAATTATTTTTTATATAAATCTGAATTGCCAGAACAGGATTTAGAATTTCCAAGCAAGTGTTACACAAAAGTTGTAGCTCATGAAGAAAGGAATATTGTTGGAAAGTTTCATTGCCTTTGAAGAAGTAGAGCTATTTTTTTTATTTTTTGAAATTCGCTTACAAATACAAATTAACATTTACCATAAAGGGAAAGCAATTAGGATACAATTACCTAAACATAAGCAATATAAGCTATCGCCTTATCGGTCAGAGGAAATACAAACGCGTAATACACTAGATATTCATTTTAAAACCACACATTGTTTTCAAATAAGGGATATCCCAACACCTTTACGAATTAGAACATAGAAAAACCCAATACAGTAAAGTACAAAAATGTACATACTGATTGCGTCCACAGATGAAACAAGACCTTAAACGTTTCCACATGCCAAGATTTTCAGACCCACAAAGCAATATCACCAATAGCAGATGTCAGATGTGGGATGCAAATCTCTTCAAATCGCGTTAACCCATTTAACTAACTTTCCTTTTGTCTCCTGTTGACACAAAGTGGTTAAACTAACAACCAAAACCCTAGGATAGCAACAATATCGAACAGCGTCAAACATGGTCTGTGATCTCGGAATGTATGTTTTTCAAACGAACAGGGGCGTACATACCGCCTGCTTTACAGTTTCATATTCACTTTCAGATTCACATTCAGATTCACATTCATGAAAATAGTCGGGTATCTGACGTACAAAATGTGGAATTACTCAGTTTCTTTAGATGGAATAGACTTGTTTAAAAATCTCAATCTTCTTCAGAATATTACGCATTCAACAAAAGTAGTTCAGGAAAATTCGCAGACGCTTTAATTGGTCACTTGACACTAATCCTAATGGGTTTTTCGCCTCGCCTTTAACAGCTCGCCTATGTTTTGCGAATTTTCTAGCCGAGACAGCAAGTTGTTTGAATTGAAGATAAAATGTACAGCACACCGATAAATGAGTTTTGCAAACGATTCCTTTAAAACAAACGCGTGCCTCGTGAGAAGCGTTTACTTTTTCGACTGCGTTGTTGTCATTCGCTTCAGATTGCCAAAACCGCGTCTCATATGCCGCGTTTTGCGATTTTTCCTGACGTACAAAAAAGTGCTACAAACTCGTAAATATCTTCATATAATCAGTTACAACACATTAAAGGATGAATTGCTTGAAAATGTTGAATACGCGACTTTAATAGCCATAACTGAAACTCAATATGGTTTATGATTGATTGACTTTTTTTGATTGATTGACTTTAATAATCGTAATTTGCAGTTACAATAAAAACGAAAATTGTGTTTACATTCAGATTCAACGGACATTTAGAAAAGTTGAAATCCCACCCGGATTTTTGACTCAAGCACTAGTTGTGTTTTGCGATTTTTCCAGCCGAAACAGAAAGTTGTTTGAGGATAAAAAATACATCACATAATTTTATGATAGTTGTAGATGAACGAATTTCGATGACTATACTCCAACGCAAACGCGTGCCCCGTGAGAAGCGTTTACTTTCTCGATTGTGTTGTTGTCATTCGCTTCAGATTACAAAAGCCGTTTCTCATGCGCTGCGATTTTTCCCGACAAAACGGCAAACGTTTTTGAGACTGAGTTTGCTTCATATAATTCATTATATTGTAATAAAGAATGAAGTTCAGTATGGAGGAGCTACAATGCGTATCTTACGAGATATAGCGAAAAAAATTTTAGCCGATCGCTTGCGACAATATGGCGTAGCATGAATTTACGTCTCGGTCGTGTAGGTTCTGCGAATTTTCCTGACGTCCTATTTCGCCCAAATAGGAACCAAAACAAATACATACCAGAGTTACATGTATGAAGTTCAAAATTGATATACCAATCAAATACACAAGTCCCAAAAATGTGTAAGAATAAGATTAATCGATCAGATACAGGCATTCATTTATCGAAAATTTATTGTAAAATCCTTAAATTTTACATCCGCCATATTGTTTGCATTTAAAAATTCCATCCACCTCATTGTGAAACTAAGATTAAAAAAGCTACGAACACGATACGATTAGAATTTTAACGTATGGAATTTATAAAAACCCAACCGTGCAATGGAAAGAATCTCTGGGAAAGAATCGTGAAAATGGAAAAAACTATTGCACGGTCACGTGATCATAATCAACCAATTAAATGACGAGAATCTACTAGTAAGGTGTTATATAATGTCTTTTATTATATTTTAGCTACCCTATCCCCCGCATATAGACGTATGCAGCGCCTATATGCGGATCTTATGCGATTTTTGGAAACATTTGGAGTAAAAATTGACGGGTTATAGGCGCATGCGCCTATAAAAATCATTCACTTATAGGTGCACCCTATTTTTGTCCCCTAACCTACGCGTATGGGGTCTGGGTACGAAAATTGGCGAATCCTTTTTAATAGCGGAAAAAACAACGTTGGTATAAACCATGGTATAAACGGTAAATGCAAATTTAATATTTTTAAAAACTTTCCAATTTAACAACGTATAAACGGTAACAAGTGCAAATTTAGTATTTTTAAGCAAAAAAAACAATAAATGTTATCACTAATTATATAAATGCAATTTATAATAAAAATTAAAAAGCATTCTGTTCGTGTATGTAATTAAACCGCAAATGTTGACGGGATATAGGCGCATACGCCTATATTCGGATATAAGCGCATGCGCCGATATCTGCGGGGCACCTATATGCGGGGGCCAGAATAGGGTAGTAATTTTTTGCCTTAAGTTCTAACATAAAGGTTTTTGTTTATAGACGAATACAATCATGTCATGAATAAAAGCATTGGATATTGGCTGGATAATTTTGTCAGGATAGCAACACCTCACTTGCAGAACAATCTCATACTAAACTCACCGGTATACATGTTTATTTTAATACAAGAGTAAAGAGAATAAGTTAACATCAACAGCTGCAACCATATGTCGTATGATGGGATCTTATCTTAGGTATTGTTGCATGTTCAAAATTCGCATACAAATACAAATTAACATTTTATTCCATAAAGGGAAAGCAATTAGGATACAATTACCTAAACATAAGCAATATAAGCTATCGCCTTATCGGTCAGAGGAAATACAAACGCGTAATACACTAGCTATTGTTTGTGAACTAGGGTACCTGCAAGGTAGGGAATGCTGCGGGGACTGTTATTATTCTTTAGCTTCTTGAAACAAACATGTAAACAAATATGCAACACAAATTATATTCAGTAGACGGTAATTATTGGCATTGACCCAGTGGCTTGCGCGCTGTCAGTAGGTGCATACCCTAGCATAGTTTGCGGATGAAACAAGCTAAATATATCACGAAACCGGCATGAAAGACATCAAATTTTGTAACATCTATTTCAAAATATCAATATTTTCCATGTATTGTTCTTCCACATGGAATTCCCACATGAAACCCATGTTTACTGCGATGAGTAATTTGTATAGTAGTGTATAAAAGCGTTAAAAATATATTCATGTGCGCAAAATAATTTTGCATTTGGAAAGCTATAAAACGAAAGCGTTGTTCCATCATTCTATTCTTACTTTGCTGAATATGTGAGTCACCTACATGTAAAGCACAACTCATTTCAACTCATTGCCATTCGAATATTTGTCTTAGTGCGCGCAGAACTGAGACCCTGTCTGTTCTGACAATAATATGTGAACGCGACTAGACAAAAATATTAAGTCCATTGTAAAATAATAATAAAAACATATTTCTATGCCTACAGTTGCCCATTTAATAGGTCAAACCTAGCACAAATCAGAATGATTCAGTCAGGCAATTTAGACGATCAATTGCTATCTGTGACTTTGTGTCAAGTTCACACGAGTCACAAGCGTCAAGCGGCATACATGAAACATCACTCGATGCAAAATATGGAAATCAGCAAGAGAAAGCAAACGCCATGCTTTACAGCACTAACAGCTCAAGCAAAGTCGATAGCACATTAGCAGAATATATAGTTCATATATAAACAGACACTGAATCTAGCTGCGATCGATTGTGTGCTTTCAGCGTTTCATAGATATATAAATTGAGATTGCCAACTTTCCAAAAAGGAGTAAACAAATGTAAACGTAACTTATGAACAAAAGACAAAATATCCTACCTTGAAGACTCCGTCCGTCAAAATCGAGAAGCACATGGAACTGAGCGAGTTTAAAATTTGTGTTCTGCGCATAGCAAACGCGCACGACCACAATTCCATGCGCTAAATAAAATTTACTTAAAAACTCCCTCTCTGCACACATTAGGCTGCTGCTACGCTCGCTCGCTTTAGGCTCGCTCTGACGATCAGTCTACGTCACATCCCGACAGCCGACCGACGTCGAGGATCCAAGGTGACGTCATTGATAATAATAACCATGACGATTAAGTGACATTAAGTCAAGAAAGATTGAGTTGTAGGGGATGATGCAAATGATGGACAGTTGACGAAAAAGAAGTTAGGAAAAAGAAACAGTTTTACAAACGCTGTGAAGTATTTCATTGTTTCAAAAACGAGATCTTCATCGAGCAGTCCTGAAACAGTGTTAAATTGCGCTGGGGTGACAGAATATCAAATTTATAACTCACAATTCTCAAAAGAGAAAATATCAACAGTGTAATAGCATCGAGATTATAATCAATAAATGTATAACATCTTTACGAATTAGGACATAGAAAAACCCAATAATAATAATTATGTATATATATAGTTAGTATTTTTGTGTAATAAATGGGCGAATAATAAACAAAAATACAGTAAAGTACAAAAATGTACACACTGATTGCTACCGTCTCGTCCACAGATGAAACAAGTTAAACGTTTCCACATGCCAAGGTTTTCAGACCCATGTAGTGTTGACATATATAGTTAATAAAATTATAGTAAGAGGTAGTTTGGCAAAACGAGTAAGGACATTACATACTAGAGAGCAAGATTGAATGTAAACGCGAAATAACAACATTAATAAAACATTATATTGGCGACGAGGTTATAGAATATACGACAAAATCATAGACAGAAATCAATTCGCAAATCTCCAAATGAGCGAGAGTTCCGAAGAAGAAACTATACCAATAAACAAAAACGCCGATATGACAAATTTACAAGCGGCTTTGCCATTCTTCCCGCCATTTATACCGGACAGTGACCCAGCATCTACAGGACCGCGTTGGACCAAATGGTTAAAACGTTTTGAAAATTTCTTAACAGCAATGAATGTAACAAAACCCAAACGAAAGCGTGCACTACTGCTACACTATATTGGTGAAGTATCATATGATATTTTCGACACCCTACACGAGACAGGCGATGCCGGCGAAGGACTGCGATACAGCGATAGAGAAACTGTCTGGTCATTTTACTCCCAAGAAAAATATCGATTACGAAGTCTATGTATTCCGACAAGAAAAACAACGTATACTGGAGAAACTCTTGATCGGTATGCGACACGTCTACGAAAATTGGCCAGTACATGCGAGTTCACCGATCTTGACAAATAATTAAAATCTCAGATAATACTCGGTTGTTTATCATCCCGATTACGACGACTGGCACTACGTGAGTCAACGCTTTCTCTTGACCAACTGCTCAACCATGGTCGAGCAATGGAAACGGCAGAAGTTTTTCAAGCAACCATACAGCAAGTTATACACGACATACCGGGTACGCGAAACATAAGTGATGATATATCATATATGGCAGTGACCAAACGTCACATGACAATGCCTTGGAAGCAGTCCTACAGCGCCTGAAAGAAACCAACCTAACCAGGGCGCTTATATACTGGGCGGTGCAACGGAGATAGGAAAACTGATCGACGTGTGATGCGGGGCCTGGTGACGAAAAACGTTTTTTTACCAGCCAGCAGTTGACTTTAAGAATAACATTAGTCTATTCCTTGACAACCGTTGCTAGGTACAAACAAACATGGAGGCGGCCAGGCGAGGCGTTAAAGATGAGCTTTTACAGGCGTTTTTGCAGCATGTTTAACATTCGGTTGAAGTTTATTTGTGGTGGCAGAAATTGAGAAAGATCCGCGGAAGGAGGTAATTGGTTTCGAAAGGGAATCCCCTGTAGTGTCTGACCACTATATCTTTATAAACAGTCGTGGGAGAAAATGATTTTTCAGTTTCATGATGGCATGATGCCAGTAAAAGTGAGATATATCGAAGTTTTAATAAGATCAATTATGGCAACAGGTTTTTCAGCACTTTTGGTCTTCAAAGATATTCTCTTCATTTGCAAGTAATTTCCAATTTGTGCCTTCAACAAAAAATTGAACCAGTTTGCCAGAATTTTACATACTGTACATTTGTAAAAGCTCATCTTTGAATGCCTAACAAAATTCTCATATTTGTTGGTGATTTATGGTCAAGAAGTGTTTGCAAAAAGGTACTAGAGAAGTCAACATGGAACTATTGTGGACATTAATTTTGCACTAACCTTAAAACTTTCCCAAAAAATACAAGCCTATGCCAACTTGTTAAAGAACTTTATATTCCTATTCTGGAATAAGTGTAGCACACACACACACTTGATATAATAGACTTCAATACAACTACAGTACACAAAAAGAAACATAATTTCTAAGGTTGGACTTTTTATTGAACAAAACTACATAATTACATCTGGAAAACCCATATAGATTCCATGTAATGTTCCTAAAAATTATGTATCAGTATTTCAAATCCAAGCATGCGCTCCCCCATTTTCTAAGATGGAGAACAAAAGGGAGGGAGAATTATCCATTGTCATGGACAGTAGCCGACATGGATGAGCAAGGAGGTAGTGGTTTCCTATTAAGTCTCTGAAAGAAAGCAAATTAATTCAGTTGCCACGTTTTTTTCCTGGTATGAAAGCTTGATATCATATTAAATTAAGCGAACTGGCATTAACTTTCAGCCAACAAAAGTAGGGTTGGATATGTTGCAACCAAATATTTTTAATGATGTGTCCACCACTGTATGGGGACAACTTGACCTTAATCTAATTTCTAGCACTTTTCATTACTGTTACAGTAGCTGTATGTATTTTGAATGATCTACTCCTGGGGAATGGATAATATACAAATGCCTGTGCACAGTCCAGTGGGACTTGGATTTGACATACACAAAATTATCTTTACATACTGTATAGTAACATGCTGTAGGCCAGTGTAGGGTCATAGTAGCCCAGCAAATACACTGTTTAGCTCACAAAAATAGCTGTAAAACAATTGAAAAGATGCTTGTCAACAGAGGTGGAAAGTCTGGACTAGGGCATATACTCTAGTTTTGTTATTGCTCATCAGTTAATTATTAACTTTACAAATTTCTGTGAAAAGTTTTCTGCAAAAGTTCAGATCCAAAAATATTTCTGGGAACTAGATTCCCAGGATCCCATACTTTTTCCTGACCCCTGCTTGTCAAGAAATAATCTCAACAAACATGAATGTGGCATTTAAAACTGAATCAGAATGCTTGTCATTCAAAAATGTCAACAAATGCATAGTCGACAATCATTGAACAAAATGCTCACTATCTACATTGTACAATGGGCATGGTATGTCATGGGTATGGCATGTCATGTTTTTAATTTGTGGGTTTTTAAATTAACAACTGGAATATTAACCACTCCACAATATAGTAAGGCATGACATAATGCTGATTGCTGACTTCCATGGATTGGTTTACGTGCAGACAGGGGGGCTATCGGTGTATTAACTAACCAACTTTTTAAATCCATGTTATATCGAAACCTAGAAAAAAAATTATAAGAGAAACAGGTTGAAGCATTTTGTTTTGTTGAAGTAAATATGCTGCAGGAAAAGTTTCACTAGCTGAACATGTTTCATTACTTTAACACGTTTACAACCCGAAGAGGACAAGTCTAACAAGGGTATTTTACCATTGTCAACGTACATTAAAAACAAAAAACATACAAAAACAACAGATGATCGCACAATCGCTTACTAGTAGTACGCAAATTTTGTAGACGCCATCATTTGTATTTCCATAGCAATCATGCCCAGATCAATGGCAATCAATGTTCGAATGAAAATAATGCATTCTTTGATAGGTAGGCTATCTTCAAAGGTTAAAATCGATAAAATTATCCACTCCGAATCACGTTGTTTTGACAAATTATAAGAAGTATATACATTGGCAGTTTCACAACAAAATTTCAAGGTGTAGAAAGTTTTTAACATAACAAGCGCTCGGTATATCTTCAATATGTCGTACTTTGCTAAGCAGGTCTAAGTAGGAATAGTGTGCCACAAATTGCATTCATTTCTTTCCAACATCCGTAGGATTTAGGGTAAATAACGAGGCAACAACAGGGAAGGACAAGACGCTATATTTGGGTCACTTGTTTACTTGAGATACAAAATTTTAAACAATAACCTAGCGGGAATTCTGTCTTAAAAAGGGCTAACTTCAATCATAAGAAAACCCCAAATTATCCACTCCGATTTTTTCGAAATTTTTAAGGCATAAACATATCATAGATATCTTCAACTTACCAGAAATTTTATGCCGTAGTCTTGTCGATAACACACCAGGCGCTCGTAGTGAAAAATATACTCCATTGAAGTAATCAAAACATCATGTCTCTTTCCGTAATATGCGGCATATTTTACCATATTCTGGATGTAAAACCACATGTATATGATAAAGAAGTACCATTTGATCTTCTATTAAAAAATAGCCGTCTCACAATAAAAGGTTTCAGAAAAAATAACGACAATATATAGGCACACAAAATTGTCTATTTTCTTCAAATTTGCAAAAAGCACGCTCGTGCCAGTCCTCTTCCGCATCACACGTCGATCAGCGCGACATTAGCGCGTTGCGCCGCCCAGTATATAAGCGCCCTGAACCTAACCCTCAACGCAACCAAATGTGAATACGAAAAGCCATCCATATAATTTTTTGGTTACATATTTTCCAAAGAAGTGTCTCTAGATCCAAAGAAAATTGAAGCTTTTCAACAAATCAGTGCTCCACAGAACCCAACAGAAGTGCGAAGCCTGATGGGGATGGCTAACTATTGTTCACGCTTCATTCCAAACTATTGAACCATAACCGAACCGCTACGTCAACTCACTAAATCAAACGCCACATGGCAAAGGGCACCAGCACATCAAACAGCTCTGGATACATTAAAGAAACACCTCACTGATGAGTAAAACTATATCATATTTCGACCCAAAGAGCGCGAATCCACCCTGATTGTCGATGCCAACCCAGTAGGTCTTGGCTGCAACGAAAGAAGAAAAAGTAATCGCGTTTGCCAGTCGTGCGTTAAACCCTGTTGAACAACGATATTCCCAGACCGAAAGGGAAGCCCTTGCTATTCTCTGGGCATGTGAACATTTTCATTTGTACGTCTACGGTTCCCACTTCACAGTGATCACGGATCGTAAACCTCTCGAGCATCTCGATGTTCGACACGCCTTGAACGATGGTCACTAAAACTACAGCGATACGACCTCACTGTGAAATACCAACCAGAGAAATCAAACCCAGCTGATTATATGTCACGTCATCCACAGGCATCTTCGCCATCAAATTATTACTCTCAAATAGCAGATGAATACATATGTTTCGTCGCACAGCATGCCACTCCCAAAGCAATACCTCTCGATGACGTCAAAAAAGGAACAGCTTACGACCCAACCCTATACAGCACCTTACCAAAGCAATCCGAACAGGTAACTGGAGCAAACCCAGCAAAACAAATATAGGAAAAATAATGGGAAAACAACCTCCAAGAAATCCTGCAACAATTTTGAAAATCCCTAATATCCCCTAATCCGAAAAATTCCCATAAAATTCCTAGAAATTCCAGAAAATGCATGGCCATTAAAAATCACAACATATTTTGGAAAAAATTCCTTTCAAAATCCAAAAGATCTCTCTAAGATCGAGCAAAAAATACTTCAATCTCTGGAGATGTATATTACATATAATTATATATCGCATGGGGAATTTTCACCTCCCAAAAACCCTCGTACGCTTCTTTCAGAGAAATATACCCCCAATAAACTCCATTTAAACAAAATTAAAACACAGAAATTAAGCCAAGAAAAGTAAAATTTATTCTGGCCGTTCATGCAAATACAAGAATACACGTGTTGACTAAATTCTACTTTCTTCAAAGCTTGCGAAGGGGTCCCTAAATATCAAGTGAAATATGCATAGATATGTCAGTGTCAAATAGTCTCCCAGAATGCGGGAATTCGCCATTTCTGAGATCCTGAGTGCGCAATGGGAATGTTATTTAAATGTTTAAGACTAAAGGACATAATATTAGGGCTCCACAGTTACAATTTGTCCCGGACCCACAAACATGTTTGGGCGGCCGTGACACCAATTAAGAATAGACCGCTGCGGTACATATTTACAACAATACATAATATTTGTGATATTACTCTTCTAGTCCGAGTTTCCAACCCAAGCTAGTGACTTTCCTTTTGCGATGCAGAAGATGGACTTAATAGACACTTCCCGAGTTTGTTTGAGAGCACAAGAAACAATAGTTGAACTCGATGATGACAATAATGTGATCCATTGTAAATTTGTAGTTTTCATTGCCAGCCAACAAATTCAGGACGTTTATCTAGAGACAAATTTTCTTTGTGTCCTACACATGAATTATAGTAATGTATTTCTGAAACTAAAGCAATCCAGTCAAGATCTTGTAGCCCTAAAACGCTTTACTATAGTGATTCCCTCACGACGCAGGATTGAATTCCTCCAGAAAAATATCAGACAGTTAAATGTTGAGTTCAAGGAGAGAAATGTATCGGACCATATACTGAACAAATAGACATGTTTATCGTACTATGGCGTTTCTGATATCAAACGAAAACCAGAATATATACTTTGTGGAAAACAACAGACCAAAAAACAGGCAACCGCCAAGGAACATGTAGAAATACTTTTGAAATTTAACTTGCGGCGTCCTTTTCTTTCCTGATCACTTGCTGTAGTTGGAGTAACTCTTTCGTCCTTGCGTTTTGAGTTGGCGATGATAAACATTTTGTAGTTTAAGTAAATGAACAAGAACAGTAAAATAGAAATGAAAACCATAAGAAAAATATTACCTAATGTTTTCGGGTTCATGTAAAACAATACAATCAGACCGGATAGTAAAATCATCAAAAATGCCAGAAGAAAGAGAAGTCTTTTCTTTGTCACTGATGTTCGATGGAAAATTGGAAACGTTAAGCCCAAAAATCTTTCAATGCTCAGCGTCAATAACGCAAGCATTGAAAACGTATAAAGAAAAGTACATATGTACATCGTTATTAGAATACGGAGTTCGTTATAGTCTTCCTTAGACCAGAGAATTTTGATAATACTATGAGTGGATGAGTGATGGCGACTACAGCCAGATCAAAACAAGATAAAACAAGAATCATAAAGTGACATGGTTTCTTTCGAAGTTGTGACGACCTCAGTATACTGATTACAACCACAGAATTCAGAAATATTCCTGCGACCATGAAGGAAACATTCAAAAGACATAAAAGTAGTGCGTTGATAAAAGTGCTTAAGAGCATTTCAACTCTTGTAGTCTGTAGATTTTAAACAAAAATTTACTGTTTTCTTTCTCAAACTTGGTCCGTCGCATGCAACTTGGTCTGACGCACAGTTAAAATATATGAATGAATGCGAAAACCTCTTCCTACACCTGCATGCACGTTTACTTATAACTGAAATTTTGTCAGTTTGAAGTACACTTTATGGCAATGCTCTTAAACAAGTCAATCTACTGTACATTTAATAAAACTTCCGGACATCAATACTTCGTTCTTTGTCAAAACAATCACGTTCGTTTTAAAATACTTAATACTCGAAATATATAAAAGAAAAGCCTAGCGAGGTAGTGTTCTTTGCTTTTTGTCAGTTTTGAGTATATGGTCAACAAAACGGGAAGTATTTATGTCACTCTTGTTTTGCTGGGGGCTGTATGGAAGCCAGGCTGGCTCGCTTAGCGGGCCAGCCTGCTTAGCGAGATCTCGCTGTGTAATTGATTTTATAGTAAAAACTACTGTGCGTTTATATGGACAAGCGGGCTGACCCGGTTCCCGAGATCTCGCTCGAAAAAGGCGAGATCTCGCTTACCGGGATGAAAATTTCCCCATATAGACACACAGTAACCGGGCCAGCCGGTTGCCGGGATGAAAGTTCAAAGAAACGCCGCCGCCAAGTTGTCTGCGAGCTGCTTTTAAGAACTGTCAAAACAATGTCAAAAGTCAAAACAACAAAATCATCCCGCTTGCCGAGATGAAATTTGCTCATATAAACACAAGACAAATTCATCCCGCTTACCGGGCTGGCCCGGTCATCGGCAATCGTGTCATTTGAAGGAGTAATTTAAGAGGTTCACTCCAAAAATCCTTGTATACTTTCCGACCCAAAAATAGGAAAAATCCTGCAACAATTATCCCTAATACACCTAATCCCAAAAATTCCACAAAATCCATAGAAATCCCAGAAAATGCATGGCCATCAAAAAATCAAAACATATTTTGCAAAATCCCTTTCAAAATCCAAAAGATCTCCCTAAAATCGAGCAAAAAATACTTGAATCTCTGGATATATATTATATATAATTATTTATTATATAAACATAAGTGTTATATAGAGTTTTATGCCACTGAGAAAAATCGTATTTAAACACACGTAAAAAATACGATATTTTTACGTGTGAAAATATCATTTTTGCAAGCCAATCAACAAATTTACATATTTGTTTTGAGTTTCTACATGAATTGTCGTTTGTTTATAATTTGTTTATAAAATAAACAGAATAGTACATGGTTGCTTGGAAATATGGAATTTATTTCTCGTGTTGAAGAGAATATTGCTCACTCGTTCGCTACGCTCACTCGTGAGCAATATTCTCTTCAACACTCGAAATAAATTCCATATTTCCGCGCAACCATGTAATATTCTCTATATATTGCATGCGGGGATTTTCCATCAGTGGGATTTTCACATCCCAAAAACCCTCTAACGCTTTTTTCAGAGAAATATACCCCCAATTAACTCCATTTAAACAAAATTAAAACGCAGAAGAGCCAAGAAAAGTAAAATTTATTCTAGCCGTTCATGCATGCAACTCAAGAATACACATGTTAACTAAATTCTACTTTCTTCAAAGCTTACAAAGGTTCCCCAAATATAAATAATGTAAAATATGCATAGATATGTCAGTATCGAATAGTCCCCCAGAATGCGGAAATTTGCCATTACTGAGATCCTGAGTGCGCAATGGGAATGTTATTTAAATGTTTAAGACTATTCTAAAGGACGTAGAATAACTGTTAAATAGACAGCTGCGGCACATATTTACAACAATAGATACTATTTAATATTTGTGATATTGTCCGAGTTTGCTTGAGAGCACGCGAAACAATAGTTAAACCCGATGGTGACAATCTGATCCATTGACCATTGTAAATTTGTAGTTTTCATCGCCAGCCAACAAATTCGGGATGTTTATATACAGGGTGTATCAAAAAAACTGCAAATACCATAATTTGTATGCACGAGATCATACATTAGAATTTCAATGGCTGTGCAAATAATTACGCTTCTGGGATTTGAAAATACGTTTCCACGTGCAGTACTATCAAAATAAGCACACAAAGTGAATTAAAATTCACTTTGTGTGCTTGTTTTGATACCCCTGGGAAACGTATTTTCAAATCCCAGAAGCGTAATTATTTGCACAGCCATTGAAATTCTAATGTATGATCTCGTGCATACAAATTATGGTATTTGCAGTTTTTTTGATACACCCTGTAGAGACAATTTTTTTTAATTATTCATAAACAAAATACAAAGGAAACTCATGACCGTAGCGGATCTATATATTTGATATAGACTTGCTCACATTTTCTCCTTCAATATTTACAGCGTACCGTAGATAACATCAATCTTCAAAATTCCAACGCCAATAAGAGTATTTTATATCATTGTAGGCCTATTTTATCGTTTTTTTTGTATGAAATCTTTCGCTATTATTAAATATTAGTTGAAGAATAGTATGAACACACAGTTGCCTGCGGAGGAGGCGAATACAACTATGGTGGTAAACAAGCAGTTATCAGAATGAAAAAAATAATATGACTTATTTTAATGCATGCATATGTAGTAGTCATGTATTTGGAGGCAAATATATAGAATTGAGAGATTTAGGTAATAATTGCTTAAGTATCCACATTTTTATCTTGACCAGCATATCCTTCCACACAATGCTTACTGAAACACATCAGTTATCCATTACAATTATCATACATTAATGTTATGAGTGTTTTAAACACTTTACACAAGGTATCACTCGACTGTCGGCTGAGGTCTGTTTTCATCGTTGGTCTTTCTCGTCTCCCATTCTGTTTGCAACTCAGACGATACTTCAGTAAAAAGCCTGTCCCAATCCCACGCTTTGTCTTCCTATAAAAGAAAGTATGAAGTTAAGTATACAAAATCCTGACAAACTTTAGGAGTTTAGGAGTCTTGTCATTCTTACTTCAAAGACTGTTGACTCAGGAGCTAAAACCTTTCCCAAAAGCTTCAAATCAATTTCATCATCCTTGCAAAAAATAGAAATGTCAGCAAAATAAGCAAGCATATGAGTGATGTATATATATGGCAACATGATTGATGATTTCACATACCAAAGTCATAAGATAAGAATGCTTTTGAAAATCGTTATCTAATTCTTTATAAATTGCCACACGATTGACTTGGATGCTAAAACATTTTGCACAAAATGTCAACTAAACTAACTTTATTTATACTGGATAACTCTATCAGTAGTTTTATTGGGCATGCAGCTATAGCTAACCTTAACTGTGTTTCGGTTGAATATCTTGTGCAAAGGACTTGTAGATGGGAAGTGTTTATCGAGAAGCTACAGGAAATTCCGAGCGATGTTTGTTTTAACGGATTTGCTAAACGGGGAATGAATGAACGAATGAATGAATGAATGAATGAATGAATGAATGAATGACTTTATTTAAGTATCAATGTGTTTAGCTTTAACAGCTAATTGGGGACACTATTTACATTATGAAGTAATAAACTAGAATAACTATTACTTAAAAATTAGCTAAAAATTACAATAATAAATATATATATATATTAGAACTCGTGTTATGTAGAACATATAACACAATTTTTACAATTGTATTCAATTAAACTCTCAAGATCCTTTTTCCTAATAGTTCTTTTAAAGGACTCTAGACTAGGTTTTTCTCTGTCTTCTTTATCTAGCTTTGACCATATATATATGGCCCGCAGTATCTAAGAGAGTGTTTACCGTACTGTACTGTGTTATATCTATAGGTATATTAAAATCAGCATTTCTTAAGTTGTAGCGATTGTTAGGTTGGCTAAAGAGTTCTGAAATATGTTCAGGACTTAAATTGTTTTTTACTTTATACATCAAAATGGCGATATCTTGTTATACAAAGTCTGTTATACAAAGTTGACAAGTTTGCTCTTTCGAGAAATTCTTGATATGAGGGCGAATTACTTGTATTAAATATTGCTCTTAGTGCTCGTTCTTGAACTCGTTCTAGTTTTCTCATATCTGAAGCCCGGCAGAAGTGCCACACCAGGTGGCAATACGTTAAATGAGGTAAAATCGCCGACTTGTACAGCTGTAACTTGGCTGATGTTGGGATGAGTTTACGAAGTCTTAAGATTACGTTTACTCTTTGACTATACTCTTTTTACATGCCAACACTGCAAAAAATCGATTTCTTATTTTAAGAAAATAATTCTTATTTTAAGAACAAAATTACTTGTTTTAAGAAAATTTGGCTTGTCCCGTGGGTAAGTAAAATATTCTTGACAAGAATCTTATTTCAAGAAAATTATTCTTAAAATAAGAAAATCATTCTTGGTTAGAAAAAAAATCTTGGCAAGAAAATTTTACTAATTTTGTCCCGTGGGTAAGTAAAATATTCTTGCTAAGAAAATTTTTCTTATTTCAAGAATACCTTCTAGAAAAAATATCTTATATCAAGAAAAATATTCTTAGTTGCCTAAGAATTATTTTCTTGATTTAAGACTTATTTTCTAGAACATATTCTTGAAATAAGAAAAACATTCTTAATGAGAATAATTTACTTACCCACGGGACAAAATGAGAATTTCTTTCTTGGATCGAAGGAACAAAAGTCTTGCAGAGAAATATATTCTAGTTTCCCCCGAACGTTTTGAAACAAAATACCTGAATGTTGGGGCAAAACTACAATAATTTTCTTGGCATTATTTTCGTCTCCTTCCATCCAACAAATTATTTTTGTAATCTAAAAAAACGGAGTACATTTGTTTCAATATTCTAAAAGTTTTATTATACATGCATGTTGACAACGGATTTTCACACAACATTGATATATAAACAGAATGCTAATGCTATGTATTAACGTTCTCATTCGATGTCAAATGTTCAATTTCAAGTCGCATTCATTGGTAATCAACATGGATGAACTAATATATATTATTTTGGATTAATTACTGGATAAATTAATTATTCTTTCTGAACAAAACCATTTGTTGGTTGAACAATGGAATGAGCTCACAAGACAGTTTATTCCTTTATTGAACAGATCCAGTGGCTAGAATGTTTTTGTAGATAACTGGTTGCCTTGCATGATGTGTCAACTTTCAAATCATCTTAATTCTTAAAGAAGAAATGGTGACAATTACTATAGATAATAGGCTAAAACAGTACGGTACACTTGGGTGTAATTTTAGGTTTTAAAAGACAATGTTGTAACTCCTATGACCGACAAAAACTGGGGAGCTTAGTCGAAAGGGTCCTTGATCCGGAGGGACCCACACTGCAGTTTGACTAATTGAGGGCTTCACACCCCATGCACACAGGGCAATAGAGCTCTTTTTTGTGTCTGTGGCATACGTTGTCAGTAACCTACACAGTGGCAATCACCCTCACAGTAAAACCAAACATGTTTCCTTGACAAGGTTAGGATAATAAATTAAACAGGGCACATTGTAATTAAAGGGTTAAAAGTAACTCAGCAAATTAAAAATGTTCTCTTCCTCAAGTGTACTTTTACCCTGTCAAAGGGAGAACAAGGGAAAACTTGACTAGTGATTTCAACTTCTGTCTATTTGGGAACAAGGCTGACCTACCTATGGGACCTTGTTCGAAAGAGCCTCTGGGGGACATCAGCCACTGGGACCAGACCCAATGCACCCAGGGTTTCTTTTCAATTAAGGCTGAGAGCCCCCGCTAAGCCAAAGTTAGATCAGTGATTCAAGGTGCATTGGATCTCAACATGTTATGTCTAAGAGTGTGGTCTTAACTGAGGCAAGGTCAGGCAAAACTCAAAAACGGTCTGTTAAATCATGTCCAACAATATGTCCAAAATATTCCTTGTCCTATTCAAACTTCAGTTAGGTACTACAAGTACTATACCAATGGTGTTTGTTCATAAGTTATAATCACAAATAATTTTCTTCCTGTGAGCGCAGCCTGAAGATAACACATTTCCTGTCAAACCTAGGCTTATCTAGCTATAAATTGTAGCCTATAATGCACATACATACTGTCTGGTGAGCATGGTTTTAAACTAAAGAATGATTTTTTGGCAGTTGGCAGATATCTAACGGCAAGTCGACAACAACAGTTTTCTATTTTTGTTTATTTGTTTTCTTGGCTGCAATCGCCAGTTATCACTTATCCAGAAAAAGTTACAAATTGAAATAGCTCAATATTTTTGTAGTGTTCATATGAAATCTATTTACTTAACAACTTAATAACTTACTTAATACTTATGGCGCAGCCGAAGCAGGCTTAAATATTGCAGAGCGTAATGATATAGTACAGTTAATATAAGTAGTCAAGCAAAGTAGCTAGTCCGTCAGTTCAGATCAGCCTATTTTGTAAGGAGGGGCATTCAATCTCGATTCTTGTAAGATAAAACTATCAGCCAGCGAGGTTATACAATCGACAATATTGCAAATTTCCTGTCAACCATGACTGGTAAAGCAAATTAAGCCCATAGCGAGACATAATTATGTATATAATGAGTCTTTCTTCAAATTTTCAAATCAACCTAAAAAATATCCTGCGGCTGTTGAATAATTTCCTGCGAGTGCTGCTCGCGTGCTCATTTTTCCATCCTTGCCCCACAGAAAAACTAAACAAGTAATTTACTTTGACAATGAAAGATATTGGAAATTGACAGTTTTAAAACCAGACTACATGTATCTACTATTCTACATATGTTTCTTGTCAACACATTCAGCTGCACACTGTATTGTCATCAATTGGTATTTTTAGGGAAAATTGTTGGGAATAGGTTAAAAAATGTCTTACTCTAGACAGGTTAGGATTATAAAATATATAAAAGGCACATTATAGTTAATTAAGAGGTTAAAACACAATGGTGAATACACACAGTATCTCTTGTTAACCATTAAGTCACAATCTACTCTTCCTCAAGTGCAATTTTACCCAGATTAATAATGTCCGTCAATATCAAGGGAAAAGTTACCCATTTTAAGTTATATATTTCAAAGTCTTTTGAAACAAAAACCATAAACATAAGATCTCTAGGGTATTGGAGGTGGGTCGGGCAGCAGGGCTAACTAATGGTTTACCTCAATCAGGCATTTGCTATTATTTCCTAATAATTTTCATTTTTGTCTATTTGGGAACTAAGCTGCCCAGCATATCCCCACCAGGATCTGGGCAAAGTATAATGCTGTAAGTGACTTATCATTTCTATGGGCTATAACTGTGAAATATTGTCACTGGCCATGAAAATGTGATTTCAGGTTTGGTACGACACAAATAGAAACAGCACAGGCACCAAATTTACCTGTGCTTGGCCCTTGTAAATAGGTAGTCCAAGCAATAAGCATGCATAAATCTGGTAGGGATGTCATTTTATATTTGTGTGCAATTACCAAATATAATTTCATCCGATATTATATATTGTGTTTAGCACACAAGTACGTGTACTCCTGAAAGACCTGAAAAGTCTTATGAATAAATTCCTCTCGGGAAAGCGAGCTAGGCTAGCTCTGGTAGCTATGCTGGCTAGGGTTCTACACCCTCTAACCATCCCCAACATAAACAGTCATTGATGCCATACCAGGTTCTCGACAGAAATGATATTATGATTGCACAATATACTGTATTATTACAAATAAAGGATTGCTCTCCTCTCATGAAAAGCTAAAGATTTTGCTTTGGTGATTGTATTATTCATCAAAGCTAAATGAGTCAATATTTCACATACTTTTAAAAGTATCAATTCATGATCATCAACAATATAATTTTCATACCTTGTAGCAGACAAGTGCAGTTCGACTCGCTTCGAACACATATTATTTCAGTATTTATCGCTTGAAATGATAATCTGTAAATACAAAGGCATATAGAAAGTTTTTAATGTCTATATTAATAACATATTCTTGAAGCCAAAATATGCGATGAGCGTCGGCTAAAATTATACGTGAAACAATCGATTATATACCCTATATTTACACGCAAAATCTAAAAATATTTACATAGTTTAACACTTACTTTTCAGATTATTGTTTGAATCTTCAAATATTTGAATATTTCTTCCTATTTTCGTTATAATTTGCAGAATATTTGGATGTATAAAGTTTTAATTCAATAAGATTTTTGAAAGGACGCGCTGTGAGAGCACGCTCGCTAAGCACCCTGGGTGCCCATATATGGCACTCGTCTGCATACCGCTGAAGGCACTGATCTCAAATATCTGAACAGTCCAGCATATAAGTAACAATAACCAGCAACGATAATCTCTGTCTTTCTGACGAAAACTCCTCATTCTATCTTCAAAAGAATACTCTTCATAATATCCCCAAAATAATTCATTAATCTTTATTTGTATACTACAGAGTTCCAAGTGTTTGTCACCATTGTATTTGAATCTCGCGTACGCAGGGCCTTTTTTAAGAAATCGTTAGTGGGGGGGCCATCATCGAAAGGGGACGTAACAAGTAGGTGGTGTATTACAGGTGTGGGAAGGTGAAGGGGGGTCTGGGGGGGGATTTTGTATTCTTGTCCCCCCGAAAATTTTTGTATTCTTGAGTCGCTGTGGCTTGATTTCCTGCATTTTCAGAGACAATTTTTGATATATCCCATCTAAACGGAGCCAGGTTTTGTTGTGAGAATACCATAACTTTCCTCTAAACTCAGTTTCCCCCCTTTTTTGCTTATGCTTTGGACAAAAGGGACCTTCATTGGGGGGGCCAAAATAGTTTACTGGGGGCCAACATGGGGGCGGGGTTTGGTCCCTCTAGTACATTAGTTAAAAAAGGCCCTGCGCGTACGAGGCCACAACTTAACTTAAACAAAGTCCTTTCAACTCAATCATATATATCGAAAGCCAGATAGATTTTTAGTTTTAATTTGTTTAATATGGTTACGGGTGGAACAACTCTCTTGGCAATTGAAAATATACAGGAGGATATTTAAAAATACATGTTCTTTGATACGACGCAAAACATATTAAAAATGCAACGTTTGCGGTCGATCGAATTACTTGATGAGCTGCCCGGCGTGTCAATAACATTACAACTATTCTTGAAATTAAGAAAAATCAGCGCGAAAATATCATTGTCCACCGAATTTATAGATTTTTAGTTCAACAAGAATAATTTTCTTGTTTCAGGAATAGTCAGAATATTATTCTATGACGCAAGAATATTATTCTTGAAATAAGAAAAAAAGTCTGCCGGATTTTCTTGCCTAGATTCATTTTCTTATTTTAAGAAATGTTTTCTTAAAACAGGAACTTTTTTCTTATAATTTTTCTTGACAAGAAATAATTTCTCAAAATAAGAAAAATAATCTAAAAAATAAGAATTTTATTCTAGGCTAGACTTTGATTTTTTGCAGTGAATGTGATGTGTTCATTAAAAGTTAGCGTATCGTCCACGCCTACGCCCAATATTTTACCGGAGTTGTACCAGATTTGCTAAACGGGGGGTTGTTACATAATTCGCTCTGCTAAATATTTGTGGTATTGAGCACTCTTGTGTCTATAACGAAAAAACAAGATTGTTTATATATATATATATATATATATATATATATATATATAGTCAAATCTGCAGACATGCATGTTTCGCCGTTCAACGGCTCGTCAGTGCAGCTTGTAACGCAGTCTAGATGCGAGTGACTTCGTATTTATACACTATATATATATATATATATACAGGGCCGGATTAACGTTTCGCGGGGCCCGTGGCATATTATCAGCGTCCCCGGTGAAAAAACATTATTGAACATTTTTATTTTCGAAAATTTTTGGCGCCTCGCTTTTGGGACCTCGCTTTTGGAATTTTGGAGCATCGTTTTTATTTTTGTGGCGTGCTTTTGGGCCCCGCGCCAAAAAAATCGAAACTGATGGCATATGCCGCTTCTGCCATATGGTTAATCCGGCACTGTATATATATATTAATCGCCTGATGATTGCCTTGCAAGAGGCATGAAACTTTAAGTAGCGATAGAAATATTTTAAGATAAACAAATAAATAGCTCTGCTGAATACTCTCAGTATTGAGCACTCTTTTATCTATTACGAAGTTACCATTATTATTATCATTATATATATGCTCCTTCACTTGTGTTGTTGAGCACTCTGTGAGGTTAATTGGTGGCTAATAAGCTATAATGCAAAAGCTCACTTCCCTTGTGGTCGTTTGAGCACTCTGGCCCCAAGACACTTCACGCATGTCTGGATGCGCATGTGTCTGAGTATTGTACCACATGCGCTTGGTGAGGGCAAGAGTATGGCGTATAAATACGAAGTCACTCGCATCTAGACTGCGTTACAAGCTGCACTGACGAGCCGTTGAACGGCGAAACATGCATGTCTGCAGATTTGACTATATATATATATATATATATATATATATATATATAGTTAAATCTGCAGACATGCATGTTTCGCCGTTGAACGGCTCGTCAGTGCATCTTGTATCGCAGTCTAGATGTGAGTGACTTCGTATTTATACACCATACTCTTGCTCTCACCAAGCGCATGTGGTACAATACTCAGACACATGCGCATCCAGACATGCGTGAAGTTTCTTGGGGCCATAGTGCTCAAACGACCACAAGGGAAGTGAGCTTTGCATTATCGCTTATAGCCACCAATTAACCCCTTATATATATACCGCCAATTCAAAAAAGGTTGTCCTTCAAAATATCTTAAAGCTTAAACATTTAAACTTTTTATTATATGTAATAGATCAGCTTCAACATGCAGAAACCAGAAGTCATATATATATATATATATATATATATATATTTTCGCTTACCTCAAAACTTGTCTGCAACAGGCTGTTTCATCTGTAAAAGAATCATCAGGCAGTTTACAAGTATCGAAAGAAATGACCGCTTATATACTTCCTGCCGGAGCGTGGGGGTGTATGTGGGAGACAATGTGTGCATGCATGGCTTTGTTTGCGTTGTTTACGCGAAATTTATTTCGATGACGACACCGTGAAATTATTTCAGCTCTTTTGTTGAGTAAACAATTCTTGTTTTTTTCTTTCAAAATACAAAATTTTTCTTCTAAACATAAATTGCATCGTTTTGATCCTCCCGTGTACGAAATAGAATGTTTTAAAATTTGCCAATTAATACTGAAATCCTTATTGCTTTCTTTCAATGTCCAAATATATTTCGAAAGTTCCGTGTCATTTGCATGCTTTTTATGCTGAAAAGATTTAGTGTGGTTGGCCAATCGCTCTTTGAATGTGGTTGCAGTCATGCCAATGTAATTTTTGATCGTGTTTGTGTTGCTTACTGTGACTGTTGCTTGGTATACTATGTCCCTAGTCATGTATGCATTGTTTTTGAAGCGGGCAAATGGTGTTTTCTCTACAACTTCAATTGGTAGTGTTCCTATCCTGTGTCTTGTTATTCCTAGATATGCGTGCATTGTGTTTTGTGATTACTGACTTGACATTGTTCATGCAGCTGTAACTTACTTTAACTGTATTTCTGTTGTAGCTTGTATTTCTGTTGTACTTTGCTTATTTTTCCGGATTCGCTTCTCCGGATTCGCTTTTTCCGGATTCCGGAAAGCGAATCAGAATAAGCAAAGTTATTTTGGACAAAATAAATAAATACAAAACAAGTTATTCAGTGGTTTGGCAATATAAAAGATAAGGACAGACACAGTTTTATTTCGTTTGACATTGTCGATTTCTACCCATCTATTTCTGAAAAACTATTGGACCAAGCTTTATCTTGGGCTTCAAATTTGGCTACTATACCTGAAAACCATATTTCAATAATAAAACACGCTAGAAAATCTCTCCTTTTCAATACCGGAATTTCATGGATAAAAAAAGATAGCCATAGTTTGTTTGACGTTAGCATGGGCAGTTTCGACGGCGCGGAAATTTGTGAGTTAGTAGGCCTTTTCATTTTAAACCACCTGAGTAAGAAATTTGGCAAAGAAAGCATCGGTCTATATAGAGATGACGGTTTGGCTATTATAAAAAGTAAATCAGCACGTCTAGCAGACAAAACAAGAAAAAATCTCCACAAAATTTTCGAGCAGTTTGACCTAAAAATTACCGCCGAATCAAATTTACGCATTGTAAACTTTTTAGACGTAACTTTCGACCTTAACAATGGAAAACATAGGCCCTATAGGAAGCCCAATGACGATCCACTATACATAAATATGCACTCTAATCACCCACCGAGCATCACAAGGCAACTACCTGCATCAATTAACAAGCGCATTGCACTTCTTTCATCAGATGAGCAAACTTTTCAGGAATCTGCACCCATATATCAGAACGCACTTAGGCATAGCAGCTTTACCCATGAACTTAGCTACACTCAGCGCACACCGCAACAACAACGCAGGAATAGGCAACGCAATATCATTTGGTTCAACCCACCATTTAGTAAGAGTGTTAGCACAAACATAGGACGTAATTTCCTTAGTCTAATTGACAAACATTTTCCACCGCACCACAAGCTACATAAAATTTTTAACAGAAATACAGTTAAAGTAAGTTACAGCTGCATGAACAATGTCAAGTCAGTAATCACTAAACACAATGCACGCATATCTAGGAATAACAAGACACAGGATAGGAACACTACCAATTGCAGTTGCCCGCTTCAAAAACAATGCATGACTAGGGACATAGTATACAAAGCAACAGTCACAGTAAGCAACACAAACACGATCAAAAATTACATTGGCATGACTGCAACCACATTCAAAGAGCGATTGGCCAACCACACTAAATCTTTTCAGCATAAAAAGCATGCAAATGACACGGAACTTTCGAAATATATTTGGACATTGAAAGAAAGCAATAAGGATTTCAGTATTAATTGGCAAATTTTAAAACATTCTATTTCGTACACGGGAGGATCAAAACGATGCAATTTATGTTTAGAAGAAAAATTTTGTATTTTGAAAGAAAAAAACAAGAATTGTTTACTCAACAAAAGAGCTGAAATAATTTCACGGTGTCGTCATCGAAATAAATTTCGCGTAAACAACGCAAACAAAGCCATGCATGCACACATTGTCTCCCACATACACCCACGCTCCGGCAGGAAGTATATAAGCGGTCATTTCTTTCGATACTTGTAAACTGCCTGATGATTCTTTTACAGATGAAACAGCCTGTTGCAGACAAGTTTTGAGGTAAGCGAAAATCTATAATTTGCTCTAACTATATGTTGTCGAGCACTCTTTGCGTTTCGTAGACCTAAACCTACACGTATATATATATATATATTTTCGCTTACCTCAAAACTTGTCTGCAACAGGCTGTTTCATCTGTAAAAGCTAGAATCATCAGGCAGTTTACAAATATCGAAAGAAATGACCGCTTATATGCTTCCTGCCGGAACGTGGGGGTGTATGTGGGAGACAATGTGTTCATGCATGGCTTTGTTCGCCTCAAGGTTTAGGTCCTCAGGTTTAGGTCTCAGGTTTAGACCTCAGGTTTAGGTCTACGAAACGCAAAGAGTGCTCGACAACATATAGTTAGAGCAAATTATAGATTTTCGCTTACCTCAAAACTTTGTCTGCAACAGGCTGTTTCATCTGTAAAAGAATCGTCAGGCAGTGACAAGTATCGAATGAAATGACCGCGGCTTATATGCTTCCTGCCGGAGCGTGGGGGTGTATGTGGGAGACAATGTGTGCATGTATGGCTTTGTTTGCGTTGTTTACGCGAAATTTGTTACGATGACGACATCGTGAAATTATTTCAGCTCTTTTGTTGAGTAAGCAATTCCTTTTAATATATATATAATTTAACAATTATACCATGAGCTCGAGGCTATCAGCCATGCGTATACGACGAGAGCGATTGATATTCTTATGATCTTGTTTTTTCGGTGCTCTTTCGCCGTTATTAATTCTGTAGAAAACTTTTATTAGAGAGCTTAAGCAAGCGACGTTTTTGATTCACGAACGCCGACCGGAAGTAAATCAGACGTTTTTAATGGCGTGAGCAGTCCCTGGTGTGAGGTGACGGACCGCAAGTAGATGAGTTTCGCGTCCGTGTTGATTTGTCTAAAACGTCAAAGGTAAAGATAGTTTTTCCATAAATTTTCATTTCAAAATTCAATTATAATGATATTTTGTAAGACAGCATTATAATTTGTCACATTTTAGCGCATATTTAAGATGGCATCTCAGGGAAAACCCCAGGAAAACAATGAGGTTCAAGGTCAAGTGTAAGTGCAAGGTTAATGCTTTGGCGCCATTGGAGGGAAGTCTTTGTACAGAAATGGGAGAAATAAATATGCATACTTTTTCTTGGCTTTTAGCTTTTTATTTCAATTTGTTTCACAAGGACGTCGAGGTAGGTCAGATAAGTACTTGATTTCTGTGTGTAATTCATCTCTTTGTTTTTGTCTTTTTAAGGAATACTCCGATGGAATGGACAAAAAGACACGACACTTTGCTGTTTAGAGAGGTATTAGTTGTGAATCCATTCCAGGCTAAGAAAAAGACGACTCCACGAGCCAAATTATGGCAGAATATCGCTGACAACTTGAAGAAAGTCGATGAACTCAAGTTCAAAGAAACCTTGAGCAGGAGATCGGTGCAGGACCGCTGCTCCCTCTTGTGCGATAAGCACAAGAAGAGAGTCAGCTACGAGAAGAAAGCCTCAGGTATATCTCCAGAGTTGACGGAGCTAGACGTCCTAATTGAGGAGGCTATCGAAAAAGAAGAATTTAGTGAAGAAATAAGGGTGACGCAAAGTAAGTTTGTACAGTATATAGTTTGTTAATTTGAAGTTTAACCCATTTATAGCTGGCATTGCATCCCACGTTAGTATTTTACTCTGTCCAATGCCAGACGATTTTACTCCTGTTATTAAAAATGGGCGAAACAAAAATGTAAACAAATGTAAAGTTAACCACCATATCTCCTTTCCTGTGACAGCTACTGTAACCAAAAACTCTTATCCATATTAAACACACAAATATTGCTAATTGCCTTTGTTTATAATCTGCTTTCTGTGTTTCACTTTTTAAAGATGATGAACAGAAAAATAAAAATTAAGAGGACCGGGTGAATGCCATTGATATGAGAAAGAAAGCAATGGAAAGATTTAATTAACCACCCTTTTATCAATGCAAATGTCAGTTCTTAAATAATATATCCTGCTTTGCAGTTTAGCTAGGGTAGCTAGGTTGAAAAATTTTGACGTTTGATTTCCATACAAACAGGACAGGGCATTTTGAATTATTGCACCAACCAAATACATCTTGCCAACACTGCTGAGTTCAAGCTTTAAATTACTCTTAAAGTCAAGACACTTGAATGATCTTGCAACTTCGCCAAATGCCCATTCTACAGATACAGGGACAGAGCTCATGGATTTATTAAATTCCTGCATATCAGGGGTCAATTCAGCCTCTCTGAATGGTGCCTGTAGGTGAAGACGCAAAGGATAGGCAGGGAGGGTCTCCAGCATATTATTATTTTATTATTATTATCTTACAACTGGGTTGGCTACCAATCTACGATCGAATTAAGTATTTCCGCGCAGTGACTGTCTATAAAGCTTTACATAATTTAGCTCCATCATACATTACTAGCTTACTGATTAAACCTTTTAATTCCGTGCATGGTTTCAAGACACGGGGGTCGGCGAAAGATATTTTGCAATTACCTAAAGTAACGAAAAAATCAGGACAGCGCATGTTTGCATTTTTATCATCATCAGAATGGAATGCTCTTGACTCTAATATTAGAAGTGCCTATTGTCTTTCCTCCTTTCGTAATAAGTACTTGGAAATGGCATTTTTAAAACTTAAAGACGGATTTGATGTTTTATAACATTATAGAATTTACTAATTACCTATTTATAGTATAGTATAGTATAGTATATTAATATTATTCGTGTAGCATAATTTAGGGCCTGGATGAAAATTACGTATGTAATTCTAGTTACCCTGCTTAAATAAAGTGTTTTATTATTATTATTATTAATGCCCAACCCTCAGCTCCTAGGCATTTGGAAGGTTCCTATGCCGGGGCGTTACATAGCTACTGTAATACTGTATGTACTTTAAAAAATATCCTGCGGCCAAGTACATTTGTTTACCCCAGCTCGGCATTGTTTCAACCCAGAAAATATTGCAGGGGGAGGGTGTAGAAATAACCCATGTAAATGGGAAAATAATCACAGTATGTAGGTATTAACACATTGTACTTGGTACATACCAACTGGACCAAACATATTAGCAATCAATCCATTGGATAATGACACAGATTGAAATTTCAATGCATGAATCCGTTTATGTCCATTGTAGACGAGCCGTTGGTGTGTTTTTGGCCTGCACATTGGCCGAACCGTTCCGTCAACGAAGCCAAAACAATTTGACAGTGCTGCGCCTTTCGCACATGCCGCGTCGGCATAAATTTTTAGCTTTGGAGGGCTTAGAAGGTCTTCGTTCCATTCAACAAGTCTGTGGCTGTGAGTGTTATAAATAAAATCCAAAACCAGCTCGTTGGTAATCAGACTCAACTCCGGTACAGGCCGTCCAAACATGGGAATCATGTCCCCATATCGACATGGGAAAGCTAAACGCCGTAAAAGTATACAAAGCCCCTCGAGTTTTCCTGCAGTTGCTCGCTGGTAACAGTGGAAATTCGCCGGTAAACCAAGCACGTCTGCCTTTTCAACTCTGAAATTTGACACACATTCCGGTTCAGGAATGCTTTGTAGGTCAAATCTTTCATACTGTACGAAATTAAATTCGGGATTTTGCGATGTATTTTCCTCCAGCAAAACCAAAAGCTGCTCTGCAGTAATATGCTTTTTGCAATAACTAAATAGAAGCAAGTCCCGAGTATGCTTGAAAGAAGGCATAGCAAGAAAAATACTTCAAAATAACGTTTGATATACATATATGAAACACAAACTGAAACTGATATGACTGCTCGCGTTATTAGTCGCTGGGGCACCTGTGCCCACAGCGACTATATGTTTCGGCACGCATTTTTGTCGAATTGTTAGCCACAAAATGAACATTACGTCATTATAAATCTGGACCGTCGAATATCGTAGGATGATGACTTTGAGCCTCTCTCCTTCGCAGAGGCTTGGATAAAAAAAATTATAAAAGGATACGCTAATATTGGATAATAAATAAAAGAATGCGCTAGATGGTAATAAATAAAACGCGCTAAATGGTAATATAATGAGGAAACCGCTGAAATCGGAGCGCGGACTCTTCGCCGCCCGCGGTTATCATACTCGATGTTCAATTACGCTCTAGCGCTTCTGAATCATAAAAAAATTAAATAAATAGCCTCTGCGGAGGAGAGAGACTTTGAGCGCTCCTATCTTTGGCGCCCCTCATCCAAAACGGACGAAAATACCACCAATCGATTCAGCAAAAAACACTGTTCTTGGCTAATGCCAAAAAAATCGCTAAACACATTGTTCTACAGATCTCCGTGAGTTTTAAGCTTAGTAATCTGGTATATTTATTATATCGGTAAACTAATTATATATTCAGTAACTTTGGTCGATTATAACTTCTGTTTTAAAAACCGTGTGATACTGACCAACTTTCAAAGAAAAAAAATAAAAATTGAAAAAGTTGCGGCGAAATTTGAAATCTTAGCATGCGGCCAAACTGGACTTTCAGACGAAAACAACCGGAAGAGGCCCAAAGACCATGTTGCTATGCGTGCCGGAAAATACCCGATAAATAAAAAAAAATTCAAAATAAATACTTCTACTCGTCGTATCGAAGCAAAACTTTCTACAAGAAATACACACATAAAAAGCTACATTTTCGAATGGAGAAGTCTATTGTCAAATCCAAGAAATAAAGAAGATATTAAATATTGTTTGAGTTGAACTGGAGGTATGTTTGGGATTAAACTTTTAGTATTTTTGATTCTGTAATGTTTAGTCGGCAACATAGCCCACTGTTAAAAAGCTTATTTTGTAAGGATTCCAATGGTGTTAGTTTCATTTACGGAATCTACATTAAAAAAGCGACTCTCGCAAACGTACTCAGGTTTACTCTGGTCGTAATTTCTAAATTATCTTTACGTGAAAGAAAAAAGTACCTTCAGCGCGAAGATGTCTACGGTAAGTACATGTTTTATTTGAAAATACGCTCACCTCACATGAACCTATGCATATTCGTGGTGAGGCCTACACTAAAGATGCTGAGCGATTTCGAACGGAGGATTAGGGTTACGTTTGGGTTAGGTTCGGGGTAGATTTGATGTATAAGGGTTAGAGTCGGGCTATGCGGGCAAATGGGCAATTCCTCAACAAACAGTAGTAGTTGTCTTGGCCTTTTTCAGAGCTCACATCAACTGTTCCAGTAGCCTGCACGGCTACGGTTCCAGCTAATAGCATTATGCTGGGAACATACTAGATACAGTATCAAATATATTAACTCATCAGAGAAATTGTGATTTTTGTCATGAAGGATTATCGACAATTTTACCAAGATAAACTTATCAGATATTTTGTCCAACAGACATTAATGCAGTACTCATTGTTGTTTTTTATTCTGTTTTGTTTACTGTGAACTACTATATTTTGGGTTTTCATCATGTATATAATTAGAGACAATAGTACATAAACCTGTTTTTCATATATCATAATTAATCGACGATAATCGCAAATGCATTTGCGTGCTTGTGACTTCTGTCAAGCTCGTGTAAGAATGTAAGTCATGTAAGCCAAGTATGTTACAATCACACTCAGAAAAATATTTGCCGAATGCCTGTAGCATGCACTGTCAAAATGTGTTAATTACGAAAAAGCCTATATCATTATCCCAGCGACTAAACGCTCAATAAAGCGTCTTGTTAATTATAGATCGCGTTTTTGTTTATTTACCTGACTGCTTAATGTTCAAATTTGCTACAAAACCGCCGTACTTGATCTAGTCCTTTCCGGGCTGACGTGACGTCCGTGTTGTCAAAAACGTCGCTTGCTTGAGCTCTCTATATAAACTAATTTCTATATATTAAATGTATTTCCTACCCTGTCAGTGATTTTTAGAGTACTATACTCACTGTATATGAGCTGATATACAGCGAATAGCTCAGCCAATTAGATTGCAGAATATGTCATATATACGGTGGATGACTATATTATAAATGTATATACAGGGTGTATCAAAAAAACTGAGACCTTTAGAAATTAAGCTATTGTTGGTTAGACCAAGATTTTATGCTCCTGGGAATTTAAAATAGCTTCTAACCGTATATGAAGGAGAATAACTTCCCACGAAAATGCCCAAATTACAGACAGAATGAGTCGTACTATCAGTTCGAATAAAAATGGCTCAACTGACCACAGAGCAACGAGTTTTTATAGCATCGATGTGTTACCCAGAGGATAATCGTTGAATTTGACAATTTACGGCAGCAACCTGGAATGATTCGAAATGCGATGCGTGCTATGCACAGCCACAGACGAACAATTCTTTGTGTTGAAAGAAATGGGGGACACGTTGAAGGGCAAGGCCCATAGCTTGAACATATTGTTGTTACATGTAAATAAATATAAAACCTTCTTTTTGTCAAGTCAATTTGTTTGGCTAGAGCGTCGCGTTCAATTATTTAGACGAAGCGAAAAAGTCTTGAATATTTCATTATGCATACAATGTAATTAAATTCGCAGGCGTATAATATCGTGCGTTTAACAACGTTTAACAATATCGAACGTTCCATTCGTTCATTCACTCATATATAGAGAGGCCACGTCACTGCATGGTACCATATGCCCCTCGACTGGCTGTAACCGGTGTCTCGTGTTAGGAAACAATGGTCACGTTACATGCAGTACCACTGCCATGCAAAGAACCTTTGTTTGGTCGCAAATTAGCATCATTTGCTTGCTCCTATAACTGCATTATATTTTACCTGGGGTCTGGAATGACGAAGACATTTTGCTGGAAACTGAAGCAAATTTACTTAACCTTGGCGCGACCAACATATTAAGTTGGCCACCTCTCAACTTGTGGGTCCCTGACATGTTGCTCCACCCAGACAAGTTCGGCCACGCCATCTTTTCCCCCCTCGTTCAGTATTACAAAAAAAGTTATATTTTTTTTTACCATTTGTCCTGGTCTCTCTTTCTCTTATGTCATTCAATTTCTTTGGCAATAGTCCGTGAAGTCTATGCGATGGTTCTAGCATATCCTCAATTAAAGAGGCACATGAACTATTCCTGCGTTCTTCTAAAGTCAGCAGATTGCTCTGGATTAATAATAGTTCATAGTCACCATGACCTGGATAAATTATTCGGAGGGCTCTTTTTTGGATTCTTTCTATGTTTTTCTTTTGCATTTGTGTCAATCCACCGCTCCAAATTTTCGCTCCGTACTCCAGAACAGAACGAATTACTGTACAATAGAAAGCTAATAGGTCACCTTTTGATGCGCCATAACTCCTTAAAATCTTCAATAGATAAAGACGCTTCGCACCTTTTTTTATAATGTACTCAGTGTTGGTACTCCATTTCAGGTCGTCGTCTAACCATAATCCTAACAGTTTATACGACTTTACACGGGATAGTTGTGAAACGTTCAGCATTGCCAGTTCAGTCTGCAAACTTCCTGTCTCGTAAAATGTTTCAACCACCAAATTTCGTTCTTAAATCGCGATTTGAACCTTCTTTAAATTTGCCAAGACTTGATAAATAGGTCATGGTTACGCCATCTTATTAAATTTCTTCAATTTGAATTCGAAATGAGAATAATTTCAATGGGCAGACAATAGATTTGCATTCAATGGTGGAAAAATACGTTTTCGACCGGCAATTTTAAATGGTATCGTTATTTGGCCATTTTCGACCGCAGTGATACAAAAAAGATATCATTTAACAGCTAAAAGATTAGTCTTTATTGATATGAAAAAAGTAACTCTATAAACTAAATAATAAACGCACGACAACATGTTAAAGTTGGATTACCTTTTTTTTACACCCTGTATGTTACCATGTTATGATAGCGTATATATATACTTACTCCTAATTTGCTGTTCCCAGGATTCCGCTCACAGAAATATTCCAACAACTGTGGATCTTGCGTTCTTGTATTTTCCAATAAAAATTTCCTATTTGCTTTTATGCAAGTTTTATAGTACAAAGGAAAAGAAACCTCAGAATTTGTTAGTAACGTTTCTTGCATGCTGATTGGTTATCGTGAGTTCGTTGACGTGTCGTTTAGGGCCGTTTTCCATTAAGGTCGTTTTGCCCGCGCGGGCGAAGCGACCTATTCGAGTCACGTGAATAATCAGAAGGTGTTTGTAGATGGAATACACGACCGGAAATTTATATACATTTTTAGACCTAGCCAGGAGCAGTTCGACCCAGCGATTCCAGTGCGCTCTGTAGCTCAGTTGGTTAGAGCGATGCACCGGAATCGCAGGGCCGCAGATTCGATTCCTGTCGGAGGGCCTAACGTTACATTTTTCGCAACTGCGCTTGGGTAGGTCTAAAAATGTACATAAATTTTCGTTTGTATATTCCTTCTACAAACACCTTCTACTATTAGTCCTATCGAACGAGATGCCGAGAAAAAATCTTGATATTTACCGATACTGGCATCACTCCCATCACATGCATACGAATTTGCGGTTAATGCTCAGAAACTGGACTCTGTAGCTCAGTTGGTTAAAGCGATGCACTGGAATCGCAGAGGCACAGATTCGATTCCTGCCGGAGGGACTAAAGTTTCATTTTGCGCAACTGCTCCTGGCTAGGTCTAAAAATAGGTACGCTAAGCGTACATGTATCTGCTCATGGTGATGCCACAGTTGCCCATGAAGGAGTAATATTCAACAATAGGCAATTTCGTAATTACGGGCGCCATTTTGTAAAGGGGGCAAACACAATAAGGCAACAATAGCATGACTCTAGGGACAAGTACTCCCATTGGGACGACAATCGTGGACATAACAGTTGATAAAATTGTTTACATTTTCAGAAACACGCATTCGACTAACTTCATTAGGCTTTCGCCCCCTCTCCCCCAACGAATGTTGCTATTATTATCCCCAGACTTAAAACGCAACATAACAACATTGTCTAGGGGGAAGGGGGGATATCCAAGGTCAGATACATAAATTATAGTAGAATTTATACTCTCACAGACGCATCTTGGAATTTTGTTAACAAGTTATGTCCAGGATTGGAGGTGTATATAGTTACTGCGGTTGGCAGAGCCAAGCCGTGGGTTTAATATGCCCCTGTCTGTTTTCTTTGTCGTCGTCGTCGTCGTCGTGGCTTTTTGGGGTGTCACAAACTTGCACTTGCACGGTCACCCGCACAAAACGCATGCAATTTTCTTGTGTGCATCTTAGAATACTTGTGCCGCATTTTGTGTTACGTACTTGTGTTTTAACCAGATCAATAACGCATCAAGGGAAGATACGATAAATGCAAGTGCAATACGAACGAGAAACATACAAATCATGCTGATATTCGTCGCGCATTAATGGCACAATGTAAAATTTTCGACATACTTCAGTCTATATGAGCAGGACCGTAGCTAACCCCTGATGGTTGGGGGGGGGGGGAGGGGGGTGCAGATGAAAAATTTTCGAATGGATCTCTAAATTTCCTATTCTAATTTCTTGGCACGCACATGCATAGGTCTAATTACTAACACTGACAACTAGTTAATTAACTTGCTACTAACTATTCTATATTGACATATTGTTTTCTCTTCTTTTCTCTTATTCGTGTATTTGAATTTTGTAACCGTTTTAATAAATTTGTAATATATATATAGCACTCTCTTGTAAATAAGTTTAAACGCTCTGAAGATGTTGTAAAGTAAACAACGAAACGTAAGCAAATAAATTTTACTCTTTTATTTTAAATGTCTTGTTTGAAAGTCATTTGCTGGGCTTTAATATTTATATTTAAATTAATTGCGCTTTTCGCTTGGCGTGTCAATCGCTAATATTCGGAAACGAATATGTAATTCCTCGTGAAACATTACGTCATTGTTGGTTGTAAGCCAACATTGCCTAGTATTTTATATAAGCTTGTGGCTGAATGGCTAAAAGCTAACATTAACATTAACATTAACATTAACATTAACATTAACATTAACATTAACATTAACATTAACATTAACATTAACATTAACATTAACATTAACATTAACATTAACATTAACATTAACATTAACATTAACATTAACATTAACATTAACATTAACAAGGTGATAGCATTATATCTGCTACGCAGATACAAAAATGTATATAAATTTTCGTTCGTATATTCCAGCTACAAGACTACAAACACCTTCTACTATTAATTCTATCGAACGAGATGCCGCGAGAAAAAAACAAAACAAAAAGAAACGTGAGTAGTCAGTCACGCGTGCACGCCAAGAAAGGTGAATGTAATTCAACTACTTCCATGCGTTTCCACAATCAGTAAAGCCGATAGAAAACTCTCACGCTAGGCACCTACAAGTTGAAAGATGTTCACTCGTCCCCCGCGGGCAAGGAGGATGTAATGCATAGAAAACTGCATGCCTAATAATTTGTGATGTAACGAATCCTTTTCAATATGATTGTTCCGGAACTTGTTAACGAAAATAGGCCAGCATTTATAACGAGTACATGATATGATGTTAGCAAATAATTAAATTACATGAACAAATGTTACAATGACGTATGGCACGCCAAAGGCTCCAAAGCGCATGTTAGCCTAAAAAATTGGCACCACTATTATCATTCGTCAAAATTGACCATTTATTTAAGATTGCAGGCCATTAATGTAAAATTTCCTAGCAATGTATTAATATATTCCTGCTTGTGGATCTCGTCGACTTAACACGTCAGTTGTGCATTGTTTCTTACCAATAGTCAGACGACAAATTGGAATATATTCTCTTATAATAAATTCAAATACTTTATTGAGATTTATAATAGTTCACCAAGTACATATAATTGTTAAAGCAATAATCAAGAATATTAATACTGTTACAACTTTGCAGTATGTGATAATAAGATGAGCATTGGCATTCAGCCTGGGTTTATTTAGGGTTTAATCAAAGGTTTCAAAGCAAACTCAGTTGTTCCAACCCACTTATCTTCAGGTGATATGAGACGCCAATACTGAGCAGTGACAGGCTGAGGCAAGTCGTAAAAGATCATATTGTTTGGCACAGGTGATGGAACAGTTCTTGCCTAAAATTCAAATTCAAACGAGCATACCGTAAATTCTCTAGGCAACCCAACTCAAGCATTCAATGATTAATCCAAAATGCAGTAAGGTCTACCGGCTATCTTATTCAAACATGGTAAACATTACAGTGAGCATGGTGATATCAACAATACAATAAGTGTAAAACTGGCATGTACTTCCAGCAAAACTAATATTAACTTCTCAATATACATATATGTACTTTTGGGAATGAGGAGAAAATGGGGGGCTTAAAAGATGGGTGCGGCAAAAGAAAGGGTGCGTCAAAACAAAGACGAGGTTATATTTGGGAGAGGTGGCTTAATAGACGGTGTATGATATTAAAGATAAATCTCAAGGTTGCGGCAACAAGCGATCTGGGAACCCAGCCAAACTGATCAGTTTAAACTTAAATAAGATAACTAAGCGAAGAAAATATATTTTATAATCTATTTAATGTCATTTCGCCCAAGTCACTCAGGCCAAAGGCTCATGATACAACTGCTTGACAACTAAAGGTTAGTTTTCCATCAAAGCGCAGGAGAAAACCAACCACAACTCGACTTACATGAATTTTCAAACACATCAAATATGTGGAAGGTAGTCGACTTGCCCTTGAACTAAAGTATAGTAGGTTATAACGAAGCGGTAATTAAAGGGCAGCGCGCTAATCTCATCTGCCACCCGTGCTCCCTGTTTATAAATCGCGTCGCTATTAATAAAAGGGTTAATGAATTGAAGCTAGTACTTAGTTATATATGACCCACTCCAATTGGTTTTCAATTATGCCGCTATAATATTGGTCAACTACCTTCAACCAAATTCTGCCATCAAAAGAATATTCTAAATCCAGTTCCCCATAACCTCGTCTGACGTCATGACCCCAAGATGGTATAAAACCTCCAGCCACTTTGAATGATGTGACGTAAACAGGACGAATATAAGTTGCTTGAATGTAGTTCCCAGTCTTTGCTGTTTCGCTACCCCAACCACCAGTGCTTGTTTCACCGTCAGTCATATCACGTGATGTCACGTGATAGTGGTTGTTATAGTAACCACTTTGAGCCACGAAGTAGTCATTCAGGGTATATATCTCCATACTCTTTTCCATCTGAAACCAAACAATATAAATATTGGTAAAATTTAAATTACACTGAACGTTTTATAAATCCACTAACTTGCACAAAGTTGCAATAAATGTAGATTACAAAATAATTACGCAAAATCTTACTGATTGCCCGCTCTCAAGATAATACCGGATTACCTGCACTATTAACCTGCAAGGCAGGCTCACGCAGGTTGAAAGAGAGCCTGCTACTGAATATTTGTGAGATATAACATGTTTCCTCATCCGAAGCAGTTTAGCATGCTATAGCTATAGGTTATTTGTGGCAGAGCAGAATGGCTAAATGTGTTAGTTTTGAAACAATTCTATTTGATGAACGGTTGTAAGCCAGACAAACAAGCAAATTGATAATGCAGTCATGCTGTGTCCAGCAGATTTTGTATATTCATATTTGTAGAAAATCAGAATGATCTCGAACGAGTTTACCGAATTCCGATTTAGATTCGTATAGGCCTTTAAAAACAGCTATCAAATACTGAATTACTATACATGCCATCAAGAACACGCCAGCTGATACTTACATTAGTTGGATGCGGTAATAAAGGATCGGCTATGAGGAGACTTAGCGCCAAAAACGCAGTTGCACGCATGATAATCCACTTATCTTCGTAAAAACGTTTATTACGTGAAGGATAATTTACCTACCTGTGCGCCAGGCTTTCCTTCAACTCCTTTTTCTCCCTATAAAATTATCAAACAATCTTCATCATTATCGCTTTAGAAATACATAGAACGGAAACTATGGACAAAATGGTTGGTATCGCAATACTTAAAATTGAGGAAAAACCATTTGAGTATTGAGTGCTTGGCATGGAAACATACAATAAATAACTAATTCAAAACAATGTATATGTTTGTGCTCCCTTTTTACATTTCAGGCAATGAGTAACTTGATCTTCATTCAATGTTTACCTTCCCCCCTATTCTTCCTCTTGGTCCTTCATCACCCTGTTAATATTAGAAAAAATAAACCATCCACACGTCATGCACATAATCCTAGCAAGATAACATGCCAAAATTGGCATGCTGTAAAAAATGGACTGTACTAGACTTGCAAAACATGGACTGAACTTGTAAAATATGGACTTGTAAAACATGGACTTGTAAAACATAGACTTAGAAAACATGGACTTACAAAGAATGGACCAGTAAAACATGGACCAGTAAAACATGGACTTGTAAAACATGGACTTGTAAAACATGGACTTGTAAAACATGGACTTGTAAAACATGAACTTGTAAAACATGAACTTGTAAAACATGGACTTGTAAAACATGGACTTGTAAAACATGCACTTGTAAAACATGGACTTGTAAAACATGGACTGGTAAAACATTGACTTGTAAAACATGGACTTGTAAAACATGAACTTGTAAAACATGGACTTGTAAAACATGGACTTGTAAAACATGGACTTGTAAAACATGGACTTGTAAAACATGGACTTGTAAAACATGACTTGTAAAACATGGACTTGTAAAACATGGACTTGTAAAACATGGACTGGTAAAACATGGACTTGTAAAACATAGACTTGTAAGACATGGACTTGTAAAACATGGACTTGTAAAATATAGACTAGTAAAACATGGACTTGTAAAACATGGACTTGTAAAACTTGGACTGGTAAAACATGAATTAACTTGTAAAACATGGACTTGTAAAACATGGACTTGTAAAACATGGATTTGTAAAACATGGATTTGTAAAACATGGACTTGTAAAACATGGACTGGTTAAACTTGGACTTGTAAAACATGGATTTGTAAAACATGGACTTGAACGTTTCTGATTGGTCGCTGGAAAGTCAGCCGATCGTTCGTTTACCACGACATTGGGAATTCAAAAACATAATTGCATAAAATAATTGAAGTCATTGTCTTTATTGGTAAAAGAGGAAGCATGCAGCTAAGGGTATATATTAATTTCGAATTTATTTCAATAATTGCTGTGTTTATACATGAAATTTTGTTGTTATACAAAGCGAATCTAATCATTATGTTTTGGTCTCTGCTTATATTTTTCTTGTTTGAATTGTTCATTTGTTTTGCACTGGTGTTATAGATATTCTGGGAACTGTACGCAGTCAGAATCCAGTTTATGTTTTGGAAGTGTGTTTTTCCCAAACCTTTCCGCCGAACTTTATGATAAACACGGCAAATTTAATTCGACTTGGTCTTTGATGTTATACACTGTTAATTCACGAATAGTAGGCTTTAAACTTGGCTTTTACACATGGTCTGCAGAAGTATGCAGCCCAGGCAGCACGAAAATAAATGTAAACAAAATCACCATGATTATAGTTTTAGTTTTTCGCAAATTTCGTGCAACATGTTGGCCTCCGTTTTCTGAAGGAATCTTAAATATTTACTCAACCAAATCAGTGCCAGAGGATTTTACTTGTCAATTACTACATAGTCATAAGGAAAACTTAAGAACCATATGTTAATAGTTTTTTTATCGAAATACTTATACAGTTAGCTATAAGAATTGTTGTATTGGTTGTATTACCGGCATTCCTTTTGGACCAGGGAAACCCATGTCACCCTATAAAATAACCAAGAATAAATCACTCCGTGATAATTGTACTCGATTGTAACACAAATTGTTGATTTCAAGATAGCTACATATATTATATATATTAATTATTGATAAATTTAGGAACAGTTAAAAAACAATGCATTATAGTGTGCCCTATTTTTAGTCACTGAACGTTTACACTGCCAATTATAGATTTTTGAAAAATTACGTCATTGTGGCGCCTCTCTTATACGGACATTTTGCTCTGTATCTTTGGTGTTTGCGTATTAAAATGGTTAGACTGTAGTTGAAATAGATAATACTTCAGTGATATTCTTACCGTTTCGCCTTCCAAACCGCCCAAGCCATCACCTCCTGGTATTCCCTGCAAATATTGACATTAATATTTCTCGCCATATTCAGTAGGTACTAAGTCTAAGATGTAACCAGATTTGGAGAATCAATTTTCCTTTCTGACAGCAAATTCCAAAAACAATCCTTTTGTGTACCAACCTAACTGACTGCTATGGCGGTGTACATATCGTACTTTGGTACACTTTTCCATGCAGTATATATATCGTATATATAGTCGATAGACAATATACCTTGCTTTTTTATGTATTGGTAGAGTCCTCGATTCAAATAAAAATTTCAGAAAGAGTATAAGAGTAAAACGTTTGTGCATGGTTTATTCATTTTAAAGATTAGCCACTCAGCTTGGTGTAGTATACATTTGCATGATCGGTTCGCGAATAATAATACATTGAAAACACATCTAAAATTGAATAATTAAACGAAATTATTGGCTCTTGTGCAGTTATTATACTTGCGCTAAACCTTATAAAATAAGACTAAATTCAATTACAACGACAATAGTATTCTGTAAATTATTGAGCGTAAAAGATAGTTTCGCATTTTCATACACCGTGCATGTATATACCTTAATTTGGAATGCTTAATCGATATTCTACTCCATCTCGGCTTTACCCATATACGAGATAATCTAATTGCCTAGCATATAGCGGGTATTTTTCGCGGGTCGCGGGTATTTTTCGCGGGTCGCGGGTATTTTTCGCGGGTCGCGGGTATTTTTCGCGGGTCATGAGGGTCTAATTTCCGGGATCTAATTTCTAGTCATCGTTCTTTCCCGGGGGGTGTATTTTTTATAAAATTGCAAATTAAATACCGGCCAATATCGGCTATTTTCTCCAACATAATTGTATGTAAATGTTAACACGGAATCTCATCATTAATAATACAAAATGCTTTACAAAATACGAAATGTATTTTGCAAACGTTTGTTAGATATACAGCAGCTTTCCTGAGACCAATTCTATAAACTTGAAAATCACATACTGTAGTCAAAACAGTACAACAAAACTGTTGCTAAATTAACGCTTCTATCAAAGTTGTTTCGGCATTTATAATCGCTAGTATCAATGGCAGTGGTTCCTGCAGGAAAGAATGATGACGAAGACCCCCCCCCTGGGAAAGAACGATGACTATACCCGCGACCCGCGAAAATATCCGCGACCCGCGAAAAATACCCGCGACCCGCGAAAAATACCCGCGACCTGCGACCAATACCCGCGACCCGCGACAATTAGATTATAATAATAATAATAATCGGTTTATTAGAACCAAATTGCAGTACAAACTGAATTACATGGTAGAATTTACAAAATGTACACTAATTATTGTATTTTACAGTTATAAAATTTTTAAATCGTTCTGTAGGGTATTTGTTCTTCGCATATTATTGGGCTCAAATCTTAAGTCGTAATTATGAGTATGTACATTGATCTGGTTTGCAATTACGTCTTTCAGAGGATTAATTGGAGCACTCTCAATATACATTATCTCCCCATATACACCATATTTCGGTATAACTGTGCCCTTGTATATCGTATTTATGTATTGTACGTTACCCATATACCTACTGTATTTCGGTGTAACGTTACTCATGTATACCTGTATTTCTGCATGTATACGTATAACGTTATTTTGTATACTGTATTTCGCTATAATTTGCCCATGTATTTCATATTTGCGTGTATTATACTTGAACCATAAGTGCCCTATTTCGGTGTAATTATATATACCTAAATAGTACAACGTATTTCGGTTTACCGAGTTGGCAGATTGCGACATTTACAAATTGTAACGGATGCACTCTCGTCGGAAAAACATTAATTAATAGCATTAATAATAAACTAACCGGTTCACCAGGTTCTCCTTTCAAACCCTAAAAAATTGAGCATATTGTTTTTCTGAGATTTTTTCTTTACTCTAAGAATATGATAACAGGACATCTACTTAGTTCCTTGTAGGTTTACATGGTAATAATATATTGGTATAATTCTTTTCCTGCGGGTCAAAAGCTTTGCTGAATGAGTAAAACATGGCATTTTCCACAAAATAGAAAAATTATATGCGGTTCAATTATTAACTGAAAGTTCGTAACTTCTGGTCAAAGGGCCCAGTCAACTGGGGCGGAAGCCCATTTTTTCCTTCAGTGGTGGGGCACTATAGAAAGGGCCCACTGGGGCAAATGCCCCACCACGCTACGGTATTAAAAAATGACCGGATTCCACTAGGCAAGGACATTATATAAAAAACATCGGGATTCGTTGTAGGTGTTACGTTGTCTACAATAAACTGCTTTAGCCTGCATGTCTGTGTGTATTTAGCTATCTGAAATAGGTTAGTACTGCTGTTTCAATTAATGTCTATAATTATATAATTCACCGACAAACGTGAATTTAGTTTAACCTTCGTCAAACTATGCCTATCAGACCATTAATTAGTAGAATTCCGTATGGCTAAATGGCCAAGGGAGGGGAGGAGGGGGAGGGGGTTGGAGGGGGTGAGCGCGCCGCGCCCCTTCTAATCTTGTAAAAATTGATATCTTGGCAGAAAGGTGGGGGTACGCCAACTGGAATTCCCAACGATACCCATTTATTTATCAAATTGTCTAAAAAGAACGAAATATATTTCAATTGAATAACTTTCTATTTGCTATGTACAGTATGAGGTTTTAGCTAAATAGCGAATTATCTGATTGATCAAACAAAATTGGGCGACTTGTTTTTTGAAACTTGTCTCAGAATACAAGAAATTGTTTTCTGTATTCAGCCGCTCTAGAAAGTCAAAATCCCCCCTACCCCCTGGAATAGTCGAGCCGTTGACGCTCGGGGTCGGAAGCTATACTTATTTTGCACCCACCGTCCCCCCCCCCCCCCCCCTTAGGCTTATATATATGGTTACTTAGTAAGGTTTCTTTACTGGTCAGACCTACTCTATTATTATATGCTTTGATAAAACAAGCGAGAGTGACAATCGTCATAAATTTAGGAAAGTTTAATTACAGAAAATTACGGTTTGAAATATATTTTCAAATTTTGACCACCTTACCTGCATGCCGTCATTTCCGTCAAAACCATTTTTCCCTGGAGGACCTTGATCACCCTGAAAACGTATTTATTTAATTAATCACTCTATTTGTGTGATTTGCGTATTATTTTTACAAGGTTGTCAATTTGTTGTATCAACATAGCTAAAAGCAGTAGAAAGCCTGACATGAAAAAAGAATAAGGAAATAAGAAAGTTCGATGTTTCGAGCAAAATTGCCATAGTGTGGATGCGTAGGGAGTGCGCGTGGGGAGTAAGCCCGTGCCTAGGGTACTAAGCAGAGGAAAGTCTAAAGTTTATCACTAATTATCAAACATATTAGTTACGTACTCGTAATCAAAAAGTGAAGCCAAAGATGGCGAATTTTGAGGGCATTCTTTTGCGTCATTTTTAGTCCCCCTTACGGGCGCGGAATGCATGTTTGTTCTTACTCGGAGAGAGGGAAGAGGATAAGGGACAAGTCAAAGACCAGGCATATTTCGCGCCATTAGTTAACCGCTCGCTTAAGGGGACCGAAACTGACGCACAAGAATGCGTTCAATAGCGGCCATGTTTGCCATGTTGGGCTTCACTTTTTGAGCTGGAGTCCACAGAGGTTACACTCTTTATTCAAAAGAGTCGTTTCTATTCCTTTGAAAGAGTCGTCTGGGGTCAAAACGGTAGTCTCAGTTTCTTTGCATCTGAAGGTCTGATTCCACCACAGCGCGATTTTGCTAAATTTTTCGAATAAGTTTCACATGACTGTTGCACAAGGATGGTTTTTTGTATAGTCAAAACGTTTAATTTATGCGAAAGCTTAAAGGGTGAGACTTTACAAAAGTGATATATCCACATTTAATGCGGAATTCAAAAATAATTCTGTCCTGGAATCACGCCTTTTAATGCGTTAAAAGCTGTAAAGGAACTGAGACTATTGTTTCGACCCCAAAACGACTCTTTTGAAGGGAATGAAATAACATTTTTGAACCTAAAGTGTATAATTAAATGAGAGGGAATTGAGGTATAAAATGAGGGGGGAATTGAAGCTCGCCAATTGGGGTCCAAATAGAAAACAAACACACCAGTTTTTTGCATGATTGTTTATTCTCAACTATATGTCAAGTTAAATATCAACAAATATTTAAAATTTAAGATACATAGAAAAGTATTATACTGAATTTATGCAGCATTTTCATTTCTTTTTCCAGTGGTTTTTTCACGTCCATAAAAAGGATATTTTCGCTTCCTAAATCAGTGTTGCTAAGGAGATTTCAATGTAGCCAATGGGCACACGATTTCGCATACGGGACTTCATCTGGCCCCCATTTTATTTGACTGAATTTATCCCGCAATGCCTCCTCTATTCTTTTATAATCTCTATGCTGGAGTAAGCCTTCCATGTATACAGTACAGTGGTATGTCATGGGTGAACCTCTCACTGAGTCTCAAAAATATGGCGGATTGTCAGGAGTGAAATGATTTTAAAAATATACGAGAAACTCTGTGTAGTAACCGGACATGACGTTTTAGTCTTGTGACCGGATGGGTGTGACTCTTTATAAACAGTTTTATTGTAGTAACATTTAGCTAGACTTAACGTGTAATCAATCCGGTAGCATATATTAAATCATGTGAAATACTTGAATATACTATATTGGCGACGAGGAAAATATGGCGACATACGGCAAAATAGATGAATACGACGAAGCCGAAGAGTGGCAACAATATATCGAAAGAATGGACCACTATTTCGAGGCAAACGAAATCGACGACGAAGGCAAGAAACGCTCGATTTTTCTCAGCGTAATGGGGGCGAAGACGTATAAACTCTTGCGAGGGTTAATACAACCTGAAACACCGAAGAAAATGTCTTATGAAGAGCTGGCAGAAGTTATTAAGAGCCATTATATGCCAAAGCCGTCGGTGATCGTCCAGAGATATAAATTCAATACTCGGGTTAGACAAGCAGACGAGTCAATATCTAATTTTTTGGCCGAGCTTCGAACACTAACTGAACATTGTAATTTCGGAAATGCTCTCGATGAAATGTTAAGAGACCGGTTAGTATGTGGAGTTAATGAAGACCATATACAGAGACGTTTGTTAGCAGAACCAACGCTCGATTTAAAACGTGCAGTGGAAATTGCCATTGGAATGGAAACGGCTGCAAAGGACGTGCGTGACCTCAAAGGGGATGATGCAATTGACAGTCCTAACCCGATGAATAAATTACAGAGTCGAGTGAACAACGACAATGATGGTCAAGTTAATAGAACAAACAACTGGAATTCCTGTTATCGTTGTGGGGGTAAACAAAATGCCGCGGACTGCCGTTTTAAAAATCAAACGTGTCACAAATGCGGGAAAATGGGACATATCTCGAGAGTGTGCCGAAGTGCGAAGAAAGACCAAACCGGAAATCGACAAGCGAGAGGATATCGATCGAAGTTTCAAGATAGTCCGACTTTTCAAGCGAATACAATGGAGAGCGAAACAGAGGAGACTTACAATTTATTCAACCTATTTAATCGATCGACAAAAATACCGCCTTATCGGGAGAAATTTGATGTGAACGGTGAAAATATCAATATGGAAATCGACACTGGAGCATCTTTGTCAGTAATTAATCGCGAAACGTACGAGAGTTTACGGCAAGGAAACGAGAACTTGATACTGAAAGAGAGCAAAGTGGTCCTACATACCTATACAGGCGAACGTGTAAGTCCATTGGGAATTGTAGAAGTTACCGTAGAATACTGCAACCAAACCTATCAACTACCTCTGTTGGTATTAGCCGGTGAGGGTCCTAATCTGTGTGGTCGCAATTGGCTCGAAAATATCCGTCTCGATTGGTCCAGTATTCGACGTTTGGGAAATGTGAATTTGGAATGTGCGTCAATAGTTAACAGGAACAATTGTAACACATTCTTTCGAGTCGTCGTCGAGTACCATCTGCTCATACGCATGGCTCAGATCAAGTTCTGTGAATCTTTGACAGCAGCAGAAAGAATTGGGTATGCTGCGTGGTGCCAAGGCAAAGATAAATCTCAAACCGATGACAAAATCTACTTTCTATCGAGCTCGTAGCGTACCATATTCCATGCGGGAAAAAATTGAAAAAGAGTTGGAAAGGTTAGAAGGTGAAGGTACAATCGAAGCGGTGCAGTATTCCGAATGGGCAACGCCAGTAGTTCCCATTATTAAACCGGATGGAAGTGTGAGATTATGCGGGGACTACAAACTGACCGTGAATCAAGCTTCTCGTTTGGATGCCTACCCAATACCTAAGATAGAGGAACTGCATAATAAACTGGCAGGGGGAAAAACATTCACAGAACTTGATCTGAGCCATGCGTATGAGCAGATGGTACTCGACGACGACTCGAAAGAATGTGTTAATACTCATCGTGGTTTGTACATATATAACCGTCTACCTTACGGTGTTTCTTCCGCACCGGGCATATTCCAGAGAACTATCGAAAGCTTATTGAATGGAATTCCTTTCACAGGAGCTCTCCTAGATAACATTCTGATTTCGGGAGCGACGGATGAAGAGCATTTACGGAATCTCGAGGAGGTAATGAAGCGTCTGTCCGAAGCAGGCTTACGTCTCAAAAAAGTCAAGTGTCATTTCATGCAGCCCGTCCTGACATGTCTTGGTTATCGAATTAGTGCCCAAGGAATTTACCCCGTGGAAGCCAAAGTGCAAGCGGTGAAAGAAGCTCCAGCGCCTACCAATGTAAGTGAGTTGAAATCCTACCTTGGTTTACTTAATTTTTATGGCAAGTTCCTTCCTCATTTGTCGACTGTTCTAGAGCCACTTTACAGATTGTTACGCAAGAATCAATTATGGAGATGGGGGGCAGAACAGGCAAAATCCTTTGAGCGATCGAAGACACTTTTACAATCATCTACCGTCTTGGTCCATTACAACCCGGAAAAGAAATTGCTGGTTTCTTGTGATGCCTCGCCTTATGGGGTTGGTGCTGTGTTATCGCACGAGATGGAAGACGGAACGGAGAAACCGATCGCCTTTGCTTCACGAACTTTGACAGCAGCAGAAAAGAAATATGCGCAGATAGATAAAGAAGGTCTTGCCATGGTTTTCGCAGTCAAGAAGTTCCACCAATTCCTATACGGTCGGCATTTTACAATTTATACCGATCATAAACCACTCCTGGGAATATTTAGTTCCGATCGAGCAATTCCACAAATGGCCTCGAGTAGAATTCAAAGATGGGCATTGACGATGTCAGCCTACGAATATGATGTAATCTTCAGACCTGGAAAGGAGAATAGCAACGCGGATGCCCTTAGCAGACTGCCGTTGAAGATCGAGCCAAGTTCGACGCCGATACCCGGCGATGTGATAAATTTGATGGATCAGTTATCCCGAAGTCCCGTTGATGCATTAAAAATCAAACAGTGGACAATGAGAGATCCGATGTTAGCTCGAATATACCAATTCACTATGAAGGGATGGCCGACCACCGTGCAAGATGATAGAATCAAGCCGTATTATACTCGAAGAAACGAATTGAGTGTACAAGAAGGTTGTCTGTTATGGGGATCGAGAGTGGTAATACCTCCTCAAGGAAGAAGTCAGGTCATGGATATCTTGCATGAAACACATCCTGGTATGTCGCGGATGAAGGGATTGGCTCGGGGATATGTTTGGTGGCCTGGTATGGATAAAGCTATTGAAGAACGAGCCAGAGGTTGTTCTACCTGTCAAATGCATCAAAAGGTACCACCGAAAGCACCTATGCATCCATGGGAATGGCCGCACCAGCCATGGTCTAGAATCCACGTGGATTATGCTGGACCGTTTATGGGGAAGATGTTCCTGTTAATTATTGACGCACATTCCAAATGGTTGGATATACACATGACCAATTCATGTAATGCCGAGACGACTGTTGAGAAACTACGAATGACCTTTGCTAGTCAAGGGTTACCAGAGATGGTGGTGTCTGATAATGGTCCTGCGTTCGTGAGCAAAGAATTTGAAGAATTCCTTGTGAAGAATGGAATCCGTCACGTGAAATCGGCTCCATATCACCCAGCGTCCAATGGTCTTGTGGAAAGGGCTGTGCAAACTTTCAAACAAGCGATGAAGAAACAAAATGGAACTTTGCAGACAAGATTATCGCGATTTCTGTTTAAGTATCGGATTACACCACACTCCACTACCGGCCAAGCACCCGTGTTATTACGCTGAGGAACACAGTTACGTTCTCATCTTACGTTGGTACAGCCTGACACTGGAAAAACGGTGCGATATGCTCAAAATAGACAGAAAGTGCAACATGATCAGCATTCGAAGCCTAATAATATTTCGGCTGGAGAAGAAGTTTGGGTACGAAGTTATACAGCTCCTGAGAAGTGGTCTACGGGAAGGGTGATGGAAGAAACGGGACCAGTCTCTGCGAAGATTGAGATGGAAAACACCAGAGTGGTACGGAGACATCACGACCAGATCCGACGTCAGACGCCAATCGTATCTGAAGCGTTTGTACAAGATACTGTTGATGCTCCTAACGCTACAGAATATGGTTCAAGGATCACGAAGTCAACGGATCATTCCATGGTGGAATCAAGTGAATCTACTAGACGTTATCCGACAAGAGTCCGTAGGATACCTCAAAAACTAGACGATTATGTGACGTGACTATTGATAGTTATGATATGTTTTAATATTTAAAATTTTGGAAAACACAAAAACTAAAAAAAAAACTTAGAAGGAAGGAATGTAGTAACCGGACATGACGTTTTAGTCTTGTGACCGGATGGGTGTGACTCTTTATAAACAGTTTTATTGTAGTAACATTTAGCTAGACTTAACGTGTAATCAATCCGGTAGCATATATTAAATCATGTGAAATACTTGAATATACTATACTCTGAAAGTGATTTCATGATTGGGAAGATAATATTGTCGCTTTTACTTGAGAAAAATTATAAGAAAAATATGATGTGAAATATAAGGCACGGGCGAGGAAGGAACAACGGAGCATAGGAGATGCGGAGCTCTAGCCATATATAATTTTATTCCAAACAAAGACCTTATGCCATATGTCATATATATTGTGATTTCTAGTAAAATACACATATTAAGTTAAATCTATTCTAATTTTTCACAATTAACCATAAAGAAGTTAAACTGAATAAAATATTATATACATGCCAGCTTAGCTTGTAAAGGGCTTTTGTTAACGATCATGTGTTAGTATCGAAATCTGGATTGGACGGCTAGATATGCTATACACTGCGGATAGCACTTTTCTAAACGAAACTATTCAGTGAAAAGTGGCTTTTGATTACAAACAGCAGTAATAACGTTCTGCAATAATTTTAAGATGTCAGGTTTAATCATTATCAATATGGAGTGATTCCTGCCTTATCCAGGAATAAATATGGCATTCCCATGGGCATGAAAGTGGTGTACAGGAACAGTGCTATATTACAGAAGCTCCCTCTTCACGGCACACTACCAGATAAGCTTGACGACCAGCCGCAGACGCAGGATTGAGTGGTGTGGGTAGTCAAGCCTATAACTATGAGGACCCACTAGGAAAGTTTATAACCTACAGATAAGTATTCTGGAAGGCATGATGCCCTTGATCGAGTAAGCGAAATTGTTTACTGTTGTTTGATATTTCGGTGGTGTTATGTTACCTATGTACGAGGGCAACGTTAGCCTTCCAATGCAAAAAGTAAATAATGCTGTAACAGTCTCAAAGTAATAAAGCATGAACGGAATACTAAAGATCACACTCTGTTGAAACAATGTAAACATGATTCAAGTCGAGGGGTGTATTCAACCTCATTCCCAGGGCATTTCCCTCCAAGGAAAATGCCCTAGCTGGAACAAGGTTGGGTATATTGCTCTAATTATTGTCTAATTATCCACACGAAAATAAAGGGTCCTAATTATCCTTAGATATACACAAGGAAGCAATAAAATTGCAAATAGAAAATTTTGTTTGGGTGACTGCGGAAATCCCATTTTGCGACACAAACTACAAAAAAGGAACACCGGCATTCTAATACTTTATCTAAGCAACGAATTAATAATAATTTTTATATAACACTTTGTTATATTATCGTCAAATAATTTGCTGATTATGATCACGTGATGTTGAATAAAACTCCCATTTACTGACCCTGCAATGGAACGTTCCATTGCACGGCCCAGTCGTTGATTTTTGTACCATATGTTTTGTTCCACTGCACGGCTGTCGCCTGTAGGACCATTGCGATCGTTGAATAGAACATTCCATCTTTCACATCATGAAAATATTGAAACCATATAGCATTCATATAGAAACACTTATAATTTGTCTACTTCCCTACCTTGATGCCCGGTAATCCAGCGTAGCCCTTTGAACCTTGATCACCCTGAATAGATATATTACCGTCATTGTATATATACGAACGAAAAAGGCATATTTTAACGTTTAAACGTTACTGCTTATAGATAAGAACAATATATTATCAAAACACCAATATGGTTTCAGAAAAAATAGATCTACAGAACTTGCTATACTGGACTTTGCTGATAAAATTACTAAAGCAATTGACAAAGGAAAGTTTACAGTTGGAATTTTTCTTGACTTATCTAAGGCTTTTGACACAATTAATCACAAGATTCTGATAAGCAAACTAGAACATTATGGCATAAGGGGAGTAGCCAAAAAGTGGTTCGAAAATTATTTAAACAATAGAAAACAAATTGTAAAATATAATGGTGTAGAGTCTGAAGAAAAGCAGACGTCCCTCAAGGATCCCTCCCATAAGTGGGGTCCCTCAAGGATCAGTATTAGGTCCTTTATTATTTCTTTTATATATGAATGATATCGAAAATTGCAGTGAACTGATTTCAATTATATTATTCGCAGATGACACAAACATACTTTATAGTCACTCTTGTCTAGAAGCTTTAAATGAAATTATTCAAATTGAAATGAACAAAATTACAGATTGGCTAAGTGTCAATAAACTTTCAATAAATACTACAAAAACCAAATTTGTCCTTTTTAGATCGAAAAATAAAAAATCTAGCCACGATATAGGAATTTCTATAAATAATGAGAATATAAAATACCACATTTTTAAGAATTGTCATTGATGAATTTTTAACGTGGTGTGATCACTTAGATTTAATAGCAAAGAAAATGATCAAATGTGCTGCCATTGTTTCCAGAATTCGACATTTTACAAATCTGAAATCCTTAAGACTGATTTATTATGCTTTAGTCTATCCATATCTAATTTATGCTAACCTCATTTGGGGAATACCTATAAAACACGTATTCAAAAGTTAATGAATATCCAAAAGAAGATTGTACGATTAATTACTTTTAAGAGTTATTTTGATCACACTGAACCAAGTTTTCAAGAATTGCAAATTTTGGATGTATACAAAGTAAATGATTACTTAACAAGTTTATTTATGATCAGATATTTTCATCTGCAAAATTTGCCGGAAATATTCACAAATTACTTCTTGACTAATAAAGAAATCCATAATTACAACACTAGAAACTCGTCGTTTTTGCACAAAAAATGTTTCAGAACAAATCATACAAAACATACTCTTGCCAACAAGGCAATTGATGTGTGGAATAATCCGCTCCTGCACAATATAAAAAATCGTCTTCTATGGTACTTTCAAAAAAGCTATTAAAAAGTACTTTCTGCATTTAAATCCTGCAAATTAACATTTCCACTACACAAATGGTTGAATGTAAATATACATTACGTTTTTCTTTATTTATTATTTTAATGTACTATATATAAATGTAATACGGCTTACTATTACAGCATAGATAGTATATCACTATTATTTTTATACTAGCTACTGTTTCCTATCTTCTTAAAAAAACATTCGAACTGCAGTCCATATTTTTATTAGTTAGTTAAAATTATTATCTATATAGGGACCTTAAACAAAAGCCTTATGGTTTCTAGTAGGTTCCAAGCCCTAATTTTGTAAATATTTAATTGTTTTACTAAACTGTTATTTACTTGGGCGAAATAAAAAAAAACAAAAAAAGAGAATATTCCTTCGATGCAAAGAAAAACCATTAGATTGGAATATTTATCTCTACCTGTATTCCTGGCAGACCAGGTCGACCATCACGTCCATACAACAGTTTCAGTGTCTGTTTAAAATGAATTAAATAATAATATAGATCAACGTTTGGTTCGTCGCATAGCTCTATATAGGTCAAAATGACTCTCTCCTCCGCAGAGGCTTTTAAAGGAATATTAAAATTCATTGAATATATTTCGCTTAATATATGTGACAAATTGTCGATATCTGTAACAACAAACAATCCATGGTATATTTCTATAATCATTGAATATATTGAATTGAATAAATTCATTGAATATATTTCGCTTAATAAATTTCGCAATTGCGCTGAAGGTGCACGGTGTGAAGGAAACTGGGCGAAGGAAAGGGGAGAGAGAAAATTGTCGATATCTGTGACAAATTGTCGATATCTGTAACAACAAACAATCCATGGTATATTTCAATAATCCTTTGGTTTTACGTTTCATTTTTTTAATATAACGATACTTTTGACAAGGCTCTACTGGCCAACGTATATATTTTGATATTACATTGTTCTAATACGATGAAAAAGTCTCTTGAAAAGTGTCGCTTCAGTCATGACCTATGGCCGGGACTGTCGATGATTTCGCTATGCGAATTTCGCTTGTTTGTATGCTGCGAAATCAATGTAATATTGATAGTTGGTTAAACTGTGTATAACTCTGTCTTTCACCGCGTTGGTATTATTAAATTGCAGTTGCTTTATGATATATTTTGACAATTTTGTAATGTTTTTGAAGTTGCTCGCGAAGGCCATTTCCAAAGTAGGGCTCAGGGATGTATATGGGCTTTAAACGCTATTTTAACAAAGATCTCAACAGTATGATAGCCTAGCGTTGTACATCGAAGCTATGTTAAAATATAGTTTCTTCGAGAACATAAATATTTTATGTTTACATACGTGTTTGCTTTCACAGGAAATAAACAATTAATTGAACCCCCCGGTTTGACGCCATATTGGCTCACAAATCGGGCAGAGGCTTCCGCGTATTTTTTCCCCTCTTCTTTCATTCGCGCGCCTATAAAAGCCTCTGCGGAGGAGAAAGGGTCAATGATTGCTTTCTAGATTATTGATCAGACAATAAGTTCTAAAGTGCTAATGTTATCATATCCAAAAAGTGTTAAATATTATAATCAAAATGTATGTGTCATTTTAAAATGTTGTTGTTGAAAACGTAGCTACATCGCGCGCACGTTTTCTCACTGAAAATTCTATATATGCAATGATGATATACACACTCATGTGAATCATAAAAAAATACTATAACTAAATGCTATATAATTATGAGAAGCTGCGGGTCTTCAGGACCATTCTACCTGGAAAATTCAACAAGAACTTCGACGTTTCGAGCGTAGGCCTGGAAGTTAATAGCGTGACTTCCAGACGAAGGGCCTTCAAGTAGTTTGATGTTAAAGCCCCGGTCACAGCTTATCGTCTATATATATAGATGCTACCTATACACTGGGACCACACAATCTAAATGTTATGTATACAGCTTTTCATGTGTGGTTGTTCCATTAAGTTTTTCCGTACATAACATATGCGTGCGTAATGAAGACGTGCGACTGCGTGTGAAATTTCAGACTTTAGAGTCTCCAGGAAATTTTTAAAAAGATTGATTTACTCCAGAATGCACTGAAATTTCATTTATGCTCTTTGAATAATACTCACATCAGCCCTTTGCACACAAATAGTTTTCTTTTCAGTTGAGTTTCGTGATTCAGCAACATCAAATGCTATAAACGCCAACAGAAGAAAAAGCACAGTTAGCTTCATAATGAAGTTATGAACATTGAACAATGTTCAATGCAACACACTGTTGTCGCTTTGCGCTAAAATTGCTGAGATGAGAAGACATGGTGCAATATATATTGTAATCATCACAATTTTCCAGTGTCCGGGTTAAATTAGGTGCTGACAGCACAATCTGTTCCCATTGAGGACATAGGAAGAAAATTGAGGACATAGGTGTCACGTGAAAAACAGCCGCGCCCGCAAAAACCAATCGAAGCGGAAATACACTTGAAAACAATTTTGAAATTTGAATTTGAATTTTGAAATTTGTATTATTAATAAAGCGGGGATTCACTTAAAGAATATGCGTATTAAAAGACCAAAAACAAGTAAGTGAACGACCATATTCATTTACATGTAAATAAAGAAATCAACACGGCAGTCTGCCGTGTTCCCTTGATCTGGCCTAAAGTTGATTGAGGACTTCCCGTGCGCAGCTCGACGAAAGATCGAGAAATCTCGTTGTTGACATGGCGGTCGAGAATAAAGGATGAAATATCCAGGAAAAAGTTCAGGAGTAGAAATTACTCATTATATTACCATTTAGCGCGTTTTGTTTATTACCATCTAGCGCATTCTTTTATTTATTATCCAATATTAGCGTATCTTTTATAATATTTTTTATCCAAGCCTCTGCGAAGGAGAGAGAGAAATTAACCTGGCGGTGCCAGTTAATGCGCAAAACAGCTTTACAGTATAAAACAAATGAGATTCCGAATAGAATTCAATCTTAAGTTACTCATCATTTGAACAAGCGGAATCAATTTCATTTTAGAATGTTAATATAGGACATTAATATAGTTAAAGAATGGAGGTCATTCATGGGTGGTTACTAGCTAGAGGGTCGAGGACAAATTGTAGAGGATAAAGGCTTGAGTGACGACAGGCAGAAAAATCAAAGAAAGTCGACCACAATCAAGTACGAAGCAAGTTTATCAGACGTTGGAAAACCAAACGATGCCATGGCACAGCGGTCTTAATTATCAAGAAAGCAACGAGATGAATCGCCATGAAAACAACCCTCGAACCTCGATCGACATTCCATCCTCTATTCCCGACCCTCGATGCATGTAAAAACCGCACAAAACGAGTTTGACTAATAGTCGAGGGCAATAGGTCGAGGGCAATAGGTCGAGGGCAATAGGTCGAGGGCAATAGGTCGAGGGCGAGGGTAGAATGTCGAGGGTCGTCAAGGGTCAAGAACTTTCTATATCTTTCCGAAATTGGGACATTAAATTTGAGAACAACAGAATTAAATACTTATATTTGCATATACTTATAACACCTATGCGGTATTTTCGCGCAGTTTCCATTTGGCGAGGCCTGGACCATAGCCAATGGGAACTAAATATTATACATGTCCTCTAAAATAATTTCTAATTAGATTTCTAACTATCAATATTTTGTTTCACCGTGGCAAACATTCACACACGGATTATCTTTCACGCATGTTACGGCTGCAGTAAACGTTTTTCACCCTGTCTGCGCGAATTCTAATACTGCGCTATCTGCATTCTATAGAGGGCTGGGTAATATAAAACCATGTGTGAAGATCAATACAACAAATTTGCAACAAAATGATACCCGTAGCACTAAAGTGTCGCGCCGACTTCTGGTTGACGAAGTATATATACAGTGAGAAAACATGCATATAGGAACTTTCTCTAAAAAAATCTTCAGTTGCCGTGTTCAAAACTAGCAAAAATGGAAGTACTTCAAAGCAGAATAAAAGAGGCTGGTCTTAGAATTTCGTATAATCCTCCCGGGGATGGGCTATGTAAAGTTTTTATTCGGCTGCTGGTTTTCAGTTGAGGTTGTCGTCTAAGATCGTGCAGAATATGAAGTCAAAATGAAATTTACGGTTAATGTCGAACAAAGGACAAATCAGGCCAGACAGTATACAGAAAATCCGTATTTTGTCGTTACAAACTTAACCAATCTGCTAATTTCTGCACCGATGCAAGCCTTGGTTTTGTTTCTTGAGTCTTGAATATCCAAATATATGATAGTTTTAGGGACAGTGCATGTACGGCTTTGCGCGAAACAACAAGCTTGCGTGTGTTTTATAATTTGGTCGTTAAGGTTAAAAATCTGCAATCGAAACGTGATTAGTTGCAATTATTTCACGAATAAATTATGGTAGAAACATTTTACATGTAATATACATAAAAGAATGCGAAAAAACGGGGTTTAGACTCTACGAGTATCATTTTGCTGCAATTTTGTTGTATTGATCACATACTTATCGCCAAAAGGTTTTTTATTACCCTGTCCTCTATATAATGCAGATAGATAAATTGGCTAATATAAATAGTTACGTGTATTTAACTTCGCACAGTATATTTCCCATTGGCCATGGATTCCTTGCCAAATTGAAACTGGCGAAAATACCATATCAGTGTTATATATACGTATACGTAAAGATAAGTATTTAATTCTGTCCCTCTCAAATTAAATGTCCCCCTTTCGGAAAGATAAACAAAATTCTTGACCCTCGACATATTTTCTTTCGATTTTCGACATCTTTTTTGACCCTTGATATATATTTTCGACCCGAGACATATTGTTTTCAACCCTCGACATATTTTTTCCACCGTCGACATTCTTTTTCGACCCTCGACATTCTACCCTCGACTTATTACCCTCGACTCTCGCCCCTCGACTATTAGTCAAACTCGCACAAAAAGAAAATCCCCTTTCGTCAACTTTAGCCAGCTGTTCAGACTATTGTCTGCAGATTATATTAGATTATTTTAATTTTCTTCCTATTCCAAGGACAAAACCTTGTGCTGTCAACACCTAAATAGTTCTATCCTGGCGCTGCCTAAATTGCATTAGAACAATTATTTTACATTTGTCTTCCTATCGGCACAACTTTATAGTACAAAGCAACAAGACATGCGTGTAAGCTTGAACAGTGTGTTGTCGTCCATCATGAAGCTTGCAGTGCTGTTTCTTTTGTTGGCGTTTGCATTTTATGAAGCTGAATCAGAAAACTTATCGAAGGATAACGTGGTTTGTGTAAAGAAAGATGAGGTTAGTATAGACAGACTTAATAATATGAAAATGGTCAAAAAGCGTCTTAATTTTTTCATAGGCATTCGTATGCGGATCTGTTGCTAATGTTTAACATGTGTCTGTTAAAGTGATGGTGTGTTGGCATTGTAGATAGGGTTTCTGGTGCAGAACTTCTAATGAGCATCAATATTACAAATGGTGGCATTCTTATAATAATATTACAATAAAAGTAATTCTATGTCATTGTTTAGCCAGTGCATGCATGCAGGCTCAAATCACGTTCAACCTCTTTGTTAAAAAAGAATGCGAAATGAAACAGACTCTGAAGAAAAAGGTCATTCAATATTATATGAACTAAACTGAGTCGAGTTTTTGAGAGTGTAAATTATCGAATATTCACACCGCATTTTCCGAATATATTTCGTGTAAGAAAAGTACTAAATTTATTACCAATTTATAAATAAATACAAATTTAAATACGGCGAAGTAAGATCGTGTTTTATCTTTGTAACCAGATATTAAATGTTTTGAAAGGAGGAGATGGTTCACCAGGCCCACCTGGTTTAAAGGTATGTTGAGTCATGACAGTCATATATATTAATATATGCCATATATGTTTCACGTTTCCACGGTCGTTTAGGCGTTTCCTTTACTTAAGGCACCCAACGTACTAACGTAGTTAACATATTAATATCCCAGATACTTTATCTTGATATTAGTATACGTTAAAAATAATATTCGGGTTCCCCCAGTCACCATTGCAAATGCCGAAATATACAAAGGAGGAAATAATGAACGTTAACTATTTATGTTATACTTAATGGAGAAAATTAACGATACCCATTTTCATACTTCCTGTATTAGTACCAGATATTGAACTTAGAAATTGTTTTCAGGGTGATCAAGGTTTTCAAGGAGATGATGGATTATCAAGTAGTGAAGTAAGTCTTTATCAGCTGTTTTGCATGGTTTTCTGTTTTGGTTCTAATTTTTTTCGCTTTGATCCGCTTGGTAACTTTTCAGGGTGATAAAGGTTGGCATGGCCAAGATGGAAGACCTGGACGTAAGGGCAGAAAGGTAGGGAATGAATAATATAACGGAAATGTCATGCAAGGTGGACTTAGAATCTCTCACTTTGCATATGCAGCGTACAGGCCCGATTTTTTTGTAAAGTTTCTAACTGCAATACTGTAACAAATCTCTTATTAATTTCTGGATATTAGACTAGCCACCATGCAGTTTTTAATTCACACGCAAGCACTTACAATACGGTAACCTATAGAGCAGATCAAGTGTGTTAATAATGTATGTATATTATTGTTGTCGACTCCTTTTTGCCTTTTTAAACCCTTAAATCTAAGAATAGAATAATTTCTGCATCGTATTGTACCAGCCCTAAAGTTGTATTCACACTTTCTGATTCAATGGCATCTAAATGAAGTGCGATTCAATTAGCCATTTATTGATTTATGTCCAACTCAAATTTATGATTAACTTGATTTAGGGCATCCGTGGAAACACTGGAAAGATAGTAAGTAATTTGATTTGTATCTCTAGAATTTTCTGTAAAAAAATCGTACTGCGTACATTATATGCATAGCTAGCCTCCTCCGCAGGAATCTCTTGGATCCTCGGGGTAGGTTGCGTTTTTTTTCAGCAAATAATTTCTGCCCGCTAATTTTAAGGCGATGCCTGCGGAGGAGGCTAAAGCATCGCCTTCTTTAAACATTCAGACTGATTACTGTAAACATATCAAGAAAATCAGGTTCGTTATAGTTCCACACAATAACGATATATTAAATTCACAGGGACCGCCTGGTTATGACGGTTTTCAGGGTCAAAAAGGCATACAGGTAAAGTTTGTAACATAAATTTAAATCGTCATCATCATCTGAGTGCATGATCTGACTTGATTCACCATTCTTTAATATCTTCTACCCACATCGTAAAATCACCTCATTTATATATCGTTCCTTCTTCATGCACCACCAACTCTGGAAACCAGTTGCCTCATGTTTAGATCCTAAAATTGTCTAGATTGTATACGTGCATGACAATTAGCTGGATCAATATATGACACGAAATATCCTGGGGTGAGGTTTTGACTTTGTTGGACAATGTTGTTAGCCTAATTATATGTGCATCTCAAGGGTGAATTGAATTACGTTGTATAAAGCTTTAACTAGTTGAATAATTGCCCCGGAGGTCGGTTGTTAAAAAGCCGGTTAACTTAACCCTGGGTTAGTGGTAACTTTCATACAAGTTTCCCGGCATCGGTTATATTAACATGAATACTTTTTTCTATCAACCTTGTACTGGGCGATAGAAGTTTTTGTTTACAAAGTTTTGAAATAAACAAACATGTAGAAGTATACAAACCAGAACAGCAGATTAAAATTTAACCCGGGGTTAGCGTTAACCGGCTTTTGAACAACCGGTCCCCGGGGTACAATTGGTCAACATGATTGTTCAGAATATAGAACATTTTCGATAAAGAAAAGTTTTAACATGTTACTGGAGGAATACTAGCTATGCACCATCAGATTTGCTTATTTTTATACAAATCCTTTCACGTACATTTAATCATTATATGTCTATAAGTGAATCAATTTCATCAGGCCTGATATTTATAATCTCGCCTACAAATATCTAATATCTATAACGGTCCATCTTTGTTCCCATTTATTACTGAACCTGCATGTCCATAATTATATTGCACTCTTTTCCTTAATTCAGCGCGAATATCCATGCATCTCAATACAAATCTCACTAATTTTGTATTAATGAGACTTGATTGTTTTATATATAATAATACTTTATTCTATTGTGCTTATTATGATAATGTTACTTACCCATCATTTTATAGGGTGAACCTGGTTCGATTGGAGAGACTGGAGACTATGTAAATAAACATGCAGTGTTTGAGATATTTTTTATATACTAAAAGTATATAGATGCATCATGCATGCATGAAAATTTAAAAAATGGTTAAATTTTGTACTTAAAACTCCGGCCAATAACAAAAATGGTGTATATGTCTAAAGGCCTTATTAAAATATAATCTTTGTATTGCATGTATATTTAAAAAACCTACACAGATAAATTCAATATCCATACAAATGTAATGTATATACGCGGCATAAGATATAAGACGCTATTGCGAGTGGCCCCTTGCTTGACCGCGCTGGGATGCCTGGAAATGATTCTGCAACCTTTAGTTTGTTAGTCAAACACTCTACCAATTTTCGGAAATGAGTCTATAGTTCTTTCGATATCAGTATATATCTTATAGCCTTATGTCTAAATATCTTTCCGAGTAGCATGCATCTAATATCATTCAACCGAGTTCTAATCCTACAATCGTTAGTCCTAATGTAATGCAGTCAACTATGTATATTTAGGCTTACTCTGGATCAGCAGGATTACCAGGCGCAAAGGTAAAACATTTTGGAAATATAAATATAGATGGAAACTATAACAAATGATTTAAAAGAATTTGAAAGTCTGAGTATGACGTCATTAGCAGAAAATTTGACATATTGATAGCGTGTATAAATAATTGTGCCCGGAAATTCAAAAAATAGTTTGTATTTCAAACTCTAGCCAATAAGAAAAATTGGTCTATATTAATATCTACGGACGCGTTATTTAAGTAACCTTTCCATTCTAGATTTTTTATATCTTAACTGATGTAAAGTACAGTAGTCAACTATATGACTGTATGATTTTTATATATTTAGGGCGAGCCTGGATTACCGGGATTAAAAGGCGCCAAGGTAAACATCTTCCAGGTTAATGTTAATCTTAAAAACCTAAATGATTGTGTAACGAAAGCCTTATAAGGCAGTTGACATTTGCTAAATTACAGAATTGCAGTATATGACTGAATCTAGGCTGGAGGAAAGTTCACACAATAACTATATAATTACGTGGAAGAAGTAGTAAGAGAAGAACCCAGTAAGAGAATAAAGTGATCAGTATATGAATGTAATATAGGGATCGAAAAAAATGAGAATTCAATTATTATATGAATTTAATTTAAAGAGACTATATAAATGTTCGGGTTAATCATCAGATAGAATGAAGTATAATATTCAGTAACATGTATACAGCAATATATGCATAGCTTGCAATATAGCAAGGACACAGCCACACATCACATATTATTAAATGCCATTTTTTTATTTGTTTGATTAAATAGATAAAAGATGACGTGGTAATGTCTTTACTAACTGATTACTATGTTGTGGAAAATGGTTACTTTAACAACCTCTATCACGTGACATCACGTGATTTAACTGACGGTAGGCCAGACACTGGTGGTTGGGGTAGCGAAACAGCAAAGACTGGGAACTACATTCAAGCAACTTATGTTCGTCCTGTCTACGTCACATCAGTTACAGTGGCTGGAGGTTTTATACCATCCTGGGGTCATGACGTCAGACGAGGATATGGTTTTATGGATTTAGAATACTCCTCGGATGGAAAAACATGGAACAAGGTGAATGATATGAATTTATTATATACTTATACACTTTGCATCGGACAAATTATCTTAACTGGGCTGTTCCAAAAGGAGCCCTATCCACGTATCTGCATGCAATTTTTCGAAAAACATGAGGCAAAATCATATTATATATCATTATACCGTGATATTTTGTTCTCAAGTTATAATGGTTTATGGTTTAATAATAAAGGATTACCGAATGGTTTTCCGTGCAGGATTTCGTGATCCTAACACGCGGGATGTTGCGAGACTTTCTGAAAGCGTAAAGAGCCGATAGGCGAGTATTTTTTAGCTTTCAGAGAGTCGAGAATCTATAATTAGATATATAACAATATCTAATTATAGTTGTATCTCAATCTTAATCGATATTCAGACAAACGTATGCCTGTCCCACGCCCTCAAAAAGGTTCAAATCCGCCGTTCAAAAGTGTTCGAACTTTAAAATGTTCGTCACTGATCTGTAAATTACTAATAAAATAGCCTTAAAATCTCATTTATATTAATCCACGTCGAGCGTAAAACTTAGGATATCAACACAATTTCGGTCAATTTTGTATAAACTGATTTTAATTAATTTAATTAATATTACCTTTCGTGTATACAAATTGAATGTTCATTTCGCCAGTGACCAGTGTATAAGCACCCGCTTCGCTAGCCTGGTATAAGCGTATCAAGTGGCAGGTTTGTTTCTAAGCGACTCAAAACACTCACTGTAGGTGTCTTATTTCATCCAAAACCCCCTGTTCGTGTTTTAAATAGTACATATTCCTTTCTAGATTTCCAAATTAAAAACTCCAGTGGGTGAGAAAATGGTCACTCGTCATCTTTCAGTACCTGTCACTGCTCAGTATTGGCGCTTGATTTCAACAGAGAATAAGTGGGTTGGAACAACTGAGTTTGCTTTGAAACCTTTGGTGAAGTCTTCCGGGCTATGAAGATGAAGACTGGTTCAAATTGATGAAAAAATGGTTCATCTGATGTTATTTTATTAATTATTCACTTTTACAAGAGACTGGTGATTAATACATATATATGTGTATCTAGATAATTATATAGTATAGTAAGGTTTAATTAATAAAGTTATCGGTGAATCCAAAATCTTATACACTAAATATAGAGAAGTTATTCCAAGGAAGCCGTTAATTATAGTGATTTTGAGAAACCAGCTCAAAGTTGTAGCATTACAGTATATGCTTAAAATCTCGGTCGAAATTTCCATAGACTTAGTCCACACAACTATCGTTATCGCCTATCAATTTTAAGACGACATCGTCTTAGAATTTTGCAGTTTTCATATCTTCGGTTCAGTGCATGCTATGTAGATGACAATACCACCGTTCGATTCAGCGTTTTACGATCTCTTTAGAGAAGTAAATTGTGTTTGTTTACAACGCTACGCGGCCGATTTAGCCCCTTTCAAACACCTCTGTAGTTCTATTTGTTTACAAATTTTAATACAATAATACAAACTAATTAAATATTCATTTCGCTTTCCTACCTTTGGTTTACACACTACACACCATTCGACGGGGATTTCCAATCCCTTTAGTTTGATACCATTTTTGTAATCATAGGACATAATCTAGCCCTTTTACGGCAATTCTCGTGAAAATGTATTATTTGTTCCGAAAGCCGGTTTTGTCGGCACACGCTCGGACAACTTCGGAACCTAAAATCTCCGCCACTTTGCACCCTAGCGTATTGAAAGTACCGGAAATCGATTCCTCGTGATGTCATTGCCTAGATGGCGGATTTTCATTGGTTTATAGCAATCAACACTGACCTTATATGGCATTTCGTAATTTAATTCGCGTGCGGGAATCAAATTTCAACGATCTCGGCATTTTGTATGCGACTTTCAAAAAATAAAATAGTTCTACTTCTTCAAATGCAATGAAACTTTCCAATAATATTCCTTTTTACATAAAGCTACAATTTGTGTATTAACACTTGCTCGAAAATAATAAATCTTGCTCTGGCAATTCCGATTTATTTCAACAATAATTGTAAAATTTTTAGATAATTTATGAACATGTATGCAAATTAATTTGGATATGTTATATGAACCGGGACAAACTAAATATCATTTTAAAGAGGAAGTCATAAGCTATCGAATGGCGCGTGTCCTGTTGCCAGAGAATAAACACGTCTGGAGATATTTACATTTGAAACAACTGGTCGTAATTATGGCGCAAGCGACGTTCAACGATAAAGAGTTAATATACATACATGTACAGGCAGTGGCGTGCTGGCTTGTATTCGCCAGGGGAGGCCAGCTGGAAATTTGGCGCCCCCTCTATGGGGGTCAGGGGGCATGCCCCCCGGAAATTTTTTGAAATTTAGAGCCCCTGAAATGCCATTTCCTGCGTTTTGGGAGGCGATTTGACGGAATTCTGAGAATTATAAAACATCGTATAAAATAAAAATGCGCAAGAAACAACACATTCGGGAGTTTGAATAAATATATAATTCATAGAAGGACTTAGTTTTTTTCTTAAACAAAGAAAAGTAGACGGTGAACATTCATGAAGTAGACGGCAAACTTACCTGCCAGTGATCGTAAACCAAATCACTTCACATTTCACAATTCACAATTTACATCCTTTGAGATATTACAGACTGGACAGTAATGCTTGTAGTTGTAGGTAGGCTGGTTAATTTTTAATCCTGGTATAAGTCGTATTCCGAACTACATAACTCAAATTAAGCGCGCGTACTAGCACTTTGAACAGTGCTTGCGGCAGTGCGGTAGTAAGTAATGCGATATTGCGATAGCCAAGATTGCCAACAAAACCTTACATATCGGAAATCAATAATATTTATCGGATAAAATCAGATAAACGACAATGTATCAGTCATTAACAATCCCAAACTCTTTTTCTCTCGTTGGCTCATCGAATCTGACAAAATTCCAATTTGGACTAGCGCTTTTGTGTGCGCTTTTGTGTGCGCTTTTGTGTGCGCTTTTGTGTGCGCTTTTGTGTGCGCTTTTGTGTGATTTTGTGCAATTTCGGCGCCCCATTTACGTTTTGGCGCCCCCTAAAAAATCTTCGCTGGGGGGCCATGGCCCCCGCGCCCCCCCTGTCAGCACGCCACTGTGTACAGGGTGTATAAAAAAAAGGAGACCTTTAGAAATCGGACCCATTGTTATAATTTGAATGGTTGAGTGCTACCGAGCCCACTGACGCGTTGAATATTGGCAGGGTCCGTATATTAAAAGCAGACTTTTACAAATTAAAATATTATTTCATATCATATGCGCCCATGGGTATTTAAAATTTTAATAACTACACAAAATGTTAACTTACCATGCAGGAATTATTTTTTTCGATCAGTTCAAATAAAATGGTTCAACTGACCACAGAACAACGCGTCTTTTGCACCTATCAATGTTAATCCCGCGGGGGGAGGGGCCAGGCAAGGGGCGGGGATTTGACAGATTGTGACATCCCGGGGGCGAGGCATTTGAAATCTCAAGATTGCCCCGGGGTGCGGTTTTTGAAATTTGTAGGTTTACCCCCCGGGAATTTTGACTCGTTCTCTCATACCCAGGCTTTTGAAATGCGTACGCCTGGCACGTCATTATAAACAGGAAAGATGGCCTCCTTCATTCGTTTATTTTTTAAATTCTGAACGTATAAATTTGATTTAAACATCTTTATGTTGCTTGTTTGATGAGGATTACAAATATATAAAATTCATCTTGTCATAAAAAAGTTTTACTGTATTATATCGCGCTTTAAAAGAGCATCTTTGTGTATTGTCGTAATAGAACACCGTGTTCGCATTTCAACATTTTTAGCTCCGTTGCTATAGTGATGCAAACACGTGTTTCTAGGGCTGAAGTCGTGGAACAATTAGATTATGAGCTCAAGATTTCTATTAGGTGATAGTGATGAGGGCGAAGCCCGAATGAACTATCATCTCATAGAAATCGAGAGCGAATAATCTTAATTGTTTTAGTAGCAACCAGCAAGAAAACAGTATTTCAAAACGTTTTTCATAATTTATTGAAATCAATTCGTTAAACATCGCACCGAGGAGATGGCTGTTTCGCTACTCGCTATCTATCGACAATTAGATAGCGAGTAGCGTAGCCAATCAAATTACAGCATTTGCAATAGTATACTAGCATGATTCTACTAATTATATATGTTAAATAGTTAAATCCTCCTAGTATAGTTCAATACTGTTTTAGGAGTAATTCATTAAAGCATTAAAGCAGTTAGTAGATTAAAGTTCAATTTACAGTACAATTTCGATTTAATAACTTGATTGACCTTATTTTAAAAGTAATAATGTAGACATTATTACATTAATAATGGTACTTGGTAGTAGCCAGGCAACCATTGAACAAAAATCGCCTCATTTATAAAACAGACAACACGTGCACACCATTTTAATCTGACTTTATCCAAGTCATTCCCAATCAAAATCATTTTTAAACACATACCTATGTTCTAAGATTATAGCTGGGATTTTGACACCTGTGTTACTCCCTGGGGTAGGGAATATTGTTACTTTTGACAAATGTCATTGTCCCTAGGGTGTGGATTTTGACATATTTTTTTTAAAAATGTCAAAATCCCCGCCCCTTGCCCGGCCCCTCCCCCCGCGGGATTAACATTGATAGGTGCATTTATTGTGGTAACTTACACACAAACTCAAAGCATAGCCGCAGTACAGAACGCTTTCAGAGAAAGGTTTCCCGATCGGAACCCGCCTATGAAAAGCACATGGGTTTAAAATCATACTTAGGCATACAAATTATAACAATAGGACCGATTTCTAAAGGTCTCCTTTTTTTGATACACCCTGTATATGCACTTTCAATTAAGAGTCATCATAAAAATTTCAAGATTTAAACAAGAAACAAAAAATTGACTCCTTCCCTTATTTCGTTGGTAAATCCAGGTAAATCGTATACTAGCTTAACTGCTGGTGTTATACACATAACGGAGCGGCTTTTCACGTTTGGCCTTATAGTGCTTATATCACAAAGATTTTCGCATAGAGGACAAAAAGTTAGTTAATAAGTTCTTTTACAGTTTTTGGTTTTCTCTGCTCGTTTGTGAGATAAACGACTTTAAACATGGCAAAATGGGCTATTTTTGAAAAAACGTCGCGGGCAGGAAAAGGACAGGAAAAGGCCTGGCGCGACACTTGTGTGACGTAGCTTAAGGGACGGAAGCTTTACTTTTACTGTGTTGACTTGTATATTATTGCTTTATCAGGAAGGCAAAACATAATTTTACTAAGCTGAAAAAGCAATTGCTTTGCCATGATGACCAGATCACATCCCAGCAGAGATCCAGTATGCATGAGTGTGAAATGTATTGTGTGGCTGAAATTTCGTGGCGATTAAGCCGATTATATATTAGCATAACGCACGGCACAAGCGTGACAACTCTGCGTGCGTCTATGGTCTGCTTTAACTTAATATAATATATAAATATTATACATTATTTGATCTCTAGTCTAGTCTTTTATTTCTTGTGTTTGAGAAATTTAATTTTCAAGAATGGAAAACAGCCTTGGTATGGCTACGTTTTCCATTATAGCTCTTTAGTGGTGGATTTATCTGACATTTCCAATTCCAGAACCGATAGGAGATAGCGCTTCAGACTGCTCAACTGACAAGCTTCGCAAAGAGCCAAAGACATGTCTCGAAAAGTAAACATTTTCATTTCAAGCGGATTGTATATATTAGAACGGTCGGACAACACCAATATGTTTGAAAACAATGTGTTAAATACGTTGATCTAAGGAAATAAGAATGCACCTTCTACTTTTCGCAGTGACTGCGTCAAATTTACGCAATGTAAGCCTGTACAAAACGTACATGATAACTTGTATAGCATAAGCATGATCCCGACAGATCAGTCTCGTCACGGTGTTCGCAGCTACTATAGAGAAGACACATCATTTCTATGTAAATCATATTACATATACGCAGTCAAAAATAGTTAAAGTACGCTTTAAAATGGCACAAACAAGGACTTGTTACTATTCCAGACAGTCATAAAGTAATAGAATTAAGATACTTGCGGCCGGAGATGATGGCGCGCGCATTATATTTCAGCCGCATTTATGATTATAACCATACCGGGAGGCGAGTGTTCTACAATCGTTTAGCACAAATAGACGAAGGCAATTGTGTCTTGTCGGCTTGTCTGCCGTACTTAGGCCATGTCTGCTTAAGCATTGACAGTGTAGTCGTTTAAATTCTGCATTGCAAACTCCAGTCACATTTTGTACACCTTCAGAGTCTTCTGGTATATTTTGTGGGCAACATAAAGGTTATCTTTGATGGAATAATATTTATTTTTTAGTCCCACTAGCAGTTTTCTCTAAGACAGATAAGTCAATACATATAGCGCGTCGTAAACAAGTTCCTTAAGTTACGTCACACAGGCTCGTCCCAGACTCTTGGTCGAAAATCAAAAATTATTTTTTGTGATATAAGCACTTTAAGATCCCTTCACGGAAGCAGACGTCCTTAAATCCTGGATTTTACGTACCTCTTCGATTCGTAGGGTTTTCGCTGTGCGAGGATGCGTTTACGAAGCACGGATGGCAGGTGCCAGCGTTGCATTTTAAGCCCACTATTATTGTATAGCTTGCATGGCGGATGGTCTACCCAGTGTATAGGTAAAAATTTGATGTCCTTCAAAACTCATGTAAGTAAAGTTGTCTAGCTCTCTCCTGCGCTTGCCGCTGTCTGCTTAACGGATAACTGATGAAACCATCCAGTGGCTAATTGGCCGTCTCCTGTAATATCAGTGCCCTAGCTGCTCTCTCCACTGTCAGTCATAGCTTGTGTCAAGAAAGTGTACAGTCCTGGTGGAGTGTTCGTATTCAAATTTAATAGTCGGGTGTATTTCGTTAATGTATTGAAGAAATCTACGTTTGGATGCTTCACCGTGGCACCATATATATAGCGAAAATGTCATCCAGAAATCTGATCCACTCAAGAGGTGTCAGACCCTCTGGTGCATTTTTAAGGATTTATTTCTCTAGTGCTGCCATGAATATGTTGGCGTATGAGACAGCCATGCATAGTTGTTCCCATTGCTGTCCCGTGCGTTTGTAAGTAATATTTGTCGTTGAATTCAAAGTTGTTGTTTTCAAGTATCAGTTCAAGTATAGTACGGATCATTTGTGTGTTGACCCGGCCCTGTAGTGTTGTGATTGTTTAGTAGATTAATTGATGCGTTAATTCCTTCTTGGCTTGGGATGTTTGTATAGAGACTTGTCACGTCTATTGTAAGGAGTATACATTCTTCTGGTAGTGTATCATTAAGTTTGAAAATGCGTTTGAGAAAGTCCGTTGAGTCTTAATTTAACGTAAGATGGTATGTGTTGCACAAGTGGTTTTAGATAAACATCTACATACTCCGATAGCCTGACGTTGTATTTAAAGGTGACCAGTATTTAATGGCGTTGACGCATTTGGGTCAATCCTTCAACGGCGATAGTGAGCTTATCACTCCGTTGGAAGCACTGGTATGCCAAGCCTACATCCAACGCCGAATCAGTTGACAAGGCGAGGTACCTATTATTTTGTACCGGCTCGAAAGATGAAGCTTCCTTGCCTCCAACACAAGATGCATTAACACAACATGTGAAGAGGGCCAATTACCAAGCAGGTATTTGGAGACGCTCTCTCGAGTGCCATCACCCATTGGTCATGGGTGGACAGCTGACAGTGATGGCTCTCTTCAGTATGTCAGGATGACTAAACCACCTGCACCAGATGATATCTTGCAGTCTTCATTTTGCAGCTGTGACAAGACGGTGTGTGGGAAGAGATGTTCTTGTAAAGCTAAAAAATTGTCTTGCACTTGTCGTTGCAAGTGTTTTCAGAACGAAAGGGACTGTTTAAACGAGTTTACAATGCATCCTGAGTTTGAAAATCATGTGTGCGATGAGGACAGTGATTCTGACATCGATATTTAAAATGAATTTATATAACAAAATGTAAAGGCTCGTAACTTTGGATTGATCAGGATGAACTATGGGGAACTTCTGTTTTGTATCATTTTAGCATAGTTCTACATGTAACAAGTGAGAAAAAGTTGCCACCATTAATTTCAAAAAATGACATTTTCTAGTTGCTTTTTCGGCTTTGCTGATGGCCTAAGAGTCCCAATGTAATAAAATGGGAAGACTTTCTCTCAGGTCAAACATTTTGTAGGAATTCTTAAATTTTGGATACAACTCGAAAATCTCCCATAAAATAGTATTGTCTCCAGTTCTCAATTCAATTAGGTGATAGTAAAAAATAATCCTTCGCATCCTCCATTATTGAAATTCTTCAGCAATATTATGCTCTAGATCAAGAAGTACAAAACGTGAGCATAAATGCAGTCTTTAATGTCCTAGAAGTTCATAATTACTTACCATAAAACAAAACATCATAAATGCATTACAAATTCATCAAGCAGACCTGATATGGTCTAATCAGAAACTCGTATTTTAACGGTCTAATAAGAAACTCGTATTTTACTCTCATTTAAAACAGATGAAATAACTTTATCTACTCAGTTAGATTTAATAAAAAATATGCAACACAGACAATCATTAGCTAAATGAGATCCGGTTTCACATGTTTGCCGTTGTAAATCCCAAAGCAATTATAATGAAAATGCGAATCAGTATAGTTAGCCTCTAGCCTCCTCCGCAGGCAACTTGGTGGAAGACGGCAGAATTACGCAATAATTTCATAGGCGTGAGGGAGTAACAGTGGATAGTGAGGGATAATTGGACCGAAGTTTTGACTTCCCAAGCTATTGCGCAATTTTTGCCAAGTATTGCACAATTCTGCCGTTTACAAAGAGTTGCCTGCGGAGGAGGCTAGTTAGCCTCCTCCATAGGCAACTTTGGGGCTTCCAAGACGGCCAAATTTCGTATAATAAACAACACATGAACACAATATATTTATTATTATAATTTAACAGAGAAGTGGGTGGTAACAAGAGACAGTAAAGGGATTTGGAGTTGGTGAGAGAGGATTAGTCCCCTTGCTGACCCATCCTGCTCGGCCAAAAGTTTGTTTCGAGTATTTTATCGAAATTGGTAGCGAGATTTACTGAAATTTCGCCGTCTTGCAAGCGATAGAATGACCTACGGAGGAGGCTTTAGTAGTATAACGATGGTAGAACATAGCGCTTATGTTGTGAATATTATTTAGAAATGTTCCCCATGGTAATTGCGCGTTTTGCCTCCTGAATCTCCCATTCTATTCCCGACCCTCGAAATTCTGTCCAGGATCATCTGCCCTCGATCGACCCCATTTCTCAACCCTCTTTCCTCGTCCCTCTTTCCTTGACCCTGTTTCCTGGACTAATTATAAACCACGACACCCAGCTGTCCTCGATACTTCTGCTCACTCCAACAATGGGATAACATTTATAGCAATAGGACTGTTGGCGAGAGTGCAACTGTGCAAACAGGAAAATTTACTACGACGTCCTGTCCGCGAAATAAGTACGCCACGACATCCTGTCCGGGAGAGTACAACTGAGCAAACAGGAAAATTTGAAATAATAACACATGTTGAGAGCTGTCAATATTGATCCAAAAAATAATCTTTTAAACTATAGCGCAGTTATGAACCACGACATCCTCTGCCTTCGACCATATAACTACCTGTATATGTTATCTAAATTATGACTACATGAAGAACGGGCAAATTTTGAAATAATAACACATTTCATAACAATTAGTCTCATAACTATTGTTTAGGCAATGGGATGACATGTTGAAAGCTGTTAATATTCCATGTGAGTTATCCCATTGCGCAGTTCAGCAAAATTTCTTCCCATTCTTGTAATTGATTCAGACTAAAATATACTAGAAAACATTTTGACAATATTTCAAGCCAAAATTAGTTATTTTTTGCTAAACTCCAAGTCCCTTCTAAAACATGACTAGATTGTCGTTTTTCAAGTGGTATTGTCGCACCGTCTTGCTGGCCATTATGAACACTTTGAATATGGGTAGAAATTTTGTGCTAATCTATTATTTACCAAAGTCTTGAGTGGCAAACTAATAGGTGTAATATTAATTGCTGCACAATTGCTGTAATCTTTGCGCTGCAGGAAACTTATAGAATTGTAATGTAAGCATTATAAGAAATATCATATTATATATCTTTGTATAGTCTTAATGTTTTCAAACGTTCTTTTAATTTACATGTCTTTTGTATGACAAAGTTTCATAACCAGGAAAGTAACTTTTGCTGTCTATTAGGCTAACCAAATGTACGCTGTGCGTACCTATTTTTTACTAGTTTTGTTTTGTCCCTGTGATATTTCAGTAGTCCCCCCTCTTAACTTATCATTCCAGTTTATACAATTTATACTTATAGTTAAATGGGCTGTACACTCATGAGAAAACAATTGCAAATTGGCTGACCGTATACATTTACTCACATTTTTACCAGAACTAAAAGTAGGCCAATATGAAATTTCTAATATTCTGGCTTTTCTAAGAGTACAACTGAGCTATCTGAGCAAACAGGAAAATTTGAAATAATAAAACATGTTGAAAGCTGTCAACATTTATCCAAAACTATCATCTTTAACTATATAGCGCAGTCTATGAACCACGACATCCTCTGCCCTCGACCATTATACCATATACTAATCAAATTATGACAGGAAGATCGGCCTAACACATTTACGTCTTTGATTAATTATGTTCATAACTATTGTTTTCAATAATCATGGCAATGGGATGACATGTGAAAGCTGTCAACATCATATGAGAAATCTTCCCATGGCGCAGTATATGAAAATTTCTTCCTATTCTGACTTGTAATTTAAACTGATTCAGACTAACAACAGAATATTAAACAAAATCGATCAGTTTCCAGTTTGTGATTTTTCATCATGAAGGTAATTGGATTGTTCTTTCTTGCAAGCCTCTTTGAGGCATTTGGCCAAGAAGTGAAGAAATTAGATGGAGTCAACAATTCAGTCGTGTGCATTAAAAACAAAACGGTAATATAGTACTTTACATTTAGTTAATTAGTGTACATGCAGTTGGAAAATTTACAGATTTTATCAAGTATATGAATAATCGATGAGAATAGACTCAATCAAAACGCCACATTCAGTTCAAATGTACAACTTTGTATACCTGCGTAAAGATCTATATAATTATATATATATACACTTCACGGTCCCTATATAGAGGCTGATCTTAAAGACTTCATATTATTAACAAGACGCTTATTGAGCGTTAAGTCGTTGTGCTCATCTGCATGTGCATTTGTTCTCCCGAACTTGACTTCTACTGGTATCTTGGATACTGTATATTGTGAAATTGTCTGACACTTACTCCAGTCTTTAATGATTGACAAAATGCTAGAAAATGAGTAACTTGATTTTCTTTCTCATAACATACTGCACATGAGTCGACCTACTTAAACTTCGAGGGAACTCAACGCTACATATCTTCGAGCGCTAGCTTCCAGCTTCAACCGGTCGTCATTTTGAAAACACGATTCACGATATTCTTCTTACGTACTATCCCGGGAAAAAAACATGTATTCGGCGGAGAAAGCCCATTTTCTAAACACACGATTTTTCAAGCTATTTTTCAATTCTCTTTTATAGACATTAGGACTCACATTAGTGCAAGGAGAAAATGGTGAACCTGGCTCGCCTGGATTAAAGGTTTGTATACACTGGACATTTATACACCGTCTTAGACTATTTACCTATTATTATTATTATAGAACATTAATTGAGCAAACAGCTATCATATATGCATGGAAACATAGTAAGTAAATGCGAAGTTTAACCATTTAATTTACTGCGAACTATTTGTTTGTTTTACTTGTACACGCTGTTTCTCCATTACATCTCGGGGGATTTAGCATAATAATCATAATGTAACTCAGTGACAAACTAACAAAGGTAAATTTGGGTGTTTTAGCTGTGCCCTGGGGGTAGAACTATATGTGATGTTAATGAGACATGTACTGTACTGTCAGTAAGTGTAAAAATTATGTTGTTATATGTTGCTCTATTTTGTTTCGCTTGTAGCTTGAGTAGTATTTATTTATTATAAAGTAGTAAGTTTTGCTTCAAAGCTATTACAGCTCGTAAAGATGTCCTCAGTCTCACAGGAGACTTGTAGCAGTACCCTCCAGAGTGCTAGCTAGCCAACGGTTGGAAATCTTTGACTTCATTTAAGAACTCTAAGATTCAACGCTGTATTTTCTCAAACGATTTTAACCATGATGATCATCTATATTATTTGATATAGGTGAGGTATACATTTATATCAATTTTATTTTATATTAACCTAATTCAATTCTTTTTCAGGGCGACACAGGTGAAAGGGGACAACCTGGATACAATCCGTATTATAAAGTAGGTTTTAAAAATGAACAAAAAGAGAGCGATCATCAAACAAAATTACTGTAAATAGAAACCATGCAAGATGTCCCAGTGAATGATATTCGTTAAACTATTAGCTTCGTCAAAAAAGTGCCACTTGGGTGTTTCCATATCTCGAATAACACAGATATAAAACAATTATTGGACGAGTTGAGCAAAATATCGTAATGTATTATTCACATAATTATATTCTCAATTTTGATTGGCTAATTTTCCTGCAAATAACTGGTGCGAACAACACGTCAGCTGCAAATAACTGGTGCAAATAATGGTTTGAGCATGCGCATTTGCCAAATCCGTTGCTCAGCTGCAAATATCGATCTGCTCACGCGTATTAGCTTCACTTTCGTAAACATTGAAACGACGGCTTGCTTATTTTGCTGAACTTTTGCAAATTGAAATTTTGTGTTTGCTTGAATAAAAACGTATAAAAAGAAGCCAAAGTTGCAGAAAACCTAACTATATGGTAAATATTTTACAGCTGATATTTTACGACGGAAAATGTTTTACAGCTGAACAAGAAAATTTTACGTGGACAAAGGCGAAGAAAAACAACGATAAGCTTTATGTGAACTTTTTACTTCGGTATAATTAATATCTTTCATGCAGTAAAACAATTATTGAACTCGCTTTATCGCAAAATATGGTGATTTGTAAATGGCTCGCAGATAAATTATTTGCCCTGCTCTGCCTTCGGCATCGGCAAATAATTGATCTGGCGCTCGCCACTGATAAATCACGATATTTTGCTCAATTGCAACCTCGTCCAATAATTGCATGTATATTGTCAGTGGCGAGCAGATCAAGACGTAAAAAGTTCATATATTAAAAACTTATCCTTGTTTTTCTTCGCCTTTGTCCACGTAAAATTTTCCTTGTTCAGCTGTAAAACGTTTTTCATCGCAACCATGTCGTTTCCCTAGTAGCGAAATAAGTTTTCCGCAACTTTGGCTTCTTTTTATACGTTTTTAATTCAAGCAAACACAAAATTTTAATAGTTGAAAACTAACGGCAAGCTGTCTTCTCAATGTTTACAAAAGCGCATGAGCAGATCATTATTTGCGGCTGCAGAGCAACGGATTTGGCCAATGCGCATGCTCAGACCATTATTTGCACCAGTTAATTATTTGCAGGAAAATTAGCTAATCAAAATTGAGAAATGGAATGATAATATATTTTCTTATCAATTTCATTTCTGTTTCTACTCTAAAGAAACTAAAAGCCCATCGCACATAAACGCATGCAATATACTGGATTTACTGAATCTATTTAAATAATCCCCTAGGGAGTACAAGGACTACGAGGGCCTGACGGGATACCAGGACCTAAGGGGCAAATGGTAAGTAAAAGAAAATAGCATTGGATCGATAAGAAGGAATTTATTAACCGCACTCTCTATTAAACCCCCCCCCCCCCCCCCCCTTCACAACAGAGAAACATATGTCTACTGGTTAGATTTGTTAATTGCACGCCTGGAAGTTAATGTATATATCATTTAATAAGTGGCCCAGTAGCGGCAGTTTAGTCAATTCGAGGGCGCTGATTTCGAAAATCGATGCTGTAGGCCGTTTCAGTGGCCTAAATTAAGCCACTTTTTCGTTTTGTGCTAAATTTAACGGTCACATGAAAAATTGTAAAATTATCTAAACCACAAAAGCTACAACGCAGGTTGTCTCGTTTGTTTTCTAGATGGCTATTACGAGCGTTCACCAAAAATGTTGAGTCGATACAACTATTTTGACTTGGTCTGATAAATTTCGTTATCTAGACTTGATCAATCCTCTATTCTCTGCCAGACCTATAGAGTTAAGAATGGAAACTAAGAAAAATGAGAAATATTTATGGCCCCAAAGATTCTTCGCAATACACTACTTATATACAATACTTTGCATTGGCTATAGAGCCTCGTTTTCGTGATTGAGATCTTAGCTTTTGAGCTATTTATCCTATTACTGGTCATGCAGGTATTCACATAAAGGTCATTTTACTCATTTATACCATTTCCTATAACTGTATGATTTCGTAATCACGAAAACGAGGCTCTATAGTCAATTAAGGCTAAGTACTTTCCGGAAGGGTGCATGTATTAAACCACTGTGCTTTATAATAATTATATTTAACATACCTTCATATTTTAGGGCGATAAAGGAGAAAGTGGTTACAAGGTACGTTGTTGGATATGGAATACTATAATTTTATATACTAAATAATTATAGCCTCTTCTGCAGTAAATGCTACATTATAGACTCTTGATTTAATAAAAACTTTCCATGCAGGAAAAATATGCATCGCACCCCCACCCCTACAGATTAATTATACGTCTATTAATATAATGCTTGGATTTATTAAATTAAATATGGTAAATAACCGAACTTAGATAGAATATACAACTGCTCAAGCACGTGCATGCTGTATACTAGTCTAGTTCTTTTTACCCTTAAGGCTATCAGTAAAACCTTGCTATATGCCCTTGAAAACTCTGCTCTTTATACAGCTATAAGTCAAATACTACACGACATATTATGAATGTTTTCTCATTTTCTTTTGTGGCTCACAGGGTCTATCTGGTCCACCAGGAATTGACGGACTGAGCGGATCTAAGGTCAGTCATATACCAACTAGAAATACATGCTTGCAGTAACCCCTCGCTCCAGCTGAACATTGCCAGACACTACATTCCAAAACATTACTATTGCTAATTTTTTCATCACAAAATCGGCAATGCAAAGGTTGTAGGCGAGTCGGATATCTGCGTTCAAAGCAAATTTTTGGCTTAAAAAACAGAATTGGATCCTTGGCTCACACCCCTCTTCACGACGCAATCAAAGGCTATCGCCACATGAAATGTTTTACTTGACGTAATCACTGTGTTTTCCTTCATTTTAAATGTGCCATTAAAATTTTGATCATTGCTCTAATAGTTTGGAAAGAAGAGTGGAAGGAAACAATATTATGTTGAGAAATTTATTTTGAAAGAATAAAAAATGGAAATTTTGTTTCGAGAAGAGGAAGCACAGTAGCCATGGCAACACGATTAATAATATAATCAGTGTGACCAGATTTGGTAAATTAATTTACTTTTGGTAAAATTTGGTAATTTTTGACAAAGTTTTGGTAAAATAAAATTTTGGTACATTTTTTGGTAAAATTTCTCAAAAATAGAGAAATTTAGTACTTTTTTTGGTAAAATCTAGTTTGATTTAGTTTGCTGTCATTTCACTGATACCTCGTAATTTAAAGATACCCCCGGATGTCTGGCCTGAAATCCCCAATTTCAGGCATGCACCTAAAATAGGTCATTTGTGGGTATTTTGGGTTAATTAAGGTCACGTATGACGTATATCGCCTTGGCAGGAAATTTGTATATTCAGTTTTTTTGACATGTTCATATTCAGTGATCGCATTATTTATGCTAAAAGCATTTGTTACGACAATTACTGAATCTGACAGTACTATTGGACAGTAATATCGCTCTGAGTGGGAGTTGAAGCCAGAATTTTCGAAATGGTTAAGCGAAAGTGATTCAACGGAAAATGTTGCGTTTTACAAAGTATGTCGATGTCAAATTCAAGCTCGTTTGGTTACAATTCGCCTACATGGAAAAAGTGCAACACTTACTTCATTAATGAGCAGTACGTCGGGTAGCTCGAAGGTACATAATTAACATAAATAAAACTATTGTCGAAATTCAAAATATATCATTGCTCTCAGGAGTTTTCATATCAGTTTTTTAATCTTGTACTTATCCTTGCATTCTTCACAATACTATTAACAAGATCTTTTTGGATGCCACAAAAAGAGTTTGAAAGTGTGCTTAAATTATTCTTTGATGGTTTAATGCACATTTTGTTACGAAAAAGCGTAAAACATGTGCTTAACACGTGTTTGGTAAAAAATAATCCAATTTGGTAAAATTAAACTTCTTTTCTGGAGTACAAAACAGTTAAACAGGTTACAAAAACTACAAAAGTAATTAAAATATTATTTGGTTTAGCCATACAAATCTGAGGTATATGATGTAGGTATGGTCTTATGCATTCTATAAGCTTCAAATTAATGTTTAAATGCAACCTTCCGTTCACTAAAACGTTTCGAAAAGTTTGTAAAACTAAACTGCCTTTTACCGATAAAGTAGTAGTTTTTGAAATGAAATCAGATGAAAATATACAAATTCTCTCGTGTGAAACGATTTCGCTTTCCTTTTAAGTTGGATCTAACTTTTTGATGACAAAATATAGGATACTTTAATTGGAAAAAGATATAATATCAGCAGTATAATATAAGAAACTTGCCATATTTTTTCGACCATCTATTTCTATTTATCCTTTTTTATAAAGTATAAACGATAAATTTGTTCCGCTGCTTTTCCTGAAGTCACAAAAAGCGATTTATAAGTTATAATTCAGACTTACTGATATGACTTACTCATGTTTTTTTATAATTCGCTCATTCCACTCCTAAAGGGCGATTTAGACTATACAACTTTTGCCTAAAACTGTCGCATGCAACCTCCTACAACTTGAGTTGTACTGTGTAAATCAGGCACACATTTGTCGTAGGTGAGTTGTGTGCCTGATTTACACAGTACAACTCAAGTTGTAGGAGGTTGCATGCGACAGTTGTAGGCAAAAGTTGTATAGTCTAAATCGCCCTTAACAAAGATTAGTGAGATGACCACCCATCGCACCCATGAAACATAGCCATGCGCCCGCAAAACTTGATGAACTTTGGATTTCCCATTGCTTTCCTTTTTTCCCGGGTGTAAATATCCAGCGGAATTAGTACCCTCGGGGATTAATTTACTAATCCCCGAGCCGGCGCGAAGCGCCGTGCGAGGGTACTAATTCCGCTCGGATACTTACACCCGGGTATGTGAAAACATTGTGGAATGCAAAGCATTGAACTATAAGTAAACTGGAACGATAGGTTGGCCGCCATCTTTGAAGCCGGCCATGAGTGTTTTCTGCAGGTAGCCCCAGTCCTTTTTTACAAAATATATGCGAAAAATAGAGCTTAAAAATCGTTAAAATTTTCTCACTTTTACTTCTTCCAAGGCATTTATTTTTATCCTAGAGCACACTAAGACAACACAGCTTCTATTTAAAGCATATAAAATAAGCAAATATTGTTTAACTGCCGAAATATGACACGAACAAAACAAAACTCAGCAAAAAACCGCGCGAAAATTTACGGTTTTTCTGAGTTTTTAGACTTTCCAGAAAGAGTTCGAAGACAATTTTATACAATTTATGTAGAAAAATCTTAGATACGGTTGATAATGGATGTACAAACATCCAGAAACGTACTTTAATAAGTTAAAATTTAGGATTAAATTAGTAAAAATACTTCGTGAAAAATCCCAGTCTTTTTTGCTGACGTGTGCAAAACAATAATTAGTTATTTTTAGAAATATTTGTAAACAAATTTCAAAAACGCGTTTTAAAAGAGGAAAAATAAGGTTATTTACAGCAATAAAACATGCCATATAATTGTGTAGTCTGTGGCAACCACTTTGAAAAATGTGATTACATTATACCCCCATCATCGGCAGAGACCTGCAGGTTGAAAAAAAATGCTGTGCCGTCACTATTTAAATTATTTCCACCATCATCACAAAACCACAGTATAACAGAAGAAGCCAGAAGTCGATTAGAAATGCCAGAGCAGTGTTCTTCACCCAACCGTCGCACCCGAAAACGCCACATTATTGATGAAGAAATTTCATCACCAGCATCCAAAGTTCTTAGAGACCACAACTATGCAAAATCAGCAAATAAAGTACATTCCCCAAAAGATCCAGAAGTCACAAATAAAAAATTGAAAAGTAAAATCAGAAACCTACAGCAGCAAATAAGAAGATCTAAAAAGAAGATGACAAAAATGGCAGACATTATAAATGATTTACAAGAAAACCTAATTGCTGAAATAGCTGATGAATTACATACCACATTTGACAAAATGCAACTATCAATATTCTATAATACAAAGAATAACACTAGTACATCTCCATGTGGAAGACCCTACACCGATGATATTAAAGAATTTGCACTAACACTCAACTACTATTCTCCGAAAGCATACCAGTATGTAAGATCAATAATCCCTCTGCCAAATCCATCATTAATCCGAAAGTGGTCAAGCTCTGTGGAATGTGAACCAGGTTTCCTTGTTGAATCTTTCCAATCCCTAACAAAAGAAGTAAAGAATTCACCAATGAAAAAGGACTGTTGCCTTATAATTGACGCTATGTCAATACGGAAACAAACAGAATGGGACCCAAAGAAAGACCAGTATGCTGGCTTTGTCAACTATGGGGAAATAACTCTTGAAAACCCTGATACCCTGGCTTCAGAAGCGCTAGTATTTCTTTTGGTGGGAACACGAACACATAGGAAATGTCCGATTGGTTATTTTCTTAGTGACAAGATGACGGCAAATGCCCAAACGCAACTTGTGAAATTGGCTCTGGAGAAGGCAGCAGAAGTGGGTTTACGAGTTTGGTCTATTACAGCTGATGGAACATCGGTAAATCTTAGCACTTTTCGTCAGCTTGGCTGTATATTTGGGACAACATACGAGACTATGGTTACAAAATTCAAGCACCCAACCCAAGATTATTTTGTGCATGTTATTCTAGATCCATGTCACATGTTAAAACTAGCGAGAAATGCTCTAGCAACCCTTTCAACTTTTAGTGACAACAACAACGGAAAAATAAAATGGGCATTCTTCCAAAATTTAAACACTGTTCAAGAGAAAGAGGGTCTGAAGTTAGGAAACAGGCTGTCAACACAACACATGAAATTTGAAAAACACAAGATGAACGTAAGATTAGCAGCACAAACTTTAAGTTCGTCAGTTGCAGATGCCATTGAGTTTCTAAATGTATCCATGAAGCTACCTGAGTTCCAAGACAGCCAACCCACTGTAACATTCACAAGAACAATTGACCGGCTATTTAACATTTTGAACTCTAGAAATCCAGTTGGAAAAGGTTACAAGCAGCCCCTACGGCCACAATCAAAAGACACCTGGGAATCAATGCTCAAAACAACAGCAAACTACTTGTTAACACTAAAAACAGTTGGCGACGACAACACCCCTGAACAACTCTTGGCAACTCATCCACGTAAGACGTTTGTAATTGGGTTTGTGGCAACAATCAAGTCAACTATAGAGGTGGCAAATAGCATGTTTTCAATGGAGGACTGTCCTTTTAAGTACCTTCTCACATACAAATACTCTCAAGATCACCTGGAGCTGTTATTTTCCTGCATACGTTCCAAAGGGGGGTGGAACAATAACCCAAGCAGCTTGCAACTGAAATATGCACTGAGAAAAATGCTTTTGAGGAATGCTGTGACAGCGTCAAAGTATGCAAACTGTATTGATTTCAATGATTCCAACACTACCTCAATAATTCCAATTTTTCACACAAGGAAGCACAGCTCCCCACCGAATGAAAAGTCTAATGACAAAAAGCTAAAGGAACATGAGACATTCGAGGAGAAATTAAATAACTTCACCCCAGAAGAATACATGATGATTGGGCATCTTGATCAGGAAAGGCATACCGAATTCATTTCAAATATCCTTTTTTATATTGGAGGATTTGTTGTCAAAAAATTGTTGAAGTTACTCACCTGTCGAGCTTGCAGAAACAGTCTTGTTTCAAATTGTCCTTATCCAACAGCAACGAATACATCTGACCATAATTACTGTGGCATTCAGTCAATGAGGTATGCTAAAGTTGCTGCAGCTTCTGCATTCACACTTTTCATCAACAAAGGAGGCTTACAAATCCCTTCTCAATCAGTTTTCCGCGTCCTCGAATATGCTGAGCATGTCTTTAAAGCAGGATGATTCTGGAGGTCTGTCATCACTTTATCATTGACAAATCTCGTCAAAGCGTGTTCGAGGACCACGAACAGGGTATGAATGAAAGCCTTTTTGAAGATGACCACAGAGTTAAGCTGATAAAGTACACGGCTGATAAATATTTCACTCTTCGGCTCTTCACCTACGGCAAACGATACTGCGAGAAAGTGATACAGAAAGGAAGGGCTAGTGACAGATACCTATTGTTAAAGTAATCTTGTTTAAAAATCAGTAATATCTTCTACAAGATGAACAAATTATGTTAAAACATTAGATCATTTTAAACAAATTGTACTTATCTTCTATTGAAGTCTGTTGTCTGAAATATTTTCCAATTTGGGATTTGAGTTGACACAAGTTGTTTGTATAAAATCAATTGAAAAGTTTTGTTCTTGTATAGTTGCATAGCATTTTAAATGATCTTTTTAGTAAAAGACAAGTAACACCGATCCTTAAAAGGCGATGAAAATAGTTTTCAATTTGAAAAGACTGTATAGCACCAACGACCACGCTTTCAACTTCGAACACTCCTTGCATGTATGAAGCTATGAACCGGACTCCCCTGACTGCTACCTGCGAACAGGCGCCCGAAATTTGGCTTCACCCAATCTTAGGCCTTTATCATAGGAGTTATCGTTCCAGTTTACTTATAGTTCAATGATGCAAAGTCGTCCACCATTTTTTTTTGTCATGGACGGTTTTTTAAGTTATGCGCATGCGCGAGTTAAAGCCGAGAGAAAACTGGTAACTAGCAACATCATGATTGGCTAAGACAACGATTTTGTTTTTATATGCATACAGGCCTTAAAATATCGGTCAGCAGTGCCGTCGGTCAAAATGTCCGGTGTCTTTCAGAATGGGTCGGACATTTTTATAATTATGTCCGATGGCCTTATGTTTAGTTTGGCCCGATCAAACGTCCGAGAACGCAAGTCATCGCAAATAAACTTGCGTTGACTTACGATGCGACTGGTCAAACGAATACCCGGCTCCGCTGTCACGCTTAGCGACCACATAACAGCTCTGATAAACATTTACAGGGTAAATTTACGTCGGACAAAGTTAAAGTTTGGTCGGACATCAATACAGTTGGGTCGGACAAACGGTAAACCTCAACTTTCCTTCGGTCGGACAGAATGTCCGGTGCGTTTCTTTCTTGGTCGGACAATTTCACGAATGGGTCGGACAATGTCCGTGACCGACCGATATTTTAAGGCCTGTGCATACGTCTGTGCCACTGCCACTTTGGCATTTTATTTTTGGCATTTATAATGCACTTATATATATGAAAACGTTTTTCAAAATTGTACTCTGGAGTCGGGACATATTAATTCAGACAAATATTAAGTCTCCAAAACAAGAGAAGTGAAAATTTTTTAGAGGACTTTCATTTACTAAAGTCAATAAGAAAAGAAAGCAGTCGAAAAGCAGAGAAAGGACAGAATTTTCGAGTTTTAAAGCGTTTTAAACATGTAAGTGTTTATTTTGCATACTTGCTTTTGCAGTTTTGCCGTCAATTGGCATGCACTATAGTTTGTGGTTTTGAAATTGCGTAGTTCATCCTGTGTGGTCAATACAACAATGTTTTAGTATTAATTCAAATGCGTTATATAGAAAAGAAACAACATATTTTATCTAAAAAACGTCCCATAGTATAAAAATACTGTTCAAAAAACAGTTGAAGTTTTATGACAATTTCGAAACGTTTTGTGAGACGTCTAAGATTGAATTTTACAGTAAATCAAAGCCAAAAAAGAACAAAATAACATACCTACTTTATATAGTTGGGCAATTGGTAATTTTGTTGTTAAAAGTAAAAATATTTTCACAGTTTGTACAGAAAAGGAAAGAAATATAGAGTATTTAATAAAATACCTCTGATAAAATACAGTGTTCGCTTGCGTGTTACCATGGTTACAGTAAACATGGTTACATTTAGTACTTCATGTTACAATAACTTTTGGGTTGTTCGGGAGAATAATTATTTGGTTCTAATGGTGAGGGGTTACTGCATGAATGTATTTCTAGTGGATAGAATTGTAATTGCATTCATGTATATTTTTCAGTTCAACTAATCCAAGATGGTGCCTAGTAGAGGGTTTTGTTTCAACAATATATATAAGTGGATATGTTTGACCATATATTTACTTTCAGGGAAACATTGGACAACCTGGTATAAGAGGTCGCAAGGTAAGATAACATGCATGGCCATAAGATCGAGAGGGGGGAGAGGTACTCAAGATAGGATCACTCTAATAAGGGGGCTAGAATATAGCAGTTCAATGAGAAAGCGTTATCCCAGCGCGTATGTATAAAATGAACTAGCAATCACAAAGACTAGGGTATCCCTTAACAGTTTGGTAACTCTGCTGTTAGTTGGGCTAATTATCCTTGAACCTCCTTGGAAATAGACTGTAAAATATATAGGTAGTATATTTCGACCTGTCGGGAGGTGGTGGTGGAAGCTTAAGAAAAGAAATTTATATTCGAAGTCAGTGAATCGCGTGAACTTTGTAAATGAATATATGGTCATGCAGTTGTTTGATTAACTTTAAACATCCTTCCGACTTGCAAATGTATTCCATTTGCGCAGGATAGTTCTTAATCAACGGTCATTCACTGCAAAACTAAGTGTATACTGAACCCATGGCTTCTATATTTTTTGCATAAATATTCCGCGGATATAAAACGTATCAGCACTAATGGAGAAATAGAATCTTCCCAAGCTGTACAAGCGAGTATTGTACTATTCGTATAAGTGGGCGCCTCAGCCGGCGTCCTGTATTACTACCCGTGTTTCCGCGTGGCCTTTCAGCCGTATTTCTGTGACCAATACCTGAAGAATAATGCATTCCTATATTTATAAACGCATATAAACCTTGATTTAAAAACATTTTCTACCTCTATGCTTTATCTAACCATTCCTATCTCTGTGCAGAGAAGAATATTACGCAAGCCATCTTACCGTCTTGATACTGCAAGTAGATAAACACATACATCCAGGACCGGAAGTAATTAGTATTCATACGTTACGCCTGGAAGTAAGAATAATAATGAGGTGACGTACCCTCTGAGGTTGCACAACCTAGAGGTTGCGCAACCTGGAGGTTGCGCAACCTGGAGGTGACGTACCCTTTGAACCGATTATTAGTATTCATACGTCACGCCTGGAAGTAAGAATAATAATGAGGTGACGTACGCTCTGAGGTGTGAAAAAGTTTCGCATGACTCTGTACGGAATGTTTGTCGTCAGTAGAGAGAAATAAATAACAGCAGAGAGTTTTGTGTTTGATTTTATTTAAATTACACACAACAATTTAAATGTTTCTTCTAATAACGTTTTATAGTTTTGGCTTTATTGTTCGTTAGCCATGGTTTCTTTAACAAAGTCTCGGACCGTATTAAACCGTTTGACCGAGTTTAATCACTTTCTTCATTATTCTCTTCATCAAAATCGTAATCCTTTAAAAGTCTTTTTATAAGAAATTTCCTCTTATCAATAGCAGCTTCTAAAGCTTCCCCTGGATCAAAGTCATCGTTTTCCATAAGCGTATCCTTTGTCTGCATTATTTTTCTATGTACGGGATCTTTCTTTAGTTGTTTCATCCACAGGAGACGTTGCATATAAATATTTTCAAGTTCCTTCTGGAGTTCAGGCAGAATATTGGTGTAAGCTTTGTAGGTAGCAGATTGCTCATCAAGACCGCTGTTTATAAGGCTCTCTTTCATTTCCTCAAAATCTGTATTACTTCTTTGCTTTGCTTCTTCTATCATTGGTATCCAAGGATCCATTGGATCCACATGCTTCGTCAGTTTCTGACTCATTATCAGTCGTCATCGAAATTTCAGACCCATGAGTTGAAGTTGTCGAGACATCGTCTTGGAAATCCCTTTCCTGGCTATCCGAGTCTGTTTGAGACATGTTTCTTTCTTGTTCGCGTAGTGGACAGTATTCCTTTTCGTGTCTGCGTAGATTGTAACCGCGGCTAAATTTTTCCCCGCAAAATTTGCAGCTCATTCCGTTACCACTGACTGTCTGGAAATGCCTTGTTAATGAGCAGCACCACACCTTTATGTCTGCTCATGAGCTATAGCTTAATCATAATGATCTATATCGAAAAATTATGACTAACTATAGCTTAGTCATAATTTTCTTATATTGAAAAATTAAATAATCATTATGACATCTTATAAAACGTTTACATCTACCGAACCGGACTCGAACAGATGCCCTACATCGACCTCACATCGACCTCACATCGACCCTACATCGACCCTACATCGACCTCACATGTCGCCCCCCCCAAAAAAAATAAAATGTTTTGAAACACTTTATTCTCGGTCATTTATGGTTGAACTTTCAAAGTGTCAACATGCCCTATAAGCACAAAAGAGACTGTCCTTTCTGTAACAAGCCTGGTCTTCGATATATAAGTGATCATTTCCGTCTAGTACATAACTTATACGGAAGATGAAAGGAAAAAGTGGTTAGGAAGGGCGAGGTTCTCAACACCGCATAACCACAACTCAAGTTTACTACCTACATGACCGGCACATACACTAAAAGAAATAAGATGTGTTCGAAAGAAAACAAGTTCTATACTAAAACCAACAAAAACCGTACCGAAAGTAACAGCATCTTTGATTACCAAGCTCTATCCGGAATTCAATTCCGTCATAAATTTTCGCTATTAGTCGTGGGTCCGAGTCAAAGTGGAAAAACGTATTTTGTCCAACAAATTTTGGAAAACAATCGTATCGTGTATGAGGAAAAGAAACACATTCGTATCTGGTGGTGTTATAATCAATGGCAAGATCGTTACGACGAGTTGAGAAAATCCCTTGGGAAAAGCATCCGGTTTGAGAGAGGTCTTCCCGAGCTGTCCGATGATCTGAGTGAGATCAATACCAAGTACAACAACATAATCATACTGGATGATCTAATGGCCGAAGCGACAGACAGTCCTGTGGTAGCTCGATTATTTACCCAGGGTCGTCATAGAAACGCTAGTGTTATCCTTTTGCTTCAGAACATGTTTCCTAAGGGGAAATTTAATACAGATATTAGCCGAAATGTCCAATATCTTGCTCCTAGTGATAGAAGTCCTAGTGATAGAAAACGAATTGGAATTGTTGGAGAGCGAATGTTTGATAAGAATAGAGACCGCTTCATGACTGCCTATTACAAAGAGACCGAAAAACCGTTTGGATACTTATTGGTGGATAACAAGCCTGACACACCAACCGATAAGCAAGTTCTTGGAGACCTATTTGGCGACTGCCATGTTTATCTCTTCACCGCCCAAACTAAAGTGACTACACCCACACCGGTCTCTGGCATCGAAACCAAGCCTGGAAGAAAACAACCTAAACATCGTCGGTATATTACCTGGTCGGATGCAACTATCCCCGAGTGGCTAAACTACACCGACAAAGCCGATACCGTTCGTGTCATTCCCGAAGGATATGCTATCATAGAGATGTATAAATCGTCGCGCAATAGTGTTTATCCTAGCCATCCGGGTGTCTACATCAACGACGAACATTATTGGCCTGTCAAAATAAGGCATCAATCTACAGGTCGTATGAAGTGGGTGAATCTGCACGAAGACGAGTCTACGGTCCGAGACTTTGTTAAGGAAACCATGGCTAACGAACAATAAAGCCAAAACTATAAAACGTTATTAGAAGAAACATTTAAATTGTTGTGTGTAATTTAAATAAAATCAAACACAAAACTCTCTGCTGTTATTTATTTCTCTCTACTGACGACAAACATTCCGTACAGCGTCGTGCAAAACTTTTTCACACCTCAGAGCGTACGTCACCTCATTATTATTCTTACTTCCAGGCGTGACGTATGAATACTAATAATCGGTTCAAAGGGTACGTCGCCTCCAGGTTGCGCAACCTCTAGGTTGCGCAACCTCAGAGGGTACGTCACCTCATTATTATTCTTACTTCCAGTCGTGACGTATGAATACTAATTACTTCCGGTCCTGGATGTATGTGTTTATCTACTACTGCAGAGGAGGTATCGTCAGTATACCACAATGCATTTCGGTTTTGGACACATTGATACATATTATCAATTCGCCGGCGCGGCTCGCTCATTGTTCCCTTGCCTTTCGCTGTAAACACAGCTCTCTGAATCTCTTCGGGAAACATTGTTATAGAAAAATGGCGCATTTTCGCTCTATTCGTGGCAATAGAGCTTCAGTTTTGGAAGCACGAGATGTTTGCCGAATGCAAAAGCCCAGCATTGATAGAGATGCATTCTAGTTGTGTTTTTAAGGTGAGTTTTTACTAGGTTATATCGAAGTTATAGATATTCGAGAGGACTTTGTAGAAACATGAACTGTAATCTATTATATAAAGTTTATATTATTTAAAAGATAACAAATTTGCTATGATAGTGAGTCATGTAAAATTACTAAATCTAGATTGGTGTTGTATTGACTTCTGACAATGCATCTGTAAAATATGTGTTAATTAATATTTACGACTTGAAATCCTGATTAAGCTGGAGAATCAACAAGTTTTGACTTTATAGAAATTAGTTTTGTTGCACAGCTTGCACTATATATATAACAAACTCACTTTGTAGAAGCTTATATTTAAAACTGATTTGTTATTATTACATCTTGTAGTTCTTTGACTTTGATGATACCCGGCAAGTATCCAGTCCAAAACCTGATATTGTGAGAATTTGATATTAATTTTGCCTTCGACTTGAACACTCAACCTCAAGATCCTGTCACAGTGAATGAAGAGCTGGATGCTGTACTCTCACCACTGAATTTAGAAAAGCAAGCTCCATGTAATTGCTACTATCGGTAGATTTTCCAACTCATCAAGAGTCGACAGGTGGTGGTGATAAGGTTGTTGGTGGTAACAGTTATTGGTTATTGTGGGGTAAACAAAATCTCCAAACTTAAGAGAGCTCTGATCAGAAATGAAATACAATCAATTTCTCCTGATAGTTTAAAGAGAACATATGCTTATAGGGAAAAAGCATTACTTTACCATGGGACAGGGATGATCCAAGCAATAATTATAACAGTGACATAAATTGCTTGGTCAATTTTTTCAGAAAGTTAGTCCTACAACTCAATTGGATGAAAATTATGTAATGTGTGGCTCCAGTGTATGCAGTGATAAACAATATACTTGAGGGATTATAGGATCAAACTACTGTACCTAAAAAAATACAACCAGAACTTTGAGGGACACCTTCATCTGGAAGTTATAAATGCAAGCCAAAGAAAACTTACAACTAAAAACACTGCCTAAATTTAGTACTAATACTACTATACTAAAGAATAGCTAAAACACTATCGTTGGTTGATAGGGACTTCAGAGTTATAGGACTAGATATGCCAGATGATTTTACTGTCTGAGCTTAGGTAATTCTACCCATGTGCTTTTTTTGTAACTTCGCAAATCAACTGAGACATAACCATAAATGGTTAAATATTTAACTCAGTCCAGCCAGATACAGTTCTGGTGCACTTCTGGCAAAACATAAGTTATTGGTTATAAGCAGAATACAGACAGTCAAATTGATATTGAAAATAATTTTTTATTTTTCAAAAAAATCACCTGAAAGGAGAAAAAGCTTCTTCTTTTTTTTTAAAATGTTGCACCATTTTCACTTGCACCATTTTCATTTAACCAAAATACATGGAAAGTATGTGGTTAGAAAAACAGGAAATGATTCTTTTAATGTGCTTACCCCTACCTAAACTTACTGTATAAAATATTGTCTAGTCATAAAATTATTTATAGCTCTAGAATTTTAAATATTTACATGTTAACTAATTAACTTATGAGTATGTACAATCAACTCAAACCCTAAATTGCCCCTGTTAATGTCAATGGTATAAGCTAAGATGATAGTTCATAATCTACATTTAATCATTTATGGTGCAATATGAAACTGATGAAATATTGATAAAGTTTAAAACATGCATTATAATTACTTTACTGTACAGTCTGCACTATGAGATGCATCTATGCTTAGCCTTGTAATTGCTTTATATTATCATGAAAGATAGAATATCATGGTGCATTTATTGAAGCATGCTGCAAAGCAGAATTCCTGTACATTATAACCCATTACAAATAAAAATCTGTTGTTATTATTAAATGCTGGCCACTCTTCAGCAGAACTTTGTCCACATGTTGGATCTGTTTTGGCAACTGATATGAATTCAATAAACGCTTTATCTTCCTCAAAGGTCCATTTATGATGTTTTACTGTGGACTTCTTTGTAGGAGTCAGCCTAATCTTTCTGCTGGGAAACTATAAAAGAAGCAGTAAGAATTAGTACTGCTCTATATTTACTCTATAATTTACTAGACTGACATAATTGTTGTGATACATGTTTCATTTAAATATGTTTTAGTACTCCTACTGTATTTTACATATAGTTGTATTATTATGCACCAGCCAATGTAAACCCTTGTCAATGGATTAAACCTCAACTTTATCAGCTTTTTCAATCTAAGTTTTAAATGCCTGATATGATGTCATCAGATAAATTGCATTTGTTTTTATGTCAAATCCCCCACCCAACCCTGCCTTTAATTTCTCATGACATTCAAAACAAAACTAATGTCCTGCTGAAAGGGGCATATAAAGTGAAGTCAGTAAACTGTCTAATACCCCACTTTCCCCACATAGCTCCGGGGTTGGAGGGCCAGGGTTTTTTTATACATTGACTGGTGCAAATATTGTTTGCTGATTGTATAAATTTCATGTACCTGTGCATTTGATGATGTTCCAGGACTCTTAAGCAAAGCTCGGCTGAAGGTTGAGTTTTCCTTACGAGAAAGTCTTCGTGTCTTTCTATCTGGTTTCCCTGACGTATCATCCTTTATAGAAGTGTATACCCGCTTAGCAGTATCATTTTCTTCATCAACAATGACAACATCGCCATTATTAGATTCCATTTTACTCCAAAATGGAAAAATACAGTCTTGTCTCCTAACTTAAAGGTAACATTAAACTCAAAACAAGCAGCAACATATATGCGTATGTTTCAAAATTATCATAATAGTTTATTCATACAGTAGTTCTCGTCGCGCCATAATGATTCCCACGCGGTCTACTCCCGCCATCAGGGTTAGAATATTGCAAAAATACCTCATCTTCAAACCGCGATTACTCGTCGGTTTTGAGGAGCAAATTCATGTTTTAAAGTATCAATAGAAAGAGTAAACATTCCTGAATTTGCTGATGTTTTTTTTTTGTTTCCTCATTAAAAAGTATATTTAGCTCCTGCATATTTCGAAGCCACTTTTGTGGTGTGTCCACTGACCCGAAACATGCATAAATACAATGCGTGATTAGCATAACTAAATGCTACAAATATACGAAACAAGTCAAAAATACTTTAATTAGGTAACTAAACAAAACAATCATAAAAACATACCTTCGAAAAAACGAGATCTTCAGAGCCAAAAATCGCAATATATTTCAACAATTTTTTACGAAACGTTCCTCGGAAATCGCGATTGTGAATATTAATGAGACGCAATGCATTGCGGGAAGACCACGATTCCTCCTCTGCTACTACTGCATGTTTTACTGTATTATATGTATATATATATTTTTTTATAGGGTGAAACTGGAGACATTGGAGAAGACGGACAAGATGGTCCTTATGTAAGAAAAATACCCCTGTCTTTATAACAAATATACCTAACATTGCTGGTGATTTGGTGGAAAAGACGGACTGCGGACTCTTTATTTAAAGAAAATATTTTGCGGTTGGATTGTGGGAGCAATATTGTCGCACTACTGCGCATGCCCACCTCGACGTTTATGAAAAATACGATATTATATTATATAATACACACAGTAAACAACGCTTATAAAAGCACAGCACTCTTATACAAGTTTATAAAAGCACAGAAAAAATAATTCACGAATCATGACAAGAAACTGCTAGAATTATTAAATGTTGATTAGTTAAAGTACGGAAGCCCAGCCCTGCCATCTCCAGACAAGTAATCTGGGATGCAAACGCTTCCTATTTCAAACGATCTGAAACATGAAGCGGCTGCACCGCAGGCTTCGTGACAAAATCTCGCATTTGCCATTGCATCGAGTAGGGGCGAAGTCCTGAAATTTCACATCGCGCGCCGGAGTATGGGACTAGAGTCGACTTCCGAAGAACGGAACAAAGTGATTTTTTTATATAAAATATACCCTGACCACCACTGTAATAGTAACGCCAAACCATTAAAAATAATTTGCGAGCTAGTTAAAGAAAGTCAAATAACCTGACTCCAACCCGTATCTTCAGCATAGCAGGCGAGAGCACTAACCACAACACTATCGGGGCAATTGAAAATAATCTCCAAACAAATCATTTATATTACTAAGTACGAAGCACCATAGGATTTAGTTGTTTCCTTGCTGTTTCCATCTACCAAACTGACACGTACTGTTTTCCAGTTTGTTAGGATTAGGCGTTTTAATTTTCAGGTTAGGGTTGGGGTTTAGGTTAGGGTAGGGGTTATGTTTGGGGTAAGGTTTGTTGTTTTTAGTAAATACTTAAAGGAATGAATTTCTGTAATGTCAGTTTGGTAGATGGAAACAGCAAGGAAACAACTAAATCCTAGGGGACTTCATACTTAGTAATATAAATGATTTGTTTGGAGTTTATTTTCAATTGCCCCGATAGTGTTGTGGTTAGTACTCTCGCCTGCTATGCTGAAGATACGGGTTGGAGTCAGGTTATTTGACTAAGAAATTTTTCTCCAAAAAAATTTTTCTCCGACTTTCTTTAACTCGCAAATTATTTTTAGTGGTTCGGCGTTAGGATTACAGTGGTGGTCAGGGTATATTTTATATAAAAAAATCACTTTGTTCCGTTCTTCGGAAGTCGACTCTAGTCCCTTACTCCGGCGCGCGATGTGAAATTTCAGGACTTCGCCCCTACTCGATACAATGGCAAATGCTAGATTTTGTCACGAAGCCTGCGGTGCAGCCGCTTCATGTTTCATATCGTTTGAAATAGGAAGCGTTTGCATCCCAGATTACTTGTCTGGAGATGGCAGGGCTGGGCTTCCGTACTTTAACTAATCAACATTTAATAATTCTAGCAGTGATTCATGATTCGTGAATTATTTTTTCTGTGCTTTTATAAACTTGTATAAGAGTGCTGTGCTTTTATAAGCGTTGTTTACTGTGTGTATTATATAATATAATATCGTATTATTCATAAACGTCGAGATGGGCATACGCAGTAGTGCGACAGTATTGCTCCGCCACAATCCAACCGCAAAATATTTTCTATAAATAAAGAGTCCGCAGCCCACCGTCCGCGTTTTCCACCAAACCATTGCTGGTTGCTTTTCGATAACTAACCAATCCTATCAACTTTCCTTGAGGCAGGAAATCGGAGTTAGTGGAGGAAACCGGCAAAGTGCTGCATCACAGACCCCATTTTTATAAGCATTAGATTTGAAAATTTTAGTTTTGTCATTATGCATAATCATGCGAAGTCTTGAATGAACATGCATGTTTAGCGAACGGCGCTGACGCACTCCCAACTGAGCGATCGTGCACTGCGTAAAATGGTTTGTAACAGACTTGTAGCAAGCTTGTCAACAAATTGTGACAATGTTGTCATTTTATCAAGTTGCTACAAGGTTGTCACACGCAACATGTTAACAAGTTGTTCAATTGCAGGACATTAACAAGTTGTTGATATCACTTGTAACCAGTCTATTGAATCAACAAACTTGTGACACCTTGTCATGGGAACAAATAGTGCGAACACATCCTAATAAGTTGTTGAAACAGCATTGGTGCAAGTCTGTTTTTTTACGTGTTTTACTGTGGAGTGCACAAATGTAAATCGATAGACATTTTCAACCCTATTTCAGAGCCCTCATATATTTCCCTGATTTCCGTAAATGTAAATTGCTCGGGGATTGCAGATATATAAATGGTCGCACAATACTTGAGCAACGAAATTGTTCTTTCTTACAGGGTGAACCTGGGCTGGATGCGTTTCTTCGCCCAGAGGTACGACACTGCATACAAGTTTGTAGAAAATACATATATTTAAGTTGCGTAGGAACCGGCGGCATAGGGGAGGGGATCAAAGGGGTGAACTGCCCCCTGCCTACGCCTATGTATATTTATACGGAATTGTGTAGTAGTTCAGAATAATTTGAGGCGTCCGTATTAGAGAGGTGTCCGCAGTAGAGAGACGTCCGTATTAGAGGGCTGTCCGTATTAGAGAGGCGTACGTATTAGACAGGTGTCCGTAATAGAGAGGTGTCTGTATTAGAGAGGTATCCGTATTAGGAAAGTACCCGTAAGAAGTGGTTCGACTGCACCGTGCTATTTATGATAAGTAACAAATTAAATATTCTGTTTAAGAGTAATCAGTGTCATCTTTTCAAAGTAGTATGACTTTAACCTCTATTCCAAAATATATTTGTTTGTAGTAACGCGCCAACAAAAAAGCACTCTATATTTCATATTCCGTACTCGCCACGTTTTTAGAAAATCATGGACTTACTGGTTCATTCATTAAATGACTACCAAGTTACAGAAAATGGTTACTACAACAACATCTATCACGTGACATCACGTGATTTGACTGACGGTAGATCAGACACTGGTGGTTGGGGTAGCAAAACAGCAAAGACTAGCAACTACATTCAAGCAACTTATGTTCGTCCTGTCTACGTCACATCAGTCACGGTGGCTGGAGGTTTTATACCATCCTGGGGTCATAACGTCAGACGAGGATATGGAAATTTAACATTAGAATACTCAACTGACGGCAAAAGCTGGAAAACGGTAATTATCATTGTGCACACATTGTTTCTATTTTAAAATGAATATTTTGAAAATTATTGAAGATACGAACTTAGCGAGGGAGGAAAACCGGAGTACCCGGAGAAAAACCCTCGAAGCACAGGAGAGAACCAACCAATCTCAACTTACATGAGTTTATCAAGCGCACTGACGTTACCCAACCTGAGTAAATCCATGCCCTCGACCTGCTGTATAGCCAGCTTAACTCAGAGGTAAGAGACAGCGCGCTAACCGCATCTGCCACCCGTGCTTCCCACAAGGTGCATTCATTTGCTTATTCAAAGTAAAAAGACGTAGTTGATGTAATTTCTAAGAGCCTTCCTGTCTTTGCTTTATGAAAAGATACAATGAAGGCTAATGCGATTCTAACTTGAACAAACAAAAATTATTGCGCTGATCTTCAAGGCGATAAATTCATTAAAACTAGTGTGTGAAGACGCCTTATCAGATATCCTTCAAATGCTGCTAGAAATATTAGAGGAGCGGACAACCCATTTCTATTTGCCCTTCCCTCTACGTTCCCTTAGCTAACGTATGAAGATGATTCCAGGTTGTAGTATATAAAAAGATTTGTTACCAGATGAGTAAAAACCTTAGTATAACTCTATGAATAATCGTAGACTTTAATTCAGCGTCGGCCACGGACATATAGAACAAATTGAGGGTTGCTTCGCGTGTGCCTAAAAGATATAAACAAAATCTCGACGTTTCGAGCTAAAGCCCTACGTCAGGAGAAATTAGTAGACAGATAAACACATTACATCAGCTTTTATAGCAACGCTATAAAAGCTGTCACGTGAACAAAATATTAACCAATGAAAATAAAGTAGTCATAACAATCATAACAAAATAGAATTAATATGTAAAGATATAGACTGCGTGCAGGCTTCGGCCCGATTATAGGGTCGATTATAAGTGTAACGCCTGTGCGCAGGTCTTCGACCCTATAATCGGGCCGATGCCTGCACGCAGTCTATATCTTTACATATTAATTCTATTTTGTTATGATTGTTATGACTACTTTATTTTCATTGGTTAATATTTTGTTCACGTGACAGCTTTTATAGCGTTGCTATAAAAGCTGATGTAATGTGTTTATCTGTCTACTAATTTCTCCTGACGAAGGGCTTTAGCTCGAAACGTCGAGATTTTGTTTATATCTTTTAGGCACACGCGAAGCAACCCTCAATTTGTTCTATGAATAATCGTTTTGTTTTTAGAGTACCACTTTTCCTTCACCTGTGATGCAGAAAATGGTCACTGTAAAATTCAAACCTGTGACTGGTCAGTATTGGCGCCTGATATCAACAGAAGATAAGTGGGTTGGAACAACTGAGTTTGCTTTGAAACCTTTGATCAAGACATGAACATTGAGATTGTGGCTGACTCACAAGTCTGATTTAACGTTCACTTTATATTATAGATTATGTATTTTTTGGACATGTATTCTATTTTCCTTATTATACGTGATTGGGTTACATTTTTGTATTTTAATCTGACAATTATGAACATAGTGCTGTACTCAATGTTAGTTAATTAAAGTATACCGTTTAATACCTGCTCTTGCATGATGTAGAAGTTTATGACTGACTGTTCTTTATCTCATCTAATATAATATAAAACGTGAAGTGATTTTTGTGATATATCTATACCGCATCTCTTGGGCTAAGACTAAGTAGAACAATTTGGACTGATATAAGTTTAGTTTAGTCTTAGAGTAGTTTACTGTAGCGACTGTAGTCTAGATTAGGCTAGTTTAGTGTAGATGATGACCGATGCGAATTATAGGGAGTGGATCATGTCAAATGATCTTAAATATTATTAGTTTCGAACATATGATGTATAACATTGTAATGTTAATGATACGAATTGGATTACATAAAATGTCGAATCAGTTCACGCATGAATACATCCTGTTTGGTCAAATGTCAATTATATAATTTCCAATACCATGGTCAGGTAATATATTTCAAAATATCTAATAAGTAACAGATTGAATAAATACTGACTGAGATATCCTTGAGAAAAATAAGTATATATAATTGAATTATTTATTCCATGGCTGCAGAGAAGAAAAACTTTTATTATTCTAGTTCTATCTTATATATTTTAACTCTAATCTATTAAAATTATAATCTATTAAATATTCTATTTTCCCACGTAGAACGTCATATTACGTCTGTCCTATATAATTTGCATAAATAATATATACCTGCATGTCATAAGCTTTAACTTTTTCTGAGTCTAGCAGTGAATTACAGTAACACCCGAATTATCTGCTGGATTGCTTTGCCAGTCTTTAATCTTAATTTTAGTGCATATATATATATATAGATTTTCGCTTACCTCAAAACTTGTCTGCAACAGGCTGTTTCATCTGTAAAAGAATCATCAGGCAGTAACAAGTATCGAAAGAAATGACCGCTTATATGCTTCCTGCCGGAACGTGGGGGTGTATGTGGGAGACAATGTGTGCATTCATGGTTTGTTTGCGTTGCTTGCGCGAAATTTGTTACGATGACGACATCGTGAAATTATTTCAGCACTTTTGTTGAGTAAACAATTCTTGTTTTTTTCTTTCAAAATACAGAATTTTTCCTCTAAACATAAATTGCATCGTTTTGATCCTCCCGTGTACGAAATAGAATGTTTTAAAATTTGCCAATTAATACTGAAATCCTTATTGTTTTCTTTCAATGTCCAAATATATTTCGAAAGTTCCGTGTCATTTGCATGCTTTTTATGTTGAAAAGATTTAGTGTGGTTGGCCAATCGCTCTTTGAATGTGGTTGCAGTCATGCCAATGTAATTTTTGATCGTGTTTGTGTTGCTTACTGTGACTGTTGCTTTGTATACTATGTCCCTAGTCATGCATTGTTTTTGAAGCGGGCACATGGTGTTTTCTCTACAACTGCAATTGGTAGTGTCCTTGTCCTGTGGCTTGTTATTCCTAGATATGCGTGCATTGTGTTTAGTGATTACTGACTTGATATTGTTCATGCAGTTATAACTTACTTTAACTGTATTTCTGTTAAAAATTTTCTGTAGCTTGTGGTGTGGTGGAAAATGTTTGTCAATTAGACTAAGGAAATTACGTCCTATGTTTGTGCTAACACTCTTGCTAAATGGTGGGTTGAACCAAATGATGTTGCGTTGCCTATTCCTGCGTTGTTGTTGCGGTGTGTGCTGAGTGTAGCTAAGTTCATGATTAAAGTTGCTATGCCTAAGTGCGTTCTGATATATGGGTGCAGATTCCTGAAAAGTTTGCTCATCTAATGAAAGAAGTGCGATGCGCTTGTTAATTGATGCAGGTAGTTGCCTTGTGATGCTCGGTGGGTGATTAGAGTGCATATTTACGTATAGTGGATCGGCATTGGGCTTCCTATAGGGCCTATGTTTTCCATTGTTAAGGTCGAAAGTTACATCTAAAAAGTTTACTATGCGTAAATTTGATTCGGCGGTAATTTTTAGGTCAAACTGCTCGAAAATTTTGTGGAGGTCTTTCCTTGTTTTGTCTGCTAAACGTGCTGATTTACTTTTTATAATAGCCAAACCGTCATCTCTATATCCATGAAATTCCGGTATTGAAAAGCAGAGATTTTCTAGCGTGTTTTATTATTGAAATAGCGTTTTCAGGTATAGTAGCCAAATTTGAAGCCCAAGATAAAGCTTGGTTCAATAGTTTTTCAGAAATGGATGGGTAAAAATCGACAATGTCAAACGAAATAAAACTGTGTCTGTCCTTATCTTTTATATTGCCAAACCACTGAATAACTTGTTTTGTATTCCTCCATTGATTTTTGTCTCAAATTAGAATTAATTTTGTCCAAAATAACTTTTACAGCGGGATTAATTAACTTTTATAGCGGGATTAATTAATCGGCATTTTGGATTGTTTTCGAAATTTTCTTTGTGATCTTTTAAAGATATAAATGCTTCGCGTTTTTTCATTTTTTCAATTCTGTCGCCGATTCCTAAATTGTTCGAAATGTTTTTTAGTTCTGAATCAATTTCATCTATAGTGTCCTCGGATCCATGCTTATATGTTTTTGTGATGTTGTCATGTAAGAGCTTGTTGTATGTGTCGAGCGAGGTTTCATAAACCATCAGGTAAGCGCTTACCTGAGGTAAGCGAAAATCTATAATTTGCTCTAACTATATGTTGTCGAGCACTCTGCGTTTCGTAGACCTAAACCTACACGTATATTTGCACCCGTATATCGGTTGTGCACTCTTGTTTACGTTATTCATTTCTATTTAACTTCAAAATGCAGCAATTTCGATTTGACTATTCAGTAAAGAATATCCCTATACCATCACAGGACGCTTATTTGAAAAATTTGATTGAAAAAGTGGAAAGTGTAATAAAACGTATGAGATGGAAAGCTAATTTCTTTCTTAAAAACAAAAAATGTGAAAACCAAAACAACCATTTCGGCCTTGCGGCCAACAAAACACCTCCTTCTATTCCGGAAATGAAACCTTTCGAAGACGACCTTACAATTTCGGCCATATAGGAACCAATTTCAGAAATCTTTGACTAGCGATCTAAAGAAAATTAATTCGTCGCCCAACATTTTAATTTTTGCAGACAAAACTAGGAATATTTATGAAGCGAGCGAGTCTCCTTCTGGTTTTTCCTCCTCGAGTTAAGCCCTCCTTCGATTTGCCCCTTTCGAGTGCCTTTTTTTCGGCCTTAACCCGAAGAACTGCGAAACACGACGGATCATTCGAGTTAAGCCCCGGAGTTAAGATCCACGCTTAACTCGCCCGAGTTGCTTCTGAAAAGCGCTCAGTTTAAGTTTATAAGCCCCTCAACCCGCGTTTGATACGTCAACGTACACCATCAATAAACCAGGGAGGTCCAAGGCGGTCTCTCCACAGGAAAGACCACGAGGGTGACAGCGTGACCACAACGACGACACAACAGCTGGTGTGGAAAAAAAAAAAATAAAAAGAATAAAATAATAAATAGTGTTAACGATAATAGTATGATAGTTGTGTGATGATTGTTGTGTCGTTCTTGGAGGGGTTGTATGCTTTTGTGTATTTTATTTTTTAAATAAAATAAATTTATATATCCTGACGTGAAGTCGGGGCTTAACTCTTAACTAACCAAATAAATGCGCTGTTTTTCGCTTTTAAGTTTAGCTCCCGAAAAATAAAAATAATAACCCAAATTTTCGTTTTCTTGTCTTTCGAGCGTAAAAAGGGCGTGGGCAAAAAAAAAAAGGGCGTGGTCGGGGCTTAACTCGAAAAGGGCTTAACTCGAGGGGCTTAACTCGAAGGGCTTAACTCGAAGATTCCCGACCTCATTTATGAAACCTCGCTCGACACATACAACAAGCTCTTACATGACAACATCACAAAAACATATAAGCATGGATCCGAGGACACTATAGATGAAATTGATTCAGAACTAAAAAACATTCAGTGGTTTGGCAATATAAAAGATAAGGACAGACACAGTTTTATTTCGTTTGACATTGTCGATTTTTACCCATCCATTTCTGAAAAACTATTGAACCAAGCTTTATCTTGAGCTTCAAATTTGGCTACTATACCTGAAAACGATATTTCAATAATAAAACACGCTAGAAAATCTCTGCTTTTCAATACCGGAATTTCATGGATAAAAAAAGATAGCGAAAGTTTGTTTGACGTTACCATGGGCAGTTTCGACGGCGCGGAAATTTGTGAGTTAGTAGGCCTTTTCATTTTAAACCGCCATCCAGGGTCTCAAGGCCTGGACTATATTGATGCAAAGCCATTGTATTAATGTAGAGCTGGTGAGAGAAAGGACATATCATATATTTGGTGAGTATATTGGGGTTGTATTATTATGTGAAACAAACACTAAATACCATACTATATTTTGCACGCTTCGGCTTGTGCACTCTAAGTCTACAACCATACTGTGGGAAAACGGTGTGAGCCAGTTAGATCGTATTCATTCTATCCTAAATCACGGAATTAATCGGATGATGCTTTTCTAATAGAACACAGAGAGTGAAACAAACACTTACAAAAATATCGACATATAATGCACGCTTCGGCTTGTGCACTCTTCGTAGACAAACATGAATAAAACATGTAAAATTGAGTAATTAATACCTCATGTTGCCTATCTGAATATATCATTTTACAATATTGACCTTGTATAACATCACGCGATTTTAATTTCAATATTGAATAAAAACATCTTATTGTTGTCCTTTCTCCTTTTAAACCGCCATCCAGGGTCTCAAGGCCTGGACTATATTGATGCAAAGCCATTGTATTAATGTAGAGCTGGTGAGAGAAAGGACATATCATATATTTGGTGAGTATATTGGGGTTGTATTATTATGTGAAACAAACACTAAATACCATACTATATTTTGCACGCTTCGGCTTGTGCACTCTAAGTCTACAACCATACTGTGGGAAAACGGTGTGAGCCAGTTAGATCGTATTCATTCTATCCTAAATCACGGAATTAATCGGATGATGCTTTTCTAATAGAACACAGAGAGTGAAACAAACACTTACAAAAATATCGACATATATATATATATATATATATGGAACGATAATTGTATATTCTAATTTGATTTCAATTTTAAATCATATGTCATATGAGAAAAATTTCAAATGATAACATAAATGTGCATGTGGTTATGTTATTTTGTTTGCAGCTTCATCGTTAGTAATTTATTTGTTTTGCTTCCGCAAGAGCTGTTGGTTGTTGAAATATGCTAAACCAACTAAATATTTCGCATATTGCGAGAGATATGGCGGAAATCTGAAAAGGATGTTAAAAGTTCATTGAAATAGAAGTGTAATTTAAATAACTATATTTTTGTTTCATATTTCCTTTTACGTCAAACAGGGTAAGGACAATTCCTATTAATTATTCCTATTAATTAACTCTTTATATATATATTTCTCGCAATCCGTTCACTCACTCAAAAACATCTTTATTTAATTTATTTATTAATTCAGGGGCGGATCCAGGGGGTGTCAAACGTGGCTCAAGACACGGTCAGATTTTTGCGATCCTGATTTGTGAAACTTCGTTCATAAGGACGAAATGAGTATTGATTAATAAACGAATTTGTCTCATTCATATTCAATTCAAATACTTTTTGCATATTTTATAGTTATAAACTAAAAACCTTTACCTTGCGTCAAAATCTCGAAATTATTAGCAAATAACCACGAAATAGCTGCGTGTTTTATTATTAAAGCGGGGAAAACCCCGCGAAGATTGAATATTTTGCATATCAAATAGTTTTCTACGACAATTCACCGATAACTGCACGAACTAGGCTCTTCACGTTCGGAAAGAACTCGTAAAATGCGACTGCGATTTTGCGACACGGTCCGCGGTTCTACTGTTACTAAATATAGTAACTTCTGGCCACATTGAGACACGGTGGAGGGTATCAAGCCAATCACAGAGCAGGATTTTGTGACGTGAGACACGGTGAGACACGGTAGCCATGTTTTCGTTGCGCAATAGTGCCCAAGGAGTTGTATTCGGTAAATTCTCGGTAGAATCTCGGCGGCTAACTTCTACTTCGCATTTGCATTGCAAATCGAAGAAACCGAAGATGGTGGTTTTGTTGTATTAAAGATACAGCTATACAACCTCGTACAAATTTAGGCAACTATGTGTATATCTAGTGTCTGTGGCCTGTGAATTTGTGAGATTTCAACATCAATGAAGCAATGTTTACAAATTTATAAGGTAAGGATTCCTCGTTTTGTTCTTGGAATATAGGGCCATTCCATTTAATATCCACACCCCCCCTATGGACGAGATGTCACATTTATATACCCTTAAGAAATCTTATATTTGCCCCGACCCCTCAGAAATCGGCAATTTTGTGCTAGTCCCTCGGAATTTTCTATAGAAATTGCAAGAACCCCTCAGAAATTACTATGGACGGTATGAGAAATTCCTCAACCCCTCAGAAATTCAAGCAATATTTTCGCAACCCCTCAGAAATTTGAGAAATATTTTCTCAACCCTCAGAAATTCGAGAAATATTTTTGCAACCCTCAGAAATTCGAGAAATATTTTCACAACCCCTCAGAAATTCGAGAAATATTTTCTCAACCCTCAGAAATTCGAGAAATATTTTCGCAACCCCTCAGAAATTTGAGAAATATTTTCTCAACCCCTCAGAAATTTGAGAAATATTTTCTCAACCCTCAGAAATTCGAGAAATATTTTCGCAACCCCTCAGAAATTTGAGAAATATTTTCTCAACCCCTCAGAAATTTGAGAAATATTTTCTCAACCCCTCAGAAATTTAAGAAATTGGTCTATAAATGCAAAAATTATTTATTATTTAGCATACAGTTAAATACTGAAAGGCCTCTGCTCGCAGGGTCAACGTTGATACAGCTAATTATCGATTACCGGATAATTTTTCCTTGAACCGGTAGAGCAAGTCAACAGCTGAATATTGATCTAATAATATAATATTGATTGTCAAACAATCAATACAGAACTATGGATATACCAAAAAGACATATTTTCATAGTTTCTGAATTCAGCTGCTTTATTATTTATACACACAACTATTAAACAGACATTTCAAATTTGACCCGTATGTATTAACCTATAGCCTTAGGTAAAATATTTCAGGTATGATATTTGATCATAGTTATTTCCTGGTACTTAAGAGTTTAGCTAGATATAGTATACAGTCAGCACAGAAGGTTCTCATTAATCAAATAAGATGAGTTAGAATGCAATTTCACATTATTGAAAAATAGATCATATACCTACCTTGTTTTATTAACGCTTATTTAAGTAAGCTAAGGAAAAGCGCATTTTGGATAGCTAGACGCGCAGGAACGATCTCGGGCATTATCGAACGCGTTTTTCTTTGGTTTCAAGATGAAAAGAAAACGCGTTCGATATTTTCAGGTAAAGAAATATGGCCATGTCACTAGCAATCAAGAAATATTGAAACATTTTGTTAACTAGAGATGCTATTCTAGTGCTAATTATCTATCAACACCATATTTCACAGTCACGACTCACGAGATTTAAAACTACAGTGTCCTTTATATTTAGTTTCTTTCTTTTAAGAGAGCTTCACAACAATTGTAAAATATCCCTCTCAATTCGACCAATATATATAATTTATGTGGCCCGTCTTTGAATATAATTTGAACATTCACGTGCATGAAAGAGTTTGTACAATATATTACTTTTGTACCGGTTTGTGCAGTTTTACTGCCATGGTTTTCATGGACGCTTGTCCGTGTTAACGTTTCCGCGTCATTGACATCCGCATCGTGATTTGCGCTTATCGCTCGTGGTTCGTGGCCAGTTAAGCTGTCTGAACCATAACAAACTAAAGTTTTAAGCTACAGCGTTCCTAATAATTTTCAAGCAAAAATCATGTTTTCAAACACACGCACTTTAACATAATGCTGTCTGCATGAACGACACGGTCTATTTGTCGATCTGTGCTATGATCTGTGCGAGTGGCATATAGAGCATACACTGTTCAAACTCTGTAGTGTCATATTTCGGATTAGGGCCAATGAACCATGGGTGGCATACGGTCATAAAATCATACATAAGGACGAATATTATAAATTTATTCAAATTTTCATATATATTATGAAATTTATGAAATTATTGAATGTATTACTTACGCTACGCGCATTATTATATTCAATATCCATTGAGCCCGTCACCCCATCCCCGGATTCGTTTGTATTTGTAACATTTGTTGCGGATTGAAAGATAATCGTTCGTCCACACGTATCTATGTTCGTTTGCGTTTCGACCGTCCACACGTATCCGCGAAAACGATACGAATACGCCAGAATCGCTTACAGAGCATGCAGCATCGAACTCCGCTTTGTGTTATTAGTTCATCAATTTACAGTGCGTCCACACGTATCCGGATGCGCGCTTGCTCAAGACTTTGTCAATAACGATGGAATTTTCAGTATTTTGCGGGAAAGTGAGGAATTTTCTCTCGACTTCGTCGCTCGAAAACTAGTCGAGGTCGACTTGGAACAAGTCTACTCTGGAGACCGTTTTCAAAAGGTGCGCAGTGTGGACGGAAGGCGTATCGACAAAATGTTAGCCGTACAAACTTATCCGGATACGTGGACAGGGCCTGACAATAATCATATCCGCATTTCCCGCCATTTCATGAATGGCGCGAACAACGACAACGCAAACGCTGTTCATTGCTTTATAGAGTGTTGAATTTTAAGTATACATATAATAGAAAACCTAAACGATGTACCTGTAAGAAATTATATCAGTTTGAAAACGGATGAATAGAGAGATTAAGATTATTAATTGATTTTTAAACCGCAAGAGTGTTGAGTTTTTGAGTGTTGTTTTCCACCTTTGAAAGCACCCATAACAAATTTGAAGAGCTATCAAACACGCACCAAAATTATTAAATTAATCACTAATCCATCAACAACCACAATGCCCAGACCTCAGTTTGACTTAAGCCCTTGGCTATTTATTTGCAGTTTTTTCATGCTTTTGTATTTTGTCGTAGCCTTCGTGGCGTAAACCTCGAAGCTCAACCTTCAAGATGTAAGTTCCTTGTTTGAAGAGAACGGTTGGGAGGTGACCACGCTCAACTAAGATTAGTGCACAATTTAATGTATGTAAGAATGTTATAGAATGTTTTGAATTCTTGTGAAATTTGTGGTGAATTACAACAGCAAAAACATCAACTTTCACAGCGGTTTGTGGTTTGCCGTAAACGTCAATCTTAAGGTCTCTAATATTTTACTTTGTCTGCGCACGAAGATGCTGCATATTGATTATTGTAATATACTTATTCGAGTTATAATGTCGTTGCGATTGTACTAATCATTTTATTTGATATTGCTTATTATCAATATAAGAAGACATAATAGGGCCGTTTATACGGAAGAAAATAAGTCGCGTCTTATATAAGACGCGAACACACTCGTATAAATGGTCAAATTCTAATACGACGAAGTTCTTATTGTATTTTTCAGGTAGTTTTAGTGTTTTACAGTCTACTCATTCGCCGAATCTTCGTTATACTCGTTCTGAACGCGTTCGAAATTCTAATAAGTCGGGACTTATTGTCAGTCTGAACCCCTGTTCTTATTTAATTCGCGATTTACTAGAATTTGACCATTTATACGAGTGTGTTTGCGTCTTATGTAAGTCGCGACTTATTTTCTCCCGTATAAATGGCCCTATTTTGTCTCGTATAAATGGCCCTAATGAGATAGATGTAATGCACAGCAGTGAGCACTGTCAGCAGTGAGTACTTATTGAGATCTTTTCTATCCAACTTCACTTATACAGTTATAGCTACTTATAATCAGAAAAGCATCATGCAGTTATATCATGAAAATGCTTTGTTATTGGCTTATTCTGTCTGTTAAGCTTTCAAGTCTTAACCTATTTAGTGATTTTGGTAAAAGACATCAAGGTTTCAATTCTGCATCTTAGACAAGTTTTCTGGTAGTGGTAATGAACAAATAGCGTGCTTTCAACTGATGTTTATTTTCTTGGTAACACCGTAAGAGAGCTTCAATATATTTTTCAAGATCCATCTCGATTCGAAACTGAATTTGACGTTGTCAGAATCGACCAATATGTGCATGGCCCCTCATGACCTATGAATATAATTTCAATATTCGCGAGCGTGAAAGCGTTTTATAAACGTTTGTAAAAATCTACCTTCGCTGAATAACATCCATTTGTGACCTATTTGCGCATTTTTACTTTGCCAGGATCTACGAGTGTCTACGTTTTATGGTCTACGCTTGTCCGTGTTTACGTTTTCCGCGTCATTAACATCCGCACCATTGATTTGAGTGCTTATCAGATCAAAACTTCCTCGCTCGTGGCTCGTGGCCAGGGTCGACTTGGCATATCACAGTGGCAATTTGCGGCAGGTCCCAAACTGATCAAACCATAGCATTTACTTGGTCCCACGTTAATCTTGGCGGCTTAAGTGATTCTATTTTTTAATATGAAATTGTGTGAACCCCGCCAAACCCTGTCCAAATCATTGCATTCGTACGAAACGTTATAGTTCATAAGGGAACATGTTTCTATTAAATGTATTATTGTGAATATGAAAATATAGAACGTGTTTTATCGTTCCTGCGCAGTGCGTTTATATAGGTGCCCTCTATAAAAGCGCCTTGTTCTTGCACGTCTATAGCTACCAGCACCATTTTCCTTAGCTTACTTTGAGGCGTTAATAAAACAAGTTATGTATATATGCTCTCTCCAACGGAAGGTTCAAATCTTTCTTTCAATAATTGTTTTATGATACAATTCAATGAAATTTTTCATTAAAATTTCATTAATCTGTTATTCATCGCAATATAGCATCTTATTTCAGGGTATCTAACTAAAATCTTAAGTATCAGGAAATGAAGTCGTTTTATATATCAAATATCATACCTGAAATATTTTACCTAAGGCTATAGGTTAATCATAATTTGATGTAATCAGAAAACCAATATAATGATTTCTTTAGTTTGTGCGTATTTTAATAAAATAAAATACAATTGAGACTTTATAATTCGACTTATCTTCAGTCATCTTCAGGAATTATGAAACTACTTTAAAATTTTACAAGTTATATAAACACAGGTGTGATGTAGGTGATAAAACATCTGTCAACATATCTTAATTAAAGATAATAAGTTCTTTCGACGCTTTTATACTTCCCTGGTTAAAGTTGGCTTTTGCCTATGGATATGTAAGCCATCAATAATTAATGTATAAGTATTTCGTCTATTTCGGGTAGTAATCTAGGATTTTTAAACAGAATTTAGAGCATGCCATAATATTATGTGAGACATACATACATACGTACATAAAATTCTGTTTCAACACTTAACAATAGTTGATTTCCATGGGGCGTGCCAGAATATATAAAGAATACAAAACCAAAGATATAAATGAAATTAAATACAAAAATTAAAACAGAACATACAAATTATCAAATTTAATGATCAAGCCATAGTGAACCTTTCTAATCTATGGAAAATGAATATAAGGTATTGGCCTTTTTGGCATCATTAGGTTGAATGAAACAATATTGGTATACAAATATTAGCAGCTGTTGTGTTGATAATAATTATATGTGATTGGTTAAAAACAGAAAACAGTTCTTGATATTTTAGTTTGATTGGTCTAGACATGAAAGGTTTTCAAGACTTAAATAATATAATTCTGTAAACCAATTGGTCCAGAAGTTAACAGCATGCACTTTACGGTGCGTTGGTGTCTGTCCATACCGTAAAACAAACATACGATTACCACATGGATACCAGTACCCCTCAGAAATATTTGGTCCAACATAATTCTATCCCTCAGAAATTTATATCGTCCATTACCAGTACCCCCCAGAAATATTTAGGCCAATATATTTCTACCCCTCGGAAATTTATATATTTTCACTCCCCCCGCAGAAAATCTCGTCCATTACCACTACCCCTCAGAAATATTTGGTACAAAATATTTCTACCCCTCAGAAATTTATATATTTTCACCACCCCTCAGAAAATCTCGTCCATAGGGGGGGTGTGGATATTAAATGGAATGGCCCATACTTCTATTAGACGAATATACAAACCAATACGTGCATTATGTAAATTAAGTCAGAATATTTAAGAACTAAATGAGGCGCGATTTCGCGTCGTATAAATCTCGTGTGTGTTTATGTCAAATGTGACCTTTCTAATCCATCAAATTGCTGAATTATATAGTCTATATAGTGATTCAGTGACAGTATCAGTGTATCACTGCCTGGACGGTTATTGTATTAAAGTCCCTATAACCTTATTTAGTTTTATTTAAATTCAGTGAAAACGTGATACGATTTATATGATGTGGTTGCCTACAAATTGATACAATTTTGCTGTGTTACTGTAAATATATATAAGATATTTGATCAGTTGTTGTTTTGGGGGGTTGTTGTTGGGGAGGGGTTGGGCCCAGAGGAGGGGGACAGAGCATGTGACTGTACATTGCCCTTTAGAATGTATTTTGGAGAATTGTTTATCATTATTTCCACAATTCATCAGGATAGTGCATACTGTATAAGTTTTTGATGTTATAAATGCATAATTTGCAGGTTTTCTTGTACGGTATTGGATATGGGTCCATGGCCAACTTCATCTATTTCAGGAAAATTGTTGCTAAGTAGAACCGCTTAGTTGCCTAAGCTTACTTAGCTGATGTACTATATGGTCTACAAATATATATCACTTATTCAATTATAAAAATGCCAGATGAAGAGAAATTTTCTCATCCTTTTGTCCATATATCCTTCCTGGTCTGTTTCTCCCTATCTGTTCATTCAGTACTTAGTCAGCCCAGTTTTGTTTTGTACCCTGTCACTGTTGTGCATGCTGAAGGTAAAGCAACTTACTACTGTAGGATTAGAGATTTTCAGAACAAAATCCTAGCAATGCTTGACATGTGTTTGTTTATAAATCTTCTGTTGTAGAATATTTTAACACTATATATATGGACGACACTAAAATCTCCTTACAACTCAAAGGATATACCTTATCCTGAAGAATCCCCTTCCTATGAAACTGCCTTCCCCCAGAAGCCATGCAGCTGTTAGATAATGATAAGTCATTTATAAATAAGAACTGGTCCTACCAAGGCAGGTTGACATTTTCTGTGGCCTAGGAAAAACGTCATATGTGAACAATAGTATGTTTCAATGTATTCATGTTATTGCTAGAGAAATCATGCATTTGGCACTTTGACAAACATAACACAATATCAATTTATGTTAACAAAGCCAATTAGCTATTAATAGCTAAATTTTTAGCCTGACTCTGTGAGCCTGGGGTTAATAAGAACAGCAACTAAATATAATGGTTGCAAAGCCACATCTAATGATCCAAATTCTGTGTTCATTATTCCATGTCTACTATATATCATCAGACTGCACCTTTTATATTATTGCAATGGTATATCAAGTGAATAATATTGTCTGGTCACTCTGGTGACAGGCAGAATAGAATACAATGTGTCTCACTCTGATTCACTCTTATCTTATCTTATCTCATCTTATCTTATCTTATCAAGGAGTCAAGGTAATAAAGTTTTGAGTTTCTTTACAAAAATGATCTGTTCAAATCATAAAAATAATAGATATTTCTATGGTTCAAATGCAAGGGATCTTTCTTGGTGGAAACTGGTCTAAATTCCAAGTATTATTCCGGTTTGACTTCAAAGTTCTGAACACTTACTACTGTTGTTAAGAGACTCAACAGTCTCATTAAAGCCTTTTTTCCCCAATTGCTATTGTGCTGCTGTTACAACATGGACCAAAATGAATTTTCCTTACTATTTTTGTGTTTTAAGATAATAATTTGATATTTTAAGTATTGACTAAGATATTTCGATTTTTTTGCGTCATTTTCATGTTCTTTTTTGTCTAAAATACGCGTGTTTAGAGGACAATTTTGGAATAAATGCCCAGCTCAGAATGCAGGAAATGGCATTTCCTGGCATGAAATTTCAAAATTTTCCCGGTGGAGCACGTCCCCGGACCCCATTTCGTTAATTTTTGTCTGAAATTCGGGTTCGTTGAGAACGAATTTTAGAAATAAATCCGACGCTCAGAATGCAGGAAATGCCATTTGCGGGCTCCAAATTTCAAAAATTTTCCGGGGAACCGGACCTTGTATCCTGACACGGTCAAACTCGGTGGCTGGATCCGCCCGGTTGTTATAACACAATGTTACCAAATTATTTTGAACTTCGTTTACTTCAAAATTCATTTAGTAAACGTCAGGCCTTTTTAGGACTCATAAGTTTCCGTACATTAAGACGCTCATCCATACATCACCTTTTCAGATAAGCGTCACAATGTTATCCTAAAATTAGGATAGAACCATGCATATGAAAATTTTGGGTGCTCCAGGTGTGTTACAGAAGGGTGTTCCCATACTATAGACCATATTCATAAATAGCTACTGCATGACTAAAAATTGTTTTATGTGTATATAAATTAGCCCTCCCGACATTCTTGCCATGTTAAAATCTCAAAGGAATTTCTACCCAGAAACAAAGTTAGGTGGGCAAATCTATATGCACATAAAATAGTTTTTAATTGACAGCCATGTTGAATATAGTCAATTATAGACACTGTCTGTCTGATTGTTTTCGTTACATTACACTAAGATTCTATTCTTTTTTAATCGAAATCAGTTTTATGTCATTTACTTATTCATCAGAGTCCTGTTCCACTTCTTCGTCATCACTCTCCACAGGCATGTAGATATCTTGCTTTCTCTTTGGACAACAATTGAGATGAATAATTACCAAGATAAGGATCACAACAGTGAGACTTACGACTGCCAAGTCAAGGAAAATAGTCGGAGCACCAATGGCTTCCATCAACACTCCACCCAGCATTCCTCCTCCACCATAACCAATTCCCCAGTACAACATGTGCACTATAGCTGGCAAGATCGACCCGACTTGACAGCTATCGCCGATATATGACATTGCTGCAGCCCAAACAGCTGAAGATGTGAACGCTTTCGGAAATTCCACAGTCAAGACTAACCAAGGATTCTCAACCACGCCGTATACGGTCAACCGAACAGCATAAGCAAAAATCCCCAAAGCTAGCACCTTGAAATGGCCATACTTTGAGATGAGTTTCACGGATAGCAGGAACCCAATCATTTCGCCGACTGCGTTAAAACCAAGAATTAAACTAAAGAGATGTTGAGATCCACCCAATGATTGTAAATGCCAAAACAATAAAGTCTGAATAAAACCCATGTTAAATCCAGCCACAAAGACAGCGAAGAAAATAAAGATTGTAAGGCAATCATCGAGTTGCTGACAAACTTTAACTAACGACACGGAATTTAATCGGGCAGCTTCGAGAATCGTGCGGGATCGATTATAGGAACTAACTAACTAACTGCTTTTAGGAACTAACTGCTTTTAGGACGCCTCCCAAGCGACGCCCAGAGCTCTTTGAACAGGTAAGTCGTCACCTGCAAGGTCGATCAAAGGTGCAGCAAGTCCTGAGTAAGGAAAAGCAGCCATTACGTCTCGGGAATTGCTAATCCACTTGGTCAAACGAAAGCCACCCCGTCGGAGGAGATCGATTAGTTGATAGGCAAGCTAAATTGCTTCTTCCGCGGTCCAAACGGACTTGAGGCAGGGGCGCACATTTGCGCAGGGTCCAGTGTCCATTGGGACCAAGGACTTTTTTGATATTTGTTTGATATACATCAAAACAAGTATTACGAGTCAATGTAAAAAGTGCGTAGGGAGGAGGATAGAGATAGGAGGAAGAAATAGGAAGGACGACATCAGCGGTTGGCGCCGACGGAAAAATGAAAGAAAAGTTTAAATGAGTTGAGTCTTAGGATCAGATGTCTCTTTTCCTTCGTTATATTCCTTTTATATATATATATTATATATATATATATATACAAGATTTCAAAATTCTTTAGTTTATTGCAACTTTTTTTTTTCATTTTTAAACGGAAAGAAAAAAACCCAAAACCTCAAAACATAACCTTCAACATCATAAAGCTACTCCAGAAGAAACTGTTAGTTTTAAGAAATGACTGACGAGAATACTGCATGACTGCACAGAAAATTAAACAGAAACAAATAGGCGGAGTAAGCAAAAGAGGTGGTTATGCATATATCGCATGGTTATATCATATATTGCTTTAAGAGCTTGTATATGTCTGGGTTTTGGTTTTTTGCATTGTTTTTATTTGACATTTTTAATTCGTTTATTATACGTTTTTTTTTTAGGATTTTTGTTTTGACCAACGACCGACCGAATTAAGTGTGTAATTTTACAATTTGGGACCGACTTTTTTGGAAAATTCACAAATGATGGGGGGGTGTCACACCCCCCCACAACCCCCCTAATGTGCGCCCCTGACTTGAGGAGATCATCGGCATAAAAATTTCGCAACACTGTCTGTACGACGGTCGTGTCGTAATTCGCGGCGTTGTCGGTAGCTGTTCGTTGCAATGGATAATTTGCGCAACACGGTGAAGATTTTGCGCCAAATATATGTACTTGCATTTGGAATGTGTTAACAGGTTGATCAGGAGCGGAGACATCTCGCCAGAGGAATCGCAGTGAAGATTGATCGACTTCTTTCACTCGAACTTGATGAAACATGCCTTCTACGTCGGCTCTTTCTGATCGGAAACGAAGCAGGACTCCGACTAAATTGTTCAGCAGATCCGGACCTGTGACGAGCTGGTCGTTGAGACTCGTTCCGCGAAATTTGGCTGCTGCGTCAAATACAACTCGAAGCTTCTTGTGTTTAGCACGAACTGGGTGATGTGGAAGATACCAAGTTCGTTCGGTCCTTGTTCTTGCTTCTTCGGGACTTAGTAATCTGGCCAATCCTTTCGAGATATATCCATCAATGATGCGGGTATAGGCTGAGTCGAGTTCTTTGTCTTGGCGGAATTTATTTTCAAGATGTTCCAAGCGCGTTTCAGCCAGAACACGATTGTATGGTAGAGATGGTTGTTCACAACGCCAAATCATGCCGTTCGCCGGTGTGTTTCGTTGTCGCCTCGAGACTCTGAATAGCTCGTTGGTCTTCTACAGATCGAGGAGTCTTTCCTTCGAATGAGCAGCCAAAAGAATCGGTTTTCCAGAAATCCTCTACCATTCTGCGAAGACGTTCTTCGGTAATGGAAATATGATTAACACTTTCTGCTGCACGTAAGTCATTCTGCCCGACGCCATCAGCAGTAGAACGCAACAGCGTCCAACCAAGCACGGTGCAGACGGCTAATGGTTGAGAACGACCGGATATCTGGAAATTGCAATCCATCCAAATGTTTTAACTTAGATGTATGGCGTTGACGACGGGAGGAAACATTCAAACGTGTGACTGTCCAAGCTTGACTAACTTCGATTTCCGCTGACGGGACCAAACCTGATGCTGGGCTCACTTTGAAATCAACAGTTTGCGAAGGTCTATGTTCACCGTCTGATAGAATAGTCCCAATCGACAAACTTCTAATTGGTCCCTTCAGACCAAGCTTGCTAGCGAGAGCAAACGTGTTGATGACCACGCCTTCGTTACTTTGGACTCGTACGGGGCAATTTGTATGAACACTTTGGTGCTGTCAGAAGCTTGTATTGCGGCTACCACGGACGTGTTAGCGTCGTTGCTATCCGTACCGACAGATACAGATTTCATCGTTGAAGTCGGCTTTTTCATAAATGCAATTGAGTCATGTAGGCTTGAATGATGTCCTTTGCCACAGTTAGTCACACGGCAAACAAATTTTGATGAACATTTTTTGATAACATGACCAGATCGTAAGCAATTGAAACATAGTCCCTTTGATCTTACGAAGTCCAGCTTGTCACTTGGAGATTTATTCTGATACTTCCAGCAACGGTCGAGGTGGTGGTCCATGCCGCAAAGTGGACAGGGTGTAGTCTTGGTTGGCGTCGCGTCATAGCGAGAATTCGTAGCGAGAGTGTTCACTCTTAGAGTCAGGTTTCCGATCTATTTTGTTTGTTGGCTTCTCATCAACAGGAAAATCTGGGTCGTACGCAACTTCAACTTCTTTGTTGAGTCATGCTTCAAAATGTACAAGATTCGGTGTTTCTCGCGATCGGATAGATTGAGAGGTTTTTGCCCAACTTCGACGTAGTCCTGACGGAAGACGAGCTATGGCCATTCGAAGGTTTTCACTAGAGCAGAGATCAGACGTAAAGTTCATCCGTTCATTGCTAGAAATTTCGGACAAGATGGCGGCTCAAGATGGCGGCTAGCATATAGGAGAAACAATGGGGAGAAAAGAAATCCCAAAAATTTTCCTAGTTCTCGCTTATTTTTCCAGAGATCGTAGCTCGATATGTGTTATGCTATGTCTAAGGTACCTCTTTAACAAAAAAACTCCACAAACCTCTTTCCCCACATTGTTCCCGAGCTCAATGCATCTCCACTAATTTCGTCTATTCTACCATAGACACCATAATAAACTTGCTAAACCTGTCCCAGAAATTGTCCGATTTGGCCATCATTCGCGTTAGCAATGTGAGGATCGTAGCTCGATATACATTCAACAGTGTTCAAGTTTCCGTAGAACTCGTAAAGCTTATATTTTTGTTTACATACATTGTTCCCGAAGCCTTTGAATATTCGGCTTTTATTGCTCTGTTGAGCACTGACGGATGGCTTTCCCTGATCTCAAATTCACCACAAAGCGACGCACACGAAGTACTTTTTTGTATGAAGGCTGCCATGCTTCTTGTTGCTTCTTTGGCATTTCCTACCCGCTAAGATATAGCCCCATATAGCCTAATATAGCCTCATATATTCTCCATATATACCCCCAAACCCCCCAAAACAACTTACATTGCGCAATTTTGAGATTTTGCAAAATCGTCATTTCGCGGGAAACTCAAAATGTCGGAACTTCTCAATAATTACAAACAGCAAAAGGTGGATTGGGAATTAAGATTATACTCTGAAGCCCCTCTTTCGTATGTTAACCGTCAAATCGATTTAAGAAATGAAATATTGTTTTGTGTGGAAATCCCATGGCCATTATTAGCGAATGACCGCTGAATTGCGGTAATTGAGAACGGCGAAACAAAATGTCCGAAATTTCTGGTAATGTTTCAGCGTGAAGATGCAGTTTCGCAGATCTGTATGGAATAAACTTAAAGCATGTCTATTGCCAAAGGGAATCATTTCTCCTTTTGTAATTTGATCAACCACTGAACGAGCAACCAAACTGCGATGACCAAAACGTTGTTTTAACCATTGTAGAGCTATTGCATATGGTTGCCCGTCGCAGCCGAGGCTTTCTACAAGTCTCTTCGCTGACCCGTCCAAATGCATTTGTAGCTGCGTCATTCGTTGCGTATCTGTAGAAAATATGTCGACTGCTTGAAATGAAGGGTACGATATATCGGATATGTCAGAGTTTATTGACCATACTGTGTTGTCGTGACTTTTCTGGCTTGGGAAATACAAGTTCTGCGTTGGTAGGATTGACGCTTGCGAAGGAATAGTAGTTGAGGTCGTTGATGGGTATTGACTTCTTTCACGATTAACAGGTTCAACTGTCCCGAGTGATGATGAGTTGATATTCGCATTGACTTCTTACATGACACTCGGTGCCTTCGTTTGCGTGTTTACGTATGCAAATTGATGTTGGGATAAGTCATCTTCTAAACGATGTGTTCTAATGACTGATGTTTGGTCGTCAAATTCTTTCAAGCGTTCATTCGTCAATACGAGCTTTTCTTTGCATTTGTTTGGCAAGGTCAATGTCTGATTTCTTTTAGGATAATGTTCTGCTTGAATGCGTCTTTGAACTTTGTATTAATGAACCTAACTTATCGCTTTCTGTAACTTTACCGCTAACGGACTGTTCTGAAGCGGCTTCGTCAGCTCTTTCATCCAAATAAGCTTGAATTTCTTCAAAGCACAGTTCTTTAGATTCGCAGACTTGAGAGAACCATTCTTCAGCTGTTTGTATTTTGTCTGCAGAAACGAGTAAATCAATTAACGCTTGTTTGAGTTATGCTATGTCTGAAAATAAACGCTGCAAAATCACGTTCTGAAGTGCTTTCAATTCTGTTCGGCTTCCCCTGTTTTCTACAAGTGTTTTTGCTTTGTTGATGAATTTAGTCATCGCAGAAAGATTGCCTGTACGAGAAGCTTTCGTTCTCGAGATTTTCTCTTCTCGTATGTCGTCGCTATACTTTTCTGGCGGCCGTTTTGTACGCTCACCGGTTTCTTTTCGTCAGTCAGAAGACATGTTCGGCTTTTAATTGTACAATTAATCATAAAGAAGGGAATAGATCCGGTTCGAAGGACCAAAATGTTCGCTAAGGAACTTTTGCACAGCGATCTGTTCTTGAATAAAGTCTATATTCTATTACGAAAACTAAAATTTACACTTCGCCCTTAAATATACAAATTTACAAATTTACATATCACACCAAATATGATAATGTTCAAATAAGTCGATCGAATAAAGTCAAACAAAGTCAAGCGTCCCAAGAGACATTTAAATTCAAATAGTTAGTATTCAAATTAATAGTTCACCTAAATGTTTTTATGACACGCGTTTGTCTCGAACACAAGCTAAGATATAAAAGACAAGACAAAAAAAAAACAAGACAAGGCACAAGTACAGCATTGCACAGCACAGCACAGTACACCACAACACATTACAACACACTACAACAAAGTATGCCAGTGTACAGCAAAGAGCAGTACAGCACAGTTCTATCGCAGTTACAGCAAACTATGTACAGCACAGGTCAGTAAAATATGGTAGGACACCACACAGTACAGAAAAGCACAACATGACACAGTGCGGCACAGCACATTAACTCAGAGTACCGGATACTATTGTATAATGTACATCACAGGTCAGTAAAATATGGTAGGACACCACACACTACAGAAAATCACAACATAACACAGTGCGGCACAGCACATTAACTCAGAGTACCGGATACTATATGTTGTGTAATGTCAAGTTATTATTATTATTATTTAATGTTATTTATACACGGTAACTTATCAACCATATAATAAAGAATAAATGTATATACAATGTTTTCTATTATTAAAAATGTTACCAAAAAAAAGGTTGCTTTTCATAAGGCTGTGTCTAACAAAGTCTAATTACTTACGGTAACTTAATTGTTATTTAATTTATTATCTAATTTAAAACTACTATATATATATAAACTAACAAAAGTCAATGCATACAATCATGTGAATTTACTGATAACTTGCATAATTTGTCAAAAATGAAGTATCTTCACGAATAAAATCATGAAAAATGCGTTTAAAACTACTATCAGCGACTGTAAGATCTTTTAGCTCAGATGGGAGGTTATTCCAAGTTTTAGCTGCATGATAGCTAAAACTCCGTTTCATTGCATTTGTTCTTGGTTTTGGCAGCATCTGAGCATAGTGTGATTACTACGTAAATTATATTGGTCATTTACTGAAATTTCAAACTGGTCTGTTATTGAATAGGAACCTCGTTTTTCAGTACTTTATGCATAAATGAAAGCATTCCTTCTAATCTTAACTGTAGTATCACAGGTCAGTAAAATATGGTAGGACACCACACAGTACAGAAAAGCACAACATGACACAGTGCGGTACAGTACATTAACTCAGAGTACCAGATACTATTGTATAATGTAGCATTACAGTTCAGTAAAATATGGTAGGACAAAACACACTACAGAAAAGCACAACATAACACAGTGCGGCACAGCACATTAACTCAGAGTACCGGATACTATTGTATAATGTAGCATCACAGGTCAGTAAAATATGGTAGGGGACCACAAAATACAGAAAAAATGGGTTTTAAAATCTCTCAAACGAATCGCTTTAAAAAGCAAGAATAGTATAAACATAGAATTTCTGGCAGCATTTTCAAAGGTACTTTTGTGAACAATTACAGATCACGGCATAAACAGTGTCGCCGTTTTTGGTATCAGCGCGAACTTTTACGTCCATATTAGTTTGATTAATGAATTAAGAAACTTCAAACTACCGTTTGTTAACATTAAGTAATACTTCAAGTTAGGCTATATAGAGTAAATCGGTTCATATTGTTTAACATAAATTAAGGAAGCATGATGCTACAGTTAGTATATACAGTACATCGGACACGTGATCATATGGCGTGAGTAGAACGTTTTTATCCGCCATTTGATGTAGTTGTTGATTCGTCTCGAACGAAAACCTATATTTTGTAAACCTTTTTTGTTTCTTTTTCCAAATAAACTGCATAATCTAACAGGTTACGGGCCCAGGAGCTTAAAAATGGACAGTCAAACGATAAAATGGCTAGTTCTCAATGGAAAAGTCGAGGATTATCCGGTATGGAGTACGAAGTTCATTGCGTATATGCAGAAGAAAGGTTTATATAAAGCACTTCTATGGAAAGAAGTTTTACCAGAAGAAGTAGCACCGTTAGCAGAAGATGCTACAAATGTACAAAAGGCCGCATGGGAGGCAAAAATACAAGAGAGAAATCAACAAATCGAAAAGATTGAAGAAACACTATTCAATGCTCTTGTTATAAACGGACTTCCAGAAAAGTATGAACACTTTGTGGTACAAGAAAGCTTCAATCCGGCAGCTAATTTCACCGAATTACGAACACGTTTACAAAACTATGAAGATAGTCGACTCCAAAGACATCAAGCAGAAGAAGATAGTGCTACAGCAATGTATTCTAGGAATGCATCGGGTCGAAATAAAGGTCCGACCAAACCGAAGGGAAATTGTTTTGTCTGTGGACTTCCCGGTCACTTTGCCAAGCAATGCAATAAAAGAAGTTCAGCTGTCTGTTCAAAGTGTGAAAAGAGGGGTCATCTAGCAAAAGCGTGCAGAGGCCCAAGTAAACCAGAAGACCCTCCAACAAATGAATCGACTTCATTTTCATCGTACTCTCAATGTATGAACAGTGGTAGTGGAACAAGCAGTGGTACTGGAAAACTAAATCATCTCATCATTGATACTGGTTGTACGTACAGATCATATTATTACCGAAAAGGAACTGTTCGAAAACTCACAACCTTGCAATGTCAAAAACGTTAAGGATCCAAAAGGAAACCTTACACCTGTCGAAGGAATTGGCGATGTACCAATTAAGCTTCAATCAACAAATGGAAAAGAGATGGTCCTACGAAATGTTCTTTATGTATCAAATTATGAAGTAAACCTACTTTCTGTCAACCGATCTGTCAAATTTGGACACAAGTTCATATTTAATGAAAACAAAGCGAAGGTAATGTTGAATCGTGGCCCAGAGATTGATCTAACCGAAGACGCAGGTTTATTTCATCTGAAGGTTATCTTTGAAAGGTCCAGAGCATGTAATTCTACCACATGCAACCCAAATTCGACAATAAGTAAAGGAGATGCTAGTTTGTGGCATCAACGTCTCGGACATCTGAACCAGGACGATGTCAAACGCACCATTGGCTGTGAAGATAATCTAAAGGAAGTATGTGAAACATGTGCACTTGGAAAGCAATCCAGTAAACCTGTACCAAAAGAAGCTAAGAACAAGTCCCAGAAACCTCTCGAACTTGTTTACTCAGATATTCTTGGTCCATTCGATGTCCCTAGCCTCAATTGATCCAGGTATGCGATTACATTTGTGGACGAATGTTCAAAATATTCAGTCGTAAAGTTTATGAGCAAGAAATCCCAAGCCTTTGAAAGATTGAAAGAGTATGTAGCAGAATCAGAATCACCTCGGAGACTACGAACCGACAAGCGCTATTGGGTAAGAGCATTATCTACAGCAGCTCATATAAGAAATCTTGCCGTGAGTGCCAACAGCAACCAAGGCAAAAGTCCCTTCGAGCTCTTTACCGGAAAGCCGCCAAGGCGAAATTAAATTATCTACGAGTTTTTGGTACACAGCATATGTTATGAAGAGAAAGATCAACTTAAAGAAGTTGGATTCTAGATCTGTAAAGGCGAAATTTATCGGTTATGATGACAAGAGCACAGCATACATTCTGCAAGAATTTGATTCGAAGAAAGTCATCAAAGCGCGAAATGTTCTCTTCAATGAAAATGAAATCCAATCATTTTCAGCAAAGGAAACAATAAATCCGGAAGAATCAAACCTTGTGAGTCTCAACATGGACCTCAACGATGATCGCTAAAATCACCAGGACACAACGAAACCGGTTCAAGGTAAAGTGGGGGGAAATAATGCACCGATACCTGTCGTAGAAGATCAGCACGAAGCTGAAGAAAACCCAGAGGAAGACGAAAACACACTTCCCAGAGCAAGCAGAAATCGGCGTCCACCTGAGAGATATGGATCACCCTACACTTTCAGCACAACTAAAGAAGAAAACGTACGAGAACCCAAGTCGTATAGTGAAGCTGTTAATTCACCGCAAGCAGAGAACTGGAGAAAAGCTATGAAAGCGGAGTATGATTCACTAATAGAAAATGACACCTGGACAATAGTTGATGAACCAAAGGATAAACAAGTTTTACCAGGAAAATGGGTGCATAAAGTAAAGTACGGAGCAGAAGGACAAGTAGATAAATTCAAAGTAAGATACGTAGCCAAAGGTTATGCTCAAATCGAAGGTGTAGACTTCTTCGATACGTACGCTCCAACTTGTAAACCCGAAACTTTTCGAATCCTACTAGCAACGGCAGCACAAAAAGATTTTCATATTGGACAAATGGACGTGAAATCAGCCTACCTTCACGCCAACATAGAAGAAGAAATTTACCTAGAGCAACCAAAAGGTTTTACCAAGAAAGCAAACTCGGGAGAAAAGCTGGTATGCAAACTAAACAAATCAATCTATGGCTTGAAACAGGCTGCAAAGAATTGGTATGAAGCACTGTCAAGTTGACTTCTCAAAGAAGGATTCAAACGAAGCTATAATGACTACTGCTTATTTGTAAGAAAGGAGGAAGATGGAACATTCTCATACGTGTTAGTCTGGGTAGGTGACATTATGATAGCTGGAGCAAGCGAAGAAGCAGTTAACGAAATCAAGGCAGTGTTAAATGAGAATTTCAAGATGGACGATCGTGGCACATTACACTGGTTCTTAGGAATGCAGATTTTACGGTCGCAGGATAAGATTACTGTTGACCAAAGGAAATACATCGAGTCTGTTCTTGAACAATTCGAAATGAGTGATTGCGAAGCAGCAGCAACACCTGGGGAAGTAAATCTGAAGTTAATTAAGAACAACCACGAACAGAAATTAGTAGATCCGAAGCTGTAAAGACTGTTTAGTTGGTTCTCTTCTATTTATCGGAAAGCAAATCCGTCCAGACATACTGAACCTTGTCAATCAGCTGTCAAGATTCCTGGATAAACCTGACACATCACACTGGAAAGCTGCGAAACACGTACTAAGATACCTGAAAGAAACTATAGATTTACGATTAACATTTGCGAAGAATTCCAACCTCAACGTGATTGGCGATCAACGATCGCAAATCGACAACGGGCTATTACTTCAAGTTTGAAGGAAATGGCGGCGCCATCAGTTGGGAGGTGAAGAAACAAGTAACGGTCGCACTTTCGACAGCGGAAGCGGAGTACCAAGCCATGGCGGCTGCAGTATAAGAAGCTGTCTATTTACGCGCGCTACTGAAAGATATTGGTTGTCCAATGGAGAAACCGACTGACATCGGAGAAGACAATCAGTCCTGTATAAAAATGTGTCATAATCCTGTGATGCTTAAACGGTCAAAACATATTGATACGTAAACGCACTTCATCCGAGAAAGGGTACAAAACAAAGAAGTGAAGATTCATTATGTTCCAACTGAAGAAATGACCGCGGACATTCTTACGAAGTCATTACCTCGAGTAAAAGTTGAAAAACATCGAACAGTATTATTGGGCAATTAAAGAACAAACCAGACTCATCGTCGTTAAGGACAAGCTGAGTCTGAGTGGGGTGTTAACATTAAGTAATACTTCAAGTTATATAGAGTAAATCGGTTCATATTGTTTAACATAAATTAAGGAAGCACGATGCTACAGTTAGTATATATAGTACATCGGACACGTGATCATATGGCGTGAGTAGAACGTTTTTATCCGCCATTATCAGTAGTTGTTGATTCGTCTCGAACGAAAACCTATATTTTGTAAACCTTTTTTGTTTCTTTTTCAAAATAAACTGCATAATCTAACACCGTTTAAGGATAGTCTCGTTTTGAGACTCTCGGCTAGATTTTTTGAAAGTTCGAGAGTTGAAGATTCGACTTTTTCTTATTTTTCTCAAAATGGCAATTTTGGCCCTACGAAATCTCACAGGTTTTGATAATAAGAAAACTATTTCAGTAATTTTTGTATAGAAAGTGTGTTGAAAACTTAAATTCAAACCCACCGTAAGTTTAACTTTTTGATTTTATCTGTTCACGGAGCCAAAACAACTAGCATCTTTGAACAAAGTAAAATTTCGTTCGTGTTTCGCCGTAGAATAATATCCTTTATAATGTTGTGATTTCAATCCAATTTCTTTCCTCCTGTTTATTTTGTCATAAACTTTGTAGAAAAGTATTTTGATACTGATAAATCCACTGTTTTCTGGCCAAAAAAGACACTCGAAAACTTGTTTTTGCTCATTTTAACAAATTTTGAAATAATTTTTTGCGTGCGCCCGCAATTTGTTGACCATTTGACCCCTAAAACAAGTTTTATGTATAAACGCAAGTTTTAATTAAGCTTACATTAAGTGGCATTCAGTGGAGCCCATTAAATTTTATAATATGATCACAGCATAACTTCAGTTCAATTACTTTCAACAACTAGCTTGCTTTGTATGTTGAACTTCAGAGTGTTAGAACTTTTTAAATGCATGACATTCATTTATTGTTTACATTTTGGCAAGAAAATGCCGAGGGGATAATTCTCCGGTAGTTATATTGAGCAAACTATCCAATTCAGAAATGAACAGGAGTCTATTTACCCGACCGGAATAATTATTTTCCCGCTAGAGGTCGGCACCTGTTCCTCTGGAATAACCTACAGTTTTTGCATGCTCTATCATATCTTGAGTGCCCGTGCTGTCTCAGTATAACCGATGGTGGTAGCTTGCTTCCTGGTGTTATATACATAACGGAGCGGTGTTGGCTTTTCACGTTTGGCCTTAGTTGTTCATTTAAGGTTCCTTCACGGCAGTGGCGTGGTGGCGCCAAAATTTCAAGGGGGACCAGTGTTAAATTTGGCGCCCTTAAGAGTTATTTCGATACTGGCGCCCAAACCCCCCCAATTGTTCCCTATTCGGTATTGCCCGAATTTGAAGTTTCTAACTCAAGGCTGCTTTTCAGTCATGCGCAATTTTAAATCCTTCAAAGTTTTTATTAGTTTACAAATAAGTTAACAAATGCATACTAAAACTTACGAAACACTAAATTCTGTACATTTATTCATTTGGTTATTTCATAAGTAACATTTAAATGGATTTAAACTTTTCCGTGCGTGTACGTGCATACGAAAACCATTGAAATGCACCCTTTAAGCAATGCTTATAATCTACTACGGGGACGTGCCGAAAAAATTCGGTCGCTAACATCTCGAAAACAGTTTTAATTTGTTTTCATCCCGTCTCTGTCATTATTTACAACAATAGTTTTTCCTCTCGCAGCTAAAACTGTTAAGTTATATTTTATAGAGGCTCTTTCTTCATCGCTTCTTCGTACCAGATTAAGCGGCATTGGTTATAAGTTCGCCAACATATTTCAGGTAGATTGTGGTAACAACATGAACTACATAAAAAATATATCGTTGTGCCGCAATAGTATCGTGTTTTATTACTAAATAATAATCATTATTAATACTAAATAAATACTAATCCCTTCTTGGTGATTTTGGCGCCCCACCTGCATTTTAACGCCCCCTTTGAAACCATCGCTAGGGGGGGGCATGCCCCACCACGCCTCCCCCCAGCCACCACGCCACAAACGTCCTTAAATCCTGGGTTTTACGTACCACTTCGATTCGTAGGGTTTTCGCTGTGCGATGATGCGTTTACGAAGCACGGATGGCAAGTGCTGTTGGCGGACGGTCTACCCATTGTAGGGTACTACTTAGGTACACATTTGATGTCCATCATCAATGTCCTTCATGCAATTCTATAAACACTACTTATAGGCCTAAACAGGAGAGTCCCAATGTAATGAAGTGGGAAGACTTTCTCTCAGGTCAATCATTTTGTAGGAATTCTTCAATTTTGGATATACAACTCGAAAATCTCCCATAAAATAGTATTGCTAATTGCTAAACAGTGTCTCCAGTTCTCAATACAATTAGGTGAGAGTAAAAAATAATCCTTCGCATCCTCTATTATTTAAATTCTTCAGCAATATTATTCTCTAGATCAAGAAGTACAAAACGTGAGCATAAATGCAGTCTTTAATGTCCTAGAAGTTCAAAATTACTTACATATAACAAAATATGTAAGATAATTTTCACGTTGATAATGAACACACGAATTTTTGGAACAAAATAGAATAATATATAAGTTGTTGTGCTTTAAGTGCCATATATATATATATATACTTATACTTTTTTAATCTTTATATGTTTGTATTCTTATGTACCAATCTGGAGTTACAAGCCAATTTGCAAAAAAATTAGATTCACTTGCTAACAACTAGAATTTGAGCCAGGTTGAAGAGGAATCTGCCCTTTGAGCCGCACCCATTCTCGTCCTCAGCCCCACAGCTGTGCCGGCATAAGCCTAGCTCCATTTGGAGATTGGCTACATATCTGCTGGCATGGAGCACTGAGCGCTCAAGCAGTACACCGTCATGCATAAGTACTCATGTACAGCATAAAAACATAGCATAGTAAATTTTAAGTGTGTTCTTGGCTGAAATATCTCAAACAAAATTGTAAACAAACCAAACCAGTTACAAATTATCTTTTGTCTCATCAAGTAAAATGAGTATTATATTCCACCAGCATCAATTATATCTTGCACTTGAAACTTCGACATTTTACTATGCTTGTACCTTCTAACCTTCTAGAGTACATTGTTTCCCAAAACAATTTATACTGTTCCAGTTCAACGCTATTTGTGTGTTAGCTATACTCATATATTAAGTTATATTTTCCATTCGAGCTCGGCGCTCACAACTCTTCATACTTTATACAGTTTCTAAGTGGTTTGAACATGTTTACTCCGTCGAACTAAGACCATTAGGGAATCCATTTAATACACATTCTCCGTTTATTAAACAAGCAGCTTTAGCAGCATCAAAGTATCAAACGACGTAGTGTAGAAGCCAAGTCAGAAGTTTGTTTTGTCTGTCGAAACTTGATTAAAGCCATTCGACTTCTATTCTCATGACTTCGATCCACATGCTTTATCTTTAAATATGTCCGCAACTATTCTGTAGCTTTTAAAGCGCAAGATACTAGCTAAATACTTTTTTAATATTTGTAACATAAAATGTTACAGTATTCTGGCGAACGTTTATCAGTATAATTTTGCAGTTGTTTTTATGAACAAATAATTATCCCGTGAGAGTGAGGGTAACACAGCTTTTGACATTTCTCTTTAGTTTTAATATATGAACAAAATATCCCGTGGGGGTGGGGGTAACATGACCGGTCCATAAGGGTAACATGACCGGTCCAAAGTCTTCGGGTTTTGGCAGGCATCGACACTAATTTTTTTTTCCAGCAAATAATTTCTGCCCGCCAATTTTAAGGCGATGCCTGCGGAGGAGGCTAAGACATATCATGATCTTAATTGACTAAAACACCACACGAGTAACACGAGTGACATACGAGTTACATACGAGTACATACGGGTACATACGAGTAACACACGAGTACATACGACTAACATACGAGTACATACGTCTAACATACGAGTACATACGAGTACATACGACTTGCATAAGGGTAATAAACTCGTTTTAAAGAATGAGTTGAGTTATATTATTAAACTCCTTATCAACAGGCCAATCAAAAGCCGGACACGGGAAACTGTCCAAAGTCCTATCTTCGGTTCAGTGCATGGACCAAAATTTTTAATGCAAGCGATTAATCGCTTTTCAAAACTATAAATTAAGTCTTTTTTTGAAAAATTACACAAGTTCCTTAAATGTCGCATTTTTTGAGCATTTCGATTTTTTTCAACAGCGAATTTTCCCGCTAATATTCAGTGCATATGTCCTTTATTTTAATAGTGCTATTTCAATTCTTACCTGTTGATAAATAATTGAGCTATCGTACAAGATCATGGCATCTTTAGTATCGCAATATAAGTCAGTTTATTCCAAACTCTCATTAGTTGCTGGGGGTACAGCAGCAACTATAGGATTCGGCATTTTTTCTTCTACGTCGTTGGACACAAAATGCACCTACGTCAATATTTTCACGTCATGAAAATTATCCATCAATAACCCAAATTTTCTGAAACTTTAGTCCCACTTTAGTCTTTAATATCCAAACGTTTATCTCTATATATCCCATATACGCACCAGACTTCACCACGCCATGTACCATGCAAGAAGATAAACAATGTGCGAATTTCTGTAATTTTAGAATTCATATTTTCGGCTTTTCAAAGCTCGTGCTACTATAATGCTTTATACACATAAAAGAGTGTGAAAATGCGCACAACATAGTCAAATTTCGACCCAATCGTGTGTCTAGATTTTGTGCAAATTGCTTCTGAATATAGAACTCTAAAGTGGGGGGGGGACAGGGGGGTCAACATCTCCCGCCTCCCGTACCTCCTCTTCTGCCTCCCGTACCTTTTTGCGAATTGTCTCCCGTCTCCCGCCCTTTTTCTACTAACTTGGCTATGTTGCTATATTAAGCCGTCCTATCTAATTTTGCTCATGACTGGGATCGAGTTTCGGTTTAACAGCTAATACGCCGAAATTTTGTGGCAATTTTGTAACCTATTGATTTTGTAATATCACGTTTTGTAGTTTTCTCTTTGTCTTAAGGACATTTAATGAGTATTTACTAGCACTGCCACGCTTTGCCGCGGTCGTATCATTTATAATATAACTCCAAATGGAAATCTTATAGGGAAAACTCACTGAGGCCTATTAATATTGTCTTAGACGACATGAATATTTATAAAATAGTCCTATATAAAAGTCTATAAAGTCAATATTAATAAAAACGTCAACCTTTTCACGGCAAAGCACGCCATGACAGAACAGTGTTTCCACAGCGAACCATTCAAATTTCTTTGATATTACCAAAGAATTTCCTTGAAATGAGTATCCTTGAAATTTCCTTGACTAACCGAAGTACTATTCATCAGTCCTCATCAATACTTATATAGAGCAAGACAGAATCATACATTTTTGGCACAACTCTGAAAGTTCTAAACTGTAAAATCCTAGAGTTTTAAAATTGTTCTCAACAGCTGGGTTTCAGTCACGTGGTACATTTAGCGCTTGGTGGTCAACTTCAAAAGGACCCAAAAGGAAACACAGTTACCAGAGCAAGTTAATTGTTCATTGTAGATCCTACTGACTTGCTCATAGGCTGCAAAAGAGTTTTTTATACAAAGAATCTTCAAAACAATTCAGTACAATTCAGTTACTCAAAAATTCCTTAGATTTCCTTGATTCCTTTTTTCGTCCTTTTTCCTTCCTTGAAACTCCTTTTTTCGGTCAAAATATCCTTAAAAAAGGAAATTTCCTTGAATGTGGAAACCCGCCGACAGAACTCCAACCACCTGCGGATGTAAGTCGAATGCCATTTATAGACATTAAAAAGGACTAAAAAATGCCTCCGATGACTGTCATGACTGACGATAAAGTTTAATGCCAGTTAAAATAGTTAACGTCCCTCATTCTTCTCCCGCCTCCCGCCCTCGCATGACTCCCGCATCCCGCTCCGTCTCCTCCCGCTTCCCGCCCACCTACCGCCCTTATTCTCCCGGGTTCCCGCCCCCTTTCCCCCCCCACTCTAAAGTCTAATTAACAAAAGCGGCAGTGTACTAAAGCGGCGGTGTAATTCTTAGTCTAACAATATATAACATGCACAATTGTAGTTTGAATATATCTCTAAATATCTAGGTCTGTACTACCGTTACAAAGAGCACAACATGGTCGAATTTCGATGCAATCGTATGATTGATTTTGAATATATAACTCTACAAAAATAAAAGCGGCGGTGTAATTCTAAGTTACGTTAAACTAACAAGTACGTAAAATACTCAGAACTATATTTAAAAAGATCCAGCAACTTAACGCTCAACAGAGCGCCTTGTTGTAATAAAAGAACGTGGCCATATAGCTAACGAGACTGCCGAACATTGCCTGGCATGAAAATGACCAAACATTCAAGTACTTTTTATATAGACGGAGAGTTTCTACTGTATTTAATATTTCTTGTAATGTAGGAATGTAGGACATTCCTATTTTTATAAATTACCGTTGATTTTAAGCGTTATTTAAGCGTACATAGCAAAGTAGTATGTCGAGAGTAAAATTCGATGGCAAAACATCGGTAAGAGTGAGGGCAGAGAAATTGATATTTTTCGCAGACGTAAAAAATTAGCTTCAACCAATCAAGTTTGTCGACCAAGAATCGAATACGATATTTTTGTCAATAATGCAATATACAAACACTGAAAGTCGTATGTACTCGTATGTTAGTCGTATGTACTCGTATGTTAGTCGTATGTACTATTGTACTCGTATGTATCCGTATGTATTCGTATGTAACTCGTATGTCACTTGTGTTACTCGTGTGGTGTTTTAGTCACGATCGGCAAAGTGTACTAAAATTCAACGGAACTAAACTTCTAAAAAATACATAATCCCGGCGAAACATACATCGATTTTCGTGCACATTTTCTTGAGAACTACACACGTTCTATGCATGTAAGATGCATAGATCGAAAGCTCTGATCAAGAGAAACATCTTACGCACAGTTTCGTACTTGTAGGTCTGATATATGTAGATGGCCGACAGTATACAGGGAATTTGCATGTCAGCCGAAAGTTTATTTTGACGAGTACCTTGCGTGACTTCACGAAATTTACTCGTTCCAGACTCCTCGTAACGACGGACAAGGTCCATAAAAAAGTGCCTTTTTGCCAACTTTAAACTGCCATAAAAATCGAACGATTTGACCAAATAAATAAAAATGTTCACGGATACACTAGAAATGATGCCAATATTTGATATAGCCAAGAAAAAATTTTGGGGTGAGGTGCACTTTAAATGAAGTCAAAGAGTTCCAACCGTCGGCTAGCTAGCACTCTGAAGGGTACTTCCACAAGTCTCTTGTGAGACTGAGGAGGATAGAGCAACGCTATTGTTCGTCCATACTTTGACTACTGCTGTGAAGTATGGGATGTATTTGGCAAAACTCAATCAAAACGACTCCAAAAACTGCAAAATAGAGCAGCTAGAATTATTCTGAATGTAAGCAATGACGTAGATCATACGATTGCTTTGGGTGCTTTGAGCTGGGAGCCACTCCAAACAGAAAGGAAAAAAGCTAAAGCTAAAATGATGTATAAGTTATTAAACAAAATGGGTCCCAAATCACTCACAAATCTATTTTCCTATAAGAGTGAGAAAACTAATTATCACCTTCGGGACATTTCAAGTGGTCTTTGTTTACCAAAACCGCGTACAAATAACATGAAAAATAGTTTTATGTACGACGGAGCACACCTTTGGAATTCTATTCCAAAAGAAATTAGGGAAAGCAAATCACTTCTTTCCTTTCGTAATAAAATCGCTGCTCACATCAGTGCGTAAAAAAAACTATTGTATTAAATAATTTACCTGTAAATATTCTAAAACCTTTATTTATCTCTTAAAAACTTATATATTTTGTGAATAGCTTATCATTTTCTACATGTAAAATTTTTTTTGGCACACGCCCCCCGTGGAAATCAGCTACGGTTGACGGGGTTAGCGTGTATAAATAAAGTTATACTACTACTACTTTCATTTTAATAATGAATTAACCCACTTTCCATCTTCTTAGAAACCAAAAACTTAAACTGTACATAGCAAATGATACTATATTAAGAAATTCTCCCTTGTGGTTTGAATTGGTTTCTATGTATATGAAGCAATCAGAGTAGACAGACTGACAGAGTACAGTTTTTAATAGATATGGCACAAACTATATAATTATGTGATTCATAAAAAAATTACAATTTAAAATTTAATGGTTTTCATTGTATAGAAATAGAAATACTGAAATACCAAATCTACCTTAAAGTTTATGCTTGTTAAAAGATTTACAGCATCAAATATATATAGCATGCATATACAGTACACGAAAAATTAACGACAAACATTCTAAAACCTTTAAAACCTCAACCAAGTCTTTTATACATGTTTAAATTGTCCAAATAAGGAGGCTCCCTACAGTTATAGTACAGTTTGAAACACGATCTATATAGATCAGACGTCACACTCGCGTGGAATCTTCGTGACCCAGTAAAATTTTGAAACAAGCCACGGGAAGTTATTTTCGAGACTTATCTGCGAAGAAACCACAACTTTTTCATTATAATCGTAAATCTTTGAAATTCAAACAGTACGTATGTTCTTAAACAGTTTCTAAGCTTTCTTTTAGTATGTTTTTTACGAGTTTACGTTCAGTATTATCTTTTATAATGTTCAAAATCTTCGACTTGTTGCAGACTAAAAATTCTAAAATGATATTTTACACTCTCGTCAAGGCACTCTAGAACTGTCGAAGTAATATAATTATTTAAAGCAATCAAAAGTTTAAAAACTACTGCATACAACCACAGTACAGACAGTTAGGACTTACGAGTTGTCTTATGAAAATTTGGACTTGTTTGAATGTTTTGAATGGTTTTCATACCGATTTCAACAATAAAAACAAATTTAAGGGACGTTGGATTAATTCAATGCGAAAACCACCGACAAACCAGACCGGAAAAAAGACCACCAACAAACAATCTTGGGTCCAACAAACCAAGGATAACGAAAACGAAGAGAATTTTGCTCGAAAATTGTACACCATTTCGAGAAAAACAGCCTGTACATACAGCCACCGAGTGACTCGAACACGCGCCCGCAAACACTATATCGTGATCGGTCAGTATTTCTTTTAGGCTTTTCGCGAGCAGAAAATGGCATTTTGAGGTTCGTTTTTCTCGTTCGTTTCTCCGGTGACCATATCTCAAAATTTGACTACGTATTCAACGTACTAAGTTCTATTAAATCCTTAAATTTAAAAAAAATCGCCAGTGTAGTTTTCGTGAAACTAAATTTTGGCTTTTAAAAAAAAACTACACTGGCGATTTTCAAAAAAATTTCTGAGAAAACTCAGAATCTAATAATAATTTACTTTCTGCAAAAAAAAGAGTAGGTCACCGACCTTATTTTTCCGCTATCATACCTTCTTTGGCTAAAACTACCAAGATAAATGATGACGTCATGTCGCCATGGCAACGTCAAGAGTAAAAAACTTGTGTTGAAATTATTGCTTAATATACGAGGAATAAAGGGATTACGCAAAAATTTGAGTTTTCTAAGCTTATAACCTTTCAAAGAGCTTTCAATTCAAAACACTGATATCTAATGGAAACTGTAGGGAGCCTCCTTAAAGTAAATTCTCAGAGGTAAATTCTCCACTCCATGCAATCCGCCATTTTGGATTTCAAAATCCTCCCCACGTACCTACCCTGAAGACAAAAATCGCTGCGCAAGCAAGATGCGCAAAACGGCTCAACCATGTCGGGTTTTGGCAGGCATCTCCCCGACTTTCTGTACCTGACGCAACCTACCCCGGGGATCCAAGAGATGCCTGCAGAGGAGGCTATTATTGGACGAGGTTGAGCAAAATATAACAATATAGTTGATGTTCGCGGGCATAAATATAATATATGTTTTTGGCCGGAGTCAGACGCATTTTAGCCCGAGCGTAGCGAGGGTTAAAATGAGTTCTGAGGAGGGCCCAAAACATATTTATGCCCAAGAACATCAACTGTATTACTATTATTATAATTTTACAGGGCATGCACTTACTGCCGGATAAGAAATAAAAAATATACGATAAGCAGAATATAAAATGGACAGTGCCGCCATCACGCCGGCATTGTATTAACTAAATTTAAAAACTATATTTAAATATTCAGCAGAAAACCGTTTCAAAAGACAATATATGTTATTTGAACAATATATGAACTGAGTTAGTTTAGTACAATTGCCTGAGTTGCCTGAATAATGCTTGTTTCATTGCACGATAAAACTACAAACTTACATTCACTTGGCCGTTGTGTATAATTATATTAATTAGTTTCTGGCTCTACAGACATTGTCTTCTCATCTTTTTGGAATGGATTCTTGCTCATTTAGCTTCAGAGATCGATACATTTTTCTTCGTTTAGTTTTTAAGCCATGCATTTTGTCGTTAGAAATGTAAAAAAGGCAGCTAGCCGGCAGCCGGCTAAAGACGTAAACACACTAAACAACGGTTTTCTGTCGCTCCACTAGCTCATTAAAATTCAGCGGTATAGATACGGTCAGTATACCCGGTTACGATATCGTTGCAAAATATCGTAACCGGGAAGGTGACGGTGTTGCAATTTATCATCGCAGTATTTTGAATGTAATTGATAGAGATGACTTAGTCCCAGAGGGCGTAGAAGCTGTTTGTCTTGAAATTATTAAGTCCAAATCTAAACCAGTCTTAATTGCCTCTGTGTATATAGGCCACCCAATTCGAGAATTGAATTCTTGATAGAATAGAGGCACTTTTTCAAAACCTTGACAACGAACAAAAATAACTAATTATCGTTGGGGATTTAAATTGTGATCTTCTGCAGCATAATTTGAGCAATCATACCAAACGATTTAATGATATAGTTAATTTATTCCAACTGACACAGTTAATTGATCACCCTACGCGAATTACTGAAAAAACAGCTTCCCTTTTGGATGTTGCTATTGTAAACAATCCCGAAAAGATTTCGCATTCAGGGGTATTGCATGTTGGAATAAGTTATCTTATTATATACACAAGCTCTGGATATGAGGTATTCTGCAATCTGATTGGTTCTCTACTAGCAGGATATTAGCTCATATCCTGCTAGTAGAGAAAAGTAGAAAAATGGCTGGCAGATTTGGACAATTAAATGAAGAGGAAATTCAAGTTTTACATGAAAAAAGTACGCCAAAATGTTGTTTATATCCAGAGCTTGTGTATATAATAAAACAGTTATTCTACTCACTCTCGTCGTGTTTACAGTAACTTTTTCATAACAATTCTAGACGGTTCACGATGACGCCTTCTAGCATGTACTGAATGTCTTACACTTCGCGTTTTACTTCCATTGAAAACACAGACTATTTATGCGCGCTCAGTTTGTATTGTAAATATAGGTAAATTATTTGCCTATTTGGTGGTGAAGTAGGGTTATTCAAGTTGTGCATCGTAAATTACCACAGTTGTTTCACATAAATCTTTCACATACGAAGTTTTTATAGTTTCAGATAACTTTTCATAGTTGTTCATAAGTGATACTAGTTTCTCGATAGATAGAACACGATTTTGCACCTTCGTGCTAGACCCGTGAACAAGGTCCGTGGCGATAACACGTGGGTTATCTCCTTGCCGTTTTCCTCAATTACATATAAAGGCTCGCTGGCAAGTGAAGGGATTGCCGATACCACACTGGATATCTCCTCGTCTTTTGCTTTTCAACAGATCCCTCTGACGAGTTAAGAGACGGTCAATAGAGCTTGTAATAAGAGTGAACTTTACACCCGTTTTCAAAATTACGCGACCTGCCATCAAAGTAGTTTGACTTGAAATGTCTGTTTTTAACAACAAAAAATCTAAAAATAGCCGACCTAAACAAAATACGTTTTGGACTTATCTTTGTAGCCCAATAAATATTTTGACGCAAATAAAGGTAGATTCTATTATTAAATGTGAAATCTTAAATATTTTAGGGAAAAATTATCGTCAGAATGAGGTTTAACGTTCGGAAAACGAAGCAAAGAGAAATAAACAATTTGTATTTTTTGACCGAATGACTAAAACACTAAGAACTGGCATTCAGCAATAGTTGTTTTTATCAAGGTCGCGTAATTTTGAGAACAGGTGTAGACCATTATACAGAAAACATGTATTACGTTTAGACTTTAGTCAAGTTTAGGTCTGATGCAACTGATATCTTATGATGCATACTCTATTGTTTGCGGGGGCCGAGCATTAGCCAATCACATCAAATAATTAGCAGCATGTTAAAAGCATGTTGTGCAGCTGCACAGTGTTGTTGACATAATCTTTTGATATGCTCACTATTGTCAGTATATTTATATGTAAGGCTTCGCCTATTGTTGAAGTCGCGTACAACTTCAACATTCACTTTATAAAATGTCGGCCCCAGAGCCAAAGGCATTGTAATGAAGCCAAAAGGCAAAAAGACAAATAAAAATTAAACGACGATAAGCACTCTATGCAATAAACGACGATCTCTATGCAATAAACTGAAACTAGCTGCTGTGAATATATCTCCATATTGCGACCTTCCACAATATACATATTTGTCCCGTACGGGAAACTCGATTGTAGACTATGCAATTGTGGATAATGACCTGACCAAATATCTCGATTTAGTACAAGTACTTGATGAACACCCGGACAATGCGGCTTTTCATTTGCCATTGAAAATAAATTTATGCATAGGAACTATGGAAACTGTACAAAATTGTGATAGCAAGGACCATACGAATCATCTACATGAAAAGATTTGTTGGAAAAGATGTTCCGATGATATTTTGAACGAATACAATTATAATTTGGCTACTTCAATAGCAGAAATTTTGAAAAGTGAACTGACTGATGTAAATGTCTTTTATGATGAACTTTGTGAAGCAATAAAAAATGCTGACGTTGTCCTTCCAAGAGTAAAATATAGAAAACATGTAAAGCCTTTTTGGAATAATAGGCTCAAAGAACTAAGAAAGGCGGTGATGGCTGCAAGGACTGAATGGATACGAAATGGATCTCCACGGTGCTCAGATAATATTTTTTATAGGCAATATAAGAAAACCAAATGCAAATACAGGCAAGAGCAAAGAAGAGCAGTTTGGGAGTTTGAGAGGAAAGAATTTGATGATATAGCAAACTCAAATGAATTAGATCAAGATAAATTTTGGAGATTGCTTAACAATAGAGCACGCAAGAAAAAAAAGAAAAAGAAAATAGTGATTTTGGAAAATAACAAAGAGGTGCACACTGATCCACAAACAGTAGCAAATCTTTGGGCTGACTATTACGAGAAGTTAGCTACGCCTGCCAAAGATGAGCAAGTCCATGCAAGTCCAAGTCCATGCATGACTATGTATTAAGTACCTTAATAACAGCGGAAGAAATTAAAATGGTATTAAATCATTTGCCGAATGGGAAAGCACCTGGTATTGACTGCATTACGTACGAGCACATGAAATATGGTTGTAAATGGGTTGTTGATGCCCTATTGAAATTGTATAATCTTATTATTGAAGCAGAACAAATTCCAACTCTCTTCAAATTGGCAATCAAAATCCCAATTCCAAAAGGAAATAAACTATCCAGAACATTTGACGACCATCGAGGGATAAGTCTACTGCCAAGCATTAACAAAATTTTCGAACGAATTGTTCTATCCAGATTACAGAAAGAGCCAAAATCTTCGCATCACCCCCTTCAAGGAGGCTATCAAGAACAGCAAGATGCCTTAACAACATGCTTCACGATTGAGGAAACTATTAATCACTGCTGTGAAGAAAATGAAAAAGCTTATGTTGCTTTTATGGATATTAGTAAAGCTTTCGACACCATGTGGATAAACGCAATGCTGTACAAGTTGTTTCATAATAAGGGTATTTCTGGCAAAGTCTGGCGACTCATTAGAGACTGGTATATTGACATGAAAGAGTTCGTGTTTATTGAAGGAAAATCTTCTCGGACATATCAACTCGAACAAGGGACGAGGCAAGGAGGGGTGCTCTCTCCTTGGCTGTTTTTAGTCTTCATCGATGACCTGATCGAGGAGTTGCACCGTACTAATGCCGGGATCTTTCTGCACACAGTTTACCTTGGTTCCCCTATGTTTGCAGACGATTTAACAATGCTTTCACGCATGAAATCAGGGCTTGACAAGATGCTATACACTGCATGGAGATACAGTGATAAATGGAGATTTAAGTTTAATCTCAAGAAAACAATTATACTAACTTTTGGCGAGAATCAAATCAGTCGACTAGAAAGTGGAAACTTGGTTCGCGGGAGTTATGTGAAAAGAACACATGGTCAAATTTGGGGCGAATATGGGATGTTGATAAAAAATCTTCAGCTGCTGTTGTAAACGCAGTTGCCAAAGGAAGAGAGGCGTGTTTTTTCTTGATGAGTATCGGATCTCGCTATGGTGGACTGAATCCTGTCGTTGCGTCTCATTTGTGGACGCGCATTGGTCTTCCTAAATTCCTATACGGCTCAGAACTTTGGAAACTAAAACGAAATGATCTCATAGAGCTAGAAAAGGTCCAAAATATTATGCTTCGTATCATGCAGGGCCTTCTTTCTGGAACGTCCGGATCAGCAGCACGAGGACTGTAGGGACTGTTATCAATCGAAGCTGAGATAGACAAACGTAAGCTCTATTTTTTGGGAAGGATTTTAAATATGAGTCCTGGTGTAATATGCCGTCGTGTGTTGCTAATTAGACTGATTCGCAGTAAATGGAACCACAGAAACAATTCTGGATTTATATCAGACATTGTCAATGTGCTGACGAAATACGAGCTTTTAGACTATTTAATGGCTTTTATTTCAAAAAACAGCTTTCCAACGAAGAAGGAATGGAAGAAAATTGTCAATGAACACGTATATAATCATTATAGAAGAATCAAACGAAGAATGAAATCTCTGTATGGTGGCTTTTAGCGAAAGAGAAACCCGAACATCTATAACAGAAATAACTAATGTAATCAGATTGATAAGTGGATCATATAAGATCAAAGGAAAGCGTATAAACAACCCAGTTACCTACACAGATTTTTGCGATATATGTAAACGAGGATATGTTAATCCAGTAAATCATGCTTTGCTGTTTTGCTTGGCGTCACAAAAAGAAAGGGAAAATTATTGGAACTGGATAAATGACAGTCTTCCTATCCAACTTGCAGTAGAATTATCAGAGTTATCGGACTCGGATTTTGTACTAATTATTTTAGGGAAAAATAGAGAGACATTGTTGTTAAAAAACGGACTGTGGAAAGCATACATGCTAAAATCGGCATGTTATGTTTCGTCTTGTTTCAATACGACTGTTATTTCGATATAGTTAGTTAGTTAGTCTAATTTAGTTTATTAATTAATCATTTCTATTTTGTAAAAAATACTCTTCAGAAATTGGAGGCAATAAAACTAATGGAATAAGTCCAATGGTAGCTGTTAAGTTATGGAAAAGGATTGGCCTACCGAAACTGTTATATGGATCAGAGCTCTGGAAACTTAATCAAGCGAAGTTGCAAAAACTAGAAAAGGTACAAAATACATTTCTCCGTATTTGTTTGGGATTACTGGGAGGAACCTCGGGTTCTGCCGCGCGCGGAATTCTTGGACTCTGGTCTATTCAAGCTGAGATTGACAAACGTAAACTTATGTTCCTCAGACGAATGATATGCGCAAGTGAACATATCATTTATCGCAGAGTATTTATATTACGATTAATCAGATGGAAATGGAACCCAGACAAAATGACTGGTTTCATACCGGATATCATAAAAATTTTGGAGAAATATGACCTGTGGGAGCATATGGATTCCTTCTTGCAAACTGGGAGTTTCCCTAGTAAGCACCTGTGGAAAACAATAGTTATTGACAACATAAAACGCCTAGATAATTCATTATGGAAAGGAAAAATCCAGGGTTATAAACAGTTGCGATTATACAATCACGTTATTCGAGAATCAACACCCAACGCATGGTTTATTCTAAGTCAGGAAAATTTCGAAATGGCTAATCATGTTTTAACGATTGTCAGGATTCTCTGTGGCTCATTTTATGTAAATGGGGTGCGGTTTGTCGATGAAGATGAGCCATTTTTCTGCAAGTCTTGTAACCGTGACTGCGTACATCCGGTAAAGCATGGGCTATTGTACTGTCGTGATACAGTGGTGTCGAGAGAAACATTTTGGAACTGTGCAATGGATTACTTCCCAATAGCATTTGTAAGGGAGCTGAACAGCTTGGATGATGATATGTTTCTGTATGCTTTATTTGGCAATTTTGAATCGGTGCAGCAGGTGCTCACTGTGGAGTTGATCAAACGTTTTTGTGCCATTGGGGCTGAATTTATTTCAAATGCAGTCAAGACTGTTTGCTACATTGAAACATTTTTAGTATAACTACTTAAATATTTAATTGTTCTTAATTGTAAAAAAATACCAAAAATATGGACAATTTTAGAATAGGCAATTATTAGTTAAATAATTTTTCTTGTATCTTCAGATATGGAGGCAATAAAGAATTTCACTGACTGACTGACTGACTGACTGACTGACTGACTGACTGACTGACTGACTGAAATTCAAGTTTTACATGAAAAAAGTACGCCAAAATGTTGTTTATATCCAGAGCTTGTGTATATAATAAAACAGTTATTCTACTCACTCTCGTCGTGTTTACAGTAACTTTTTCATAACAATTCTAGACGGTTCACGATGACGCCTTCTAGCATGTACTGAATGTCTTACACTTCGCGTTTTACTTCCATTGAAAACACAGACTATTTATGCGCGCTCAGTTTGTATTGTAAACATAGGTAAATTATTTGCCTATTTGGTGGTGAAGTAGGGTTATTCAAGTTGTGCATCGTAAATTACCACAGTTGTTTCACATAAATCTTTCACATACGAAGTTTTTATAGTTTCAGATAACTTTTCATAGTTGTTCATAAGTGATACTAGTTTCTCGATAGATAGAACACGATTTTGCACCTTCGTGCTAGACCCGTGAACAAGGTCCGTGGCGATAACACGTGGGTTATCTCCTTGCCGTTTTCCTCAATTACATATAAAGGCTCGCTGGCAAGTGAAGGGATTGCCGATACCACACTGGATATCTCCTCGTCTTTTGCTTTTCAACAGATCCCTCTGACGAGTTAAGAGACGGTCAATAGAGCTTGTAATAAGAGTGAACTTTACACCCGTTTTCAAAATTACGCGACCTGCCATCAAAGTAGTTTGACTTGAAATGTCTGTTTTTAACAACAAAAAATCTAAAAATAGCCGACCTAAACAAAATACGTTTTGGACTTATCTTTGTAGCCCAATAAATATTTTGACGCAAATAAAGGTAGATTCTATTATTAAATGTGAAATCTTAAATATTTTAGGGAAAAATTATCGTCAGAATGAGGTTTAACGTTCGGAAAACGAAGCAAAGAGAAATAAACAATTTGTATTTTTTGACCGAATGACTAAAACACTAAGAACTGGCATTCAGCAATAGTTGTTTTTATCAAGGTCGCGTAATTTTGAGAACAGGTGTAGACCATTATACAGAAAACATGTATTACGTTTAGACTTTAGTCAAGTTTAGGTCTGATGCAACTGATATCTTATGATGCATACTCTATTGTTTGCGGGGGCCGAGCATTAGCCAATCACATCAAATAATTAGCAGCATGTTAAAAGCATGTTGTGCAGCTGCACAGTGTTGTTGACATAATCTTTTGATATGCTCACTATTGTCAGTATATTTATATGTAAGGCTTCGCCTATTGTTGAAGTCGCGTACAACTTCAACATTCACTTTATAAAATGTCGGCCCCAGAGCCAAAGGCATTGTAATGAAGCCAAAAGGCAAAAAGACAAATAAAAATTAAACGACGATAAGCACTCTATGCAATAAACGACGATCTCTATGCAATAAACTGAAACTAGCTGCTGTGAATATATCTCCATATTGCGACCTTCCACAATATACATATTTGTCCCGTACGGGAAACTCGATTGTAGACTATGCAATTGTGGATAATGACTTGACCAAATATCTCGATTTAGTACAAGTACTTGATGAACACCCGGACAATGCGGCTTTTCATTTGCCATTGAAAATAAATTTATGCATAGGAACTATGGAAACTGTACAAAATTGTGATAGCAAGGACCATACGAATCATCTACATGAAAAGATTTGTTGGAAAAGATGTTCCGATGATATTTTGAACGAATACAATTATAATTTGGCTACTTCAATAGCAGAAATTTTGAAAAGTGAACTGACTGATGTAAATGTCTTTTATGATGAACTTTGTGAAGCAATAAAAAATGCTGACGTTGTCCTTCCAAGAGTAAAATATAGAAAACATGTAAAGCCTTTTTGGAATAATAGGCTCAAAGAACTAAGAAAGGCGGTGATGGCTGCAAGGACTGAATGGATACGAAATGGATCTCCACGGTGCTCAGATAATATTTTTTATAGGCAATATAAGAAAACCAAATGCAAATACAGGCAAGAGCAAAGAAGAGCAGTTTGGGAGTTTGAGAGGAAAGAATTTGATGATATAGCAAACTCAAATGAATTAGATCAAGATAAATTTTGGAGATTGCTTAACAATAGAGCACGCAAGAAAAAAAAGAAAAAGAAAATAGTGATTTTGGAAAATAACAAAGAGGTGCACACTGATCCACAAACAGTAGCAAATCTTTGGGCTGACTATTACGAGAAGTTAGCTACGCCTGCCAAAGATGAGCAAGTCCATGCAAGTCCAAGTCCATGCATGACTATGTATTAAGTACCTTAATAACAGCGGAAGAAATTAAAATGGTATTAAATCATTTGCCGAATGGGAAAGCACCTGGTATTGACTGCATTACGTACGAGCACATGAAATATGGTTGTAAATGGGTTGTTGATGCCCTATTGAAATTGTATAATCTTATTATTGAAGCAGAACAAATTCCAACTCTCTTCAAATTGGCAATCAAAATCCCAATTCCAAAAGGAAATAAACTATCCAGAACATTTGACGACCATCGAGGGATAAGTCTACTGCCAAGCATTAACAAAATTTTCGAACGAATTGTTCTATCCAGATTACAGAAAGAGCCAAAATCTTCGCATCACCCCCTTCAAGGAGGCTATCAAGAACAGCAAGATGCCTTAACAACATGCTTCACGATTGAGGAAACTATTAATCACTGCTGTGAAGAAAATGAAAAAGCTTATGTTGCTTTTATGGATATTAGTAAAGCTTTCGACACCATGTGGATAAACGCAATGCTGTACAAGTTGTTTCATAATAAGGGTATTTCTGGCAAAGTCTGGCGACTCATTAGAGACTGGTATATTGACATGAAAGAGTTCGTGTTTATTGAAGGAAAATCTTCTCGGACATATCAACTCGAACAAGGGACGAGGCAAGGAGGGGTGCTCTCTCCTTGGCTGTTTTTAGTCTTCATCGATGACCTGATCGAGGAGTTGCACCGTACTAATGCCGGGATCTTTCTGCACACAGTTTACCTTGGTTCCCCTATGTTTGCAGACGATTTAACAATGCTTTCACGCATGAAATCAGGGCTTGACAAGATGCTATACACTGCATGGAGATACAGTGATAAATGGAGATTTAAGTTTAATCTCAAGAAAACAATTATACTAACTTTTGGCGAGAATCAAATCAGTCGACTAGAAAGTGGAAACTTGGTTCGCGGGAGTTATGTGAAAAGAACACATGGTCAAATTTGGGGCGAATATGGGATGTTGATAAAAAATCTTCAGCTGCTGTTGTAAACGCAGTTGCCAAAGGAAGAGAGGCGTGTTTTTTCTTGATGAGTATCGGATCTCGCTATGGTGGACTGAATCCTGTCGTTGCGTCTCATTTGTGGACGCGCATTGGTCTTCCTAAATTCCTATACGGCTCAGAACTTTGGAAACTAAAACGAAATGATCTCATAGAGCTAGAAAAGGTCCAAAATATTATGCTTCGTATCATGCAGGGCCTTCTTTCTGGAACGTCCGGATCAGCAGCACGAGGACTGTAGGGACTGTTATCAATCGAAGCTGAGATAGACAAACGTAAGCTCTATTTTTTGGGAAGGATTTTAAATATGAGTCCTGGTGTAATATGCCGTCGTGTGTTGCTAATTAGACTGATTCGCAGTAAATGGAACCACAGAAACAATTCTGGATTTATATCAGACATTGTCAATGTGCTGACGAAATACGAGCTTTTAGACTATTTAATGGCTTTTATTTCAAAAAACAGCTTTCCAACGAAGAAGGAATGGAAGAAAATTGTCAATGAACACGTATATAATCATTATAGAAGAATCAAACGAAGAATGAAATCTCTGTATGGTGGCTTTTAGCGAAAGAGAAACCCGAACATCTATAACAGAAATAACTAATGTAATCAGATTGATAAGTGGATCATATAAGATCAAAGGAAAGCGTATAAACAACCCAGTTACCTACACAGATTTTTGCGATATATGTAAACGAGGATATGTTAATCCAGTAAATCATGCTTTGCTGTTTTGCTTGGCGTCACAAAAAGAAAGGGAAAATTATTGGAACTGGATAAATGACAGTCTTCCTATCCAACTTGCAGTAGAATTATCAGAGTTATCGGACTCGGATTTTGTACTAATTATTTTAGGGAAAAATAGAGAGACATTGTTGTTAAAAACGGACTGTGGAAAGCATACATGCTAAAATCGGCATGTTATGTTTCGTCTTGTTTCAATACGACTGTTATTTCGATATAGTTAGTTAGTTAGTCTAATTTAGTTTATTAATTAATCATTTCTATTTTGTAAAAAATACTCTTCAGAAATTGGAGGCAATAAAAGATTTAAACTGACTGACTGACTGACTGACTGACTGACTGACTGACTGACTGACTGACTGACTGACTGACTGACTGACTGACTGACTGACTGACTGACTGACTGACTGACTGACTGACTGACTGACTGACTGACTGACTGACTGACTGACTGTTATATCGGCGATCCTTTTTGTAACTTGCTGGTGCCTTTGTGTAACCCAACTAGTTACATAAAGGATCATCATGTCCTTTTTGTAACTTAGTATCCTTTTTGTAACTTGGCCTGTTCCTTTACGTAACCTAGTGCGTTCCTTTTTGTAACGTTTGGTCCTTTACGTAACCTAGTGCGTTCCTTTTTGTAACCTTTGTTCCTTTACGTAACCTAGTGCGTTCCTTTTTGTAACTTTTGGTCCTTTACGTAACCTAGTGCGTTCCTTTTTGTAACATTGGATCCCTTACTTAACCGAATTGTTGCTTTTTGTAACCTTTTGCCGTTGTTCTTTGACATATAAACATATTATTCCCTGAATATAAAACTTAAAAACGCGGGAAATATTTTCGTCTTTAAATTTGGGGTTTTCCGCTTCTTTATATGGGTGCAATCGCAAAATAAATCTTTACAGTGTATTTTAACTTTCAGACGAGCTACCGCCTTCAAATAGTGAATTTTAATTACTGTTTTCAAATGAATAGTTGTTACCATAAGTTATGTCATACTGAATAAAAGCGAGGCTAAGCAAAATAAAAAGAACACTTGTTTAGTGATTCAAACTGCGGGCAAACTTGTTTAGTGATTCAAACTGCGGGCAAACTTGTTTAGTGATTCAAACTCGACGTTTCGAGCAAATGTCATTCGTCAGATAAATCATTGGCTGATGTTTTACAATTCTTTGAATGTGAAAAATGAATTTGCTGACCTGGAAATTCATTGAAGACAAAGTTCCTTGAATTTTCAAACAGATTAGATATAATTGACTAGTGTAAAAAACATATACTGTACCTCAACATATACTGTACCTTACAAAAATGTAATATTTCGCCCTATTCTATTTAGCACTTATTTATGGGTCAATAAGTGTAATGGGTCTATTGATTATTTCTACACTTCTTTCTTGTAATGCTGATCTGGTCGACTATCGTTCAGGGAAATGGCAGATGGAGAGACCTACTTAGGCTTTGGGCAACACGCCTTCTCTCTTTTGCTATCCTCTCTATCATAGCGTACTTATTAATATATAAACATCATGTTGCAACTTGGTGTACCGCAATGTTGCAGTATCACTTTAGTATTTTACTGTGCCTAATGCCAGACGATATTACTCGGCAAAAGGAAACTCAATAGACGCATAATGACGTTTTTGTACGGTGCGTGACCACAACTACAAGAATGCTTTTCGAGTATTTGCTAACTTCTTCTATTAAGATCCTCGCGAAGCATTCTGGTAGTTGTGGTCACTCATCGTACGAAAACGTCATTATACATAAGGTCTATTATTTTAGAATATAACACTGAGACTATGTGCGCTCGGTAACGATTCCGTGTTGTTCAAGTAATGAGCTAACTTTTTAATTAGAAGATCAAGATAATTAATATAAGTAGTCGATAAGTACAGTATAATTTCTTTGTCAATGAACAACAGAGTTTAGTTCCCAAGTGTTCCCAGTTGAGCTGGTACTACAGTTCCTCGACTGTTAATAATAGTTCTGTATCAATTCTACAACAAAACGATATTTTAACTATAACAAAATATTAACTTTTTAATTGTCACCACATTCTTGAGAAAGAAGTAGTCGATAAGTACAGTATAGTTTCTTTGTCAATGAACAACAAAGTTTAGTTCCCAAGTGAGCTGGTACTACAGTTCCTCGACTGTTAATAATAGTTCGGTACCAATTACTAATTATTTACACTAGAAGCACTGAAACAGAGACGGTTGAAGTCATATTCACCTTAAAATAAACTCCTAGCGCAAATAATTATTCCTCAATGGAAAGCTTATTAAAAACATTTTTTTCAAATTTGATTAAAAATACGAAAATAAGTTGTGTCTGCAAACTATGTCGTAAAACAACTTGTGGCAACCTTGCAACAACGTCGTTCTTCTCATGATGCGAACCTAATGATAAGGAGCTTAAAAGCCTTTTTTCACTTCAAACGTATCGTACCGAAACGTAACGTATTTCTTTGTGTTTTGAGCACCTGGTGGAACTGAGGACTTCGACACAAAAGAAAATGCTACGGTACGTTATGTTTGAAGCCTGGTTTTCATACAGTATGTCGATGCTTTCGCAGTGCCATTGTCTTTGATCATTGAAATAATTTTCTCGTTCAATGATCACTAACAATGGTCCACGAGTACATCGCCGACCATCGAGGACATACTGTATGAAAACCAGGCTTTAAGTATTTGCTTATGCTTATTCGCAGTGAACAACTACAGGAGTTTATTTACCGGGAATCGCGTTCGTAAATTCTCCGTTCAGTCCTAACCTTGTCAGACAGTTGGACCGTAGTATATTTCTCCAATAGGGGCTGCAATATTGGTTCGGCTTCCATCTGTTGCCGCACAGATTTCTGTGTGATTGTTTTGTATGTATCAAGTTTTTAAAAGTCCTTTTAAAGCACTCGTTTTGTTCATCCGTAAACAACTTCGAGCCGCCGCTGTTTCTGGACATATTAGTTGATAATACGACACTTGGTGTAAAGAGACTTTCACTGCCACCATCATTACCACCTGCATCACCGTCTGGATTATAATCTGCATCATCACCTGCATCACCACCTGCATCATCAACTGCATCATCACCTGCATTACCATCTGCATCACCATCTGCATCAACGCTATTTCTTTGCGACGTTATTCCAATTCTTGAGACGTTGTGCAGGAGTCTCGCTGGGAAGATCGTTTAACGGTATTGTCGACTCATCTTTGCTGAAGAAGGATCGGACTTTGTCACGGACTTTATAAGTACCAATATTGCTTAGAAGTGGATGGTCGTTGGCAATATTTCTCATCTTTCATTGAGATATCTTTATTTGCAATATTGGTTGCAAAAGCAGATATTATTGCGGAGTTTTCTTCCGGGGTCCACTTGCGTCTTGGTGATCCACATTCGTTCTCGTTGGATCTAGATGGATCTTCGATATCCTCGGATTTCTTCCCAGAGTCATCAACTTTTGAAGATGTTGGAGCATTTCCGGATTTATCTGCCTTTGAGGACTTACCAGCATGCATCAATTTGCTCAGATACTTGGAGGTTTGAACTGCAGATGTAGTTTTGGTTTGGAGCAAATAATAATTATCAGCTGTCACCTTGTGGTGGTTCATCAAGCCAGCCAAGTTTTCTCTTTGCCCCACATCATTTCGGTGCACAGCTGAAACAGCAGCTTTACGGAAAGCTGTTGCACCACCAGCACCAGCTTCCTTCCCGAACACCTTTGCCCAGCAGCTGCCTATCTGGCAACCAACTTCGGACGCTCTCATTGGCCGATTGTTCAAGGTGAGAAACATTTGTGCTACATCTTCGGTAGGTGCACTTTCAATTGTACTTCTGAATTTTGAGATGAAAATCTTCATCCACTGATGCAGTGATGGCGACAAGACGAGATTTGCTGGGCCATGTGTCGTAAATGTCTTGTGTTTCTTCACCTTTACCACAAAACAACCATCTTCTTCCTGGGCCTTACGAAACTCGCCAAGTGTCATGTTCGCTAGCGCACCTGAGCGGCTGCCATTGTTGATACAGAGCAAAGTGAGAATATAGTCTCTCACCAATGTGTATTCAACTTGGCTAGGCACTGCAGTAGATGTCGAATCCTGATATTCGCCAAGGACTTTCACTGCCGTTCTCGCTACATTTGAGACATCGAATTTTTTCACTTGCTCTGGCGTTTTCAAGTTCTCCATGTCTTCTAGTCTTTTCTCCCAGAATCGATTTTTGGTAAGTCTTTGAAAGGACTTGTTCCACAGTTTCACTTGGGCAGACAAACGACTCAATACTTCTTCAGATGCATCGATATGCGGAGGATTCTCACATTTTAAAAATGTATAAAAGTGGTTTAAAGAAGCAAGGTAGGATTTCACTGTTCCCGGTCGTTTTTCCTTCTCAAATGGGGTTAGCCATTCGTCTTTCAAGATCCGCTTGTGAAGAATTTTTGTCAGGTCGTGATTTTCTTTGTCCATATATTCAACTACCAATTGAATCTGTCGCGAGCACTGACGTGCAACCGGTTGTTCCTTCCTTCCACCATCTGCTCCTTGAAGCCATTCTTCAAATTGTTTGAAAAGATCTTGCTGTGAAGGTGGAGTTTCAATATCATCTTGATCACCGTCCTCAATTTCGATATCGATTTGGTCTATGCTTTCAAAAGACCCATCTTCTTCACCTGTAGAATCTTCACCTACAGAATCTTCACGTACGTGTTCTTCATCGCTGCCAACTTGAGATGATTGGGGTGATATAACCTTTTCCTCTTGGAAGATTTTGGGATAGGACGGAACGTTCTTTTCCGACTCACTTTCTTCGTCGCTGGTATACACTTTTTCAAACAACCTTTCCGGTTTTCCACCTTTCTTTCCTTTCGCTTGCTTTCCTTTCACTTGTTTTCCTTTCACTTGTTTTCCTTTCACTTGGTTTCTCCTACTTTCAACATCATGAACAACTTCATCTTCTTCGGATGAGCTGGACGCAGGTGTAGACTCAGATGATGAGATATCCTTTCTATCATACCTAACCGCTTCCTCTAGACATCTCTTATATATTTTGCTTTCACGTTTCATTTTATGGTAATCCGTGAGATGGTTATGTATTCGTTTCACCACAGCTCGACAATCCTTGATAGGGCACATCTTTTGTTTAAACACACGCTTTCGTTTCTTTGATATCTTTTCCCTCTCTGCACGCAAACCAAACATATTAACAACGCCACTGGCATCATTATCATCCCACTTATGTACTTGTCTCATGTGACGAGGCAGATGGAATACGTCAGCGGAACAAGATGGATGAGGACATTTATGTTTAGCCCTAACACTTCCTTTCGAACTACCAGCTTTTTCATTTAAGTTTCGAGGTACAGGTACAGGATCTACAGGTAAATCAACAGCCTGGACATTCATTTCGATACCACAATTCTCCACTTCCCCAACAGTTTCCATTTCCTTAAAAGAAACAATTTCAATTAATTATTTAATAAATGAATGAAGAACATAACCTACTTAAAACAGTAAAAGCAAAAGATAGTCAACTGAACATGCTAAATATTATGGCTATTAGAAATCATTATACTCTATTTGTGTCTAAGATATTAAATATTACAAATACAGCAACAAAAATGTACTGTACAAACATGTTCAAATCAAATCAATTTGAAAAAGTACCATTTAGCATTGGCATAGGTTTTCATTGAGCATTATATAAAACATATAGAGTAATTTGCTTAGGTACATATCTTTGAGCCACCTTAACTGAAAACATAATTGCCGCACATGACTGAAACTTTATCAGCAAAGTAAGTAAACCTGAGAAGGCATATTCAATAAAGAACACTTGCATATGTGCAATAAAACTAAAGTTACACTGAGGAAACTTGATAAAATGAGTTCAAAGCTAAAATTTAACAATAAAACATTAAGTGTCCAACATAATCACCATGTACTTAGTGATTGGCTTTACCAATTCACATCAATTCTTAGCAACATAAGTAACAAACTTGCAGAAACATGTTTTAAGTCAAATCAGTTGATCTGCAATAATATTACAGCATTGGCATAGGTTTTCATTGAGTATTATATAAAAAATATAGAGTAATTTGCTTAGGTACACATCTTTGAGCCACCTTAACTGAAAACATAATTGCCGCACATGACTGAAACTTTATCAGCAAAGTAAGTAAACCTGAGAAGGCATATTCAATAAAGAACACTTGCATATGTGCAATAAAACTAAAGTTACACTGAGGAAACTTGATAAAATGAGTTCAAAGCTAAAATTTAACAATAAAACATTAAGTGTCCAACATAATCACCATGTACCTAGTGATTGGCTTTACCAATACACATCAATTCTTAGCAACATAAGTAACAAACTTGCAGAAACATGTTTTAAGTCAAATCAGTTGATCTGCAATAATATTACAGCATTGGCATAGGTTTTCATTGAGTATTATATAAAAAATAGAGTAATTTGCTTAGGTACACATCTTTGAGCCACCTTAACTGAAAACATAATTGCCGCACATGACTGAAACTTTATCAGCAAAGTAAGTAAACCTGAGAAGGCATATTCAATAAAGAACACTTGCATATGTGCAATAAAACTAAAGTTACACTGAGGAAACTTGATAAAATGAGTTCAAAGCTAAAATTTAACAATAAAACATTAAGTGTCCAACATAATCACCATGTACCTAGTGATTGGCTTTACCAATACACATCAATTCTTAGCAACATAAGTAACAAACTTGCAGAAACATGTTTTAAGTCAAATCAGTTGATCTGCAATAATATTACAGCATTGGCATAGGTTTTCATTGAGTATTATATAAAAAATATAGAGTAATTTGCTTAGGTACACATCTTTGAGCCACCTTAACTGAAAACATAATTGCACACATGACTGAAACTTTATCAGCAAAGTAAGTAAACCTGAGAAGGCATATTCAATAAAGAACACTTGCATATGTGCAATAAAACTAAAGTTACACTGAGGAAACTTGATAAAATGAGTTCAAAGCTAAAATTTAACAATAAAACATTAAGTGTCCAACATAATCACCATGTACCTAGTGATTGGCTTTACCAATACACATCAATTCTTAGCAACATAAGTAACAAACTTGCAGAAACATGTTTTAAGTCAAATCAGTTGATCTGCAATAATATTACAGCATTGGCATAGGTTTTCATTGAGTATTATATAAAAAATAGAGTAATTTGCTTAGGTACACATCTTTGAGCCACCTTAACTGAAAACATAATTGCCGCACATGACTGAAACTTTATCAGCAAAGTAAGTAAACCTGAGAAGGCATATTCAATAAAGAACACTTGCATATGTGCAATAAAACTAAAGTTACACTGAGGAAACTTGATAAAATGAGTTCAAAGCTAAAATTTAACAATAAAACATTAAGTGTCCAACATAATCACCATGTACCTAGTGATTGGCTTTACCAATTCACATCAATTCTTAGCAACATAAGTAACAAACTTGCAGAAACATGTTTTAAGTCAAATCAGTTGATCTGCAATAATATTACAGCATTGGCATAGGTTTTCATTGAGTATTATATAAAAATATAGAGTAATTTGCTTAGGTACTCATCTTTGAGCCACCTTAACTGAAAACATAATTGCACATGACTGAAACTTTATCAGCAAAGTAAGTAAACCTGAGAAGGCATATTCAATAAAGAACACTTGCATATGTGCAATAAAACTAAAGTTACACTGAGGAAACTTGATAAAATGAGTTCAAAGCTAAAATTTAACAATAAAACATTAAGTGTCCAACATAATCACCATGTACCTAGTGATTGGCTTTACCAATACACATCAATTCTTAGCAACATAAGTAACAAACTTGCAGAAACATGTTTTAAGTCAAATCAGTTGATCTGCAATAATATTACAGCATTGGCATAGGTTTTCATTGAGTATTATATAAAAATATAGAGTAATTTGCTTAGGTACACATCTTTGAGCCACCTTAACTGAAAACATAATTGCCGCACATGACTGAAACTTTATCAGCAAAGTAAGTAAACCTGAGAAGGCATATTCAATAAAGAACACTTGCATATGTGCAATAAAACTAAAGTTACACTGAGGAAACTTGATAAAATGAGTTCAAAGCTAAAATTTAACAATAAAACATTAAGTGTCCAACATAATCACCATGTACCTAGTGATTGGCTTTACCAATACACATCAATTCTTAGCAACATAAGTAACAAACTTGCAGAAACATGTTTTAAGTCAAATCAGTTGATCTGCAATAATATTACAGCATTGGCATAGGTTTTCATTGAGTATTATATAAAAAATATAGAGTAATTTGCTTAGGTACACATCTTTGAGCCACCTTAACTGAAAACATAATTGCCGCACATGACTGAAACTTTATCAGCAAAGTAAGTAAACCTGAGAAGGCATATTCAATAAAGAACACTTGCATATGTGCAATAAAACTAAAGTTACACTGAGGAAACTTGATAAAATGAGTTAAAAGCTAAAATTTAACAATAAAACATTAAGTGTCCAACATAATCACCATGTACTTAGTGATTGGCTTTACCAATTCACATCAATTCTTAGCAACATAAGTAACAAACTTGCAGAAACATGTTTTAAGTCAAATCAGTTGATCTGCAATAATATTACAGCATTGGCATAGGTTTTCATTGAGTATTATATAAAAAATATAGAGTAATTTGCTTAGGTACACATCATTGAGCCACCTTAACTGAAAACATAATTGCCGCACATGACTGAAACTTTATCAGCAAAGTAAGTAAACCTGAGAAGGCATATTCAATAAAGAACACTTGCATATGTGCAATAAAACTAAAGTTACACTGAGGAAACTTGATAAAATGAGTTCAAAGCTAAAATTTAACAATAAAACATTAAGTGTCCAACATAATCACCATGTACCTAGTGATTGGCTTTACCAATACACATCAATTCTTAGCAACATAAGTAACAAACTTGCAGAAACATGTTTTAAGTCAAATCAGTTGATCTGCAATAATATTACAGCATTGGCATAGGTTTTCATTGAGTATTATATAAAAAATATAGAGTAATTTGCTTAGGTACACATCTTTGAGCCACCTTAACTGAAAACATAATTGCCGTGACATGACTGAAACTTTATCAGCAAAGTAAGTAAACCTGAGAAGGCATATTCAATAAAGAACACTTGCATATGTGCAATAAAACTAAAGTTACACTGAGGAAACTTGATAAAATGAGTTCAAAGCTAAAATTTAACAATAAAACATTAAGTGTCCAACATAATCACCATGTACCTAGTGATTGGCTTTACCAATACACATCAATTCTTAGCAACATAAGTAACAAACTTGCAGAAACATGTTTTAAGTCAAATCAGTTGATCTGCAATAATATTACAGCATTGGCATAGGTTTTCATTGAGTATTATATAAAAAATAGAGTAATTTGCTTAGGTACACATCTTTGAGCCACCTTAACTGAAAACATAATTGCCGCACATGACTGAAACTTTATCAGCAAAGTAAGTAAACCTGAGAAGGCATATTCAATAAAGAACACTTGCATATGTGCAATAAAACTAAAGTTACACTGAGGAAACTTGATAAAATGAGTTCAAAGCTAAAATTTAACAATAAAACATTAAGTGTCCAACATAATCACCATGTACCTAGTGATTGGCTTTACCAATACACATCAATTCTTAGCAACATAAGTAACAAACTTGCAGAAACATGTTTTAAGTCAAATCAGTTGATCTGCAATAATATTACAGCATTGGCATAGGTTTTCATTGAGTATTATATAAAAAATAGAGTAATTTGCTTAGGTACACATCTTTGAGCCACCTTAACTGAAAACATAATTGCCACATGACTGAAACTTTATCAGCAAAGTAAGTAAACCTGAGAAGGCATATTCAATAAAGAACACTTGCATATGTGCAATAAAACTAAAGTTACACTGAGGAAACTTGATAAAATGAGTTCAAAGCTAAAATTTAACAATAAAACATTAAGTGTCCAACATAATCACCATGTACCTAGTGATTGGCTTTACCAATACACATCAATTCTTAGCAACATAAGTAACAAACTTGCAGAAACATGTTTTAAGTCAAATCAGTTGATCTGCAATAATATTACAGCATTGGCATAGGTTTTCATTGAGTATTATATAAAAAATATAGAGTAATTTGCTTAGGTACACATCTTTGAGCCACCTTAACTGAAAACATAATTGCCGCACATGACTGAAACTTTATCAGCAAAGTAAGTAAACCTGAGAAGGCATATTCAATAAAGAACACTTGCATATGTGCAATAAAACTAAAGTTACACTGAGGAAACTTGATAAAATGAGTTCAAAGCTAAAATTTAACAATAAAACATTAAGTGTCCAACATAATCAACATGTACCTAGAGATTGGCTTTACCAATACACATCAAATCTTAGCAACATAAGTAACAAACTTGCAGAAACATGTTTTAAGTCAAATAAGTTGATATGAAATAAAATTACAGCATTGGCATAGGTTTTCATTGAGTATTATATAAAAATATAGAGTAATTTGCTTTGAGCCACCTTAACTGAAAACATAATTGCCACACATGACTGAAACTTTATCAGCAAAGTAAGTAAACCTGAGAAGGCATATTGCAATAACGAACACTTGTATATGTGCAATAAAACTAAAGTTACACTGAGGAAACTTGATAAAATGAGTTCAAAACTAAAATTTAACAATAAAACATGAAGTGTCCAATATAATCAACATGTACCTAGAGATTGGCTTTACCAATACACATCAAATCTTAGCAACATAAGTAAAAAAACTTGTAGAAACATGCTTTAAGTCAAATCAGTTGATCTTAAATAACATTACAGCATTGAAATAGGTTTTCATTGAGTGTTATATAAAAAACATAGAGTAATTTGCTACCTTAACTGAAAACATAATTGCCACACATGACTGAAACTTTATTAGCAATTTAAGTAAACCGAAGCAGGCATATTGCTATAACGAACACTTGTATATGTGCAATAAAACTAAAGTTACACTGAGAAAACTTGATAAAATGAGTTCAGAGCTAAAATTTAACAATAAAACATTATGTGTCCAACATACAGTAATCACCATATACCTACAGATTGGCTTTACCAATACACATCAATTCTTACCAACATAAGTAACAAACTTGCAGAAACGTGTTTTAAGTCAAATCAGTTGATCTGCAATAATATTACAGCATTGGCATAGGTTTTCATTGAGTATTATATAAAAAATATAGAGCAATTTGCTTAGGTACACATCTTTGAGCCACCTTAACTGAAAACACGATTGCCGCACAAGACTGAAACTTTATTAGCAATTTAAAACTAAAGTTACACTGAGGAAACTTGATAAAATTAGTTCAAAGCTAAAACTTAACATCAACAAAACTATCTATCAGTGTCTCTGTTAACCCATAACCCATCAGCCGGGCAATGCACCCAGGTGGCTAATTTACTTTAGTGCATTTTACTTTACAAACGGCAGACACTCTCTACCTGCTGTGGTTTGAGCACTGCCAAAAATGGTTAACAAAGAGTGTTGCAAGAGAAAAGTTTCAACCCTCACATATGCATTCTACAATTAGTTTTTACTGTCTAATAGACAATCTCACTCGTCATGGTAGGTAATCACGAGTACTGCGGTTAACAGGTTAACAAATTAAGTAACAGGTTAACAAATTAAGTAACATATTTGCCATAAAAAGAACACTTATATGTGCAATAAAGCTAATTTAATAATACAGATCAAGTCTTAGCAAATATATAAGTAAAAAACTTGTAGAAACATGTTTCAAGTAAAATTAAGTGATTTAACATAATATTACAGCATTCCATGACATAGGTTTTCATTAATATATAATTTTTAAAGTGCATATTATGCAAAAAGTATTAAACATCTAAACATCTTTTCTTAGCCATTTTTTCACAGTCGCTAGTATGCACAATGCCTGTACAGGCATGATTTAATATCGGTCGTTATTTCTGCTCCACGAATATTAAAGCCTGATTTCCATATATTAAATGCCGACCAGACGCAGAGTTATTGTCGGTTTTTCATTTTACTGAAGGAGAAAATGATTTCAGATACATTTCACAAATTACAAAATATATTACTCATCAGACGTAAACACAGACAAAGAGCTGATTGTCGGCATATTTACAATTCGGTTTTACAATTATTCAGCAATACTTTTCAACTAAACAATATTCCAACAGCAATCCAAAGTGCAAAAGACCAAGTATTGTATTTATAATACTGATATAAAACAGCAGAAAACCAGAAAGCACGACGAAAGATATTGACCAGCCAGCAACGTGAGCAGAATCAACCGAGGGGAGCCCTGGTACAAATTTGCCATTACTAGTACCAGGCCTTCTTCCCGAATCTTGCTCTCCGTTACCTTTATCCATCCACATGCAAAGAATTAAATGGAACAAAATGGAAAAAAATGTTCATCTTCTCAAAAAAATATATAGTTGAATATGGTACAAATAATATAAAATTGATTTGAATAAACATGACAAAAGATGATTTCAACATACCCGAAATGGTAAAAAGGCCTTGAAATAAAAAAAAGAATTTCTTCCAGATTTCAAGCGTTAGGGGTGAAATTGTAATATTTATCGATTTGCAGAAGTATTCAAGAACTAATCATACAAGAATAACAGCTTCGCACTTCTCTATTTAGGAATAAGTGGTTTTTTGAGTTACAAAAAGGACTTTTTTGGTTACATAAAGGATCGGTTACTTTTTGTAACTTTCTTTTTTACGTGAAAACCGCAAATAAAATAAAATCTATTAATGATAGCGCTTTGAAACGTTGTGGCATTGTTTCCTGATATTAAACAAGCCAACGTGCAAAAGATCAAGGCGTTTTAGCAAAAGCTCAACATTTTATTAAGGAAAATACTGTTCTATTTCATGATCAAACATTTTTAGACTTGATTTTGAGCAGAAAACGAAGGTAGAGTGATGCAGAACTTACAATGTCTTATTTCTCCTTGTAACTTTTTAACCAAATGCTTGGGTTAAAGACGGGCATTACAGACTTGTTAAGGTTACTTTCGCTCTCTTAGCCTTGCTGGGTTTGGTGAAAAAAGATTAAAATTTCAGGGTTTACATGACTGTTTTCCTTTGTGTAACCTACAGGGTATGTTCCGGGGAATAATCGTGAAACAAAGGACCACAACTAATATCTGAAATAAACATGCTAAACATTACTGTTTTCTCACTTTATAAACAGATTTTCTATAAAATTGATCATTTTTTCTAAAAACTGTGGACATGTATATAAAAGGTTACGAGAAGTAACCCATGTGCATCTAATGACTGACTGACTGACTGACTGACTGACTGACTGACTGACTGACTGACTGACTGACTGACTGACTGACTGACTGACTGACTGACTGACTGACTGACTGACTGACTGATGTGAATTTTCGCCACTCATCACAATACTTTACTCATCACTAAAAATGATCTTACATTTTTTGAGTCAAGAAATTTTAAAAACTATGTACAACGGGATTATAATCTTTATTAATACTAAATTGGGAGATTGGTGATCCTCATGTGCTTTGGGAGAATTTTCGAACAACATTCAATTATGTTGCCGACATCCATGCACCATTTCAAAGCCGTAAAGTAAGAAATAAGAAGGCGCCGTGGCTGACAGACGCGATTAAGAAAAGCATGAATCGCCAAGATTATCTTAAGAAGAAAGCTATAAAGACAAACTCAACTGCATACCACAATGCTTACAAAAGTCTTCGCAATGAAATTAACAAAACAATTATGCATGCAAAGCAAGATTATTATGTAAACTGTGTTGACAAAAACAGAAATAATACAAAGCAAATGTGGAAACATATTAATCAGTTAGTGAATAAAAACTCGAAGTCTACAAATATATCGGCACTTCAAATTGACGAGCAGGTTGTTACTGAAAACCAAACTATAGCTGATTTGTTCAATGAATATTTTACTGACATTGGACCAAAACTGTCAAGTCAGATCACAGAAACTAACGTGGGTTTTGAGCGATACATGAAATTTAAGGCTCAACATAAGTTCAATTTCAAAAACATTAATATCCAGTAAGTGCTAAATGCACTGGAGAAACTAAAGACGTCTAAGTCAACTGGACACGATAATATCCCAGCCAAACTTTTGAAAGATGCGAGTGATTTCGTGGCCCCTTTCTTAGCATATATTTTTAATTCTTCACTCAAACATGGCATTTTTCCAGATGATGTTAAAACCGTAAGAATCTCTCCAATACATAAATCTCATGGCGATAAAAAAATTCGCGGCAATTATAGGCCGATTTCCGTTCTTTCGATTATTGCCAAATTATTTAAGAAACTTGTCAGTACACAGCTCAATTATATTTTAACTGAAAACAATATTTTGAGTTCGTGTCAGTCTGGTTTCCGAAAACGTTATTCCACCGCGTCGGCCCTTTTAACAAATGCGGATTCATGGTTAAACGGAGTGCTTTTTCTTGATTTATGTAAAGCATTTGACACAGTTGATCACGAAATTCTTCTGAGTAAATTATCCATCTATGGAGTTCAAAATGAGGTAAATTGAATAATAGAATGCAATACTGCAAGGTAAACAATGCAACATCGTCCACTCGGAAAATAAATTATGGGGTTCCCCAGGGATCAAACCTTGGTCCCCTCTTATTCTTGTTATATGTTAATGACCTGCCGAATTGTTTGGATAAATCGTGTCCAGCAATGTATGCAGATGACACAAATCTTACAGTGCGTTCTGATAACATAAATAATTTGGAAGAAGCACTGAATTTTGAAATGAACAATATTCACCAGTGGCTTCTTTCAAATAAGCTGACATTAAACATTGAAAAAACAGAATATATGATGATTGGAACCCGTCAAAGATTGGCTAAAATTTCAAAAGATATTAATGTGTCAATCGGCGGCAAAACATTAAAACAAGTCTATTCTAAAAAGACCTTAGGTGCATGTACTAATTGACGACAAACTATGCTGGAATGAGCAAATCGACAACATTAGTAAAAAAGTATCCAAAGGCATTGGTATGCTACGACGCGCAAAACCATTTGTTTCTATTGAAACTCTTAGATATATTTATCAAGCTTTAGTATACAACCGAGCTTTGATTACTGCTCCATGGTTTGGGGAAACTTTGGCGAAGGTTTAAAAGAAAAGCTATACAGAGACTTCAAAACCGTGCAGCGAGGGTAATCAAAGGTCCTTTGATATTTTAAAGAAAGTTTCATATATATGTATCGCCTGTGATTACCCTCGCTGCACGGTTTTGAAGTCTCTGTAACTAAATTGGAAAACGCCCGAAGAAAGAAGAAATGAGCAAAAATTAGCATACGTATCCAAAGCTCTATACTAATCAATGTCCTGAAAACATTTCAAGTATATTTAAAATCTCAAATTCTGATAAATATAATTTGAGAAGCAATAATAAGATGCTGATGTTGTCGAAGCCTAAAGGCCTTACGTGGACAAAGGCGAAGAAAGACAACGATAAGCTTTATATGAACATTTTACTTGTTGAGTTTTTCGGTATAATAAATATCTTTCATGAAGTGAATGATAAAACAATTATTGAACTCGGTTATCGCAAAATATCGTGATTTGTCAAAGGCTCGCAGATAAATTATGAATCGGCAAATAATTGATCTGCTCGCCACTGATAAATCACGTTATTTTGCCCAACCTCGTCCAATTTGCCGATGCCGAAATAATTTATCTGCGAGCCACTGACAAATCACGATATTTTGCGATAACCGAGTTCAATAATTGTTTCATATATTAAAAGCTTATGCTTGTTTTTCTTCACCTTTGTCTACGTAAAATTTTCCTTGTTCAGCTGTAAAACGTTTTTCATCGCAACATGTCATTTCCCTAGTAGCGAAATAAGTTTTCTGCAACATTGGTTTTTTTTATACGTTTTTAATTCAAGCAAACACAAAATTTTAATTTGCAAACGTTCAGCAAAATAAGCAAGCTATCGTTTCAATGTTTACAAAAGCGAAGCTAATGCGCATGAGCAGATCATTACTTGCAGCTGAGCAACGGATTTGGCCAATGCTCGTGCTCAGACCATTATTTGCACCAGTTATTTGCAGCTGATGTGTTATTTGCACCAGTTATTGGCAGGAAAATTAGGCAATCAAAATTGAGAAATAGTTATGTGAATGATAGTATGTTTTCTTATCAATTTCATTTCTGTTTCTACTCTAAAGAAACTAAAAGCCCATCACACACAGAAGCGCATGCAATATACTGATTAGGTCTATATACTTTCCCCGACGCTCACGTGACTGTTTTATTGTTATTGTGTACGTTTTCGTGTTTCTGTTCGCACTAAAGATAAATAAATGTTGCAATCTATCAAATGTTGAAAATACTCTGTACCGTCTAATTTGAATAATTACTAAGTTTACCTTGAGTGAAGTTCCCATATTTCTCTAACTAGCCCCAATAATAGAAGATTTACTCTATCTGGCTATTTAAATAATCCCGTAGGGAGATCAAGGACTACGAGGGCCTGACGGGATACCAGGACCTAAGGGGGAAATGGTAAGTAAAAGCAAATAGCATTGGATCGATAGGAAGAAATTTATTAACCGCACTCTTTATTAAGCCCCCCCACCCCGCCCACACACAACAGAGAAACACATGTGTACTGACTAGATTTGTTAATTGGCCTGGAAGTTAATGTATACCAGGTATAATAACCGGCCCAGTAGCGGCAATTTAGCCAATACGAGGGCACTGATTTCGAAAATCGATGCTATACGCCGTTTAGGTGGCCTTAATAAGCCTCGTTTTCGTGTTCTAACCTCGTTTTGTGCTAAATTTAACGGTCACATGAAAAATTATAAAATTATCTAAACTACTAAAGTTACAACACAGGTTGTCTCGTTTGTTTTTTAGATCGCTGTTACGAGCGATACAACTATTTTGACTATAGGTCTCTGGATTTGATCAATCCTCTATTCTCTACCAGACCGATAGAGTTAAAAATAAGAATGGAAACTAAGAAATATGAGAAATTTTTGTGGTTCCAAAATCCTTCACAATTAAGCCATTATACTTTATAATTGAATTTAACATGCCTTCATATTTTAGGGCGATAAATGAGATCGTGGTTACAGGGTAGGTTGTTGGATATGGAATACTATACTAAATAATTATTGCCTCTTCCGCAGTAAATCAGTGTTGCTTTATAGATCTCTTGATTTAAAATTTTCCAGGGATAATATGCATCTCACCCCGCCGCTACAGATCAAAATTTATACTATTAAAATAATGCATGGATTTCTAAATTAAATATGGTTCAGATAATATATAACCGAACTTAGATAGAATATACAACTGCTCAAGCACCTACTGGCTACTGTACCCTAGACTGGAAACCTTGCTATATGTCCCTGAAAACTCTGTTATTTATACAGATAAGTCAAATACTATGAATGTTTTCTCATTTTCTTTTGTGGCTTACAGGGTCTATCTAGCCCACCTGGAATTGACGGATTGAGCGGATCTAAGGTCAGTCATATGCCAAGTAAATTACCGTACTTACTCGTTTGAGCGCTGCGGCGCTCTTTAAATTTTTAGTGCATTCGATGCGGCGCTTATTTGAGGGCGGCGCTCATTCGATGGCGGTGTTCTTTAAAAATTATTCTATTTGTGCCTTCACAACGGAATTGCGCATTTTCAAACAATACTCACATTGAACTTAAAAGCAATGTAGTACAGGACAATAAATGTCTGTGTTTTCAGCTCTACCAATTCCATCTAACGGTGCTTCGATTAAGCGCCGCGTTGTTGTGAAAAGTGCGGCGCTTATTCGGTAATACGGTAATGGATAGAATTCTAAATCAGTCCAATTAATTATATATCCAAGCTGGTGCCTAAAGTGTGTTGTTTCTACAAAACCTTTCCAATACAGAAGTGGATATGTTTTATATGATATGATAAGGAAGTGAATTAATTAATTAAACGATCAATGTATAAGATCGAATATTTACTTTCAGGGAGACATTGGAGAACCTGGAATAAAAGGTCGCAAGGTAAGAGATAACTTAGGCATAAGATCAAGAGTGGGGGGGGGGGTGGTTGCGGTAGGATAACTCTACTAAAGGGGCTAAAATATAGCAGCTGTTGAATGAGTAAGCGTTACCCAAGCGCGTAGGAATTAGCAAACACAATAGACTAGGGCATCCTCAGTTTGGTAACTTTGCTGTTAGTTGGGTTCATTATCCTACCTCCTTGGAAACAGACTGCGAAATATATAGTGTTTCGTCCTGTCTATAGGTGGGGGTGGAAGCTCGATAAAAGAAATTTCTATCCCAAGCCAGTGAATCGCGTGAACTTTGTAAATGAATATATGGTCAGTTGATTAACTTTCAAACTTCCTTCCGACTAGCAATTTTCTTCCATTAGCGCAGGATATTTGTTAACCAGCGTGCAGTCACCGCAAAACTAAGTGTGTTGTACCCAGGGCTTAGTATCAGTACTAATGGAGAAATAGAGTATTTCCTAGCTGTACAACTGAGACAGTATTTTACTGGCGTAGCCAAAGTGGGCGCCTCAACAGGTACTATTTTGTGTAACTACCTGTGTTGTGGCACTTTCAGCCGTATTTCTGTGACCAATGACTTAAAAGAACTGAAGAAGAATAACTTCTAATTTTGTACTATAAATAATGCTCTCGTATATTTTTAATATAGACTTGATTTAGAACATTTTCTACCTATGCTTTATCTAACCATTACTATTACTAGAAATACATGCATGCAGCAACCCCTCGCATTTTTAAACCAAACGACAATAGTTCCAAAATATTTTCAACCTTATTATATTAAAATATCCAGGTACCGTATCGTACCTCGTCTTTTAATAAGATGAATAATCATGCGCATGTTTACATGAAGTATTGGTACTTACTTAGCATACCGCTGGGCGCGATATATTGCGGATGTGAAATTATTTGTCGTCATGGTTACACGGAATTACGGAAATTTTTCGTATGCTCTTTTAAATTTTTTTCTCCAAAATGACTTAAAAAATACATATTTTTAACACAGAATTTTCAAACCCCGAAACATATAATTTAGGTATGTTATTATGCATTATATAAAAGTAGTTTTTTTCAAAAATTGGATTTTAGACGTTTGCTAAAACCATTTGAAATGTTTGTAGAATTTAACCGCTTCCATGCACTCCACGCCGGATATATCCGGTTTTTTCGTGGGTTTTAAAATTCGTTGGCGTATTGGCGTCAGATCACTCAAAAAGAAGTGATAAGTGTAACCAAGTTTGTGGTTGAATTCATTGTCATATGTATATTCAGAGATTAATGCTTAAATGAGTCTAATGAGTTCTGAGTCAATGAGTTATGAGTCAAAAAATTGGGATTTATTGTATTTTGGTATATTTTTGTTATTTTTCTCGAATTACATTGCTTACATGCCATATAGACTACAGGAAATGCTGGGTTAAACCCCGACCCTAAAGCCCCGTACAGACAAGCAAGTTTTCCTTGACAAGTTTTCCTTGACAAGTTTTCCTTGACAAGTTTTCCTTGACAAGTTTTATTTTCCCGTGTGTACGGCAAAAAATTGACAAGTTTTCTCTGACAAGGAGCCTTGTTCAAAAGCTAGTCATGCCAGCTTTTGAACAAGGAAAATTGTTCGTGGGTACGGCCGGCAAGGAAAACTTAACAAGGAAATGCGCAATACGACACTGCACACTTATTTTCGATCTAGTTGAGCGGCCATTGCCATTATAAACATGAAGTATTCACTTGTGTCGTTAAGACACGGGCTCGTAAAACTTGTCAAGGAAAAATTGATCGAAAAAATCTTGTTTGTCGTACACACGAACAAGTAAACTCGAGGAACTTGTCAAGGAAAACTTGCTCGTCTGTACGGGGGTTAACCCTACCCTAAAGCCCCGTACAGACGAGCAAGTTTTCCTTGACAAGTTCCTTGTCGAGTTTACTTGTTCGTGTGTACGACAAACAAGATTTTTTCGATCAATTTTTCCTTGACAAGTTTTACGAGCCCGTGTATTAACGACACAAGTGAATACTTCATGTTTATAGTGGCAATGGCCGCTCAACTAGATCGAAAATAAGTGTGCAGTGTCGTACTGCGCATTTCCTTGTCAAGTTTTCTTTGTCGGCCGTACACACGAACAATTTTCCTTGTTCAAAAGCTGGCGTGACTAGCTTTTGAACAAGGCTACTTGTCAAGGAAAACTTGTCAATTTTTTGCCGTACACACGGGCAAATAAAACTTGTCAAGGAAAACTTGCTCGTGTGTACGGGGCTTAACCCCTAACCCTAATTCAGCCTGAAGATGAATTATATGTAAACTACATAACCTAGTATCTCTGTGTAGACAGTTGATAAAAAAGATTTTTAGGCATACTCATTAAACGACTATAATAGTGACGAATGGCTTTTACAGTTTATTCATATCTCATCTCATTTTGTATTTTGAGCTATGACGTCACTGGTTGTGCTTGAGATGGTAGCAAAAAGAAAAAAGTCTAATATCTCAGAGGTGATTCAACAATAGTAAATTATATTTCGTACAATTAGTAAGTGCACTTTTTGTAAGTTTATATGGTTGTCATGACAACCGACTAGTTACCAGGTTTCTCTATTTCTGTTTAAATAATGTCTGCTGCAGATCCTTTGCAACAAACGTTTGTTTTAGTTTAAACTTGCCACAATGTCTATAAGAATTATATCAATAAATGAAAATTGCAAAAATTGCATTATATTCTGTTGAAAGCAAGGGATTAGGTAAATGAAAGAGATAGATGCCATGACAGCAACATAAACATACCAAAATGTTTGGCTAAGTGCACTTGCTAGCTGTGCCAAATTTCATTTAATTTTGTTGAAGCACCTCTGAGATATTAGACTTTCTCCTATTTGCTTCCATCTCAAGCACAACCAGTGACGTCATAACTCAAAATACAAAAGTGCTATAACTTGGGATGAGGTGAGATATGAATAAACTGTAACCGCCATTCTTCATTATTTTAAACATACTTTTGAGTGATGCAATAAACACTTTAAGTAAACGAGAAAAAGTCCTTCATTGCCAATTTCTTCAAACTATTTTCTCATGTTTTTAAATACTCACTCATTCCACTCCTGACAATCCGCCATACTTTTGAGATCAGTGAGATGACCACCGACCATTGAACTAAATAGAACTGGAACGCTACCTCCATAGAAACTCGCCTAAGATTGCATGAAGCCAAATTTGACCTCCAGACACGCGTGCCTGCAGGTCAAAACACGCGTGTTTATGTTGCGAGACTTTCCTGCGAGACCATTCCAGGAAGTGAACCATGCCTTTTTGCTGAAATAGGTCGGAATGCATGTCAAAACTAGCAGGATTTACATATAACAAAGAAGAAAAGTTATTTTTTTAGATTTTCTTGAAGGTTCCATTGATATTTCTATATTCGTAGCGCAATGACGTTTAACTTTGCATACAAACTATGCAGGATCGACAAAAAGTTTCTGATATTCTATATTATCTAAACTAGTAAAAAGCAGCACTCTTTTCTACAATAATCTTTGTATGTTTTAGTATTGGTATACAGCAGTTTATTTCTGTGAAATTGGCTTTATAAACAGAGTATATAATGTTCGCAAAACATCCAAGCTGCATGGCGAAAGTCAACAAACGAACTCTCACTCCTTGGCACACTTTTATCGAAAAAGATCATTCAGCCATTACAAAAAATGGGGAAAAATGCAAGTAAAGTCTACTAGGAAGTTTTACCTGAATGAAAGTATTAATAAAAAGCTTTGAACCTTGTAAAAATGTTTCTTTTTGCAAATTTTAAGACGGCTTTCAAGAATGCATGTCTGCATGACCGATTGACCGCGTTCTTCACTTGAGTGAAAAAACTGGGAATATCTTTCAAATTTGGCTTCACATTTCCTGTCGGAGGTAGCGTTCCAGTTCTATTTAGTTCAATGCCACCGACCAGTGAACTCTACATAAACCTTAGAGTTCACTGCCACCGACCAACCATGAACCATAGCCATGCGCCCACGATACTTGATGAACTTTAGATTGCCCATGTACAGCTTTCCTTTTTTCGGGGTGTGATAAATAACCGAGCGGAATTAGTACCCTCGCCCCGGGCTATCGCCCGGAACGGCGCTTCGCACCGTTGGCTCGGGGATTATTAATAACCACTAAAATTCCGTTCGTACTTCTCTAATAATGTTTTTACTTTAATACCTTGAAAATCGAAAATTTCTTTCTATAGGGTGAAGGTGGATACATGGGAGAATCGGGAATCATGGGTGAGGGTGTAAGTTAAATTTCTCAAAGTTGAAGGTTTATATATATCATATCGTATTACGGGTTAAGTTTAAACTGTCTTTATAACAAATAGACATCACATTGCTGATTGCTATTCGATACCTAACCAACCCTATCAACTTTCCTTGAGGCAGTACTTGGAGAAAACCGCCAAAGTGTTGCATCACAGATCCCATTTTTAAACATTAGTTTTGAAAATTGTAGTTTTGTCATTTCAGTCAAACCGGATGTTGTGTTCCCCTGTATATTGTAACATTGCCATCAATATTGCAATATTCATTGGCTAATTGCTCCGAGCAAGTTCCAACTGGAACTCGCAAATTGCAATTGTCAACATTCAAGTTCAATAGGTTTTTCCGAAAAAAACCCAAGAAAATCGCCCATCTAAATACTTAACTACGACCTGAAACATTGCTGTCTTAATATGCTATTTGCACGCTACGTGGTTACATTTAGGCGCGAGTTGACAATTGCAATTTGCGAGTTCCGGTTGGAACTTGCTCGGAGCAATTAGCCAATGAATATTTCAATATTGATGGCAATATTTCAATATACAGGGGAACACAACATCCGGTTTGATTGTAAGCATAATAGTGTAATAATGCGAAGTCTTGAATGAACATGTTCAGCGAATGGCGCTGATGTTCTACCAATTGAGCGATCGTGTACTACGCACGTAAAAATCGTTTGCAACCGACTTGTAGCCAGCTTGTCAACAAGTTCTAACAATGTTATAAGCTTCGGGTTTTGAGGGTCAATCTACCTGAAGGCCTTTCGAGCGAAGGCCCAAACGAATGGCCTTCGCTCGAAACGTCGAAGTTCTTGTTGTATTTTTCAGGTAGATAGATCCTAAAGACCCGAAGCTTATTGTGTAGACGCTACCTACACTGAAACCACACGTTCGAGATATTGTAACAGTGTTATCATTTTATCAAGTTGCTACAAGGTTGTCAAACGAACGTGTTAACAATTGCAGGACAATATCAAGTTGTGGACACAACTTGTAACAAATCTGTTGAATCAACAAACTTTTGTCAAGTTGCATTGTTAACAAGTCGTTGACAACTTCTTGTCATGGGAACAAACAGTGCGAACACATCCTAATAAGTTGTTGAAACAGCATCGGTACAAGTCTGCTGCAGCTTTGTTGTGCGTTTTTACCTGTTTTACTGTGGAGTGCACAAATGTAAATCGATATTTACGCGCAAGAGGAATTTCCGCAACATATATTAGTTTTCCCTTATATTAGTTTTCCTTTTCCATTATATAAACTTAACCATGATTGTTATTGCGACGATACAATGTTTCAACCATATATATATTTCCCTGATTTCTGTAAATGTATAACTTGCTCGGGGATTGCAGATATATGAATGGTCGCACAACACTTGAGCAACACGAACCTGTTCTTTTTCACAGGGTGAACCTGGGCTGGATGGGCTTCCTCGCCCAGATCAGGTATGACACTGCATACAAGTTTGTAGAAAATACATATTTAAGTGGCGTAGGAACCGGGGCGCATAGGGGGCACGTGCCCCCCAAGTTTTCTTCAAAGCTCCTTTTTCTCCAGCTAAAACAATGGAAAAATGGGTTTTTCTAATAGAAGAGGTGCCCTTAAGACAAAGTACCCCTCTAACTTGAAGTTGCTTCCTTCGCCTATGTATATTTATACGGAAGTGGTGTAATCATGGACTATATTGCCCATATTAGTTCAGAATAATTAGAGAGGCGTCCGTATTAGAGAGGTGTCTGTATTAGAGAAGAGTCCGTGTCAGAGAAGTGTCCGTATTAGAAAGGCGTGCGTATTAGTTAGTTGTCTGTATTAGAAAGGTGTCCGTAAGAAGTGGTTCGCCTGTGCACCTATTTGTGATAAGTAAAAAATTAAATATTCTGTTTAAGAGTAATCAATGTCATCATTTTTTTCAAAGTAGAATGACTTGAACTTCAATTCCAAAACGATATTTGTACATACTAATGCGCAAGAAAAAAAATAGCATTCTATATTTCATATTCCGTACTCGCCACGGTTTTTAGGAAGTCATAGACTTGTTGATTCATTCATTAAATGACTACCAAGTAACAGAAAATGGTTACTATAACAACATATATCACGTGAGATCACGTGATTTGACTGACGGTAGATCAGACACTGGTGGTTGGGGTAGCAAAACAGCAAAGACTGGGAATTACATTCAAGCAACTTATGTTCGTCCTGTCTACGTCACATCAGTCACGGTGGCTGGAGGTTTTATACCATCCTGGGGTCATAACGTCAGAAGAGGATATGGAAATTTAACATTAGAATACTCAACTGACGGCAAGAACTGGAAAACGGTAATTATCATTGTGCACACACTGTGTCTATTTTAAAATGAATATTTTGAAAATTATTGAAGATACGAACTTAGCAGCATATTCACGTGGACCAAAACCTATTCAGGTAGGTCGAATCACGGGGGATTTGTTTTTCCCCCCTAATCTATCGCCCATCTTATGAAGGTGCATTCATTTGCTTATTCAAAGTAAAAAGACGTAGTTGATGTAATTTTTAAGAGCCTTTCTGTCCTTGCTTTATGGAAAGGCTGGATACAATGAAGGCTAATGCGATTCTAACTTGAACAAACGCGCTGATTATTGCGCTGATCTTCAAGGCGATAAATTCATCAAAATTAGTGTGTGAAGACGCCTTATCAGATATCTTTCAAATGCTGCTAGAAATATTAGAGGAGCGGACAACCCATTTATATTTGCCCTTCCCTCCACGTTTCCTTAGCTAACGTATGAAAATGATTCCAGGTTGTAGTATATAAAAGAGTTATTACCAGATGAGTAAAAACCTTAGTATAACTCTATGGATAATCGTTTTGTTTTTAGGGTACCACTTTCCCTTCACCTGTGATGCACAAAATGGTCACTGTATATAAAATTCAAACCTGTGACTGGTCAGTATTGGCGCCTGATATCAACAGAAGATAAGTGGGTTGGAACAACTGAGTTTGCTTTGAAACCTTTGATCAAGACATGAACATTGAGATTGTGGCTGACTCACAAGTCTGATTCCTTGGTTAACGTTCACTTTATAGATTGTCTGTAGTTTGGACATGTATTGTATTTTCCTTATTACACGTGTTTGGGTTACATTTTTGTGCTTTAATCTGACAATTATGTCATTTATGAACATATTACTGTATGTACTGTACTCAATGTTAGTCAATTAAAGTATACCGTTTAATACCTGCTCTTGCATGATGTACAATTTTATCACTGATTGTTCTTTATCTCATCTAATATAAAATGTGAAGTGATTTTTGTGATATATCTATACCGCATCTCTCGGGCTAAGACTAAGTAGAACAATTTGGACTGATTTAGTTTTGTTTACTCTTAGCGTAGTTTACTGTAGCGGCTGTAGTCTAGATTAAGCTAGTTTAGTGTAGATAATGACTGATGCGAATCATAGGGAGTGGGTCATGTCAAATGATCTTAGTTTCGAACATATGATGTATAACATTGTAATGTTAATGATACGAATTGGATTACATAAAATGTTGAATCAGTTCACGAATGAATACATCCTGTTTGGTCAAGTGTCATTTATATAATTTCCAATACCATGGTCAGGCAATATATTTCAAAATATCTTATAAGTAACAGATTGAATAAATACGGACTGAGATATCCTTGAGAAAAAGAACTATATATAATTGAATTATTTATTCCATGGCTGCAGAGAAGAAAAACTTTTATTATTCTATTTCTATATTCTATCTTATATATTTTAACTCTAATCTATTAAAATTATAATCTATTAAATATTCTATTTTCCCACGTAGAACGTCATATTACGTCTGTCCTATATAATTTGCATAAATAATATATGCCTTCATGTCATAAGCTTTAATATTTTCTGAGTCTAGCAGTGAATTACATAACACCCGAATTATCTGCTGGATTGCTTTGCCAGTCTTTAATCTTAATTTTAGTGCATATATATATAATATATACAAACCGCGCGAGAGGTCTGTAAGGTTTGTAGCTATATGACTTCTAAAATGACTCGTTTTGTATACCCTCACTGGCGTTGGAATTTTGAAGATTGATGTTATCTACGCTGTAAAAATTGAAGGAGAAAATTTGATCAAGTCTATATCAAATATATAGATCCGCTCCGGGTCATGAGTTTCCTTTGTATTTTGCTTATGAATAATTAAAGAATTTTAGAAATATATACTATATATATATTGATTTTTGCTTACCTCAAAGCTTGTCTGCAACAGGCTGATTGTTTTACAGATGAAACAGCCTGTTGCAGAACAGTTTTGAGGTAAGCGAAAATCTATAATTTGCTCTAACTATATGTTGTCGAGAACTCTTTGCGTTTCGTAGACCTAAACCTGCACGTATATATAAAGAAAAAAACAAGAATTGTTTACTCAACAAAAGAGCTAAAATAATTTCACGGTGTCGTCATCGTAACAAATTTCGCGTAAACAACGCAAACAAATGCACACATTGCCTCCCACATACACCCCCACGTTCCGGCAGGAAGCATATAAGCGGTCATTTCTTTCGATACTTGTTTACTGCCTGATGATTCTTTTACAGATGAAACAGCCTGTTGCAGACCAGTTTTGAGAAAAGCGAAATATATATAATATATATATCTATATATGGAATGAAAATGGTATATTCTAATTTGATTTCAATTTTAAATCATATGTCATATGAGAAAAATTTCAAATGATAACATAAATGTGCATGTGGTTATGTTATTTTGTTTGCAGCTTCATCGTTAGTAATTTATTTGTTTTGCTTCCACAAGAGCTGTTGGTTGTTAAAATATGCTAAACCAACTAAATAATTCGCATGTTGCGAGAGATATGGCGGAAATCTGAAAAGGATGTTAAAAGTTCATTGAAATAGAAGTGTAATTTAAATAACTATATTTTTGTTTCATATTTCCTTTTTACATCAAATAGGGTAAGGACAATTCCTATTAATTATAACTCTTTATATATATATTTCTCGCAATCCGTTGTTATAACACAATGTTACCAAATTATTTTGAACTTCGTTTACTTCAAAATTCAGTTAGTAAACGTCAGGCCTTTTTAGGACTCATAAGTTTCCGTACATTAAAACGCTCATCCATACATCACCTTTTCAGACAAGCGTCACAATGTTTGAAATCCCATATGCACTCCTCTCAGACACACCTGGCAAAATCCGATCTGCTGGGATTCCCCCCCCCCCAGATAGCAACTGGGCTCTTTAGATCTCTCTGTCAAAAATACCTCCTCCGTGGTGAAGAATGTCATGGTTATTATTTAGCACCTGTTATACTGCAATTTTTCATTAATCAACATTACTTGGTGGTATTTCTTCATTAATATTAACATGACTATAAATTAGGATAGAACCATGCATATGAAAATTTTGGGTGCTCCAGGTGTGTTACAGAAGGGTGTTCTCATACTATAGACCATATTCATAAATAGCTACTACATGACTAAAAATTGTTTTATGTTTATATAAATTAGCCCTTCCGACATTCTTGCCATGTTAAAATTTCAAAGGAATTTCTACCCAGAAACAAAGTTAGGTGGGCAAATCTATATGCACATAAAATAGTTTTTAATTGACAGCCATTTTGAATATAGTCAACTATAAACACTGTCTGTCTGATTGTCTTCGTTACATTACACTAAGATTCTATTCTTTTTTAATCGAAATCAGTTTTATATTATATACTTATTCATCAGAGTCCTGTTCCACTTCTTCGTCATCACTCTCCACAGGCATGTAGATATCTTGCTTTCTCTTTGGACAACAATTGAGATGAATAATTACCAAGATAAGGATCACAACAGTGAGGCTTATGACTGCCAAGCCAAGGAAAATAGTCGGAGCACCAATGGCTTCCATCAACACTCCACCCAGCATTCCTCCTCCACCATAACCAATTCCCCAGTACAACATGTGCACTATAGCTGGCAAGGTCGACCCGACTTGACAGCTATCGCCGATATATGACATTGCTGCAGCCCAAACAGCTGAAGATGTGAACGCTTTCAGAAATTCCACAGTCAAGACTAACCAAGGATTCTCAACCACGCCGTATACGGTCAACCGAACAGCATAAGCAAAAATCCCCAAAGCTAGCACCTTCAAATGGCCATACTTTGAGATGAGTTTCACGGATAGCAGGAACCCAATCATTTCGCCGACTGCGTTAAAACCAAGAATTAAACTAAAGAGATGTTGAGATCCACCCAATGATTGTAAATGCCAAAACAAGAAAGTCTGAATAAAACCCATGTTAAATCCAGCCACAAAGACAGCGAAGAAAATAAAGAGTGTAAGGCAATCGAGTTGCTGACAAACTTTAACTAACGACACGGAATTTTTGCGTGGATTCACGTCGTTCGCGTTTCGAAATTTGAAAGGTGTTGCGACAACTAGGGCACACAGCATCAAGACACCAAATGCGTAAAAACTTGGACTGTAGTTAATATCGTCAATTCCTTTGCAGGCAAGTGAGCTATCGTGGTTCATGCTCACTAACATTCCAACGACAAACGCTGAGACGCCCCAACCTACCGAACCGAAACATCGCTGCGCGCCATACTTGTGCGTCTCGTCACCAAGAATCTGAAGTGTTGCGGTGTTTGCCATGGTCTGTGCGGGCGCCGCGAATAAATTGCCAATTAAAATTATTAAGAAAAGGTAAGTGAACGTATGCCATGTATCGAGAGGTACATGCTTACTACCAATAGACCACCAAGACCTCTTTGCAATGTCATTGTTAGTCGATTCTGCATTGGAATTATCTATCTCAGAAGGTTTAGGTCGATTTGAAGTTTTTAGTTTAACCTCAGAAGAAATGTTCACCGAATTTTCTAGCGATGCATTTTTTGGCAAATTGTCAATTCCTAAAGGTTCAAATGGTTGACGAGAAAATCTTGTTTGTTCATTTGGGTTTCCCTGCTCCAACAATTTCACATCGGATCCAGCCGAGTTGTAATCGAGACTGTTTCGTGGGTTTTGGTTAAGTTCCTCGCGGGCGATATTATTGGGCGAGGCATAGCTGAAGTCCGCAGGGTTGTAATCGAGAATTTCGCGTGGGTATGGGTTATTACGTTCCTCGCCGAGTATATTATTGGGTAAGGGATAGCTGAAATCAACGGATCGCTTTGTCACTTGCGTTGTATTCTCTGTACAGCTCAACGGTTTCTTACCAGCCGGAACGAGGAGAAGGCAGGTATGCGCAAACAGCCAGCCACATAGGCCAATAAACAGGACGATTTTCTTTGCATTGAATCTGTCAGCGAATAATGCCCAAAATGGTGTAGTAATGGATTGTACAATTGGTCTTAAGCCTACCAAAAGTCCCGCTTGTGTAGGAGACAGCCACAGATGTCTGAAGTAAAGTGCGATAAAAGGAAAAAGAGATCCGATTGCTCCATAGAAAAAGTAATAGAAAGCTTTAAATGGCAACAAAGTACGGTTTATGTTTGAGCACGGTGATGGTTTGTCCTCACTGTCTTTGCTGTTTACTGATTCGTACAGAGGTGGTAGTTCCTGATCTGAGGCTTCTATGTATGGCCGTCCCTCGCTTGGATCCATCAATCGTTGCTTTAATGACGAGAGACGATCTGTATATAGAAAAAAAAAGTTATATAATCGGATGTACGCATCATGTACATTCAAAAGAGCATTGAACATAAACAGGATAATAGAATAAGTACGTATTATTCCTTATTTAAATTTATTGCATACCACAACATAAAACGAGTCTCGACGTAACAATTTTTGTAGTAGGAGAAGCACATGAGGAGCAAAACAACGATAAGTATCATTCCTTCGAGTGAAATTGTGAGTTACTGTAGGAAACGTTCAATAATCGTATGTGGGCATATATATATATATATAATATGTTATAATTTATTCATAAAATTAAGCCGTCGCTTAATTTTATGAATAAATTATAACATATTATATTTTTGCTCTACTTTGAATGGTATTGAGCACTCTTTTTTTCTACTACAAACAAATCAAATTTCAATTTATATATATATATATATATATATAGTCAAATCTGCAGACATGCATGTTTCGCCGTTCAACGGCTCGTCAGTGCAGCTTGTAACGCAGTCTAGATGCGAGTGACTTCGTATTTATACACCATACTCTTGCCCTCACCAAGCGCATGTGGTACAATACTCAGACACATGCGCATCCAGACATGCGTGAAGTGTCTTGGGGCCAGAGTGCTCAAACGACCACAAGGGAAGCGAGCTTTTGCATTATAGCTTATAGCCACCAACCAACCTCACAGAGTGCTCAACAACACAAAGTGAAGGAGCATATAGTCAAATCTGCAGACATGCATGTTTCGCCGTTCAACGGCTCGTCAGTGCAGCTTGTAACGCAGTCTAGATGCGAGTGACTTCGTATTTATACACCATACTCTTGCCCTCACCAAGCGCATGTGGTACAATACTCAGACACATGCGCATCCAGACATGCGTGAAGTGTCTTGGGGCCAGAGTGCTCAAACGACCACAAGGGAAGCGAGCTTTTGCATTATAGCTTATAGCCACCAACCAACCTCACAGAGTGCAGTTAACATTACTTTGCCTTGCAGGTCGATTATCAGCCAATGATGGCTACCAGTGGACGTGGAATCGATGATTATAGTTGACTATAACAAAACCTATGTGTAAAAATGCTTATGTGTGACAAGGTAGGAATTACTTGAAATACTCAACTCATTCTATACTCTGCCGTAGTAACCCATAAGCAAATCAGGAAAGACGGTCTATTTCAGCATATTGTGTATTTAGAACTGCATGACTGCAGGTGCACTAAATATGGCGAACAGGTGGCCTTCAGTGGTGCACCGTGGGGCTTCGATGGCGTAGTCTTTAGAGCGAGCGCCTTTCACTTCTGAGTCGTGGATTCGCCGCGGACCCTACTCATGTGAAAAGAGTAAGTCAGCGGCTCTGGCGAAAGTCGAAAATAACTGCTGATAAGCTATAAAAACCTTTTTTACCTGCATGGGTAGGTGAGTACAAAGGTATAATCGAGGCCGATTATATTATTCGTGTATATTTTGGAACAAGTTACAGCATGCTTCCGAGGGTAATGAGGAAGACAAGCATTTGGTTAACGTTTGCAGAGAGGTCGACTCTTCCCCTATACAGTAATACACCCCCCCCCTTACGCACTAGTCAATTGAAACCCCGGACCCCGTGAGTATGCCGGGATTTTAACGTGAGTATGCCGGGATTTCTCGAGTGTTAAAATCCCGAGGCCAAAAATGTTGTCCATTTGTTAAATTATCCGACTGGCCAGGCCAAACATCTATTGCTTTCCAAATTTTCACAACCATACATAGATGTTTATAAGATATACCAAAACATTTTAATGCACAATATCAGCCATTTTTAGTTACTGGGGGTCGCAACAACGATAGGTTTCGCCTCGCATTTTTTTTCGTCGTCGTTGGACACAAAATGCAACTTTTTATACCTTTTTATGTCATTTTTTTACGCCATGAAAATTATCCATCAATAACTTAAAATTTTCTGGAGCTTTAGTCCCACTTTAGTCCTTAATATCCAAACGTTTATCCCTAAATATTCCACAAACACGCCAGGCTTAATAAGGTGGTCTTAGACACTAGAAATCAAAATTTTTAATATCACTATTTTGAAAGAGATTTTGGTTGGATATGATAGAATATCCATTACTGATACCAAAACACACACTTCTACATGTGCTGTTACCATGGTAACCAAGAAATGACCCCCAAGGGAGCGATAAATAGCACTTGCTTGGGACATGATTGAAAGAAAAATAAAGTCATTTAGAAGAAAAAAATAGGTTAAAAGTGAGGTCAACATATGTATCCAAACTGTGAACCTCAAAAAATATTTAAAAAATAGCAACATTGGTAGTAAAAAAATATTTAATTGTGACTGAGCCAAAATCCAAATTTAAAATCAGAATTTTCAAAATATTTATTTTTGATATATACAATTTTAGAGGTTTGCATTATAGAGTCAGTTGCACTGATCATATCCTGAAAATTTCATGTCATTAGGACAAATATTGAATGCTGTAGAGCGTCCCGAGTACAGTTTAACCTGTCACGGGAAAATCGAGTTTAAAGTTTGGAATAACGTTTTGCGATAAAAATTATGCATTACCAAGCAAATACTGTCAAGTGAGAATACCTAAAAAGCTCCTTTTGAATAGGTTTCACCTTCTTTGTGTTGGTTTTTGTCTGCTTGGCCTTTCCTTTTACCTCTAAGGACCTTTCTTCGGGTTTTGTTCTTGTCATCAACTTTGTAGTTTGACTTCTGAACACGAAGGTTATCAGCTTGTTGTAATCCGGCAACACAAAATGTTCCTGGACTTATTCCAAGGGTTTGTAGAACTTTAACTGTGGCTTTGGTACCAATATTGAAGTGAGCCACAGCATCATATACTCCCAACTGAAATGAGTCTGTCCCAACAAACACTTCTTTACCTTCGTGCTTCTTGCATGGATGACAAACCTTGCTTAATGGCTCTATATCAAGAATTTTTCCAGTTTCCATGGAAATTGCAGTAACACAGCCATGTAAAGAGGAGAACCCTCTTCTCTGCCATGTTCCATCACAAGATATAGCAGTCTTTACAATTTCATCATCATCCTGGCTTTTGGAATTGTGGATTTCCTTGGCAGCATCATTGATTGAGGATTCAGCAACATCTTTTACAGCTCGTAGAATCGCTTTGGTATGCCTGGCAAATGGCTTTGTTCCCAGTGGTGGTGGCATGTTCATTGTCGTGCAAAAACGTTTATAGTCGGCCGGCCAAGAGTTCAAAATATGCTCCTAAAATATTTCGATGGCAATTTTATGTTAGAAGCTGGTAACAATTGTAGGGAATAAGGTTTTAGGTGTTACCAAGTCGAAATCTTAAATTTTTAGTGAAAAAATATGATATTTCTAAGCTTCCTTCCCGCGAAATCGCGGTAGTTTAACTTCAAACGATTACCGACAATTCTGCTGCTATGAGACAGCTTCTTTGCTCTGATTGGCTATCGGCATTAGTTCCTAAATTGGTCAGCCAATGAGTGAACGTCGAAAAGTCCTGACGCTTCCGGTTTTTGCAACACACGAGGTAAACAACATCAAAGTACAAGAAAGAAATATGCTATTTATACGATTTTAATGATATTTAGGTAAGATTTTTCGTGTTAATGCGATCAATATTATCTATACCCAATTGTTCTTTGCTTAGTTACACTGATTTAGACCCCTTTGCCCGCATTTGCTTGATTATCGCCGCTGCCTATATCTTGTGAAGTCAATATAGTTTTAATACAGCCAGTACAAAAATATTGTACTGTCTGAGCGGAAAAAGTAGGACTGTTTTATTCAATCGATACTATCTCATTTCTCGACTTATTGAATCATCAGAGAGTATTCTTATAATTTCAACAAGATTTTACCGCACTGTTCAGTTCAATTCTTTAGCCTTTGGTTTAAACTGGCAGTGGCAGCAAGTTGCAGCTGTTTGTCTCGGACTGACATCAAATTCCTGTGTTCGAAATTAATGAAATAGATAGTTGTCCCTATTTATTATAAAAATAATATATCATTCCCAATGATAACAGGTCTCGTAAGCCATTCTAGAAGTTAGAACTTTAAAAAATTTCCGTGCTTGAGTTTGTTCACGAACAAATACATCACTGTTATTGAATATAATTGACAAATTGCAAAGTACAATTTATATTGTTAGTTCCATTCAAAAGCCGAATATGTTTCTAACAGTTAACATTGAAATATAAAAATATATATACAATAGTTTCTTAATATAGTCATTTTAGTCAAATGCGTTTGTGTTTATAATTACAGGCTACAGCGATAGACATTGAATAATACAGGCCAGCCTTGATATAGCTCAGTGCAAATGAAATATAGTATACAACAATCAAAAACAGACGGGAGTCTACTGTAGTTAGAGACAATCAGGTAAATCGTTAAATACACTTCCATTGGTAGACTGATACACAAGTTCCAAACATTGACTGAACAACAATTCAACAAAGTTGGCGGATGGATACAGTATAAAATATTTTAGCTCGAGCAATTCAGGCCGGACAAAATACAAAACATTTTGGCACGATACTCAGTAATTAAGCAAATGCTGGAAAAACAGGGGCTGTATCAGTATAGATAGCTAATATTGATCGCATTAACACGAAAAATCTTACCTAAATGTCATTAAAATCGTATAAATAGCATATTTCTTTCTTGTACTTTGATGTTGTTTACCTCGTGTGTTGCAAAAACCGGAAGCGTCAGGATTTTTCGACGTTCACTCATTGGCTGACTAATTTAGGAACCAATGCCAATAGCCAATCAGAGCAAAGAAGTCTGTCTCACATCAGCAGAATTGTCGGTAATCGTTTGAAGTTAAACTACCGCGATTTCGCGGGAAAGAGGCTTAGAAATCCCATATTTTTTCACTCAAAATATAAGATTTCGACTTGGTAACACCTCAAACCTTGTTCCTTACATCTATCTGAGTATGAATATGATTGTTACTAGCTTCTAACATAAAATTGCCATCGAGTTGCAAGATATGATGACTTGGCCGGCCGTCTATTAATTGCGGTTAGTCCACAACCAATCGATCTCATTGCATATACTATTCTTCGGTTGACTTCAAAGAAATGACCCACTTGTCCTGAGGTATAAAATGTTTCCGTCCATCTACAATTATTGCACTGAAGGGAATAGCATGATGCACATCCCATACGTTGGGTAATGCACCTATCATTTGTTTCCACCCCCCCTGGAGGGCGGGCAACCCTGGGGGATTTTACAACCAATTTCTGCCCATGTGACGGGCGTTTGACAAAAAATTTCAGCCTGAGGGTCGGACAATTGAGCTCAGTCCAAGGACATCTCAGCTAGCTTGTAGCTCAGATTGCTTTTAGCGCAGTGCTGTATTAAATTTTTGACAATTTTGGCTTAGTATATTGTTTTACTGTTACTGTGTTATAGCTGCTACATAGAGAAGTAACATAAATTATACTGATTGGTAACAATGGGTATATATCCCAAAATATTCTCGCAATTTTTTAGTCCTTTTCAACATAGGCAAGTGAAAATCCACTAGTATAAGACAATTATTGCGCTTTGTATCTGTATGTCTGTTGTAACCAGGACGACAATATTTCAACATATGTTCCCCCAGGTAGGGGAATTTGACAAAGTTGCTTTGCCTCTTAGGTGGGGAAATTGACACACAAAATTTTAAAATATTCAAATGCCCGGGGGTCTGCCCGCCCTCCAGGGGGGTGGTGGAAACAAATGATAGTTGCATAATATCATTGACCAATGTTAATTCAAATTCAAGGCAATTTTTGCAAGGTAACATCTTGAAAATGTTGTGTAGAATTGCCATATCCATTAAGCAAAATCCACTCACTTGATTCTCATTCACATCTGGAGTTGGTGAACCATTATTTGTCCCAATTTTTCGGGCAGACGCTGATTGCGGTGTGATAGGGACATTCTCAGGTATTTTGTCTTGGGCAGGAAAAACATTCCCCTCGCTTGTACTCTCAGTTTCGCTACTTTGAGAGTTATTCTTGCTCAGCTTCGCACACGTTGGGCTTGAATGTTGATTTCCCCGAAATTTACGTTTCCTTGTACGTGCTCTTGGCATTTAGAAATAGTATAAACGTTAAAACTAACAGTTTAAAAGAAGGTTTTCGAAAATGAATACAAAATGGCCGTCGTAAAAAAATATATACGAGCCTTCAACATTCATATTAAGCCTGTAATACTTGGTGTAATTTCAAGTAAAGTGGCTTAAAATCATTGTAGGACTAAGGAGGGATAGGTGGGTACTTATTTGGGACAAAAAAGAATTATACAATGGACCAATGAACGTAATATAACAATGCTATATCGTTGCTATGGTGGTTGCTAAGGGGCAACATTACAGAAAAGCAGCTATTTTCTAATATTTACGCATTTTCCGCTTAGAAAATTAAAAAATAACACCAGGAAACGAAATAGCAAGGGTTAATAATGTATAAAATGACTGTTTTGAAAATTTGATTTTTTTCAAATTGCAGTGTCCAAGACCACGGCATGTGTCATGTGACCACGGCGAATTTCGATAATTTCAGAATTCATATATCTTTAAAATTTCGGTTTTTCAACGCTCGTGCTTTTATAATGCTTTATATACAGCTAAAACAGCGTGACAATTTACACAACATAGTTGAATTTCGACGCCGTAAATCGTATCTCTGGATTTTGCACAAATTGCTTCTGAATTTTGAACTCTAAAGCGGAGGTACGGTGTAATTATATAGTGTATAGCTAACAAGATGTAACATGCACAATTGTAGTTTGGCATGGCTTTTCTAGGCTTGTACTTCTATAATGCTATATACCATTAAAAAGAGCGTAAAACATTTGCACAACATAATCGAATTTCGATGCAGTATGCAATTCACTATGACTGGAATTGTCTCGGAATATACAAAATTTTGGGCATCTCACTCGATACTCAGAGCGCTGCACCGGAAATGCGGAATCGCACGGTCCCTGCAGGTTCAATTCCTGCCAGAGGGCTGCTTAGGTCTAAAAATATGAATATAATTTTCTCTCGAAATTTTCATCTACAAACACGATCAACATTCAGTTCTATCGAGCGAGATGGCCAAAATTTAGAACATTGCAATCACTGGCAATCTGGCATCACCTAATATATACAAACATGAACTTGTGTTATGCTCTTGTGTTTTCTACATAATTAATAGCGAAAGAGCAGCGAAAAAACATGTTCATGAGAATATAAATTTTTCGAAAGCCGCACAAAAAAACAAATAAATTTGCAGTCAGTAAGCACTTACTTTGCTACACAAAAATTATATAAAATATCTCAAACTTTTTATATCAAGCAAAACAGACAGTACTAAAACCGATTATTTCACTTTAAGTTTGATAAAAAAAACATAACAAAAACATTTAAAATTTTCAATCCGAGTCGCAACAAGGTTTGTGGGTAAAAATATTACTGACAGAGAAGAGTATTTATTGCTGCAGTTAATGTCTATAAGACTATATTATAAAACAATTATACCATTCGCTCTCGTCGTATATGGCTGATAGCCGACTCGGTGCTACGCATCTCGTCGGCTATCAGCTCATATACGACTCGAGCTCATGGTATAATTGTTAAATAGCATGTTTTTTAGTAAAATTTATACAACAACGCTTGTGAGTTTTTCAAGGACTATACAAATTGCATTCTTCTTTCCCACTCATGTAATTTTGTTTATATAGTCTTTGAAAAACTCCCCGTCCTGTGTCTTTGAAATTATTACTTATATTTTAATAAGCAGATATCAGTGAATTTTTTTTAACAAAATCAGTATGGTAATATCCATTTTGATAAATCGGAACTTCTTGTGAACAAAAATTTTTCAAACTATGTTTATGAAACTTCTGATATAAACATTGGCGTTCTGCACGGTTTACCGAAGAAAATGGTACAGGTTAACGGCGTAAAGGGAAAAAATCGCCGGTTTCCGGAAATATCGACCCCTCTCTTAAACAGTGATACCACCCCCCGGTATTACTAGCGCTGTGAAAGCTTGTTTACATGCCGCACTATCTATAGATTCTTTATAATCAAACGCTTTCATCAAAGTTTGGTAGTTTGGGAAAGTGTATACCATTCATTCAATTAAAGCTACAATTTTAATTCCAAAGTCTTTCGTCAAGAATATATTGTTCGATACTCATCAAGACTAGTTAGTGTGGGCCGGTTCGCGCTATATATATGATCCTGGGGCCGGCTGTATACTAAAAAATGTAGTTAAAGTTACCTATATTTAGTGCGATTAAAGTTAACCAATATAAATCAAGTTTGTTTGTATACGTTTCTGCATGGCTGCATTTTTCAGAATTTTGGAAAGCCAATTCATGAATTCAGTAAAATGAAGTAATGTTTTAGATTTTACGTGCAATCAATATAGTAGTTTCTATATTAAATATTTGTATATATTAACGTCGATATAAACCAAGGCTCTCGAACAAGCGGCCCCATATTTTTAAATGCTTTGCGGAAAATAATTCCACTACCAAACATACACGTCATAGAATGGTGTCCAAATGAAGTCGAATCATTTGCTGACAAAAAGTTCTGAATGTTCTAACATGCATGCAATCGTACGTACACAAGTCGTTTGGTTTATCGTACCTTACAGCGATTCGATTTGATTAGCCGAATACCCCAAGAGTAATATGTATGTCTGACTATATTTAAATACTGTAAACTATTACTCCTACACTACTGAGTACAAGCTATTCAGGCCCCGTTTACACTACAGGGTGTATCAAAAAAAGGAGACCTTTAGAAATCGGTCCTATTGTTATAATTTGTATGCCTAAGTATGATGTTAAACCCATGTGCTTTTCACAGGCGGGTTCCGATCGGGAAACCTTTCTCTGAAAGCGTTCTGTACTGCTGCTATGAGTTTGTGTGTAAGTTACCACAGTAAAGACTCGTTGTTCTGTGGTCAGTTGAACCACTTTATTTGAACTGATCGAAAAAAATAATTCCAGCATGGTAAGTTAATATTTTGTGTAGTTATTAAAATTTTAAATACCCATGGGCGCATATGATATGAAATAATATTTTAATTTCTAAAATAAGCTTTTAATATACGCACCCTGCCAATATTCAACGCGTCACTGGGCTCGGTATAGCGCTCAACCATTCAAATTATAACAATGGGACCGATTTCTATAAAGGTCTCCTTTTTTTATACACCCTGTATACCGCATACGCATGGTCACGACATCAAATTTAGCCATATCAAAGCGAGTTTAGCCCCCAAAATTATAATAGTATGATCGATTAAACAAAATCAGCTAACTGGCAAAAGCCTAGGGTCAGGGATGCCGTAAAACGGCTTAAATTGATGTCGTGACGATGCGGATCCGGTATAGTGTAAACGGGGCCTTACACTATTGTAGTTAATTTCTCTTAATGTCTTCTCGTCAAAGGCCTCGTTTTTATACAGATGATCCAGACGAGGTCTATATCGTTTTTGTCATAGTACTATATAGCCGATGTTTACATGACACCAGGTTTGAATAATTGTTCAGACCGGTCTGAAGTCACAGTCTATAAACCAAACCGACTATAGCTATCCTCAGTCTCGAGACGAATTCGGTGGGGAATTATATTACATATATATATATATGTATGTCTGGATGCGCATGTGTCTGAGTATTGTACCACATGCGCTTGGTGAGGGCAAGAGTATGGTGTATAAATACGAAGTCACTCGCATCTAGACTGCGTTATAAGCTGCACTGACGAGCCGTTGAACGGCGAAACATGCATGTCTGCAGATTTGACTATATATGTAATATATATAATTCCCCACCGAATTCGTGGGGAATATCTATATCTATATATATATATACATTGTTTTGGACCGGTCTTAAATTTGGAACAACGCCGATATTACAAAATTACTGTAGACAATTTTAGCTACATTAACTGTGCCCGTGGACTGAATTTTCGAAATATACGGAAGAAATTAATTTACTTACTCTTTAAATGGAGCACATATTCACTCTTAAATCTTGTTATGACTCGGCCGGCTTAGTCCTCGCTTCTTGTACTAATGCTGACACATGTCTTGTACTGTTATAACATCCATTCTTTACGATATTTCAAATCACAACGAAAACTCTATGAAATTTCTAGAACTTATCTGACGCCTAATGCACATACTATTTTCTCTACCGCGGCATGTGAAGCATCTGGTCGTTAAACGATAAAAATTGTTCGATCTTTTGTCTTTGTCTGACAGTTCTGAAGAAATTTGCATGTACGTATCCTGCCCATCCGAAATTTGTGCATCTCATTAAGATAAAGTACAATTATTCCTTTTCAATTTTCTACCCATTTCTACTACTAATCTCGCATTTGAAATGTTATAGAAATTCTATAAAGGCGAATTTTTTCACGATATATAAGAAAACACTATATCTAGGTTGATTGTTTTGCGAGGAAAACGCTCTTTTTTTCTGCTTAGCTATATTCTCAGACAGCTGTTAATTTGTACGTGCGTGGGCTATACAAAGAGCCCTTACTGACAAGATGATAGCGGATGTAAGTAATTTATTTAAGTATAGTCCGCATAATTATTAGATTCGTCCAATCACAATGCCTAAAAACTCTTCGCAATATGGTAAACACCGTCCCATATTTTATTATTTATTGAGTATTGACTGACTGCTACGTCTACGACAAGTTTGACAGCTCATGCATGTTGTTTTGAAGACAATTTGTCGAGAATTAAGGCCATGTTACACGAGGTAATTTTTGCTGCAACTTGCAATGCAGTTTCGGATATAAAGCGATGTTATATTAAATCAGTAAAACTGCTACTCACTTCTCTGATATTTTTCATCCTTTTATGCCTTTATGGTATCTTGCGTGAGGAAGATGCGGGTCAAGTTCTCAATCTTACCGTGAATATAACGTTTAACATAGAATGATTCTGTACCTGAAGTAGCGTTGCAAGTTGCAGCTATAATTGTCTCGTTTAATAATTGTCTCGTCGCCTTTGAGTGTATGCTAAATCTCACAGATCGTTTGCTAATTTCTTAGAGGAAAAAATTGATCAAGCATGAGAATTGTTTTCTTTCATAACTTTCACAATTGCATTGCTACTAATAGGTCGGTTTACATCAATCCCTTGGTGCATGCATGTTTACAGGAAGAGATATGCAATATATTCAATCGAAATACACCCAGTATATTTCATAATTAGATTACTTAATAAAGTTCCTTCAACATGGCCGCCAATTGTAATCCCACAGGCAGCAGGAATTACACTGCCCCTGGACATTGAAAGAATTATACGTTATTTACCGGCTAGCTATAGGAGATCCAGATAGAAAAATATATTCTCTAGGTCTCAAAAACAAGCCAAGGCCTTTTTATCAAGCTAGACTGACTTAATGGTAAAAGTAACGTTTTTGTTCTGGTAACGTTTTGGTATAATTTAATTTAATTTCATTTTTGTTTGAGGTCAGTGGTGTTGTGAAATTAAAGCTGCACCTTGCTAAACTTGAAACTTGACAAGACACGGATCGGAAAAATCAAAAGAAACAGTTCCCTGCTATCCACCTATGGCTGCAAAAGTCAAATACTCATGCAGGAACTGTATAATATCAAAATATGATAGATATCACAAAACCAAAAAGGGTTAAGGGGGCCACTATGCCCCTATCAGGAATGCACGGATATTGAGTGCCGAAGGCACAAGGCACTAATGGGTATGGAGGCATGCTCCCCCGGGAAATTTTGAAATGTGGATGCTCTGAAACACAATTTCATGCACTTTGGGGGAAGTTTTTTTACAGAATTCTGATGGTCAGAGATTGTCGTATATTAGATTAGCAAATTCTTCAAATTGTCCAAACTGGTCTTTAAGATATTTTGTGCTTACTCAACATGAATGAAAAATATTTTTGCCCGACCAGAAGGGCGAAGTTTGCCCTAAAAAATTGCAATTGTTAAACAATTCGGGGGGTGGTATCTTGCCCCCCCAAACCCCCACCAGTTACGCCCCTGGGAGGACGTATACCATATAGTCTGAAAATAGACTGACTATATATCTAATCTGAATAGTGGTTGAACCTCTATTTGCTCTCGGTAAACAGTTTGTTTTACGTAGTGTAACATTTAGACTATATATATGCTTGCATGCTGCTTTGGTTATGCTATGAATGCTGTGTCGATTCCCGAGCTGTGATGCATGTGCGGCGGTATCCCTACACAGTATTTCTTTATTAAATATAAAAAAAGTATCTGCCCTGCTTTAAATTCTTATATAGAAACTAAAAGCCATTGATTTTCATTAACTTCACTAAATAGTTCACATTACAAATTAAGGATATATTGAGGTACATGTAAATTGAATTGACTATGGCATGCTGGTCGCAACAGTGATTTGCCAATTACCTCGGGCTCATAAAACATATTCACCAGGTCCTTCCTTTTAGTTTTGCACTGTCGCTAATAACAATGCAATGTTCACTTTTTCTGCCTTGTATTCCTTCTACAGAGCAAATAAAATTATTATGATCTGATTACCAGAAAAGATACCACTTTGCATCAATGCAACACAGCAAGCATAGCTGGAACGTTGAGGTAACACAGACTCTTTATCTTGTACATATCATAGTCTATTTGAAAATTATAAGGTGTATGCCCTCCATGCAAGTGAGGCCCAATAAGCGCGGTTGCATTCCAATCAAAGAGTTGATTTGTTGTCTTGGTCTTGATGTTCGCACAAATAAGAGCTACACAACTTGCATGTTTTTGGATTTATTTTGCATTGTGGATAACACAAATAATCAAGGTTTTTAATCCCTGCTCTGCAGACAACACATGTTTATATCTTATACCTTGGATTTATGCAAGACACATATTCGACTGAGTGAGTCGCATCACCCTGAGGCCTAAAACACGATGGTGTAGCTACTGTACAAGTTGGTTATTGCACTGATTGTTATATTCTATATGGTTCCCGTAATAGTCCATACATGTGCAGCTGCCGCACATGCATGGTGGTCGACATTTAAAGCAAGCAAACATGCAGTCTTTCCGCTTTATTAAAATATTTCCGCTTTACGTATATTCCACCAGACACAAGGTCAATACTCATGACATGTATATATGAAGAAGTTAAAATATTAATACTCCGACAACGGGTTACGCGTCGACTGTTCAGGCGTGCCTGTTCTATTTTCACTCAGGTCTCTTTAGAGCCTGTTTTATACCATTCGGGGTTCTTTTTCGGCCTTTTGGTAAATTTAGAAGTACGCATGCGTGCTGTTGTGTTTCGCGGGAAGGTGCGGTTGTCCTTTTCTCGGCCTGTTCGGTGAAACTACAGGAGTGGACGGCCTCCTCGTTTGTTTTCCTGTTGATCATCAGGCTCTAAACATAAACTTAGGCTAATAGGTTTACACTAGCAAATATTTTTCGCCGAGGGTGGAGTACTTTGCCCGGCGAAGACGGAAATTGTCCGACTCTAGCTTAATGTTCGTACGCCGGCCCATGCCACCAAGTGCTTCATTGTCCCACTTGCTGAAACCCATCTATAGTAATTTCACAACTGGCCTTGTTAAAGTCTGGTTCACACTAGTGATTTTGTCTGCGACTTTTCTCTTCCTGATTGATGTGATCGAGCGAATGACATATCAACGTATGCCTTTGTAAAACCGATCCCATAATGGTCACAAACTTGGGTTTGTGAGTCCACTCGTTCACATGCGTCAGGAGAATGATAATCGCCCACAAGATTGCTAGTGTGAACCAGGCTTAATGGTACGTTTCTGATCGCTCATTCGTTTATAACCTCATTACACATTCAAAACATTGTATTTATCTTTGTCCGCGGGAAATATTTGGCAAAATTCAAAATTGAATCGAGTAGATTGAATAAATAAGAGAATAATTATTGTTTGGTTTAGCTTATTAAGCGTGCAGATATAAACAGGATTGAGGTTTTTCAATTTCTGGTGCGAAAATACTGGATATAAAAGTGTAGTAATTATATTATAATACAGGCTGTAAAATAGTCAACCGTCGACACATGGCAAATATATATAATTATTAACTTAATTATCTGACATATTTGATGATACATGTACACTGATAATATCGAAACTTTTAATATAACGGGATAGATTCCATAGCTATAGAATGTAATGATCTATACATATGTGGTCTTCAAGTATATTTATATACCTATTACTGAAGATAAGCTAGTCCAAAATTAGCAACCAGGCGAATATATATTTTGAAACTTATCAGCCATAATTATGTAAGGTCACGACAAGTACAATTAATATTGAATCATTTAATATAACATAACTTGTAATTGTATGTGTCGTACATAAGTATTACTCACCATAAATGACATAATCTTCGTCCTCACAAGACGCCATATACTTGAGGTGGCTTAAAATTCTTTCTGCGATGATTTTTCATGACAGGAACAGCTTCTGAAAGACTATAAGTTTCGATATTTACACCCACATGTAGCCTTTGTTCAGACTTAAACATATATTTTATATTGCTTTGACTTCAAGTTATTGTCTTTGTACTACAATTTGCAGGTAACCGGAGCAACAAGAACATTTATATGTAGAACGAAATTAGTGAATGAACTGACACATGGTGCCTATTAAGAATGGACACAAGAACTGTTCTAGAATTATAGGTCTTGCTTCCTATAATTATTTTGTTTCAGCAATTCCTGTTCATACAGTTTCAACACATACGTCATTGCTCTTGTTCTTTGTTGTAAGCGGAATATATGAATATCAAGTTTTGGTAATTAAGCTATTAAGGTGTTAAGTGCATATTTGAGTTCAAGTTACGTTACCCACAGTGATATATTCAACTGGTCATGGTTGTCCTTTCTCAGTTCTCACAACCGTAAAACCTCGACCGCTAAGTACGAAAAGCACAATGGTGACGTAAATACGTCCATTGTGTTTTTTTAGCTCAGAGGACGAGGTTTTGCGGTTGAGAGTTTTGACCTTCAGAGGACAACGTTAATTGACCTTAGAAGTCCTTACGTCACGTCACTGCCGAACAATGATTATTTGACCTACACGTATTCCACCCACCTTCTAGCCTGCAGCGTAGCTGGCGGTTTTATAAAGAGGTTGAGGTTGAGGCACGCGCTGCCCGCGCCCAACCACTTAAAACCGCCAGCTACACAGGCTACCCACATTCCACTGTGTGATAATAACACCGGTTTACAATTGCATATATATACAAAAAATGACAATTAGTGACAATTCCGCCTGCATAAAAGATTGATCAGTAAAACTACATAACAATATTCAAAGTAAAAAGCGGTATTGTTCCGGCAAATGCTTTGAATTGTTGTCACAGTTTTTTGTGATTGCAGTGTGCCAGGATTCAAGTGTTTCTCTGTGCCGATAGTTGCCTGATTATTTGGTGATTATTTGTCCAAGCATGATTCAGTCGCGATATTTGATACACTTTTGCATAGCTCTACATTTCTCTTATGTTCCTTTCTCCTGCAGGTGTTGAAGGCTCTGCCTGTTTCGCCAATGTAGCTCCATGAGCAATCTGCACAATTAATCTTGTAAACAACGTTAGTCTGACCTTCTGGTGATGGTCTGTGTTTAGCTGAGGAACGACTGTTCTAGTGTGTAGAGTCGTTTAAGAGGTTCTGTTAGGCCTTTGATGTAAGGAACGACAGCGTAAAAGATAAAAAAAACTCTTTTACCAACTCCTTAAACGACTCCTAAAACCTCATAACATCCGAATCACAACGAAACCTCTTTGCACACCAGGACACTCGTTCCCCTCAGGTAAACACAGACCATCACCAGAAGATCAGACTAACGTTGTTTACAAGATTAATTGTGCAGATTGCTCCTGGAGCTACATTGGCGAAACAGGCAGAGCCTTCAACACCAGGAGAAAGGAACATAAGAGAAATGTAGAGCTATGCAAGAGGTGATCAAATATCGCGACTGAATCATGCTTGGACAAATAATCACCAAATAGATTTTAACAGTGGCAAAATAATTTATAAAGGCAACTATCGGCACAGACTAAACACTTGAATCCTGGCACACTGCATGCACAAAAAACTCTGACAACAATTCAAAACATTTGCCGGAACAATACCGCTTTTTACTTAGCAAGAAATTTTGAATATTGTTATGTAATTTTAGTCATCAATCTTGTATGCAGGCGGAATTGTCACTAATTGTCATTTTTTGCTGCCGAGCGAAGCGAGGCGGCACACTAATGTCGACCCAGTCTCCCGCTCGGATGTATTTATGTTGGCATTCAGAATCTCGATTTTGTGAGTATTGTGTCGTGATGTTGGGGAGTTTATGACGTAAAATGACGTAGCAGTTACAAAATGGCATACACAGGGAGTTTACGAAAACAATCCGAGTAGGATCAAATAACTGTGTCGGAACTCGAAAACACCGCATGAGCGATGTAATTTTGTGGTCTCCAAGCAGTAAGCATCGTGTTTTCCCCAGTGAGCTCCATGTTTTCCCAGTGTCCGCGAAGTGACTATTAAAAGTGACTAGTAAGTGCATTTTATATGGTCGTATATCTAAGTTTTTGTGAAAAAATAGATTTTATTTATTTTAAAAGTAATATTTTGGTTTTGTTATGATTTACGCTGTACAAAAAGTCAAATTATTAGTGTATACAGATATTAATATTTATATGTACAATTTATACATTACGGTAATATAAGACCACAAATTTAAGTCCGAAAAGCCACTTCATCAAACAGGCGATATTTTAACTGCATTGTGCATGCAGTCGAAAGAAAAATCGATGAGAGCAGTTTGCTACTCCCCAGAGAAGCGAACTGAACTCAAAACCGTCGCCACAGCAAAGAGCCCCATCAAAATGAAAAATTTCAGGCAACAGAAAGATGATGATCTAATCATAACTAAATGGACTGACATCACACCATTAGATCAAGACCAAATATCATTTCCATAACTGCAAGCACCAGTGGGCAGCCAATTAGCATATCATAAATTCATAACTTTGCTGGTGAACAGTTGATCTGCATCAAAGGTCAAGCAACTAGCATCTCTGGAATCAAAATCCTCACAACGCAGTTTTCCGGTAGAACCGAAAAGCAGGAAGTCATCATAAGAGATAACACCGCCTGGGTAAAGTCATCCGCTGGGAAAAACAGGTGGATTCACTTCAACTACATAAAACATACCTCCTTAAAAATCTGAGGGTTAAAGTCACAAAGTACGAGCGCTATTTAAATACCCCACGGAATGATGAATTCACTGCAACCGAATGTGAACAGTTCACCACCCCTCTTGTACCAGCAGAAGAGGACGTAAACACAATGTCAACCCCCTCTGGCCGCATCCTTGGCATTCAGACAACCACCAAATCTTTGGTTTGTTTAGGATGCAACAAAAAATCTGTCGAAGTTGCTGGAAACAAAGCTGTTTGTCACTCGTATGGCCTTTCCCAATCTGCAAAAGGATGTGCTACCTCCTGGTCGGTCCGAGTCTTTGTAAGACCAGATGATTCATCAAGAAATCTGCGCCTTGTTTTCCCAAATGAAATGGTAGAACGATTCATTTACATCACTGCTTCTACGGTGAAACTACCCGAAAGTTACTGAGGAAGGGTTAGTCTTATCCATTCTGGATTCGTCCGCAAGAAAGTTTAAAATAACCTATGACAATATCAATTATATGGTTACTGATATTTCAGTTTCACAAGACTAAACTTATTGAACTGCAAGCCATGTACGTTGAACTATTTGCATGTTATGGCTTATAAGTTGTGTTAACATTTTTGTTGATTAGCTGATGCTACTCTAGTACTCTGCACTTATTATCCTTCTTCTATTTAATATGAAGCACATGAATGGACTTCAACTTAATTTTTTATAAACATTAGCCTTGTTCACTGTTATTTGTTTTGATATTAATGTGTCAACTTTGTTGACATTGGGTTAAGCATATAGTATGGGTTAAGATTGTGTTTGTTTACACTTTACCAGTGGCGAAGGCAGCCCAATGCAAATTTTGTAATCATTATCATTATTCACCTCTTTACAAATTGATTGTTTTCACAGTCTACGAACACAGAAATATTTGCATTGCATGAACAAAATGGGGGCTGACTTCGCCACTGCACTTTACATATATATGAGTTGATATCAAATTTTGTTATCAAATATGTGAGTTGATATATGTGAGATGATATCAAACTTATATATGAGTTGATATCAAATTTTGTTACAATTCTATTATGCTGTGACTATTTAACGAAAATTATTTTTCTGTTAGGAAGAGAAAACGTCAACTTACAACAATCTACCTACAGTTCATTTTCCATCCTATTTATCTACCTCATACATTGATTTGCATTCATATTGATCAGGTCTGTTTCATATAACTCGCAATGGAGTAAGTACAGTGCTGGTATTAGTCCCCTCCCGTAATTTTTTTCTGCCCCCCCCCCCACTCGGTGGAATATTATTTTGGCCTATGCTAAAAGTAGGGGCGTGACTATTGTCCACACGTAGCTTTCTTTGAGACGTTATGTCAAGTTTATTTGTCCGATTCAAAAACTCGTTTTCTCAAGGCAGCACCTCACTTGCGATAGTAACTTCTAGTTGTCTATATATGTAATTGTAAGCCGGTGTTATTATCACACTATTCATTGTAATCTACCCGTCGAAGACTGCAGACTGACAGTCGAAAACTCGTAACTTTAATAAATATTTATACCAAAGAACGTTTACAAACTTAATATGAATCATCCTGGTTTCGCTTCAAACATTTTTAAATTGAAAAATATAGCTTCCACGATGTGCGTTTAAACACTGACTAACATAGTGAGACTTATGGTGATTATGGCTACCATATTGGTGTGACCGCATTAGTTACTCACTGCAAAATTTAGGAAGAAAGAGAAGCCACTGGCACTGATGACTAATTCTTACTAGACACTACGAGTCCTTTCTAATCAATAACCAGAATTGTACATGTGAGAACCTTTTCCGTAACATGTCGGCAACATTTCGAAACCGTAGACAGTCAGACCCCTCCGAGATGGTTGGACCCCTCCAACCCTGGTCCGTCACACCAATATGACCGCCATTGTATTCAATTCCAATGCTGAGTTTCTGACTGTCGCTTCTTCCATTTTCTCGTAAGTCGTGCAAAAAAAGACACACAATGGTGCGACGATATGGAAGGAGAGTGGCGGAGAAAGTCTTGAGACAACAATTAAATAAAATCTGTTTCGAAAGAGACTTACACTGTCCCATACATTTCCGATATTTTAAAGATATAATCAAGCCAACACATCGAATTATAATTTATTAAAAAATATATCATAAGGATAGATTGCATTACACTATCCTATTTTCGGTAATCATAGAGGCATATCGTTTCGCGTGATCCAACTTTAACGCGGATGATGCTTACACGCCATAAACTTTGATCAAACTAAACTTTCTCAAAAAGATTTTATAGTATAAGCCGGTCATGAACTGATATAATAAGCATTACTACCATATATACATAATTATTTACACTGAAATTTTTCAAATTATGATTTAATTGACCAACAGTATTTGGTTTAGTTTATCATCCAAATGAGCTTTCTAATAAAGTGCACGGATTCTACGAGAGTGGTATGTATAGCGTATATGCCGCCAGTAATGCACTCGTGGACCAATCATATTTCTCCAATTGTTCATTTACATGGTTCAACTTTTATTGATTTTTGACTGAAAAAACAACAACAAGAAACAAGAAGTAAATCATTTATGGTGGGATACTGGCTAACGACCTTACTGTAAGCAGTTCATACTGCTATGTAACGAATCTTCAAATTTCTTAATGCCCAAATGCTTTATACACTAGAAATCTCCGTGCATCACGATTAAAGATGGCACCGTTATTGAATGAAAAAGTTAATCACAAACGATTCATACCTTCTTCATACTTCCTCCTGCAAGAGAATTTCCTCCAAGCATCATTCCACCAGGTCCTCCTAAACTACTTGCTCCTTCTAACGAACCACCTCCTAAAGCTCCATTCCCAAGACTAGCACCACCCATTCCTGCAGCTCCTGCAAGTCCCGCTGGTCCTCCAATTCCTGCTGCTTCTCCAAGTCCTGCTGCTCCTCCAATTCCTGCTGCTCCTCCAAGTCCTGCTGCTCCTCCAATTCCTGCTGCTCCTCCAAGTTCTGCTGCTCCTCCAAGTTCTGCAGCTCTTCCAAGTCCTGCCGGCCCTCCAAGACCACCTACATCATTAGATATTCCAAGATTAGAATTACCAAAAGCAGCTTGGCCTGCACCGGCTGCCAAAGCTGATGCTGCAGATTGTATGCTTTCTATAATTGAAATGAAATTTCATGATAAGAAAGAACATATATCGGCAGTGGGCCAATACTCGTTCCTACCAATTCACAATTTTAGTTTGGATAACTCACATTCCTATTTACTGTTACTTCAGCTTACGGAAGCATAGCATAAAACGAATCGGTAACAGTTGGCATTATAATTATCTAGATGGTTGAATAATTCGTAGATTTATTCATATAATAACACTTAGCTACATTTTCTCTGTGCTATTCTTTTGTTAGCTACGACAACGGTAACTAGACATGTATGTTCTCCAAAGTTGTGACTAGACCTTCCTTGCGGTGCGTGACAACTACTACCAGAATGTATCTTAATAGAAAAAGATACTAGTAGTCACGCACCATGCACAAGGAGGCGTAATTATGCATAAAGTCCATTGGCTAGTAACGATATTAATATACATGCGCAATCCGATTTAACGAATTTAACCACAGTATATTGATCATCCTTTGGCTAAATTTTGAGAAAATAGAACGCGAACAAATGTTTAGTGACAACCAGTTAGGTAGTTGCGACTGTCACAAGCGAAAACGAATATTGTATCAGATTCAAACAAAACAGTTTTTTGCAATGCAACTAATGTAAGGCAGTTACCGGCCAACTGAAATAATTTAATATCTTATCCAGGTCAAATTCGAAGAGTTGGAGATCACCATGCTATGCCATTCGAGGAAATAATGAGCACAAATTAAATCTTAGCCAAGAAGAAGTGCAGGAAAACGAAGCATGCAAAACAAACTTTTCTGCAGGTCACTACTTCTTTGGGTAGAAAATAGAGCAAGACAAATGTTTTATCAATCCCTGCTTAACTTGCCTCCTTGTGGTCCTTCCACACTAGCCTGTCCATCTCCCATCTGTTCTGTTTGTCCTGTGTTTTCCATGGCTGATATCCCGGCCATATTCGATTCCATATCACCTGGTTGTCTTTCTTCACCAAGTCCTGCAAATGAATTTCCACCAATTGAGTTGCCTTCTTCACTATTCAATGGTGAACTCGAAAATCTTGGATCACTGTTCATACCCGCCGCGTTCGTTAGAGCTTTATTAAAATATTAAGTACTCTTTTAAAACAGTATAATATAAATACGGTTTACAATTTATACAGATTTCACACAAATGTTATTAAAGAATGTAAGTCGACAGTGGATGATCATAAACATCTCCTACACTGCTGAAGGCACTACGGCGTACATAGCTGGAACATGAGACTATGCGCCCGTAAAGAACACCAGAATGTGTGATCCTGATTTCCAGGAATAGCGTAAGAGATAGGCAGGGATCCAACTCTCGATAAATATATATTTCACTATTGTAAGCACCTATGTCCTATAATTTTCGCCGATGATTCGAGCTTAACGCAGACACTACTATATAAGTGCAATAATTGTAATAATTTGAGTAAATAAGTTAGCCCTGGTATTAACCTAGCAAAATGTGGCTTACTTGCCCGTAGATTCGGCGGTTGAGTTGTGTAAAACTACCTGAAAAATACGATAAGAACTTCGACGTTTCGAGCGAAGGCCCTTCGTCTGAAAGTTAGTAGAGTGGGTCGGGGGAAAACATGTGCTTTTATAGTGAATACAAAGCGACCACGTCATAAAAATAAACCAATCAGATGGATTTAATCAAAACAAACTATAAACAAAATATGGAAATCACATCACAAAATATATTAGCATGTAAGGAGAAGCGAACAAAACAAGAAAGTGAAAAATTATGGAACTATGCATGAGATGAGGTGAGATATAGAATATCTTCTGATGGCAGGCATAAACAGATAGGAGTTAAATGTAAGAGAAGCGCTCATTAATGCCGAGAGGATGAATGGTGCCAAGTTGGGAAATGAGACGCGTTTCTTGCCTTTTGCAGCTATCATTACTGCCAGAAATGGGACGCAGAGCTCGAATTTTCATATCTGAAACACTGTGATTGCCAGTGTTAAAATGTCTGGCAACTGGTTGTTTAGCATCATTGTTTGCGACAGCACGACAATGCTCACAAAACCTTATCCTTAAATATCTTCCAGTTTCACAAATGTAGAGCATGCCACATTTACTGCATGAAATACAGTAGATGAGATGAGAGGAGGTGCACGTGAAATGGTGTTTAATAGTGTACTTAGATTTTGGTGCCGAAATTGTAGTGGAAGAATCTATATACTTACAGGTTTTACACAGCTTCACACCACAAGGAAACGTGCCAATAGGCGACGACGAGTCCTGAGGTAGAGAGCTGTGGACTAGGATTTCACGGATATTTTTACCATATCGAGGGGTTATCGGTGAAAATGGAAGATGTTTCAGGGTCGTTTTTGTTTCAATGTTCCCAACAACAAAATACCCCTAGTTCTCAGTTACCATCCCTTCAATTTTAAAGTAAGGGATGTCATTAGCAAGAATTTTCATAGCTTGAAAAACGACTCGTCGTCACCTAATGGCGCGTTTCCTTGTGGTGTGAAGCTGTGTAAAACCTGTGAGTATATAGATTCTTCCACTACAATTTCGGTACCAAAATCTAAGTACATGCACTATTTATCACCATTTCACGTGCACCTCCTCTCATTACATCTACTGTATTTCATGCAGTAAATGTAGCATGCTCTACATTTGTGAAACTGGAAGATATTAATTTTAAGGATAAGGTTTTGTGAGCATTGTCGTGCTATCGCAAACAATGATGCTAAACAACCTGTTGCCAGACATTTTAACACTGGCAATCACACTGGCAATCACCGGAGTGTTTCAGATATGAAAATTCGAGCTCTGTGTCCCATTTCTGGCAGGAATGATAGCCGCAAAAGGCAAGAAATGCGTCTTGCCAACTTGGCACCATTCATCCTCACGGCATTAATGAGCGCTACTCTCACATTTAACTCCTGTCTGTTTATGTCTGCCATCAGCAGATATTCTACATCTCACCTCATCTGATCTCATGCATAGTTCCATAATTTCTCACTTTCTTGTTTTGCTCGCTTCTCCTTACATGCTAATATATTTTGTAATGTGATTTCCATATTTTGTTTAGATTAAATCCATCTGATTGGTTAATTTTTATCACGTGATCGCTTTTGTATTCACCATAAAAGCACATGTTCCTCCCCGACCCACTCTGTTAACTTCCAGACGAAGGGCCTTCGCTCGAAACGTGGAAGTTCTTATTGTATCAACCGCCGAATCTTCGTTATCCTCTAGCCACACTGGCACCGTACGTTCGAGATATTTACCTGCCTGTAGTTCCATCATCCCGTTACGTGCTTGTGGTTTTTGCTGAACTCCTGCAGGTTGTGGCGAGGGATTATGGAACATGGCAGCTGCATCACCAATCGTCGTCTTGCCTAAGGAATTCTGGGACTCGGCATTGATTTGCTGTTGTATTTCTTTAAGCTCCCGGGCGCTCTCTGTTGCTACTTGATTTTGAATGCTCTATCGAATCAAACACATAAAAATATATTATAATCATCATTTACTTAGCAATGACCAAGGTTTGAAATAACTAAACATAGAGAAATAATAATCCACAGATCATTAAACCCAAGAAATAGTTAAGTCATTGTTAACTGCATAGAGATCATGAAATTGATGTTGTTGTTTGTTTGATTAGGTTTTCCTCCAGATGTCATACTTAAGCTCAATTTATGATCAACTGTAATCGGCTTATACCTACTGACAACAATGTAATGATTGATAACAATTAACTTGTACGACGAAATCTAAAGAAGAGAACTCCCATGCATTGTTTCAGTCTGCCATGACAGTACCATTCTTCTAATCATAAAAAGGGTTCTATGTGGCGTTATATAGATTAGATAGTTTTATTAAAATACCTTTGCTTGCAGTATACATACTGAATTCATAAGGTTTACAATTAAGAAGTAAGCTAATTATATCAGAAAATTTTAACAATAAACTATTATTTAAGAAATAGAAAACATTTTCCGTGTTTCTATACACTTATAGAAATACTCGTGGGAGTTTTGGGACAACGAGAAATAATCAGTGGGGAAACGAGCCCGTAGGGCGAGTTTTTCCACGTTATTTCGAGTTCTCCCAAACTCCCACAAGTGTTTCTATACACTTTTAGTAGAAATTGTGAGGTGTCTATTGCTTTTCCTGCATTCTGATTGGTCCAAATTGAGCCTCTAAAAAGTGATAGTCACTGCCCAGTGACTATCACTTTCAAAATAACTTCTTATAAGCTGCCGAATTTTATAAAACAAAAATCGGGTTTTTGAGCCCCATTCAAAGTTTTAAATGAAAAAAACTGCCGCTAAATTCAAGGAGGATATATTTTTGACATTTTTAAAGGTAAGCGATAACAAATACACTATTTTTCTTCCATGAAAGGCAGCGTTTTCTCGCTGTTGAAATGCGGCCGCTGAGAAAAGCGCTGAATTTTGTCCTATAGCCTTTTCAACTGACCTCATAACTTTCTGTGTTTGTTTTTCTCTTTGAAATTTCTACTAAAACAATTAGTCGCCTCAGGCTCGGTGATTACAAGCCTATAGTCACTTCGCCTTCGGCTCAGTGACTATAGGCTTGTAATCACCTCGCCTTCGGCGACTTAACAATTAGACAACGAGGCCGAGTTGGCTATGAGCGAATAGTCAACGAGGCAAAGCCGAGTTGACTATTCGCTCATAGCCAACGAGGCCGAGTTGTCTAATTGTTTTAGTATAAACTATAGCATTTATTGAGAACTAGGGAACACAATACAAAAGTAAACAAAAGTATTAATATTAATTTTAAACGTGAATTTTCACGCCATTGTTTTGAATTTTGCTACTAGTAGACTATCACTAATAGTCTACGAGTAGCGTAGCCAATCAGAACGCAGGAAAAGTGATAGTCTATTACTAAGTTTATACTAATAATTGTTATTTGTTAAATAGAAACACTTGTGGGAGTTTGGGAGAACTCGAAACAACGTGGAAAACTCGCCCTACGGGCTCGTTTTCCCACTGATTATTTCTCGTTGTCCCAAACTCCCACGAGTGTTTCTATAAGTGTATAGAAACACGGAAAATGTTTTCTATTTCTTAAATAATGTTTTCTATTTCTTTTATAATATAACTCAAAAGACATTTTTTAAACTCGATTAATTTACAAATTCTCATTACGTACGCATGCTGACCTTTGCTCGTCAATTTCGCTGCAAGAAAACAACTCTGTTTGAAAATTAACAGTCAAAAATGTGTAAAAGCATTAAAATTGTTTTTAAATAGCATTCAAAGTTTTATAATTCGCATTAAATTTGTTTTTTTATGATTTTAAATTTTGGCGGGAAAATTTCCGTGTTTCTATACAGTTTAGTAGAATCATACTAGTATAGCCCAGTGAACTCTATATATACTGGAACGATAACTGCGGCTCGAATTTTGAAGCTTCGTCTTGTAGGTATGATCCAGGCCCCTGCGCGGAAATTCACTAAATTCCGACTTTCCGTACGAAAAATTTGCATCATTTTATCGGAAAGTTATATAATTTTTCAGCGTACTGTTTGTTAAGTCGAGCTTTTTTATGCCTCTGGGAAACTAGAGAAAGTCGTCTTTCAGAATAAGTAAATTTGAGAATTGGCCGAAACATTTTGTTATAAATAACAAAGTTATCTCAACTTATTTGATGAGTGAAAAACAAGTTCGCGCCAAAAAACATCGGCAAACTTTTGTTTTTTCAGGACTTTCTGTGAGGAATTTGAAAAGAACAAAGAGTAATATGGACTAAAGTTTCATCAATGTTAGCTTTTCATTTAATTTTTGTCTTATATATAGGTTATATATCACTAAAAATGAGTATTTTCGTGCAAAAACTGGAAAACAAATTTTAACTCGCTCCAGTGCTCCGACTCTTCGTGACAGGCCCACGCAAAAAACACGCACATTTATACCTACAATCACCATAGTAACGAGCTTCTATTGGCCGCCATCTTGGCTTCAGGCAAGTATGGGCATGTTTACCTACAGTTATCGTTCCAGTATATATAGAGTTCACTGGTATAGCCTCCTCCGCAGGCAACTCTTCGTAAACGCCAGAATTGTGCAATACTTGGCAAAAATTGCGCAATAGCTTGGGAGTCAAAACTCTCCGCGATTTTATTTCAGACCAGCTCCAATTATCCCTCGCTATCCACTGTTACTCCCTCATGCCTACGAAATTATTGCGTAATTCTGCCGTTTTCCACCAAGTTGCCTGCGGAGGAGGCTAATACTAGTATACTATTGCAAATGCTGTAATTTGATTGGCTACGCTACTCGCTATCTAATTGTCGATAGATAGCGAGTAGCGAAACAGCCATCTCCTCGGCGCGATTTTTAACGAATTTATTTCAATAAATTATGAAAAACGTTTTGAAATACTGTTTTCTTGCTGGTTTCTACGAAAACAATTAGATTATTCGCTCTCGATTTCTATGAGACGATAGTTCATTCGGGCTTCGCCCTCATCAACTATCACCTCATAGAAATCTTGAGCTCATGATCTAATTGTTAAATAGAAACACGCTTCTCGACCAATCAGCACGCGCGTACTACAAATGTTACATTATAAAACTATTTACAATAAAACTCATTATAACGACTAGTTGTAATATTAATAAAGGAATTTCTAAAACGGTCCGTATTACACTTAGGGACAGTAAATTTCCTAATGTTTCTTAAGGGTACGTTCCTGTTCGTATTAAGTGGTAAGTATTTAAACAATTTATCTTCTGTATTGCCGGAGATCTTTAGTAGAAAATCATCACAAAGATTGTCCCGATAGGCTGACAGTCTTTCCAAGCACGATAAATTCAGGGCAACATCGTACGGTGTGTCGAATCCATGGATAATCCTCATTGCTCTTTTTTTAACGCGTTCCAAGGATAATTTTAATTTTTCTTGAAAGTTAAAGTTAAAGGCTTCACAAGCATATGTCAACACAGGGCGAATACATGTAAAATAGAATTTCACTAAATCCTTGGTCGGAACTTTTGCTCGTTTCAACTGTGCTGATTCAGTGTTGATCCCACTTTGAATGGTATAATCATATGATATAAGAATCAGGTGTAGGTGCTAACATGTTGTTAGAAACTGGGTAATGGGAAAAATCACATTTTGGGGCGTCTATCGGACGAGAGAGGGAAATGAATATAATTTTTGAAGAAATTATTGAGTTAGGAAAGATGAATGGCCAAAAACATACAACCATAATAATAGTTATTTTATATATACCTGTGTAGCATCTCGGCCTGACAACGAAGATCGAGAGAATGTGTAATCACTATTGTCTGGATATTGTGATCCAATCTTTTTATCCTCCTCAGCCTCCAAAGCTAATCTATCCTCCAATGCCGTGTCTTCTTGATAATTGTTTTGTGGAACGCGATCACTTGCCAGATCATTTAAAGTGATCATATGTGAAAATGCATTTCTACAAGGAAGAGGGTCATAAAACATTGAATCCGGACACAATTTGAAAAATATCTCGGACTTTTTCCATGTTTAAAAAGCAATTCATTTTACCAACAATTATTTTGTTTTCAATTTGTTTCAATTTCGAACATAGCAGTGAATATAAAACTACACATTAAGTTTACGTACCTATGAAGTGGTCGTCTCAAGCGACGGTGCGCGAGCGGTAAAAGCCTGTTGAAATGATTATGGTTAACAAACTGCTTAATGTTGGTCTGCAAATGACCTACAAAGAAATAGAGAAATACTGGCTTAGAAACTGGGACTCGTAAAGCGCTTTATATTTTTATTCATATCCATTTCCACGGGCATGGTAGATTATATTTCCTATTGGTATATTCTCGATTCTAAGTTATACCACCGCGTCCATAATGACAGATTCGATCATGCTTGAGTGAAATGTTGTTATCCACCACCTAACTGCCATGGATAATCTTAATGAAATTCCAAAGATTAAAGGAGAAGAAAGAGAAAATTAAATTCCAAAGATTGAATGAGAAGAAAGACGGTATTTAATAATAGAGCAGCTTATTAAATAATAACTCCGCATTAGCCAATAATCTTATATTTTAGGTAACTGCACCTAATGTTGGGGGTTCAGAGTTCCGCGGTGTGGATATAAGAAATCCTCGTGAGCCTGAGAAGAATTTTTAAAACTTTGATCGGTGATGCTTCGTCAGGAGATTTTCACCCGACATTTCTTATACGTAATGCTTACTTGGGCGTGGCCATTTTCTGATGGATTTTAAATTTTGGTGTACTTTGTGAGCTGTGTGTAGGCGTTGTTTAATTGCATTCTGTGCGGCAAGTTTTGCCCTGATTGCAGCAACTCTCAACTCAGCAGCGTTATTTCCATGTTTGGCAGATTCGTCAGCAGCTTTCTTTGCCGCTTCTTCGGCCTTGCGAACAGCTTCTCGTACTGGTGAAAGAAAAGGAATCAATGAATTAGTGTTCCTATAATCAGACCTGGGAAAAAGTAGATTATCGGAATTGTCTAACAACGAGATTGACAAAAATCAATTTTTTGCACATACTTCATGGGAAATTCTTAGGAAATCATACTTTCTTATCAGTGGATGTAATTTGAGAACCCTATTTTACGAAGAGGAAAATTACAAAACGCAAATTCGGAAGCTAAGTAGCATCCAATTATTTTCTTCAGGTCTGCCATAATGACCGATTCAAGACAATAATATTTACCTTGATCCTCTCCAGATTTTCCAGGAAGCGGTTCCAGTGGCAGCGAAAATACTATAGAAAATAGGTAGAAATGTTCACTGAAAACGTTGATTTAAAATGCTAAACGCCATTCCATAAACTATAATTCCTAAAAAAGAATGATTGTGGAATAATCCGATAGTAATAGTAAGTAATGTCTCAACGGTAGTCGTGTTACTCTCGTAACAGTCCCTGTTTATAATTGTCGTATGAAGCGTGAAGAAAGAACTTTCAAGATACAATGCGATTATGAGCAGATATTTGCGAATGTGATGATGTCTTTGAGGTTTAGAAAGTAAAATATACATGCACACATAAACATATGAGAGACAAAGAGGGAAACGAATCTACAAATATTTCTATAGTATTATACATGTACTGTACATATAAGAATGAAATATGAGTGTCTTTAATGAAGCAGCTGGAAGATGTGGAATCTGTGCTTATGTATATAAGTATATATGAAACAAAAAACAGTTGACCACATCCTTAGCCATTTTAGTAGTACTACTTAATTGAAATCGCAAATCAATACCAATTCCAGCAATTCATAAAATTATTTACGCTTCACTAGATCAAGTAGTGTATTACTTAATATCTATTAAACTTCTTAATTGCTAATAACTAATTTGTTTTCCAATGAGAATTTATATATCTTTGATAAATCCTAAACAACACAGATTTAAACTAAATATATTATTTGTTACTCTGCCACTAACGAATTTTGAATTTGAAATTTGACGGTAGACCAATGTCGATATTACTATAAATGCCTAATGCTAAGATATTAAACGTTCGTATAAGTAGAGCTTACTATCTAATGTATAAATCTTCTACAATATTTGTGATAAAGTGATTAACTCACCTCCAGTTACTGATAACAAGATCAATAATTTTGCCAACAGTAAAGTCGCCATTTGTAAAATTCCGCTACACTGGCGACCTGTTGTTCACAATAAACAACCTGCAAAGCGTAATTGGTGCACAATACCTTTTTACTTTCTCTATTTTGCGAACAAAATATCTATGGAAAAGTACAACTTCACCTTAGGAAGAAATGCTATCTTATTGTGGATAAAAATTGTGGATTTCGAATATAAACTTTAAAATAATTACTGTACGTTCAAGTGGCGTTAAAATCTAATCAGTCTTGATTATATGTATAAGGTTACATGGGAAAGCTAAACTAATTTAGTAAAAGGTATAATTATATAACATTTAAGTTATTTTCATTCGTGAAAGGAACTGAGAATAAATCAAATCGTCAATTTACCTTTAAAGATGTAAATCTCACAAAATCAGTCAACCATGTCCCACAATAAGTGTAAAACCATTTGTGATGTCATGACACATGATGTACATGTAGAGAGTACTGGGAACCACTACCATGCACCAATTCGTGTGAATAACTTGTAATAAGCTAAAATTGCATTACCTTCCCTTCCGTACCAGTGGTCATCCTAAGAAAAATTCAGAACTTCAGAACAAAAATTTATAAAAGAATAACAGACTGTGAGGTAGTGGCGAGTGCATAATTAGTGCATGTATAATTTATGCATGATAATAATTTAATTTGCTGGCAGAAGTATGTAATCTCTGAGTGCATATTATAGTTATATTATAAGAAACTTTACAATCTTTTCTTTCTCACAGAACTTACATGATATTTATGCTCCAATAGTTAGCTTTGGGAATGCAATTGAAATGTAAAATGAGGTATCAACTAAACTCTAAACTATGAGCAAAACAAAAGGTTATCATGATCAAAAGAAACAAGCACTTCCAAAAATGCAGCGAAATATAAAATAGGTTATATACCAAATATTGGCTTCCATTATCATTATCTCGCTTATGTGTATATAGATAACAAAACAAGGCACGACCTGCTGGTACCGGAAGAAAAACATGTACCGGTCGATGTATCAAGTTCGTTACTGAAATGTAGTCTACACTTTATTTTGGATTTCTAAGTCAGGTAAAGTATAGTATAAGAAGTTGAATTAGTTGGTATATGCTTTAATCAAGTTACACCTGAAACTTTTTGAAAATTTCTAAAGCAATGCTTATTTCATATATTTTGAACGTAGAAAGAATAATCATTAGTTTGTCTAAAGTGGAATTGGATACATGCATGCATGAATATAATAACAATCCATGCAAATGTATATCATTCTTCATAGTCGTCGAGCCTATTACAGAATCATCAATATGCAGACCAAGCCTAAATATCTATGTCTATATCACAACAATTTACCGATAAAGGAAACGTTAAGTTCAATTTAATTTATAGTACTATTCAAAAATTTGAAAGTAATAATCGAAAATTTACAAGTTTTAAAAGTAAACATAATATTAATATAACATTGTATTTGACATGTTTTTACTCGCGCGCTACTCTGGTTTTAAGTAAATGAATGCAAAGCCCGGCCATGCCGTCTGATATAATATTAAACTTGCCGTGTACGAATAAAGTTTGCTGTGTATATTATTATATCTCTCTATGAGAGGTGGCGCTGAAATACATACTAATTTCCACGTTTGTATAGAACAAAACTAGGTATATTATGTTGACCGCGAAGAGTTATCTTTGCCTACCGCTCTTTATCTTGGCCGTGGTTTTGACCAATGTTTGTGAAGCTGGTAAGAATGTTTCTTTGCTAATTTTCTATTATTATATAAAAAAATAAACATAGTTCTCAAAAAATGTCACATAGATCATATCATTAGCATTTGGTCTTATACCTTCATATCAATTGGTCACGGTAAATCCTTTATTAAGCCCTACGGGGGTTATTTATTTCTTGCAGCTTTGGAGGAGCTTATTGAAGGGGAAGGGGGCTTTAGCCGAAAGGACATAAGTAGCAAGTGTATTTAACTAATGTGAATATCCAGGAAAATTAAAAACAAATTAAAGCAGTACACACCAGTGGTACACGTATAGACCTGCATGTTTCTGAGTTGTCTAGGGGGACGCTGAGGGCTTAATAGAGAGGGGGCTTAATAAATTCAAATCTCCTAAAAGGTGGTATTATTAGAGAGAAGGGGCTTACTTAAGAGGGGGGCTTAATAGAGGATATACGGGTTTCTTACCTATGTTTCCTTACCATAGGGGATTCGGTGGCGCAGTCGTCAGAGCAAGCGCCTTTCACCTCTGAGTCTTGAGTTCGATTCTCGCTGGGGACTTTACTCATCACACTCATGTGAAAAGAGTAAGTCAACGCTCTGCCGAAAGTCGTGGGTTTTCTCCGGGCACTCCGATTTTCTCCCACAGGAAAGTTGACTGGGTGGGTTAGGATATACAGATTAGGAAAGTAATATTACAATTGTTGTAAAATAGATAGTGTAGGCTACAGTAAGTACGTAATATAGGTAAGCGAGATACTTGATGTAATCGGTCACTGAAAAGCCCCAATGGGGAGTGAACTGAATAATGTACTGTATGTATGTATGTTTTTGTCAAAAGTCGTATTTACCTTTCCAGATAACCTGAGAAATATTTTAGAAGAAAATGTTAATTATGGTAAGTAACATAAACGTGTTTTACATAAACGAAATTTCTATAAATACAGTAGGTTACTCAGAAATCCATAACTGCATGTATCTTCTGAATCAATAAAATATGAATTAAAACATAATTAAAATATATGGACTGTTGTATACGTCAGATAAGATAACCTTTATTTGTAAAGTTTTATAGTGGCTCGTTAAGTACACTCTAATCAACGCATTTCCAATGCGTATATATATATACTTTTTATTGTTTCAAACAGAATCATTTGTTTCAACCAATCCACCACGGAAAGTTCGTTCCTGGTCAAATGACAAACCCCGACCTCTTAACGCAAAAATCATGCACCTAGCTGGACTTATATGCCTCTATTTGCACAACGCAACCTTCATGCCCCCATTTATACTTAATAACCCTGCCAGTCCAATTTACTTTTCACGCTAAGTTGCGGAGCTTATTGGCTTTAAGTTCTAACTTTTAGAGGAAAACCACACAATTGAATTGTTAATACACTTGAATCAAATTGTTACAATCAATTGTCCAGTATCTTGCACACAAAAATATTGCACAACAGTCAACACACTAAAGTTCTGTTTTTCTATTTTTTAATAGCTGGTCATGCTGTCCGTGGAGTGAAGAAGACTACAACCTTGCATAAAATTTGTTCCAAGCTTAGGAAACATTCAAAACACATAAAGCACCACACAGACATCAACACTAGGTCCATCAAACATACGTGTGGTGTTTTGTATGGTTATGATGAACAATACAACAAGCAGTCGAATAAAGTTGCCGATATCATCCAGAACAGCCATAAGTCTGCGGCTAGTCTTAAGGAACAAAGAGAAAAACTTATTCAAGAAGTCAACAAACTTGCCAAATTATCAGGGCCTTTGCCTAAGTTAAGGTTAGCGGGATAAATCGATCAGTAGCATTCGTATAATGAATATTCGCATACGTTCCGTTGTTATGTATTGTTTGAAAGTCATTTGCTTAGGATTTAATATTATTCTTTAAAAATGCTCTGTGTTTATTTAATAAATTAAATCATATTGGTTAAGAAGTCATGGAAAATATAATAGTTACGTTTTATTAATTTTCTGGCATCAATTTTGTATTAAATTTTTTAATGGTGTTGCGCTGCTCAGCTGAATACTCAGCTGTCTATATTCTCATTTCAGCGGTTCTAGCCCCCTTTACTATTTCAGGGCCCGGTGTGTCGTAAAAGGCAGTCTAAGATAAGTTTATATTCCTTTAAACGTAAATTATATTCAAATTCCACCGTGATTTATATTCTATTTTTCTGCTTTTCCATTATAATATTTTTACGTTCTGCAACACAAGGCTCAATTAATTGTATCAGCCATATATAAACTAAAGTTACACTCGTCTAAAAGTTTACAGTTTTACTAACAACCAAAAATCTTCGATTCTACTTCTATTTAGAGGGAAGGAAGTAGTTATTCGTCCCCGATTTCCTACAAAAATGACTTTATCTTGACTAAGTGACGTTTTCAATATCATCCGCAAAAGTAGTTGATCATAATTTGACGTCGAGCATGAGCACTGAATATTCGCGAAATTTACAGACCTGGAAAAATGTGGGATTTCTGGATCCTGGATCGTAAGGTACACTTGCCTTAGCAAATAGATTAAAAAAGATAATCAATTTTCACTCATGCTTTATGGAGAATCTAAAGAAATCATTGAAGATTTTTCTTTCGATTTCTTTGGGCTTTTAGCAATCTTGTTCTTTCTATCAAAACGACGAGTGTACACCATTTCTTCACCAGCATCATCAACATCATCGTCATCATCATCATAGAAACGATGTTGGTGGTTAACATATGACCTTGCTCTACCTTGTTCTTCTTCGCCGTCATCATCCTCATCTTCATCGTCATAATCATCATCATCGTCGTCATCATCATCATAGTACCGTCGTCTAGCGTTTAGCCAACCTCTACCAGGATACCTGCTCCTAGGATATGGCATACGACTACGAACGTATCCTTGCCCATCCATCGTGTTAGGTATACTAGACAAGTCCATACCATTTCCCATGATACTGTTGCCGTTCTGGTAGGTTTGTCCCAAATCCATTTCATCTTGCGAATTGCCAAGTGGAGCTTGGTAGCTGGATATTCTATCATTTAGGTTGTCCCTGATATCATTCGGACGAGTCATTGTGTTCATCATTTCACCTAAATAAAGAAGTTTCAATTAATTATATGCTGTATACTCAAATGTATTCAAAAACTAATGAAGTGTCCTGTTCAGGCGAGATTTAAATCTGCACAATTCCGTTTTCCAATGAAAGGTAAAAATATTTTTGCTGAGGTAGAATTATTGATGATAAAGTGATGTGGACATAATCATTCGCCATGTTTGCCATAAAATGTTGCCCCGCGATACCATATAGTACCTAAGTTCCTAGCGTTTAACCAAGAAACCTTTCCTTAGTATTGCGTATAGCACCCCGCAAATTAATAATTTCGCAACTATAAAACTAGGAATAGAACAGCACCTAGATATTTGGTCATAAATAGACTCACCAGCTCTTCCTCCACCCATTGGTTGAAGACCAACAGGCATAACGTTGGAGTGTGCATGATCTGGATCCTTCACACTGACTGTGGGTGGTAACTTTGGAACATCTGGACCACTTGCTATATTCGCATAAATATCGCCACCAACGCTTTCATCAGTGTTGTCCTTTTTTCCAGATTCTTCGTTCTTCACCGCTTTTTCTTTTACCTTCGAATCATCTGAGGCACTAGCATCGTTTTGATGATGAACAGACAAAGCACCCAATAGTTTTTTTATGTCTGAATTCTTACCCTCTTTCTTAAGTTTAATTAATTTTCCAAGAATCTTTAAAGCTTTGATCTTTTGATCGACACTCAGATGTCCTCCAGGGAAGTACTTCTCAACGATCTTATGCAGCATGCTGATGGTCTCTGCTCTTAGTTGAAGTTTATGTAACTCGCCACTCGTTCTCTTCGATCCTGCTTCATTCTTCGGTTTTTCAATAGTAATGTTTTTGTGTGAAGAAATTTTATCCTTTACCTCAGTTGCATTTTGTCTATTTTTCAACCGAGATCTTGCATGAAGAAGACCACGTAGTCCCAGAACAGTGCCTGAACTTTTAGAGGTTGTAGAGTTTTTCTTTACACAATCTTTTCCTTCGACTTTATCTCTTTTACCAAATTCAATTATGTGGTGCAAGGGTGCCGATTTTGCTCCATTATTATTTCCAGCACATTCGTCTGAAACGAAAAAATAGCTCAATGTATTATGCAAGGCAGCATGTTAAGTTCGCATGATTAATAAAAACTTTGGCTATATATGTAAAACTTGTCAGATATCGATTAAGTTTCATAGAATTCATAAACCACTTTGGCTTTCACACATATAGCTGCCAACGCCAAACACATACAATGCCAGTGTATACATTAGTTTCCTTTAAGACGGTCGTGAATGGGGCAAATTGTGAGCTGAGGTTTTCCTATTTTTTCACTAGGAAAATGATATTTAGACCACTGGGAATGGGATTTGCACCATCAATTTTGTTACTGGGAATGATGGGATTTGGCAAATTAGTGAGTTTGGTGACTGGGATTCAGAGCTGGGATTAAAGCTCGTCAGTAAATACAAGCGATGTCTTAACCCTATACGTGCCCATTTCTAAGGGTTCCCCGCTGATAAGTAAAATCGTCTGCCGTTCGATAGAATAAAATAGTCCAGCGTGAGCTCGAGCCATATTAAGATTGTCTTGTGTTGGACATAGTGAAATAAGTAAGTAGATCTGCTAGACGATCTGCTAGTAGATCTGGTTCAAAGTTTTAATTATCATGTCTTCTCTTGACAAGGTACCGTACAGTATATACCTTCCAGATTATAAATAAAAACTGCTTTAAGATTCTCATATTAAAGGTGTTTTAATTTATTGAAGGAAATTTCAAGCGAAAATATGCTATAGTTTTTCTTCAATATTCTGTTCCGTCGAGCGAGATGCCCAAAATTTAGAATATTTTAAGATTTTCATACCTGCGTTTGACAAAGGTACAAAATTCGCCAGTAACCCAGCCAGGATAACCAATATCCACTTCATCGTTTGTTAGTTCACTGTACTTCATCCATTTTGCCAATTACTTTTCTATTTCAAACTTACATGCATATAGTAGGCAAGCATAGAAACTGAAATAAAATTTGTATAACCGTTTAGTAGCTCGCTATCGATAATAATTCCATGTAATCCTACTAAAGTAACAGTAGAATAAGCAGAGTTTTTTATGTTAAAGCAAACATGCACTAACTCAGTGTTCCTTCTGGTTTTGACAATCATGCAAGCTTGTATAAATAATAATTACAGTATATTAATAAGTTGGACTTACTTTAAGAACAAAGGTATACACACCAAGATCTCACATGTAAATTTAGCTGCCAATTTTAGATAATTCTGTTTCGCTGAGTCTTTTAAAGAATATTATATTAGTCTGTTCAATAAAAAGGTTCGAAAGGTCACGATAAAGTTTATTTTATCGTTAACAGGTATTGCAGTTTTTCACAGCAGGTGATGTAATGAAACCGATAAGTTTGCTCTTAAGGACTACCTTAATCTATTTGAAATTTGATTTTAAAATATATTTTTTCAGTTAAGTAAAAACCTAAAACACTGAACAAATAACTACTCGGGCAGTTATAGGATAAGATGTAATTATTTGTAAACATTCTTGTAGTTTACTGAAATAATTGCCCAAATAAACAGCATAAAGCAAACCTCGATCAAACGACTACAAAATTCCTTGCAGATACATTGTCTAGAATGATACTGTATACTAGTTGAGATAAGTCACTGTTCAATAACTTTCTTGGCCTATATTTCACTAAATTAAGAAAAGGTATTTTATGTGTATGCAAGGTAAACATTTTAAATAAATAATGAGGTTTAACAAGTTACATCATATCTTTTTGGGTAAGTAGAAGAAACACATTTGAAATGCCTTAAAGTACTTTTTTCTATAGTAAAAGGCAAGTTAAAACATGACAAAATAATGCTTGCCTAGAAAGTTGATAATCCACGTACCAGGCAGGAACATCGATGTTATTACTCGGAAAGAAAAACCTTGATACGGTAAGTAGACATGTGGTCAACCGTGAAGACTATTATTATTGTATATAGTTGCTTCTCTATCTAAATATTCAATTAAAATGTCAGTGTAGGCTTTAGAATGTAAATTCTATCATGTAGGAGTAAGGTTTTCTAAGCCATAAAACCATAAACTATTTTTACTGGTCTCAATTTTCTAATGTTGTTTCCAACAGTATGCTAAAACAATGGATCAGACATTTAGAATTAATATATGTAAATGATGCATTCATGATCATGGCAGGTATAAGCCAAGAAGCGAAACTCGATTAACTCCATGCAGAAACTATCATGTAAAGGCATATGAAATAACAAAATAATTTGAGAATGGGCTTAAAAACATCATACCGTGCATGTAAATGAGATATTATAACAAAAATGGACATAATTACTGTCATTAATACTCGTGTGAAGTCCACGCCATGAGCGAAATGGAATAAAGTCTGGGGCAGGGCCACACTGAAAATCACTGTTTGTGAGTTGGGCACCCTGATGAAATATTGTTCGAATAATAATAATTATAGATTCGGAAGAAATTTGCAATTTCATAAAAGCAAGCAATTTGTCCACTGATTGGTACTGCTACTACATATTACATCCAATATTACACACTCTAACTAGGTACTGTATTGTCATTCGGCGGTTGAGTTGTGTAAAACTACCTGAAAAATATAATAAGAAATTTTCGAGCGAAAGCCCTTTGTCTGGAAGTTAGTGGAAAGAAGTTAGTTAGTGGTGCCACACTGGCACAGCACTGTATTGTCATGTTCAAATCACTTTAATTACAGATGAATTTACCACTCTAAGTATTTACAAAAAAATGAAAAATATAGATATTTACAATATAAATATATGGAAAGAGTGGCGAGGAAACCCATCAGGAAGCCATAGGCTTATAAATTAATGGGTAGCCCATTAGCTCGATGCAGGTAAAGATAGAAAATTTAACAATCTAGGTAAATATAGAAAACTTAAGAAGGTACTTGACAATCAATCATCAATTACGACTCTAACTATTTAAAAGTTATGTTACTTTTCCGCTTTTATAACATTTTACTCATACGTTTCATATAATTTGTTTTCATTAGGGTAGCATGGCCTGTATGATAAAATATCGCCCATGAGCAAGCATGAAGCAGCTTACGGTGCTGATTGTACTACTGGTGGTCGGACATGTGGAAAGTTACGGTATGTTTCACCGGCCAATCCCACAAATAAGGCAAGAACGATGGTTGAAATGTACAGTAGTTGTAATGTAACTTATGAAAATATTATACAAAATTTTATATAAAATATCGAAGATTCTACATTACATTCATGCATCCATTTCCTATCATAAGGTGCCTTTCTTCCCGTTTTAGCACATGATTCCAATGAAACACCACTATCAGAAGTTGGTAGAAAGAGACTGCTGGTAAACTTACTCCATGCTCTCCGAACACTACGAGATCACAAGAAAGTAAAATCAACGAGCATAACATTTCCAAAATTCGATAATGTAGATTCAGACACCGAGCATCACAAAGGATCTGCATCGTATCTCGTCCCACCAATTACGAACACTATCGATGACGTCCAGACTATAAGACTGAAGAACCAAATTAGCAAGCGATCAAAGGGGATTCACAAGGAATCAAAAGGTATTAAGTTCAATATTACAATTAGAGGAATTCACCATATCCGCGAAACGTTTCTTGTATTTCATGCATTTGTCCAAAAAGCCACGTTTCTCAAATTAAATAAGATGAGAGTTAAATTATTTCAACAATCTGAAACACTAAGCATTTCGATTAATCAGTTTGTTTGTGAGCGAGTGTATTATGAGTGAATGATTTCTTGGCCTCCTTTTTTATCCAATTAACCAAAATAGCAAAAGAAAGCGAAAGCAATGAATGCAAAGTAAAAAAGAAAGCAAGGATAACAAAAAGAAAGTCATCTGCACATCTAAGGGGAGTAGTTTTTTCTCAATTATTTTTATTCCTTTCCTTAAGGAACTCATGACAAAAGACTCGGAAATGGCAAAGAATTATTTCTGCAGTTACTACAAACACTGAAAAGCATAAAGACACGTAAAAATGAAAAACGAGGTCGAAGAATCAACTTATCGAAGGAAAATGAGAAACATATGACCAGGATAACGCAAAAGATTAAGGAAAACGTTCCAACCTCGTTGCCTCGGCCACATAATAGGAATAGATTGCCCGATTTTGATCAACGGTCAAGTGTATTAAAGCCAGTAAAACAACTCGCTAAAATTGGTACGAGCCAAACAAACAAAGCCAGGTATTCATTTGCACAAGCACGCTTATCATTTCTACAGGCTCTTGAAACTGCTCAGGATGAAAAACTGACAAAACTTGGTAACCTTGAGAAGAAATTTTCTTATATATTACCAAAAGGTGAAGAAAATAATCATCAGAACGTAGGAAAAAAAGTTCAGTATGCCTTGCAAGATTTCACAAAAGATCAATCAGCAACTGCACTAAGTCAAATTCATCAACCTTACAAAGATTTGTTCTCTAAACCGTCGCAAAGTGCAACCCCAACGAAACATTCACTCTTAGGAGAGCCATTGAAAAAGCAAAGCAGCTCATCTAGTCCAAAATCTCTTTTGCCAATACCTGCATCTATACAAAACGGAATAGAGAACAAAGGAAAAATCGTTTCCACCGCTAATGTGGAGTTAAAATCAACTAACAAGAGCACAATTTCCGAGGAAATTCACTCGAGGACGTTTAAGAAACGAAAAGAGCTATTTTTGGATGAATTATTATCGATAAGTAATGCCCACAATAAGTTGGAAAAACTTAAACGTCTTCAGAGACTGAAAGAAAAATTATTGCATCATTTTTCAGAGGATAATACAATGAAGGAAGATTACGGGAACACTCTACATGAAAATAAGGATAAAAATGTGCCATCATTTAGCTACCAGGCTAAAATAAACAGACCGATAACACGAAAGGTCGTAAATAATGCATCTCATATGAAAAATTACAAAAGATATAACGAGCGCCAAAGACCTAATAAGGAACACAACAAGAATTTTTCTATACCAGGACAAGGTTTACCTGATAAAGTCGGTTCTATAAATCAAGAGCATACTGCGAAACCTTTCGAATACGCAGATACGTTTGAAGATTTTGTTACTTCTACCAAGGATAAGAAAGAACCAACCCATTCCACATTTGGATATACAAATCACGGCAATTTAAGTACTCAATCAGGAAACTCTCTTGTAAGCTATTCAAATAATGAGAATAACACAGTACAAGACAAACAAGATAAAATGGCGAACGTTCATTTGGGTGGAATGCCAGTTGTGCCACTCAACGTGAATCAAAGTCAGTCACGTTATCGATACTCACCTGGCCTTGGCAATAAAACAATAAGTTTGCGAGGAGCAAATAGAAATAGTACTAGTAGTCAAAATACGAATGACGAACTCCGCCACGATCATCCTACCCTAGGAGACATTGGACAAGATATTGGACATATTGATAATCCTGCTCAACAGATAGCACCTAAGTACGGAAATACAGCTATAACATCTTTACCCGGAAAAATCAGCAATAGTACTAGCACTCTAAGTACAAATTCTATGAAAGACAAAGACGATGACCATCATCGAAACTTTGGAAACACTGCAATACTACAAAAACAACAGACTGTAAATCCTGGAGATCCTTCTCAACCTGTTGTGAGAAATCACTCAAATTCCCACGACATCAATATAATAGGTACAGCTCAACAAACACCTGAATACCTCTCTACTAAGAACCAAAAAGGATCTGAAAGTGACCATTCTTACCTTCCTTTGGATAGCTCAGCAACAGCACCACAGACTGAGAGCGAAGACTTCAAAAATCCGTTATCATCAGTTGTTCGCGAACACGATAAGATCATTTCAGAGTTGACAACATCAAAAGCACTATCGAAACATTTGTCAAATGATAAAAATGAAAAATCAAATAAAACTTTTTCAAAGATATTACAAAAAGCACAAAATATGTTCCTTAAGAAAGTTAAAGAAATTCTTGCTGGTAATAAGACAAATGGAAAAGAAAACATCAACACTAATCTCGACGGTAATAAAAACCGAGAGAATGCTAGTCAGAAGCCAAAGGGAGGTGTGATTAACACTTCAGCTTATGTGATGGACGAATCACCGCAAGAAGAAAAAACGGCAGCAAAAGTGAGTCAGGATAATTCAGGAATTGTTCCAAAAACTCCAACAAATGATGACCTTCTTAACTCAGTTAATAGAAATGTGGCCCAACCAGCAATACAACAGCAAAACGCTGGCACTAATGCGCCAATGCAATCATTACAAACGCCCATGGATCCAAATCCACCTTTGCAAGCACAATCTGTGGGGCAACCAGGACAAGGGCATCCAATGTCGGGACAGCCTTTAACTTATGCGCAACTACAAGATGCTCATGAGGAAGAAAGCGTTGCATTACAACAGGAAAACGCTTTTCGTAGTATGCAACCTGGCGTGAACGCACCGTTAAATAATGGCGCGAACACACCATTGAATAGTGCAACCACACCGTACCAAAGGTTAGTATCTTTTTCTGTTTCAATGGGATACCATTTTGAAATGAATTAATTTATTTTCCTATATTCTTCTGTAACCCTTGCCTATAAAATATTTAAAATCGATGGTAAAGACAAGATGGAATCTATTTGTTTCGCAAGGGTGTTGACTTCTTTTAGCTGGACGTTGTACATGTAAGTACTATAGAACCAAGATGACCGCTTTCAATTTTGGAATCATCAATATGAAAAATCATTATATACTGTACTTATTCTTATCAAAAGAGAACTCTCAATTTTAATCAGTTGTTTCGTTTATGCCGGTTTTTACTGCAGTTCTTTTAAGATCAGTTTGATTATTTGCAGGGACGCCAGAACAGGGGGGGGGGGGGAGGAGGGGCAAGCTTGGGTGCCCTTTCGATTGAAAGTAGATATTATAATATTAAGAATTCGTTCTCGTCCTTATTTAACACTAAAATCTATATAAATAGAAAATAAAGAAATGCATTTACTTTGATGATATAAAGCATGTCCAACGAACTTGTGCTTGCAAAATGTAAGCAATAATACGTATGAAATTAACATTATGATTAAGTCTTGTTCCAATTAGCTGTTAATGCGCGTGTCACCTCATAATCTTGTGAAAAGGCATCGGAACAAAAAAAGATGGCCGAGAAGGTGGGCGGAGTTAATATAACTAACTTTTGTCGTCATGTCATGTGAAGCGATAAGTATATGAAAAGTATAATTACTTGAAAGAACTTTATTGAGTACGAGCCTCCATAATCCATATACACCTCAAATTTCGCGTTCAACAACAGTAATTTTGGCGCAATTCTTTTGCGAATTTGCTTCAGAAAATGCTAGAAATGCAGTCATCGAGCTTCAAAAATATCAAAATCTTCTGGGGGAGGACCCCCAGACCCCCTATTTTTCTACAAATCAGAAACGTGATTATGGCAATGTCCAATTCTCGATGTTTCGCAAACGTCCCTTACTATATATATATTCAAAAGTGCTCTACGATGAAAACCGGTCTCCTTGCCCTCTCGTCGTTCCGGCGTCCCTGGTTATTTGGACGTTCCGGCGTCCCTGGGTCCCAGCCTCCCGTAAGCGCGCAAGAAGTTCCTTGCTCTTAGAGGTAAACAGCAGACTTACTTTTCGAATACACGTAACTTGAGTACTTAATGTAAGTTTTAGATGAAATACTTTAGGGTCTCAACATCTTAAGCATAAAGACAATATCACTGAGCACAAATTAGTGATATTATACGCGATAAATTGATGGTTTTCGTGCATTTGTTTAACAAACATGCAATAATCTTAGGACAAGAGGGTTCATAGATCTTGCAACGTTTAAATTAAGGCATATGTTGAACGTATGTAACGCTTTCTTTCGCATTTTAGGTACATGGGCTCAAATCAGTTACCTGAAACAAACCACTACACCATACAGAATCCAGGATTTCACGCTCCAAATGTTGATGACCTTAGTGAATACACAGGAGGTATGGAAAGATACCAATTGAGTCACCATATAGGTTATGACGGGGATATAGACGATGAAAACGGAGACGATTACCTTCCAAAAAGACACCGTTTTCATTTGGTCGGACATCATATTGACGATGAAGATGATGAAGATTATGATAACGATAACGACGATGATGATGACTTTGACGAAGAAGGGGAGAAAAAGTCAAGTATTGGAAAGCCTCGTCGCGTTGGCAAAAAGAAACATTTGAAAAAGCATCATTTTAGAAAATCATCAAATTCTACGAAAATAGAACATATAAAATACGAGAAAGTGCATGGAGACAGGAAAAATGCTAGAATGAAAACATAGGCTACATAATTATTAGAAATCCACTGGCACTTGTTTTTACGATCACTCTCTTGTGACCATATATCTGTTTATAAAGATACTGTAAATTGTTGTGGTGCGGGCTCAAATATCGACATTTTAATGTTTATATAGGTATAGAGTTTATAAGGTATAGGGTTTGACACTCTATTGTCATTCTGCCTAGATTGGCGGTGCAATTTCAATTTTCAAACGAAGTGAAGAAACGATGACATTTTTTCCAATCTTATTAATTGAACGCGAATGATGTAGTATAGTGATAAGATGGTTTCGCAACACCACAAACATGTAATCAGTGTATGCATGCTGCAGTACTTATCAAGTATTTAAAAATTAATGCAGTTTAATTATACGTTTCATTAACACATCATTAAAAGTATTGGATGCTGCACATCTATATTACTTAATTGTGAAATAGCAGAAAAGGCAGATATAAAATTTGCCTTTAAATTTGTCGGCGAAGTAAATGACTGAAAAATTAAGTCTAATTATATTATGTGCTGAAAAAGAGCTGTGCCTTGTTTCACGAAATTTCACGTTTGTTTCTGCGGCTTAAATATTCCGACCAATCCGCTAAATTCTCCAGTGAGGGGTAGAGGCACCGTACGAGCAGTTCAAACACAAAACGAAAAATGAATATTAATCAATGTGGGTAAATCGGATGCAGATTTCGTCTTGATTAACATCACCTTTTCGTTCGACTTTTTCAGCTAAAACAGCTTATATTAAAAGTCGATAAACTTTTTTATATGGATGTGTTTGACAAGTACGACAAAGCATTCGCGTCCAATCTGTATGGGATTTACAATCGTCTTCGGCTAGACTTGCTCCAAATCGACCTCTGCTAGTCGAGGGCAGCCGGAAATTCCTTACTCTTTCGCAAATACTTCCTTGAAAATTCCTTCGTTATAAAGACGATGCTAACGACGAGGGACTTTGAGAAAGTCTAGTCTTCGGCTCGCATTTGTAAATCCCACACATTCAAATCGACTGCTCATGCTATATTTGTTAGTTAAAAATTTATTGATACCGTACTATAGTTAAGGCGGATCCAGAAAACATTAAAGTTTAGTTCCTTTGTTGATCACCCTATCGTATACGTGCTATAGATATAACCAACAATTAAAAATTGTTTGCATGTTTAAACATATATGTATATATAGTATATACGGCGGTTGACTGTTGTGTAAAACTACCTGAAAAATACAATGAGAACTTCGACGTTTCGAGCGAAGGCCCTTCGTCTGGAAGTTAGTAGGAATATATAGTTTAGTCTGCATGTTTGTACCATTGAAGCTTCTTTCCTTAAGCTTGAGGTCATACTTTTTGCCGCAAAAAGTCTACATGTCGAAAAGCAAAGTAATTTCATTGATCCTTAATTACAAGTAAGGGGGAGCTCAACTAAGAAAGTGTTGAACGCTGAAGGCATATAGATACTATATATGATTCCTAAAAATTTATCTTACCTCAAGGTATCCACTACAGCCTGTTTCATGCAATGAAGTACTCTTCAGGTGGACCAACTGAAGAGTCTTCATTGCATGAAACAGACTGTATTGGATACCTTGAGGTAAGCGAAAACTATATATTTGCTCTATCTATATGGTATCGAGCACTCTGGCATTTCGTGAACCAAAGCACGCTCAGATCATAATATATGATACTAAACGTAAACCCATTTAATACACTACAATAATTTTTAGATAGTGTTGCCTTTCTAAAAATTTTCCAGGATAAAAATTTTAAAAAGCAAAGGTAAACATGCCCTCTACATACTCTCACCTCATGGCAGGAAGCAAATCGATTTTCACCCTGTAGTGAGTAGCGACAGAATAGTCTAGACAATTTGCTGAAATAACATTATTACTAGCCTTTTAAATAGAAATCGAGAGGAATTAATCAGTTCTATGAAAGCTTATTGTTCATTGCATTAATATCACAACAAAAATATGCTTTTAGGTTTGTTCCATTAAAGTTTAGTTAATTCTGATTTGACATATAAGTTTAAACACAAGAATAAGTACATGCACCATTCCTGCCATTCCATAGAATTTTGTCACGATGTGCGTATACTAAGAACTATATGCATGCATGATTCTGGACGGCACCGTCGAATATCAACCGCCAAAGGATGATGACTTTGAGCGCTTGTATATTTGGCGCCCCTCGCCCAAAACGGACGAAAATACCACCAATCGATTCAGCAAACAACCTGTTCTTGGCTAATGCCAAACAAATCGCTAAACATCGCTAAATTGTTTTACAGATCTCCTTGAGTTTTAACACCTTTGTAATCTGATATTTATTATATCGTAAACTAATTATATATTCAGTACCTTTGGTCGATTATAACTTCTCTTTTAAAAACCGTGTGATTTTCGCCAATAGACCGTTTTATAGAGCTTTAGAAACAGTACATACTGACCAACTGTCAAAGAAAAACAATAAAAATTGACAAAATTACGGCGAAATTTGAAATGTAGCGTACGGGTCACACCGGACTTTCAGACAAAAACAACCGGAAAAGGCCCAAAGGCAAACAAAGACTGTTGCTATGGTTTTTAAGTGGCCGGAATAAATTCCCCAGGGTACAATACCCTATATAAGATCTTTTTGTCGGGACTGAAGCTCGTGGGCAAACCATATACCGGGTGTCTCAAAAAAACCGCTACCCTTAGAAATTAGAGGCTTTAGAAAAAGCCTCGACTTTGTACACTTGGGAATTCAAAATTGTTTATTTGTTTCTAATTGCATGCAAATATGCCAGACAAAGCGAAATTTCTAAAGCCTCTAATTTCTAAGGGTAGCGGGGTTTTTGAGACACCCAGTATAGTCAAACTACGGCAAGCGCGTGCATGCTGGAAAATAGCCGATAAATAAATAAAAAAATCTAGTCGTAGTATCGAAGCGAAACTTTCCAGAAGAAATACACAGATAAAAAGCTAAATTTCGACCATTAGAAGTCTGTCGTCAAATGCAAGAATAAAGAAGATATTAAAGAGTTGAACTGGAGGTACGTTTGGGATTAAACTTTTAGTATTTTTGATTCTGTAATGTTTAGTCGGCAAAATAGCCCACTGTTAAAAAGTTTATTTTGTAAGGATTCCAATGGTGTTAATTTCACTGCCAGGGGGTAAATATTTTGCCAAGGAAATCGTACTCAAAGTGCTCTTGCGACAACATAATTAAAATGCGACCGACCAGAAAGAGAAGCGGTAAAGATTAAAATAACTGTTATGGTTATTTGGTTTCGTAGTGGAAACACACTTTAAAATGCACGCGCGGTATAATTTTTTATAGCTACCATTAAGAACAGAAATACAAGTCTGCGAAAAAGGACAAGTATACAGTATTAGAAATTCTTAATCATTTTACTAGTTCAAGAAAGAAAATAATTAATTTAATTCATGATAATTTACATTTAAATAAAGAGTAGTTATATAGTTACAAAACCGTAAGGATTTTGCTCTATTTTTTAAGATATATGCGGTCCATCATATCATACAATCATATAGACATTTTTCAAACAATCCAGCCGCTATACACTTTGCAATTGAAATAATATTGCGAATTGCAGTTGCCCTACAGCACAGCTACGTATATTTACTAGGCTGGTAGCTTATATAGTATATAGTACTGAATATATTTCTTCATATTTCTACATATTTCGCTCTATTTTTTTGAGAGCGCGCGCTAGGTGAGAAGTTAGGGGGGGATGGCATAAACCCTGCTCGGCACACCAAAAATAAAAGGGCAACTATCCCTCACTAAATAGTGTTAATTGGTCAAACTGATGTCAGTTTAGCAGCTATACAATCTATTGGTGGTATTCAGTACACGTTACATGGCAACATGCAGATGGTAGTCAACTTTGCAAATGCGCACGCTCACAGGAGCAGAGAGAATTAAACTGAATCTCTCGAATTCATTTATTGACCGACAAATACTGGACTAATTTCTAACTATAATGAGAAGAACTAACATCATTTTCCAATTCTAAGAACTGCCGGCTGACCACCATCTGCTGCAGAATACTACAGAATACTACAACGTATACAGCTCGCTATTATGGTAGATACATTACAATGTCGTTCGACAATGGCGGTTTATCGATAGTGTTTGCGATTTTGTAGAAGCCCCCGTCCCTCGCAACGTCGACCATCGTTGTATTGCCTTCGTTCTGCAGCAAATCGTGTCCAAAAGTCGATTTCGGAATTGATTACTCTGAATAAAGAATATCAAAGGGTTGACACAGGTTGAGACAAGTTGAATAAGGAACACAATTTGTGGAAATACGTGTCCGTAACCGACCGCGCCAAAACTGAGCATGAAATCACCAATGAAATTCGGGAAGGTGCAAAGGTTGAAAAGGATCAAAACGGAACCGAGCAATTTTGTGATTTTCTTCCGCGACCGCAACAGTGCTTTGTGGGACTCTTGCATCTCGTTGTTCTCTTGGTTGAACCAGAGGTACTTTACAATCTTTGCATATGCAACACAGATGATGATGTTTGGGCAAACATACATGAAGCCGAACATCAAGCTGGTGAGAAGCTGTCGTTGCCATTTCCCGAGAAGGAACATGCATTTCTTCCTGTCCTGGCCTTCGACGAAGTTCATAAATATAACATAGGGCAAGGAAAATGTGATGCTTAATGTCCAAATCACCAGGAGGATTACCCTGAAACGAGACCAAGACATCCTGTGCTCCAGAGGTTTCAATATTGCGTGGTATCTTTCCAGCGCGATGGCTGTTAGGGTGAAAATGGACACAAGTCCGCTGAGGACGGTTATAGAATTCGCAGCGACGACCCGACAGACCCAATCACTTCGCCATTCCGGTGCGACGTAGTTTGCGATATACCAAAGGAGCGAAAAGACACCAGCGAGGAAATCAGAAAACGCCATATTCACGAAAAGATAATTCATCGTACTATGAAACTTCCTTTCCGCCGTGATCACCACGACCACTAAAATATTGCCAATGAAATTTAGGGCCAACACGATGAAGAACACGGCAGACCATATGTTGAAGAATGTGCTGAAATGTCTTGTTGCTGTGGAATTATCTGGCGCGGACGATACATTTGTTGTGAGATTTGATTCCATGTTAGAAATCGCGTTAGTGTTGCGTACTGACTGGATGGCAGTAGAATAATGAAGATTTATCGAAGTTCGCTTAATACCGTATGCTCTATTAACAGTTAGCTCTACTAACTACTGATTGGGAGGCGCATAATAAGTATAATGTGTCGGCGAGGTGTTAATTAAAAGCGCCGCTTAGCTTAAACTCGGGGTTTGTTTTGCTTGAGACAATTGCAAGAACAGCTGCTTTTAAAAATATATTATTAACAGCTAGATTGTGTTCAAAATGACTTCTCCCACACTCGCATTCAAACGTAATGTAACTTTGAATAAAATATTTTCGGCCTAAATTGAACAGATTGCTTTGCTTTGGAAAAATGTAATGTGCATGCGCCTCCATAATGCTAAGCTATCAGTATCTTATCTGTTGAAGATCACAGTTTTGTCAAAAGATTGGCAACAAAACAGTGGCAAGCGTTGATTGAGCCTTGTTAAGGCTATTGCATTGTTTGAACCCACATTTTACACCACAGTATTGTTTGCACTTTATTCCACATTTTCTATGCACAAAAGCAAAGTATATATTTTAACAAGGTTAAAAGAAAAGAGGAATTTCCAACATAAAAGTACATATTTTCTGTGGACGCCCACATATCGATCCCCCATCTTCTAGCACTGTTTCATGACCGTTTAGCTTTCGCTCTGATACAGTTAACGACTCCGCTTTTAACACAACATTAGGAATAGGACTGAAACTCAAATTCATATTTGAAATTTGATATATATTTTTTCTTGTAGAAGTGAGATAACCTTCTTCTGGAAAGGCTGCTACTTTCAAACACGCAAGAAAAAGCACTGTACAAATAGTTTTATAGTTATGATTCTTTTTGTGGACGGAAATTTCAAGCGAAAAACTATACACGCATGCTGTTGTTGTATTCGCAACCTGGCTTTAACATTTCGTTTTATCGAGCACGATGCCCAAAATTTAGATATTTCATTAAAACGGGAATAAGATTCAAATATTTATCACAACTTCCACACATTCAACATTTGAAAACAACCACTAATTGGATTTATAAGTGGGTACTAGATGGAAGAAGCACAGCAGGACACCTCTTAGATTACATGTCATATTGCTTCCGAAATGAGAAAATATTACATTTTTCTAAGCATCGGGAAAACATTGTCATCATTGACGCACGAAGACTGTTTATTTTCGTTGGCTAAATTAAATTTGGAGGTGAAAATGGCAACTAAAAATAGCAAACCGTTATAGGACTGCACCCACACCGAGGTGTCCAATTATCCGAAATCCTAAAATGTTTTCATCACAAAGTTATGACGAGGTTTCAATCACGGCAATATGGATGTTTTCGAATTATCGCTGTTCCCACAATCATGTAATTTCGCTGCGAGCGGTTTGCTTTAATTGGAGACAATTTGCATGATTTGCGTTTGGACGAAACAACAAAAATGCTTTTTTGGTCAGTATGTCAAACGTCGTTCTACATTTTGAAATTCCCAAAGGAAGCATGAACCGTTTAGAACTTCACAGAGAACTATATAGCCTAAAATAGGATTTTCACGGTTCCATAATAGAGATTTTTAAAGCAAATATTTTCGCACAATGCCAATGGGCACCAAAATACATGTACAAGTATTTTATTGTATATTTTTTCGTTGTGAACAGACAAAAGTATGTACTGATCAACATTTTTCAATGACAACATTAAAATATAATTGACTGCAGGTTACACGGATAGGGTAGGAATTTGGAATTGTTTAATTATTTTTAAGCCAGAAAACGATTATTTATTTTAACAAATACTGTATGTTGCTTAGGTAGTGAAACGTATTATACGACATTCCCTTTTTCAAATTGTGACAATTGAGATGCTCGATCATTGTGAATTCGTATCCCGGCGGCCATGCAAGTTTGAACTACTGTATAATATATACGTACATTTGAGTGTATATCTATAAGCCTTAAGCCGGCACGCCATCACAGTCACAGAGGATGAAAACAGCCAAGTTTATTAATATAAGTCACGCCGTAACAATAAAAATCTGAGTCAATACAATAATACAATTGTTGAGCAATTTTAGAAAACTGCATGTTTACAGAATACTGTATTATCACAAATTAGGAATGATACATTGTCGCATGCTGTGACTAAGCATGGCTGCGTGCATGATATTGACATAGCCATAGGCATAGGCATAGGTGATCTATTATTGACATGTCATCGTGTACTAAGGACCTTAAGTTCCAGGCATAAACATTGTCATATGCATGGCCGATGTGCGACATATATATATATATATTTCTCAAACTCATTAATAATTCATGAGCAAAACACAAAGGAAATCACCACCGTATCGTTGTCTTGATACCACGGTGATAAACACCCAGAAATTAACTCAACTTTCGCGTTGAATTTCTCTTTAAATACTGGTTTGTTTGAGAAGCTATATCATACACTCGAAGTCGTTTATTATAGTGATTTAAAAACACCTCAAAGTATGTTAAAAAACTCGGCTAGCGCCTTGTTTTCCAACACACTTTTCGGTGTTTCAAATCACTATAATAAACTCCTTCTCGTGTTAGTATGATATATTACATATAATTATTTTAACTATAAATCAAAAAGTATATATATTATTACGCAGATAACCCATATATTCAATATACATTGACATAATTTTTACGGCGATAACATGTACATATGTTTGGCTATCCTTTACTGGTATCCATGATTGGTCGCATTTATATTAAAAGGCGTGTTTGACCTCTGGGAGATTATGATCGTCTTGAGTAAAGTGCGATTAATATTAAAACATTATGAACAGTTGGGCACTATACTAGGAATGAAGCCACCAAAATATAAAATATTCGAATTTCCATGCATCTTTACAAAGAATATCTTTTCAAAGTGCGTCCAAGCCCAAGGTAATAATAGTTTCCGTTTTTGCACTAGATCAGATAAATTAAACTTCTGCAACGGCTCAGAGGTTTGTAACTGCAGGACATCGGTAGTCTCGCTTAGCAGACGGCGATAGTTCCATTTCAAGTTCGCCTGTCAAATTGCAGTTTCAATCGCTTATTAGCTTATACAAGATTTGCTCTTATAGTTGCCATAAACAATTTGTCACAAGAAAGTGAAGAAACGGTCTGTCAAAGGCAACGATTATACTCGAAAATCAGATCTCCTTTATCTATACAATAGCAAGAATTTAGTCTCCTTAATATAGTCTCCTATACGTCTCCTTAATATAGTTCACCTTCCTCCAATGGCAATGCCTTCATGAAATCTACTATCTAGTCTGTTTCAAAAATACGACTGACGCGTTATGGCTTTTACTGTATTTGTTAAAGAAATACAAATAAGATGGTCAGCACTAAATGTAATAAGGCGCAATAATATGTGTTTTCTTAGCTGTATTAAGTCATTAATAGATATTAATTTCAAATTCTCCAGTGGACGAGACAGGCTACCGAACGGCATGTTTAAATCGCAACTGATATTCGCTTAGCGCAAACATGAAAGGAAATTATTGATTTTGCTATTGTATAGACTAAAACAAGGTCGAGGGTTCTACAATTAAAAATGTTGAACAACTTAATAATGAAAAATATAATGAATATCCGTCAATTTAAAGGCAATCATTTTGAAAATATGAACGTAACTGCAGTTTAAGTTCTAAATTGGAACGTTTGTTGGTGCGTTCATTCGCATGCTGATCAACAATAAGCTGCCATATAGTTGTGGATCTGAAATACCTAGAAAAGATTCATGACGCGCGGCATTCGCTCGAGACGTAGAAGTGTTTCTGGTCTTTTTCAGGTACCAGTATAAAAACGTATATAAACTGGAACGGATATTTTATTTTTGCGAATTGTAGGCGATTTTGAGGGTGAAATGGACCTATGTTACAAATTCATCTTGTTGTTTTTATACCTATAAGAATTACAAATAATATATATAATTTGTTAATATGTATAGTATATATATAGTTCTTATACATATAATATGCATAGTTTTTCTCTTTTTACTTGTTAGTCCATTTGAACAATAGAATAGGCCTTCGTTCGCCCCCCTTTGGTAACATATTTTGTTAAAGTGTTGTTATATATCTTTAATTCTGGTATTGGTACAGATCCAATACAAAGATGATGAATGATCAGCCGGTAAAGTAAGCGCACGATCACGACGTGAAACGGAAAACTTTCTTTGGTGTTTCTTGACCGGCAGGTTCTTATCACAAAGTGGCGGCAGCGAAATTTAAGTAATTAATGCAAAAAGCCAGCTCAATTAAAAGTTCATTTTCCTATTTCAAGTCATTATTTTAAGTTTTACGTTAATTGAAATATATTGGATGATTCACAGCACGTATAATGTGGCCTAAATGGATTTACATGCCACGTTGAAGCATTCGTCAAGTTTGATAACTTACCCTCATTTTAATAGATGAAACGATTAGACGAGTGGATCGGTAGAATTCCCACATACACGCTACTGAATTAGAATACAAAAATGATAAAGCGGCTGCTGAAAATTAATTAGATGGATGAAAAAATAGAAATGTTAATCTTGGACAAATAATCCAAAAAACTCCCCCTCTCCCCAAACCAATGTTGTGATCAGGATGCTTCACTCCTCAGATCAACTAACGAACATTAATTTTGTTTTATTTCAATTCTGAGACCGATTCAAATGTGCTACACGTATATATACATTATATATGGTTGATTTTATCCTAACAACGCAATCCGTTCCGAACTGCAAGCCAGCGCACGCGTCTTAAAACAATGATGGCAATTTCCATTGTTTAATCTGGTAATAAGAGAGAGACGGACGTTGAAGTAAGCTCAGCAAATTGTCTAAGAAACTATATTCTTATTTAATTTACACAACTGCAGAAATAGAGAATATTAATTACAAAAATGGAAATATGGAATCGATTTTTAGTGTTGAGAGAATATAATACACGAGTGAGCGTAGCGAACGAGCTTCAATATTCTCTTCAACACGAGAAATTAATTCCATATCCATAGCATAACTAAACTAATTATTTTGTTTATTTTATAAAAACAAATATAACAACACACAATATATAATAGAAAAAAACAAAAACAAATAAATAGTACACAGTAATAAATAGGTTTTTATTTTTTTGCAAAAAAAAATATTTCACACGTAAAAATATCGTATTTTTTACGTGTGTTTAAATACGATTTTTCTCAGTGGCATAAAACTCTATATAACACTTATGTTTATATAATAATCATATTTAGAATATTAGTGCCCGTCATATAATTACATTTCTTCAATTTTCCAACAGGGACAGGCCGTTAGAGGTATGTTTACGTTAACACAATCCTTTGCAAACATCTTTACAAGAAATTAAGGCTATCAACAACTTATTCGGGCTGATTCACTTTTACTAACTTCAGTGGAACCTTCTATACTGTTCGTATCGACAATACTTTTCATATGTACAAACATTCTGTTAAATGTCAACAACAGATGTAATTATACCATCAAAGGACCCTTTCCATATAGCTAATATATTACCTTAGTTTGTCAAAATTCTGTAAACGTTTATCCCCTGCCTATATTCCAAGCCTAAACTCCTGTACGACACAAAACGCACTACCCGGTAAGGTTTATAAGAACATTAATTCCGCAATTCAGTTTTCTATTTCACTATCATGCAGTGTCTACGATTTTTCCAATATTTAATTATACACGTTGCTTTCCATGTTTGATACCATCGTTAGTTTATCGGCAACTTCGCCTGCTGCAATTAGATTTTTATTTCTATTTCGTCCAGATGTATTAAAATACATTTCAGCGACATCATTTTGGTAGTAACTTAATGGTACTAAATTTTTCTTAGACATTGAATAATTACCCAACGCGATAACCTTCAATATGGACGCTATTCCAATCTCCACGCTCTTCTTTGCAACTGGATCAGCTAATTTCCTCGAAGCCGTTCCTAAAACTCTAGCGGCCTCAAAATATTTTTCGGAAAGAGCACTTTTCACGTCACCACCAGTCAGCGGATCATTAGTTGGGCCAGGAGTAGTTTTTTTCTTGCTTTTTAAATCAAGAACTTTCAGAATTGAAGCAATTGCAATTTCAGTACTTTTCTTTGCAATAGGATCCTTCAACTTTCTTGAGGCACTCTCGAGGACCTTTGCAGCTTTCTGGTACTTGGTAAAATCCTCATTTTTCACATCGCGCCTTAGCAGTAAATTCCTAGCGTACGATAAGTCGATACTCTTCAGATCTTTTACTACAGCTGTAGCTTCATTATTATTTCCCTTATTTACCGAAATTTTATTCTTCCCTTTGCCCTCCTTATGTTTCTCCGACACAATATTTTTCATTACTCCGTTTTCTTCCTTGAAATTACTTGAAGCAGGCGGCACATCACTGGTAAATTTCTTCCCCAAGATGATATCGCTTCCAGGCTCTTGTGACACCACGAACTTTATGCCTTTAAGGAATTTCACCATATCGTCAGAAAGCGGTTGATCGTCATCCAGTTCAATTTCGGAAGGGTTGGAGGTTGTCTTAGTCATACCATTCTCATGACTCTCTGCTTGGGATTTGATATTTGCGTTAGATGTTTCCGTAGTGCTGCTTGTAACCTTGGTTTCTGGTGTATCTGTGGTATGTGCAGGAGAATTATTCATTCCATCGCCTTTAGGCTGACTAGCCGGTAGTAATTTTGGACTGGAACCAGGAGAAGCTTTGGAAAGGCCCGTCAAATTGTAAACAGGAGTAGATGTAGTCTGGTTAAGGCCAGAACTAGTGGGAGGAGCGGGACTCGAAGCAGGGGCAGGATTATTATTGGGTGTGGGGTTAGGAGGTGCATCCTGCTGTGGCGGCTCTGGTGGACTTTTGGGTTCATTTGAATCAATATATGGTTGTACTGCCGCTCTTTCATTGCTGAATCTATTTTGCAATTGATCCCACACTTGTTGTTGCTTAGAGCTCGGATCAACTGGAGACGCCCCAGGCATTTCTTTTCCAACAATTTGGTTCAACATTGCTAAAACATTCGCGTTCGCCGAGCCACCTGGTCCAAATGCTTCCGAGTTAGTTCCCAAGGCAGCATTAGTCCCTTGATTATCTAACATCGATTTCAATGTTCCCATAGGATCTCCAGCAGGAAGCTGGTTTGAATCAGACATCATTCCCTCAGATCCAGCGTTGTTCATAGGATTCATTGCATTGTTCCCACCCATCGGGCGTTCCAAAGGGTTTCCACCTCCTTCTGAATTGGGCATTCCACCCATACTATTCATAGCATTCATTTGATCGTTCACTCCCCCTAGTCCTCCCATTCCACCACCCATATTAGCTAATCCTTCGAGACCACCCCCTCCACCCATACCACCATCCGAACCCATTCCTTCACTTCCACCCATAGCAGCCATACCAGGCAGTCCTCCTCCCATAGCGCCCATACCACCTCCCATGGGACCCATTCCACCCTGCCCCATTCCTCCCGGTCCCATCCCACCAGCCCCCGTGACACCTTCCACTTGGGAAGGTCCTGCATCCATTCCCATTGCGCTCATCAAATTTTGTCTGGTTTTGCCAGTTACATCATTGTGTGACTTCGGTTTCAAAAAGTCGGACAAATCATTTGAAGAAGATCGGGACTTGAAAAGAGCCGAGTCCTTCAGCATTGGGATGAATTTGTTTGGGATAATCATTTGCCTTGGGTACGCTTTCCGTTTACTATCATCCTTCATAGGAATGTATTTTCCTAAGCAAATTTGAAAGAGAAATATTATATATACATAAGTTGATAAATTTAAATATTTTCAATATACAATTACCAGCAATTTGACGAAGATTCGAATGATCCAGATTAGAAAAATGTATTTTGCTGACAAACGTGAGTTTGCGTACCATATTTGTTTGGGAATATTATCAAATTTAATATTGGCTTAAATAAACAGAACATTTGTGTTGGATAGTGGACTTACCGCAAACATTCGTTAGTACTTGGGAAACGATCAGCAACAAACTCAGAGGATGCATTTTTTTCGGGAAATGTCACCTGGACGAAATACGAAAGTAATAACTTATCATTAATTAACAAAATTAAAATTTTACGGACAAGATGTAAAACACATAACAGTGCTGTAGTAGCTACATTTTAACGATAAATTAGTTGCCTTTGGTAAATTCATCAACTAACAATTAGCAAAAAGTATACCAACAACATGTAAATTGAATTTACACCTAAATCTTTGATGAAAATTTCTTACATTGTTCAGTGCTTCAAATTTGGTATCTTACAAAGCAATTGCATGCTGACCTTTCCTTGATAAACAACACGCTTGTTCTCAATATCCTCCGGCCGTATTTAATTAGGTGTTTATACGCGTGAGAACGTAAGCCCCCCATATATATAAGTAACACATTTGGTGTTGGTGAGAAAAATTAAAATCAACTTATCTTAAAATACTTTGAAAACTAGAAAATATAACGTTATTAACAACATACATGTATCTCAACAAAAGATGAAATAGAAGACATATGTTCATTAGGATTGTTGAAGGAAGAATTTCTCCTGTGGTCTATTATTGACGACCAAGCCCAACGATTAAAAATAGCTTAGCCCTAACTCAATTTTTGCTTATCTACTTCAACTACATCAAACGATAATTTATCATAAAACCAAAATATATAGCATATGAACCTTTAACAAGTTAAAAATGTAAATGAATGAACAAAATAATCACCTCCAATTCATCTCACACTGTTACTCTCGATTTTCATCTTGATTTCAACCGCATTTCATATTCAGAAAATCTGGCGTTCGTATGATTCATATATTCAAATATAAAGCGTTATAATCGTATAAAAATATGGCTTTGATCAGCGGAGGGATCAAAATTTCGACTGGAATTTGTTCAACCGTAGTGTTATAGCAGGTGGCAATCAACAGTTTGCAAAGTCCATCAGCTAGTACTACTCATAACTGTATTGACGTTCATTTCGTCAAAAGAGGAAAGCTAAAAAATGGCATTGGTTTACATAATTATATACACAGCCGCTCGATTTCTTGGTTAATACGAAACTAAAATTAACATGCATGTTTTGTGATTGCCTTCCGTAAACAAAAGTGATGAGTGTCTGTGACTCATTCTTTAGAATATTTATTCTACAGATTATTTGTGTTTCATTGTTATACTAGAGACGTAACAATCCGTCGGGCGGAATATCCCGTCATAATCCGACACAAGGTTCTGAGATCAAATTATGTCTCATATTTTCCTGATAGTTCGTCTAATTAAGTATTTATACACCTAGACGTGCGGATCATCCGTCAAGACGAACTACGCACGCATGTTCGTCTGAGTATACGTCTTGATGGATGATCCTTGAAAGACGTGGTTGGGGACTTCCCATGATTTTCAATGACATCCTACTTTCAATGTGGTGCCGGATAATAGCGAGAAAACCCTCAACGATAATCTAAATTCAGGCAATCATACAACATTAATTGTTGTACTAAGTATATCTTTAATGCACAGTGTCCGTTATGTCGGACCTTAAGAACAAAAGGACAAATCCAAAAACAAAGGGAGAGCAATGAACAAAAGAAAAAGATTTCAAGCGGTATTAAAGGGTTAAATATCAATAAGTTCTACTCGCTACGTTGCACGCTATCACATATTTTAAATCCTTTTCTAAGATCAATTTAGTTGGGTATTTAGAACGTACACATTATCAAAATATAGAATCATGCATGCATGATAGATTAATGAAAAATAAAATACAGTATGTTTTGTTTTCTCAACTTTAAATTCTACTTTATATTAATCCATTTATTTATGCGATAGGATCATGCTAGCATGGTTAAAACTGATAAAAAATAAACATGTGGAAAGTAATGGACGAAGATAATGTACCTGAAAGAAAATATACCCATAAAAACATCATCTAAAACATAAATTGGTCGACAAAAATCAAAGCCTAAAATTAAAATCCTTACTATGGAAATAGTATAGATCCTGGTACAGATCATACTAATTCCATACTAATTTTCATTTTCATACTATGGAAACACTATTGTTATACTATGGTATGGATTTCCATAGTATGGATTTCCATAAATGGCTACCCCCCTGGGAAATGTAGAAAAGAAAATATCCACGAATGCATATATATAAAACAGTGTTATATAAAAGTTAAGATTTTAAATACTACACAATAACAGAAAATATATATCTACTTTCACCAATTAATTTCACTATATTTCATTGCTAATCTTTATTTTCTTTGTCAGCTTCGCTTTCACTTGTAGAGCTAACATTTTCTTTCGCTCGTTTTTCTCCAATTATATTGGTCAAAATAAACAAACATAAGACAACCAAGCACGCCTCACCAAACATGAGAAATGCTGCACTAGTTCCTAACTCATGAACTAAAATACCCCCGACTAACCCCCCTGCTGCGTAACCCAGTCCACCGTAAACCCCACTCACAACACCCTGAAGTGTGGTGGTGTTTCCGGCATCATTGCTGACGTAATATACGAATGCTGACCAAACAGCCGCGGACGTAATACCATGAATTAGCTCAATAGGTAGGAATAGCCAAGGTCTCTCGCAGTAAGAATAATAGAAAAAACGAATTCCATAACATATTAGACCTAAGTAGATAACACGGCAATAGCCAAGTGCAGTCACAAGTCGATGTGAGATATGATAAATTAGGACCTCTGCCGAGGAGTTGAAAAGGCTAACAAAACTAAACAACAGCTGAGGACCGCCCAATTCATGAATGTGCCAAAGCAGGAATGTTCCAATAAATCCAGACGCGCTTCCACAGAAAAATACTACGAAAATAAAGACAATAGATTCAAAAGTTATGTTATTTTTGCCTTGTGTCTCAATAGGAGGCTTTTTTGAGTCGTCCTTTTCGCTGACACGAAAACGGAATCCAGTTGATACAAATAAGCATATGATCATTAGGACTCCAAAGCATATAAAACAAGGAAAGTAGTTCGTGTCCATAGCCCCGCTACAAGGATTCTGTATTTTCAGTTCGCTTACAGAAGCTCCTACAATAAAGGACACAAGTCCATACCCAACCGAGCCGAATAGTGCTTGTCTTCCATATTCATGCGTGCGCCCAGCTCCTAGGGACTGCAATGTAGCGATATCAGCCAGAGTTTGAGCTGGAGAGCCGAATATATAACCTATGGTAACGACTAGAAGTATAGAAAGATACAAAGGCGACGTATCGGACAGATGTTTATTTACGTCAGTCACTGAGAGTTTAACGGAATTATGGTTCCTTTCTGATTTCTTCTTGTCCACTGGCGGTGCATAAAATAATGACCACGGTAAATAATAGTAGTCTTCCCCCTCATCGCTTCTCGGTGGATTCACAGACATAGATATCTCGTTTAGTTTGGAAAATGAAGACAAGGGACCGCTTGTGTTTAACGGAATTTCAACGCCATCTTGCTTAGGTATTGCTTTGGATTGACATGCCGGAGGTTTTTCGTCCGACGGAATAAATGGTATTGTCACATAACAGGCAGTATACGCTAGAACAGCAATAAGGATTACCAAAAGTCGTTTATTGTAACGCTCGGCTAAAGCACTCAATATAGGAGCAAATATAAACTGCACGAAAGAACGAACTGAGACGATGATCCCAAGTTGACGAGGCGAGATAAATATCTGTTTAAAATATAACGCTAGATACGGAGCGACGCAGCCAAAGGCTGAAAAGAAAAATAAATAGAATAATTTTGAAACGAGGAGTTGTTTATCTGTTCCTGAGCAACATCCTGTATCATTGTTTGGATTTCTGTCTGTCACATTCTTGTCAATATTTATAGATTCATCTTTCATCTCAGGATCCAGTAGTTCAACAACTTCTTCCCTAGCACTCGTCTCCATATCATAAGAATAAAATACTGTCTTGACATAAAGGTATTATTTAAGCCAACCCATTTCTTTTATTCGAAGATATTTTTCAGTTATCAGATTCATTTGTTTGATTTAAGATCACGAATACATAACTCCAGTATGGAGGATCGGAAATCTTCCGGTACCTGCAGGTATGTTATTTGAGCTCCGTTTATAGGACGACTACTGTAGATATACAACAGGTGCACAACATTGTCTGAAGTGAACAAGCCCTTTAAATCAATCTTGATAAATATATCTCTACTTTTAAAGCATAGACAGTTGCGTTCCACAGAAATAGGGAACAGAAAATATATATTACTATATTTACTGCATGCAATTGTTGTTGTTATTAGTGCTATTGATATTATTAGTAGTAGTAGTCGCGGTTTAATAATGATTCTTGTTGTTATGGTTGTGAAGTTGTTTTTATTGTTGTTACTGCTACTCATCCTGGAAAATGAGTCGCCATATAAATCCAATATGGTAAATGCAAAGAAAAAAACATTGAACGACTATTATCTGATGATGTAGATGGACTGTTGCCATAGCAACAGAGTTGTGGCATCATATGATTATAAGTGAAATATGATATACCAAATCAATTTGCAAGTATTTTTCTCTCTATGCTGAATTTTTGTGCCAAATATATCACATTACTGTCAGTGCATTTGACGTTGATCATCATTGCAGCAATATGTATATACAGCACTTACTGAAACCCATTTCTAGCCTATATTCTGGCATGACTGCAATGTAAACGTTGCGACCCTATAGTGAAAATTTACTAAATTAATTAATAAGTGTTACAACGCTATTCAAAATCAGTAACAAAGAACAAGACGTCCCACATTTTGTCGATCCATTCCGCATATTAAACTTATCCCAATTCACTGATGCCTGTTCGCGGGTAATTTCAATATACTCAGTCAGGTTTGGCACGCACAGTTGTTTTCATATCAAATAGGCACTGTTAGCCAGGTGGCTATTGTGTTTGACCAGGTCTAAAAGATAAACTTATTATTAATTCAGTTCATAAACATGTCCGGCCATGTGCCCTAAATTAAAGAAATGAAAATCCATAAAGTTGACATATATACTTGGATATATAGAAACAATGAATCTATGTATACGGGAAAGGGCAGCTAACGCATAAAGTAGGAATTATGGACACAGAAAAGAAGGACGAGGAGGAGGATCTTGATGAAAGCGAACATGAAGATAGTAAAAAATGTTGTCCAAGAGTGAACCGACCGCTCTTAGTTCCAAAATTCTTCTACTTCTTCTTCTTTTCCGGATGGGGTTCACTTCTACCTTACTTGGCACTTTACTTCAAGCAACTTCTTCTTACGCCGACTCAAGTAGGGATCCTAATGGGTTTGAAACCATTTGTCAACTTTCTCGTGATTCCTCTTTGGGGAGCGATCGTTGATCGATTCAACAAAAGTCGTTTAGTTTTAATAGCTTCTCTTATAGCTTTGATTATAGCAACGTTTGCAATAAGCCTCGTCTCCCCTCCGGTTCAACGTAGGATTATAACCCATAAGCTGTGTAATGATACGGAGAAACTCAACAGAGTCACTGACTTAGATACGGAAATGTCGGAACCAGAAATTGACAAAATGGTCGAGGATAACAAAGATAAGTATCGTTTAGTAGTCGATAACGCATTTACTGAAGGTAATCCATGGCCTTTGAATGCAATAACAAACTTCAAAGCTTTGGACGGCACGTATATAGATAGCAAGAAATGTTTTATTACTTTATTTATAATAACATTCATCGGAACATTAATTTCATCTCCGTCGCTTGCATTGGTCGATACAGCAACAATGCAATTATTAGGGCCAAATACTCATAAATATGGAATGCAAAGATTAACGGGATCAATCGGTTGGGGTTTGGGTGCCTCTGTGGTAGGAGCATCGCTTAAAACGACTCATAAATGTGACGAAAACCGGAGAGTAGAAGTGGTTGATTTTATTCCGTGTTTTTATACATTCGCAGGTTTAATGATCACAGCTCTTTTTATTGCAACGAGGTTTAAATTCAATGATGATAAAAAGACCGAGAAGAAAAAAGTGGGTTTGCTGGTTGGACTGCAAGCACTTAGGAACTCTAAATATTTGATGTTTCTATTCACTGCCCTTTATCTCGGATTCTTAATGGCATTCATTAAAACATTTTTATTCTGGCATTTAAAGGATCTCGGAGGGCCTCAATTATTGTTCAGTGTTATTTCGGCCGTTAACTGTTTTGCTGAAGTTAGCATGTACTTTCTCTCATCCAGACTGATAAAGTGCATAGGCCATGCTAGAGTTTTGTACCTAGGCTTGATATGTTATTCGGTACGTTTGCTTTACTACGCATTTATCAAGAATCCTTGGTATGTACTGCCTGTGGAAATCCTTCCAGGCATAACTACGGCTGCAGTATGGGCAGCCTGCTTATCGTACGTTAGTCAAAATTCGAAGCCTGGTGCGAAGACCACAATGCAATGCATTCTACACGGTGTGCATTGGGGTCTGGGATATGGTGCCGGAGAGATTATTGGCGGACTCTTAGTTCATAGATTTGGTGCTCCGGTCACGTTCGTGATATTTGGCGTATTATGCATATTGATTCTGCTACTCTATATCTTGATCGATACGTTTGGTAAAGAGCCAGAAGGTAGTTGTTATGACAATATAGACGAAAGTTCTTCAGTGGGAGACGCAGAGGATGTACTACTTCAAGATGATAATATAGGTACTCCCGAAAAGAAGAAAACGGATCAGGAATAAATTTTGATTACTCTAGTTGTGGTTACCAGCAATAATTACTGTTTATAATGTTACACTTATATTTTAAGCATACATATGACTATATTATAGTGTTTTTAAACATAATAATTACACATTGCGTTGTTACTACTGTCGGTTGCGTCTAAAGATGAACATTTTTAAGGTTTCAATAACCTCTGCAGCTAATCAGCATAAGCCTAGTTTAACGTCATTGGTTGATCAGAAAATGCTCTGATCACGTGGGCATGAGCAATGTCTTTTCTGCTTCTATTCATCCGTAGATGCAACCGACAGTATCTACTCCATTAGAAGTATCACTTAAGAAGTCTGAATTTACTTTTTCTTTAGATATTTTAGCATATAATATACAACCAGGGTGTCGCACTTCCACATGCAATTGTGTGGATATGTACTGAGGTATACTTTATAGTTCCTTTTGGTCAGGATACTTTGAAATATTTTTACAAGCACGCCCAACTCTTCAGAGGCTTTTTATTCGTCAATAAAATCTAGTTACATATCTGTCGCTGTTACCCAACAACCCAAGCACATTTTCTCTCCAAGCCTTAATTGAGGAGCCGCCCAGAAAGTCTTTGTGGAGGGGAGAGTACTTTTATTCTTTTATGCCAGTTTGTAACAAATTTTCGTTTTGTTTCTGGTTCTTATTTTCTCGCTTACAGTATAAAACAAGCATGTACATCAAGAAGTTTATGGCACTGATAATCGCAAAGAGGGCAAACGTGTTTCTAGATCCAATGCTGTGTACGAGAATTCCCCCCAAAACAGATCCAGATCCATGACCTAGTCCCCAGTGAAGACAATGGATTACTCCTGAAAGAAAATGAATTAATAAATTGAACTGAGTGGAGGACAATTTGGTCGGAAATCAAACGCGTGATGACAGTCACAGTTATTGTAATCACAAGTTTGATTCTAGACTAAAATTGCACGACACGAAGTTCAATTTCCACTTTATTATATGCATTTTGAAATTAAAAACATTTTTGTTAACTGGAAACGGTATTTAATTAGTCATTGTGTGTAAATGACGCGCCCGCGATACTCCCGAAAGCCTGATGATCTTATCAAAAAAATGTCTTGCTATATAATAGACAAATAGTTGTTCAAGATGACGTGAGCGTTTTAAAATCGCACACACCAGAGTGCGATTCGTGCTGAAATCGCACTGCTGAGAGCCAATCACATTCCAAGAAACAGCTTTGATTTCAAAATGAATATAATAAGGAATGTGATACATTACATAGTTTAATATTTTATAATCTGTCAGCTAGGGTCAAAACTTATTGGTGTTTTCAACCCGCTCACTTCCGACTAGATTGGATTTCTGGACCCCGAATTTGGTTCTACTCCTAGTAGGGACTGTCTGCTTGGACTTGAGTTTGACCATGTCCATGCAGCACTGCGTTGCTATTACTTATATTAGAAGGCTTTAAAGATGGTAACAATCGTTTTTGCTTGATATAATCATAATGGTATAACTTACCCTGAAGTGTGACCGCCGAGTCCTTGACCGCGGTAACGCCCACGTGAGACATAATGGCAGCCCATAGAGCTGCAGTAGTTATACCAGACAATGGTTCAACGACGAGAACAAGCCACGGCTTTACCATGAAGGTATAAAACGTAAACCGTACGGTGTAACACAACAACCCAATACAAAGTACACGAATACTTCCTAAACGTTTTATCAAATACGAAGAGAAAAAATACATCAGCACCTCCACGGAACAGTTCACAGCTGTAATAACACTAAACAAAAACTGGCTGCCTCCAAGATCTTTAAGAAACCAAAACAGGAAGGCTTTGATAAACGACATAGCAACACCATCAAAGAAAACAGTAAAAAGAAATATAAGGTAGTTTCCATTTGCTAGCACTTGACGTAGGGATGCACAAACTCTGGTAGATGCCTGGTTTGAATCCGTCCTTGAGTTAAACTGTAGTCTGCTACCAGCGATAATAGAGAGAAATAAAAACACAGCGTAAATATAAAAACACCAGTAGTAATCCACTTGTCTTTCTTCGCCAGGACATAGGTTCGTTTGACTTATAGATGCCCCTACGATAAATGCGGCTAAACCGTTACCAATCGAACCCCATAGTCGCTGCTGTCCATATTTGTGCGTTTCAGAGTTCCTCGCAAGAAGGTCCACTGTTGCTGAATCAGCCAGGCTGAGGCATGGGCAGGAAAATATCGTTCCGCAAACTGTCACGAGGAATAGAAAAAGAAATAGATCAAAGTGACCAAGAAACCCAGTTTTTGACGAAAGCATCAATGGTTGATCTTCAAAATGTGGTTCACTACTTTGATAACTTGATTCTAATTCTGTGCTTGAATGATCCATGTAGTATTCAGAAGATAGGGTGTCATTATACGCCGGAATATCGGTTGTCAGAAAACTTCTACGCGATGCTTCATGCTTTGTAATGCAGATATTCGCAGGAGCCATAGATACAGTTAACATTGTCGCCATTAATGCGGTAGTGGACATGATAAACACGAGCTTTCCAACTTTGAATTTATCAACCAACATACTCCACAGAGGTATAATAAGAAACGCAACATACATCTTGGCTCCAGACACAAGTCCAGCTTCGGCTGCAGACAAACGTAGTTGCTTGTAATATAATGCAAGATATGGCATTAATGAACCTTGTGCTGAGAAAAAGAAAAAGTAAAATAGTTTTGGGGCAATAAATTGAGGTCGTATGCAGCCACCATTTGTCCATCGCTTGTTGTCTTTTTCCTCTTCTTCCAATAAAGACACGACTTCATCATCGTCATGGTCGACTTCTTTCATCATTTTTTCCAGTCAACACCACAGTTAAATTACAACAGAGCAGAATCTGATGTGATCGTGCACAATACAATTCTGCATTGTTTAACTGAACAAAAATTACGCTGTAACTGATAAGGTTCACATTTGTTATGCAAAATTCAATATTAGTATAAGATCTCGTACAACACTGCCTCCCGTATGCAAGTGAACAAAATGCATTTGATGTACCTGTTGAGTCAAAACGGGTATCCTCGTGGTAAGATGAAAAGAAAACGTAGTGTAGTTTCTAAAGCCTAGCTAAACAATGATGTACCTGCATGAACTTATTACTGAGATGCAAACGAATAATATGAGATTTAGCCGGGAAATATATATACATCTGAAATGGCTATAATTATATATATATATACCTCTACATCTACATTTATTATCCATAAAACCTTTTGAGTATCACATGGATGTTAAAAATAAATATTCTATATTGATATAAATATATATATAGAGTAAAAATAGATAAAGTCGATAAAAATATACGATAAACATGTACGTAAAGATTATAGTAATAATATAAAACGTTTTATTTATTTATGCATTGTTAAGATGATCCAAAACACGTTTCTTGAAGGCTTCGGCACTCGCTGTTCACGAACTGTTCTCGGATAGAAACTTTCGGTGAAGTAGTTGGGTCCTGTTGGCATTTCTAGGTACGACTTCGAGTGTTTATTCCTTGTAATTCTTGTTGGCTTAAGCAATCCATCTGGAAGGGGCAGCGATATCTTCTCGTTTACCGATTTATAGAAGACCGTAAGTCGATTAGCTTTCCTGCTGACCTCAAGACTTCTGACCATCCGAGTTGCTTGACCAAATCTGTCACACTGGAGTACCTATCATAACAGTTATTGCCAAATCGAGCAGCTCTACGTTGGACACTTTCAATTTTGGTATGAGGGTCCCATGCTGCCGACGCATATTCTAGGTGTGGTCTTACAAGTGTCGTGTAGGCTAATGACTTGACTTGTGATGTGCATTTAGCCAAGTAAGGCTTAATAAAATTCAACTGATTGGTTGCTTTCTTACTTATTTCGGCGATATGTACATTCCAGCTTAAGTCACTAGATATATAGACACCCAGGTAAGGATGGTCGCTCACTGACCGTAACATATTCCCAGCTATAGGATTTTGAGCGTCGGTCGCGATCAAACACAAGGACAACGGCACTTATAATAATTATAATTAATAACTCTTTAAGTTCAAAATATCGGCTAAAAATTAAACAAGTCGTGTTTGATACATTCTTACCAGCCTAAATATATGATTATATGAATATTTAGGCCAGCGAAAATCTACCATGAAAGACATATATATATAGATAGCACATCGCATTTAATTATACTAAGTACGAAGTATCTTTGCAACAAATTTGCTTGAACGTAACCGAATTTCACCGATTTCCACTTGAAATGATCTTATACCCGCTTTAGCCCGTTCTCCACTGGGTGAGTTTTTCGCGCCAACAAAATCAGCAGCATCATGATTGGCCAGCGAAAATACTCGCCGCGAAGATTTTGTTGCGTCAAGTTAGTTATCACCGACCAATGACATTGCTCTATTCAGTTTTTTATTCGCTTCCCGCGAAAACAATTCTTTAAGTTAGCATTCAGCGCACAAATGCAACGTATATTGCATTGGGTTATGTGTTTTTTTCAAAACTGACCTTAAAATTATTCCAAATCAGGTCGTGCTCTGCAACATCAGATGACGATAAATCTTATTCAATTTTAATAACATATTAATTAATAAACAGTCAATCTTTCTTTCGGCCACTTTATGGTACCGTAAAATCTAGCATTACTACCATACTTCTGCCAGTTTCCAGATTTAATTTCTTTCACCATCTTTTATTATCGACGATCTAAATTCGCAGCTGTTAATGAAAACAGAAGACCTGCACACACAATACAGATACTAAATAGAGATACTTTGCGAAACTGCAGATAATAATAGACTAGTACATTATTGCGTCCATATGCAATTAAATTCCGAACTTGTCTCTCGCTACTCGTTAGTCATGTGACCAGGGCATCTGCAGTACATTATTGCGTCCATGTGCAATTAAATTCCGAACTTGTCTCTCGCTACTCGTTAGTCATGTGACCAGGGCATCTGCAAGATATCTAAAAATAACATGATTGTAATAATACAACACGCCACACCTAAAGCAAATATATGATATATACTGTATGCTATAATATTATTCATCACGATAATGCTATCAAAAGGCTAGTAAGAAAACTGGATGTAACGTATGAGAAATTATTCGCCAACGAATGACCGTATTTCGCCACGGGTGTTTGGCAAGGAATAATAACATTCTCGCTCTAATGCTTTACTCCTTACGGTTGAACGAAGTTAACAGGTTGCGCTGCACTTTACAAATTTTGTGCCACTTGTTTTTTGGAGAAAATATTGGACCAAATGTCATGTAAGTAAAGCGTTATATTTAATATCTAATTAATCTACTGCATTTCTTTACTAAAAATCAAATTTTAAAAAAATTGCCAAGGAGAAAGTTTAGTAAACACGCTTGGATGCTGTAAAGCGTAAAAAATGTCATCCATCAGTAACTAAATCAGAAACCATGTAACATATACGAGTTTAATATTATGCTTCGTTAATCAAAGCTACAACAGATTGACCATTTTACAAAATGAGGCAAATAACAGTACTTAGAATGTTCGATTTAAGTATACAAATGTGCAATTTATAGCCGGTATCCATGATTGTTTACATTTTGATGCAGTTTGCCATAAGTGTTTTAGTTTATAAGGGATAATATACTATTCCCTAACTGAACCACTGAAATTCCTATAACAAAAAGTACTTCACAAGGAAAGAAAAATCTCTTATGTGTCAGCATTGGATTTGTTTCTGTAGGCTACTTCATTATATCATAGATATCATAAACCATACGAAGCACAAATGCATGGACTTCAATGGCAATGATATTAATAATATTATGAAGAGAAATACATGTGTGAATGCAGATACTATATATTTATACACTGGTCTTTTAATTGGTGAAGTTAATTTCATCAAGTGCAATCACTGCAGGCATTACTGCACGTAAAGTAACATACCTCCTTAAAACTTTTACGAACTAATCTTTAAAATTTTTTAAGTTTTCTGATACAGTATCTAATTTTACAATTTAATAAAGAAGACATTCCTTCGCCAGTAACGAAAAAGTGAAAGTCATCTTCTTTGTCTGGAGGTGAAGAGCGTAAGGAGCAACCAATCACGTTGCTCGCAAAGTACTTTTCACCTTCGTATATGCATGAAGAAAAAATAACATGCTAACGTTGATTGAGACAAGAGTAAACCAGTGCGAATAAATCAGTGAAAATTACGAGTACGGCAACTTACATGATCATACACGAAACAGATTCCCAACTTTAATACGGTGTATATGCATTGAAATTTAATGATTTATAGAAAACCACACATTTCACGAAACACGCAATATATACAAATTTAAGTACGTGAACTCGAGAAAAATTCTTGTTACAATTGTTTTGCCTCTTTAGGAAGAAACCGTGTAATGGTATCAGAAAATGTTGAAGAAACTGAAAAACAGAACAAGACCGATCGCAAAGCTAGCTCGGCAAAGGCTAAAGTATTTGCAAATTTCAGTAGCGTTGTGGACACCTCTTGCACTAAGTTGCACGAACTCTTCAGCTGCCAAAAGGTTGCTCATTCAGTGATATTCTATGTTATCATTTTTCTTCTCCTTCTTGTTCTGGTATACATTTTTCGAAAGCTTGTCTCACTGCCCAATAGTTATGGTAGATACCACAATAGAAAGTATAACAGCAGCACAGCATCGACGGGATCTCGTAATCCTAACAATGACTCGTTGGCAAAAGGATTTCCAACAAAATGGCCTAAGTTTAACACGGTCTTGGGAAATTTACCAACGAACATTCCGGGATCAACAGATTTAACTTCATCAAGGGAGAAGAAGACTCACATTTACGGTGTACCTGGAAGTGGCTGGCAAAGGCACGAAAAGTTAAACGACCACGGATATTTGAAACCTGGGGAAAATATATATTATAACAGTTATGGAAATCGTGAGGGAGTTAATGACTATAAACTCAATAGCCCAACGGTCAATTCCTATGCTTCCTCCTATACTACCAATTTTCCAAAGGTTAACCAGGGACAAACATCTAACAATTTACATTCAGGTAATTGGAAAACTCCCAACCACATCGGCAGTTATGGATATGAGAAGACACGTACTTCCGAGTCTTCAGCTTCAGGAATTCCGTCAAATAGTGGTTCTACTAATAATCAAAACGACTGGTCTTCACGACAGTATATTGCAAATAGTGGTTTCAAACCTGATTCAAACTGGGAAAATTCGTGGAGCAATGTACCTTGGGACGTTAACTCAAACCTTCGATCATGGCCCTATTCTGGTAACAGTGGTTCAGGCTTAACAAAAATCAATCAGAAATCACAGCAAGGTGCAATATCAAAATATCACAGTCGTCCTAGCCCTACATCAAATAGAGATAATTATGGTATACGGGGTTCAACGAGTTGGTCATGGGCAAAATGGGGCCAGCCAGGAAGTGGATTTGGTTGGATAAAATCAACAGATAACGATAACGCGGATTCCTATAAATCAACGACTACATCTAATTGGAATAACTATTATTACGATAGTGCATTAGGCAAATGGGCCTTCAATAACAAAGACGTGAACGCGTATGCAAACGACCAGTCTCGTCAAAACATTGAAAAATCTCATTCACATCGAACTGATAGTAATGAAATATCTAGTGCATATACTTGGAATCCTTATGCTGACTATTGGGATGCTAATCAAACCCAAGATTGGAGTAGTTTCAATTCTCCAAAGAAAGATAGTATTGCCGGAATCAATAGCAAGACATGGGAGGAAGACAACTTGAGGAATCATGAAACTTCGCTAACAAACAATGCTGCTTCAGAAAAGATTAAACCGTCTTATAAAACAAGCAGTCCTATACTTCAAAATGAGATTGACGACAGGATCCATAGATGGCCTTTGGAGGATAGTCATGAGGACGATCTTCCAAAAGGATTCCCAAGCACGTTTCCATCGAGTAACAGAAAGTCTGAAAGTCTTGGTAAAACGAACAGAAAAGTAACCATTCGTAAGAAAAATAGGATTTATCACCATGGACGAAAAAAGAAAATGAGCCAGAAGAATTACAGAAATAGTGTTAGGAAGAAAAAGAAAGGAGTGAAAGAATACAAATTCAGCAAACATATAAAGAAATCAGTGATACCTCATCCTAGTAACTTGAAATCCACTAAAAGAGCAAGTAGAAGGAACAGAAAAGTAAAAATACCAAAAAAGATAAAGAAGAATCCGGGTAAACACTTCGCTGAGAAGGTAAGTCATAAAAAGAAACGACTTCCAAGAAAGAGACATTCTAAGTTAACGGACCAAAACTCAATTATAGTTTCCCCCAAAAAATCTTCAAACAAACACAGGACGATAAGTCATAAACGAAAAATGGGGAAATGGCAACGTAAAGTACATCACGTTAAGCATTGCAAGACGTTACAATTTTTTCGGGCAAACGGTAAAGTCCATTTGGACAGGAAATATTTACACAGGCAAAGAAAGTACAAGTATACAGTACTTTCCTGTAGATATATTCGTATCCAGGGCAGCCTAAAAAAACACAGACGTCATCTTGACGACAATGATGACGATGATCTTGAAGTCGATGATGACGATAAAGAAGAAATGCCTTTAATGCGGAAACAAATTTGCCGGAAATTCTATTTCATAACTAATGGGAAAATATTGCTTAAAAAAACAGCTAAGAACGGAGACCAAATTTCTTACACAGTTTCGTTATGCAGAGCAAGTGTTGAACCCCAAAGTAAGAAACATGCCAGAATTATAACAGTTAACCATCGTCATCACACAACGCTGTCTCCAGACGATGACGATTACCAAACTCTAAACAAAATACCTAAGCATGAGCATAAGCATAAGGAAACTATACAAGATAATGATGATAACAGCAGAATAGATAACAAAGGGGGAAACAATGATAATTTGGACGGCGACAATGTAGTTGATCAGGAAGTTAAGGGTGAAAAGAGCAGAATAGAAAACCCAGCTAAACATATGATACACAACAAGCCTAAAGGCCACCACAACTCCAACATTTACATAGAGGACGCTAGAGAAGACGACGATAACGATGACTATGATACTGATAAGACGAAAAACAAAAACATTAAAAAAGGTAACCATGACAACGATGACGAGGACAATGAAACCTTTGATCGAGAAACTGACAGTGATATTGACGATGACATAGATATTGACAGAAAAAGTAAACACACAAGCACACCCAAACACACTATTATGGAGGATGATGAGGACAATGAAAACAAAAACATTAAAAAGGGCAACCATGACAACGATGACGAGGATAATGAAACTTTTGACCGAGAAACTGACAATGATATTGACGATGACATAGATATTGACAGAAAAAGTAAACACATAAGCACACCCAAACACACTATTGGGGAGGATGATGAGGACACGGGTGAAAATGAAGACAGACATACTGACGATAACGACAATGAGTTTTATGCTGAGACAAGTGTAAAAAATATCCTTTCACGAGGGGGAACAGGAAACAATAAATACAATAACAGACAGAAGAAAAAGAGCAGATCACACAAAACGAAACAAAACGACAACGAGGACGATCTTGACGGACAAGATATTGACGATATAGATGACATTGACGATAACATTAACTCTGATAATCAGGAAGGTAGTACAACACGACAAGGAGCAAATAGTAACGTACATAACGGTAACGACGAGGGACTAAACAGCGATGGACTTGATGATGATTTAAATGAGGATATTGATAATAACGATATTATGGATGTAGAACATAAAACTACGGCACGTCCAAAACAAACAATTTCGTCTAGGTTAAAGAAACCAAGAAACAGATACAAGTCAACCAAACACAAATCGAGCAGCACACAACAAGACACAGACAACAAAAACAACATTTATGAACGCCTGTTGCTTGAGTTGACAAAAGATACCAATACAAATGAACAAAGCAATGTCCCTAAAAATTTATTGGCGGCCACTTTGAAAAGGAAACTCGATTCCGTCGGTGCTCCCAAAGACGCTACATCTAAATTCTCACAAACTAAATCCCCAGTGGTTAAAAATAACAAACGAAAACATCAGTTTGCACCTCATAAGGTACAAAACGATAGAAACATAAAAGCTCTATTGAAAAGTATGCTTAGTAATTCAATTGGTGTTGAAAGTCTCTCACAGGTAATCAAAACAAAGTCACCAAAGAGAAGACTACCCGTTACCTCTAAACCACATACAAAGCCATCCATTAAAGATCTTTTAAAAAAATTTCTTCCCGGTGTTCTTACATCACCAAATTTGGGCAAAACAACCCTTTCTCCCACGAAAGAACCAACAGAGGCGTCAACTACACCTGACCAACAAATAAAGATCCAGTTTGCCAAGCTGCTGAATAAATTTGGCATCCAAAACAATGTACCAGCAAGGAAGACATCTATCGTAGGGCGTCCCATTACAAAACTTATGAACAATTCGCTAAACGAAGCTGGTAATGAAATGAACATACACAAGCCAACATCTACAGTCCATCCAAGCACTGACGTGAGATCAGACAAACCATCGCCACAACCATCACAACTACAACCATCACCACCACCACAACAGCAACAACAACCGCCACCACACCAACAACTGGAGCAACAACAACAACAACAGCCATCACCACCACAACAACAGGAGAAACAACAACAGCAACAACCATCACCATCACCGCCACCACCACCACCACCACAACAACAACAACAACAACAACAACAACAACAACAACAGGAACAGGAACAGAAAATTGGAACCCTGTCACCCAATCTTCGTTATCCAAACCCTGGGCCAAACCAGGAACAAGCAAATATTCAAAGATCTTTTATTCCTACTGTTAAACCTCAACGAACTACAGATCCACGATCTCAACAACAGTTTAAAAATCCCTATGGTTATTCTGCGTATTCTTCCAGCAATAATCCATACCGTTCCTATCAGAGACAACCGTCTATAAACGTACTGTGTTTCGGAGATAGTTTAACAAGTGGTTTCTACAATCACGGTAGTGGAAAACATCCTTATAGTATAAGATTAAACCAATTACTTAATCCCCATGGAAGCCATCGATACCATATCGAAACGCGAGGCGTGGTCGGTGAAATGGTTCATGGAAGCATGACTAAACGGTTACCGAAAGTTCTAAATGAAGGCACGCACTTTGATTGGGTGCTTATCCTCGGAGGAACCAATGACGTAGCTCATGTGAAAAATTTTGGAGATGATCAAGATTTCACTCAACAATTAATAAGTGTTTGGAGTCCTAAGATTGTAAAGGACATTGAAAAGCTCCACGAGACAGCACGGAGCTATGGAGGGAGAACCGTGCTGATGACAATACCGGAAACTGCGTACGAACTTTGGCCAGAATTCAGGTCTATACGTAACATGAGACTTAGTGTTAATGCGGCTTTGAGGAAGTACGCTACGGAAGTCAGAGATACTACAGTACTCTGTGATCTAGCATATAAATTACCCCGGAGCACTCTTCCTGAACAAATGCGAAAGATATATTGGAATGACCACATTCACTTAAATCCAGTGGGATATAACAAGATGGCTGAAATTATCCAACAGTGTATTCAGACGTATCTTAATTAATAGAGTGAACATTGATAGAATACATTTTTATATATTATTTAGACATTTGTATAAAATAAATAAACTCAATTTATCAAAGGTTGCTCTTCTTCAATTTAAAAGTCACAACATTTTCCCTGGCCCCTCCTGCTGTACTTCATGTATGCCTGTTATTTTGTCCCGAGAGACTTTAGGGTTTCGGGCAGGATTGTGGGCAAGCTTACATGCCGTTTAGGCTTGAGACATTCATCTGTCTTTTTCAGTTTACTGATAATTAATAGGCAGGGGTGTAGGCTTTACTGAGGTTTTTCGACGAAAGGTTGTTTTCTTCATTTCCATTTGCCTTAACATAGGCTTCCAAATCCTGCCAATCAGCTGCAAGCATACAGTATTCCAACAAATTCACATATCCAAAATCACTGGAGAGTTATAAGTGTAAAATAGCCGAATAGCTGGGCCTTTTGCATAAATGTTAAATAAGTCAAAACAATGGATGACAGAATAGCATGAAGAACAGTGATATTTTCAAAACAATGAAAAGACAAATAATGCAACATTCCGATCACTGGGTCGTTATAGTGGCAATATTGTTATGCTAAGTGTTATACAAGAGTCCATTAAGGCATTATAATAGTATAAGACGTCAGTTAGGTGGATGTTATAGACATCGTCGACTTCGCCATGCAAGTCCCCATCTCAGATCATGCGATGCTACATCTTTTTCACTCCTTTGTTATGCGTATATATTTGAATATCAATGAAAAATGCATCAAGACAAAGTGAGATACAATACGTAAAATTTGCAAAATCGCGGAAGGAGTGTTGGTGTGCGGATTAAGAGCAAAAGTTACAAGGCTTGAGGATGAACAACGGACTAGTTTGAATTCTGTAGACGAAAATTTTGGCACATTTGAAAAATAAAAGCCAATTAGAATCAGGTATAACATATACAGGTCAGTATGAAATTTAGACATTTTCCTATTTTCTTTAAACGTAGGGAAGCATAAAACAAACGATATTCGTAGTTGTTTATGCGTTGGCAAATCAAATCCAAAAGTAAAGCAATGTTGTTTCAAGCTTCAATATCTAAATCTTCAACTGTTTTTGGTGGGGTAAATTGCAAGAGGTCCTTACTCCTTAGGCTTAGTTTTGGAACTCATCTAACCCAAAGACAAAGGCTAAGATAGTTAATGCCAATGATCGTCTTGTTGTATAATTATGTATATTATACACAACCATACTGTATTTCTTAACTGGCCGTTCTTCAGATCTCAATTCAGCATGTTTTAATTGACGTGAATGTGTCATATATGCATGCAAATACAATTACTAAAATTATAAAAATTAGATTTTAAAATCGTATATGGTATTAGCGTCGTACATCCTTGTAAAATCCCGATCGCTTACCCAATCAAATGTTCTTTCCCACTTAATATAAATTATAAATTTGCAAAAAATATATATCGGCCTTTTATGAACAATGCCAATGGTCGACCTAGTTTTATCGTAATAAACCATTGAGGTGAACGTAAAAATTGTGAATATGTATATTAACTATTTTATGGGTATTCTTTAAGATAACGCGCAAATATAACAATTATAAATATACAGTACAACGTATAGTTAGAAAATAGCTCTTTTGAAGGCTATTTCATTCATTCGATATATTTGTGTGAATTTAAACAAATACAGTACATGCACTTATTGCTTTGTTCAAGCAAGTTGGGAAAATCATTAATTGCTAACAATCCTCGTTATCTTTAATGATATAAATACAAATATCACAATAATTAAAAACAATATCATTCCAACTAAGAATATGTTGTTACTAAGTACCGGTACCAGTTTGTAGTCATCAGACTAGCAGACACGGCTAATCGACTGATTTATTCAAAAGGAATTGCCACGAACATAGAAGTATCAAAATATAATTACAAATGGTTTAATGCTTGTTCGTTGTGAATGCCAAATAATATACTCAAGAAATTCAGCAACTGTGCTTTACCAGTTTCATGGATGAACACAATCCGCTAAGTCAAGAAACAGCCGAAGACGAATTACCTGCAGCGAACTCGCGATGTTCGAAGATCAACGTGAAGCTTTTGCCATACAAATCATTCTATTTTTTGTTCTTTTCGGCTGTAGGTTCTCTGTTCCCATACTTAGCAATCTTTTATAAACAACTTTGGCTATCAGCCCGGCAGACCGGAGTTTTAATCGGAATAAGACCAGTACTACAGCTTGTGAGCAGTTCCACATGGGGAATTGTAGCAGATAAATCAGATAAGAGCAAGTACATATTCTTGATTTCGCTCGTAGGATGGCTTTGCGCGAATTTCTCGCTCTCATTGGTAAAGGATAAGGCAGACATCGGACCTTGTCGGGATAACGGTTCACTCACCGTATTAGATAACGCTCTTGGTCTAGTAGCTGTGGGGCCGTTTTTAAGAAATGGAACCTTCTTTGATAAGGCAGATGCAAAAAGAACTTTAGAATTGATTAGCAGGCACCGTGCAAAGAGGAAAACAAATTTAAATGATCAGCTAAACAAGGAAACGAGCCACTTAACGGAATCTAACAGGACTTGGAATCAAGCAATCTCCAAAATAAAGTCCACTTTTAAAAACGGAATGATTGAAAGAAAGATTAATGAACAAAGTTCAATGGGACATCCGCCATGGTCACTCCATGCAGTGTTAAACTTCGCGACGGTGAATGAATCCAAGTCTGGGCAAAACAACGATGGGATATTTATTATACTGCTGATCATAACAATCGTAGGCACATTAGTAGCAGCACCGGCCATTCCTTTTGCAGATACAGCAACTTTACAAGTATTAGGTAATATAAATATAATTGTATTAAGTTATACTGTACCCCTATGCAAAAATAGGTTTTCTCTATGCTGTATTTATACGAATACACGCATACGTGTAAGACGAACTACAGTATACAGTAGGCACAAAAGTTATTTTAAGTAGACAAACTGCGCAAACAGTTTATTCGTCTTGACGGACTACAGTACATGCATCTGTTTGCCTCGTTTATACACAGATTAATTATCTGACGAACTATCTTTTCTTTGCCCAAGTCGGTTTAGACGTATAATTTGTTTCTAGTATAAACGGGTAATTATTTGTTTTTACTGCAGGTGATCAAAAAGATTTCTACGGCAAACAACGCCAATGGGGAGCTATGGGTTGGGGCATATCATCTTTCGTGGTCGGTTCAGTGGTTAGCACCGTACAAGAGAAATCCGAATGTAACGTACCTAACCACGTCAATTATCAACCATGTTTCTATGCTTTCGCAGTGCTAATGACTTTAGCCTTCATCCCTGCCCTCTTCATCCGCTTTGAAGACAGAAACTTACCGACAGTAAATCTGACTGGAAGACTACGAACCTTGATTAATTTCGATTCCATTGTCTTTCTTCTAACCATTCAACAGTTTGGTAATTCTTGGGGTCTTGTCCAGACATTTCTCCTATGGCATCTTCAAGATCTAGGCGGGACACAGTTTTTGTTCAGCATTGTTGCAGGTGTGCAATGTCTATCCGAAGTCCTATCGTATCATATAGCTGGATATGCCATAACAAAGTTAGGTCATTATCGTGTGCTATATGTTGGACTCTTGTTTACTTCGCTAAGGTTTATTTTGTATGGTTTGATCAAGAATCCTTGGCTGGTCGTGCCAATAGAAATCTTCCATGGTGTGTCGACCACCCTTATCTGGGCGTTAGCTGTATCTTTTATTGGTCTAAACACCGGTGTTGCTACAACAATGCAAGGAATATTATCTGGGATCCACTGGGGTTTAGGACTCGGAGGAGGAGCCATATTTGGCGGCATACTCGTGAATGCTATTGGAACAAAATATACTTTTCTCGGGTATGGGATTTTTTCATTCATAAACTTTCTAGGTTTCATATTGACACGAAATTTGCGATGCTGTGTAGAACCAGCAGAAGAAAGTCAGTTATTACTTGGTACAATTGCTCGAGAAGAGCTGGAGTTAAATTCGGTTGAGACTGAAAATCCACCAGCTTCAGAAGCTTTTCCTTAGAAACATTTACAACTATTTTATCCATAATTTATCGTGAGAAGTTGCATTGTGATAACACTATGCCTTTGCAATTCCCTTACTTGTAGTTAAATTCGCGTCGGGTACAAAATTTCGCCCAGTCTTAATAAATTTGCGCGATTTAATATCGCGCACCTTAACTAGGCAAATTGCGATATTCTCACGCAGTTCTAATTTCGCGCTCCTTGAAACGGTACATGCAAAAATAGAAAAATGATGTTTTACCGTGTTAAAATGGCATTTGGATACTTAAAATTTTCACGAAAGTGGTTCCCAAAATTTCCAAGCTACCACTCAAAAGGAAAAATCCTAAGAGAAAGATAAGCAGGATAGTTTCTTTATGTACTGTAGCTGTAACAACGAGTCTAATGGCTAATAAAGTTATAGATATAACTATACATATTGTCATATACAATAATTTCTAATTTGCTTGTCTAACTTTCAGTATTTTGTGTTATGACTTATGGTGCGGCAAACGTTAATACGCGGATTATTTTTCGCAGCTTTAATTCCACGTACCTATGGTGACCTATGGTCTGCACGAATTTAAACACAAGTACTGTAAGGCAATATACAGAACTTGCAATGCCATAAGGAAATGTAATAAACGTGCCCTATCTGACAAGAAACGGTTGTGTGTAACAAGTATTATTAAACTGATACAAATTTTGCTATGCATACAGTATTCTCTATACTAGGGTACCTGCAAGGTAGGGAATGCTGCGGGACTGTTATTATTCTTTAGCTTCTTGAAACAAACATGCAAACAAATATGCAACACAAATTATATTCAGTAGACGGTAATTATTGGCATTGACCCAGTGGCTTGCGCGCTGTCAGTAGATGCATACCCTAGCATAGTTTGCAGGATGAGACAAGCTAAATATATCACGAAACATGAAAGACATCAAATTTTGTAACATCTATTTCAAAATATCAATATTTTCCATGTATTGTTCTTCCACATGGAATTCCCACATGAAACCCATGTTCACTGCGATGAGTAATTTGACACTGCCACGCAAGGAAATTTGCATATTTTTGTAGTGTATAAAAGCGTTAAAAATATATACATGTGCGCAAAATAATTTTGCATTTGGAAAGCTATAAACGAAAGCGTTGTTCCATCATTATGTTCTTACTTTGCTGGATATGCGAGTCACCTACATGTAAAGCACAACTCATTTCAACTCATTGCCATTCGAATATTTGTCTTAGTGAGCGCAGAACTTAGACCCTGTCTGTTCTGACAATAATATGTGAACGCGACTAGACAAAAATATTAAGTCCATTGTAAAATAGGAATAAAAACATATTTATATGCCTACAGTAGCCTATTTAATAGGTCAAACCTTGCACAAATCAGAATGATTCAGTCAGGCAATTTAGACGATCAATTGCATATCTGTGACTTTGTGTCAAGTTCACACGGAGTCACAATCGTCAAGCGGCATACACGAAACATCACTTGATGCAAAATATGGAAATCAGCAAGAGAAAGCAAACGCGAATGGATAGAAAAACCTTTTAAAGACATCTCTATGTAAGACTTCCATACTTTACAGCACTAACAGCTCAAGCAAAGTCGATAGCACATTAGCAGAATATATAGTTTATATATAAACAGACACTGAATCTAGCTGCGATCGATTGTGTGCTTTCAGCGTTTCATAGATATATAAATTGAGATTGCCAACTTTCCAAAAAGGAGTAAACAAATGTAAACGTAACATATAAACAAAAGACAAAATATCCTACCTTGAATGGTCAAAATAGACTTGAAAAAGCTTTAGAAATTCGATAAAAATTCGAAGACTGATCGAGTTTAAAATTTGTGTTCTGCGCATAGCAAGCGCGCACGACCACAATTCCATGCGCTAAATAAAATTTACTTCAAAACCCCCTCTCTGCACATATTAGGCTGCTGCTACGCTCGCTCGCTTCAGGCTCGCTCGCTCCGCAGCAATTAATGCCTTTACATTCCCACTAGCTAAAAAATATAGTACCGATAATGGTCAGTATATTGAAATTTGCAAGATGTTACACTGACAAAGGTTTAAAAAAACGGCAATTTAAATACCTTAGATCTTAAATGTTAAATCCCGCCTTGTTTGCGATCTTTCTCTTTCTTATTTCCCAGTTTCATATTGGTACACTTTTTGTCCTGAACAGTGACGTCACATTTCCTCCATTTTCTAAAGTCACAAATGTGTACTTGATTTTGATTACAAAGTTAACCTACTATACTAATTTTCATTTGTTTCCAATTAGTTTTAGTATTTTACTCAATACTCCTTGAATGTTGGAAGTGGCATTTGAATCAAAATTCAAAACCCCACCATGGGTGTGGAATTGGGCACATTAGGACGCATCGCAGCTGGCCTAATGGGTTAACAATACATGAGATATGATTTAGGCAGATGGTCTGGTTAACACATTTTTGCCCAACACTTTCCCTTGAAATCAAGTAAAATCGTCAAGCATAATAAGATAGGTTAAAATATCTAAGTACTGTAGGGAGAATTGCAGCTGAATGAGTTACAGTAACAACAACATGGGCAGTCTGGTTAATCCATGGCTATGCCCAACACTTTCTCCTTGACAAGTAATATCCTCTGGCATATATGAAAACATGGCCTGCTGCAGGGACATTAACGGGTTTATTTCTAATATTAATGGAATAACTAACTTTGAAGTATTCTATATATACTATATATAGATAGTTAACAGTTAGGCTTTGGCAACTGTGGATAGTAATCACTAAATTGTGGTTAAAATATACACATATAATACATAATAATAATACTGATTCAAATACCAACAAGACAAGAGAAAGAAACATTATCTACTGACAGAGTTCATTTCCAAATCAATGGTAAGTGACCCATGCCAATGGCCATCATGATTTATGGCCATCTTTCTAATATGCACTTACAAACAGTATGCAGTAAGACCTGCAGAGAAGGAGGCCTGGGCAGTAGGTTTGAAGAATATACTAGAAAAGCAATCAAGTTTCCCTAGATGGGGATGGTAAAGTATTCTGAATGGAAAGCAGTGATGGAAAGTCAAATAGAGGTGATTTTTCCCAAGCAGGGGATGTCAGAGAGGTCTTTTCTATTTGCAGCAACAACCATCGCAACCATACTACAGTATATTCTGAGCCTGGGTAAATACATATTCACCACATATTTGATGGTACTGTGCCACCACACCGGGCAAGCTGAAAAATTGCTTGACTGTGGTGGGAATTGAACCTGTGTCCGTTGGTTTGCTAGTGCAACTGAGCTATGAGGTCAAGTCAGTCCGAATAGATTATTAGTTCTGAAATGTCAACTACTAGAACCAACTTGACCTTGTATCTTGGTTGAGTGTTGGACTAGCAAACCAAAGATTGAAGCAATTTTTCAGCTTGCCAGGATGTGGTGCCACTCAGAGTTGCATCATCTGATCATCTAATATAATTTACCCAAGTTCATAAATTCCACAATCATCACTGCATGTACAATGCAAGTTCAACTTTTTCCTCCCTGATGGGCTGAGACAAGCTAGTTGTCAAAGTTCACAGGGATGGCCAAGGGGAGGGTGTGGTTCTTGTGTTCAAATCCCTTGCTCTGTCCCCTCTCACAGGGTTTCCATTGATAACTGAATTAAGTCAATTAAGCAGTATTTATTCAACGGACCATTTCCGAAATTATACGCTTTGATTTGCATAAATTGATTAATATTTTAGATACATATTATAAAATATAGGTCTGATACATATATAATATAAACAAGTTATACAGTCATACAAATACATGTCCACTTACATACCATGAACACTTGCTCCAATTGGCATTTGACAAACCGCACGAATTACTTAAGAATTCTGCAGGAAGATCACTGGTAAAAAGGCATTCTAAAACTGCAAAATTTCTAAAATTTAAATTTGTCGCGCCAAGGCGTGAAGCAGTGCTTCCACAACCGCCTGTTCAAAAATCCTTTCACAATCTCCAAAATTCCTTTTTTCCCACAAAATTTCCCTGCCACCCAAACGGTAGAAAAAAATCAAGAAAATTCAGGCAAATTTGAGGCAAATGTATCACAAAATATTGTATGCTCACAATTCTAGGCATTTCCAACTTAGAAGTGTTTGGTTTGTAATATTAAGAACGTGAAATTTATGTTCATCCAGGGGCGTAGGTGCTTGATAATGGTGGAGGGGTCGAATGGCACAAGGCGCTGAACGACAAATTTTTAAATTTATAGTCTCTAGATCGCCGAAAATGGCATTTTCAGATTCTTCTGTACCTCTTTTGTTAGGCCTATACTATTTATAGGTTCATTGTTACTGGTTTAAGTGGTTTTACACTTGTAACTGGTATAAGTTACAGAAATCCTTGCAATTTCCTTTACTTTTTGTATTTTTCCTTGCCATTTCCTTGTAAAACTCATTTCCTTGCATTTTCCTTGCAAGGACCAATATTTCCTTGCTGCAGGGATAAATCCTTGCAAGTGGAAGCACTGGCGTGAAGGCCAGAGCTGCAGTTTCTCCACAAAATTGTCAGCGACCTTTTAAGTACTTTATGTAGCCACACACGAAATGCATAATTTTCAAATGGCATCGATCTAAACCAAAAATTGAGTTAAAGCTGGTTAAGGGACTTAAGGGTCTTCGGATTTCATTAGCATTATATAATATTGCCGACAATAAGTAACCATATCTGTTATCCCCTTCTCAAATATATAAAGTTCCTCCAGGCCCTTGCAGGGACTGTGACGTAGCCCACTGATCTGAAAATATAGTACCATATTTTCAGATCAGTGGTCGAGCCCTCCCTGGCGGAGTTGTCAGTCCCCCCCTGAAACATTCGGACTAATACAAATCCCTATGTTGGCCCCCCTAGTACTTTTTCGGGGGCCCCCTTGACTGAAAATCCTGGCTACGTCCCTGCCCAGGGACACAACAAAGAAACACGAACATGTACACTGATGAGATCTATTAATTGGGCGGGAATTTCATGTTATTTTACAGACGTTTGTCACGTTTCTTACATGCTGCGTTTCATTAAAATCAATAAGTTCGTCTCTTCATTAAGCCTTCTTATCGATAAGCCCCTCTCAAACGTACCCAAAGTAAATAAGCCAAGGGGGGAGGCTTAATAGAGGATTTACGGTAATTATTAATACTGTCAAAAGTATTACTCACTGGTCACTGGAACTGTCAAAACAATTTGGAAGTAAGGTACTTGATTATGCAGTTCATTCCTTGAGGAAGAAGGGGAGGGAGATGGTTGGAGGATTACCAACTGTTTTTGAACTTGTTTGATTCTAATTTTTTCTATGCGAACTGCTTTCCCTCAGGGAAAAGGAAAAACATTTCGACAGTGGCGGAAATTCACTTTTGCGGTGGGGGGTGGCAAAGCCTCCTTAATTTCCGACAAAACTTTAAATTTCCGAGAAAAATCCCCATTTACACTCAAAATAGGCTGTTTTTAGCCCTCTTTAGGTCAAAAGGGCAGTTGCCCCACCTCCACCCACTCAACCCCACCGAAATTTCCGCCACTACTTTTCGAACTTGACAGGAAATCAATCGCATTACATTCTGTGGGGGAAAACAGACACGTGATGGGCGGGGTTATGGTAGTAATAATAACAACTATATAGCTATAACTAGGAGTAACCACAGGTTAAAAGTGCGACCAGGTGCACACTGTATTACAATGGTATGGAGATCGGTACGCACTGCGTAAATGTGGCTAGCCACATAGACCAGGACCTTGTAAAACTTTGTAGTACGAAAGCACATAAAAAACAATGTATATATCATAAAATATCGATTTTCTTATAATGGTATGAGAGCACTGCTTGACGGCAATAGTCCAGCAATAAACATTATTAGGGTTGCCACTCAAGCTGACCTTTGTAAATAATTAAATACGTATATTTTAAAATCTTGTAGATGCCCCTGGCCCTGGCTGTCAGTTCATCACTTTCCTGGATTGTATTGCATAATATAGTCATTAGAATGCATGTAATGTTATTGCTAAAAGGTGTTAATTTTTATTAACATTTATTAACATTCTCATTTTGAAACCATATGTAACACCTCAAAAATATATCCAGTAGTTCATTGCTCATAATTCATTCTGTGAGCTATATATTTGCATGGCACAAACATCTTCAGCCTTCGGATTCAGGTCATTGTTACTGGCATCGCACAAAATGCATGAAACCTTGTTCTTTTTATACTGGATATTATTTGGAAATTTTTTTCGATCTATTCAGTAGTTCTTCACACATATAATCCTTATTTTGAATCCTGCTAGTACGGATTGTATCTACAAAATGTTAAAAAGGAACACAATATTGTATGCTAATCATAGCAAAATATTTGAATCATGCAAATATAAATTCACTCACATAAAACACAATGTGTGGCGAAGGTGAGACCCTGGGAAACAGGTCCTAGCTCGCTCGCTGGTGCTCGCTCGCTGGTTGGTTGCAATTATAATAATCACAATAATTATTTCGCATATCAATTTCACTTATGTACATAGGAAAATGGGGGTGTCTGCAATGCCCGGAACCATATACGTGGGGCTCTCGATTAAATTTATTAATTTTCCCAATTCTTTACGGCATTGTAAACATGTACTATGGTGTACGAATGTACCTGGTGGATGTACGTATTCAACGGTAATGAATACTCTTAATAATAACTATTTTTAATCAAACGGTCCATTCTAAAACTACACAATACAAATAAACTCATATTGTTGGTTCTTTCTAATTGGAATTTCAAAGTATTCATCGTTACTAAGTGATTAATCAAGTCTAAGAAGATTACGATTACGGAATCATCAATTAAGTTCAACTTTCGCCGCGTAGGTGCGGACAAAAAAAAAAAAAAATCACAGACACACTCGCTACAGCGACAGAAAAAACATGGTCGTCTCGCCCGCGCGGCGGGCAAAGCGCTTGTAATAAAAATTGCCTTTAAATAACTAATTTTTTTTCAAACGTAAATTCTAAAACTACACAATACAAATAACCTCATATTGTTGGTTCTTTCTAATTGGAATTTCAAAGTATTCATCGTTACTAAGTGATTAATCAAGTCTAAAAAGATTACTCTTTTCAAAAATGAAAAGTTTTACAATCTTCAAAATTACTCATTTCTGCTTCTTTAACTGATCATTTGAATCTTTGTGTTCCTCTTATCTTTCCTCTTCTTCCACGTGTTCCTCTGCCATGACTGTTGTCTGGTGGTCGTCTTTGTCCTCTCCCTCTCGTTCCCCCTCTACCTCTTCCTGCGGTATTTTCGAATCCATCAGTTGACGATGGAAACAAAGTTTCTGAAATATTATCAAACAAAACTTTTCAAAGTTCATTGCAACGAGGTATTTTGCTACTGATCTGGTTCACTCGATGCAATCCCGGACAAATACATTCACGACCTGACGTTTCCACTCTCCTTATATACTCGAGGGACAGCGTCATCGTCCAATAAGGTACTCTAGCTTCTGGCCATGGTCAGGAATCAATGGCTCACATTAATGTGCCATGCTTTCATGCAACGTAGATAATTGTTCGTGGTAATGACTCAATTCATGTGTCATGAGTAATTAACATGCAAACAATAATTAAACAAACAATAAAACAATTAATATTAAGAGATTTTAAAAGATAAACCAACTCTTCCAGAGCAGATTTTAAAGATATTTTACTTCTCCAATTATTTGGCGGTTGGCATCATAATAATTGCATGCATACACTGCTCAGTAAAGTTATAAATTAATGTCTATGGTATAATTATGCACTTTAAGTCCCGCATGAGATGCAGACGCTGTTTAAAATTGAACAAAAATAAGATATACAAGAGTTCAATGTTTTCATTTTTTGTCCTTCCAGTTTATGGTTTGACCGTTTTTCAAAAAATTAACTGTTAAAAACCGAGGACAAAGTTTTGGAAGTACATTCAGTCATACAGTATTCAGTTCCAAATGTTGTACTATAACTGTTCCAATGTTCCGTCTAGCACTTAAAAATAATTGCTATATTTACTAAAGTGCCTTTCAAACAAATGTTTTACCTGAATCAATAATCAATTTTTCCTTTTCCATCCAGTCGACCCACTTCTTCCAAGTGGAATCTTTTTGTGCCAACGTATTACTGTTTCCAATAACAATGAGACCTCTGCGAGCTCTGGTTAGAAGGACGTTCATTCTTTGATCGTCATCCAGAAAGCCAAGTTGACCAACGTCGTTAGAACGGACTGCAGAAAATATTATAAGCTCGCGTTCTTGACCTTGAAATCCATCAACACTTCTTATAGAAATGCTCGGGTGGTCCTTCTGAATCTGGTCTGTAAGAAGTTTAACCTGGAGAAGAAGAAAAAGATAACATGTTCACATTTTGCTATAGTAATTATCAGATAAGTTTGTACGCATTCATGCGTTTTGGGGTCGATAAACTTTGCTCTGTCGAACGTGAGGTGTCAGTGTAGGTAGCGTCTATACAATAAGCTTCGGGTCTTTAGGATCAATCTACCTGAAAAATACAACAAGAACTTCGACGTTTCGAGCAAAGGCCCTTCGTCTAGAAGTTAGTAGCGAAGGGCCTTCGCTCGAAACGAAGGGCCTTCGCTCGAAATGTCGAAGTTCTTGTTGTATTTTTCAGGTAGATTTATCCTAAAGACCCGAAGCTTATTGTAAACTTTGCTATGGACCAGTTCGTAGTGTCGACTGCGCACCCAAATCACGCGTTCTGCGTCGGTAAAAAATTGTAGTTGAATGGGCATAACATGTACCTGAGAGTGGAGATCTTAAAATATGCATTTCAAAGTATTCAATTGTTCAATCATTCTACTTGTGTTTTACACACAGCCACAATACAACTACAATGTGATTTCAATTTGCAAAACCTTTCTTAATTTTGCTTTATACTGCAGCGGACAAGAGTAAATGGTTATATTCTCTTTTGTGAAACTGTGTGCGGTTTCACAGTGAGTGAACGTATTGTACTTTCTGTAATAATAAAGATCACCCGTCATCTAAACCACGTTAAAGGAACGAACCTGCGCAGAATATGGTGTAACAATTCCTATTTCTTCTTCGTGCAGATCACCAGCTTGTAACACATCATCCACCACACGTTTGACAATCTCTCCTTCCTTTATATTCTTCTTTGATCGACCTCCCTGTTCCCTTGTGTCTTTTGGTGTAGTTACAAATGCAAGAGGCCTCGCCCTATTTGGCCAGGAAAATCCCTTTGGAGTTGGACGGTCTTGCTCTACCACACCATTCTTTAGTTTTCCCTCGTAAAATGTCATCGATGGAAATGCTGAAATGCAAGGATGCATTCTGTACTGTGTGTCCAAAAGGTAAACTGGATGACCAGAAGCACGTAGACGACTAAACGTCGTATCACCAAGCTTTTTAGCATCTTTACTTTTTATTGTAGGTGGAAGTTGCTTGTCATCACCAACCAGCACTAACACACGACTCCCTAGAAAAAGGAGTTGAAAATTCTTATAAGTTAAATTAATGAAAATGATAAAAGCATGTGCTAACATCAATCATAAGTAACAACTAACAAGTTCACTAACCAACTAAGAACTAACTAACCAAATTAAGGGCCTTCCCTTATTAGGTTAGTGTTACTGCAGAAGGAAACCGGAGTATCATGACAAAACATGTGGTAACGTCAAACTGGAAGTTTTAATCAGAATTATAGTTGCATACTGCGGGAATCAATTCTTCTAGTAGAGGTGACAGAACTTGCACTATCCATTCCATGTCCCAACTTAACGTATTTGTTCATACATTAATACTTTCAGTAATAAATCTCAAATAAATACCAAGCTACAGTTTCAATGTATTAGCGATATAGTTATCCTAGATTGGTTTAAAGATATTAGCAAACTACCTCTACAAATTGGAACTAGTATTGCCGGTTCCGTTGCTTGAGAGGCCTCGTCAACTAGAAGTTTACGAAATTCCACACCCTCAAAGATTTTTGAACCAGCGCTGATGCATGTTGTACAAACAACTCTAGCCTCATTTAGGATTCTATTTACAATTCTCTTATTCATCCAGTTTTCTCTGACACGTTTTCCTTCCGATCTCTCAGCGTATCTTGACTCCAATGTATACTTTCGCAACTTTTCTCTCACCATCCAAGTTGAACTACCGACACGGAGCAGCTGACTTTCTGGAATATCGTTAGACACTTGGACAATTTTCTCCAGTAAATTATCCACACCCTCGTTTGTTTCCGCAACTGCGAGAATTTTCTCGTCACCATTTTGTACTAAGAATTCTTTAATAATATTCGCGCTAGTCTTACTTTTCCCTGTCCCCGGTGGACCCTGGATCAGCGTAAGAGATTTGTTGCATGCCTGTCTAACGGCTTTTTCTTGACTTGGATTAAGACCAGGACTTCTTCTGTTACCAGGATTGTCAAAAGCATCGTTTCTGTCAACACTAGAACCTGAAAGTTCGTCTACATTAGTTTATATTAGCATAGGCGTAGTAGAATCAAGGGAATTCGCCTCGTTAGTGTCAAATTGTGTCAATTTTGTAATGCACCAAAGCATTATATGGCAAGATCGTATCTGATCTAAAACTCCACACAAGTAAGAACACGAGTGAACACGAGTGAACACCAGTGGAACACAAGTGAACACGAGTGGAACACAAGTGAACACGAGAGAACACGAATGAAATACCACTAAATGTGCCATGTAATGTATGAGTCAATTCCAACTGCGACTATCCGTCCGGGATTTGACCAGAGTTTAATTCCGCACAGGCGGGAATTTGACACGAAACCGTTCCCACCCTGTCGGGCATTTGACTCGTTTCCCGGTTGTGCGAAATTGGTCAGTGGTCGCGCATAGAACTTCATAATCGACTAATTTTATTGGCTTGAGAAGTTTTCACATAGAAATGTGGAAATTTATTGAGTAAAGTCCTGCCTGAAAAATGCTTTGTATAAAGTTTGGAACCCACCAGGGATGTTTATAGAACAGCTGTAATATATGCGTACATAACTTAGCCGTTAAATATGGTATCAGCAGTTGTTGCTTCAAATCAAGAACGGTAGTCAATCTAATTTCACGTTCGCGATGTCAAACAAGAACGGCTGTCACCATCAATAACGGCTCAATTTACTTAAGCTTTGCTTAAGCTCTCTATTAAAAAGATCATAACCCTCCGCATGAGTTGCAGCTTGAAAAGTGTGGACAGCAAGTATACATGCATGTATTAATCAATAAAATGTTCGGTTTGTTTTGTTGGAGAACTTTATGTTCTAGTTGTTAAAAATGGTAAAAGTAATACACTATTTCATTCAGATCAAACAAAATACATTTAAAGTCCTGGACCTCTTCACATACACATTAAGAATTTATATATGGGAATCTTACGAGGCAGATGGGTATTTCACTATGTTTTTTTTACCCGCACCGTGGGAAATTTGACGATGGTTTTCACCCACACAGTGGGGAATTTGACCAAATTTTTTGGGAAAAGTCAAATTCCCAGGGGTTCGCCCGGGGGGGAATGGAGTTATTTATTGGAAAAGGCTTGGAAAGGTTACCACATCATGTAAGGGCCACAAAACAATTTGAACAAATATACCAGCGGTTATACGGTATGTCATGTAGTTATTCTAAGTAGTCCTTAATACCCTAACACAACCCCTACCCTAACCCTAGTTCTAACATCATCTAATTATTTTAACCTACTTTAACCAGTTAATAGAAAACATGGTTTGGAAACTCGATTGAAAGTCATTGTTTATGTTTTTGTCTAGGTTTATGCAAAAATATGGTCATTGGTCCGGATCTCACGTGCGTATTGTATTTTCGACCAGACAACCAATAGAAATGTTTTGGGCTAGTTATCCATCCGTCACTTGAACAATTGATTAGTTTATACATTGCTATTGGTTGGGGACTACTTGACTGGCGAAAATACAATACACATGCACGTGACTTAAGGCTCTTTTCCACTCATCGCAAAAACCAACTTGCAAGCTCGCTGCGAGTACTTTTATCCAATCAAAATGCTCGATAGTTAATTTTAATTAGATGCAAGCACTCGCAGCGGGCTTGCGAGCTGGTTTTGCGATGAGTGGAAAAGAGCCTTAACACAGATAATAACTTTCATTGAGTTTCCAAACTGTGTATTCTATTAACTATACTTTTACTTAACTCAAACTCTTATATGTTCGTAACATGAAGTGGTAAGGCTTGGAAACATTAATTTAGTGCGTGTTGCCGCTCAATGTTCTACTTGGGATTCACTACAAGCGTATTCTCTGGGCTAAATACGACAGTGCCAGTGGACTACACAACTATTTGGCCTTGGAAAACGTGGTTTCAATGTGCGAAATTCTACATTTGGTGTGCATTTAATTGTTTTTTGGACAAGTATTGTGTATATTTAAGTATTTGATTCACTTTAGTTGCCGGTTAAGGTGCAGTATGGGAAGCAAAATACATACCCTGTAGCTTGGGCCTTGGGTGAAATGGAGGAGGAGGTGGGGTACGTTGGTTCCCCTGATAAAATGTTATGTCAGAAGGCCAGTTCAAATAACACCCTGGTCTATATCAAGAAAACCAAAGCTGTTACGGATCCTTTCGAAGGGCAACACAATCGCTAATTATTTGAAGATATTAGTCCCCTCCCCCTTCACTTGGAGAGCCACAGTACCTCCAATCCTCCGAAAGTGTTTTTATTCTCTGGTTATTACTAATAAATATAATACTGTAACTGCATTAATTATTTGTCACGTTTAAGACCCAGACCGGAGCTAAATTTTCGGGCTGGGCTGTAGGATGACATAATTAACAGCAGCAACAGTCATATATTACAGAAGGCCCCCCTTCACGCGCCCCCTTGATGAAAGAAAGCATTTTCATTCAAATGATAATTAATATCACAACGTGGACTAAAAAGTGAAACGGTCAATGTAGCTACATTATATTTCCATAAAAGGCTTGCGTTTGCATGGCTAACAATTAACGTTATTATAATATGACAATTAACAAGAATAGACAGTGACAATGTTATATATTGCCATTTTAACCGTCCAAACAACAATTAAATGCACACCAAATGTAGAATTTCCCACATTGACAACCACGTTTTCCAAGGCCAAATAGTTGTGTAGTCCACTGGGCACTGTTGTATTTAGCCCAGAGAATACCCTTGCAGTGAATCCCAAGTAGAACACTGAGCGGCAACACGCACTAAATAACGTTTCCAAGACTTGCCACTTTATGTTACGAACACATAATAGTTTCAGTTAAGTTTGATGTTAGAACTAGGTTTAGGGTGGGGGTTGTGTTAGGGTAAGGAGTATGGACTACTTAGAATAACTACATGACATACCGTATAACCGCTGGTATATTTGTTCAAACTGTTTTGTGGCCCTTACATGATGTGGTAACTTTTCCAAGCCTTTTTCGATAAATAACTGGATAATTGGGGTTTTATTTCCTCTTTTCCATATATTTATAACACTTAAATGGCACATTAGTTGTATTTCATTCGTATTTCATTCGTGTTCTCTCGTGTTCACTTGTGTTCCACTCGTGTTCTGACTCGTGTGGAGTTTTAGATCAGATCATATGGCAATGTCATGGTGCAAATCCGATAGTTAGTTAAAGTCGGTCAATTTCACAGTCGTATAAAGTAGTTTCCGCAATTCCATATCCCTATTTTTTGCCCGTATGTGACTATGTTAAGATTAAATTGGATTTTGGTTTAGGTGGGTTAACTCGCGACATACAATAATTTGTTTGAAGGAAGTAGCTAAATACCTCAAAAATAAAAAATAAACTTCAAATTTCCCTTCGTCTAAAAGTTAGTAGCCAAACGAATTTTCATATGAAGGGTCCTCGCTCGAAACGTCACAGTTTGTCCTATTTTCTTCAGGTAGCTACTTCCTTCAACAATGACAAGACAAGACAATTTATTATACCCAAATTTTTACATATTTGTATATACAAATGAATTTTACAAGGGTACTGGCAATCCTGAAATAACCTGATACAGCTAAAAATGCCAGGAAACCAGTTTGCTTAAAGAAAAGTTTGTACGTTTCAACAAACTTTTTGGATGTTTAACACTGCCTACATGGAACCCAACACTCAAGATATTAACACAGCACAGTGATAACGACCCACCTGCTTGATTGACCGTTGTTTCTTGGTCGTCCTTACTACCACTTGCATCTTCCGAGGATTCGTTCGGAGCTCGTTGTCCATTTTCAGTATTTACTCCGCAGTTTTCATTTCTTTCACTCCAGGTATTCAAAAGCTCACCAAAGATACCCGCACTTTCAAGTGATGTTTCAGTACAAAGTTTCCTAAGTGCTTCTAGCATTCTGTTGAACGATACTAAATTTGGAAATGGTGTAATCTTCCACGCAGGAGATCTTGAAAGTTTGTCCGGAACATCTTCATGATTTGGCCACACGGGGTCAGCATAGAGATGTTTCCCAGCGCATGATTTCACTTCCAAGATGTACTCTCGTTCACGAAACGCAGAAGATGCATTACTCGGACTGAGTGCAAGGTAGTCGCCCACCAAGCAATTTATTTCACCCTTTAATACAAATATGGTACACTTAGGTTTGTTCTTCTTCTTTGCGTTGGTTGTGTTATCGCCATTATGATGATTATCATCTTCATCATCTGCCTCGATAGAAACCTTGCCCTCGCAAACAACAGATCGATGCGTAAGTCTCATTTCTAGACCTTCTTGCTCTTTAATTTCTTCAAGGATTTCCATGTACAAAAGACTACCCCAGTGGATAAAATATGGGTAGGATTTCTCCGGTATCAGAAACTCATCTCTCAAGATAGGAAACACACCTAGGAATGGAATAGATGAATTGATAATATAGACAGCTTATGCACAATACCCACAATTAGTATAATTTCAGTAGTAAATAATGGCTTTCAAGTGGTTTGATTGGTTGGCTGAGCAGTAAATCTGAGGCATTATTTACTAGCCGGAGTAGTAAATAATGCTTTTCTTTCAAAATGGCTTCCCAAAGTCGTTTTGTAGTGACTTCTCTCCATGAAATTATATAAATAAAGGATAATGCAGTTCCACAAAACACAAAACTAGCAACAAAATATGGGGTTAAGCTTTTTAAAGGTAAGAAGTGTTTTTGCAATTAATTTTTTAACAATTCGTTTGGCAGATTTAAAACTTACGAGTGACAAGGACGTTAATTCACATTTTAATAACATGAACATGACAATTAACTTTTCTTAAACGTTTTAAATTGTTTGATTTATATCCTGCATGATCTTTCTTGTAATTGATTTATATCCTGCATGCATGATCTTTCTTGTGATCCAATTCACATTTTAAGCATTTTCAGCGCCATTCGGCCATAGACTATGTTGTTTTAACGAACTTCCCGATTATTTTTGGATACATTCCGTATTTAAAAAGGAAGTATATTATATTCATAACGGAAGCGCATGTTGTTGTATTTAACTTAATAGGCATATTAATTTTACTACTGAAATTATACTAAAACAATTATTTACCTCAGTCTCGGTGATTATCGGTGCATATCCACTTTGACTTCGTCTCGGTGAATATTCACCGATAATCACCTCGACTTCGTTAAATAATTGTTAATTATTACAAACAATTTCGATTCATCGATTATCAGATGATTTATTATTTGCTGGTTGACCATAATAAAAAATGGGCCTTTTATCGATTATATACATGTATGTAAACGTGATGTGTCTTCATGATACAAGAGGATATCACTTTGTGGTCACTTGACTATCGCTTAACGAACTACCCAATTTTCACTAAATTGCAATTGAGAGGTAACGGCCGCCATCTCTATCATTTTGTACGAGCTTATTGTTGATTGCTAATTAATTAATTTGTTGGTTGGTGTTGGTTGGTTTTGTTACTATTGTTATACAAGCTGTGGTAGTTCTCGTTCAGTTGTAGTCGCATCGAAACCTTACTGATTTCGCAGTTGTTTGGGTAATTTTTGATTACACGTTCTTGATTATACAATCAGTTGTAAGAATTATACAGTTGTTACTGCTATGTATTTCAATTTCTACCTTGTCTAAGGAGATGCACCACAAACATGGACGTTTGATAGTCATGCACGAATAATAATATCTCAAATAATTCCACGATATCTTCAATAGAGAAGTGGATATTGTTGTTTTTCATATGGTCCAAAACTCTTCGAAGTCGACAGAGTAGAGTTATGTTGATCTTGCTGCCAGAAATAACACGAGAACCGTATCTCTTCAACCCTTCCAAAAGATACACCAGCAGAGTCTGGTATTGCGTCTTATTACCATAAGTAATGCCACGTTCATCTAAAAGAGATTCGAGCTTGCACGCCCATTCGTGCCTCTCCTGTAAGATAAGCATAATAGAATATTCACAATGTATTACAACTGAAAACGGTAATGACAGTGACCTCAACCGTCTGCTCCTGTACATTGAAAATAAAGGTTTAGTCAAATTTAACAGCGATAAGTATTTTATAATTGCTTTGTTTTGGTTTGCGGAAAACACCACGTTTGTTGAAATTATTACTTTTCTATTTAAGAGAACGTGGTGTTTTCAACAGAAAACCATTATGTCTATTTTCGTCATTGCAACAACTGGTCACGCGACCTTACCTCCCTGAAATCGAGCAGCTCTGTCAAAATGAACTCCACAATTAAGCAGTACACATTTATGGCCTAATCTTCATATCAGAAATTTATTACCAAATCAAACAAGGTGAGGGAGTTTTCGTTAACATGGTCAGATCAGTCAGTCCTGTCAAAATTAATTTAAGAGCTAATTGCCACTGGTCTGACCGGAGGTACATCTTGGCCATATTTTCAGCAAAGACTTGGCCCTGATCTTTCGTTGACAAAGTTACAGATGATTTGGTCGCGAATAGCGGCTTCAATATGCATGGATACTGTGTATTTCGTCAAAATGGAATAACCGCTATACTCACCAAAGGATCATTCATTTTTCCTAGTAAATCCCGAATTAATTTAAAATCTTCTGATGTCAAGGAACTGGTGTTTTGTAATTTGCGCATTTCTTTTTCAGCTTCTAAGTGAATTCCACCGTATTCCTCTCCTAACTCTGGAAAATCTTCGTTGACACTGTGGAACTGATCTACTGTTGTGTCGTCGGTCTCTGCCTGCGCATTGGCAGTTGGAGTCTCGGCGAAGTAAATTTTTGGTATAGGTTCGTCACTTGGATCAAGACAATAGACCTCTAGATCGACAAACGCCTCTTTTCGTACTCGAATACCGCCGAGTCTATTAGACAACCTTGTATTAAACCTTTGTATATCAATGCTCACAACAGATAGATCGTTCGCGTCGTTCACGTTAAAGCTAACAAACGTTCTTGTCTTTGACCCTTGGTAGATTTGCAATCGTTGATCATGCAGCAAAAAGGAATATGTGGAATCCAGGGTAAGCCTTATAATAAAAATACAAACACGTCAACTTAGCTAGCTATTCACTATTTTGTAGAAATTAGGGTTTTTATTTTCATGTATATAAAACTATGATAACTAATATCTGGGGTGCTGATGAGCTTGGTTGAAGGGTCTAACTACCTGAAAAAAGGTACCTAAGCCTCTCGACCAAGCCCCTGAATATGATAATTAATACTGAGGCTCACTAATTTATCGGTCTGTGCCGACTGTAAAGTATTAAACGCTCATAAAGAGATAAAGTTCTACATCATATATTATGACATTACCTTTCTGAAACTGGTTTATCTTGATGAATAAACAGAAATGCTCTAGGCAGAGAATGCTCAGTTCCATTCACTTCAAGCGTTTCCCGAGATTGAAGTTGCTGCGGCATATCTAGCACACACACCCATTCCACGTTCCCGATAAGAAATTTGAAGACCAATACTTTTGCAAGCCGTGATGTTAAAACATTGTTGAGGATATCCCAGGGAAGATCTTCGGCGCTAGCACGAAACACCAGTGAATAACGAGTATAACGATCGGAGGTTTGTGGGATAAGATCCTTGCAATCAATTTCGGAGAGAATTTTTGAACGGATAAATGGATTTAAAAGAACGTCTTTACTTAAACCGGGGCAATCGATTTGAGCTCGACGAAGCTGGGGTAAAGAGAAAGTGGTAAAGTCAATGCATTCTTTGGCAATGTTCGACACTTGTGCTCGTGCTTCTGATATCCTCTCATGCTTCGCCCATTTGTAAAGGAATCTAAACAACTGATAATCACTCACACTAAGAAGCTCGTTTGAAAGAATACTTCTCATAGTTTCCTCTGTCAGTTGCACGTTGTCGAAAATTGCAGGATCCTTTACCTTGTTTTCTATGAATAACGTGGCTTCTGCCGCCATTTGATGCCAAACGAAATTTTCGTGCGACTGATCATCCTCTGACGTTATTTGAAGATGTTTTGGAATGATTACTCTCTCGCCTGTCTTAGCTGAATCGACTGCTCTTGAAAACAATGCTGACAACTCCTGACATTCAATCGAAGAAACGCCTTTTCGATCGGCCCACTGCGAAAAGAGGGAATCGATTTTGCCAATTGTGGAATTAGAATACCTTGCGAAGTAAGCTACCAAATCTTCTTGTTGAATATTTTTCTGCGGAGGTACTTTCGCAGCCGGATAAGAAACAGGATCTTGACTCTCGTAGGGAACTAGGTCAGGATCCCAGCAAACAAAAAACTTATCACCATCAAGGTCGCTCCCAGCTATCTCGTCTGGATGGGGTCTTTCTCCATCCGTTGGAAAGACAATACAGTCTACTAGGTGATGGCAGCATGGAGCGTCTACGCAATCTAGCACGCGAACATCTCCAGGACTATAGCAGGGATTCTTTGCCACTACAATCCTACCAACAATGGGTTTTGCTTCTCCACGAATAGTCGGCTGGAAGAAGCAGGCTCCGTATTTCAAATCATTCTCCGATGGATCACTTACACCGTAAACATTTCTCGATTTTTCGATGGGGATCTTTAATCTTAATGCTGGAGACTTCTTGGCCTTGTCCAATCCGCTTGCGCTGCTATTTGGTGATGAGTAGGCCCTTTGCTGAATGCTCTTAATAACCTTAAGAACGATTTTATCGATAGTATTGGATTCCTTGGATATTAACAAACGTTCGGCGATTTCGATCTCACCAAATGCACACAGGTAGGTAAACGCATTTTCCTTGTTGCTTGTTAACGACACTATTTCCTGGAAGTATGTCTTTTGTTTCTTCAGAAACACGTCATCTTTAATTCCAAGAGCAGAAAGAAGCAAAATGAATTGCTTGTTCAATGATCCGACTTCGTATGGCCTCGAATAACCTTTGTCTACGACACCAAGAGGGTATGGATCTGGCAACAACCATTTGAATTTCTCCATAGACTTGCGTATCTCTATTCCCTTCTCCAAAGAAGGCTTGAGCGCCAATACGCCTTTGCAACCCAACAAGCGAACTTGGAAAACGGAAGGATATGGGTGTTTCTGATGTTTGTACTTTTGAGAAATCCCAAAGTGTTCAGTGATCTTTTCAGCTAAAACAGGTGAAATGTGACCACAACCATCCGTAAACGTGTACTCATTTCGCTCTACATCACCAATGCGGGAAATATCATCCTTTACCAGTTTCACTGTCTCGCCTGCGGTAGAAAGGAGCAAGCCAATACGGGCAGCACGTTTTGCGGCAGTTTTTATCTTATTAAAATCTCCAAACTCGGATATAATATCTTCTGCCTTCCCAACATTTGGATTGTTGTTATAAAGAACGCACACACGAGAACGTAGTTGACTCGCACTATGGGCAAAGAAGGTATACCGCTCTGTCATCCCCGATTTCTTCTCATAGCACACATCTACACCTTTGCTTAAAATCTGGGTCGTCACCTGCATTGGACATCTCGGATCAAATCTAGCAATCATAAAGTCTCTTGAATCGTATTTTCGATAGAGAGGGCATATTTGATTTTCAACAAAACCTTTTGCATTTACGTCAAAGTCTGCAAGTATTAATTCCTTAGGGGATTTGTACTCATTTGATTGTCGGACAATCACAATAGTTTTAACGGAAATACAGTTTTCTTTACTTTTCTTCTTGTCGTGATCATCTTCAAATTTTACAATTGGAACGTCAGTAGATGTTGCGTTACTTCCACTGGCTCTCATTGTTATTCTGAAAATGAAAAAAATATGAATAGGAGAGTTTTACTATAAGGGTAGCACTATCGTGCAATAGATGCCCTGTCAGTGCCACGTACTAGAAACAATTAGAAACAATTAGAAACAATTGGAAAAACTCTTAAGTTTCGATACAGTTTTCAAAAATTCAGGTGATCAACAATTTGAAATTATTAAACTCCATATTTTTAGGTTTTATTCATCAGGTATCAGGGTTTTCATATATTTTGATGTTTCTACTTTCAAATTATGTTAGTTTTAGTAACACACAGTTCGTTGCTATGGCAACATACGCGTACGAAATTCACTCTAAAATAGCCTATCGCCTCGTGTAGTTGGAAAAGAAGCACGGTGACCCCCAATTTTTTTTCTTTCATTATTTTACTTGCAAGACAGACTAACAATAAGCAGAGTATGAAAAAATTCTGTAATGCCATTTTTTTGAAAAAGGGGAAAATGTCGTTTTCTTCGATAAATTTTTTTTGGCATTACAGAATTTTTTTATTTTTGGTACAATGAAAGATTTTTGCGGTGCAATACAGCATGCAAAATTTGAACATAGGTCACCAGACAAAATAATGAGATATAGCGCATTGTTTTTCAAAAATGGAATTTTTTAATGACGTCAGCAATTGACATGAAACGGTATATAACACGCACAATGACGCGAGATGGCGCGAGCAACTGCTTACGTCAGATCATTTTGTAAGTTCTTTCGTTAATATTCCCACGCGTGCAAATGGTCACACGGATTTTTTCATAGAGTATGAAGTTTTGTTTTCGCGATTCTTGAATAAGCTAGGTTTTTGTGATTACTATATCGAGCCACCTTAAGCTTGGGATGCATATTCCTCGATAGCTATAACAGTCAAGCCCGTCATCCGATTTGAAAATTGTTTTTATTAAACGTTTAATAACACCATTTATTTAACAATTATTCGCCGAAGGCGAGGTGAATATCGGTGAATAAAAATCGAGACGAAGTCGAGGTTTTTATTCACCGATATTCACCGAGCCTGAGACGAATAATTGTTTTAGTAAAATTACATAGGTGATTATTTGGAAAAAAATAAAAATGCACATTTCAAAAATATGTTAATTGAATATTTACGATAAGAGCGGCTTAAAAACGCTTTAGGTGATTATCGCGTATTAATCCGAGGTATCGCAACCAATCAGAGTTGAGAATTTTCAATAATACCTATGTAATTTTACTAATAGGTATTATTATATACACAAGCTCTGGATATGAGGTATTCTGCAATCTGATTGGTTCTCTACTGGCAGGATATTAGCTCATATCCTGCTAGTAGAGAAAAGTAGAAAATAGGTTGGCAGATTTGGACAATTAAATGAAGAGGAAATTCAAGTTTTACATGAAAAAAGGACGCCAAAATGTTGTTAATATCCAGAGCTTGTGTATATAATAAAACAGTTATTCTACTCACTCTCGTCGTATATGACTGATAGCCGACTCGGCGTTATCGCGCCTCGTCGGCTATCAGCTCATATCCGACTCGAGTTCGTAGAATAACTGTTAAATATCCCTGTTTTCAGGATTAAATAAAATAGTTTTACATACTTATGGTACGTAACATATTATATTACAGTGCATAACAAGAGTGAGTGTTTTACCGGATTATCCAAACACGAGAAAGCAATATATTTTCAAGTGCTTGGATATTATACTAAAGTAATAGGCGACTTGCACTAAAGAGTTCACGTGATCTCAGAGCAGGTATCGCCCGGAATTATAGCTTATAACAGATTACATGGATGATTTTTCACGTAAAAAAATTAGAGTTTGGTGTTCAAAGCTTGCAATGACTATGAGAAAACGGCGATATTTTAAAAACACATTTTCGATGCACCATGTGGTACAATTTCCTTGTATCCGATCATATCCCTCTGACATACGAATCCAAAAGCAAAAGTGAAAGTGCTGTTAGGATGCAAAATAATTACACACTTCGCAAAAATCATAAATAACAAAAATGATAAGCATACGAATCGAGTTTGATATATTCAATCATAATTCTATATGTTTTATAGGTCATGATGGCAAAAGGTATACAAATTTAAGTATACCATGTTTTACCGACAGAATATAATCAGTCGATTCGCCAATCTTCACACGGAGTCCTCGATTCATTCGGCGAGTGTAAATTTCGAAAAGATTAACGTTTATGTTAAAAGTAGAACGTTTATGTTTACATTCATTTTAAACTTTAAAGCTTGGCTATTAATTCTGCTTTTCCACGGGCACGGTGGGATACTCCTTAAATTTTAACGACTGGTTCGCGAATAATATTATTTGAAGTGAATGTGATTCGAGTAAACGAGAATAGAAAATTTGAGATATATAAAATAACAAATCGATGCTTAATGAAATGAACTTATCTTGTCAACAAAACGAAAAATATTATGCCTTTTAGCAATACTATTAGTATTGCTACTATTAGTAAATGAGTTAAATGTATTGAATTGGCTTTGTGAGCTATTGCCAGTATTGGCTATTGCCAATCGGCATTTACTATAATCTTTACATGCACTATCGTTCCGCGGTTTAACCGTGCTTTGAGCTTGCACGAACATGCTATGATTTCTGACTTCTGAGTTCTGTTCGATGGCGTTAGTTCCGACGATGAACGTATGATTGTTTTGATTATTTTTGGAAAGATTTAGGAATATAAAATATACAAAGCACCCAAATATCTTTCTGAAAAAGTAAAAAACCCAACAACTTGACGTCCTATCAGAGCGAGTTTCAAAAATAACATCAGTTTGCCGCTGTTGTGGTTTTAGTTTTGATAGTCATTGACATTGTTTGTATTATTTGACATTTGTGGTTGTCGAACAGTATATATCACGCAGTCAGTCACAGTGGCAAGGCTTCGCTTTCGGCTTCATTCACTGCATGCTATTATGCAAAAGCAGCCTATATAGGCTATAAAATTGACTGAGCTAATTAAATTCTTGAATGTATGAGTAAGCTTTTCTTTAATCAAAAGTGATTTATACAAAGTCGATGTTTCTGCGATCACAGTGCCAGTGGAATCATCTCGCGTAATCAGTCAACATCAACGAGAAGACTCTTTAACTGAACTTGTGTTGCCTTTATCGAGATGTATTCAGTACCCTTGACTTAGTTCAGAGAGACCTTCAGGCTTCATAGTGTAAATCAGCCTTTTACTAATTTCTTTAATTTTTAATTCTCACACATTTTGGCGGCTATAGCATCGTTCTCGTTCAATGAGCCAAATACAAGGAAAATACTTGAAACATTTGAGTTGGCAACATTAAAAGATTAGGCAATGAAGCGGCATGCATAAAATAATACAAAAAATATACTGATGTACTTCTTGCACTCACCCGATCTATTGCATGACATCACAAGCTAGCTGTTTTCGTTTTGAAATAACAACCCAATTTCCTGCAGTAATAAGCGTCAGACGATTAACAAAGATTTTCCAGTTGTATACATTATAGTTGCAGTATACATTTTGTATTATATACATTACAGTACTATAGGAACATTGAAACGAATGTTTTAAAAATGTTCATAAATCGTAATAGCCCAACGCCATTGTACCTTCTTTGTAGGAAGTCGTCAAAAACGAAAGGCGAGCTCGGATTGGTCAACCGGAACCCTTTTCACAGAAACGAGCCTGTTTTCCTGGAAAACGGCACCAGCTCGTAAGCGTATTTAAATATTCTACAACAGGTGCAAGAAAGTACAGAACAATGTACACTGATAAAAACGGGGATTATGTTTTGGGGCTCTGTTCTTCCAAAAAAAATAGTAAAGCTGGGTTCCCATTAAATCGCACCAGTCGTTAATCCCACCACACTTATTGCACAGGAAGCTAAACTTATTCTTATCCGGAAAAACTACATTGTTTTTGCGATATAATTCGAAATTTTTTACTGATTTCCACCTACAAATTGGAATAAAATATATGTTCAGAACGCAGGAAATCGTGTCTACGAGGTCCTAGATTTCAAAATTTCCCAGAGGAGGATTGTCGCTCCCGGATCCCCCTGCGATTCTGCGAATGGATGTCCTACTGCATCAGTCGTCCTATTTTGCTGGATCTGCCCCTGTGTACATGAGTTCAGTAAAAATATGAAACGTAACTTACGCAAGTTGAATTGTGCGGCTACTCATGCGCAAGTTATTGCATTCTATTGTATTATAAGAATAGATAATAGATAATTAATCAAAACTAACAAAGCGCGGACGCTTGATAAATATATGACTATATTGATTAAATTTAATAATTCATTAATTCACACCAACGAACATATGAAAGATAAACTGTCTTGATCAGCTTCCACTCAAAATTTTCATTATGATACTAGCGACAAAACTCAAGTCTGTGAATCCTGTCCGTAACATAGATATCTTATATACACTAGATAGCGCATCTCTTTTAGTAAAATTGAAGCCAGGAATATTTCAGCGGTTTTCCCCATTTGAACGGATGGCGGCCATATTGCTCGTTCCCACTCGCTAATAAACACTTAAAAGACACCAATAACTTTCATGATTTGAATAGTTTAAAACTGTATTTGGGATAGGTTTAACCGAATGTTTAAGTTCGCTGTTTAAGAAATAAAAAAATATACGAATCTTGTCATTTCATGGGAACGACCTGAGACTGCAGTCACGGCTTCAATTTTTGACTTGCGGAATAATTAGATGCACTATCTAGTGTATTTAAGATATCTATGGTCCGTAATCATTTTAGCACCTAAGAGTTTTAGCATTGACAGCTGTGTACGTAATTTCTAAAAACTAAAGGCAGTATGACAGTAATAATTTTAGCACCTAAGAGTTTTAGCATTGACAGCAATGTGTACGTAATTTCTAAAAACTAAAGGCAGTATGACATGAACCCTCATGCGCAGTACTCAATGTAACTGAAAGTCAGAGAACAAGTTTCTGCTCAATTTCCAATTAGTGTAATTAGATATAAAAACTTTTTTCTTATACAAGGTGGTCATTAGTATGTGTGTACATATTTTGTTTATTGAATTGTGTTGCGCATGCCATTCAACTTATTGGAGGGGCGGGGGGGGGGGAGAGTTTGAGAGGTCGGTCTGAATTTATGAGTCGGTCTAATTTCGAAACTTAACCCCCCCCCCAGCCAAAATCGATATGTACGCCCCTGCAAACATGGGACTATAAAATCGCGAGAGTCTCAAGGCGGATTTCCAGTTCTCGCACGAAGCTCCTCGCAGAACTACGTGGTTTTCCGCTCGGGGGAAATAGTTCAAAATTTTGAACTACATTTTACTCGCTGCGAGAGCTCGCAATAATAAACCAATCATAAAACGGCGTGTGGTGGCAACGGAATGACATTCGTGCGAGTACTCGCAGCGAGGAGCTTCGTGCGAGGACTGGAAATCCGCCTTTAGTTATCGCCGCAACTCATGTTTCCATTGAATCTTATTAGGAGTCGTGGCGACACTTGCAATGCAATGCGACTCTTACGACTATTAGAAAACCAGGCTTCTAATTCTGGGAGATCGTATAGGTATTTTAAAGCGAGACATCTCGATAACCGGGCTTATATGAACAGGCCCTCTCTATTAAAGCAACCTAAACCATTTTTGCCGCAATAGAGTTTGAGGAAGTGGGCAGGCTCAGTTGCCGAAAAAAATTAAAATATATATGCTGTGCACCAGCCACCAGCGACAAGGGCGTCAATCCTGGGGGGATGAGGGGGACGAATCCCCCCACGTTTTGGGCAGGGGGGGTCAATATGTAATTATCCCCCCCACCCCACTTTTTTCCATTTTTGTTTATACGACATGTTCTGATCATCAGAATTCTGTAAAGACTTCCCCCAAAGTGCATGAATGGCGTTTGAAAGACTCTAGATTTCAACATTTTCTGGGCGAGCATGACCGCACACCCCCGAGTGCCCTCGTGCTAGCGGCATGGGGCCCCAATAGACAATTTTGGTTTTGGCCGGCCCCTTTACCACGCCCTTTCGTCTGGGAAAACGAACTCACACCCCTAATGCTTAGACCCAAGTTACGCTCCTGTCGGGAAGTGCCTATAAATGATGCGGAAATGTCCTGAAAACGTTAAATGTGTTACATGCCTCCATAACTATTAGCAGGCTCATCCCTCCCCCCACTTTTTGAGATGGATTTTCGCCCTTGACCAGCAATGTAAATACATGAGATGGATTTTCGCCCTTGACCAGCAATGTAAATACATGCCTCCCCCAAGTCCCAACCGGGAACGTACTGGACCTTATAACTACATTCGAATTTCATCTCGGCAGGCGAATTAAATTTTAAACTCCATATGAGCTACAGAAATATTCTTCCCACTACAGGCGTGTACTACACAAGACGTCTCTGTAAGCAGGTCATATGAACAGATCCTTAGGCCTGACTAGGCTACAGTATGCCTAAGTTTACATATTGCGATTTGTCCGGCTGATTTTAGAATTTGTTGTATCTAAGTTGGTGTCGGGAGATGACGTTTAGCTCATATTTTTGAAATTCATTAAAGTGGATCTAAAATCGACCCGACAAATCGCAAATGTAAACGTAACTTTACATGCATGTAAGGATTTATAATTCCTATGCGAGACAATTTGATAAAACACCATACACAAAGGGACATCAGTATACATTTTAACGGTGCTAATTATTGATATTTATAAAAATATGAACATAATAATTATTTAGTTACATTTAAAATGAGATTGAACTTTGTCTTAAAACTAATCTAGTACTAGTAGTGTTTATTTACTTTAAACTAAAACGCTAGACGTTTTGCTCTTATAATCATATAGCTAACATAGACATCTCCCGGTGGACATGATAAAGCAGGCTTGCATATAATATCGCGAAATTCTTGAAAGCAAAGTTTAAACATTAAGATGTGTAAAGATTGTGGAACAACTTAAATAACAGTTATTGTTGACAACCTTGCAGCACAGTGGCGTAGAAAGACCTAGAAATAGGGGACACGTGCCCCCCCCCAAGTTTTATCTAGCTAAAACAATATAGGAAAAGTGCCTTTTTCTCATAGAAGAGGTGCCTTTAAGACGGAAGTACCCCTCCAACTTGAAGTTGCTTTCTACGCGTATTTTGTAGCAGCTTGGTGAAATAACTACATTGTTACAAAATACTTGACACATGCTGCAAGCTTGTAGGAAGCAAACGCATCATGCTGCAGAATGCCACCACTAACGTTAAACTGACTTTTTCATAAACAGCAATATCATTGTGGTCTATTAATGGTTTTGAACGGCTTATGACCTAAATTACAGCTATTTCCTTTGCGAATAACAGATAAATTTTCCCAATAATAAATAGACTGACAAAATTAGCTGTGAATAATAAATAACAGAAAACAAAATTCGTAATCTTAAGCAGTCTAAGGGCCTCTGGCAGGAATTGAAACTGCAGCCGTGCGATTACGGTGCAGCACTCTAACCAGCTGAGCTACAGACTCCAGTTGCTGAGCATTAACCGCAAGTTCGGTATACAAGATGGGAGTGATGCCAGTATATGGTGTATGGGTAAATATCAAGATTTTTCTCGGCATCTCGTTCAATAAGAAGGTGTTAGTAGATGGAATACTCGAACGGGAATTTATATACATTTTTAGACCTAGCCAGGAGCAGCTGCGAAAAATGCATATTTCAATTTCAGTTTCATTACATACATATATATGCAACATTTTTCGCAACACCTTCTACTATTAACCTTATCGAACGAGATGCCGAGAAAAATCTGGCATCACTCCCATCTTATATACCGAACTTGTGGTTAATGCTCAGCAACTGGACTCTGTAGCTCAGTTGGTTAGAGTGCTGCACCGGAATCGCAGGGCCGCAGGTTCAATTCCTGCCAGAGGGCCTAAGTTGCATTTTTCGCAACTGCTCCTGGCTAGGTCTAAAAAATGTATATAAATTTCCGTTCGAGTATTCCATCTACTAACACCTTCTACTATTCTAAGGGCCATACATATGAAAAAATGGAAATAATTTTCGACAAAGAATATGTTCATGAAAATACATTTATGGATATGGTATTTTTAAAAGACAAAAATAACTTTCTTAACTTGGATTTTGACCCTGGCTAGACCACAATGCACCACGATTCAAGGTGGCGATGCTGTTGATGAAAAAGCTATTTTGCGTTCACACAGGGAACAACAAGACATGCATGCTGGATTGATACCATTCCAGGAGCTATTCTGTGATTGCTAAATACTTCAAAGATATATCCCACATACGTCCTCAGATCCTCGATCTTCCTGATAATATTTCTATACAGACTATAGATAAAAATATTATTATTCCTATCCCACCAGGGGAGAAATACGATTATTTTCTACATCACAGATTGCTAGATCTATGCATGTTCGTTCTTTTCGCCAATATTAGCTGGCCACTTGCAAATTTTCCATTATCTGTTCTAGGTTAATATCCATAATAGCTTCAATATCGAAAAGGTCTGGAAACATGATAGAGTTCAAATCTATCGTTTCTGTTACGCTGTCATTATTCTCTGCTAATCTATCAGACAGGAAACTTTCGCTCTATTTTAAAAGAAAGCAAATTACTACGAAGAATTAGATTGCAGATGAAATTTTAAGTGAAGTAGTATTTCAGGTTCATTATATACATATATGTGCCCAATCAATAAAAATGACAAAATAATTATACTTACTGCTAAAGGTGAACTCGGATCCATGAAAGAGTCAGGACTTCCGGGCATTCCCATTGGGGAACCAATACCGCCTCTATTTAGTCGATGTGCTCTGAAATGAAAGACAAAAATTAATAACCGAGATACAAACTTCATACGTGACAGCTAGGGCAAAGTACTTTCCCATCTTCCTTAGCCTTTTGTAACAACAGCCTACGTTCATAAGAATCATTAACAAACTGGTGAATAGCTTCTGCCATCTTGAAAACATTAATTATTCAGCAGGCGTTTCTCTTCGCCTTTCCCGCATTTCTCATGCAGCCCGCGCGTGCCCTCCCTAATTTTTCGCGTACCCTAACGCCGTGGAGGAGGACTTATTCAGGAGGATCGACATATCAGTAACAAGTATATCCATCATTCGAAATGAAAATAGATAGTACGATAATATAATTTCTGTTGTTTGTTAAATTAATTCAGTCACTATCTATATATTTTAGTTAGCTCCGGAAGATGTTGCAACCTTAGTATATTTCTTTCATTATACGGTTTCACGTGTATACCCACGAATCAATCAAAACATACCTTGGTACGTTGCACGTTAAGTTCGATTTTACGTAATCGAATGGACCTTCGTGGGATCGTTCTGCAAAAAGAAAGAAAATATTGCTTTCACATGATAATGTATTTTGTATTTTACGCAATTCAGCCTTCGTAGGCTGCCATGTAAAATTTTATTAAAACAACAATCTATCTAAAACAACAATCTAATGGATATTGTGGCAAAAATCTCTATTTTTCTTGATTATACATCCATTCGAAAATAGCAATTTAACTAGCTCACTCTGTACAACAGTGTATCTTTGCTACCTTCGATTTTAGAGTAATATTTTCCAAAGGCGTCGTCTTTTGCTACATCTGGATACAAATACTGCAGCTCTTCTAAATCTTTTATTCTAATTATGGAAAAAAATACTATAGGTTGGGCAAACACTTCTAGGAAACAGAGGGAAAGGAGTACTATTTAAAGCAACGGAAAATACGAACTGGAAAATTTGAAAATGAAAGATACCTATGAAATTATATTTTCTATCAATTTCAAACGCTACTCAGTTACATTTTACCGAAAAATGAAGTTTCGATGGAATGAAACTCAGAAATACTCTGGTAACCAATGTTTCCATTCCATACAGATTAGATTTCCAGGAAATTGCAAAACATATAGGACTTTTGGTTTAAAATGTTCAGAATGTGGAACTGTCACTATGCTCGGAAATACAAATAAAGTAACAATAATGTAACAGTTTAAGTCTTATTCAAATGCATTCCTCATATTACGATATTATCCACTTCTTCATATTGTAAGAATACCTGTCCGACAGATTTCTTCGTCCAAGATCTTTATAGCTCCACGGTTCAATATTCCACACATCCAAATTACCTGCCATGAAAAAACTACTTTCACCTGCCTGCAGAACAGATTTGTGTGACAAAATTGCGCTCTTCACTTACTACTCATGGTATCAAAAACGCGTTGTTTTCTTACTTTGTAAAAACCAAACAAACAAAATGTCCATTCACTCAAATAAGATAACAACTCGTTTTTCGATACACTTTTCGATGTCTTTTCGATGATATACTACTTCCAAAATTACGTGCGCGGATTACGTACCTTGGTCATTTACGAGAACATATGCAACTGAAATTCCACCCAGAATGCCATCACTGAACCTCAGTAAAAATGTCCCAACAGGTTTCTGAAGCAACATTTCTCTAGCTTCGTCTTTTCCAATAAATCCTAATACAAGACTGGGAACAAAATATAAAAGAAAACAGATGTTCGATACATGTATTTTCCTGTGTTACAGAATCGTGTGCTATGTTTCTGCTGTATATTGTTATCAATGGAAAAATATTAGATGCGTACTGTGAAGTTTATGGCATCTACTTCCGTACGTTTCTTACAAATTACAAGACACGTTTTTTGGTACATTAAGAATAATGGTCGTTTATGAATGACAACTATGGAGACATCCATGCACCCATCTGTTACCAAATGTTGGCCAAACATCTAATCAACTAACATGCTTCTACGCTCGTTACCACCCAATTTACTCACAAGATTTAAATGCTTTACAACATCCGAACAGTGATAACTAGACACATGAGTTATCCGAAAATAGTAGTTAATACCTACAAACGGGCATAAACGTACATTAGCTGCTCAGATCATAGGCTGCCCAAAAACTTAATAGTCTCTTTTATGAAGCTATTCCTTAATATATTTACCTCACAGAGCTTGTGCGTGACGCTCGAGTAAACTCGAGTATGCACGCTCGAGCGTGAAGGATTTTCACGTGCGAGTTTTCAATCTTTCCAGCTCTGTGAGGTAAATATATCAAGGATAGCTTCATAAAAGGGACCTTATAAAACCCGCGTTTTGGGGCTGCGAGGTTTGTATGTGGAGATGTGTAGGTGATACGTATTATTAATCAGATTGACCAAATCATAGTTGGATACGATATCTATATTGTTCAACTAAAACACTGTTTATTTGTTTCTGTGGAAACACAAAACACTGTTTATCTCTCCCAAAAAGCTTTCAGGCAGTAAGTTTGGTTCTTCATGTAAAACTATATTTATCAGAGAAGTTTATTGCAAACCTTCCTTGCCACTCCTGTTGAAAGTTTTTCTTAACGAGGTCCAGAATTGAATAAAACCAAATCCAAAATGTAAACTGCCTGTCTGGAAGGTTATCCTTAAATAGAGATTCATCATAGATTCAGGTAAAAACGTTCAAACAAACAAGACAATGGTGAATGGATATATTGGTTACGTACTATAGATGTAAGCGACAGTTTGGCCTGGTTCACATGACGAAATAAGCGACACAGACTTACGAAACAAGCACAAGCTCCATACGCTCTTACTCTACTGTATTATACCCGTGTTCATTGCCTATTTCATTTAATAACTTTTCACAGATGAGGATTTAGCTAAGTTTCAAGAAACGTTTCTGTTATTCTACGCCAGATCCAACGTGAGTTTTTAGTGCTTACGTGTGCGCTTGGGACTGTGCATGCATGCATATTTTATCGTGTGAAGCACGGAGTAATTTTATGTTATTTATGATATTTATTTAGCTTCGGAAAATGGTAACCTATATAAAGTGGAGAAATACCAGGGGCCGGATGTAAGAAGGGACATTTTTTCATGCTTTCAAAAATTGTCCGTTGATGTTATAGCCCAGATTAAACCATAGTATCTATAAATTGAAGTTTCTTTTATTAATTGTGAGGTCCATATCTGTACATTTTCCAGCATTCTTACAATGGTTGAAAAATCACTCTCAAGTGGATAGCCCTATTTGGCCTTCATACAACCCGCCCTTAATGAGTGAAATGAAAAAAACACATAACGCTGACTTATACTATATTTGAAATTACCTTATTGAAGTGTTCCTTTTTCAACTGATGATTGCTGTAACCTTCCATCATAGGCTTTTCTGCAAAACAGGATTGACTCGTTACGAATACATGAATGAAAGCAGAAAAGGTTGGAATCTTGGCTCAGGCTACCAATAGGCTAGAGATATGATTGAAATATATAAAGCGAACCACCTTAAATTTTGCTTTTTGGAAACTCAAGGTTTCGATTTTCCACTTCGTATCAGCTCGACATACTGTAGGGCAATACATACACTAATTAATTCTTACCTCCATACAACTTTGAAGCAAGGTAATCTATATGACTCTCATTCAAAGGATGCCCGTTCGCTAACGCCCATCGCATATTTAATGCCATTGTGAACTGTGCCCAGGTCACGACATCACAAACTTCAAAGGGTACACGCTCCTGAAAATACAAGATGCAAACATCACGTTGTTAAACCAGCATGATTGTAAACGTTTAAGGGAAATCTTCACTTGCGTTACATTCTAAAAGTTAAAGTTAAAGCATCTCTAAAAGCAATTTCGAGACTGTAAGTCTGTAATGTATAAAGTTGTGCAAAGTTTCAATCTATTTAATTTCAATTAAACAATTAGCGGGCAATAAAATACTAAGCGCGTCCTTGTTCTTAAATGTTCCACGAATAAAAGCACGTATATTAGGCCATGTCGGAATTGTATACTCAGGCCGTCATTATAAAACTAAACTTTACTAGAATATCGACGAAATTCTTAAGATTCAAGCTAGTACAGATGGTCGACTTTCATCTGTACGATATGTATACGATAAAATTAGCGTAAACGTCAGAGGATTGGCTTCACTCGGTGTATCTTCTGAACAATATGGGAGTCTTTTGATTCCTATTGTCATGTCGAAACTTCCAAGCGACGTAAGATTACAAATTGCTCGAAAGAACACTAGTGAGTTGTGGAAAATAGATGAATTACTCGAAGCTGTAAAAAATGAAATCGAGGCGAGAGAATCGAGTGAAGGTGCAAAAACAAGTGGAACTGACAATCGAAAATATCACAATAATGGTAAATCCCATTCACCCCGGAGCTAGTGCACTGTTGACTAGATCTCAAGGCCAAGGTCAAGGGGAATTCAAAGTTCGTTGTGCCTTTTGTAATGATCTACATTACTCTGCATCTTGTACCGTTGTAAAATCTCACGAAAGTCGAAAGCAAATTCTGGCAAAAACCGGTCGTTGCTATACCTGCATTCGAAAGGGTCATCATTCAAAGGATTGCACAAGTCAAAAGAACTGTAGACATTGCAATAAGCGTCATCATCAATCGATATCAAAGAGATCAAAGGCGAAGATAACGAAGACAAACCGAAACATGATGACAAGGATAACACAACGAATGTTGCAACCGTAACGTCTACGAGTCATACGAACGAAAGAAAGCGAAATAGCGTTCTTTTGCAAACAGCACGGGGAATAGCACATAAAGAAAATGGGGACGTTTCCTTGCCAGTTCGAATTCTTCTAGATACCGGAAGTCAACGATCATATGTGACAGAGAACTTGCGTTCGAAATTAAAATTGAAAACCGTCCATCGTGAGAATCTTACCCTCAACACATTTGGGGAGAATCGATACAAGACCCAAAAGTGCGATTTGGTGAATTTACAGCTCCAGAAACCTGGAAATCCTGAAATCATTCCCATCTCAGCGTTAACATTTCCTGTGATATGTTCTGCCTTACCCTCGAGAATCGACATTGACGACTTCCCTCCATTTCAAGATTTAGATTTAGCTGAGAATTTTGACGATAGCAACCAAGATACCATAGACGTGCTCATTGGATCCGATCACTATTGGGACATTGTTACGAATGAGTCAATTAGATCAGATTCTGGTCCTACTGCTATCAACAGTAAATTCGGTTGGGTTCTTTCTGGTCCAATAAGTAATTCGTCAGCCAACGAAGACAAAGTAGCTTCACATCTTATCATTTCTGGTGCGCCAGATCCACGAGGGATCGAAAGCTGTGACGAGATTGTAACAGTGTTAAGGAGATTTTGGGAGACGGACAGTATTAATCATTACACCACAAGCTACAATCTTGAAGTTAGCAACACAGAAGGAAACTTTGTTATCCCAGTGAATGTAACAAAGGTTGACCGCAGAAATCTCTTGTCAGTTGTGAATCCAAATTACCCAGAGTTGATTAGTCGGTTCCAACACCTACAAGGTGTGAGTATGGTGGAAACGGATACCAAATCAGTCCTTCCAGTACACCTCATATTGGGGGCAGCAGAATATTCAAGGATCAAGACTAGTGAACCACAAAGAACTGGTGAAGTGGGGGACCCTGTGGCGGAGTTCACTCAGTTTGGCTGGGCAATTATGTCGCCAGGAGTTCAGCCCAATTTAGACAATATGTTTCTTGCTCAAACTGCTCAATCTGATTATGAGGAACTTTGTCGCATGGATGTTCTCGGTATTCAAGACACACCATCTGGAGACCAGAAAGTTGTACATGAAGAGTTTTTGGAACAGCTTCGGCGTGATCCTGTACATGGGTGGTATGAGACTGGGCTCCCTTGGAAGGGAGGCCATCCGCCTTTGCCCTCAAATGAGGAGAACAGTTTGAAACGTTTGGGGACCTTGGTGCAGCGATTGAAGAAAACTGACAAATTCGATGAATACAATTCAATTATTCAAGACCAACTGAAAGAAGGAGTTGTTGAACCTGCAAATGAGCCACCAACTGGAACTGTGTTCTATTTACCTCATCATCCGGTCGTGCGTGAATCATCAGAATCCACAAAAACGAGAATAGTTTACGATGCGTCTTCGAAAACAGGATCCCAACCATCCCTAAATGACTGTTTGAACACGGGGCCACCCCTACAGAATCAACTTTTCAAAGTTCTGGTTCGAGGACGTTTCCATCCCGTTGCACTTAATGGTGACATTCGCAAAGCATTTCTTCAAGTACGTATACGGACAGAACATCGAGATGCAATGAGATTTCACTGGAGCATGCTGAAGAAATAGAGAAATAATTGTATGTCGATGACTTGGTAACCGGAGTAACGTCAGTGCAAGAAGTGTGTGAGAAGAAGGAAGCCTCAGTCGAAATGTTTAAAGAAGCGGCATTCCATTTACACAAGTGGCAATCAAATGTCAAAGAGTTAGAACAAAACGAACAATCAGACAGTAGTGAGGACACAAGTTTTGCAAAACAACAATTGGGCAACGAATCGAAAGCAGGCAACCTCCTTGGTTTGAAATGGGATAAAGAAGTAGACACTATTGAGGTGGCTATTCCTTCTGATGAAGTAGCTCCCACCGAAAGAGGTATACTTGGTAAAGTAGCCCGAATCTATGATCCACTTGGCCTCATAGCTCCCACAGTCCTACAAGGTAAGCTTCTGTACAGAGAAGCTTGTGAACAAAAGTGTAAGTTGGACTCAGAACTGCCTGACGAATTGACTAAACGTTGGCGAAAGTGGGAAAACCACCTCCCTCATCAAGTCAAGGCTCCAAGATCTATACCACTTGCCCAAGAACCCATTCAGGACATAACGCTTCACGCCTTTGGTGATGCGAGTGGTCATGGGGTAGGTGCAGCGGTGTATGCTGTGGTCACTCAAGAATCTCAAGTAGGTCTCGTTTGTGCGAAAGCAAGACTCGCGAAGCAGGAGGAAGGAATTGGTCTCGGCGCATATGGCGGTGAATTTACTTGACAACGTGCACAGTGCCTTGGAAGGGTTTCCAGTGACATCTCTTGTTGGGTGGTTAGATAGCAGTGTCGCACTACACTGGATCCGTGGCGAAGGAGAGTACAAAACTTTCGTAGCCTAACCGTGTCAACAAAATTCGTGAGCATGAAGGAGTGACATGGAGACATGTACCTAGCAAAGAAAATCCCGCTGATGTCGCGAGCCGTGGTGGGTTAATTAAAGAGGGAGATCAGTTGTGGTGGAAGTGTCCTGACTGGCTAAGTAAACCTGACCAATGGCCACCAGATCAAAGGACGACTCGCACTACAGAGACCGATGTTGAAGTGAAGCTAACGAAGCAATTGTTTGCCCTGGCCAAGGAAGAAGAGGACGAGCTAGGGAACTTGCTCTCTAAGTTTGCTTATTGGAAGACCTCGAGGATTACGGCCTGGTTATTACGGTTCCTCGGAAACGTTCGGTGTGCGAAAGACAGAAGAATCGAAGGCCCACTTACGACCGGTGATTTAGAGAAAGCTGAAATTCGTTTGATCACGAAAGCTCAACAACAAGTTGACGAAACCTTTACGAGAGATCAATTGCAACTTAATTTACAATTAAATAAGGACGGTGTTTTAGAGTGCAGAGGAAGAGTTCAGGGGTTTTACCCGGTCTACATTCGTAATTCATCATTGCTGGCAAGAAAATTCGTCGAACATGCACACAAGTCCACTCTTCATGGGGGAGTCGGATTGACAATGGTGAACGTTCGAGAGAGACATTGGATCCCTCGTTTACGACGATTAGTAAAGCGGGTTATTAAAGATTGCCATGGATGCAAGAGATTCCACGCCATTGCTTACGCAACGCCCCCTCCAGCGAACTTACCAACCACCAGAACCGAAGGATCCACTGCATACCAAGTTATCGGAATTGATTACGCGGGTCCACTACGTTATCGAAAGTCGAAAGGAAAAGAAGGCAAGGCGTACATTTTGTTATACGCTTGTAGTCTTACTCGTGGAGTATACCTCGAACTTCTGCCTACCATTGAGACGTCCGAGTGTCTAAACAGCCTCCAAAGATTCATCGCAAGACGCGGTCGTCCTGAGCGTATTTATTCGGATAACGGTGCGACGTTTGTAGCGGCGGCGAAGTGGCTGAAAATGGTGAAACAAGACGAAAAGTTGCAGGATTACCTAGCCAGAAATGATATATCATGGCAGTTCAACTTAAGCCGCGCCCCATGGTGGGGCGGGCAATTTGAAAGATTAGTTGGTTTAGTAAAGGCAGCGCTCTACAAGGTGATCGGTCATGGTCAATTAAGTTGGAAAGAACTCGAAGCCGTCTTGCTGAGTGTGGAAACTACACTGAACGATCGACCCCTGGGATATGTCGAAGAAGAAGATGTTCAGTCAACCGTGATAACTCCTAATTCTTTGTTGTTTTTGCGAGCAAACCAACTCTTGGAACCTTCCCATCATCTAATCGAAAACAAAGACTTGCGAAAGAGATATAAATATCTACAGAAATGTAAGGACGCCGTTTGGAAACGGTGGTCAACGGAATATCTTCGAAGCCTTCGAGAAAGATACATCGCGAAGAAGGGAGGAGGACGAGGAATACCCTCGGTCGGAGAAGTTGTTATTATTCAGTCCGAACAAAAGAACCGTACAAGCTTATTCGTTCGAACTTGAAATCCAATATCTAACACTCAAGAAAACGAAAGACCAAAATCCGAAGGCTCCTAAATATGTAACACAATTTGGTCTGTACTTAGATGAACAAGGAATCGTTCGTTGTCGCGGGAGAATTGGTAATAGTATGTTGTCATCGAACTGTAAAAACCCTATTTTACTCCCTTCGAAACACCACTTTGTTACTCTGCTCATCGAACATACACATAAGCACACTGTAGTTCATAATGGAATTCGAGACACACTTACAGCATTAAGAGAAAGGTTTTGAGTGATTCGCGGACGAGAATGTGTTAAGAAAGTTATTCGACATTGCGTTGTGTGTCTCAAACACGAGGGACTCTCTTACGGACCGCAGGAACAAACAGACCTTCCAGCGACCAGAGTATCCGACGACCCTCCCTTTACACACGTGGGCCTTGACTTTGCTGGTCCAGTTTATTTCGAGTCACAGGAAGCGGAAGTACAGTCGAACAGAAAATCATACGTCTGCTTATTCACATGCTCATCCACAAGAGCCATTCACCTTGAACTTTGTCGAAGTTTAAACGTTCCAGATTTCTTACTAGCTTTCAGAAGATTTTCCAGTCGAAGAGGACTACCCGCAACCTTGACCTCTGACAATGCAAAAACGTTTAAATCTTCATGCAAGGAAGTACTAAAGATCGTTAGATCCGACGATGTGAAACGTTACCTTACTGACAATCGAATCACGTGGAATTTCATCATTGAGAGAGCCCCGTGGTGGGGCGGATTCTGGGAAAGGCTAGTTCGTAGTATAAAGAGACCCCTCAAGAAAATATTAGGACGTTCTACATTAAGTTTTGAAGAACTCCGTACTATTTTGGTAGAAATTGAAACTGTGATCAATTCGAGACCTGTAACCTATGTTTATGACGATGCTGATTCAATCTCTTATCCATTGACACCCTCGAACCTGATATACGGTCGACGTATCTGCTCAACGCCTAATAGCGCTCATCACGAAATCGTCAGTACCTACAGATCGCTGACTAGAAGAGCTCGCCATCATCGAAATCTATTATCGCAATTGACAGTACAGTGGAAAAAGGAATATCTTACGGGATTAAGAGAACAATCCACAGTGAAACAGAAGAACAGTAATCGTAGTATATCTATTGGAGATATTGTGCTATTGAAGAAGGATTCCACTGCAAGATGCATGTGGAAACTTGCTAAGGTAGAAGAACTACTTCCTGGAGCAGATGGAAAGGTTCGCGCAGCTGTAGTTAAAGTTTCTAGCAGTGATAGACGACCATTGTATCTTCGAAGAGTCGTTCAACATCTAATCCCAATCGAGGTGAATGCTAACGAAGACGAAGAAGATAATTATACAACATCCAGCAACCGACTCGTCTACATCAGTTGTTACGGACAAGAAACAGAGACCAAGACGTAATGCTGCAGTTATCGGAGAGATCGTTCGAAGAGAAATGGACACATAAACTGAATTTTGTTTGTTTGTTTGTTATTAAAGTTTATCACTAGAGTGAATAAACTTTGGGGAGTGTTATAATCGTGACACGCACGTGACATTAACATTGTTTACAGAAAAGTGAACTTCAATAGCTAATTAGAACCGGTTTTTCCGGTTTTTGTGAGAGATATGTTTAAACAAAATAATGTAAAGAAAAGGTTGTTGTTGGGAAATTCGAGCTGTATTTCAATTAATTTGAAGCGATAAACGATAAATAATCCGCTGTTTTCTATAACTGGCAATGAAGATATTACTCACAATTACGGAAAATGCATTATCCCAGAATATAGTTCCTTCTGCCTCCGGCTGCTGATTTCCGTGTACAATGACAGAGACTGGTAACGACAATTGCTACACAAAAACAAAACATTGTTAAATAATTTCTCAAAAATATAAAAAAATGTTTTAATTAATTTCTGTGTTTATATACACTTATAGAAACACGCGTGGGAGTTTGGGAGAAATAATCAGCCCGTAGGGCGAGTTTTTCCACGTTATTTCGAGTTCTCCCAAACTCCCACAAGTGTTTCTATAAATGTATATAAATGTATATTTCTTTTATAATAGAACTCAAAAGACATTTTTAAACTCGATTAATTTACAAATTCTCATTATGTACGCATGCTGACCTTTGCTCGTCAATTTCGCTGCAAGAAAACAACTCTGTTTGAAAATGAACAGTAAAAAATGTGTAAAAGCATTAAAATTGTTTTTAAATAGTATTCAAAGTTTTATAATTCGCATTAAATTTGTTTTTTATGATTTTAAATTTGGCGGGAAATTTTCCGTGTTTCTATACAGTTATAGAAACACGCTTCTCGACCAATCAGCACGCGCGTACTATAAATGTTATATTATAAAGGCTGATTGTGACACAAGACTTACCATAACTGAGAACTTCTCTCCACCTATATGCAGTTGAGCTTGAAAAACTAGCGTTGATTTCTCATCCATAACACGCTGCGAAATCGAATAGAATAAATAATATTATATTTTGCTCCAATGTTGTACTATACATATTATACCACGATCTTTAAAACAATTTTCCATTTGCCTATTCTACTGAAGAGTATGAAAGAAATGGAATGAAGTGAGCTGTGTTATATATATGCAAAAAGCGAATATGAGGTTGAAACTGTACCGTGCCGTAATGAGGCCAGTGGTGCTAGCTGTACGGACATGCGGAAACGTTGGCACAGGGGAAGAAGGAATAGAGGTTATGAGGGAGGAATGAGATAAGAATGTTAGGATAGATACAATAAATACAACTCATTATCGATGTCACTATCTCTTCATACGGAAGAGATTGGACCTGAGGAGGTGATAAAAGGATATTACATCAAGACGACACACGAGAAAACCCAAAGGACAAAATAAAATTAGACATAAACCTTCGCACTTCGTATTTTGTTTAGAGATACAATACAATGAATGTATATATGCATATATATATTCAGACATACCTCGGTGTTTTTCTTGCCTTGTCGATTGACCTTCTTCAGAGACTAAACCAATGAAAAAATAAAATATATATAAATAGAAAGTTAACGAGTTAAATCAAGTTAGCTAAATGTTACCTACACGAATTACATACTAGTAATAAAAAAAATTTACTTACCATATTTTTGAACTCAGCTACAACAGAATCTTTTTCTTGTATATATTCCATAACCTTGAAAAAATATCACTGAAGTCAGTTGATATCTTTACCTTTCCAACGGTGCGCGGCACAATAATTAAGTAACTGTTACAGCACACTCCTGCAGTTCATTTACCTTCTTGTTGTTAAGAATTTCGTCCTGCCCTAGAGATTTCCTATAACAAACACAAGTTATTTAAGTTTGCATTGTTTCCCATACCAAATAACCTTTAAGCTATATACGTGTTGAAAACTGCTTAAATAAAACCGTTTTAAATGAAATTCAGTAAGCTTTCCTGGCTACGACAGAAAGTATTTCAAGAGATTTTAGATATAGCAAAAGTAAAATTTCAGTTGCAGGGCCCGTCATATATAACTTTTATTGTCAAACTTGGTATACATACCATGTTCCCGTTCGGTGTAATTCATTCGCCTGTTTTTCCCTGGATTAAGATGAACAAACCAATTTAATAAGTAATTATGATAAACCGCAAGTATAGTGAACGTTATTATTATTTATTATTATTATTATTATTATTATTATTATTATTTACTAATATTTATACACGGTAGCATCTGAACCATAGTTCAGAATTATCTATAATTACATAGTATATTAAAAAGATGCAAGCAAAAATAAAAAGGTTGATTTTCAGATGGCCGTGTGTTTAAATTTATAAAGTGGATATAATATGTATGTACAAGTAATTAAGAACGTTAAAATATAAAAAATATTAATAATTTGCAAAAGTAGTAGTAGTTAACAATAAAAAAGCTGAGGGCAAAGGCAACCAATTAGATTTAGTGGAACAGAGGGTATTTGGGTATGTTTTCCTTTACAAAAAAAATGCACTTCATGGAAATTAAGAGCAACTAGTTATTGACCAACCATGTCACAATCGGAAATTACCGATTGCCGATTGTTCCAAGTCACAATGGGCCCGATTCCAAATGTTAAAACCAGTCGAATGGGTAACATATTTGGCACATAGGCTGGCCTAACAACTTTAAAATAGCTTCCTTGGCCAAAAAGGTGGTAAAATTGAAAAATAATACTCAACACACGATAAAATAATTTTCAACAGTGTGGCTTTGAAGAAAAAATTTGCACACTCTTCAGCTTGGCAAATTGGCAGCCTCTAAAGGACTCCGATTGTCTACCGATAACGACATAATCGGCCCGATTCCGATGCTAATTCAGATTATCGGTCAATCACTAAGAGGAACATGTGCACGATGAAGTGCACGATGGCCGAACGAAAAACTTAAATAACTGGAAAAAAAGATTTCTTCTAGCTCCTTACTAGATTAAAATAGCTTAGTTTTTACTGGATAGCATTATCGTGTTAACGTATTTCTTAACTATATACAGCACATGGTCGAAACCATAAACCGATCTTACAAGTAACACTCACATGATAATGGTAGCCGTCACTTCAGGTTTACTCATCTGCATGTTCAGTTTGCTGCCAATGAGATGCCTAAAAAGGTATTTTGTTAGCTAACTTCTAATGCACTGCAATTGCTCCAAATTCATGAGAGAAAAGATGTTTGAAACATATTGTACCATTGGTAAACGAATTAAAGCTCGATTCTTGGCTGCTCCGTTTGTCCTATTGGACAGTCTAGAGTGTGTTAATGGTCTACAAGGTACCAGGATATTATGTACATGTAATAACCTATATTATACTCCGTTTATATCTCGCGTAAAAACTTAACTCAACTGCCACTGGTAGTGCATTTCTGCTACCATGGTGAGATTATTACACTAAAGTTAAAACCAGCGGGAGAAAAAGAAAATTACAAGTACAAACCTGACAGTGGATGTGAA